>CM029448.1:44979408-46281399 GCA_017140165.1 Eucalyptus shirleyi
GAAGCCTAAAGGTGTATGGTAACAATTCTTCTGGAACATGAAAGTTACGAATCACCTCCACGTCACTTTGTCCCCTGTTTGCCTGCCAACATATAGGACTCAAGCTTGTAAAACCAGTAATGTCTCCTTCACGAACCAAAAAGAATTATGTCTATGACATTTTGATAATGAACAAAACCAATTCTTGTGGAAAGACACGCAAGACACTGCAGCACTCAGGAGAGACAAAATCAAAGAGACCATACCTAACTCGAAAGTTTCGATTCTTAAGCCTTCACAAACACAAATGAACATCACCTCACCTGAGATTGAGAGTCCCGCGCAAAAGACTGGTCTTGAACATCTTCCCGCATCCTCTTCCAACCACGATCCTCGAATGCACGCGCATCATTCTTCCTTGCACCACCTGAAGACCCACTCGGGTCACCACTCAACACTTCATACTTGAAAAAGTGATGTCCAGGAATCAACTCTATCACGCAGCCAGGACCAATGTCCACCTTCTCTCCACTTCCCACCCTCATCCTCTCCTTCCCAGCATTAACAACGACGGGATTCCTCCCCTCCTGCAATGGATTCATTCACTTCAAATTTCAGCCGCACCCCATCCCCAAAAACCAAAATTTTCCCCGATTCACCAGTCACCCATTTTCACTCGGGACTTTCCAAAAGCACCCCCGTTTTCGTTTCGGCCGCAGCGAGAAGGGAGCTAAAAAAAGAGAGAGAGCGGTGAAATTACCACGAGCAGAGAAGCGGAGCCGTCGGCGGAGGCGGTCAGGGTGATGTGCTTGTGGCTGAGCCGCTTGTCCGGAACAGAGGCGGCGCCGCGGCCGATGACGTTGGGGCCTTCCGCCAGCGGTATTCTGGGGCACGAGGCGTTCTCTTCGAGGGTCTTGGAGAGCGGGACCAAGTGACCAACCTGTCGCCGGAGAACGACGACGGCGACGACGGCGGCGGCGGCATCGGAGAGAACAGAGTGTCAACGGAGATTTCGAAGAAGACGAAGACCAACAAGAAGAAGGAGGAGGAGGAGGAGCAGCTTACGAGAGAATGCGCCATGTTCGAGCTTCAGGCGTCGCATCGGAGAGCAGACGGCGCGGAGTTGAGAAAGGCTCGCCGCCCTGGTGCGGCGATGCTTTTCTGGGGGAGAAATTGCGCCGACGGAATCAAGAGTGAAATTACGCCTTTAGCCTTTCGAGGTGAGAAACCGGACCGGTCTGACCCGGTAATGGGATTGCCTCAACCCGACCGGTTTTTAGACCGGTTCGATCCCGAGTAAAAAATTCGAAAACCGATCTTGACTGGTCCGGTTCTTCGTTTCTATACCATGAACCGTTTGGATTCACTCGACATTTGACCTTATAAGGCCTTATTCTCGGCTATGAACGGTTTTCGACCTGTTTCAAGATCAGGTTTTATGCATAATTGGCTTTGAACCGGTTTAAAACAGAATCCTAGATAAATCTCTGAAGGCTTTCTCATATCTCTCATTTAGGTCTCTAGGATAGGTGAAAACCATCAAAGTTCCCATGTTTTGCAATATTATATAAAAACAAGTAGATTGATTTCCAAGTCAACCCTAGAATCAAATTGAACAGTTTGTGGCTGGTTTCAAGATCAATAGTTTTGGTTCAATTTCAAAAACTAGGAACCAGTCACAATTAAGAGAGGATCAAATTTTTATTAAAATTACTCAATTCCAAAACCCTTTCGCCACAAAGCTATTCACCTTCTAGTAATCCCAAAGGATTTTTCCTTGTCCCCGTACTTTGTTTTGTCATAAATTCTATGATAATTTAAATTTAATAAATCTTGATCCAAATTTTGCTAGACATACTGAATCACTATCAGCTATTGACACAAGATGTGTTTCTATCAAAATTACATTTTTTTATCCCCATACATTTTTATGAGTGTCCAAATTTAGTCATTATTCTTCTTATGATGATAGCACAAATGGCATTATTAAATTTTTAATTGTGCAAAGGTGTTTGAGATTTGGCATATTATGTAGTATCGTCTTTAAACTTTCATGTTAATATTTGTTTAATGTAATCTCTAAACTATATAAAATATTTAAAAAATTCATTTAACCACATTGAACAAAATTAAAATCCAGAGACAACATTACACTTTAAATCAAAGTTTAGAAATCATTTGCTAAAAATAGATTTTCCCTTTTTCGCTTAACAAATACTAGTTTTCATATTGTTCATCAATGAGATTTTAAATACAATTTTAGCATTTTCCATTTTGGAAAATGAGAAAATGAAAATAGTGATGGCTATTTTAGTACACATACAAATTTGTGTAAGCCTTTATAGTTAATATAACTAGCTTTATTAGTGACAATTGAAGAATTTTTTTTTTTAAGCCACCAAATGGAAGGGACGTAGTTAGAACATTTATCGGTGGGAGCGAGATGTTGCAAAACAAGCATGTGAAAGTTTCAATAAGTTTTAAAAAAGTTGTGGCAATAAAAAAATGATATCTTTTATTAAAAAAAGTGATTATTGGATTCATAAGGTCAATGCTATTTCACTCCCTATATAACCAAATCCACCCACAGTTTCACAAAAAAGACAATATTGTCTTTGATCCATAGCAATTTAAAGTAGGTGGCTTCAAATTTATTGACTTTCTTTCTTTTTTAGATTTTCTACTTATGTAGAATCCAATTATCGTGGTAGACTAGGAAGGTCACATGCTTTTTTTTTCTATGGTTTTTCATCAAATTTGAACTTAATACTATTTAGAAATGAAACGAGTCTCTTCTACATCATTACTCTTATAACAACTTATCTATTTTCCATCCTTCATTAATCAAAAACTTACTTTCAGTATTTTTTTTTTTTATTTCATTAGTCTAAAATATACATCAACTACTAAATTTACGGCATTTGAAGAATTTATCTTTTTTCATTACTATTATTGAGATGCTTTAACACCAAGCACATAAAGGCGTCCTAAGAGTGTTTGTGAAAAATATTGAAAATATTAACATGAAAAATTTATGCACGATGAGGCATTTGATATTGTTCCCAGAACACTATTCAATTTTGCCAATCCAAAATAATGAAATTTCAATGGCATTTTACGAAAAATCCTCATTTAATGCAAAGTTTTGATATAATTAGATTCCATCTTTTTGAAGTTTTGAAATGGGAACATAACTGTCATTTTGTCTTCGAAAAGCTTTAAAAGGATTTTTTTTTTTGGTGATTTGATCCGATCATCCCATAATATGTATATGTATTTGTATATGTATATAGAAGACAAAAGATAAAAATAGATTTGATGGTGACATCCACAAATAAAAATGCAAAAAATTTACAAACCCATGATTGTTTTAAAAAAGTTATCTATGTTAAATTTTTCTAGATTTTATTGGACAATTAATCCATAAATTTGCTTAACGATGAAGAAAAAAACTAGGTTTCTTCAAAATCTCTTTCGAGAAAACTAACTTTTATAGAAGAAAAATAAATTTAAAAAAAAGGAGAAAAATATAATGCATTTAATATACGTTTGATATAATTGATATTCTTAGTTATGGCAACTAAATCCTACATATAGGAATAGAAAAAGAATTCAAAAGGAAAGTAAACAAATTGGGGGCACCACTAAAAATTGTAATTGAATAATTAAGGGTAACGTTGTTCTTTTAATTGAAAATAGGGTGGATTTATCATATAAAGGATGGAAATAGCCACACTTTTATAAATGTTGTAATCGTTTCCATTTCTTGAAAATGTCACATTATTATTTTTCAATGCAAGTAAACAAACAAATCTTTCATCAATTTGTCTCTCATTTTAATCGTATGGACAACTCTTTCACCATTTTAGAAGTATTAATAGGCAAATCAATGGTAATTTGCAGAAGTAAATAATTGAAGGAAACACCATTCTATGTATCTCTCGACTAATTATTTAAAAAGCATACGAAAATTTTCAATTGATTAAGGTGATCGCCTGGCTTTTTCTTTTTCTTATTTTTTTCTTTTTTGGGTAGTTTCACTTGAACTTTTTGTTTCTGGAGGACCGTGGGCAGGTTATGAGTAATTTTAGGTTCGATTTGTGGACCACTTTTCAAAATATGGGCTTCCAAATTCTCAAGGAGTCAAATTTTGATCCTTCAAATTCAGTGGGGTCAAGACTTGAAAAATCATTGGATTGAGGCTGTAATCGATTCAAATCAAAAGCAATGGCAGCTACCAAAGGCAGATAGCTACATGAGTGATGGCTTCTGGACAAACTACATAGGGACCACTCTAAGGTTGATTAACTTCGGATTTGAGGTGGCGATGCTACGGTGCCACCTTCCGAGTTAGGGCGGAGGAAGGGTGATGGACGACCACAATGCAAGGGAGGGCTAGTGAAGTATGTGCGGTGGCCCGTGGGTTCACACTCAGACTCGATGATGATTTGAGGCAACGAGGATGCAATGATGACAAGCGAAAGAACTTTTTTCTCTTTTTAATTTTAAACATACTTGAAGGACACATAATCTCACATATAGGATTACGATTCTTCTAAAGATGAAGACGAGATTACAAATTTTTGAGCCAACCTTAGCTTTTTTTTTTTAATTTTAAACATACTTGAAGAACACGTGATCTCACATATAGGATTAAGATTCTTCTAAAAATGAAGACGTGATTATGAATTTCTGAGCCAACCTTAGCATTTCCAAATTTCTTTCACTTTATCATCCAATGCAGAATTGCCAGATCGGCCTCACACCAATCACAAATTTCTTCACCTCGCCCAGTAACTCCTTCGGCCTCGCACCAATCATGACCCTATCTGAGGTTGTGTAGGTCGGAGCATAGCTGTTCGCAATCATGGCTACTTCAGCTTCAAAGCTTCAAGCTTACGGCCATGAAAGAAGATGAACGGTGAGTTTTCATAAGTTCGGCATCAATGAAAGAAAGAGGAAGAGGAGGAGCCTGAGCCTAAGTTGTGATATTATTTTTGCTTTTGTTTTGTAGCGTTTTTTCTTTTTCTTTTTAATTTTAGATTTCCATGTTTATTTTTATGATGAGGAGCTTAGTGGATGACACATATCCTCAAACAGTAATTAAAAAAAAAAAAAAAAAAAAGTCTTGTTCGTATTTTTATTATCCAAATTAAACAGAGTTAACTTAAAATGACGACTATACCAAGATAACGAATTTTTAGGGTTTGATTGTTTTTTTTTGAATGTATTAAGATTCGATTACACTTTCACAATAAATTTTAAAAATTTCTGAATTATTTATATTTGTCATAGTAGCAGAAAGATTTGGCACCATTGTAACCGGAAAGGACATATCTTTGTATATGTTACTATTTTTGGATATTGAATTTTTACTAATTTGGTCGGTAATCATGACAAGTGTTAGATAATGCCCATCTTTCCTATCATATGCTTTGACACTTCAACAGCGAGCATGAGTAATGGGTCTTACATTGAGCGTGATACCTACAACACGTAGAATCCACAAAATTGAAATTGAAAAGGTCGGATCTTCAGGTTTTATGCATAATTGGCTTTGAACCGGTTTAAAACAGAATCCTAAGATAAATCTCTGAAGGCTTTCTCATATCTCATTTAGGTCTCTAGGATAGGTGAAAACCATCAATGTTCCATGTTTTTGCACATGAAAGATAGAGTAAAAACAAGTAGATTGATTTCCAAGTCAACCCTAAAATCAAATTGGAAGAAGCCAGTTTGGTTTCAAGATCAATAGTTTTGGTTCCTAATTTCAAAAACTAGGAACCAGCTCTGCTAATTTAAGAGAGGATCAAATTTTTTGGCTTAAAATTACTCACTCCAAACCTACTCGCCACAAAGCTATTCACCTCTAGTAATCCCAAAGGATTTTTCCCTTTGTCCCCGTACTTTGTTTTGTCATAAATCTTAGCGATAATTTAAATTCTAACAAATCTTCATCCAAATTTTGCTAGACATGCTGAATCACTATCAGCTATTGACACAAGATGCGTTTCTATCAAAATTACATTTTTTTACCCCCATACTTTTATGAGTGTCCAAATTTAGTCATTATTCTTCTTAGGGATGATAGCACAAATGTCATTATTAAATTTTTAATTTGTGCAGTGTGTTTCCTGAGATTTGGCATAATATGTAGTACCGTCCCTAAACTTTCATGTTGATATTTGTTTAATGTAATCTCTAAACTATATAAAAATATTTGAAATTCATTGACCACATTAAACAAATTAAAAATCCAGAGACAACATTACACTTTAAATCAAAGTTGAGAAATCATTTGTATGATTTTCCTTTTTTCGTTTCTTAACAAATACTAGTTTTCATATTGTTCATCAATGAGATTTTAAATACAAATTTTAGCATTTTCCATTTTGGAAAATGAGAAAAATGGAAAATAGTGATGGCTATTTCTAGTACACATGCAAATTTGTGTAAGCCTTTTATAGTTAATATAACTAGCTTTATTAGTGACAATTGAAGAATGTTTTTTTTTTTAAGCCACCAAATTGGAAGGGACGTAGTTAGAACATTTTATCGGTGGGAGCGTGAGATGAAGAGTTGCAACAAACATATGAAAGTTTCAATGGGAGTTTTAAAAGTTAAAAGGCAATAAAAAAATGATAAATTTTATTAAAAGAAGAAGAAGAAGAAAAAAAAAAAAAGGATTATTGGATCTTTTTATAAGGTCAATGCTATTTCCACTCCCTACATAACCAAATCCACCCACAATTTCACAAAAAAGACAATATTGTCTTCAATTTCTATAGCAATTTAAAGTGGTGGCTTCAAATTTATTGACTTTCTTTCTTTTTTTAGATTTTCTATTTCTATGTAGAATCTAATTATCGTAATTAGGAAGGTCACATGCTTTTTTTTTCTATGGTTTTTCATCAAATTTGAACTTATTACTATTTAGAAATGAACGAGTCTCTTCTACATCATTACTCTTATAACAACTTATCTATTTTCCATCCTTCATTATCAAAAACTTACTTTCTTGGTGAAATTTTTTTTTATTTCATTAGTCTAAAATATACATCAAATCACTAAATTTACTATACTGAAGAATTTATCTTTTTTCATTACTATTATTGAGATGCTTTAACACCAAGCACATAAAGGCGTCCTAAGAGTGTTTAGAAAAATATTGAAAATATTAACATGAAAAAGTTATGCACGATGAGGCATTTTGATATTGTTCGCAAACACTCTATTAATTTTTGCCAATCCAAAATAATGAAATTTCAATGGCATTTTACGAAAAATCCTCATTTAATGCAAAGTTTTGATATAATTAGATTCCATCTTTTGAAGTTTCGTAAATGGGAACATAACTGTCATTTTGTCTTCGAAAAGCTTTAAAAAGGATTTTTTTTTTTTTGGGGTGATTTCATCCGATCATCCCATAATATGTATATGTATTTGTATATGTATATAGAAGACAAAAGATAAAAATAGATTTGATGGTGACATCCACAATAAAAATGCAAAAAAATTTACAAACCCGTGATTGTTTTAAAAAGTTATCTATGTTAAATTTTTTCTAGATTTTATTGGACAATTAATCCATAAATTTGCTTAACGATGAAGAAAAAAACTAGGTTTCTTCAAAATCTCTCTTTTCGAGAAAACTAACTTTTATAGAAGAAAAATAAATTTATAGAAAAAAAAAAGAGAAAATATAATGCATTTAATATACGTTTGATATAATTGATATTCTTAGTTATGGCAACTAAATCCTACATAGGAATAGAAAAAGAATTCAAAAGGAAAGTAAACAAATTGGGGGCACCACTAAAAATTGTAATTGAATAATTAAGGGTAACTTTGTCTTTTTAATTGAAAATAGGGTGGATTTAGTCATATAAAGGATGGAAATAGCGCCACACTTTTATAAATGTTGTAATCGTGTTTCCATTTCTTGAAAATGTCACATTATTATTTTTCAATGCAAGTAAACAAACAAATCTTTCATCAATTTGTCTCTCATTTTAATCGTATGGACAACTCTTTCACCATTTTAGAAGTATTAATAGGCAAATCAATGGTAATTTGCAGAAGTAAATAATTGAAGGAAACACCATTCTATGTATCTCTCGACTAATTATTTAAAAAGCATACGAAAATTCTTCAATTGATTAAGGTGATCGTCTGGCTTTTTTTTTTTTTTTTTTTTTGGGTAGTTTCACTTGAACTTTTTTGTTTCTCGGAGGACCGTGGGCAGGTTATGAGTAATTTTAGGTTCGATTTGTGGACCATTTTTCAAAGGGTTAATATCCTAAAAAACCCCCCAAACTGGTACACTTGTGACAAATTTACCCCAAACTATTTTTTTGACCATGAAAAACCCAAAACTAGTAAACTTGTGACAAATTTACCCCAACTGATTATAAAAAACCCTAAACTGGTACATTTATAACAAATTTATCCAAAACTAATTTATTCGACTGCAAAAAACCCTAAAGAAGCAAATTTGTGACAAATATACCCTATGCTAAATTGGATTAATACCACAAAAAAATCATAAAAATTGTAAACCGTGACAAACGGAACCTAAAATCCTAAATTGGTATACTCGGTTAACTTGTCATGTGTCATTTAACTTAATAATTTGAGAATAAAATTTAACGAAAACTAACATAGGGTAAATTTGTCACAAATGTACCAGTTTGGGATAAATTTGTCAAAAATATACAAGTTTTGGGTTTTTTATGGTCAAAAAAATAGTTTGGGGTAAATTTGTCATAAGTGTACCAGTTTGGAGTTTTTTAAGGTATTATCCCCTTTTCAAAATATGGGCTTCCAAATTCTCATGGAGTCAAATTTTGATCCTTTAAATTCAATAGGGTCAAGACTTGAAAAATCATTGGATTGAGGCTGTAATCGATTCAAATCAAGCAATGGCAGCCATCAAAGGCTGCGATGGCTACATGAGTGATCGCTTCGGACAAACTACATAAGGGACCACCTAAGGTTGACAACTTCGGATTTGAGGTGGCGACGCTACGGTGCCACCTTCCGAGTTAGGGCGGAGGAAGGGTGATGGACGACCACAATGCAAGGGAGGGCTAGTGAAGTATGTGCAGTGGCTCGTGTGGTTCACACTAGACTCGATGATGATTTGAGGCAATGAGGATGCAATGATGACAAGCGAAAGAACTTTTTTTTTTTTTTCTCTTTTTAATTTTAAACATACTTGAAGGACACATAATATCACATATAGGATTACGATTCTTCTAAAGATGAAGACGAGATTACAAATTTTTGAGCCAACCTTAGCTTTTTTTGAATTTTAAACATACTTGAAGAACACGTGATCTCACATATAGGATTAAGATTCTTCTAAAAATGAAGACGTGATTATGAATTTCTGAGCCAACCTTGGCTTTTCCAAATTTCTTTCACTTTATCATCCAATGCAGAATTGCCAGATCGGCCTCACACCAATCACAATTTCTTCACCTCGCCCAATAACTCCTTCGGCCTCGCGCCAATCATGACCCTATCTGAGGTTGTGTAGGTCGGAGCATAGCGGTCTTCGCAATCATGGCTACTTCAGCTTCAAAGCTTCAAGCTTACGGCCATGGCCACTTAAGTTTTGTTGAGCTGGGTTATGACCCCTCGAGCTTCCGAACATCAAAATTAGAGAATGAAAGAAGATGAACGGTAAGTTTTCATAAGTTCGGCATCAATGAAAGAAAGAGGAAGAGGAGGAGCCTATGTTTTGATATTATTTTTCGTCTTTTGTTTTGTAGCGTTTTTTTCTTTTTTTAATTTTAAATTTCCATGTTTATTTTTATGATGAGGAGCTTAGCGGATGACACATATCCTCAAAAAGTAATGAAAATAAAGTCTCGTTCGCATTTTTATTATCCAAATTAAATAGAGTTAACGAAATGACTTAATTATACCAAGCTAACAAATTTTAGGGTTCGATTGTACTTTTTGAATGTATTACGATTCGATTACACTTTCATAGTAAATTTTAAGATTTCTGAATTATTTATATTTGTCGTTGCAGAATTATTCGTGAATGGTACCATTGAAACCGGAAAGGACATATCTTTGTATATGTTACTAATTTTGGATATTGAATTTTTAACTAATTTGGTCAGTAATCATGACAAGTGTTAGATAATGCCCATCTTTCCTATCATATGCTTTGACACTTCAACAGGGAGCATGAGTAATGGGATCTTACGTTTCAATTGAGCGTGATATCTACAACACGTAGAATCCACAAAATTAAAATTGAAAAGGTCGGATCTTAGGGTCATCCATAATGATTGCTTCCCCACACAGAAGGTCCCAAAATTCAATTAAAAAGGGTCAACAACGACATGACCCGCAAAACCCATCCCACAACTCAACTTTGACCAATCGAGTTCGTCAGACAGCACACCAACTTGAATAAAAAAACAATATTTTAGTAATCAATCGAAATTACAGCTGTTGCTAATCTTGAAAGGGATATATTAATGTGACTACACTAATGAATGTTCCAACGTACATCTTTGTTGCCCGTGTTCATTGCTCATTTACAGGCCCAGGTTCAGAAAAATCTAATGCCATCTCTCTCTCTCTCTCTCTCTCTCTCTCTCGCTTATAATTCAACATGCACAAGTGTTTACATTCTGTGTTTCAGATTGACGAAAGCATTTCAATCTACATTCGGTTGGACTTTTTTAGTACCATTAACAATATTTCGTCATCATTGCTGTTCTAGGGTTTACAATAATGTTCCCAATAAAAGTTTTGGATCGTTGAAGTTTCTGCTTCGAAATACATATGCAAGCCAAGATTGAAAATGAATAACTAACACTTGCTTGGATTTTGAAAGGTTGGATCTAGCACAACATGAATCGATTCTGTACACTAGTCTTAATATTTCTAACATAAGTCCATACAAAATTCATAACACACTCAAACTCAACTACATTCATGAAATATAGGTTTTTGGCAAGTTATGCAACATCTAAGTTTTATAAATGTACAGTACAAATGGACAGGTAACCAGTAAGTTAATTGACCTATCATATCATATTGTAAACATAAAAATTGTTTGAACCATTTATTCTGAGCGAAAAAATAAAAACATAGGGGAGACACAAGATATATTGTGATGCTAGCTCTTATGGATTAGGCAATAAAGAAGAAGAAGCTGTGAATCGATAAATGATCTTAGGAGTCATGTTTCCTTGATAATAATATAGAAAGTTCAGAGGACCGCTATTTCCGCACCCCATATAACTAAAATTCGTTTAGTTAATATCTATCTTCTAAATGACAAATCTATCCCTCACAATTTTTTTTGTTTCACTCTCTTCTATTCCTCTAAGGTAGTCCGGCATATTATAGACTAGGGGCCTCGATGTATCTAATGCTATAATTCAGAAGATGGGCATTATTTTTACTCATTAGATCTTTCAAATTATCCCTGCATTGCCTATTAAAATACTAAAAAAATAAGGCCATAATTATAATTTAATACAACTGCCCATTTTCATTTGGTAACAACAACGAAGTTTCTTCTGATGCATTAACATCGAATTTCACGGATGCGCATGGCGCGTTGCCAAAACTATGAAATAAACAACATTCTCTAACACCTTCAAACAATAATATCATTTTTTTCTGTGACTTATTAGAAGCACAATAAATTATAAGATTTTAACAAGATGCGCTGTCATATACACTTCACGAGGGATGGATATTCATTAATCAAATTATTGTGTGAAATAATACATGTCCATGACATATATAAAAATATTTTTCAAGCAGGGTTTTGGTCGAGAAATAACAATATATATACACACACATATGTATTTTCACAATGACAGCTCAAGCTTTGCCATATTACAACCAAAAGGTGCTACTCCTTGTGGACAAATACATCACATGCTTTTGTATTGATCTTGGGGACGCATATCCCATGTGAACAAAATTAATTGAATTCTCTCTCATTGTTCCCTCTTATATTATTTGAAAACATAGCCTTTGGTAACTCTATAATTGTATCATGGAAAAAGGGCATATTTTATTATTCAAATTTGTGTAATTTGTACAACCATCACCAACTTTTCTAATAGTTTTAAATATTTAATTGAAGGCGTGTGATATAATATTTAAGTAGTTTAATATAAACTATGCATTACTAAAATTTGCTTTTGGGTATATAATATAGAAGTTTTTTAAGTTGAAGGGTTGGATTTTACCATTATGTTGATATAAGGATATGAGAGAAGCAATTCTGAAAATAGTTACTATTATTTGCCATCAACTAAATGAAATTCGGAGGTAGCGAATAATTTAAAGCAATTTTTTACCAATGAAAGGCTGAGAAAAAGATACCATTGCTTAGCCCGTCACTTGTGCCCCCACGATGGTGCTATTAGGAGTGGAATCCGAGTTATCCTGCGTTGGTGTGATGATTGAATTGATATCCCAAACAAACCAAGGCCTCTTAAAGTCGGGAATTAACTTAGAGGTAACCAACCCATGACCTGGGGGATTTCAAATCACTTGGAAGTAAGCCCTGCACCACTAAGCCAAATACCTGGCGATGTTATGAAACTCTATTTAATGTTCTTGCCATAGTAACTTAATCAAACGAAACAACCTCTTTCTACTTTATTTAGTCATTTTCGTATCTTTTCAAACTATTTTGTTCCTGTTTCACTAGTCCACTTTCTATGATCAATGCGATCTTGAGAGAGAGAGAGAGAGAGAGAGAGAGAGTATACGCAATAGTTTTTACCGTAGAATCGATCCAAAACAGTACATGTGTTTACCCCAGCATTATCACTTTAAATATGCTGTCTCATTCATCGAATCGTGACATCTATCCTTCATATTTTACAATTCATCATGCCAGATTCATTATCCAAAGACCTTAATGTCCATCTCTCTCTAGAGAGAGAGAGAGAGAGGTGGATTAGTGAGAAGATATAATCATATGGGTCATAATCTAAGTTTTGCCTATCTCTAGCTTATCTTTTTACAACACTAGAATGTGAGAGAGAGAGAGGGGGGGTGGATTAGTGAGAAGATATAATCATATGGGTCATAATCTTAGAGTTTAATAAATCACTTACTAGTGGTTGGAGAGTTTGACTTAGCACCGGCTTAGTATTAGGCTATCAATTCTGGTTAAACTGTACTTATATATGTGTCGTGTTGTGATGAAATTGTAGCATGCGGTGTCTTGTGTATGTTTGGTAATACATATTTTAAACCCGCAACACTTTTACAGGTTGGTCTGTTGGCTTTCTGAAAGTTGCTATTGCATAGAGGTAATTGTCAGACATCTTATAAAAGTTGCGATGTATTTTTCACAATTGAAATTATTGTCGAAAAATTGTACCAAATAGATACGTTGAGGCTTGAGCAACGGGATGAATAACCTTGAAATTAAGGAGAAAGACGTGGATTATATAACACGACGGCGTCACGTGAGGAAACGAGCCAATTGGAGTGAGAGATTTTTGAAATGCAGACACCGCCCAAATAGATTCGTGTGGTGGGCATCAATTCATTAGAGATTGAAATGATATATCATACAATCAGCTTTCACAAACGAAAATCATAACGTGCAAAACAGTGACAATACTGTGAACCCAGGTCACAAAATTTCCATTCAAAAGTCAGGTCATATTGTATGGTGACCTAGAATAAGCCGATGACACTGACGTGATGTGTTCGTTCTCTTCCATGACAATCCACGTCTTAATAGGAAAATTACCTATTGAGTTCTGAATTTGAATGTCAATTTAGTTATGGATTTTTCAATTTTATTAATATAGTCCTACACTTTGCGTGAAATTCCAATATAATCATTCCAATCAATTTTTTCTTGAAATTACTGATGTGGCAATGGTCCAATCATCATTAGCCGTTCTATGTGGTACACCACAACACAGCGATTTTCGGGAAAAATTGACCAAAAGGATTATAGTAGAATTTTGAGTGAAGACTTATGACTAAATTGGTAAAATTAAAAATTTTAGAACTAAATTGGCATTTGTACAATAGATATAGGATTACTTGGACAATTTGATCGCCTTTTAATAGTAAAGATATTAATGCCGCATAATGTAGAATTTTAGTAAGAGATTCATTTTAAAAAATATATTTGTTAAAGAATTTTACACATCGCTTGTCTACAAGTTTATTTGTTTTTCATATGCATGTGATTTCTTTCCATTTATTAGTTTAATCTTTTGGGTTGGACATTGTCACGATATCAAAGCCTACACGCAAGATGTGTCTAGTGATTGAGCATCCCCGTTGTCATAGTGAAAATAACATCACAAAGGAAAGAAGGAGTAGAAATTACAAATTAGACAAGTTGAAGTAAAGGAGCCTCCAAAGCTGTTAGCTTCACTGATTTTGCTAGTGCTATCTTGTCAATATGGATGTAGAAAAAGGGACGTGTGTGCCATTATTTTACATTCCACCAATTAAAATGGAATTAAGCCTGTATATATTGCATTTCACCGCAAAGAGATCCCTCAATGATTGATTTTCTACTAATCACCTGTATAATAAAACTCCCTGGCTGCGCAATTCTGTGCGATCAATCATCAATTCGTTGATTGCGACTTGAATATTTGTAATGATTCGATTGAAAAATTTTCATGATGGTATGTGATGGAAGCGGTGGGATTGGATTTAGTATGAATATCGGTTTGTGATATCAAAGTGTGTAAGAGAGGTCAGATATATTTCGGGGGCTAGGGAGAGAGCTTTCTATCCTTTTTCATTGTACTTCGAATTTGACTATTCTAGATCTTCTCCTCCTTCGCCCATGGAAATGGAAAAGTAGCCGAATCACATAAATTCCTCAGGTCGTTCTATTAATCTTGATATTCCTTTTGTTTGGAGGCGTAGCAGAAATGCAACAGCTTCACTCGGAGAAATTATCAAGAAGAATCCTAATATGAGCTCGTGGATATATTTACTTGGATCCATATTCACTAAACAACTTAACACAATGACTTGTGGACCGATTGAGATATATCAATTCATTAGGATTTCACCATATCTCAAATGTGGGACTTCTTTCACCTAACACCACACATGTCTACCTCAATAAATCTCCATCTCACGTATGAGGCACTTATGTTAGGCACCCTGCTCCTCAATTTAGTTATCTTTTAGCTCCATCATTATCTCAACTCGAATCTCTATCTTGACCTAGCTAAGTTTTTGGCAAATGGTTGGTGAGAGAACCAACATCGGCCTTCGGACTCTACTTAAATCTCCTTAGCCCAACTAAGTTTAGCGGGAAGCTAGGGGACGTCATTTGACAATGGGATTAGGAAGTCACATCCAAAATTTTTCCTTGAGAAATTCACCACACGTTGATCCATAACCCAACCTATCCAAACTATCAGTTCTAATACAACTTATTGGGATGTGCAGCAGAAATGTAATACCTTTAACAGGGAAATCACCAAGAATAAGCCTAAATCTAAACATGTTAACGTACCTAATTTGATCTACTTTCGCTCAAAAAAACTTAAGCTAATGAATGATAAACAAACTAGAATACATTAATTCACTCGCATTGTATGATGTCCTCGATATTAGACTTCTTTTACCTAATATCCCCGCACATACACCCTAACACTTTTCAGCTTACATTATTGCTCTTTCCTCAGTTAACAGATATTGTCGTTTCGGGAAAAGTAATTATAGATATTTTGGGACTTCAGCTTGGCAACCTATAGTTGCTTTCATCGACAATATAAGTGAAGCTTTTTTGGCACAGAAGGCACATGTACCTCCACGCCTTTCATCATTTAAAGTACTGCACTGCATTTGCATGCATTTCCCTCCGTAATCTAATGTTTTTTTTTCCCTTCACACGAAAATTTTCATCAGTATCATTTCGACGTGCATGTGACATTCGACGCTGCCGCGTACGGAAATGGACTCGGAGGCTACGGCTCCACGGTCGGGTCGGGTCCAGTAGCAATCATGTGCCCTGTTTCGGACAACCACACTTGCCCACAGAGAGAGAGAGAGAGAGAGAGAGAGAGAGAGAGAGAGAGACTCTCTTCATGGATGAGTTGACATCCTTTCAATTGGTGCTCATTCATCCAAGTCTCTCTCGAACCAACACTACATCTGATACGTTCGTACTGGCCAGATTTCATGATTTGTTGATGGCGAGTGTGCAACCGTCTATTTAATGAGTTTGACTGATTAGAGAAATGATGATGAAAGATAGAATTGTTTGACATTTAAGTGATAGAAAAGAAGAGAAGTTATGAACTAGTGAAGATGAAATTTGAGGGACCAAACACTAATGACATTTTTCGTCGGTCGAACTACAATTCGTCATTGTATCCCGTCCATTGAGATTTAGCTGATACTTTCCTGGTCATGCCAAACACCTTGAGTCATACTATGATAATGAGCATGTGCTGGCGTGACATAATATAGGATGATTCACTGGAGATGAAGCAGCCCTGGTAATGTATCTAGTTGACTTATAATTAGATGGTTGAGAGGGAGTAGATCCTATCAAACATCTTGATGGGCTTCGGTGTAGGCTCCGTTAAGGTAATCTCTTCAAGATTAGGCATTGGATTCTTATCTTGACTCCCACCACATTCCATGGGATGATAAGAATTTAAATGAGACCAAACGTAATCTAAATATCTAGACATATACATGTGAGAATTTTTTTTTTCTTTGTCAAATCTAATATAACTCCATTACTTTTTAAAATTTGACGAGAGATGAAGTAGTTATTTTATCGAGATGGCTAATGATAGAGTGATTTAAATACTTTGACAGAAGGCATATCCAACTAAATTTATTGATGAGATCATAAAAGGGCTCCTTGAGTCATCTACCTAAAATGAGGTGTCTAGCGTTTATTTTGACATCGTCATATTTTTCAAATGATGATAAGCTGGTTGGAAACAATCTATCTTAATGTTTAAAAAAAAAAAAAACTAAAATTAAAACTAAAACTAAAAGAGAGATTATTTTTTCTTTGTCAAGTCCAGCATATAATCCCATTGGCTGTTAAGATATGATTGGCTTGTTCTAATGGACTAAATCCATATATTCTCGATACTCTTAGCACTACACCTAACATTGAAATGATGGGCCCTATCAACTTCCAACTTCACTTGGTTCTCATTCCTCCAAGTTGTTCACTTCTCTGTCATCCTCTCTTTGTCAATATCCCAATCTCTATCCATAAATGGAAAACAAAGATATAGTCTCCCTTTTATTCACGCAAGCTTGAATAATTATGAAAATGGCAAAACCTTGGGGAAACATTTTCTCTGATGGGTTTTGAAGACACGTGTTCTTCTCATGAGCTAGAAAGTGTTGATGTATTTGGTACATGTAAGTCCATCCCATTTTAGTCATCAATTAGCGTGAATCTTGTATGAAACTCATATGATCTAATGATTGAGATGGAGCGAACTCACATGTTTCATATATAAGAATTTTCCCTAATAAACATAGTCTCACACTCCATGATAAATAGCTCTCTCACTTCCAAACTTAAAGGACTACATACATACACATCCCCCCCCCCTCTCTCTCTCTCTCTTCTCTCTCTCTCTCTCTCTCTCTCTCTCCTCAACTTGCAAGTCACTCCTATATAAGCACTCATTCTTTTTTTCCCAGTGTGCGAGTGTCCCTTCTCTTCATTTTCTTTACTTGAGCGAGCAAGCAAACTACAAGCAGCGAGAGAAGTTGACGTCTCCGTGCATCGGTATGCAGGTTACTATCTTCAGCTTTTCTCATATATTCTTGGCATTATCAATAGGCACAAAATAATGCTCAACTGAAAATACCTTTATGTTTCTTTATTTGTTTCTGGGTTATCGCAGAGCTCAAGGTAAAAGGACGCAAGCCATGGTGCAGGTCGTCAACTTGGTCGAGAGTCTGACCCATGTAAGAGAAACCAACACCAAATATTTCTTCATCGTTTAATTTGTTGGGCATACTGCATAGTCCTTGCTAACATAATACTAGCTTATTATTTTATTCATCACAAACATGTGTGCTGCTGGGATTCCACCATTTAATGCTTTTCCAGAACTTATGGGTCAGCCTGAAAAAGTGCACGACATTCTAATTTTAAGATGTGGACGAACGCAATATTTAATATGTAAGTTATGGAGAATGTTTTGCATATTATAATTTTTATATATGTCTCTTTCTTTTATATACTCTTGGTATACGATGATATGTTACCTCAGAGGACTTTCGACAAATATATTAAGACACAAGAATTGATTTAATTAATTTGACTAGGATTGCATGACCAATGAGGTCAGACATTTGGAAGTTCCGTGGAAATTACTCTAGATAATTACACATTTGGGGTATGCATGAGTCAACATATTAACCTTTCATTTTAAAGGAATATCAGTTTCCTCTACTTCTTTCATATTTTTAGTTTTTTTTTTTTTAATAATTAGGAGGTCTGGATTTTTATTTTTCTACCCTTTTCAATCTACATCATGGATGGACTCAACTAAAATTGGGGGCGTTGGAAAAGATATGGTGAGGAGAGTGGAAGAGAGTTGGGTGTAATGAGTTGGACAAAGGCAAGATTAGAAGAAAGATACAGAACATATATTTAATCAATGAAATCTAATAGGACATTGTGATATTCCATACATGATATGACCACAAGTCTCTTCATATGACATCTGAGCCAAAAAAAAAAAGTCCTTTGATAAGACGAGCTTGACAAGCTCTATCAATTCGATCCATTTAAACTTATGTTCATTCTTAACTACATAAAAAGGAAATATAGAATAATAAAGGAGTATTTCCCTTCATAAACCCTTGTTGATGGTAAATCCTAGCCCAACAAATTTGGAGTAGATCTATAAATCTAATCAAGAGGATGAATCTATTTGAACTATTTTTGATGTGATATTTACATCTGATTGCATGTTAATAAGGAATTAGCACATATTTGAAAAGTCTCTTCATTCTCATAATTTTTCTTATAATGTTATTAGGAATGCGAATAGTTAATTAATATATGATAATATTATTTTTTTTAGTGTATAACTTACACAAAACTTTTTAGATACTGGGGGCCCAAAAGTGTACAAGTAGGCTGGACAAACACCATAAGATCGGCATCACCTTTCCACCAATTTTCTTTTCAGCTTTTCAATTTCATTGAGCAAGCGAAATCAGCACCAACTTGAGTGGGGTGGTCATTATCAATGAAAGGCTGTCCGAGGACCTTCTAATCATGCTCAATAATTGAAAGGTCTCTTGGCCCCTTTTGACCCCCTGCGAAAAAGTGATATGCAGCACTTCTGAATTTAATGTTTGGAAAGCGACAGAAATCGAAATAGGAGTTAATGAGGCTGTCTCGTGGTGTACGTTCAGTCGGTGGGGGACGAAGAAAGTAATAGCCAGCCAAAAGACAATGGTGAATTCGAGAATTCGAGATAAATGTGATGGGCCAGCGTGCCATCATCTGTGCTGAAGCTTCTGTCATGGTGCTGAAATTTAAAATATATCGTATAGGCTCGCTCTACGTCGGCCTTCGTCGTTGTGAAAAAGACAATTATATTGATCACAATGATATGTGCTAGTGTGTTAAAGTGAAATATCCGGTGCCTAGTTCCGATGCTTTGTTGAATTGGGAGGGTGCGATCTAGTCCATCCATTTAAGTTTGGTGAGGAAGCATATTCCCCTTACTTTAGTGTTATTCTTCATTTGAAAGTTGAAAATGGCATGAGAAGCATGACATGTAAGACAGCCTTTAAGATGAGAATATACCGTTCCTGTTATGCCTTTCCATGGTCTATGTTTGAACCTCTACGTTTGTTATCTACTCTCTCCCCTGTGCAAAAAGTTAAATGGCACTAGATTGTCAAAACCTTCGATTTAATTAGAAGTGTGTCGTTTATATAGATGAGATTACCAATTTGAGATTAGAGTTTTTACAGATTTTTCTTATTTAGTCATACACGTGTCACATTCTGAATGGAGGGACTTTTATAATTGAATAATTTCAAGACTTTCTGACTCTTTTATCCAATCGCTCCATGTCAATCTTTAATAGGTGGACCCAAAAATTGGTAACCCGAGAATTATCTAGCTCTCTACTACGTCTCATTCTTTAATATAACTTCACATACTATTGACTTTTCAATTATGTTAACCGCACTTGACATGAAATGGATTTACCCCCAATATACGACTGATAATGACGACTGGAACTAGAATTTTCGACAAGCGGAGGCTTCGAAGATAACTGATGCCAGGGTGTAAATGGCTTCATCCCTAGCCTAACCTAATGCTGATAATTCATATGGTCCAAAGTTTGTGACGGCATTTGAGAAGTGCCATGAATCTTCCTATTCTGGTCTAAAATAGTTATCTCACTGTTTCTTCCATGACAGAAATCTGCCTCCCCATAAGATAAATTTACATTTAAATCATGAGCTGCAAGTACAAAGATGTAGCTTAGAGAAACTAGAAAAACAAGGGGATTCTAGATATCTTCAATATATCAACCGAAAGAAGACACAATCGATTAACTTTGTCTTATGAGTCACAAAACTTGAGGAGAGCTAGGATGATGTTTTCATCGACGACGACAAGTACGCGGTGTTCCGATCTGTTTCTCTGTCTCAATCCCACAAGCTAAAGTCCCAAAACCAAAAGGGAAAAGCAGAAACCGCCCTCTTCATGTCCCTTGTATATATAACCCAAGACATCCACCTGTTTGTCTTGCAGCCTCTAACCATGGACTCATCGGACCCGCCATTTCAAGAAACCTACAAGGCCCTCTTCAAGAAGGCAGCCAACAAAGGCCCGACCGCGCCCGTTGTCATCGAAGAGGGCGACCTCCCAGTGATCGACCTTGGTCGGCTGAGCCTAAGCACGGAGGAGAGACGGGAGTGCAAGGCGGAGATCGCAAGGGCCTCGCGGGAGTGGGGGTTCTTCCAGGTGTTGAACCATGGGATTTCACGAGAGATCCTGGAGAAAATGAGGGAGGAACAGATCAAGGTGTTCCGAGAGCCGTTCGAGAAGAAGAGCAGAGAGGACAAGAACTTGGATTTCTCGGCGGGGAGTTATCGATGGGGGACTCCTTCCGCAACATGCTTGCAGCAGTTGTCGTGGTCCGAGGCTTTCCATGTCCCTTTGAGTGATATCATCTCCGGCACAAGAGGTTGCAACAGCACCCTCAGGTACTAATCACAACCAATTAATCACCATGCTGTTTAAAAGGAGTTTCGCACGCAAAGTTCTTTATTGTTAAGGTTCTTTTTCTTAAAATTCTTTCATTTCTAGGGCGTTTGCATTTTCATGTATCTTTCATATGTCTAACGTTTGTATGGATATCAAGATAAGATCTAGGAAGGTTAACATTAGTTTAGTAAGCCCACTAGGGCTAGTACTACAAAGCAGCTGGCTAATTTCTAGAGCATGTGTGATTACTTCTACATCAATAGAATCGTCCAACTAGAAATTGGTTAATCCTAGTCTAAATTAGTTGTCCTGCTCTTATTGAGTCAGGTTCAAGGACTTTGGAACCCCAGACAAGGAAAGTAAGAGAGAAAAACAACTTGGAGACCAAAGAACATGCCTCCATTTTTCTTATATTCTAAAATTGATATTGGAGATTATTAATCTTATTCTCAAACCCTCAAACTTTTATCATATGCAACATGGATAATTTTATTTATTTTTTATTAAAGATAAGTAAACATGAGTAAAAACTATGAATGGGTCTTAAATGTCATAGGCAGAGCGAGTACATAACATGAGGGTTTTTGTCCTAAGCATACATATAGTCATTCTAAACATTAGGAAATGATGTCATTAACCACAACTCAAATCGTACAGAAATGTTAGAATCCCCCTTATTGTACCATCACACTATCATGCCAATTTTAGAGAGATAAGTTAGGTCAATTAGCCATATAAGTAAACATAAATCAAAATCCACTTGAAAGACTTGTTTTTTAGGTTAACCATGTCATGGCAGCGCAGCCCTTGAACTAGGAAGAAATGGTATTTGCCCATTGAAAAGCTATTAGAGAGAAGATAATATGGCCAAGTTTTCTTTTATTTGTAGATCCCAAGACATGCATTCGACATTTCTGGCACATCATAAAGAATGTACGTGATATAAATTTTGCATGCATCTTGTCACCTCGGCATGTGACCTCCGCAAGCAAGATGAGCAGGTATTCTGCCACGCTTGTACTCAGACATGACGTGGCCTGGAAAAGCACCTCATCTTTCTTCGGATCTTCCTGATAATTTGTGTGTTGTGGAAGAGGGGGAAGGGGGGTTTGGAATCTATCTTGATTCCACGAAAAAAGATAAAGTATACCCTTTTTGGTCATCACATCTTGTGTAGATTCGAAAAAATATGTACGTTTTATTTAATTAGACACAGGTTGCTCATGGGGACAGCTATTACATCATCGTGGGTAGGCGAAGCTAAAGTTGATGAAAGCAGAAAAAATTGCAGTCTAATAAACATAATTGTCATCCCTTAGGATGCTAGATTTTCCTTGATTTAAATGTAAATACCATAACAAGTCATTCGGCTAATTATTTTTTCCACGTATGAGTATTGAATATTATAGTTTCTTCAAGCATTATTTATTTATTAAATTTGTGTATTGGGTGAATGTGATGCCATACCATGAAATCTATGTTATTCCTCATTAGTTTAGTTCCAAACCTTTGAATTCTGGAACCTACCCTGTGATCTTGAATACTTCCCTTGAAATCTACGCAATCATGTTGGTTTAGTATATTTTTCCCTCACACTCCTATGTATAATGATCAATGGAATCATGATCCATTTAACACAATCCAATTTACAACTCAAATTGGCATTGACCCAAGCACGAGCCCAACCAAGTCTATGGAAATGGTCAATTAGTCCATTCACCATTTCATGAATGAGTTAGATTTGGATTTAAGTTAGTGGGGAATCTGCACTACAAATCCTAAACTTTATGTATATAATGCAATCGAGGCCTGAAACTTTCAACTTGTTCAATCTAATCCTAAATTTTTACCAAAAATTGCAATCACATCTTAAACTTTTCAATTATTTCACTTAAGTTCGATCTAGAACTCACGTTGAAAATTGTAATTTAAGGATACCAGTAGCCAATATTTGAGTGACACATAGATTATTTCAAAATTTATTCATCAAAAGGCCTTAATCATACTTTGTGAAAAAGGCTAAGGACTTAATTGAATCAACTAAAAGATCTTGGACTTGATTGCATCCCATACACAATGTTTAACACTCTTAGTACACTATTTTCTATGGTAGTTTGTTAGCACCACCTATGGATGGCGGTTTGTATTTCCATTAGTCGGACAGAGTAAACACTCTTAATCATCAACTCTTCCTTTATGCTTTGTCTATTTTCTTAGGAAAATAGTGCAGTAGGTCATATAGCTGTCCTATTTTAACATGATATCACTTGATGTTGCATTTAATAGGGCACGCACGCATGAATTTCCTGAGAGCAAAATGGTGAATTCCTGGAATGATCAAGCAAGCTCCAATTTCTTTTCTCTATAAAATATCTGTTTTAATGCTACTTATCCTACTTTACTTACGGGATTTATTCGAAGCTTTAAGCACGCCATCGGACGGTTTGCATTTAACATCCTCAAATTTCAAGCTCCTTCATGTTTGATCTTTTCTCGCTTTGTACGTTGTACGACCATCGCTCGTCTTTTGTACTTACATGTTACATTTGCCTGTGGGGCTATGATTCTTTGTCACCAGCTCGACAATGGAACAATTTGCCGGGACTGTATCAAACCTAGCGCAGAAATTAGCCGAGATCTTAGCAGAGGAACTGGGCCACAAATCGACCTTCTTCATGGAGAATTGCCTGCCGAGCACATGCTATCTGAGAATGAACAGATACCCACCATGTCCAATTTCACCGGACATGCTCGGGCTGATGCCGCACACCGACAGCGACTTCCTCACGATCCTGCATCAGGACGAGGTGGGGGGTTTGCAATTGGTCAAAGATGGGGAGTGGATCGCTGTTAAACCTAATCCCGATGCTCTCATCATTAACATTGGAGACTTATTTCAGGTATGTATGTGTTTCTTTCCTTTCTTCTCGCTTTCAATCATTAGCACTTTTGACAGCTGAAAACACCGCGAACTTAGTCATTCGAAACAGTCTCTCTTCACCAAGAACCTCTTCATGCCGGAAGAACCCTGCGAGTTGGGCTGTAGTGCTGTTGATTAGGATATGCTCGTCGGATGTCTTGTGTGGGTTAACCCTTCTTTAGATGAATATGGCGTTGTTTATTAATTTCTCGGGGGATTGTCATGGTTGCATGCTTTCTGATGAATGAGCATCTACACACGCTTGTTTCAGGCATGGAGCAATGATGTGTACAAGAGCGTTCAGCACCGGGTGATGACCAACTCGAAACGGGAGCGGTACTCGACCGCGTACTTCTTCTGCCCATCGTACGACACTGTGGTCGAGAGCTGCAACTGGCCTCCTGTCTACAGGAGCTTCAGCTTTCGAGAATTCAGACGACAGGTCCAAGAAGATGTACAAAAGCTGGGTCACAAGATCGGGCTTCCCAGATTTCTCGTGTAAAAGCTGATGAGAATTTTGTGTCCAGATGTTGTCCTTATGAATTGACAAGCTAGCTAAGCTAGTTCTTGGTGATCATCAAGAAAGTACAGAAAAGAATGGTACTGGAAGAAAACAGGAAGGAAAAAAAGAGAGAGAGAGAAAATACATGGACAGGTTTGTATATGTAGATTTGGAAGTTTAAGAAAATGTAGGGAGCTAGAAGATTATTAGCTTATAGTTTTTAGCATAAGTTTGATATCGGTTTGAGAATCCAAATTCTGTCTACGTACAAGGAACTAGGGTTTTGCAATTTAACATGTAGCTCGTTTCACAACTTTTTATTTAGATGGTATAATGCAAACTTTTGTTTTTTAATTTTAGAGTTAATATCACGAAAACTCCAAACTAGTACGCCTATGATAAATTTAACTAAAACTAAATTTTTTGACCACTAAAAATTCAAAACTAGTACTCATATGATAAATTTATACTTTTTGGTGACCTAAAAATGCCGTGACTAAAAATGCCGGTGAGTAAACTTGGGAGGACACGTAAGCAGGAGGACCCACCACCCCGGTATCCCACTTAAGACCCCAAGCAACTGTGAGGGGATTCGAACTTCTCCCTTTCGTGAGAGGGAGAGAGCCCAGACCATCGCGGCCACCAAGGCGATGGTATCATACTAATTTTTTGACCACATAAAAACCCAAACTGGTACATTTATAATAAAATAATCCTATTAAAACCACTAATTTAGATACACATGTACTCTTCACCTAAACTAGTATATTCGTCAATTGTCACGTGTCATCCAACTTACTAATTTGACGATAAAATTTAACAAAAACTAACGGAGGTTAAATTTGTCATAGGTATACTAATTTTGGATTTTTGATAATCAAAAAATTAGTTTGAGATAAATTTATCACGGATGTACCAATTTGAAATTTCATGATATTAACCATTTATTTTACTTAAGAAGATTATATTTAAAACCATCATGAAGAAGTTCACATGCCAAAATTTCCAAGAAGAAAAGGGTCCGTATTAAATTTAGAAAATTGAAAATGCCTTAGAACAAAAATTCGTTTTTTTTCAAAACAATACCTTCAAAAAAAAAAAAAAAAAACTCTATCTAGCTTGTGAGACAATAACTTTACATTGGAATGAATGTTCTAGATTAGTCTTTTTTTCTTCTCTTTTTCTTTTTTTCTTTTTTTTTTGGGGGGGGGGGGCGCTTTTCCACATTAGTTTATTTAAAACTTTAAGATTTCTTTCACTTGAATTTGGAACACCAAAGAAAAATCAATTACCATATACACAATTAATGATACGAATGATAATCATTTTGTACTGAAAACAATTTTTGGCCATAAATAGAATTTTCAATTTCTATCACTTGACGAATATAAAATTTCCACTCTTGCCTAATTGTGCTGCCACCCTTTGCCGGACTCACCCGCTCTCGAAACACGTCATTCTCGTTTGCCTTGCCGCACCGCTGGGTGGTTCTAAAGTGGCAATCTTTGCTTTGAACAATAGCTCTGTCATCACGATGCTATTGCTCTTGATATGGTTGTGGACAAGGATCATGTTGAGGTCGGTGTTATTGTTGATGTAATCGAGGTCATGCGCGATATCCAAGTCCCAAGGATCGTGAAATTAGGCATTTTAGGATTCCACAAGCAATCGAAGAGGCTAGCACCATCGACGATCTCGTAGACCAAGAAGATGTTGTCAACAAAGACGGAGGAGCCAAGTAGTCCCACAATGCTAATCACATGAATCGATAGATCATCACAAGGAGGTCCTTGAGGTAGCCCATGTTAATCTCGTGCCTAAACTTGCATTAGAGGATGACAATGTCATTATCACGGAGGGAGTAGCACCAGGAGGATGATGAGGATGAGGAGTAGCAAGTCTTGGCAAGGAAGTTGTTGGTGGCAAAGCAAAACTTTAAGAAGTTGTAGATAACGAGATTATTTGGGATGAAGTGGTGGAAGCCGGAGAGGGAGGTGCTGTTAGAGAGTAAGGAGGTGCCGATGTTGGTGTTAGTGTAGGTGCTAGAGGAGAGCTTGGGGGAGGTGGAGGTGTAATAGCCACCGTTGGAAGAGGTGGAGGTAGAGGTGGAGGTGGAGGGGTCGAAGGGGCCAAAGGGGCCAAAGGAGGCGAGGGCCTATTTAGGGGTCTAGGACGAGAAGAGTCTCGGGAGGAGGAGGGTGATCTTCTCGTGGGAGAACGCATGTGAGAGAGGGAGTAAGCGATAAGAAGAGTTTTTGTTTCTATTTCTAGAAAAAGAAACAGAAAACTAGAAAATTTGTACTTCTCATTTCTATTCAAAAATTATTTCTAGGCCAAAAATTTGTCTTGAAAATAGAAAAATAAAATTATGTTACCAAACAAATTTCAATTCCAAACACGTTCTCAATAGCACAAAAATAGAGAAATAGATAAATAAAATGATTATCATGCATGCCCTAAGTAATTGATCGATTAACATAAGATCACTTAATTTATTGTGAATTAATAATAATAAATTTTAGTAATGTGCAAATTTCACTCAATTAATTAGTAACTTGTGTTAGTGTCAATTTTTGTTCGGGCGGTGTGATGAAGCAACAAAGCCTTATCAAACAATTAATGTAAAATGGCTTAAATATTAAGTTTATCTTTTCCAATAGGATTTCAAAGATCTTTTTCTTATGAGATTTGATGATGATTTCATGCTCCAATATCCTCTCATAATATATTGATGGAAAGCCCAATGTGTCTAGTTTCTAATGCATCGGGTTTTATGCTATTTGGAGTCTTTTAAAAGAAGTTATGCTTGGTTCATTTAAGAAGTCAAAGTATTCAAATCAATAAATTTCATAATTGAACTCTTAGAATCCTATGTTAACTCAATACCTCGTTGTTGGATAAGGTTGTCTTTTGAATGATAGGGATTATATCATCTCGATGAATTTCACCGCGGTTAGGATTTACCACATTATATGCTTAAGTACCTGGAGATCGATCGATTCCTCAAATGATGAGTATCCATTTTGTTGCACTTGTATTATCTACTAAATCTTCGACCATTTTGGTATGGTGGTGCGTATAAGAACTAAAGAATTTGTATTTCTTTTATTTTTAACAAAATCTAAATATATCATCATCAGTGATAGATATGGATTGTGTCCCAGAAACATCACCCATACACTTTGAAATTTTCCCAAAAATAAAACCATCATCAATTTTCTTTTGGGCATGGGCTTCTACTAGGCCTGCCAATCCACCTAAATGGGGCTTTCAAATTGAATTTTTTGGATCATGTACAGAAGGAGGACCTTGAAATTACTACAATTTGTGCAAATGTCCCATCTATCACTTGAAGCACATCTTTTGATGATTGCTCCTGTGAATAGTTTACCATTTTAGCGGCATAATTCCTTAAAATAGTGGCCTAACTCTTCTTCTTCTATTATTATTTTTTTATTAATTTAAAAGTAGCCTCCAACTTTAGATAAGGTTTCAAATCTATCCTAAACTTCAACTCTAATTTCAAATCTATCATCGTTCCAAAAATCACTTTGATTGTTCCTAATTTCCCCAAGTTTCATATTGAATAACTTTTCGTCATGGAGATAATTGAACGGGAGGTAAAAAGTGGTGGATTGATTTCAAATATGAAAGATTGCCTCATTGTTGCTATTTGTGCGGTTGCATTGGACATTATGCCAGCTTTTCTCCAATATATCCTTACAAGGAGATAGGTCTAGCTCAAGACAAACCTGGTAGGTATGGCTCATGGTTGAAGGCTAAAGTGAGAGTATAACATGTGTTGGAAGACCTTTTATGGGAAACTACATCTCAATCTTGAGGAAGAGGAAAATGCACCAGAAATGTTCATCCTTTCGGAAGATGTGGACCTACAACATGATCTGACAGGGCTAAATAAGGCTCTGGTGGTGTACAACTCAACAGAAAAATGTTATAATACATGATGGAAAAATGGAGGAAGATGCAACCATGTATAAAGGAAAAAGAACACAACAACCACAGGTACTACATCTACCTTCCACAAAAAGTTACAAAAGTGCAGGTTCGTCAAAGAAGGAGAAGGTAGGACTTAAAAAACCAGCTGCGAAAAAACAAAAGCACTTACTCCATATGAAAAGAGAGGGATACCAGGATACTTGCTAGATGAAGAGAACTTACTAGATACCTTAGTTCAGGTGTGGGAAGGGGTTAATATTAGATGCAAAGATCAAAACAGTGGAGTCATCATGAAAATTTCTTTACTTCATGCTTCTACTAACTACCAAGAAAGGTTGAAACTATGGCAAACATTGTAGTCTATTCATATCTCAAATTGTATCCCATGGTTATGTATTGGAGATTTTAATGAAGTGTTGTATTAGTGGGAAAAGGTTAGAAGATGTGACGTGGATAAATATAGAATGGCGGCGTTCTGGGACTTCTTGAACTCTTGTTCATTGATGGATATAGAGAGTAAATGGTGTACTTACACATGGTCTAATAACCGAGAAGTTGCTGAACTCGTCAAAAAAGACTTGGATAGGGCTTTTTGCAACCTTGATTGGAGAGTCTCACTCCCTAATGCGGAGGCATATGCATATCCAGCAATTGGTTCGGATCATTGTCCGATTTTTCTACGAACAAATACAATTTTGGTGAGGAAAAAGAAGAAATTCAGATTTGAAGCTTTTTGGATAAAAATTCAGAATGCAAAAAAGTGATCCAAAGAACTGAAGAGTTGAAAAAGGCTACTAGCTAGATATTGTGGGCAAAACTAGGAAGGTAGCTAATGCATTAAGGCGATGGAGCGGCAAAAAATTCAGAAACGCATTCCGTGAAATTCCTTATCTACAGGTTAGACTCACCGAGTTAATGAATAGGGCTGAAGGGAGCCAAAACCAGGAAGAATATTGCCAAGTTGTCCAGCATATTGAAAGCCTGTGGAGACAAGAAGAAATGTACTAGGATAAGAGATTCAGGATTAGTTAGATTAAATGGGGGGATAAAAATACAAAATATTTTCATGCTACCACATTACAGAGGAGATAATGGAATAAAATCTCTATGCTACAAATTGATGATCATAATTGCAGTCGAGACCCTTTGATCCTTAAACAACACATATCAAGCTTCTACCATGCTCTATATACGATGGTGGGGGTATAGAGAATATCAACCGATGTTAGATCAATGTCAAGTAGTGATCACTATGGAGATGAATGAAGCTTTTAATAGGGCCTGTTACAAAGGAAGAAGTAAAACTCGCCATTTATCAAATTGGCGCAACAAAGGCACCGGGACCAGACGAACTCAATGGATTATTCTACCAAAGTAATTAGTCAAAAATTCATGAGGATATTTTCAACATGGAAGACAATTTCTTTAGCCAAGGTATGCTTGATCCTGAACTTAATAGGACCCATCTTACTCTCATTCCAAAAGTCTCAAATCCAGAAAACATTACTCAGTATAGGCCCATTAGTCTTTGCAATTTCAATTATAAAATCATCGCAAAGGTAATGGCCAATAGATTAAAACCTTGGCTCCTAGAGATTATTTCCCAGGAACAAAATGCATTCGTTGAGGGCCGACAAATTTAGGATACTATATTCATTGTTCAAGAAGTGCTCCATCAGCTTAGAGTGAGGAAAATAAAGCGGAAATTTCAGGCAATCCTAAAATTGGATATGCAAAAGGCCTTGATAGGGTTGAATGGGACTTTCTATGTGATTGTTTGTTGAAAATGGGATTTTGTGACAAGTGGGTAACTTTGGTTAAGTCCTGTATTTCCTCGGTGTCCTTTAGGGTCCAAGTAAATGGGGAGTCGTGTGATTATTTCAAACCAACAAAAGGAATTAGACAAGGTGATCCACTATCTCCTTATCTATTCATTTTGATGGCAAATGTCCTTTCCTCCTTATTACTAAAAGCTATCAGAGATGGAAGCCTAAAGGGTATTCAGCTAAACACACACCGTCCAATACTATCACACCTTTTTTTTGCAAATGATACTATATTTTTTTCCGGATGGTACAATTATTGAGGCTTAGAACTTAGCAAATATTTTGAACCAATATTGCTTTGCATCGGGATAGTCCATTAATCTCAACAAGTCAGGAATTTTCTTTGAAAGGAACTACCCTCAAGTACTAAAACAGAATATAGCAGCTGAATTAAGGGTGTCAACCATTGAAAAAATAGGTAAGTATCTAGGAATACCCTTAGATTGGGGGCAAACAAGGAAACATATATTTTCTTGGGTTCTAACAAGAGTTGGGAGGAAATTAGTAGGGTGGAAAGAGAAGATGATAACTAAGGCTGGGAAAGAAATACTAATCAAGATAATAGTCCAAGCATTACCCCAATTTGCCATGTCGATCTTTAAAATTCCTATATCAATTTGCAAGGCGATTGAAAAGAGAATTTAGAGGTATCTACTTCCCTAGAGGTGATTTCTGGATAGCTAAAAAAGGTCCCTGACCCTCATGGGGATGGCAAAGCTTACTAGTGGGAAGAGATGCAATTGCGCATGAAGTAAAATGGGAGGTTGGGGATGGTAGTAAGACCATAATTAGAGAGGACAGATGGCTCATATCAGGCAAGATAGGCGGTCCAGCAAATAAAAATGATCCTCTTCTTGTAGTAGAATTAATTAATCAAATTGAAAGGAAATGAAACTCTCAACTACTACGGGAGATGTTTGATGATAGACTTGCGAAAGAAATTGCAGCTACGCCTTTGAGCCTAACACTCAAGCCAGACAAGATGATATGGACAGCGAATCATTCAGGCGATTATATGGTAAAGAGCAAATACAACAAGCTTCGCGACTCAAAAAGATTCCAAATGACAAATCAACCGTCCTCATCATACCAGTCTCCTAAAAAGCTATGGATAAAAATATGGAAACTCAGAACTCCCCCAAAGGTCAAATTTTTTATATGGAGTATATGCAACAATGGTTTATCTACAAAAGAAAACCTATACAAAGGAAGATTTTACCTAAACAAGACTGTCCTTTTTGTGACCAAGTTCCTAAATCCACTAAGCATGTATTTATTCACTGTTCCTGGACAAAGGCAATATGGTCGGATCGGCGAATGGTAGCCAATACTTCTCTAGAAATCAGTAATCAAATGGATAAATGGATATGGGAGAATCTCACAGTGAGGAAGAGCCTACAAGCCAAAGCCAAGTTCACTGAATCTATTTGGAGGATATGGAAGGTGCGGAATAGTTGAATCTTCAAAGGAAAAGACCCAAATCCAAGTTTAATAGTCGAAGAATCTACATTTTCGACACAACTACAATTGAAACGGGGAATAAATAATTCTAACCGAACAAAGAACAGACCTCCCGTAGCTGCACACCGGTGGACCCACCGATCGACTTCTTCTTCAAGATCTCGGTGGATAGCTCATGGATTAGCTCTGAACTTAAGGAATCAATAGTAGGGGTGAGGAGAAATGGAGAGGGCATCCTCCTCGATGGATTTGTGAAACCAATTTTCGCCCCTTCCGCGTTCGTGGCTGAAACCCTAGCTGTTTGTGAGGCGTTGAACTAGTGAAAAGAGAAAGAAGTAGCACGAAGTGAATGAATTGGAGCAACACTTCCAGCTGAACAGAACACGTGCACTACAAATGTTCTTAATGGAGTCTTGGTGTCCGACAGCTTGCAAGTGGTGGAGTCCATTTTGGGTTGGGTCCATCTTAGGTTGGGCTAAACCTCCATGGGCTACACGCTCTATTATCCAACAAGGAATTGTTGGGCCAACTTAAGAGATTAAACTATGTTTTGAGCCCAGAGAATTTAATCAGGCCACCGATTGGGTTGCTAAGGCTCATCAAACTGACACGCTTCCAACGAACTGGAATTTAAATCCCCCTCATCCTCTTTGGCTTATTTTATGTTCGGACATTGAATTATTTTGTAACCCATCATCTCGGGTTAGTAATGAAATATCTTTAACTTTTGACCAAAAAAATCTTACTAACATGGACTTCTCACACGTAAAAATGCCATGATATTTAGATGGAGGGTAAAAGAGGTATGATGATCTTAGAAAAATTGAAATTGAACCTAAAGTTGAGGGCTTTTAGGATTGTGTTTATTTTGCAAAAGACTAATTTATATTTTAAGAAGGGCAACACTATTTCCACTCTTAAATAATTATATATACCCTCATTTACACTAAAAAGACAAAACTACTACTGATATATCAATTGTAGTTTAAAATAATGGCCTTACTCCTTTTTATTCTTTCTATTTTTCCTTTTTATTCAAAATAATAACCATGATTAAATATATCCATACATTTTTAGCATATTAAAGAAAAGTGCATTCTCAAATATTCCTATAATGTTTTATATGTTTCGTAAAATTATCTCATTAATAGTATATAATATAAAAATGAAAAGTCTCTTTTTTATCATTGATCTTATAGTAACTTATCTTTTTCTTTTTTTCTTTTTGTTCCTCTTAACTCAAAGGGTCACTTTCTTGGTGAAACTTTTTATTAATTTCATTAGTCTAAAATAAATATCAAGTCCCTCTATTTACTCTATCAAAGAATCTATCTCTTGTCCTTATTATATTGAATAAATACTTTTATACATGTAAAATGTTGGATGAATATCTGTGAATACACTAAAATAATGTGCACAATGACGTATTTTCATGTTTTCTTCATAAATAATTCATAGATAATATTAATTTCTATCAATCCAAAATAATGATATTTCACTTATATTTTCAAAAAAATATCTTTATCTTATGAATTGTTCTGATTTAATTAAATTTCATCTACTTAACGATTTATCCATACATTTAATCAACAACGTAGAAAAGTTAACTAGATTTCTTAGAAATTTCTCTTTTGAACAAAGCAAATTCTTATGGAAGTAATATCAGACGATAAAAAAAAAATAGTGCCTTTAATATACATGGAAAATCTATAATAAACAAAAAAAACTAAACATACGAAATTATTAATTGTGGTGAGTAAATATTACTTAAATAAAGAAATACTAAAATAAATAAATTTGGGACCCTCAATATAAATTGCAATTGAATGATAAATGACGATTTTCCTTTTTAGTGAAAACTGAGTGGATTTAGTCATACAGGGATAGAAATAGCGCCATCCTATGAAAATCGAAAAGTTTTTTCATCATAAAAGTAACTTATATTTGATCATTTTTTGTTAAAAATAAATAAAAATTAATTAATTATTTTTTTCTTTGGATTGTGTATCTCTCTTTTTTCATCTTTTTGAGGAAGCTGTCTACCTCGCAATGTCACTGCGCCACCCGGGCAGAGAAATTCCCTCATTTCTTAGCAGATCGAAAAAATCTTCATCAATCGATCAACAACTGAAACGAACAAACGCGAAAGAAAATCCGACATGTCCGCCGCCGCCGCCTCCGCCGTGAACCTCCCGGGCCACCGTCCAGCCGCCGCCCGCGCCCGCTCCCCCGCCCGCCTCGGCCACCCAGCCCCGGGGCCCGGACGGAGCCGGACTATGACCCATCCGCGGCCCGCAAGCTCAAGGGCAGCGCCCAGCTGAACCGGTGGTCCAGGGCCCGGGCGATCCGGTCCGGCCGGAAGCTGGACCGGCCGGTCCGGAAGTCCCCGGCGCCGGAGCGTCCGGGTCCTCAGGCGGCGTTGCTCGACGGGCTGTTGTCGGGGACGTCGGGGACGCGGAAGGCTTGGCTGGGCGCGACGGCGACGATGACGCGGGAGACGACGGCGACGGCGACGGCGGGGAAGCAGATATACATGGTCTCGGACGGGACGGGGTGGACGGCGGAGCACTCCGTCAACGCCGCGCTGGGCCAGTTCGAGTTCTGCTTGGTGGATCGCGGGTGTTCTGTGAATACCCATTTGTTTTCTGGGGTAATTTGTCTTCACTTTTTCCTTGCATAAAGTTTGCTTCTTTATCGGTCATATGCTTTGAATCGCTTATTGTTGGATGATGGGGCGACGTGCATTGTTGTGTTTCATTGACGAAATGGTGAGGATTCCATGGCTATGTAGGAACCATTTCAATGCATAGTTTTATTTGGTGCTGCAGCTTCGCTTGTTTGCTCGATAGTTGTTGCAAACTTGCAGTCACTCGAAAGCATTAACGTTTTTTCTCTAATCCGACTGGAAAGCTTTTAGTGGAGTTTCGCATCTCTGAGGAAATCATGTAAATGGCAGCCTGATGAATTGGTATTCTGATGGTGAGTGGTGATACCCATTACTATTAGTTGGCGCCTTGGGGGTTTTGGGTTGCGGTGAGCAAAGAGGAGATGCACAAATTTAGATCGGGATTGATTGGATCTTTGTAAATGAGACATAGCCTAAATGAGTTTCCCTTTGCCAACTGAGTTGGTGGCATAGTGGCGGTACCACTTGTCCTCAAGAAGGGACAAAGGACCCTGGCTTGAATCGCCACAGTGTCTTGTTGCTGCTTGCCCTGCTGATTCCTACGATGAGAATCCCTGGAAATGCATTGTTTCTAAGGTTGATTGGTGATGGGAAGCAGCCTCTTCCCTTGTTTGAAATCTTGAAGCATTCATGATAAGTCCATCATGTAGTTGGTTGTCAATTTATCAACATCTGCTGATACGTATTTCAGTAAGTTAGGTATCGTATCTCCTGATTTTTATTCTTTGACATCCATATTTAGATAGATGATGTGGAGAAGCTGCTGGAGATTGTAAGGCAAGCTGCGAGAGAAGGTGCAATACTTGTTTACACCCTTGCCGACCCTGAAATGGCCGAATCAGCAAGACAAGCCTGCAAGCTTTGGGGCGTACCATCCACCGATGTCCTTGGCCCAATCACTGAGGCCGTTGCTACCCATTTGGGTGTCTCTCCTTCTGGCCTTCCCCGTGGTGCACCTGGGAGGAGCTTCCCTCTTACAGACGACTATTTTAAAAGAATTGAAGCGATCGAGTTTACAATAAAGCAAGATGACGGTGCATTGCCGCAAAACTTGCATAAGGCAGATATCGTCCTTGCTGGCGTTTCTCGAACTGGAAAGACTCCGTTATCAATTTATTTGGCTCAAAAAGGTTACAAAGTGGCAAACGTGCCTATTGTCATGGGTGTGGAGCTGCCAAAGACTCTGTTTGAAGTAGACCCAGAGAAGGTATTTGGTCTCACAATCAATCCTGTTGTCTTGCAAACGATAAGAAAAGCCAGAGCTAAGAGCATGGGCTTCAGTGAGGAGTCTCGGAGTAATTATTCAGAGATGGACCATGTCAGAGAAGAACTGGATTTTGCTGGGAAGATTTTTTCTCAAAATCCAGTTTGGCCTGTCATTGGTGAGGACATCTTTCATCCGCTTGTTTGTTTTTCATTCTCTGTTGCTACTATTAAGTCTCACTGTTTTGGGGCAAAAAATGTGAGAATTTCATCTACATACATTGTGAGAAGATTGATAAATCAAGTCTCGATGAAGTCTTTGAGGTTTCTGAAAACCTTACACCTCTGTAACTATCTCAAGTGTTTTGTTGTTCTTTCTTAAAGAGGTGACGGGAAAAGCAATTGAAGAAACCGCAGCTGTTGTTTTGAGGCTTTACCATGACAGGAAGCAAAGATGTTCGATGCCAAGAATCTCAAAGCGATATTAAGAGAAGAGGAAGTCAACTTCCAAGTCCTCATGTACCAAGATGAGATGCTGAAGCTGTATACTGCACCAAAAGGAGTCCTTTGCTGCTTGAGCTTTCGTTCCCACATCTGAGCAAGGTCTGGTTACAAAGCATAGAGTGATCGGACTGTATTCTATTAATTTATGTGAATTTCACCAACAATTATGCTGAAGCATCATGGATGTTTCCATGTGTTTTTCTTCCAATATAACCACATAGTTGCTAGGGCGGAAAAAGCATTGCCAATGCTCCTGCTGAGGTCGTTATTTTGTTGCTGTAGCACAATATCTAATAATACCTACCTACAGAGTATGTAAGCATCCTCGTACACTCGTGATGCAAGTTGTATTTTTGTACATAGCACTTATAATGTCTTTCACAAGAAATGATGTAATAAATTAAAATCATATGGCAATCCTCGTCAGATGAATTAAATGCATGGTTGGTATTGGTTCTTATTCCTAATGTTATAGGAGCTGGTCTTTCGGTTGTTGGGAAGAAAATTCTTCCGACTTCTGGTCCTAATGCTGGTCCTAGAATTTAACGGACAGATGATGCAACTTGCAATCATTTCCCATCATATTTCCAGTTAAGGTTTCGCCTATCAGTACTTAGCTTTCTTTTTCTATGTCTACTCTACTCTTACTCTCTACCATTTCATATCTCTATCTAGTATGTTGCTATCTGCCATCTCTGCTCTTATTGCGCATGACTGACTGGATTCTTGGCACGATGGTGCCGTTGGCAATTATTTGCTACTTGCCAAAGCAGTTGTGATATTTCCTTTTTGGAGATGGGCCTTAATGGCTGTCCTTTGCGCGAACTTAGTCGCAATGACCGGTTTTGTCATTACTCACATGAAGTGGAAAGCTCGCCATACAAACGACATGAGTGATTGCTGGGTTATACCTGCTGGACAGATAGGAGGCGTAGGGATGGTGAATCGAACCAACTCTGATAAATCAATATTATTATCTTGGCAACTTTTTGCTGTCACAGACAGTATGATACAAAAATTGAAGAAAGAGCCAGTTGTGAGCGAACTGTCTCTTGTTCTTTTCTGTCAAATATGACCAACTTAATTTGCAAGTTATCTTGGCTGCGTAGGGTTTAAGAATTTTCGATTTAAGAATTGGTGGGTTGACGAAATGTTATAGAAATGATCCTCTCTATTTATGCACCAATATCCTCTCCATTTTAATTCTTAAGCAAGGTCATCATAATCCACCAGCTTTTCGTGCAAAAATTGATTTTGGTTTCTCCCTTTTCCTGTTCAGTCCTGGGCAGTGAGATCATAACAGGGCCCTCCAACATTCCTCTTCCTAATGTACTTTCCCCAACACCCTGTTTATACTAATGTTCTCTGGAAAAAAGGCAGAGACATTTGTTCCTACATGCTTGAATGTGCATGCACGCGCAAAAAAGGTTCAATCTCAAGCCAGATACTTCAAAAGGGAACAAAATCTATATAGAGAAGACATATTCACAGAAAAAAGTGACATTCTGAAACATCCCATTGCTTGTAAAGAGACACCAGATGCTAACAAAAACAGAGCACCCAACCATGTGCCTTTGATCTCTCTCTCCCTTTACTTAGAAAATAGAAGATTCCTCCTCTTTGTCACTTCGCAGTGCGTCTTCACCTATAAAAATAATCCTCTGAAAGCCCAGCCATACCAGCTGCATCAATGACAATGGAATGGATTCAGCTTTTTCCTCTCCTCTTCTTCTTCATTTTTCCTAAACTAATCATTTCTCATCTACCCAAAATCCTTTTTTCACCTTCCTTTCTCTTGACGTTTCTTCACCGATTTTGATTGGTTTTTGCTGGTTGAACTTCCACATCAAGAAGAGAGTGCCCAATTATCTCTAAAAATGACCTCACCATACGCTAGCTCTGTGCCTTAATTCAAAATCCAAACTCCAAACCGTAAAAGCTGAATCTAGTCTCTGTTGTAAGATGGATTACTGCGGCAAGTCAAAATCACCACCACCCGTGCTTGACTTGCTGATTGAAAGGGTGAAATAAATTAATAAAATCGTTCCCATGCTCGACCTGTCACAAGAACTCCCTTCAGATCAATATACAGCATTGCAATTGAAACTTTACGAGTGCGGTTGTGTTGTCTACAATAATCGACAATAGACAACACTTTTGAAGATGATGGATCGTAAACTTACAGAGTAGCAAAAATGAAAAGGATTCTCTTTGGATCGAAATCCATGATGAAAGAAGATAAATCGAAAACTATTTCTTGAATAGTGAACCGGCTCTCATTAGCAGTCCCGATGCTTCCTGTGGTGACAGTGATCTGATGGTGGTTCTGCAGTTCCTAGTGTGATCCGTTGTCTGACAGCAGCCATGTTTGTTGCATCCATCCAGTTGGACCCTAGAGATTGAAGCTGCAAATCAACAGCCATAGATGCCAGTGAGACATTTTCATGAGAACTCTTCATAATTTTGCCAACCAAATTCACCACTTGCTGTTCCTCGGAGTGGACCTGCAGTTAGTTGCTTCTGCCAATACAGAGCCTCATTTTTACTTTCCCACCAACTAAGCTTGATTATTAAACCAAACCCATGACAACAATAGGCTCCATATTCTACCAAATCCTCAGAAAATTCGATGAAAAACCCTAAAATTTTCTCTGAAAAAGATAAAATTTTACGTGGTTTTGATCAGACCCTAACTTGAGATTAACCCAGCAGAGGCAGCGTATTTTCTCAATCTAACTAACCAGCAGCTGGAGAAGATCAGGTTTCAATGATCAGTCCATAATCTAGTCGACAATTAACTGTTGAGTTAATATAAAATTTCAAAGCAGAGCAAGTCATTCCCCATCAAGCTGGATACAGCTAGTTGATCAAATATACAAAACCTGGAGATTTAGCACTCTGTTGGGTACCATTATTATTCATCTGCATCATTCTGTCCCTATCAAATTGTGAACCAAATGGCCCTGATGGGCCAACTAACTAAATCACTCACTCTTCAAACTTCCACTAAGTTCAAGCTTTGTGTGTAACACAATTACAATAATTTCCCTCAAAGAGAAAGCAACTTTGTTCCTTCATTTCTTTGGAGCATTCGATGACAGAAGGGGCGCAATGGACAGCTTGCCCGCTTTCAAGAAATTCCAATTTGTCGCTGACACAAATGCAATGACGACATCGGAATCACTGATAGCAAAATCATGCAAGGACGCGCACATCGCATATATGGAGAAGGAACGGTACCTCTGGGCGTACCCCTGGGCGAGGATGTGGCCAGAACAGTCCCTGGTTGGCTATCGTTTTATCTGCGGCACTGGGATTGGAGATGACCTTGTCCTCGCCCACACGCTGAGACCCCTTTCGAGAAAGGCTTCTCTGCAACTTCCCCAGATAAAACATTGAACCCAGAAAAGGCAATTAGTAATCAGTAGAGTGCGGAAAAATTCCTTCTTGAAACAGAGAATAAAGGGTTTATCAGGAAAATTGCAGAAAACAGTCAACTAATTTCGATCAAACCAAAATCAAACGCTATCTCAAAGGAAAAATATCGAAATTCACCACCCACATTTCAAATTTTCCCAAAAGTAGCAGACATTTTCTGCTTTTTTCACCACAAACGAATTCGCTGCCCTGGGTAATTCTAAGAACTTGCTCTGTGTGCGGTTTCATAATTCTTGGACTAGCCCGATTTAATGATTCATCGTATCAGAACACTCGAATTCTCGCAGTGCATGTGCTTTCATGTTGCTGCTTTGTACAATGTACATGCCCGACAACATTGCACAAGCTCAAGCAACATCAAGGAAGGCGTCGAAAGCTAATTCTGCTCATTTTCACTTCTAACACCCCCCACACACATTCACAAGAACCAAGAATCAAACTCTGAAACATTACCAGGTCAAATTATTCTTTTTTCCTCTCCAAAAAAGCGTTAGCTCCAAGAAATAAAAAACACTGTGAGCAGAGAAGACCCTGTTCACTCGTGAGAGAGAGAGATAGAGAGAGAGGCTTACAGTGATTCTGGAATTGATGTCCTTGCAAGGAGGAGGAACGAGATGCGAGAAGCTTTCCATGTCGATGAGCCAAGTCATCGGACTTATCGGCCTGGCAATCCCGTTCATGTGATCCGACACCGTGATTTTCTGGGTTCCCATCTTATCCTCAACCACTCCCCTCGAATTCCTAGAGAGAAAGCGATCGAGCGACGGAAGAATTTTCGGAAGAATCCAGACGAAACTGAAATAATCTGGACGAAGGAAATGAAGGCTTGAGCTCAATACAACAGTCAGGAAACCAAGCGAAAGGCGTGATTTTTTCCAACATAAAACGCAAGAATTCAACAACCCCCGGACACCCAAAATTCTCATCAACTTCGGATTTTCCGCCATCTCCGTCACTTCCCAGGGAAAAAAAGTCAAAAACCCAAGCAAGAGAGAAAATAGAGAGAGAGAGAGAGAGAAAATGTCAAAGAAAAAAAAAACGAAATGACGCACCGAACGGGGCAGGCGACCGAACAGCTATCGACCATCTGATTGGAAGAAAGACGCTCCGATTATATAAAAAGGGGAAAATAAAGGAAAATTTGTGTTTAAAGATTTTCCCAGAAAAACAACAGCTGCATGAGTAAACAAGTACGCAAGGAAACAAAGTCTCGTGAACGATGAAGGACGCTCCCAAACCCAAAAGCGCGAAAAACAGAAGAAAAAGTAAACAAAAAAGGAAGAAAAATTGGGAAGGAAGCTCTCCCATCAAAGACTTTGCTTTTCCCGTCAACCATCGAAGCCGATTCGAATCGAGAGGCGAAGAACGACAAAGGAGAGAGGAGGAAGAGCGTGCTGACCTTAACAATCCACGGACAAGAAATCGCCCCCTCATATCTTCTCGCAGTTTCCCCTGCTTTTGTCCATGCAATCCTCTCCTAGTTCTTCAGCAGAACCCCTGTGACGACGCAGAACGCAGCAGTGCTCATTGACTCGATGCGCACCCACTTCTCATGACCGCTTAAAGAATGAATATAGAAAGCCCTTCTTTGCCTCTCGAGTCGCACAGACGCCGAGGCTAATGTCTGTCTGTCGATGAGATAAATAGTGAGAGGGGAGGAAACAGGAGACAGAGGGTGTAAGATGAAGCGACTTCTTTTTTCTTATGTTTCAGAGATTCTGGAGGAAAGGCGAGAACGTGGCGTCAGGGATCTTGTCGACAGAAGAAGTGGACAAATGATTTGCCAAGGTTATGTCTTGAAGAAACATGAGAGGGAGAGGGAGGAGGGAGGGAGAGGCAACGTCAGAGGATGTTCCAAGTTTCTTTTCACAACCAGCAAATGATTATATGATCTCTGTTTGAGTGCCGTGTTGGCAAGCTAATCCGCTCCTCAGCATGACACTTTAAATGAGGGTTTTTTTGTTATTTGGAGATGGTGTATCGGATATTTTTGCTTTTGGGATCTGACCATTCCATAAAGTCCCTACTTTACTTTGATAAATTGGATTCGATTGCCTTCTTCAGCCCATAACAGATTTGAACTTCTCTTTAAATGGCTCTAAGTTGCAGCCAAAATCTGCTCATCCGATTTCATTAATTATATTTGTTTTTTTTTTTTTTTGGTAAAGGACTTATCTTGGGAATAATTATAGTTGTTTATCGGGTCTCCTTTTGATTTTTTTTTTTCAACTAGATAACACTTGGATTACTGTTGAGAATTTGAAAACGGCGACAAATGCTGATAGAGAATGGGTATATGGATTAACGCGATGCCCATTACTTAAAAGTGAATCTTGATACCAACGGAGGGGCTAGCTCAGCTGATTAGAATTGCGCACTTTGCATTGACAAGGTTTGGCTGTTGATAGGTGATCTGTTAGTCCATCTATAAGTCCCTGTGCCATGGCCTGACCTTGGAGTAAATCTCAACTGCTAATAGGTTTTTCCATCTTGTTTGATGACATGATGTATTTTTTTTTGTGTGGTAGTTATATTATAATCTAGAGAAACGAAATAAGTCAACTAGGGTCTTAATCTCATGAGACTAATAATTTTGAAAGTTTGATCCTATAGACAAGTGAATGTCCATTTCTCAATTAATCAATCATTTGACTTTTCAAGTATGCTTTTTGCTTCTCTCTAGAAATGATTCGCAAGTGCTCTTGAATCGCATATAGTGGTCCATTTGGCAGCACCTTATTATAAAGGTGGTAGTGCCAACAACTTGAGCATCATCGTATCATGAAATTTTTTTTTCCAAATTAAATATCGTGTTTCACATTATTTACAAAAGTATATTCCCTTGGAAATGAAGTTTGAATTTATTGATTTGTTACTCCACAAGTTTAATCTCTCGTGGAGTTTAAATTGAAAATACAGATAAAAAGATTTGAAGTACAACTAAACTATATAGCCAATGTTGAATATGATTACAAAAGTGAATCTAATATCTTAGAAAATAAATGGATTTCTCTGTAATTTATTTTTGTCAGTATTTTTCTGTTCACCATATAGTATATATAAAAAATAATAATATTAAATAATATTTATAATAATATAAAATCTATATTAAATTTGGGTTGTAATAAGATAGTATATTCACCAGATGCTGTATATGTTTGAAATTCATATTGAAATGTTTTTGTCAAGATTTGTGATATAAACTTCATGCGGGATTAAATTTGTACAATAAAAAGTCTATAAATGAAAATTCATTTGTTGATTGCATGCAACTTATGTTTAAAAACTTTAATTATTTGTGATAAATGGTCCTAAAACAGTAATAATTGTGCAAAATAATAGGAATAATTTTTTTACAATTTTAGAGATAAGAAAAGTGGTTAAGATGAAGAGGGTGACTAGGCAATTTTAAGGATGATTAGTCAGTGAGAAACCCAGCCTCAAAAATAGTTTTAGGGGAAATTTATCTTGAAAGTTATTTTTGAGGAGAGTTTTATTTTGCATAAAAAGTCTGTTCTATCTGGGCGAGGTAATTGATGACCGCAACTGTGATTCTACTGTATTATACATTAATTAATAATTATCATGCTCTATTGCCCACGGTCTCTGCAGAAGTACCAACTTCAAGTCCAAACCATTTGACGGACAAACGATTCGATGACTTTCTCCCTGTAAATTGAAATTGAGACCCATAATGACCTACTTACAAGGAAAATTTATTCAAACATCAATTGTATGGCGTCTAATTTAATCATCAATTTGAAAAAAAATGATCGAAAGAACTACATTATCAAATCTCAAGAGATTTAGGATTAAATTAATTAATTAAAAATTTGATGATTAAATTAGATGCCATACAATTGATTTTTGAATAATTTTTCCTTGTAAGTAGGTCATTATGGGTCTCAATTTCAATTTATAGGGAGAAAGTCATTGAATCATTTGTCCATCAAATGGTGTAGACTTGACGGTCTCTGCAGAAGTACCAACTTCAAGTCTACTCCATTTGACGGACAAATGATTCGATGACTTTCTCCCTATAAATTGAAATTGAGACCCATAATGACCTACTTACAAATTTAATCATCAATTACTTGGAATCCAACCAAGGGAAATAGGGAAAAAAGAAAAATAAAAAGGAAAGAGAAGGAAATGAAAAATAAAAAGATAAAAACAAAAAATTCAAAAGATTGAAACAAAATTAAAGAAATTGTCCACGTTAACATTGTTCATGTCAAGCGGAAGAATGGTTGGATGGCATTTATGTTAATAAAATTTTAGTAAATCATCAAAAAATTTAGATTAAATTGATCAAATAAAAATGTTTAAAATTGAATTAGCTGTCCATTTGAGATTTTTTGAACAACTATCTCTATATTTGCATAGTTTGGATAAGAAGATTCTATCCTCCAGATAAATGGATTATTATAAACTTGACCTTTAGAAAAGCAGATCTTTCTAAAGCTATCCAGATGTTTCTTACAAAAAAAGAAGCAAGCTAGATAAACAAAGCGTTTAAAATTTTATGCTTAGTGTGTGAAAGGAAGATAATTACAAACTTTAGTACAAAGCTACTTAACATTTCAATGAGTGTAATCTCATCGCCGCTAAGAACATCGATCTAACACTTCATCCTCCTCTTTTAAAAAAAAAGAAAAAGACGCCGGCACTCCCACAAACCTTACGCCTTTAAATTTGTCATAAGATACCATCGACAATGAGTATTAAGCACAAATTAGCAGATAACATATCCTTCATTTGATTACACAATTTCATTAATTCCACACAGTGTGTTGGGAAGAATTATAAAGATTAATGCACCGCTTATTCGTGGAAGAAAAAGAATGATATGAAAAATATTTTCCCTAAAATGATCACTTATATCGTTTAAAATATTCAATCGATGAAAATATTTTTATTGTCAACAACAATTTGTCTTTAAATATTTTCATGGATAATGAAAAAAGAAATCTTTCATTCATTTTTGTAAATAATATGAGTGATCAAATCATTTATTTTTTATGAACCAAATGTCCCTCCCATCCTCGCTCCCCTCCCCCCTTGAATAAAAAGAGATCAAGGTGTTGCTTTCTTAATGAGAGTTGAAGGGGGAGACTAAGGATCTGTATGTCAACGTTTCTATTTCTCTATTCTTTTGTTCCTTGAAATAAAAAAAAAATAGAAATCTATTTAGTAACATTAGTTAATTTTTTCTATTTCTCAGAATAAAAAGTGGCCAAGGAAGTATTTGAAATAGAAACAAGAAGTTAAAAAAAGTAACTTCTTGTTCCCTAAAACAATTTTTAGAAATAAGTCATTGTCTTTTTTTTTTTTTTGCTTTTCTTTTATTTTCTTATTCTTCCTTGTGCCCGCAGCTTGCCACCACCCACCACCGTCCCTTGTTGCCACCCATCGCACCGCCAGTGACCAACTAGAGGAGGAAGAAGAAAAGATGAAAAAAAAGAAAAGAAAAAATCTCAAAAATTATTAAAAATTAAAAGAAATTCTATGTCACAAATATATATATATATATATATATATATATATATAGTATATATATATTATATATTATTTCATGAATATAAATTTTATGCAATTACCAAATACGTTATTTTACTCATAAACTATTAAATGGAATAAAAATAAAAGAATTAATTTTAAAATAAATTGTTTCCGAGAACTTAAATATTACTAAACATATGCCAAAGTGTTGTTGATCACTTTTGACTTTTGAGTTGTTAGTCCAATATATCCGTCATGTATACCTACCTGGCAAGTCCCACTATGCAAAATTAGCTTGCTAGGTTCTATGAGCTCCTCAGGTATTCACTTTTCAATGTATTTGAGTGGGTTTCAAGTCAGCCAATCGTCCTCCCTCATCTTCACTTCGCTTAATAAAAAAAAAAGTTCATAATGAGTTCCAATTGATAAGATTTCTAAGTAATTGTCGAAATTTCCTCTATAAATTTAAGAAAATTACATATAGTAAAATCCTATCAATATCAAGTTAAATATCTAATTTAATTTCCATGATATAACAAAAAGAAGTGCTGAAACTCTATATGGCACCTCATATTGCAATCGGGCTCTCTGTTGGTGATCTGGTCAATATGCTATCTCTTGGAGAACATAAGTGTTTGGGCTACTGATATTAGGTTGCTTGTGTGTTTTTACTTCAATGACACTTGATTGCACATTTCAATATCTTGAGTGTTATTTTTTTAGAATGGTTGAATGAAATCTAAAAATCTTCAATAGGTTACCATAGCATTAGTTAGCACGTAATTGAGTTAGGTTCCAAAAAGGCATTAATCTTATGATTAATGTAATCAAGTCCCTATTCAAAGATCTCTAGTTGCATATGAAATAAGATATTTGCCCGTATCTTATTAGATTTCTAGTCGACCTAAATAGACTTGTGATGACTCCTTACATAGAAATTCGTCTGGAATTAATTGAATAGAGATCAAAAATCTAAACATCATGCAAGGTATGAGTTTAAGAGGATTCGAGTCAACTAAAGGTCGTTAGCTTGAATTTAACAATACAACTAAACTTAATTCCCTTCCTTGTTGAGAATAGGTCATGACACATAGTATAATCACCACCCGTCATGGTTGCCCTTTGCTATGACAATGACGACCTCTATAGTGAGGTTTGCCTGACCATGGCAATCGGTAGAGTAGGGTGGTTGCCTCTTTCGAAATGGTCATAGAGCAACCACCACAATAAGGAATGGGTTTGACTCGCGATTGGTGGCAACATCGAGAGAGGAGGTCGAGTGTGAATATTGGATTTAATGGTACATTTATCATGGTTGATCTGCCTCTAGTAAACCTTCCTAAAGATGGTGTCACTTCATCTATTAGGAATTTCCACATACGAATATGCTAAATCATGGTGAGTCTTACCAAGACTTGTACCCTATGCGATGAGTTCATTTATACGGTCTAGTTGTTTAAGAAAACCTAAAAAAAAAAAAAAAAAGGGAGTCGCCACTAGCTTCATTTTTTAGGGTTGGCTAGAAACCCAATCGAGAGTTGGGAGTGTTTCCTTGATTCCTACACAACCATATATCTAGGTTTGGTGACTTGGGTTACACCAATATTTCTATTAGCACTCTTTCGGTACCTAAACAATATGTTGTGTTTACCTAATGTGTCCATACATTTCTTCTTTATTTTTTTTCAGAATCATTAATCTTAAACTAAGCAAACATGCATGGTTGGTCATTTACATGCTATTCCCTTTAAAAAAAAAAAATGTGAAAATGGAAAGCAAACAATTGAATTGAAATTACGAGATAGTAAATAAACAATCGATGAAAACAATAAATCTATTATGCAATCCTAATATATATATATATATATATATATATATATATATATATATATAATGAAAACACGAATGAAAAGGATAAGAAGAAAAGAGAACTCATAACTCATTGGGCTTTATACAACAAAAGGAACCCGAGACATATGTCGGATAATGAATAGTACATAATAATGGTTGAAATGGACATGGACCTCCACCGTCTTCACGTCATCTCTATCTTCAAGATCCTAATTTAAACCTAGTCTAGAAAACTATATAACTAGGTATATATAATGGAAAAAAAGAAAAAACATGTATGCAAGTCTTTCCGACCTTATTTCTCAATTAATCAAACAAACGAGTGAGCCATCGGCGAATCACATTTTACCAAAAGCATGCACCAATTACAAATATAGGCATTTCTAAATAAATGACATGATTGTATGCATGAGGGGTACATGTGATGTTTCAAAGACATCTCTTGAAATCATGCACAAAAAGTTTTGAGACAAAATAATGTCTCAACTATGAAAGGCATTTAATTGCCAAGGCTAGCCTAAGGGCTCACATAAATGCATTTACAAGCGTCATAGGCATTTTGAATATAACCCAAACTATGACTTTCACAATTGTCAAATCATGATTTAAGAAAAATTTTGAAAATATTTTGGATTAGGGAATATTTAGGCTATGAAACCCATTCAATTGCCAAGACTAGCTCAAGGCTCGCATAAATGCACTCACAAGCATCACAAGCATTTTGAATATAGTCCAAATCATGACTCTTCCTCAAGCCAAATCGAGCTTTGGAGAAAATTTTCTAAACAAATAGCTTTCAGAAACAACAGATGTACCAAAGCATATTTAAATTTGATTTAGAAAGAAGACTCGTTGAAAATCATTTAACAATGAATATTGATGTGTCTAAAGCAATTTTCATGAAGATGAAATGACCTAGGTTCATGCACAAACTAATCTAGGAAATTAACTTAAACAATCACAATCAAGTTCATATCATGAAATTTCAGAACAAATATGTAAAGACAAAAAAATTGGGTAATGCCTAATGACAATTTGGCAATAACAAAATTCCCTAATATGCACAACATGATAACAAATAATTTTGTGAAGAAAATTTTCCTAAATGAATTACACATGATTCTATAAAAATTAGATAATAAGTAACAGCATGTTAGAAAATTGTTAAAATAACAAAACACTAAGCCAATATCACAAGAATTTATCCAATCAAAATAAGTCTTTTTTTTTTTTTTTTGTCTGGAACCTATCAAAATAAGTCTAAAAATCACAAAATGTTCACATAACATAACCAACATAATGGCAAATAAGTTGCATTAAGGGATCAATTGTAGAATTTTTATAAAAAAAGTTAGAACAAAAATAGTATAGATCTGTCTAGACAGGGGTTAGAACATGAGTCCGAATTTGATCATATGTCCAAATTCTAGTATAGTTTTGAAAAGATAGAAAGTGGTCCTAATGATGAGCGATCTATGTAAAATTAGTAGCATTGGAACCTTTACGTATGCCTTACGACTTCCTAGAAGGGCTCGAGTCCAAACTAGGTTAATATAGTACCCCAAGATCAAGATCTTTAAAAGTATACGTATTAGTAACTAAGATAAACAGAATACCATCATGCATTAGAAAATCTCAAAATCATTCAAATAATGTACAAACAGCATGAGGAAATCACATGGGACTTAGAACTGGATGCAACGGAAAATTTGAATAATTGTCTAACCCAAAATCGACATGCAAAAATGTCATACATTTTAAATAACATTATGAAATGATTCAAGATTCCTAATGATATGCTCATGAATCCTAAGCGTGATGAACACTTTTGTGACACAAATTTAATGTGCAAGATGATGTTCAAACGATATAACCCAAACATGTACACAAACCTTGAAATAGGCGATTCAATTATCAATAAGGTATAATAGCGAGAAATGGTCTCTAGATGACTCAAACAAGCATGGCAATGTGCTTATAAAATAAGATTTCATCTTAGCATTAACTCCACAGAATGGGGATGATTTTAGCTATATCAAGACATGCAAAAATCCTACGAAAAATCCCACATATAGAACATGGAATGAGAAATGTTTTTCATTAGAGCTCAAAACATAAATGTAATCACATGAGTTATAGCAAAATGGCAAAGTAAATGTGCATATCCAAGCTATATATTTTACTGCAGCATCCTTTTAGATTAACCCATGCAATTAACATACTAAATAACATCAACACTTTGCAAATCATGCTTCAATTGAACACATACATCATGTATTTCATCTTCTGTGGAAGATTTAAGACCAAACAAACTCTTTTATTGACTCAATTCACCAAAACATAATTCGGAATAGTGTAGGACAAACCATCCTATTTTTAGATCTAGGCGATTTCAACCTAATTAAAAATATCCAAAAATTTTAAATATATATAAGACATTCTCAATATAATTATGAGCAACTTTCATGAAGGAAAGTTCCTCAAAAAATTGGCATGAAGATAGTAAAAAAATAACAAAATCAAGAATCAACATACAACAAATTAGCCTAGGTTCAAATCTAAGTGGTTTTGACTTAGCTAATCATGTCCAAATATTCCCAAAAAGAATATACATCACACTATAGCAAACTTTCATAAAGGAAAACCTCTAGAAATCAACACAAAAAATTGCACAAAAATATAAAAGACAAAAAGCGGAACAAAAACGGAATTGAAAACTAACCTAAACTATTGTAGAATCGCTTATTTTTGGAAGTATTTTTGAAATGTTAAATGATGCTTGATCGAGGCATACAACCTATCAATTCAAGGCTTGTAACGTGTATTATCAAAGTCTAGGACTCAAACTAAAATAAGGTCGTTTCGAGCCTCATTTTGACCAAAACAGTAAAATAGTTCAAGGATACGAAAATGCAGGTTTAAGGTCAAATCAAATCAATCAAGAACAATTAATTACAACAAATTATCATCTAAATCCTTTAATCCAACATCTAACATAGTAAATTGAACCTTATCCTTGGCCGGTTAATTCAGCCTTGCTTCACAGGGTTCAAGACTGAAATTATTACCTTTTATGTATTTTTGTCCATTTTGATCGAAAATCGACTGAAGTTTTTGTCGGAACTTTGATCAAACCTCCACAAACCAAATCTAAATAGAAAAGATCAACTTCAAACCAGTCGGATCACCAGTTCAGATGGATGAAACAATCGGTCCGAATAGGACTAGTTCGGACAGTGTGGAGACTTGGATTGATTGGAACAGCTCCAATCAAGTTTATTCCAATTAGCATGCATTAAAAAACTTCAAAATCATTCAAATAATGCACAAACGACATGAAGAGCACACATAGGAATTAGGATTGGATGTGACGGAAAATTTGAATAATTATATAATCCCAAATTGACATGCAAAAATTTCATACAATTTAAATGACATAACAAAAAGATTCAAGTTCCTAATAATATGCTTGATAATTCTAAACATGATAAACACTTTTATGACACAAATTTAATGTACAAAATGATGCTGAAATGATATGACCAAACATGTACGCAAACCTTGCAACACATGGTTCAATTGTCAAGAAGGCATAATAGCGAGATTTGGTCCCTAGATGATTCAAACAAGCTTGATAAGGTGCATATATGATAAGATTTCATCTCAACATTAACTCCACAAAACGGGGATGATTTCAGTCATCTCAAGACATGTAATAATCCTACGAAAATTCTCACATATAGAACATGCAATAAGGACCGTTTTTCATTAGAGTTTGAAACCAAAATGTAATCACCTGAGTTATAACAAAATGGCAAAACAGATGAGCATATCCAAGCTATATATTGCTATAACATCTTTTCACATTAACTCATACAATTAACACACTAAACAATATCAATACTTTGCAAATCATCCATCGATTGAATACATACAGCATCTATTTCATCTTTTATGAAATATTTGAGACCAAACAAACTCTTTTATGGACTCAATTCATCAAAACATAATTCGGAATAGTGTAGGGTAGACTGTCCTATGTTCGGATCTAGGTGATTTTAATTTAGTTAAACACATCCAGAATTTCCAAAAAAAAAATATATAAAACATTATTAACACAATTATGAGCAACTTTCATGAAAAAAAGTTCATTCAGAAATCAACACAAAGATCAATACAAAAATGACAAAATCAAGAATCAATATAGAGTAGATTGACCTAAGCTCAAATCTGACTAGTTTTGACTTAACTAATCATGTCCAAATATTCCCGAAAAAAATTAAAATATACCTCACAATATAACAAACAACTTTCATGAATGAAAGTTTATTTAGAAATCAACACAAAAAATTATACAAAATAGAAAAGATAGAAGGCAAAACAAGAACGGAATTGAAATCTAACATAAACTATTGTAGAATCACTCATTTTTGGAGGTATTTTTCGATGGTTAAATGATGCTCGATCGGGGGGTGCAACCTATCAATTCAAAGCTTGTGGCGTGTATTATTAAAATCTAGAATGACTATAACTAAAATAAGGCCATTTCGGGCTTCATTTTGGCCAAAATAGTAGGTTAGTTTGAGGATATGAAAATGCAAGTTTAATATCAAATCAAATCAATTATTCATAATCAATCAATAACAATCAATTGCAACAAATCATTATCTAAATCTTTTAATCCAACATCAAACATAGTATATTCAACCATATCGGCCTTGTTTCATGCGGTTCAAGATCGAAATTATTACATTTTATGTGTTTTTATCGATTTTGATCGAAATTGATCAAAGCTTTCGCACCAAAACTTCGATCAAACATCCACGAACCGGATTTGAATAGCAAAGATCAACTTTGAACTAGTCGAATTATTGGTCCGAGCAGATGAAACAACCAGTTCGAATATGACCGGTTTCGGTGGTGTGGAGACTTGGATTGATCGGAATAGCTCTAATCAAGCTCATTCCGATCAGAATGCATTAGAAAACTTCAAAATCATTCAGATAATGCACAAATGACATGAAGAAATCACATGGGATTTAAGGTTGGAAGGAAAATTTGAATAATCATATAACCCCAAATCGACATGCAAAAATGACATGACAAAATGATCCAAGATTCCTAATGATATACTTGGGAATCTTAAGCGTGATGAACACTTTTGTGACACAAATTTAACATGCAAGATGGTGCTCAAATGATATGACCCAAACATGTCGCAAACTTTGCAACATGTGGTTCAATTATTAAGAAGGCCTAATAGCAAGATTTCATCTTTACAGATATTTTTTGAAGGTTAAATGATGCTCGATCGAGACATGCAATCTATCGACTCGAAGCTTGTGACGTGTATTATTAAAGTCTAGAAGAACTCGAATTAAAATAAAGTTGTTTCAGGCCTCATTTTGCCCAGAACAATAGGTTAGTTCAAGGATACAAAAATGTAGGTTTAAGGTCAAATCAAATCAATCATTCATAATTAATCAAGAACAATCAATTGTAACAAATCATCATTTAAATCATTTAATCCAACATGTAACATAGTACATTGAACCCTAGCCCCGACTGATTAATTTAGCCTTGCTTCATGGGGCCCGAGACCGAAATTATTACCTTTTATGCATTCTAATTAGTTTTGATCAAAATTGATCAAAATTTTCTCCGGAACTTTGATCAAACATTCATGAACCAAATTTGAACAACAAAAATCAACTTTGAATTGGTCGGATTGTCAATTCGGGCAAAAGAAATAATCGGTCCGAATAAGACCTTAGGCAGTGTGGAGACTTGGCTTGATCGAAACAACTTGGATCAAGCTTGTTCCAATTGGCAAACACTTGAAGAGGCTTGAGCCAAGGAGATGGTTGCTGAGAGGGGTTGATTGGCAACCGCTCGATCGTCAGTATGCCGATGGTTAATTTCGACTAGCGGAATCCAATTCACGAGCAAGAGTAGGAGAGAGAAATGGTGGGAAATAAAGAGAGTAGAGAGAGAATTCTATTTTTAGAGAGAGTAAATTTCTTGCACAAATGAGGCCCCCAAAAATAGAAGGAAAAATGGACATATGTACCATCCCCCAAATTGAGCAATTTCAGCCGTCGGTTCAATCCGACAGTCAAAATTTTGATCAAACGTTCAAAAGTTGATTTCAAAGACTCATTTATGATCTAGAAGTGCCAAGTAATTGATCTAGTGGATTTGATTTGTGAAAATCAAAGCCAAAATCGAGAATTGTGTCAAAAAGCTCAATTATTGGTCGAAATGCAATTTTATGAAATCCGATGACCAATATGCAAAATTTTGGGGAATTAGGGGTGAATAAATGAAATTGGCATTGTGAGAACTCTAGAACTAGTCGTCGGAGGTCAGGAACCGATCGGAGAACAATCAAATTGGCCATGCCTACCAGTGGCTGATCAAACTAGGCAGATTGGTTCAGTCCAGTTCGACCAAGTTTTGATCGGTTTGGTTTGGTTTTGGTCCTTTCACCCATTTGGGATACCTGTGGGTCCCAAATTTATACAATTTGGTCCTAATTGAAAAGGAATTTTATTCTATTTAAGAAGAAATTGGCCAATTAAGATACAATTAAGCTAATCAAACTTTATGAACGTGATTTAGGAGTCCTTTATTGACCTAATTGAATTATTATCGTGAAAGGCAATGAGTCAAAACCATGAGTTTTTTTTAATTGAGCTTAAAGGGCTAAAATGATCAAATTTGCAATTCAAATGGCAAAATTATAGATTAACTAAAATTGAGTTCAATTAATATCACAATTGCCTTATTTAATGAATTACCCACGTGTATGATCACTTATCACATTCAAATTAACATTGAATTGAAGAGCTCGAGCTTATGTAAAAAATGAATTTAAGCCTGATATCAAAATTGGACCTAGATTTATGAAATTAAACCATAACCATAAATGGGTCAATTTGAATTTTGTTGATTGAAGCTTAATTGCTTGGTTTTCTTATGTTCGGAAGGATAAAATCTTTAAAATTAATAATTTCTGGTGTGAATTTCTCAAAATTAATTTCGAATTTGGACTTATCTTAAGGAAATGAGTGAAAGACAATCATTCATTCGCAAGTCATGAAAAATCGATTTTGGTCCCCTAATTAGGGCTCAAAAAGGCAATTGTATTTTGACCCTAAAATTCACAAAATCAAATGCAGGAGCAAATTTAAAATAGCCCCTAAATGACATGTCGAAAAAGGAACTATGCCTAATTATGAATAAAATAAAATCAATTTCATTTTTGGTCGATTTAGAACCTAAAACCGAGAAATTCGTAAAACAAGGTTCTTAACCGATTTTTGTGAAATTTTCGACATAAAAGTCAAATTGATATTAAAAGAAATATAGTTGTGCATTTTTTAAATATTTTTTGGGTCAAATATTTGATCAAAAGTCGACTACTTAATTGATTTTCCTTAAAATGTTGATTTCTTTGTCAAATCTTTGAATTTTTGAGAAATTGATTTGACAAAAGTGAAACTAAGGCTAAAGGGCATCTTTTTGGGTAAAAAATCAAATTTTGACTTGTGGTTGGCTCTTGGCCAAAGGGTTGACTAAAAAGTCAACCCGAAAGTTTTTTTTTTTTTTGGTCATCAACCTGAAAGTTAACCATGAACTTTTTAGGTTTTTCTTGAAAAAAATTTGAAAATTGCTTTAAAACGATAATACATAAGAAAGAAATAAAAAAGGCACTTTTCGGTCAAGAAACAGGTTTTCTTGCTGTCAGAAATCCAAATCTCGATTTTTTAACCTTTATCAACGCATTGGCTAAAAATTAGGTGTCAACAATACTGTCATCGATGCACTGCTAAAACGGAGTAAATGTCAACAAAGAAATGAAACTAATGGCAAGATCATAAATTCTCTAGAAAAATAAAGGAAGTACAAAGTGTTCTGGCAAGAAACCGAAACCTTACTATGTCGTGTGGCTCCCAAGATGCTGACGAGTTAGATTCTTGCTAATAATAGAAATGGCACTCAGTGTGTCTGCGTTCCTATTTCCTAACACTTGTGGGTAAACTTAGTTAAATTCAGTTCCGCAGAGAAAATCAGAGGGATTATAGAAAGACAGAAAGCAGAGAATTGATTATTTATTTGTAACTTTAACCTATGCTTCAGGTATAAGATTATTAACTTTAAATTATTCGTTGGATCAATTCTCCAGGGGTGAAGCAGCGTGCTTCTTGCACTCGATCATATACTCTGCTGAGAGTATGCAAAGAATTAAATCTTAAACTTTTTGAGATAAATGACACTGTAAGGGCTTAAACTATTGCAATTTATGCAATCTAATTCCTAAACTTCCATAAGTCTCTTAGCTTCCCATAACAGCATTAATTAATTATTCATTATTATTTACAAGTGTTCGTAGTCACACTATTGTTTAAAATTTGGAATTGGAATATCTTTTCATTTTTATTCATTTATTAAACCAAACCATAATAAAGTAACATTTCTTTTCAATTTCTATCTTTGGTAGCTATAAGTATTACAACATCAACATTTAAGTACATTTTAGCTTATGATCTCTAAAATAGTTCATGTAGAACCTCGTTTACATCAATCCCTCTCTCTAGCTGCCATTTCCTGTAATTATCATTTTCTTTTTTTGTTTTTTTTTACATTAATCTTCACACCTCAACCTCGCAGAACTAAGGTCCCTCTATGCTTCCAATACTACTACTATATCTTGCGTTCACTCATACTCCAAACGATATCCGCATCAAAAAGTTAACATTTTACAAAAATGCGCAGAGATAAATTTAAAATGACCTTACATCACTTTATTTCTTGAATTTGTATTCTACAAAGCGTGTAGAGTTGTCACTGCACGCTGCTAGCCTAGGCGCTTAGCTGATTGCGGCAACAAACCTCAACTCTAATGATTCGCAGTGACAAAATGCTCCGGAAATACTTTCGACGTATGACAATTATAGGCTCCAGGAAATATGGGCCTGAATGGTAAATAATATTACATAAGGAAATTATTTTCAAGAAAAATATTTTAATTTTCTTGTGTTCGGTCATTACTGGAAGTTTGATGTCAACAACCTGTAGAACGTGATTCTGACAAATAAACGTAGGTCTGGAGCATGATCTTGGGACCATGGCAGCGAGACTAGGGAACACAAACCTTGTGCCTAGTATCCAGGTGCCCAGACCCAAGCCCCGAGTCCCCAGCTCAAGATCCTAGGGGTCAGCCACTGGAGGCCGATCCAAGAACCCGTGGCCCTAAATGCTTGAATCTCACCCTTGGTGTCCAAAATCTATGTGCTTGGATCCAAAGAATAAGTGTCTGGGGCGTTGGTTAGCGCACGCCCCCTTGTGTCCTTGGTTCAGGAGATGAGGTGTCCACTTACCTTAAGGTCTCAATTTTTTACGAAATTCCAATTTTACAAATTTAGTGACTTTTACTTGAAATTCCAATGTAGTTATACTCACTAATTTTCACTAGAAATTGTTGATGTGACAGGCTGCCACATAGAATGACCGGCAATGACTAGATCGTCACGTCAGCAATTTTTGACTAATTGACCGGAATGCGTGCCCCAAATTCAAGATCCAAGGAGTTGGATGCTAGAGATTCTTCCGAGGATTTGTGGCCCTAGATGCTCAAGTTTAGCCGCGGTATCCATAGTCTAGACAGTCCAAGGTCCATGTGTCTAGGGGGCTAGTTAGGCCGCTAGGTCTCATTTTAGGTCCCCTTGAGTCCTAAGTTCAGGCGTTAGGGTGTCCGATCTAATTGCAAGGTCTCAAGTTTTTATGAGATAGAGAGTCCTAGCAGATGTGAAGGTCAAGTTGGGTTCTTGAAAATGAATATCATTTAAAAGCATAAATCATTTTTCAAAATTTATACATAAATATTTGTTCATCGTAAAAAATGTTTCTTATTAACTCATTTTGAAAGTGATATTGATAGTTCCGATAGTTAGTTTTCCATAAAAATAAATGTATCCTTTGTGGTTTTAAAATTTACTCCGAGGCCTCCTATAAGAACTTATAGAATCCACTAAATTAAGAAAACTATGATGAGGTGGCTTAATTATAAATTTTTCAAATCCAAGTAGAAAAGAAAAAGCTTCGAGTATATAAAAAAATAATTAATGAATAACATCAAGAATGATGATGTTTTACTAAAATGACAATTAAGGACATGTTCCGTTTGTTTTGTTGAAGTTGTGACAATTCAAGAAAATAATTTTTCAAGAAAATGGCAATATTTTTTTTGTGTTTGTATAAAATCAATTTCCTTAATTTAAGCATAAATTTTCCATGAACTAAGTATGATAATGTTTTTACTAAAATGACAGCTAATTTAAGGTCATATCCTATTTGTTTCGCTCAAAATGTCCCATTTCTAGAAAATTAAAATATTTTCTTATATTTTTCTCAAATCATTTTCCTTAAGGTGAATACTATTTTCTCTTGTCTCTTCAACGCCTCTTTGTAGCCTTTTTGACCAAGGGCTCCATCCACCATTCTCCATTGCTTTTTTTTTTTTCGCTTTATAGGATGACTTTGCTTTGACAAAAGGCTCGCCCAACCATTTCAAAACTTGCTTGGTAAGCTCTTTGGCTATTCAGATTTGAGTAGGTTTCAAGCAATAAGCCTATCTTATTTGCGCACTGTCATCTCTCATCTTCAGTCTACCTAATTAAAAAAAGAAAAGATATGATGAGTATAAGTTAATTGGATCTCTAAATTATTGTAGAAATTTCCCCTGTAAATAAAAAAAAAATAATAAGTATAGTAAAATCCTGTCAATTTCTAAGTTGAATATCTAAGTTAATCTAAGTTAATTTATGTGATACTATGGCACCTCATATTGCAGTCAGGCTCTCTGTCGATGGTCTGGTCAAATTACCATCTCTTGGTGAATAATAAGTGTTTGGGATGCTGATATTAACAAGACAGTACTTATACTTAGTAAAGAATGATGAAGTGGAGAGGCTTATTGGAACCATATGGCTTATTGAAAAATGACAGTAATTATACTATATTATGGGCAATGGCTAGTATACTTTCCAATGGTGAATCATTGGCATCCTCTCGGGGCTCATTTAGACAAATTTTCATGAAGAGGAGTACATAAATCCTCTCTAGGAATTCATCCAGAAGTTGCAGATGTAATCAGACGCACCGATTGGGGTCGGCCTCTAGCAAGATCAGAGCATCCATTCAGCATTTAGCATCCAAGCTGCATCAGCAGACAACCTCAGACATGGAATACAAGCATTTTATTCTCCGGCTTTGGTGATGTAATATGTCACACCGCTGCTATAAAGTGCCAAACATGTCTTGACATACTTACGTACTTTCTCGAACCTTGGCTCTATTTTATTGCGCCAGGGGACTCTTCACAAAATGAGGGAACGGTGTACTGAAAAAGTGTGCTATGCACTCGATAGGAGAAAATTACCCGGTTAGTCTTAAACCTATCCTATAGTCTATTTAGCCCTAAACGTTTCAATGTTGCAAATTTAGTCGTAAACTTCGGTCTGAAATTTCAATGCAGTCCTTCCAATTAATTTTCATGAGAAATCACCAATATGGCGATCTAGTTATCACTAAACATCATACATGGCATATTGCTACATCAGCAATTTTCAGAGAAAATTGCCGGAAGACTTATATTGGAATTTCACATAAAAGTTCAGGATTAAATTGGTTTAAAAAAAAAAAATTGTGATTACAGAAGTACATATAAAGAAGTTACCTCATATTCAAACGCCCAACTACCTACTACCGCTAATAGGGGCAAGTCACTCAAAGCATAGTAAGTACCACCCATGAAGAATGATGAGGGGAAGGCGCGTATTGACCACAAGAGCAACGTCTTCCACCGAGAAGGGCATGCCAGGACCCAAACATCCATTTTGGTGTAAAGGATTTTGGTGTAAAGGATGTATATCGTTCCTAATTGATTTCCAATCATATGTGGAAATAGCAACGTCATCTGAAGAACAATGTCCTGATTTCCAATCATATGTGGAAATAGCAACGTCATCTGAAGAACAATGTCCTCGAATGTCGAAGCAGGGAGTATCCCTCTCCTTTAATCTCTCTTATTCACTTAGACTTAGCAAATTCGCCAGATGCCCCATTTGAGAAAAAGATCTTCCCGTTAACTTGGAAATACATTTGGTGATCCACGTTAAAAAAATTTCAAGCTTCACATAGGTTAAATGTCTCTTTGAAACAAGCATTTGAAAAGGAAAAGACTTTGAACTTTGCGGAGTGTCGTAGATAATAAGGGAACATTCTTCACGTATAAGATCAGGGCCATATAACCGTTTTTCAAGCGATCCTAGCCGCTTTAGGTGATTTGTGTATATCATGCATATATTCTTTATGCTTATATATATATATTTGAAAATACCAAAAAGTCGAGACAACAGAATGCGGATAAAGGATAATTTTGTATTGGCTCCAAATTTACCCTTCATGATATTCTCCTAACATGTTTCGTTGTCATGTTTTATATATATAGGCAATGTTAATACCTGAAGAACGGAAGAATATGAAGGGTAAATTGTATCAAATCTAATTACTTATTTTGATACTATTTATGACACGATTCTCTTTTCTAGAGAAATATCAAACACTTGAAGACAAATGCAATGATTTTATGAAATGTTATCACCCCAAGGATAAATACAAGTGAAGGGTAACAATGTATCATCTCCAATCTTTCAATCCCTAAAGGTTCTTGCACTAACATATTCCTTCCTATTCTTTATAGGGTTACCAAGTCGCCCCCTACAGGTAAGTACCCTTTTTTTCTCAAAATCAAATGGAAAATAAAGGGAAAATCCCCATCGCAAGAAAGAACCTTTAGTGCTTTCCTAGAAATAAGCATGAAAAAGGAAAATTGAGGAAACAAATGTTCTACAAAGTTCTTGAATATCTTCTTTACCTCAACATTGTCTTCCCGTTTGGTGGGTCGTTCATTTTGAGTCAAAATTCCCTATACAGATTGATCTACTCAAGTGATCTTAGCAAAATGAAATAGAGATGTTAATCATGCCAAACAAGGAACACTTAGAATGAAGAAATGCAACCCATTCCCAAACACGTCCTATAAACATGTCAAAAGTTGAGCGGGAAGAGAAAACCCATGTCATTTAAGGATGAGGGATTCATTCGCTAAGTGATATATGGATCAAAATGAAAAGAAGCATTTCTTTCCTTTATCCTATACACTACAAGTGACCATAGTTGGCCCCTTTGAGCTTATTAATGTGGAGAATTTTCTACAAAATACCCCTGTCAAGAACTACCCTCAAAAAGGGACGAATATGGAGGTCGTGGGCTAACATTATGTTGTGAAAAGATGAGAAAGACTTCTTTGCTCTCACTTATATCAATCTTCTTGTGATATCTTTTAAGTGAACTCAAATGGTAGTTCAAAATATCCCAAAATGCAGAAGAACATTCGATTCTCTATATCAAACACGTATATCCCTTACAAAGCCAATTTCAGCTTATTAAATTATTTCTTGAAACCAAGTTGGTGGTCGTCTCCTCACGCTAGGGCAAAAAAAAATGGTTAACCAAGAGTGCTGATTGAAGACAATGATTTTGAAAGTCCATACTACTCATAGAAAGAAGGATCATGATAATCTTTGAATGGAAAGCCCAGAAAATGATGAAAAACTAGGGAGTATGAAAAAGTGGTATGCCTAGTAAGAACAAGGCTAATGCCTGTAAAAAAAGGTCATGTCAAGAAAAAATCTTATGGGAAAGAAAAATTGTCAAAGGAAAAATGCTTGCATTGAAAAAATCGTTACAAATGCAAATACCATTAGAGAAATGAGCAAAGTTTTCGTGTTGTAACTCTTGGACTCTTGAGATTAGTGAAATGCCAAAGAATCGAAGAATCTTGGAAATAAGTTGGTAATGATGTTCAAATGATCATTAACTCTTGAACCCTTCAATACACTTTTGGAGCATATCAAGCCTCTCATTTTTTAACCTAATACCAAGCCTACATCACATCTCTTAATCAAGTTTCTTCAGATTGGGATCGTTCGGATTGACGTGTGAGTGGCCCATTGAAAAGCTATCGCTCGAGGAAGTGGGGATAAGGCTGTCTTATCTCATCTTAAGGTTTCTTAACTTATAAACCTGATAGAAAGTATGATTGGTGATTATTTCATTTCTTAGCTGCTCATGCTTATCCATTGTTGAAGCCATGACCAAGCCTACATTACGGCCCTTTTAAAAGACCTTTTAGATTGGTCAATGTGTACTTGTGAATGATTCTTAGATCCTTCGACACTGGAAGTGTGAGGTATATTGAGTAATTGAATTACTTCCCACATAAATGGATGGGATTAAATAGCCCCTATTGAGAGCATGCAATAAGCCCTTTCTAACTAAGGAGCTCTTGTTTGTCATATTAAACAAACACCTTTTCATGAGTTGAGTTCATATGGATGACTTTTTTTCAAAGGGAATTTGAGGATTGATGATACCTTTCAAGCGAGATAACAATTTCAAGTTATTGAATGATATCGAAAGTTTACCAAATGCTTGAAATTAACTTCATTTGCTCATGCAAACTATGCTTTCTCACAGCTAGCACTTCATTGATATTACCTTTTGCGACATGTGTTAAACGACATTGATCTTGCTTGGTACGCCTTTGCTGCTAGAGCATTTGTTGTAATACTTTATGTTGAATGCGTAGTGCCCATTTTAGAATATTCTTGAATGACAAGTTTCCTAGTGATACCATGCCTTTCAAAGTTCGCGGGTCTATCATTAAACCATGCTTATCAAAGTTCGTGGGTCTATTCTCAAAATAGGCTTTTCAAGGTTCGTGGGTCTATTATTAAACCATGCTTTTCAAGGTTCATGGGTTTATCCTTAAACCATGCAATTCCAAGATTCATGGATCTATCCTTAAACCATGCTTTTTAAGGTTCATGGATTTATCCTCAAATCACGCTTTTCAAGATTCGTGGGTCTATGCTTAAATCAAGTTTTTCAAGGTTCATAGATCTATCCTTAAATCTACTTTTTAAGGTTCGTGGATCTATCCTTAAATCATGATTTTTAAGGTTTGTGAGTCTATCATTAAACCTACTTTCATGAAGCACTACGCTTTTCAAAAGGCTCGTGGGTCTGTTCTTCAATTATACATTTTCCTATCTAATCAAAACTTGTTTATATATGGCAAGACTTTCCCATCTCGATTGATGACCATCTTGACGATGTAAGGCCATCATTCCACACACTTTTCTTGTCCATAGCCTACTAACCATTGAATTTGCCCGACAAAATTTAGGTCTCTCTTGTCTATGAAAGGAATCTCTTTGAGCTTCCATTCGATGGGCAACTGTTGATGCCTAAATTTTATCATTTTATCTATGACTTAATCATGTAGAAAATTAGAAATCGATTTTTATACCCTAGCCAAAAAATAATTTTCACTAAATTGCATCGTGTATTAGTATTAGGAGTATTTGCATCACTAATTGTAAGTTTTAATTTTTTCCAAGAAAAGTTTGTCATAAAAAAAGAAAAGAAAAGAAAAGAAAAAGAGAATAAGAAAAAATATTATCTTCACTGAAAGTTGTAATCAAAAAAGAGGAAAAAATAAAAAGAAAAAGGAAATCGAATAGGGCCGGGTTAGGCTAGGCTTGCCCAGCCCTCCTTTTCCTTCTTCTCCTCTTCATTCTCCTTTTCTCTTTTCGTGTGGGCTAGCCCACCTCTATTCCTTCTTCTTTTCTTCTTTTCATGTGGACTAGCCCGTCTTCTTTCCTATCGGCCCAGCCCGCGCGTGGGTCTCCTTCCTGCATCACGCCCCCGTGCTGGTTTTGCTTTGGCAGGAAAAGAAACGTACAAATCAGGAGGCAGAGGATCGCAAAGACAGACAACGACATGATCCCACGGTCGGGAATCAAGCCAGCCGTGACAGGCTGGTGATGGCAGAAGCCATGCGCGGCTGTCGCTGGCCGAGCTTAAAAAGAAGAGAGCAAAATATTTTGTAAGGTTTTTTGGTTTCAGTTCTCTATTGGTGAGGGCTCAAGAGAGGGTAAGAGAGAGAGAGAGAGAGAGGAGAGCGAGCTCGAGAGAGTGGTTGATTGTCACTGGAGGTCTGTTCGTCTGCCACTCTTCGCCGCAGCCCTCCCCTTGAACCAGGTAGGCTTTTTCAATGGTGTGTCCCTTGTTTTCCAGGAGGCGTCGCGCCAACTAGTTCGCACAAGTTTGGGTCCGAGCCGATCCTCCCTAAAAGCTGCTAGCTGTTCTAGTATGCGTCGTAAGGGTTTAGACTTGTGCTCGTTTCCATATCAAGTTGAAATCCCCCTGTCAATTGTGCATACCAACTGCTCGTGAAAATGCCTAAACGAGATCTAGGTTCTATGACCTTGATGTAGCCAAAACTAGTTGTTCCTTGTTCATATCTATTTTGAATGTGCTTAATCTGTCTCTGAGCTAATCTTGAGTGTCGTTTGCACATGTCATGCCGGTATGTACCCATATTTATGTCTCGAAATGAGTCATAGCCAATGCATGCTAGGTGTTTGATAAAATGCTTGAGTGAATGTCCAAAGTCCATGATTGTCGGATTCGTGTTCAGGAGTTTAGTTTGATGATCGTTTGTGTGACGGCCCGAGCGGCGGTACGCGGGGAGGAGGGATGGCGGTGCGTCCGCGCCTCGGTCCCCGGACGTGCGCAAGGAAGGGATCCTCTCCCTCTTGTCTCACATCGCTTAGGGGGGAGTCCTGGGCCTTGTTTATAAGGCTTGGGTCCCCTTAATATGTGTGACGCGTTTTAAAGCCGTGAGGACTTAGTGTCCAAAGCGGACAATATCACACAGTGGGACCCGGGATGTTACAATGGTATCAGAGCCGACTCCCGACAGCATGTGGGGCCACAGCGAGGACGCTGTTCTGTTAAGGGGGGGAGAGTGTGACGGCCCGAGCGGCGGTACGCGGGGAGGAGGGATGGCGGTGCGTCCGCGCCTCGGTCCCCGGACGTGCGCAAGGAAGGGATCCTCTCCCTCTTGTCTCACATCGCTTAGGGGGGAGTCCTGGGCCTTGTTTATAAGGCTTGGGTCCCTTAATATGTGTGACGCGTTTTAAAGCCGTGAGGACTTAGTGTCCAAAGCGGACAATATCACACAGTGGGACCCGGGATGTTACAGTTTGCTTTTGTATTGTTGAACTACGTCCACTGTCATCTTTTGTTTGTATATTTTCTTGTGATTCCATGGCACGTCTACCATTTTTTTGAGCTACTGGAGGAAGGACCTCTGCCGGAACTACCTTCCCTCGCCAAGGAGCCCCTCATGGTTTAAGACCGTTTGAGTCAGCATCTTTCTATTTCAATGTGCTTTGTTTGTTTGTTTGCCAAGATCGTTGCTATTAAATGTGTGGGTTCAGTGAAATTTTTTATATATATATATATATATATATATATATATATATATGTATTTTTTTTTTTGTCAAAAGACCGGCAATAGGCCGGCGGCGGTTGGTGGTGCAGTCCGGTGGTTGGTCGTGGTTCGAAGAGTTTGGCCATCTATAATATAGAACGGTGGCCGGAGTTCTGGTTTTTGTGCGATAGAGTTGTTGCTTCAGCCAAGGGTCTGCAGGTGAGGAAAGCTTCGGAGAAGGAGTCGCAAGGTTGAAGGAAAAAGACAAAACAGAGAAGAAGACAAAACAGAAAAAGAAAGAAAAATAGAAAAATCATTAAAAAACTGAAAAAAAATTTGAAAATTATCTTCCCCTTTTTTTACTCAGACTGGGTCAAATCCGGGTTTTGGTTGGGTCAACGGACTGGACAAGGTTTACCCGGTCCAAACCCGTTTCCCGAATATGATAATATTAAATATTAAAAACTTTCAAATTTCAAAAAAATTTCAAAAAAAATATGAAAGGATAAAAATTCAAAAAATTACGAAAAATTCAAAAATATTAAAAAATGAGAAAAATTAAAAAATTTAGAAAATCTCAAAATTTGGAAAATGTTTAAAAATTTTAGAATAATTAGAAAAAAAATTAAAAATTTAAAAAGATTACAACATCTAGAATTTTCTGGAAAATTCGAAAATTAATTTTTTTCCAAAAAATCCAAAAAAATCATAAAAATTAAAAAATCTTGAAAAATGTTAAAATTAATCTTTTGGGGTTTTTTTTTTCCGAAAAGTGGAAGTTTTTTCAATTTAGAATTATGCTCAAGGTTGGCCATGCCTTTAGGGTTCTACCTGAAGGCTTCAATTGTCCTTAGTGACAAATGCCCTTGATTATGCAATTTTGATCCATTGATTTCGGCTCCCTTATATTCTAGTTAGGGCAAGCATTTATCTTTTCCTTAGTATTAAGTCTTTGTTATCCCATGAAATGTACTTCCTTAGTTCCTTATTGTTACGTTAATGATTGTGCACCTGTATGATCACTTTGCATGTTAGTAGATTGGTCTAAAATTAATCCAAACTGCTTTGACAAAAATCTTTTTAAAAAATGAATAAGATTAGATATCAAAATGGCAATAATTGGTTAATTAGTATAATTAAGTCACTGACCCTAGATCCTCTGGTTACATAGGAAGTAAGATATATTCTCATACCTTACTTAATTTCTAGCCGACCATAATAAGCTAGTGGCAACTCATTCTTTAGAAAATTTTCATATCCTCAATTTAAACACCTAATATTGGGAGAGCCTGTGCCTGATTATGAGCTGTAGGCTTGTTCTTTAGATAATATTCCTAAACTTATTCCCTTTCCCAAAGCGTTGGTTGCGACACACTTGTGCGGAAGCTTACTTAAATTCAATTCTGAAGAGATAATACGAGGGATTATAATAACGAAAAGAGAGCAGTGAGCTGATTACTTGTAACTTTAATCAGTGATCCTTTCTCTGTTTTTGCGGCTTTTGACAGTGACAAACCAGGTATAAGATTTTTAACTTTACACTATTCTTTGGATCAATTCTCAAGGAGTGTAAACTCCGGTGAGAGTATGCAAAGAATTCACCCTTAACACATTTATAGATAAAAGTCACCACATGAGATTAAACGATTGCAATCGAGTAATCTAGGCATCGATCCCTCTCTCCAGTTGCCATTCCCAGTAATTATCATTGTCTTTTGAGTTCCACATCACAGAAATTCCAAGAATCCCTCTGTGCTCCCAATATCACTACACATATATTGCGTCGACCCATACACCAAATGATGCCCGCATAAGAAATTAATAGGATACGACAATGCACGGACATAAATCTAAAATGACCTTACATCATTTTTTTTTCTTGAATTTGTGTTTTATAAAGCAGGTAAAGTTGGGGAAAATTATCCAAAGTCCTAAACCCGTTACATTTATGCCAATTTAGTCTTGAATCTTTTAATTTTACCAATTAAATTATAAACATTTTATAATTCTACCAATTGAGTTCATTTAGCTGTAAATCACTAATGTTGATGACGGATGTGGCATGGCTAGTTGATGTGGACAATTTTCATAATTTTTTTATATTTTTTAATTTTTTCTTCTTATCCTATTTTTATCAAGGCAACCCTTGTGGGTCATGGGCAAGGGCCATGGATTAGCGCTTGGTGTTGCGAGGGCTGTAACCCTCACACGTGGCCTTACTCCGCAGCCTTCATGATATTTGGGTGAGAGCCATGACCCTCACGTGCAATCGGCAAGGGCTTCATGGCCCTTGCCAGTCCCTTGCCTAGTGGCCAAGAAAGGTTGGCCACAACCCTTGTTGGACTTGGTATGAAAAAAAAAAAAAAAAAAGGAAGAGAAAGAAAGAAAAATAAAATATAAAATATAAAATCTAAGAAATTGACCACATTAGCGCTAACCGTCCTACATAAAACTAATGGCATCCATGTCAATGATTTTGAGTTAATACTGACTGGATTGACTCAATTTGCGAAGTGTCAAAAAATTCAAGACTCAATTGGTAAATTATCAAAAGATTTATGACTCAATTGGCAAATTGTCAAAAGATTTAGAACTCAATTAACAAAACTACACTAGGTTTAGGACTTTTTGAACAATTTTTCATGTAAAATTAGAACTTAGCTGATTGTGGCAACAAAGCTTAATCAGCAAGTGAAGATGGTATTGCTGGCATTGGATGAAGCACTTCCTGTATTGGAAATGAAGGCATGCAGCGTAGGAAAGGCTGTTGGAAAAGATGGATCTGATTTGCTTAGGAATGCTGAGAATCCACAGCTCGCAGAGAAGATGTCAAGAGGGAGGAGAGATGGGAGAGAATAGAGTTGACAGTCGCAAAGTTCAACTAACTTCAGGGACAAAATCTAAGTTTTCTTGCTCTTGCCTAGATTGGTCTTTGGTCAGGATCATTCATTACTTTGGCAGTGTAAGTGATCTGGTCATTTATTTTAATTTATGAGTACCATGTTGATGATAAACAAAGATCACAATTTCCTCTCGTTATTATCTTTCCAAAAGTTTAATATATTCAACACAAGTTGATTGTTTGTATGAAATTTGTGATTAACCATCGTAGAACTTATAAGCTTAATATAGTCTAATAATTTTCATTTTAAGAGCTAATTAATACAATGCAAGTTGATCTTTTATTCGTAGTCTGCATACGCACCATACATGTAGATGCTACGTAAGATAAAAGAGATTTTCCTCGGACTTCTCGTTTTAAAAGCCAATCGTATAACTGAGAAGTCAGCATTTGTGGTGACTCTCCTGAAGTGAGATCCTTGAGGTGGTTAATAAATTGCCAAGTGAGCACGGATGGTCCCTCTCCCATGGCGGCACTTACACTTGGCTCGAGTTCTCCCAAATCCTATCAGCTGTGACTTGATTTGACTTTGGAAGCACGGGTATGACATGCATGCACTGATGGCGGTTATCATCGTGGCCGCAGAGAGAGGACTTGGCCAACCAAGTCCTAAACCGATGGCGTTTATCATCCCTCTGATTTTTCTTTGTCAACGCTTAAGAAGATGCTGCCACTTTATTGTTCTGTCCTGATCAATGACTTGTGTACAGAATTTATGCATTGTTTTTAGCTAGTTAGAGCCCGTCATCCAGCTTCTTCTCTTTTTCATTCTTATTACTGAACCTAGAGTTGAGTATAGATTTGAGTTAATTTAATCTCATTAATAGATGAATAATATTAGAAGTGGAAATAGAGTTTATCGAGCAGTGCTAGCCATTCTTACCTATTGCCACGATATTAGAGAAACAAGTCGAAATTTTGGATTCATCTTGTAAGTTTCCAGAGTTTCTACATTCCTTAAGTTCTGTTTAGCGATTATTTATTTCGCACTCAACTGCAATCGTTCTAGCGGACATGTGGAAGTAACAATCGTGACAATTGAAGCTCTGCCATTTTGTTTCTAGGCAGGCATGAAGGATCTAAACACGGCCGCCTTAATTCCACTTTTCAGCTTGACTTGTAGTGGATAGATTATCTCAGCTTGGTAAATGCTGGTGTTTTTGATTGCATTGGAGAAAAAGGAAAAGATATGATGAAATACATTCTCAGTCACGTTCTCTTTTAGAAACAACATAAACTGATCGCAAGATCCGACAACATGGTTTTCACCTCAACCTGTTAGGGGTCGATGTACTGAAACCCTGCAGTGTGGATTTTTGCTTCTCAACTGATTTAAAAAGGTCATTTCAAGTGCAAGAATTGTAAAATTCTGTGGGATTTATACTAACTATTCAATTCAAAGCATTTAATGCTTAAATATTCTAATATTCCACCTCAAACATAGGCTAGACTCTTGCCAAATACCAAAGCATGGGTGGAAAAAATAAAATTTCCGATACAAAATAAAAGTAAAAAAAGATTGGAATTGAAGATCTTTTATTTTGATATCATATGACAAGGCCAACTGTGTTTTAATATTTATATATTATAATATAAATAAATAACCCTACTACGTGTTAGGAGGCCGCGTCATTTATGGGTTGTCAAATATATTAGTATCTCTCTTCCCCAGAAAAACCCTCTGGATGAAACTAGAATGACCTTTTCCCGAGGGGGTGGCTGTGGCCAAGGCCGTGGTGTTGGCGGTATCTCCAGAAAGCTCGTCAATGCTCGTATGGTACTTGTTGGTCTTGTGAGCCAAGAGGAGCCACACATGAGTGATGAGTTCACCTCCTCTTCTCAGTAGATAGTCATGGTGATACACTTGGCAGTTGAATGCTCCATAACACAGCATCTCCACCCAAATGCTGCTAATCCGCTCCCACTTGTTGTCCATCGTCCTCAGGTCGACCACAAGCTTCTGCACCTCCGACAGCATGTGCCAGTCACGAGTGATCCTTGTCTCCTTACTTGGTTTGACCGGGGGTGGCACCTCTCCATCTGGCGACGACAGTGTGCTAATTGCTTCTTTATTGTCTCGGTATCTAAAGAACGGCCTCAGAGTGCAAAGAGCGTACTCCAGCGTGATGTCAGCAGTGTTGAGGGACAACATATAAGGATGTTGAGCCAGGAGGTATATCATGTAGTTTGATAGGAGTTTGCTTCCTCTACAAGCAGCGGAGTTCTCGCTCTCCAATGTGTGGAGGAATTCCGTCGCAATGTGCCAGATAATGATGCTCCTATCAAATGTCATCTCAATGCTACTGCTCAGTCCTTGTTTCTCCTGGATGTTGTGAGTCTCAAGTGTCCACTCACCTCTTTCTTTGAAGGGCCGGTGGTGTCTTTTCTTCTCTAGCTCTGCCATCTTTTGAACTACCAGCACCTTGAGGCACGAGGGGATGGCCTGGCGGGAGCAAAACGGATGCCTCCTGAAGATCTTCCTTTTGTCAAAACAATCAAATACCGTGGAAATGGGCTTCGGACATTCTTTGTTTATGAGGTTGGGGTCTAACAAATTGAACTGCCCCATCGACCTCGACCATCTTTTCTGCTTCATGCACCAATGGGCTAGACAAGGGAGGAGCCTTCGGACAAGCGGCATCTTAAGGTTCACACTCATCTTCACCACTGCCCAATCCGAAAAAGGCAGTACCATGATTTGGTAAAGCTCAAATGATGTGACTGCAAACAGTATTGCGTAGGTATAGGTGACATACATATCGATCAAGAAGGCATCCTTGAAGATGATGGCGAATAGACACAAGGCAGACACCAAGCAGAAGAAGCCACAGAAGTGGACCACCAGGCCGACTTTGGTGTACAGAATGGGCGCTTTAGTGTAGAGCACATCGAACATGAAGTTTAGCTCAATCTCGGTCATGGTGAAAGCACGAATGGGAGGGTAATCATCGATGGACATCCAGTCACGGGATATGAACAGAGGGTGGTAGAGCCTGGTCACGAGGTGGGGCTTCAGACATTCGAACCGAAAGTAGGCCTTCAAGATGTCCTTTGCAGAGGCAAACTTGTCGTCCTCGGGGAACTCATTGAACTTTCTCTGAATCTCGGTTTCTTCATTGATGTCCTCAGCGGTTACGCTCCAGTTCTCATCATACACAGACTGGAGAGCCCGGACCCACTCGACCGACTTCCCAATTCCAACCATGAACAAGAGGAAGTACAACAGCCATGAGACGGGGGACAAGCCGCGCCCACATCGAATGAGGATCCAAAGCACTAAGATAGCCGTAACCCCGATGTTGAGCATCTGTCTCAATCCTAGCCGGTTATCTTCCACCGCATAGGCCGTCATGCCGTCTGCGTAACCGAGTTGCATCAGAAGCAATGGGGCCAATAGACCGTCCAACACCACGTCATAACCTGGATTCTCAGGATCGTCAATGCGGACCACAGTAAGCTTGCCCAGCGCCAATGTTGCATAGTAAGAAAGGAGCAAGTATGTGGCCCATATGACGAATCTAGCTAAATTCGACGTCAAATATTTCCGACGGCTGCCTAATATTGCGAGAACAATCTCGCAGGCAAAGCTTAAGGTGAACAACAACTGAATCCCCCATGACCCCCACAGGCCTTTAAACAGCAGCAACACGGTGTTCAAACTCATGGCAGCTTCGTTCAGGTGTGCGCGCTAGACATCAATGCAAATACAGAGTGAGGTTCACATTGCTTATGAAGAACAATTACAAAGAGCTTGCACAAAACTGCATAAATGCATACGATATTGCATGTATTAATTCTCTCAATCAGCTAGAATCTCGCACCACTGAATCCAAAAATGTGCACTTTGCTTATCCAACAAGTTATGCATTAGTAGGACTCTGGATTTTCATTCTGTATTGGAGGTAGCATATGGTGGGTAATTTTTTTTTTTTAGCTTATTTGGTTCATTGAAAGTCCAGGCAAAGAGACTACGTAGGTAGATATTTGTGTATTTCTTAAGACTGTTTATTTACACTTAAGCAAAGATAAAAAAAAGTATTTTTTTTCCTGTCAAAAATAAAAAAATAAAAAATTATGAATAAACTACATATTAATAATTGAATATTGTGGAATTGTCGGGAGTTTTGAATTTAAAAAAAAATAATATTATCCGTGAGCCGCAAAATTAAGAATTAAATAAAAGGTAAAAAGTAAAATAAATACAGACGAATCTAATGATTTAAAATAGATTGATAGAAGGAAAAGGTCTGGTCATAGACTCAAAGTTACCCACTTTCCCATCTCTCTCCGTGTTCATCTCTCTTTCCTTTCCTAGAGTTGTTGATTGTATTTTCTTTTGCGACTCCACCTTCTATTTTTCTTTCTTTTTCATATATAATGTGTTCATCTAGATCTTCACTATCTATGAAGAAGCTTCTGTACAAAAGAGTGCCGTCAGCCGTCCACCTTCTTATGTCCTTGATTTTTCAAAATAATGAACTGGCTATACTCACTGCAATTTGGTGTACATGGAAAAATGTTGCGCTAAAGCATTTTCTCAAATCAGATAAAAATCTTGGGAGACTAATAACTTAAGGAAAATTCCTAACGGAAAGAATGATTTATTCCAAGTCAATTTTTCAATAACAGATGCAAAATAATGACACTTCTAAGCTTTGCTTTGTTGAAGCTGCTAACTTTTGATCATTCTTAAAACATCGACTGTCTACGTGGGCTTGGGAATGCAAATTATTGGTGTTCCAATTGGTTTTATCATCGTAGATTCTTGGTTTACTGTTGGTAATTACAAAAATAAAAAATTGGAAATAAGGATTTAATTTTATCTTCTTGTATATTTCAAAGATTTTACAATAAGATTTTACTCACATTCTTTTAGGAATTTAATTATGACATTAACAAATAATTAAGAATTTCCTTTTCCGGCAAAAGAACATTTTTGGCATTTAGAGTTTTATTCATCTTTTACTGGACTTTCAATGTTGACCATTCGGGGATCGAAGAAAGAAAGCATAGAAATTAATTTGGGGTAAAAGGAATAAATTTCCTTGTGACACATTTGGACCCAATAATAGATCATATGTCATATTTTTCGTAAGGCAATCTTGAAAGGAACAAAATTGGCAGAATATAATAATTTATTCCATTCTATTGGCTTTTTAATGTCTACTTTTTTTCTGGATACTTAATTAAAAAAATGCAGACATTAATTTCCGGAAAATAAAAAAAATTTCCAATAGGACATGTGTCGATAGTGGAGTAGGTGTCAACGCCTCATTTGGTGCATTTTATAAAAATATAGATAAATATCTCAAAAAAGAATGAGATGCCAAAAAGTGATTCTGTTGATTACTTATAAAAAAAATAAAATAAAATTGGAGTGCAATGATCAACACATTTCCACATGATGTTCACATCTTTCTTTATTTTCATAAATTCCTCATTTTTCTATCTGATCAACTATTTAAATTTCTTCCTTGCCATATCTTTCCATTGAGTCTTTCCTTTCGTTTTGAGTTAATACCATGAAAAATTTTAAACTGATATCCCAGTGATAAATTTATTTTAAACTAATTTTTTAACTACATAAAATTTTAAATTGATACACATGTGATAAATTTACTCTCCATTAATATTTATAAAGTTTTGTTGTCAAATAACTAAGTTGTATAACACATGATAATTGACAAGTGTACTAATTTGGGGTTTTGCTCTCCATTGGTCATAGATGTACACAAGTTTGTTGTTTTCCGTAGTATTAATTTAATTTAACAAATACTAATGAATGGTAAATTTGTCATGAATATATCAGTTTGGGTTTTTAATAGTCAAAAAATTAGTTTTAAGTAAATTTGTTGTAAGTGTATCAGTTTTGCGTTTTTTTATAGTAAAAAAATTAGTTGATGTAAATTTGTCACATATGTACTAGTTTTGGGTTTTTTGTAGTATTAACCTAGTACTTATTTGTTTGCTTGACTATAGATTTTCTTATCTTGGATTTTCTTCATCTTTTTCTTGTATAATTATGTATAATCATCATACATTGGTGTACAAGCTTTTATCTTTTTTCCTGTTTCTCTTGAAAATTTAGTCTTAGGTAATGCATATTTCTTTTTTCTTGCCCATTCCATGTTATGCTCTATGCGATGAAAAACAAAGTTTCTTAATTTAATTTGCAAAACCTCCACTCTTCTACTATAAGTATTTATCTTTTCTCTAAGTTTACTCGGTCACAATTTTGATGCTCAAAAAGGTTGTTTTGGCAAGCTTTCTTTGAAAAGTTTGGTCTTTTCAAATTTGAGCAAGTCATGAATTATTTAACAATCCGGATAATTTCATTTTTGGGAATTTCTTTATGTTAGCCTCCACGTTCTATTGAAGTTCTCCAAAGGTGAATTCTGCACAAATTCTATAGATGTCAAGTTTTTTCTGCCTTAAAAAAAAAAGTTTTTTCTGCCTTTCTTTTTCGAATATTAGTTTTCCAAATTATTTTTATAATATATTTTTTATATAAAACAAAAAGAAAAGAAAAAGGTGGAGGAGTGGTAATATGGGAGTATTTAGTAGAGTTCTTTAACCCCATAGACAACTGGTCCAAGTTTTTGGAATTCGAAACCCATTTTATATGCTTTTGAAACCACCTTGGAACTTGGAATTGTTGTTTCATTCCAAAGTACCGTAAACTACCTTGTATTTATTCAATTTTCTTTTTAATCATTGAACAGAAATTACAGTTGTTCTAGTTACTCATATCAAACATTCAACGCAACACCTAAATGAATTACTTATTAAAAACCACGTTCGTGTCTAATAGTAACAATCCCATGATGTCTATAGCATCAAAAGCAAAAATATATAAATTAATAAATTTCCATCTTTCAATTAAATTCATGACTTGAGACGACCACCTATCACAATGAAATGCACTAAAATGTTTCATCTGTAGACATAGTCAATCTCATCACACATACTCACGCACACATAGTATGCATGGGGAGAGACAGAGACAGGGATTATTTTCTAAATGAGCTTGGAGATTAATTGATCAATTAGAGCTTTCACACGTTAATGTATGAAACACTTCATAAGGAAAAAAAAAAAATAATAAACAATTAAGTACACATTTATTTATTATTAAAATATCATGCAGGGTACCTGCAAAGGTTACATAGTGATATGGAACATATATTAACCCCACTTTTACCTCAATTTTAGAGCTGGAACCAAATCTGTGAGTTATAACTCCGAATGTGAAACTTACTCGTCCTTCATGAACCAAGGCCTTTTTCTTTTCTAATGGGAGTTTTATTACTTTCAATTTTGTGATGGGTATTAGAATAGATGTGTGGCCCAATGAGAACGCCACATTTCCACTTCTCTGTGGCCTTCTACTATATGCACCAAAATACAACACAACAATAGATTAGATGACTTCAGATGCATCTGCTCTCAGGTTGGATTTTCAAAATTTTGAGTAGCAGCGCTTTCTTAACTCCAAAATAATCCTGTAATCCTACCACGTTTCTAAACCTGCAGACTTCTTAAATCCCATTCACGTAGGAAAGATTGCATTCGGTAGCACATTTGGTATACTATTCTTGACGAGGCAATCTTTAAATGTCAAAAGTGACAGGTTGTGAAGGGTCATAATTTCTACCGGTAGTTCTTTCACCAGTTGGAAAATGAACATCGATAACAAATATACATATGTGCTATAACTTGTATAGAGCATGTTTAAGTGTACAGACCAACAAATTAAAGTACGATAATCACTTGTCGAAACATCCGAAGCACAGGGAGCATATAAACATCTGTCCCTAAAAGTAATACTTGTTAGTAAGGACGACAAGCAAATGCAAGCTAACTAAGTAACAAGCAAGAAAGAGGTGCAACGCAACACACAAGACTAGCACCACGAAACCTGAACTCAAGGCCGATGAATCCCAGAAGTATGATTCAGATGACGACAACACCGACTTGAGAAAAATTGGAGAAACTGAAGCAGAGAAAAGCAACGGAGATATTTGTCCTAAGAAACATAGTGAAGGAACAAGTACCAGGAATAGGTGACTTCCTTCCTTAGCTAGCAGAGCACTCGCGTCTTAACAGATATAGCAATTGACTATTTGTTGGAACCTCTGTTATGAAGTAAGAAAAAGAAACGCGAAGGAATAAACAAAGACAAAAAGATAATGGAATAAAATACGGCATGGGGATTTGATTATTTGCTTGCAACTTTCGTCTGAGGACCTTTTCCTCTTTTCTTTGGCCTAATTGGTACGTAAACATGCCTGAAGCTTCTGTCTCCATCTTTATGGTCACGCATGATTCTCGTTCTATCTTACACTTTTTAGCTCTTGGATTAGGCAAATGATAGGCTACTCTACCACTTCTGGTTCATTTTATTTCCTGGAAAAATTGACACGATTGGTAGATATTTTATAAAGAAACTATTTAAGAAATATGGTTGATTTTCTAGTGTTGGTTTAGATTTTAGGAAAGAGCTAAAAATCATTATTGGAAGTCTGGTGTTAGAAAACATAAGGAAAGTGTTGAATCAGTTACAAACTTATTATACAAATATCAATTCATTCATACACTTTTCAATTTTACAAATTTAGTAACATTTGTGCAAAATTCTTTTGTAGTCCTTCTAATTAGTTTTTGACAGAAATTGTTGATGTGGTGGTATGCCAATATAGGACGGCTAGAAATGATGGATCATCATGTCAGTTATTTCTATTGAATTGACTATAAAGACTACAAAAGTATAGGACTAAACTCGCATCCTTATAATAGGTATAACATTGATCGAGTAATTTTCCCCAAAAAACTTAATTCGAGTTTAAGACAAATAAACCTATAATGCATGATCTCAAGAACTTGGCAGCAAGACTCAAGACCTCGAGCCTTGGACTCAAAATTAGAGCTGAACTGTTAGCCCCGAACTCAATATCTAAGAGTTAAGCCGTTGAAAGTTTATCCAAGGACTTGTGACCCTGGCCCTAGATGCTCAAGTCTAGCCCTAGTGTCCAAAGCTTAGGGGAGAAGAATCGCACAAGTACCATAATTCTTTTCGTTCGCTTGAGTGCCACATGTTACGTATAATATATATGTCACTATGCTTCATTGACAAGTCTCTTAGCTGAATGCAATTACAGTGATTTTACTGAGAAAGCACCTCATTACCAAGAAGGTAAAAGAAAGAAAATACACAGACGCTCTTATGCTACAATAGGGTGCGGAGCATGACCAATCCTAGGATCATACTCAGTTTGCAACTTCCCTTTGGTTTCTTCAGTGGGCTTGGTCTTGGAGTGTGGGTGTACTCATCTGTATGGTGCATTAAGAGCAGCCATACATGAGTTATAAGCTCTCTGTACTTTATGATGAAGTTGGAGATTGCTGAACACTTTATGGCACCACATATTGCAGTCACGCCCATCGTCGGTAGTCTAGTCAAAAAGCTATCTCTTGGGCCGCTGATATTAAGCAAGACAGTGCTTATACTTGGAGAAGAATGATGAAGTTCAGAGGCTTATTGAAACCATATGTGAAATCTGTTATTGGCAATGGGTAGAATATTCTCCAAAGGTGAATCATTGGCATCCTTTTGGGACTCATTTAGACAATTTTCCAAGAAGAGCAGTATATGAATCCTCTTTAGGAATTCATCCAGAAGTTGCTGATGTAATCAGCAGCCAAGCTGCATTAGCAGACAAACTCAGATATGGAAGACAAGCATTAATTTCTCTGGTTCTGCCAAACGTGTCTTGGCATATACTTTTGTGGCTTCTCAAACTTTGGTTTCATCGTAGGGCGCCTGTAAACTCATGATGGAATGAAGGAACGATGTACCGGAGATGACAAGTGTGTGTTATGGAGTTGATAGGGAAAAATTACCTAATTAATCCTATATTTATTATACGAATATCAATTCAGTTCTAAAATTTTCAATTTTGGCAATTTAGTTTTAAATCTTTGTGTGAAATTCCAATATAGTCTTTTTGGGCTGATCTTCATTGAAAATCACTAATGTGGCAATCTAATAATCATCAACCGTCCTACATGGCATCATAGTGTTAGCAATTTTTTTGGCGAAAATTGCTCTAAAGAACTACATTAGATTTTCGTGCAAATGTTTATGACTCAATTAACAAAATTAGAAAGTTCATGATGAAATTGATATCCATACAATAGGTTTAGAACTAATCGGAAAATACTTGTCAATCGATAGCATGTGCTGAAAAGTCATCTATTTTTTGTCCATTAGTTCTTCGAGAAGTCTTGATTAAGATTCTAGAGTTAACTGGAATTTCAATATGGTCACCCAAACAAGGATTAAGTTTGAGATAATATAAAACAGGCAATTTGAGAAAATTCGTTTTTTATTATATCTTGCTTGGCATGACCTAGATTGAATTATATACACAACACAAAATCAACAAATAACTTAGAGAAAATATCGTATCGTGTTGTGTAGACAAAATAACCACCACCTCCCTCCAAGGTGGTCGCTATTTACTGCCACGACGAACTTCGTGAGGTCACCTGCCTATGACAATCGATAATTTAGGGTGGTTGCCTGCCTCTTTCATAGGCAACCACCACCATACGGAACAAGTTTGGCTTGTGATTGATGGCATTATGTGGTGGTCGTCATCTAAGTAGAATCGATACTAACACGACACAAAACACATGTTGGTCTGTCGTTTCTAAAAAAATAGAGAATTTCAACTGAGACACGTTGTATATTAAATATATATTTATATATACATGATAAATTATCATTTTTATGATTAGTTTAATCAAATTAATTTGATTCAAATTCACAGATAAATAAATAATTAAAAGACAACATAGAATAAATTTACAATAAAAAGATTAATCTACCATTTTTTAATATCATTCATTAGGAGAGGAATTGTATGTCACAAGAAATGAGAGTTGGAAGAGAAGAAAAAGCTAAATTTTCCATCTTTCCCCATTTATTATTGTTATTGTTTTACATATTTACATTTTGATCCCTCATTTAGTAAAATTTTTAAAATTGATTCCATGCATGTCGGAATTACATGTCAGCATTCCAAACTTGCATGTCGAGATTTCTGGCTCGAGTGTCAGAGAGTATTGAAAAAATTAACCAGGTGTCTAATTTTTTGACATTTTGTTGACCGAGTGTCAAAGAGTATCAAATAGTGTTGGAATGTATAACACCACATAAAGGCTCTTGGAGAGTGTTGACGCTTCATATGTTGCCATCGCGGCAAGGCAACCAACGCTCGGTGGTGACAATAATGCTAGTCCATGGTGGCTACATCTAGCCAACCCGCGTGATCAAGATTAGGGTGTCAGTAACCGAACTAAAAACCGAACCGAACCAAAAACCAAACCGAACTAAACTGAAAAATTCAGTTTTTTCAGTTCGGTTCAGTTTTTATCGGTGAACTAAACTGAACCAAACCAACAAATAAAAGTGGAGAAATAAAAGTGGGGAAATCTAAGTTTAACAGAAAAAAAAAAACGAAAACCAAAAACCAAAAGTTGAAAACCAAAAATCGAAAAATCGAACCGAACCGAATTGAAATTTTGGTTCGGTTCAGTTCGGTTTCGGTTTGGTTCGAAAAAATTTTCTAACAGTTCGGTTTGGTTCGGTTCGATTCGATTCTATTTTTCAAAAAAACCGAATTGAACCGAACTGAACCGTTGACACCGCTCGAGATAGGAAAACTCTAAGGCGACCACCGGTGGCCTGAGAGTTGCGAAATTGCGCGGTGGGTGCTTGAGGTCAACGGGCAGCAAGTGTCAATAGCCATGCACAGCAGTGCCATGGTGGCTTTGTTGAGTGGGAAACAGAAACGTAGTTTTTATTTTCCTTCTGTTTATTTTTTCTCTTTTATCCTTTTTCACTTTTCCATATTTCAGATGAGATAATTTTGTTCCACCCTTAGGTCCGAACAGACTATTCAATTTTTTATTCGTATGTATCCGGACTTTTAGAGAGTAGTGGACAACCATGGTATGGATTAGATAGCGAATTACAAAATCATAATTCAACGAAATAAATTGGTCAACAACTCGCTATACAAGAAAAATGCAAATAAAAAGCCTCTCAAATGAATAACGCATGAATTATATCTCCTCTCAAGCTTTTATTTTGAGTTATTATAAAAAAAATTAGATTTACTTAAAATTTGAAATATCATGTCCAAGACCAAGCGACCGAGAAAGGAACAAATTGATTCTTCTTAAAAGCAAACTGATCTTGCAAAACCAACTCCGAGCAAGAGCAATAATAAAAGAGTTCAACGGAAAGACAAATGAGATTATAGATTGATGTAACTATGTTGTCACACCCCAATTCACAAGAAAAAGGACATGACACGGCTGTTTTTTCACCAAATGGCGCAGCCTTAACATAACCAAAATTCAACCTATATATATATGACAGAAAGGGTATTTGGTTACATATCATAGTACTTCTACAATCCACTGAACTAAAAGTTTCCACCACAAAAGTCATCCCCAAATGAATGCTCATGCCTATTCACGACTCGCTGAAGAACCTAAAAAATAAGTATATGAGATGAGTGAGCTATCATAGCTTAACACATTTTCTCTAAATAAATCGAGAAATCACTATGCACATTTAAAAACACAATCCTAACTCATTTTAACATAATATATAATCATAACTCAAATACTGAAAATACCAATAATCCAGTCCATTAGTCAATCTCATAAAATATGTATCAATGGTCATTCCATTGATCAATCTTATCAAACCATACATTAATGATCCATTCCATCAACTATACTCAAATCACATATTAATGGTCCACTCCATTGACCCATTTCATGCTCAAATGTCTAGTCAAGGTCACACATAACGTCCTTAACAAGACGACCAAGATTTCCCCCGAGACAAGATCTCCACCTATTATTAGCCAGTGGCTCGGCCCACAAGAATATCCTAGACTAGTATACGCATACCCACACACCCCTTAGAGTTCACAAAGACATTGAACACCAACCACCAATTACAATATCCAGTAATCCAACATCAGAAGAAAAATCATATCACAACTAAAAATTTGATATATAAATATCAAAGTGTTCTTCAAAATGTCTTAGATTCTTTCATAAAGAATTTCACAAATCATTTTCAAACAACCATTTAAATCAAATTCGAAATATAACTTAATCTTTCAAATAACGAAATGGCAGTAATAACTCAATCATATTTTATGTAACAAAATATGCATTTTATCAACTCATGGATTATATTATTCACCATGTTTCTCAAAACATGAGTTTAAAATACAAAGAAGAAATAATGTCACTCACTTGGGAAAAACCAAAAATCAACTACAACGCATACTCGAACCACCTTAACAATTAATGGAAAAACAATATCAAAAGGCTAAGTAAAAAAAGAATATTCTTACAATGAATCACCTATCCTAGGCCTATTTGTTGATAAAACGACACCTATGTGCCACAAAAGCTCACATTTAGTGGAAACCCATCGTTTTCCACTAGGCGCGGCCCATGCCCCAACTTCGTCACACCATAACTTCTTCCACAAAATTCCATTTCAAGCCATCTTATAATCTTTAGAAAGCTCTCTTAATATACAATAACAATCCCAACTCAGCCATCCCAAAACAGTACTGAAAACAGTGAAAAAATAGGCTCGAAGCTATTGTTCACTACAGTTCTAGAATGCGCCCCCAACTTTAAAATTTGGTTCCGGACAAACCGCAAGCTCAAATCACGATCCGTAAGATGCTATAGCTTCACAACATCCCAAAGTACAATTTCTACAAAAATATGTAGCTCAACAACTCAAAAATCGGGTTTTTCCACACAAATATCCAAGAAATCCGAATTTTGAGACCTAATTGCTGCGATTGCTTCAAGTAGGTGATTAAAGGCTTCAATTTCTTACCGGCATTGCAAAACACACTTGAGTCGGCTTGATGAGGCGTCCAAATCACGAGCGTGCCAAAATTTTTCCCTTTTCCCCTTTTTCCTTTCTCTCCTCTCCCTTGTTTCTTTCTTTTCCCTGCTTTTGCCCGTGCTCTTGCCGTGCTCTTCCCTTTCTCTCCCTCTCTCTCTTTTAAAACACAGCCAAAGCTTTCTCCACTTTCCTTTAGCTTATATTGTTGACTTTTCAAACTCTTTCTTTCCCTTTTTTTTTTTATTATTTAAAGCCCATATATTACATATGTTCACTGTTCCAATTCTATTGACACATTTAGGCTAAACTCGACCAATTTAGCTAAGAGTGTAAACCTTGCCATGTTACCCAAATAGAATTTGCTGCCGTGCAGAACTAAAACTACTTCTACAACTACGCCACTATGAAAGATACATTCAAGTATTTACAAAGAGCCCTCCACACCTTGTCTTCACCCTTAGTACAATCCCTTCTCTCTTGGGTGTACATATGGGTTTCACTCTTGCTACCACTTAGTATCAGCAGTCAAAAGCTATTACAAATGTGCTCCTTTGTCCGTGATTTCTTGCAAGAATAATCTTGAAATATCATACTTGATTGCTATGAACTTTATCTTCAATTTCAAAACTCCAGCGATCATAAAGTATATACCTGGAAACTCCAAGTTTGCATTGCCTGGTCAAATGCGGAGCCTCCGCTTTGCTCATATCACATTAAGTTTGCAAATTATTACGCTTAGTGAATCTCCCTCGCATGATTGTAAAACCTGCATGGTTAATTTATAAATTTCCGCAACACTTAAGAAAGCTTATCAAATACTTTTGATTTAGTTGTCATTGAACGATGTTTTTCAACATTATGAATGTGGTCTGAGTACTACCAAAGGAAGAAACTCTCCCCTCCAAAATCACCTGCCCAGTGACTAGTATGTCAGACCGTAGACAAGTTAACAACAAAACAACAATCCTCATCGTTACGGGTTTCATAAGATTAAACTACTTTCTGAGCAATGAGAGAGCAAGTGAGTGTAAAGAAAACAAGCCTTTTGTATATAATGGATCTACATCCAACATATATGTCACTATGCTTCATTGACAAGTCTCTTAGCTGAATGCGATTACAGTGATTTTACTAAGAAAGCACCTCTTTACCAAGAACAAAAAGACAGAACACACATACCCCATGCTACAATCGGATGCAGAGCATAACGAATCCTAGGATCATGACTTATTTTGCTACGTTTATCTGGTTTCTTAGGTGTGTTTCTCCTTGGGAGTGTGGGAGTACTTATCAGTCATGTGCATCAAGAGCAGCCAAACATGAGTTATAAGCTCTCCGCCTTGTCGCAACAGTTTCGTGTGATGGTAAACTTGACAATTATACGCAGCATAGCACAACATCTCCACCCAAATGCTGCTTATAATCTGCCACTTGTTGTTCTTGCCCTTCAGTTTTGCAGCCAATTCCTTTGCGTCCGACAGCACACGCCACTTCCTGGTGATTATGGTTCCCTTCTTATCCAGGGAGGGTTCAAGCACATTCTCTTCTGAAGACAATGTCTTCAAGGCCTCACTGCGGTCTCTGTACCTGAGAAACGGCTTCAATATGGCACAAGCATGCTCCAATGTGATTTTGGCAGTTGTTAGGGACAATGTGTAGGGTCGCAGTGCTAGAAGGTATATCATGTAATTAGACAGCAGTTCACTTCCCTTACAGTCCGGAGAATTATCAGGCTCTGAAAGGCAGATGTTCGTTGCAATGTGCCAAATGATGATGCTTTTGTCAAATGTTGTGGAGATTGTGGAGATGTTTCTTTCCAACACTTTAATGGCTTCCTGTGTCCACTCCATGTTACCCCTGAGTTTGTGAGCTTCAAGTGTCCACTCGCCACGTTTGTTGAAGGGCTTTTTGTCTCTGATCATGTCGAACTTTTCCATATTTTCCACCAGCAATACCTTGAGATAGCCAGGGATTTTCAAGTGAGAGCAATGCTTTCTCCATGTCACTTCTTTTTTGCCGAAGTGTTTGAGGATTCTCCCAATGGACCATGAGCGGTCATTGTACAGGCTATGATCCAACAAGTTGACTTGCCCAACTGAGTTCGACCACCTTTCCCTCATCATATACCTTTTAGCTAAGGATTTCAATAGCCTTGTCGACATGAGGCAGTTTATACAGCTCATCATCGCAATGGCCCATGCTGAAAAAGGTTGCAGAACAATTTGGTAACCTTCTAGGGCGGTGACTCCTATCAACAAGGCGTAAGTGTAGGTGATGTACACGTCTATAAAGAAGGCACTCTTGAAAATAACGGCAAATCCACACAAGGCTGAGACTAGACAGGAAAAGGTAATGAAGCGGCAGATAAGACCAAGCGACTTATAGAGAATTGGTTGCTTAGTGTAAAGTACGTCAAACATGAATCCAAGTTCGACCTCGGTTGTGATGAAGACTAAATCGCGCTCTACAGTTAATCGAGATTCTGATAGCGACTCTGGGTGGTAGAGCCAGTTTACAATGTGGGGCTTCAAGCATTGGAACCGATAATACGCCTTCAAGATGATCGTTTGCTCCATCGACAATCTGGGCCTGTCGGGCCTGTCGAAAAACTTGCCAACAGTTTCCTCATTGAAGATATCCTCGGCTGATATGCTCGACCCCTTCCAGTATACGTACGTGAGGGCCCAAACCGTCACCGCTGCTCGAATGATCCCAGCAGCAAACAAGGGGAAGTACAAAAATCGGATGGGGGACGTGCTGTCCCAGCAGCGAATCAGGATGCAGAAGACGAAAACGGCCCTGACAAACAAATTCAGCATCTGTCGGTAACTGAGGCGGTTGTCCTCAACCGAGTATGCAGTTATGGAGTCGGGGTTCCCAAGCTGCATCAAGAGCAACGGTGCAAGCAACCCCTTGAGCTCGGTAATGTAGTCCGGTCGATCAGAATGCTCGATCTGGACAACAGTGAGCTTGCCAATGGCGATAGTCACGAAGTAAGAAGAGAGCAAATAGGTGATTTGGATGACGTATTTGATGATGTCCGAAGTCATGTACCTCCGGCGGCTGCCGAAGATGGCGAGGGTGATCTGGCAAGTGAGGCTCATGGCGACCAGCGATTGGATGCCCCATGCTTCCCATAAATCTATTGATGCAGGCCATTCGGTACTGACTATGGATGATATCAGACTGAACGATTTCATGGGGACGTGATGTCTTCTGCTGTTCTTCCTGAGAAACAACCGTGCAAGTGAAATTAATAACGATGAGAATGGATGAACCGCCTTGGACTCATTCTGAAGAGTTAAGTATAAATCTCTAAGCTTCCTGTTGCATTCATTCAATATGTTCAGTAATATTTTGGGATCCTAACACTGCTTTAATTCTTCCATTAAAACGAATGAGATTTATTTCGTCTTGCTCCCCTGCATGAGCGAAACCAACTCGAAAAGGAGAGAGTGGTTTCAGAAGTCTATAAGCAATGCTAGGTGCTAGTTTTGCTAGAACAGATCTACGAATTTAATGCATTCAATGAGATGGCTAGTTGCAGAAGGACATCCTAAGAAGCGACTCATGTTCAAATACCCAACTGCCAATACTTGCATTAATTAACGGACTGGTAAGGTAAACCAGTTCAGTACACCAAGCATTTCCCAAACATCAAATATGAGATCATCGAGACCCACACATGTTTTATTTTCCTGAATAGATCATCGACACACTCCTAAAACAGAATAAATGTTCAGAGACAAATGAACTAATGACAAGATGATGAATTTTCTGGAAAAATAAAGGAAGTGCAAATTGGTCTGGCAAGAAACCGAAGCCTTACTATGCTGGTGACTCCCAAGAAGCTGACGAATTAGGTTCTTCCTAACAATAGAAATGGCACCGAGAATGCCCGTGTTCCTAACACTTGTGGGGAAGCTTAGTTAAATTCAATTTTGAAGAGACAATAAGAGGGAATACACAAAGAAAGCAGAGATTTGATTACTTACTTGTAACTTTAATCTGCGATTCTTTGTCTCTTTGTTCCTTCCGCCAGCGACAAATCAGGTATAAGATTTTTAACTTTACACTATTGTTGGATCAATTCTCGAGGGGTGTAAACTCTGCTGAAAGTATGCAAAGAATTCACTCTTACACTTTTTTAGGTAAAAGTCACCGGGGCTCAAACTATTGCAATTTAAAAAAGCAATGCGTAAACTTCCAATTTATTAATAGTCTCTCAACTTCGCATAGCAAGATCAATTATATTCACTATCGTTCATAAGTTTTCGTAATCACACGATTATTTGGATTTTGGAATATATTTTCATATAAATTCATTTCTTAAACCAACCCATAATAAAGTAACATATTTTTTCACTTTATATTTTTAGTACTTAGGAATATTACAATAGTGACATTTAAGTATAATAGTTTAAGTAGAACCTCATTTACAAGAGACTTAGGATCTAAATATACTAGGCATCAATCTCTCTCTCCAGTTGCCATTCCCTGTAATCATCATTTTTTTTCTTTTTACATTAATCTTCATACCTCCACGTCACAGAAATTCCAAGGGTCTCGTTGTGCTCCCAATACTGCTACCATTATCTTGCATCCACCCATACTCCAAACGATATCCGCATCTATAGTTAATAGAATGCAAATGACCTTACATCGCTTTATTTCTTAAATTTGTATTCTACAAAGCACGTGAAGTTTGGGAAAATTGTCCAAAAAATTTTAAACCTATTGCATTTTTATCAATTTGATCATAAACTTTTTAATTTCGTCAATTGAGTCATAAATATTTTCAAATTTTCCTAATTGAGTCTACCTAGTCAATTTTAACTAGAAATCATAGATGTAACTGTCAGTTGTCCTATATGACACGGTTGGCATTGACATGGATAATTTTTATAAAGTTTCTAAAACTTATGATTTTTTAATATTTTTTTGCTTTTTTCTTTCTTAGTTTTCCTATATTTTCAGGGTCACTGGCCAACCCTTGCCACTCACAGGTGAGCGCTTTGCAACCCTTACTGCAGCCTCACATCCTAGTCCTCACAATATTTGGGCAAGGATCGCACACAAGAAAAGGAAAAGAAACAAAGAAAAATAAAAATAAATCAAAATTATTTTTAAAAAATTGTAAAAAATTGTCTATATTAGCATTAGCTATCCTACGTGACACTACTAATGTCTAGTCAACAATTTTAGATTAAAATTAACCTAATTGACTCAACTATCAAAAAGTTTAGAACTTAATTAGAAAAAAAATTAAAAGATTTAGGATTGAATTGATAATAACGCAAAAGGTTTAGGACTTTTTGGACAATTTTTCCTGTAAAATTGTCATTGCACACTGCTTGCTTAGGCACTTATCTGATTGCACCAACAAACCTCAACTCTACTAATTTGCAGTCACAGAATGCTCTAGAAATACGTCTTGGCGCATGACATTTGACAGGTAAATCCCCCGAAACAAAACATATTGTTTTGCCTCAGCGAGCGAAGATGTTATACTTCTTACTGGCATTGGATGAAGCACTTTCTGCATTGGAAATTAGGGCATGACAGCGTAGAAAAGGTTGTGATCGAAAAGATGGATCTGATATTGTTTAGGAATACTGAGAATCCACTGCTCACAAAACGGATGTCAAGAAGGAGGAATAATGGGAGATAATAGAGTTAACAGTCGCAAAGTATAACTAGCTTCAGGGACAGTCAAAATTTTCCTTCAGCTTCTATTCTTGACTTTTCAAACTCTTTCTTTTCCCTTTTTTTTAATTATTTAAAGCCCATATATTACATATGTTCACTGTTCCAATTCTATTGACACATTTAGGCTAAACTCGACCAATTTAGCTAAGAGTGTAAACCTTGCCATGTTACACAAATAGAATTTGCTGCCGTGCAGAACCAAAACTTCTTCTACAACTACGCCACTGTGAAAGATGCATTCAAGTATTTACAAAGGGCCCTCCACACCCTGTCTTCACCCTTAGTACAATCCCTTCTCTCTTGGGTGTACATATGGGTTTCACTCTTGCTACCACGTAGTATCAGCAGTCAAAAGCTATTACAAATGTGCTCCTTTGTCCGTGATTTCTTGCAAGAATAATCTTGAAATGTCATACTTGATTGCTATGAACTTTATCTTCAATTTCAAAACTCCAGCGATCATAAAGTATATAACTGGAAACTCCAAGTTTGCACTGCCTGGTCAAATTTAGAGCCTCCGCTTTGCTTATATCACGTTAGGTTTGCAAATTATTACACTTAGTGGATCTCCCTCGTATGATTGTAAAACCTGCATGGTTAATTTATAAGTTTCTGCAACACTTAAGAAATCTTATCAAATACTTTTGATTTAGTTGTCATTGAACGATGTTTTCCAACATTATGAACGTGGTCTGAGTTCTACCAAAGGAAGAAACTCTCCCCTCCAAAATCACCTGCCCAGTGACTAGTATGTCAGACCGTAGACAAGTTAACAAGAAAACAACAATCCTCATCAATACGGGTTTCATAAGATTAAACTACTTTCCGAGCAATGAGAGAGCAAGGGAGTGTAAAGAAAACAAGCCTTTTGTATAATGGATCTACATCCAACATATATGTCACTATGCTTCATTGACAAATCTCTTAGCTGAATGCGATTACAGCGATTTTACTAAGAAAGCACCTCTTTACCAAGAACAAAAAGAGAGAACACACATACCCCATGCTACAATCGGATGCAGAGCATAACGAATCTTAGGATCATGACTTATTTTGCAACTTTTATCTGGTTTCTTAGGTGGGTTTCTCCTTGGGTGTGTGGGAGTACTTATCAGTCATATGCATCAAGAGCAGCCAAACATGAGTTATAAGCTCTCCGCCTTGCCGCAACAGTTTCGTGTGATGGTAAACTTGACAATTATACGCAGCATAGCACAACATCTCCACCCAAATGCTGCTTATGATCTGCCACTTGTTGTTCTTGCCCTTCAGTGTTACAGCCAAATCCTGTGCGTCCGACAGCACACGCCACTTCCTGGTGATTATGGTTCCCTTCTTATCCAGGTAGGGTTCAAACACCTTCTCTTCTGAAGACAATGCCTTCAAGGCCTCACTGCGGTCTCTGTACCTGAGAAATGGCTTCAATATGGCGCAAGCATGCTCCAATGTAATTTTGGCAGTCGTTAGGGACAATGTGTAGGGTCGCAGTGCTAGAAGGTATATCATGTAATTGGACAGCAGTTTGCTTCCCTTACAGTCCGGAGAATTATCAGGCTCTGAAAGGCAGATGTTCGTTGCAATGTGCCAAATGATGATGCTTTTGTCAAATGTTGTTTTTGTGGAAATGTTTCTTTCCAACGCATCAATGGCTTCCTCTGTCCACTCCATGTCGCCCCTGAGTTTTTGAGCTTCAAGTGTCCACTCACCGCGTTTGGTGAAGGGCTTTTTGCCTCTGATCACGTCGAACTTTTCCATATTTTCCACCAGCAATACCTTGAGAGAGCCAGGGATTTTGAAGTGAGAGTAATGCTTTCTCCAGGTCACATCTTTTTTGCCGAAGGGTTTGAGGATTCTCCCAATGGACCATGAGCGGTCATTGTACAGGCTATGATCCAACAAGTCGACTTGCCCAACTGAGTTCGACCACCTTTTCCTCTTCATATACGTTTTAGCTAAGAATTTCAACAGCCTTGTCGACCTGAGGCAGTTTATACGGCTCATCGCCACAATGGCCCGCGCCGAAAATGGTTGCAGAACAATTTGGTAACCTTCTAGGGCGGTGACTCCTATCAACAAGGCATAAGTGTAGGTGATGTACGCGTCTATCAAGAAGGCACTCTTGGAAATAACGGCAAATCCACACAAGGCTGAGACTAGACAGGAAAAGGTAATGAAGCGGCAGACAAGACCAGGCCATTTATAGAGAATTGGTTGCTTAGTGTAAAGTACGTCAAACATGAATCCAAGTTCGACCTCGGTTGTGATGAAGGCTAAATCGGGCTTTACAGTTAACCGAGATTCTGATAGCGACTCTGGGTGGTAGAGCCAGTTTACAATGTGGGGCTTCAAGCATTGGAACCGATAATACGCCTTCAAGACGATCTTTTCCTCAATTGACAATTTAGGCCTGTCGGGCCTGTTGATAATTTTGCCTACAGCTTCCTCATCGAAGATATCCCTGGCTGATATGCTCGACCCCTTCCAGTATACGTACGTGAGGGCCCAAACTGTCACTGCTGACCGAATGAACCCAGCGGCAAACAGGGGGAAGTACAAAAATCGGATGGGGGACGTGCTGTCCCAGCAGCGAATGAGGATGCAGAAGACGAAAACGGCCCTGACAAACAAACTCAGCATCTGTCGGTAACTGAGGCGGTTGTCCTCAACCGAGTATGCAGTTATGGAGTCAGGGTTCCCAAGCTGCATCAAGAGCAACGGTGCCAGCAACCCCTTGAGCTCAGTAATGTAGTCCGGTCGATCAGAATGCTCGATCTGGACAACAGTGAGCTTGCCAATGGCGATAGTCACGAAGTAAGAAGAGAGCAAATAGGTGATTTGGATGACGTATTTGATGATGTCCGAGGTCATGTACCTCCGGCAGCTGCCAAGGATGGCGAGGGTGGTCTGGCAAATGAGGCTTATGGTGACCAGCGATTGGATCTCCCATGCTTCCCATAAATCTCTTGAGGCAGGCCATTCGGTACTGACTATGGATGATATCAGACTGAACAATTTCATGGGGACGTGATTTCTTCTGCTGTTCTTCCTGAGAAACAACTATGCAAGTGAAATTAATAACGATGAGATTGGATGAACCGCCTTGGACTAATTCTGAAGAGTTAAGTATAAATCTCTAAGCTTCTTGTTGCATTCATTCAATATGTTCAGTAAGATTTTGGGATCCTAACACTGCTTTAATTCTTCCATTAAAGCGAATGAGATTTATTTCGTCTTGCTCCCCTGCATTAGCGAAACCAACTCGAAAAGGAGAGAGTGGTTCTATAAGCAATGCTAGGTGCTAGTTTTTGCTAGAACAGATCTACGAATTTGATGCATTCAATGAGATGGCTAATTGCAGAAGGACATCCAAAGAAGCGCCTCATGTTCAAACACCCAACTGCCAATACTTGCATTAATTAACGGACTGGTAAGGTAAACCAGTTCATTACACCTAGCATTTCCCAAACATCAAATATGAGATCATCGAGACCCACACATTTTTTATTTTGCTGAACCGATCATCGACACACTCCTAAAACAGAATAAATGTTCAGAGACAAAGGAACTAATGACAAGATGATGAATTTTTTGGAAAAATAAGTACAAATTGGTCTGACAAGAAACCGAAACCTTACTATGCTGGTGACTCCCAAGAAGCTGACGAATTAGGTTCTTCCTAATAATAGAAATGGCACCGAGAACGCCGTGTTCCTAACACTAGTGGGGAAGCATAGTTAAATTCAATTTTGAGGAGACAATAAGAGGGAATACACAAAGAAAGCAGAGAATTGATTACTTACTTGTAACTTTAATCTACGATTCTCTGTCTCTTTGTTCCTTCCGACAACGACAAATCGGGTGTAAGACTTTTAACTTTACACCATTGTTGGATCAATTCTCGAGGGATGTAAACTCTGCTGAAAGTATGGAAAGAATTCACTCTTACACTTTTTACGTCACCAGAGCTTGAACTACTGCAATTTAAATAAGCAATGCTTTTGCCCTAATGACTACCCTTCCTACATGGAAGGGGGAGATGGGAGGTTCGAATCTCCACCTTCTTAGGAGGTTGAGGTGAGGAAAAAATAGTTTCAAATGTGAGTTTCGACTTCCATGCCCAGAACAAAAGTCTAAGCGTGAGAGTTAGAATAAGAGTAAAGTAGGACCGACAAAAATAAAAATAAAAATAAAAATAAAAATAAAATAAGCAATGCCTAAACTTCCAATTCATTAATAGTATCTCAACTTCACATAACAAGATCAATTAGTTATTCACTATCTTCCACAAGTTTTCTTAATCACACGATTGTCTAGATTTTGGAATATATTTTCATATAAATTCATTTCTTAAACCAACCCATTATAAAGTAACATATTTTTTTTTTCACTTTTTATTTTTAGTACTTATGAATATTACAATAGTGACATTTAAGTATAATACTCCTTCCTAGCCATTTGATAAAATATGTAAGCAAGGAAGAATAATCCACGACTCTAACTTTGATTGAAATCGTTTAATTATATTCCATCAAATTTTCCACCTAAAAAATAATTTTAATCAGAAAACAAAGCCTCTAAATTTTAATTTTGTCAATTATCGAAACTACTAAGGGAATGTTTTCTCAATAGAAAGAAGATCCAACACCATGAGAGAGAGAGAGAGAGTCTCTCTCTCTCTCTCTCTCTCTCTCTCTCTCTCTCTCTCTATCTAACTTCCAAGTTTCCTCATCTCTCTCTCTCTCTCTCTCTCTATCTAACTTCCAAGTTTCCTCATCTCTCTCTCTCTCTCTCTCTCTCTCTAACTTCCAAGTTTCCTCATCATCTTTTTCATGCTTAAGGCTATGGCGAGGGCAAGCTGGAGTTTCTTCAACCTCACGACCATGGCCCCTTGGACTTCATCCTCTTTTTCTTTTTCTTTTTTTTCTTTTGTTCAATAATATATCCTTTTATTTCCTTTTACTTTTAATTGTTTAATTTGATTTATGATGCGAAGCATGGTAGATGCCATTTTGGCACCACATGCGTTAAGGAAGTGATAAAAAAAAAAACAAAAAAAAAAACAAAGCTACATTGGCATTTTCCATTAACCAAATTAGATAGAATTAATTGAAGGATTTGACTACACCTATTTGACAAGCATTTGTACTTGATTACATCCTTTGAAAGTTTTATAAGTCAATTAAACTTTTGTGATAATTTTTAGGATTTCTGATGCACCTATCCCAAGAAAAATAACTAAATTAGAAAAAGCATGAAAATATAAAGAGGAAAAGTATATTGTTTCTCAGTGTTTGACCAACTAATTAGTCGATGAAGTCTGGTTAGGTGATTTCACTAACTTCATCTAGTAACTGAGTTAATCTAATTGGGTGAGCCTCTAAACATTTTTTTGTGAGTGAGACTAGAGGAAAGCAAACAATTTACCACACATCACATATGTACATGCGTGAGCTGCTTGTTAAAAATAGGAAAAAAAGAAAATAAATCATGGAATAATATATCAGCCACGTTCTCTTTTACAAACAACTGATTGTAGGATCAACGACATATGATTTTCACCTGACCATGTTAGGAAACAATGAACCTAGGTGTACCAAGACGAATGTGAGCACGTCATCAAATGAGAAATGCTAAATGTTACCAAAGCACTCCCTTGTTGATTTTTGCTTTATTTTCTAGCCAATTGATTATTTCACTATTAAATTACGCTTTCATTTAAAAGCTTAAGGTTTTAGAATAATCGACATTAATTCTATAGAATCTCACATCCTATTAGAGCAAAAAGTCAATTCAAATCTTTTTAGGCATTATTTACCTCCCCAGTTACATCTAACAACTTAAACTTTTAAAATAGTTGGTATTGCTCCATATTAAATCTCACATAGCCGATTCTAATATTTAAATATTTATATACTCTACCTTACATAGGTTAGACTTTTCTCTATATTAAGGCCTGGAAAATATATAATTAGCAATGTGAATAAGGAATCTAGGAAAATTTGAACTCAAAACCATTGCTCCAATACCACATGACAAAGCCAACTGTGGTTTAAAATTTAAATACTATAACATTACTAACCCAATTGAGCATGACAATGCCGCATCATTGAGTGTTGCCATATATAGTTTTAGCTTCCCTCCACTTGAAAATCCTCTAGAAGCAACTAGAAGAATCATTTTTCAAGGAGGAGGATTCAATTGAGGCGATAGGATCTTCAAAAAGCCTTGGGATGCTGGATTGGTAATTGTCGGTCTTGTGAGCCAAGAGGAGCCACACATGAGTGATGAGCTCACCTTCTCTCATATGCTGCTGATGAGCTCCCACTTATTGTCCATCCTCCTCAGTAAACCTATCGAAATGTGTCGAAAATCCATTTATTAACCTATTTTCATCGAAATGGGTTATAAATGGGCACCTAAAATTTAGTAGGCTAGCCATAAATGGGTTGTAAATTTAGTGAATGATGAAGAGCAAGTTCTTTTATCAGCATTCAAGAAGATGAAAGTGGACAAAATGATACTTGGTACTTGGACACTGGTGCAAGCAACTACATGTGCGGGCGATGTTTGACAAGTTAGATGAAACAATCAAGGGGAAAGTCTCATTCAATGATATATACAAAATTCTTGTCAAAGGCAAATGTACAATTCCAATTTGTTTGAAAAAGAGTACACATTAATTTATTACTAATGTTATTATGTACCGAAAATGTAAACATTTATCTTGAGTTTGGGATAGTTTTAGGAGAAAGGTTATGTTGTCCACATGAACGATCTTAGACTTGTGCTAAGAGACCAAAATAGTAAATTGATTGCAAATGTGAAGATGTTGAAATAAAAATAGAACCATTCTTGACATGATTCGAAGCATGTTAAAAAGCAAAAATTTGCCCAAAGAGTTTTGGAGTGAAGCTATCATGTGTGCAATCTATCTACAAAATAGATGTCTCACATATGGACTTGAAAGCATCACTCCACAAGAAACATGGAGTGAGAGGATACCTAGTATTTCACATTTGAGAATTTTTGGAAGCATTGCTTATGCTCATATCCTGAACCAGAAAAGATTGACGTTGGAAGACGAGCAAAAAACTCATTTTTATCGGATATGATTTTTCATCAAAAGCCTATAAATTTGATCTTAACACTTTGAAAGTGTTTTTAAGCAGAGATGTCAAGTTCGATGAAGAAGGCATGTGAGAAGCTAATCCAAAAGATGAAGTGAATGTTCATGGTGATTCAAGCCAAATGGAGTTGAATGATCACTCTTGACCTTTCTTTTCAAGTACATCATTGCCAACTTCTTCAAATCGTGTTGATGAACCGATAGTACCAAGATTAAGGAGATTGTCTAAGTTCTATGAAGTCACTGATGAGCTTCACCATGTATGCCTTCTTGCGGATTATGAACTACTTGTCTATGATGATGTTCTCAAAAGAAGAAAAATTGAGGAAAGCTATGAATGAAGAAATTGAAGTTATCGAGAAGAACCAAACAGGGGTTGCTTGTTTATCTTCTTAAGGATAAGAAAGTGATTGGTGTCAAATGGGTGTACTAGGCCAAAAAGAATGAGAAAGGGGAAGTGATAAGGTATAAGGCAAGATTAGTTGTGAAGGGGTACGATTAAAAGACCAGGATTGGCCATGATACAGTTTTTGCCCCTCTTATCTACTTGGAAGGATTATATTGATGATTTATGTTGCAACTCAAAATTGATGGCAAATTTATCAAATGAATGTTAAATCAGCATTTTTAAATGGCATCCTTGATGAGGGGATTTATGTTGAGCAGCCCATGGGGTTTATTGCAAAAGGTCATAAAGACAAAGTGTTGAAATTGAAGCTATATCGGCCTAAACAAGCCTCGAAAGTATGGAGTTCCAGACTTAATGCTTTTTTCAAGGCAAATGGCTCCTCCTAATGTCCATATGAGTATGCACTTTATTTAAAGTAAGAAAAAGGTGATATTCTATTGTCCTATTTATATGTAAATGAACTTGTTTTACATGAAATAATCCAACACTAATTAATACTTTTAAGGCATCCATGGTAAAGGAATTTGGAATTGCTGATAATAATCTCATGAATTATTTCCTTGGCATAAAAGTGAAGCAAAGTGCAAGTGGAATTTTTTGCTTTGGGAAAATGTTATGTAGAAAGCATACTTGACAAATTCAATATGATGAACTATACACCGGTCACTAAATCAATGGAGTACGGGGTTAAGCTTCTAAAGTTTGATGATGGTATTCATATTAATTCAACATACTATAGAAGCTTGATAGGAAGTCTGAGATATTTGACATGTACTAGATCGGATATTTTGCACAATATTGGAATTGTGAGTCAATAAATGGAGAAAGCAAAGTCATCTCATCTTTAAGCTACAAAAAGGATACTTTGTTATAACTAAGGAATTGCTGCTCATGGCTTACACCACTATCAATCTCAATTCTTTCATCTTTGAGCTTGTTCACACCATATTATGATGGATATATTGATGATCGAAAAAGTACTACATGCTTTGTATTTTTCTTATTTGACATTGCTTTCACATGGTCATCAAAGAAGCAACCCAATATTACTCTTTTAACATGTGAAGCTAAATATATATAAGAATATCTTCATGTGTTTGTCATGCAATATAGTTGAGAAAACTACTCAAAGAAATCCACATAGACCGAAAGAAAGCAACAGAGTTTTTTGTCAATAAATCTTCTACTATTTTTTTTGGCGAGAAATTCAGTTTGTCATTGATGAAGCAAAGATATTGATGTTCGATATCACTTCACTCAAGAACAAGTGAGAAAAAAAAATAAGTTTCACAAGTGAAGACAATAAGATCAAGTAGCCCATAGTTTTCCAAAACCTCTCAAGGTTGATGCCTTTCATGTCACACCCCGATCCTAGGGCACGCACACATCCTTCTCTTGGTCGATTTTAATATGCAATATCCCAGGACTATATATCGCCGACCCTTTCTTTTATTAAGCACATGCGGAAGCAATTATAAATCTCCAGACAATAAAACAATGTAATAGAAAAGTAGAGCCATATTTTTCATATTGAAACTCATAACCAAACTTTTTATACAAAACACAAACCAGAGTACTTCACAACTTTTACTCTATTTCTATTCACATCAAATTAGAGATCTCAAAAGAAGATAGAATCTCAGTCCATCTGGATCATAATTAAGCCTCATCTTAGTAATATCTTCTTCTTTCAAAAATCCTTCTCCTTAGGTCTCACCTCCAAGTTCTCCTTCTCAGACTCCTCCTCAGCTCCTCATCGGGGTCTTGAAATGTTTTTCCCCAAACCGGGATGAGACTACGTCTTAGTGAGTTCTACCCCACTAAGCCCGATTAGTAAACTATTATACTATAGGCTGCCTATACACGCACAGGGCAGAAGACGTACCTTGGCATCAATCTCAACCTGCAATTCAAGGTTATATACAGATACTTCAAATATTTCAATGCACAATCAATCAAATCACAGATCGAAGCATCGATCAAATCGACCTAGTCAATTACATGCCAACGAGACAACTCACGGTCATTTCCATTCAGTCAATCAATTCACAACATCAAATCAAAGCAATGGTCAATCGATCTGGTTGATTACATGTCAGACGGACCATTTTAGGTCAATATTCTCGGGCGTCAAGTTCTCCGTAGTGACGTATTCACTAGACAATTGCGTGCGTTCTTTAAGGCGCCGTTTTTGCCAGTGACATCCTTAGTCATCGAACCACACATGCCTATAACCATGTACTAAATAGACAATTGTGTGCGTTCTTTAAGGCGCCGTTTTCGCCAGTGATATCTCAAATCACCGAACCACACATGCCTATAACAATGTATTTAATAGACAAGTGTATGCATTTTTTAAGTCACCGTTTTCGCCAGTGATGTCCTTAATCACTGAACCATACATGCCTATAACAATATGAGTACTAGACCGATACGTGCGTTCTTTAAGGCGCCGTTTTCACTAGTGATATCCCAATCACTGAGCCAGGTAGGTCCGTATGTACTAGACCGATACGTGCGTTCTTTAAGCGCGTTTTCGCCAAAGTGATGTCCCAATCACCAAATCACGTAGGTCCATACACTGTGCGATTGGTTCAATCCTAGAGTATTTCCAATTCTCTCATAACTCCATCCACTTTACAACTCAACCAAAGCATTATAAATGCTAAACAAACATACTCGGCCATTTACCAATCAATCATTCAATCTCAATCAATTCAAAATCAATTTAGGGTAAATCGCTAAAACATCACAATTTATTTAATTCCATGCAACGTAGAGCTCAAATAAATAAACGAACTGCGCCACGACGATCAGCACGAGATTTTGGTCGTCGACCATCGAAATCTTAATTTCCGAAAAATAATTAATTAATAAATATTAAAAATCCAATTTAACACAAAATAAAGCCTAATTAAATAAACGGACTTCGCCATGGTCATCAGCATAATATTCTGGTCATTTACCATCTCAATTGAATTTTCGGAAGTTAAATAATTAATTAATTAATTTCGAAAATTAAATAATTAATATTAAAAATTCGATTTAGCTCAAAATAAAGCCCGATTGAATAAACGGACTTCACCACGATCATCAGCATAATATTCCGGTCTTGGGCCATCTCAGTTGAATTTTCGAAAAATAAATAATTATTTAATTAAATTCCGAAAATTAATATTTAAATACTAAAAATTCCACTTAGGCCCGAAAAGCCTAGTTGGAGCCCACGAAGGGTCGGGAAAAATCCCGAGGCACTTCCAATAATTAGTAGACCATGTCTACTTGTTAATTGCGCAATCAATTTATCTAAATCGCATCACATTTGATTAATAATTGCTAATTTATTCTAATCTAACAACCTAAACATAATTAATTAAAACTAAATCAACCTTAAGCATAATTAGCCAACTAATCCGGAATTAGTGTGATTACTCACCAAATCGCGTGCAAATCGGATCAATCCGACGGTGGCGACGCGAGGAACAACAAACTCCAAAGCACGGCTCGGGTTCGAGACCCGGAAATGGCCCAAGAGTGAGCCTAAAGCCGCTGGAAACCACTCCGTGGGGTGGCTGCGATGGCTGAAAACAGGCACAAAACAGCCACAAACCACTTCTACAAGGGCGGAAAGGCACGGGGGAAGGCCGGTGGAGGTCCGGCGGGGTCGAATGGCGGCCGGAGGTGGCTGGACGGGGCGGAACAAGGGCTGAGCAGAGGCTGAACAGGGGCTGGACGGCGCACGGCGAGGACGGCGAGCGCGGGTGGGAGGCGACGGAGCGCGCGGCATGCGTGGGTGTGCGGTGCGGGCGGCGGGACGGGCGACGACGGCGAGCTGCAGCTTCTGTTCTTCCTCCGTTCGCTAGCTCCCACGCGAAGAAAGAAGAAGAAGAAGAAGTGTTCGGTCACGTGGGGGAGAAGAGAGAGGAGAGAGGGGAAGAAGAAAGGAAAGAGATAAGAAGGAGGGAGGAGATAGACTTTTGACTAGTCAAAAGTGAAAAAGAGAGAGGGAGAAGCCAATTTAAAATTGGCAAGGGGGCATTCGGTGGGGGTGCTCGCACGAAGGGGGAGGGGAGGAGAGAAGAGAGAGAAAAAGAGAGAAAAGGGAGAGAGAGAAAAACAAATAAAATAATAATTTTATTCTTATTTTTCTTTTCTCTTCCCTTTCCTTTTCTATTTTTTTTTGGTCTTCAATTTTGTTCCGATAATTTCTTTATTGAAATTTCAGGCTTGTCAACAATTTGATGGACGATGAGACAGGATCCTAAAAAAAAGAATTATGACGCGCTTAAAATTCGATTCCGAAATCGAGTTCAATTTCGTGGTTAAAAATTGATCAAACGTGATTTTAGCCAAATCCAACCAGTTTGGTAGGTTTTAGAGATTTTACAGCCGATACATCCCTTAACAGTTTTACCCAATAGGTTAGTTAACTCGTGAGTGATCAGCTTAGAGAAAAATGGCCATAGGCACATCGACGAAATGCCCATTTCACTTTATCGAAACGGGGTCGAATTTTAAGATGTCACATTTCAGGAATTCAAAAGTCTGTTTAGAACGATTGGTAGAAGACAATTTCATTTAAGAGGGAGTGTTTGTAATTAAACAAATTCATTTTGGCTATAATTTAATAAGTTAAATTTGCTGATTATGCGGGGAGGTTATCAATTCGGTGGACAAGTGGTCGATTTCATGGTTGTGGATTGACAACTTGGTTGTCAATTTACAAATTTGAATATCGATGTCTGTTCGCCTTCCAAGACTGGTGCATGAATTGAGAGTCTTTATTGTAGCGTAATTTTCAAGAGTCTGTTCATGTTTTTTATGTCTAGTTGAAATGCTTTCTAAATTCTCGAGGATCTATCTCCATGGAATGCTGGATATATTTATAAGTCATTTAAGAGTAAAAGTCAGCCTATTTAAAGGTAAGTCTTGTGATCATTTTAGATAAGGTAAGATAAAAAGAAAAAGAGAAAAAAAGCTTAGGGCGCGTTTGGTAACGATTCTGTTCCCGGGAGCTGATTCTGAGCAGAACTGATTCTTTTTGATTCTGTTCCCGGGAACTGATTCTAAGCATTTTAAGCCGTTTGGTAATTGTCCAAAATTTCTGATTCTGGAATAGAATTGCGTTTGGTACCGTATTTATTAATTCGTTCCAAATCAATTTCTTTAAATTTTTAAATAATTTTTTTTACTTTTTTCCTTTGTTTTCTTTTCATTTTTTAATTTTTCATTTTTTCTTTTCATTTTTTCATTTTTTCTTTTCATTTTCCTTTTTTTCTTTTCTTTTTCTTTTTTTTCCTTTTTTCTTTTATTTTTCTCACCTTCTTCTTCTTCTTCTTCGGCCGGCCGCCGGGCCGCGGCGACGGACGAGGGCCGGCGACCTCACCAGAGCGTCGCCGGCCCTCGGCGAGGCCGGCCCTCGTCGGCCGAGCCTCGCCGGCAGCCCTCGCGGCCGATGGGCGAGGCTCGCCTAGCCCCCGCCGAGGCTCGGCCGAGCCCCGCCGGGGCTGCCGACCTCGTCGGGGTTGGGCGAGGCCGCGTGCCACCGGCGGGGCGGGCGAGCCTCGCCGGTGGCCGAGCAAGCCTCGCCGCCACCGGTGGGGGCCGGGCGTCGCGAGGCTCGCCCGGCCCGCCGATCCGGCGAGGCTCGGCCTCGCCGGTGGGGCGGGCCTCGCCGCCCCGGCGAGGCCTCGCCCGGCCCGGCGAGGCCCGCGGCTACCGGCGAGGCTCGGCCTCGCCGGATCCGGGGAGGCCGAGCCTCGCCGGTGGCTGGGCAAGCCTCCGGCGAGCTCGCCGGTGGCTGGACTTGCCTCCGGCGAGCTCGCCGGACCTCGCCCTGGTCTGGCGAGCCTCCGGCGAGCTCGCCGGACCGGCGGCCGGCGGCGGCGGCCGGCGGCGGCGGACGGCGGCCGGCGGCGGCGGTGGACGGCGGTGGCGGATGGCGGACCGTGGCGGGCGGCGGTGGACGGCGGTCGTGAGATGGCCGAAGGGAAGAAGAAAATTTTGATTCTCAAATTGATTCTCGGAACAAGAATCAACTATTTTTTGATTCTTGATTCTGTTCCCAATCTGTTCCCGGGAACAAATTTGTTCCCGGGAACAAAAATTTTACCAAACGCGATTCTAGGCCGAAACTGATTCCGGGAACAAAGAATCAGAATTTGGCACTGTTTGGATGGTTACCAAACAGGCCCTTATATATCTCGTTCTCTTCCCCATGTGAACTGTGAGCGTTTTTGCCTTCAAATGATCCCATCAATCCAATATGCGTCAAGTCCCGCCCATTTCAGCTAACGTCATGACCGACCAAAGGAAAAAAACTAATGTACTGCAAGGCCACGTCAAAGCGTGAAGCGGATAAATTTTTTTTTTTTTTTCCCGAAAGGGACGTCTAGGTGAAATCCACCATGGCCAAAATTAAAATATAAGGAAGAGAAGAATCATCTTTCTGCGCTTAAAGGAGGCGCTCAAGCCTCTGTCGCTCAACTTTTTTTACCGACTCAACTTCCTCGTCGAGATTTGAGGTCGATCATGGCCGACGGAACCTCTCCATCGAGATCAAGGTAGGCAGCAGAGGATCTAGGGCCATGAACTACTCCAGAGTGCCGATGGAGAAGTGAGCGATGTTGAAGATGAAGCGTATTTGAGGAAGCTCCACATCAGCAGTGGAGGCCTCGAGCCCCTCTGTCCGGTCCGAATCCAGCGCGGTCGCCCTGGTCGAATTTCCAAGCCAATGGGGAGGATGGTGGTTGAATCGACGGCGGAGCCCATTGCCCTTGTGGCGTTCCTTTTACTTTGATATTGTGTAAGCTTCTGATCCCCAGTTTTGTTGGGGGCCTTTTTAAAATATTCTGTAGCTTTTGAAACAGAAAGAAAAGAGAAGATCCACCTGAGCTTGAATTTGACCTTCAAATTGTTGTTCTGCCTCTCGATTCTGTCAATTTCACTGTCCAGACTCTGGTAGTTCTCCCATAAGAAACTCTACTCGTTCGTATCTAAGCCGAATGCAGGAAAGGAACCAAAAACAGAGAAAAAGGACCTATTCCAGGCTCAACAGGGAAACGGCCTTGGTAGGCACCAACTCAATTTGGAGCAGATCACCCCCAACGTTAAAGTCTTAAGTTCTTTTAGAAACAACATAAACTGAGTGCAGGATCCACAGTCCACAGCGTTTGATTTCACCTCAACCTATTAGGAATCAATGAACCTGAACCTAGGCATAGAAAGACCGAATGTGAGCATGACATTCGAATGAGTCATTGTGTCTTGAAACTCTCCCTTGGGAATTTTTGCTTTCCAGCCGGCTCAACAAGGACATCTCGAGGGTATAAATTGTAAAATTTTGTGGGATGAATTGCACTTGTTCTACAGAAAAAGTTAGGTAGAAGAACACCACAAGTGCCATAACTTGGCACGCCGGGACACTTAGGTGCCATAACTTCAAAACGGTACACTTAAGTGCCACTTTTTTTTTCAAGTGGGACACTTAAGTGCCACCTCGGCGACCCTGCCGGAAATCCTACGTGCAATATTTTATTATTATTTTTTGCCTACGTGGCTCGGGAGCTCCAAATCAGCATAAAAATTTAAAAAATTTTAAAAAAGGTAAAATTTAAAAATTTTAATTTTAAAAAATTAAAAAAAAAAAAAGAAAATTTTAAAAAATTAAAAAAAAATTTAGAAAATTTAAAAAAATTAAAAAATCTAAAAAAATTTAAAAAAATTAGAAAATTTAAAAATTTTAAAAATTTAAAAAAATTTAAAAAATTTACAAAAATTTAAAAAATTTAAAAAATTTAAAAAAAAATTTAAAAAATTTTAATTTTAAAAAATTTTAAAAAATTTTAAAAAATAAGAAAATTTTAAAAATTTTAATTTTAAAAAATTAAAAAAATTATAAAATAAGAAAATTTTAAAATTTTAATTTTAAAAAATTTAAAAAAAAATTATAAAATAAGAAAATTTTAAACTTTTAATTTTAAAAAATTTTAAAAATTTAAAAAAAAGAAAATTTAAAAAAATTTAAAAATTTAAAAAAAAAAGGGGGGTGGGGGAGGCGGCGGCGGCGGAGGTGGTGGCGGTGAGGAGCTGGCGGCGGCGGCAAGGGAGCCGCCCGTTCGCCTCCCACCCCCCTTTTTTATAATTTTTTTCTAATTTTAATTTTAATTTTTTTTAATTTTTCTTAATTTTTAAAAAATTTAAAATTTTCTTAATTTAAAAAAATTAAAATTTTCTTAATTTAAAAAAATTTTAAAATTTTCTTAACTTTTTTAAAATTTTTTAAAATTTTCTTAATTTTTAAAATTTTCTTAATTTTTAAAATTTTTTAAAATTTTCTTAACTTTTAAAATTTTTTAAAATTTTTTAAAATTTCTTAATTTTTTAAATTTTTTAAAATTTTTAAAATTTTCTTAATTTTTTAAATTTTTTAAAATTTTCTTATTTTTATAATTTTTAAAAATTTTTAAAATTTTTAAATTTTTCTTAATTTTTCAAATTTTTAAAATTTTCTTAATTTTTTTTAAATTTTTTGAATATTTTAAATCTAATTTAATTAATTTATATACTATTATTTACACGTAGACGCGAAACGGCGTCGTTTTTGCATTTTCTCCGCCACGTCGCGTGAAAACGACGCCGTTTTGGACCGAGCTCGCCGGAAAGTCGCCACGTCAGCCATTTGGCCGGATTTTCGCCGGAGTGGCACTTAAGTGTCCCATTTTACTCCGATGATGGCACTTAAGTGTACCATTTTAAAGTTATGAAAGACTTAAGTGTCCCAAAACGCAAGTTATGCTAAGACTCCAGGTGTCCCACACTCGAAAAAGTTATTATATAGATTTGTGCTAGACTTTTGTCTAATATTAAAATATGGAAAATATATAATTAGGAATACAAATGATGGGTCTGAAAAAATTTGAAGTCGAGTTCTCATAATCTGATTCCATAAGACAACCGTGATATGATACTAAAGTATTCTAACATAAGTAACCCAGCTGCATCGTCAATGTGACGATGGCGCATCTAGGTTGTATATGCTTTAAGCTTGTGCCTGCCGGAACGTCCTCTTGAGGCAACTAGAAGAACCATTTTCAGGGGAGGGAGATTCGATGGAGGCGGCAGGGTCTTCAGAAAGCTCGTCACGGCTCAACTGGTGCTTGTCGGTATTGTGAGCCAAAAGAAGCCACACATGAGTGATGAGCTCACCTCCTCCTGTCAGTAGGTTCTCATGGTGATACACTCGACAGTTGTATGCTGCGTAACACAGCATCTCCACCCAGATGCTACTGATCAGCTCCCACTTGTTGTCCATCGTACTCAAGTCGACCACAAGCTTCTGTACCTTCAACAACATGTTCCAATCACGGGTGATCAATGTCGGCTTACTCAGTTCCAAAGGGTCTGGGACATCCCCATCCGGCGACGACAGTATGCTAATTAGTTCTTTAGGGTCTTGGTACCTGAAGAAAGGCCTCAGTGTGCAACGAGAGTACTCCAGGATGATGTCGGCAGTGGTAAGGGACAATGTGTAAGGATGCAGAAAGAGGAGATATATCATGTAATCCGATAGGAATTTGCTTCCTCTACAAGCATAGGACTTTTCACTTTCCAGTATGTGCAGGATTTCGGTTGCGATGTGCCAGATAATGATGCTCTTATCGAATTCTGTTGCAATGCTATCACTCAGTCCTTTTTTCTCTTGGATGCCGTGAGCTTCGAGCGTCCACTCGCCTCTTTTTTTGAAGGGCTGGATGTCTCTTTTCTTATCTATCTCCCCCATCTTTTGAACCACCAGCGCCTTGAGGTACGAGGGCATGGCCAGGCGGGAGTGTAACCTCCTGACGATCCCCATTTTCTCTAACCAATAGAGTACCGTGTCAATAGGCTTCGGACGTTCTTTGTATAGTTGGTGGTCTAACAAATTGAGCTTCCCTATTGTCCTCGACCATCTTTTCTGCTTCATGCACTGATTGGCTAGAAATGGGAGGAGCCTTCGGACGAGCGGCATCTTAAGGTTCGTACTCATCTTCGCCACTGCCCAATCTGAAAACACCAGCATCGAGATTTCATAAAGTTCGAGAGATATGACTGCCATCAGTAACGCGTAGGTATAGGTGATGTACATATCGATCAAGAAGGCATTCCTGAAGATCACGACAAATCCACACAAGGCCGACACCAAGCAGAAGAAGCCAACAAAGTGGCCTATGAGGCCACGTTTTGTGTACAGAAAGGGAGCTTTAGTGTAAAGCGCATCGAACATGAAGTTCAGCTCAATCTCGGCCATGGTGAAAGCACGGTCGGCGGGGTAACCTTCGATGGACATTGATTCGTGGGATATAAACTGAGGGTGGTATAGCCAGTTCTTGAGATGGGGCTTCAAGCAGTGGAACCGATAGTAGGCCTTCAAGATGTCCTTTGTGGACGCGAACTTCTCGTCCTCAGGGAACGCTTCGAACACTTGCTTAATGCCGGCTTCTTTGGACATGTCCTCTGCGGTCACGCTCAAGTTCTCATTAGACACGGATTGGAGAGCCCAGGCCCAACCCACTGGCTTTATGATTCCGACCACGGACAAAGGGAAATACAGTCTTGAGATCGGGGAGGAGCCGTCCCAACAGCGATAGAGGATCCAAAACATGATAACCACCGAAAGCCCGATTTTCAGCATTTGTCTTAATCCCAGCCGGTCATCTTCGACCGCATAGGCCGTCATGCGATCTGCATACCCGAGATGCATCAGAAGCAATGGGGCCAATAACGCTTGCAAGACCACATCGTAACCTGGATTTTTAAGATCGTCGATGCGGACCATAGTAAGCTTGCCCAGTGCGATTGTTGCAAAGTAAGAAAGGAGCAAATATGTGGCCCAGATGATGAAACTAGCTAAAATGGACGTCATATATTTCCGACGGCTGCCTAGTAATGCGAGAACAATCTTGCAGGCAAGGCTTGCGGCGACCAAGAACTGAATCTCCCACGCTGCCCACAGGAGGTTAACGGAGGAAATCCAACTAGTCAAACTCATGGCAGCTTCCTTCAAGTGTGCTCACTAGACATCAATGCAAACGCAGAGTGAGGAAATTTTTCACATTGCTTCTGAAGAATGCTTACAAACAGCTTGCACCAAGCTTAAAAAATGCCACACATCATTGCATCGTTAATCCTCTCAATCTCTTACAATGCACAACTGAATTAGGAATGTGAACATCGTTTATCCTAGATTCGGTATTTATTGGGTGCATCATATGTTCAAGTTCTTTCTATGTTTCACCCAATATTAACATTGATTGTCAGGCATCACAAGTATCCAAGAACTAGAAAGGAAGATCTACAATGCAATTAAAATTCTTTTTTTGATCATAATTTTAAATTAATTTAGTTCATTGAAAGTCCAGGCAAAAGAGAATACATAGGTAGATGTTTTTTTTACTTCATTTATTGAGACTGTTTGTTTACACTTAAGAAAAAAATAAAAAGTAAGATTTTTTGTTTGCCCGTCAAAATTTAAAAAGATGAAAAAAAATAACGAAAAAAATTATAAGTAAATCTGCATATTAATAATTGAATGTTGTAAAATCTTACCTTTACCAAAAAAAAATAATTGAATGTTGTGAAAGTGTTGGGAGTTTTTTAATTTGAAAAAGAGACAATATCTGTTAGCCGCAAAATTTTGGATTAAATAATTAAATAAAACCAATTCAGACAAATCTAATAATTAAAAGTAAATTGTTTGAAAGACAAAGTGGCGCATATTTAGGGCCCGTTTGTTTATGTTTCTTTTTTATGTTTTTAAACACTTTTTCTGTTTTTTTGTTCCTCGGAACAAAAAAGGAACATAAACGTGTTTGGGTGCGTTTCTGTTCCTTTTTTGTTCTTTTGTTCCCAGGAACAAAAATTTTGTGTTTCTTGTTTCTGAAACACTTTTGAGAAACACTTTTTTTTTTTCTTTTTTCTCTTATTTTCTTGTTCTTTTTTCTTTTGGCCGGTCGCCGGCCTCGGCCATGGCCGGCGACCGGCCGATGAGGGCCGGCGGCCTCGCCCAGCCACGGCGAGGCTCGCCGGCCCCCAGCGAGGCCGAGGCTCGCCGTCCCTCGGCGAGGTCGAGGCTCGCCGTAGCTGGGCGAGGGTCGGCCTCGCCATGGCTAGGCGAGCTCGAGCTCGCCCAGATCCGGCGAGGCCGACCTCGCCCAGCGGCCGGCGAGCCTCGGCGTCGCCTGGCGGTGGCCCGGCGAGGCCGCGCCTCGCCCGCCGCTGGGTGAGCTCGGCCTCGCCGGATCAAGGCGAGGCCGACCCTTGCCGGCCGGTCGCCGGCCATGGCCGAGGCCGGCGACCGGCCAAAAGAAGAAAAATAAAAAAGGAAAAAGAAAAAAGAAAAAAAAGGAAAAATAAGAAAAAAATAGAAAAAATAAAAGAAATAAAAAAATTATCCAAATTTACCAAACATGTTTCTGTTTATTTTTTATTCCCGGAACAAGTTTACCAAACGCGTTTTTTTGTTCAAAAATTGTTCCCGAAGTAAAAACACTTTTTTCTATTTCTCGTTCCCGGAACAATTTTTAAACAGAAACACAACCAAACGCACCCTTACTCACTTGCCCATCTCTCTCCATGTTCATCTCCCATTCCTTTCCTAGAGGTTTTCACTTTATTTTCTTTTTGCGACCCTGTATTTTCTCTTCTTCTTTTTTTTCCTGTCACTCCTTCGATTTTTTATTTTATTTTATTTATGATGTGCTCATCTGGATCTTCACTATCTATGAAAGTGGCAATCTTCTCGCATCGTGAGATGTGAAGAAGCTCTGGGTACAAATCTATGCCGTTAAGCCATTCACCTTCTTATGAGTCTTCCTTAATTTTTCAGTATAATAAACTGCCTATAATCTAAATATAATTTGCTTATTTGGGGGAATTGTTGTTCTACAAGCATTTTCTTAAATCAAATAAGATCTAAGGTGAAAATAACGTAAGGAAAGAATGTTCTATTCCAAGTAATATCTTCCAATTACGTATGAAAAATAATGACATTTCTTTCATTATTAAGCTCTGCTTTGTTGAAGCTTACTGAAAAACATCGACCATCTACCATGGGCTTGGCCATGTGTTCCAATGGGTTTTATCATCGTGGATTCCTGGTTTACTAATGGCAAATAAATAAAAAATCATAAATAGGGATTTCAGTTTTTTTCTTATATATTTAGAAGATTTTACCTTTTATTTTTAGTTATATATTGTTTTTTCAGTAATTAAATTCTGAAATTAAAGAATAATTAAGAATTACATTTTCCGGCAAAAGGGCATTTTTCACATGTTGAGTTTTTATTCATCTTTTGTTGGATTTTCAATATGGATTATTTGGGGATCGAAGAAAGAAAAAATAAAAACAAGTGCCAAATTCCTCGTAAGACAATCATGAAAGCACCGAAATTGGAAATAAAAAATATTTAAGTAAGAAAATATAGAGAATAATTTGCAGAAAATAAAAAAAAAGTTTCCATTGGGACATGTGTCAATGATGACCACGTGTCACTTCCTATTCACATAATTTTTTTTTTTTTTAGTTAAAACATAGATAACATCATTTCCCAAGTGATAGGATAAAAAAGTGATTATTTATTTTTTTAGTACTAATAGGAAAAGTGGAGTGCAATGATCAAATACATCACCATATGAGTATAATAGTCAAGATAAAATTCAGAATAAGATTGATGTGCATTCTCAAGACAAGTAAAGTCAAATATAAAAGAAATATAGTCCGGATACAATTATCTCATAAGAGAGGTAGGATAGAGGTAGATTGGAGTATTATTATCCATAATATAAAAGTTATTTTTCTTGAAATAACAAACTCAGTGAATTAAAAAAATTAATATAATATTTGAATTCTAATATAAAAAAAATTAAAACATGAAAATAACAACAATTTCTTTTTATTTATATATTCAAATTTCTTTAATCTTATATATGAATTTTTAATATATACATATATATATATATATTGTATTTATATTTATTACATATTTTAGGTATTTTAGTATTTTAGGTATGTTATTATAGTTTATTATTTAATAAAATTTTATTATAGAATGAAGGAAGGGGGAAAAAATTTTTTTAAAAAAGAGGAAAATATAATAGATAGATAAGCAAATAAAAATGAAGTAGGCAAGAATCATGTGATAAATTCTTACCATTTTTGTTTGTGTAATTTGTAGGTTCTTTATACCGATATGCCATTTATACCAAATAATGAATACGATAAGTGGGAATATATCTAGCTTTCTTACTATGATTCAACAAACAATGTATAAAATATAATAAAATCCCTAAATTTCATAAAATATTTTATCCAGTTCTATTCTAATTAGAAAGTTAGACGGTTAGATTTAATCCAATTTGCTAATCCTCCACTCTTCCACTAATAACTATTAATCTTTCTCCAAATTTGCTTAGACACAATTTTGTAGCTCAAAAGAGCTGTTTTGCTCTTCGTGTAAAACTTCAATTTTTCGAGTTTGAACAAATGATGAATTATTAGACTATCCAAATAATTTCATTTTTGGAATTTTCTTTTATTTAGCCTCCACGTTCTATTGAGGTTCTCTGAAGGTGAATTCTCCACAGCTTTAGATGTGGCTTTTAAGTTTTTTCCGCCTTTATCTTTCAAATATTAGCTTTAAAAAAAATTAAAAACTAATTTTTAAATATAAAGAGAGAGAAGGAAAAAGGTGGAGATGAGGCGTTCCGGAAGTAATTAGTAAGGGGTGTGCTAGTTTTAGAGTAGGTAGGACATTTGCGCTGCCCTTGAAGCTATGGTTTCGAGTTTTTGTAGTCTAAAAGTTATTTTATTGGCTCTTTAAATCATATTGGAACCTTGAACTTGTCGGTTCCACAGGTTCTAAGCGACCCTATATTGTCTTGTACTTTTTCAAATTATTTTTGTTGAACAAAAACCGATGGCGATTTTAGTTATTACCACATTGAACATTTAACATAGCACATAAATTGGATTACATGTTAAAATATATGTTCATGTCTAATAGTAACACGATCCTAAAATTTTAATAGCATCAAAATTTAAAAAAATAAAGAAAAATATTGGCTTCCACCTATTATTTTATTGAGAAGGTATCATCCATAGATATAGCCAAGCTTGTCACACACACTCACGCGTGCATATACTCGCAGAATCAGATAATTGCTTTTCAAAAGGGGTTGGAGAGAGAGGGGGGGAGCAATTAAACTTTTCGCATATCATAATGTTAAATACTTCATAAGGAAAAACAAGTCATAAATAAATATTCGCACATGTATATACTTAAAAAATACCCTGTAAAGAATACATGGTGTAAGGTACATGGTGGTGTGAGCGAACCTTGGAAACCTAACTTATACTCACTTATTCCAAGATTTTGGAATAGCAACATACCCCATGCGAGTTCTAATTTCCCAATTGAACCTACCAACCCATGCTAGTTCCACAGGGTCCGCTGGTTCCCCAGGTTGTCCTACACAGTATTTAGTCTTGAAAGAAACTCCTAATTTTGGTCTTGACTTCATGAACTAATGCTATTTTCTTTTCTAATTTTGGGAGTTCTATTACTTTTGATCTTCACTAACTTCTCAACGGCCTTCTGCCATATTCACCACAATACAATACAGTAATAGATTAGATGACCTCCAATGCAATTGCTCTTGGATTGGATTTTCAAAAAATTGAGTGGAAGCAATTTCACGACGCCAAAGATAATTTCTATAAGCCTACCACATTTGAAGACCTGCAGACTTAGATCCCATTCACATAGGAAAGATTGCATTCAATAGCATATTTGCTATACTTTTCCTAAAATAGCAAATTTTTATATGTTGAAGGAACAGAAAAGGGTCATAATTTCTCCCTATTCTTCTTTCACCAGTTGGAAAATGAACACCAAGAACTAACATAAACATGTGCGATAACTTGTACAGAGAATGGTCGAATGTACTGACCAATGGTCTAAAGTATGATAATCACTTGCTGAAGCAGACATAGACATTTACTTAAAAGTAATATGGTTAGTAAGCACGAGAAGAAAATGCCAGAAAGAGGTGCAATGCAACACAAGACTAGCACCACAAAACCTGAACTTGAGGGCTGATGAATTCCAGAATTATGATTCAGAAGACGATGACACCGACATTGGAAAAATTGGAGAACTGAAGCAGAGAAAAGCAACGGAGATCTTTGTCCTAAGAAACGTCGTGAAGGAACAAGTTACTAGAAATAGGTGGTTTCCTCTCTTAGCTATCAGAGCACTTGTGTCTTAGCACATAACAGCAACTTACTGTTTGTTGGAGCCTCCGTTTATTAAGTAAGAAAAAAGATATGCGAAGGAATAAAAAAAGACAAAAAGAGAACGGAATAAAAGACGATATGGGAATTGATTATTTACTTGCAACTTTCGTCTGAGGCTGTCTTTTTGGTTGGCCTAATGGGTACATAACCGTGTCAGAAGCTTCATCTTCAAGGTCCCGCGTGATTCTCCTTCTGTCCTGCACTTTTACCTCTTGGATTAGGCAAATGATTGGCTACTCTGACACTAATCGTGGGTGAGCATATAAAATTACCCGAATCGGAACAAACTAGCCTATTCTAGGTGGTTTCCAAAAGTGTCGATATAATTCCTAGTTCCATAAAATTGAAACTGGTGCTGGGCAATCTGGTTGCCCAAGAACCCGACCGCTCAGACTAATTTATTTACTTTAATTTTTAATTTTTAATTTTTTTAATAAATAATAGCACTAATTTCCATGTGTGTAAAAACCTAATCACCTATCACATGCCTCCTCTTTCCCTCTTAGCTCTTAGTCTCACGGTCAATATGGGGACTGAAATTAGGGTTCTTTGTCCGATCCTCACCCAATGCCGACTTCCATCACTCAGCCACCATCATTTGCCTGTTGTCGCTCAACCACCGTTGCTCAGCCACCATCGTAGTTGCTCGACCAGGTGAGCAAGGAAAGGCTGAGGTTGTTGCTCAAGCAAAAAGCGGCGAGAAGAATAGAAGCGAGGGCGAAGGAGGAGGAGGAAGAAGTGGGGTCAAAGGTGCCAATGCTGGTGTCACTGTTGGTGCCATTGCTAGTGTCATTGCTGGTGCCGTTACTGGTGTTGTTCTTCGAGGAAGAAGACGAGGAGGAAGCCCATGCCTTCTCTCTCTCTCTCTCTCTCTCTCTCAATTTGGGGATTTCGGGTTCTTACTTGAGGAAAAGACATCAAACGGCATCATTTTGTTGTTTGGATGTTGACTGTACTCTCCGACGAGCCATGTTAGCTTAAAAAATTAATTAAAAAGTGCCATATCTGATTTCCAGTCAATTAGATTAGCGTTAGCATTGAAATGATCGTTTTTCAAATTTATTAGCACTTAAGTGATCCAAAATAAACTTTTGGCACCAAAGTAAGCACCGTACATAACTTTTGGCACTTCTAGTATACTAACCCCAATAAAAGCCTAAGGACTAGGTGGGATCGTGTAGAGACACTTATTATCATGGGCCAAGTGTTCCTCATCAATCAAGGCATCGTCTTCATGCTCCTCAATATGAGCTCATCGAAAACCTTGAGCTCAACGATAGATATAATCAATGGTGAGTGATGAGTCATCATCTCTCCCCTCAGGTTGGCTTCATCCATAGTGACCACGTAATGCGAGGAATGAGAATACCATATCCCAATAGCAGGTCGAATTGTGGCCTCGACATGGCTAATTTGGCTTCCTCGATGACCTGTGGTGATAATCAATACAACATAACCCTAGTTTGAGGATTGGCGGGATTATTTGAAGCGTGCAATATTGGCAGAGCACCCTTGAAGGGTAATATAGCGTTAAACTTGTCAAACCCATGAAGGGGAGTGGGTCGTCAACTCTACTAACAAGGTGCATCTTGAGTTTCCTAAGCCACCGGACATGCCATTGGATTAAGTGAGGGGTGAGGTTTTTGAGAAAATGAAGCCATATAGAGAAAGACCATGATGAAAAGAATTCATTTCTTTGGCAAAACCTAATAATAGGATGATGATATTTCGTGACATCGACAATCTTCACGTGAGAGACAAATTCTTTGATATGTGAGAAAAGCCAAATTTGCAGGAGTCCTAATGGGGCTCTAAGATTTCTTCAGCCATTTGTCTTGAATCGATTAAGGGACACAAAGGTTTTGACAATGATCATGTGTGTAAAACAATTAAAGGCGCACACTTGTTTGACAATGTGAGTGACTAAAGGATTCATTGTCTTTTGAGTATGTGGGAACACCACAAAGCCGAAGAATATGAGTATGAAAACACGAGGAATTTGGTTTCTAGATTTAGGCTTTAGGCTAAGGAAGTATTGCTCAGAGAATGTATAAGGCATGAAATTCAAATTTCTTTTAAGAATAGCCTTAATTTTGTTTGTAGGGATATTTAGGAATTGACTTAGGAGAAAGATTGGATCTTGACCAATAGGAGGAGTGACGAAACCTAAGGAAGCTTTGCATAACCCAATGACTTTCCGAAACTCTTCAATTGTAGATTTTAATTCATATCGATTAAACACAAAGATGGAAGTCATGGGATTCCAAAAATGAGCCAATGCCTCCACCATTGCAATACGTGGTTCGACTTTTAGTAAAGTCATGAGGAAGCCTATACGCTTTTCCACATAATCTTGATGTCTTAGGTTCAGATTCTCCCATATAATCTTGAGATTCTTTGGTATCGAAACGACGTCTAATTCAGGCTTACCCATCTAAGCCTAAACCAAAGGGGAATTTGTGATTAAAACACATCATCGTTGAAATATAAAGCACATAATTGAAATACGAAAAGTAATAAGATAAAAATGATAAGAAATGAACGATTTCTTACCCACCAAACACATGACAAGCATGAATCACATGTTGCATGAAACTATGAGGTTTCGATGCCTAGAGTGAAGATGCTAAAGGCTCAAGGTCCCCATCCAAAATGATAAAAATAGTTTACCCACCGTTGTTATCGTCGGTTAGTGCTATTTTATCGGTTGGGATGAGTGGTTTATGTAAGTAATGGACTACCACGAGTATTCACTTGCGAATTCCACCCATAAACCCTCATAATGTCCTAAATTTGGTAATCAAGGTTTTAGACCACGATTGTGTATGTGGTGTCGTGCTAAAGCTCATAAACATGCATTTAAACTTAAATATCCAGCACTTCAGTAGAAACACTCATACATTCATACATCCTTACTCCACCTGCAAAACAAAGGGTTTACAAGCATGCCTCCCCCTATAACTCCCACCTATAAGACCATTTAACATGAGGTTAGCGACCAACCTGATTTTCCACGTGACTTTGATATGCAAGCGATCCTACACAAGACACATTAGTTAAACACAACAACCATTTTTAAACAGCTTCAAGTCCTCTTAATCTAGTATCCAATCCCCAGTGAAGTCGCCAAGCCTATCACAACCCAATCTCATCGGCCATCCCTCTCATGAGGAAAGGAATGGGAAAAGTCTGGTTTAGGGATACTTGACCATGAAAGTTTCATCACGGTTTGTGCAACGACCTCAAGACCAACCCCATAAGGATTGGCTATAAGGTCCAAAAAGGATCGATCATGGGCCATTGGCCTTGGATTGACCGGTTTGATCATCAAAGAATCAAGGATCGGTCATGGACCGACCGACTGATCGATGACTGGTCACGGATTGATTAAGGTGTTGGCTATGAATTTCTACCAACCATACTGATGGGATATGATCACTAGCTCATAAGAGGACCTTTTAATCATGAGGATTGATCACGAGATGATTTTGGATCGGCGGATGGTCATGATCGGTCATAGTGCTTGGTTGCGAGTGATTCTGCCTGGCTATGCAACAATACATGAATAGTCCAACTCAATCAAATGTGATCGTCTTTTGACTAAAAATATATCATTCGCTATTTAATTCTTAGAGATCATAAAGGATTTTTGAATTAGTGATGTCCGATCATGTATTGGTGATGCATCGACCATTAGCCATACGAATGGATCGAGTGCTGATTGGAATGAGCTCAGGGATGACCCGGCTATTCTGTCACCAATTCTAAGGTCTATGAGTGTCTTGGCTTAGTACTAGGCCATGGTAACCTTAGGATTAGCCTTGAACTGACCGAAGGACAATCGATGCTTTAGGCCGACCAACCGTCCAAGAGAACGGTTCCAGCAAGCATGAGGCGGATGACCGAACCTCAAGTGTACATAATTCAATTTTTTTGAGGTGTACCTAATGATCCCTTTTTTTGGCCTCAGAACCAACATAGATGATGGATTTCCCTGGACCACTTTCTTGAGGAAGAAAATGACAAAATGGAATCCTTTATAACACCCTAGCTTCTTCATGTAGGAGGTTGACTTATCAGTCCACCTAGATTTTTCTAGATATGGTCATGATTACCAAGGATTTACATTAGGGATTAAGCAAAGTATCCAAGCCAAGTGTTCCAATAAAAATAGGACACGTTGAAACTAATTATGGCTATCTTATAGCCTTGATGCCAACTTATCTTTTAGAGTGCCACCTATCCATAATGACTTGTCCCTTTAATATTGAGCTAAGTGCTAGTGTGGTCCAATGAAATGGAGACAAGCATGGCCTTAAATGATGACACTAAGTCATTAGATCTCCACCTCATAAGCATAGGTGTCCACTCGAAGATTTGGTTATGATGGCTTGAGATTTGCCTTGGAGAAGAAGTCAGTGACTCGTAAGCTTAGGTGTCCTCTAGAATCTTAGGTTATGATGAGCCTGAAGGATAGCCTTGGTGAACAAAACAAAGGCCAACCAATCAAGAGAAAACATTAGGCATCAAGGGGCTTCTGTGTCCCCTAGGGTCATAGGCACATTATAAGCCTAAAGTGAGCCTTGGAGAGTAAGTAAATAGATTGACCGATCACAATCAAACACGAATAAGCATAGGCGCCAACTAAGGAGACTAGATAGGCCAACTCGTTCCTGAGGCTTAATCATGAGATTGACACCAATAATTAAAGAGGAGTTGGCCTATAAATATGGGGAGGCCTATAAATAGGAGAAGGCATCCTCACATTTTGGAAGCTTAACCATTCTCTCATTTCCTCTCCCTTTCTCTCCTATCTTTCACGTCCTTCTCCTCCAAGCCGCCTTAAGAGCCGTCCGGTCACTAAAGTAGCATCTTGGAGCTAGGCTCAAAAGTTGTAAGTAGAATCTCTAACTCTTGGTTAGGGTGATAGCCTATGTCATCAAATTTAGTGGTGTGTTTACCTGTGTAAGCCATGTGTGTGTTGTAATGTTCTTTTGTATGGTTTGCTCATGTTTGCATGCTTGAGTGTGTTCATGCCTCAAGACAAGGTCAAGGTTTGCTCAGCTCGGAATCGACGTCAAGTTGTGATGGCCTAAGCCGCGAGACCTTAGATCGGTATTGAAGCATAGCAATTCCAAGTCTTGCTTGGTGCAGATATCAACCTAGGCATGCGGCTCAAGCCACGAACCAAGAGTTATGCCCGGCATATCATATACTGTGATGTTAAGACCCATGATACACTCACTTGAATTAGCACACCTTAGGGCCTTGTATACATCGGCTAAGATGAAAGATGAAGAACTGGCTTTTGTGATATACTTACATGATGCACCTAAAGAAGAAAAATCACCAGTCGCCACATAGCGTTGGTTGGCGGCAATGCCTCATTCATTGAACGGGATGCCCTGGTTGAGCCAGGATGCTTAGGTTTGAGCCTAGATGCCTCGAGTAAGCTAGCCTCGGGATGTCCTGGTTTAGCTAGGATGCCTAGGTTAAGCCCAAATGCCTTGGTGAACTAGTGTCAAGATGCCTCGGTTGAGCCGAGATGCCTTGGTTAAGCTAGGATGCCTTGGTTAAGCCAGGACGCCTAGCTTGAAGCTAGATGCCTCAGTTGAGTCAGGAGAGCCTAGTTGAGTCAAGACGACGATAAATGAGTTTGCATGAGTGCCGGTATATGCATAAACATGATATGTTGATGTGTTCATTGATATGCTTAAGGTAAGCATGTATTAAAGTATACAGTAATGGGCATTTGCATATAGTCGAGAATAGCAATAGGTTTACTATTGATTTGTCATTGACATTGCATTGCAAGTGTTGTACCTATTGGATTTTGATGAGAAGATATCCTCATAGTAAAGAATTACTAAATTCATGACTCACTCCATTATTTTTTAGAATTATAGGCATGAAGGAGTTGCAGTCTCACTAGAGAAGCTAAGGTTTACCTTGGCCTTTTGAAGATGTAGTGGTTGTAAATATAATGGCTCGATATAAAAAGGGCTTGTAAATATAACCGATGTAATTGTGCGTTTGCAAGTGATTGTTTTCTCGGTTGCTTGTTGTTGTCTGGGTGTTATATGTGTGCTTCCGCATGTGCTTAATAAAAAGATAAAAAGGAACGGGACGACGACGCACTTGGGACATCACAAAAAATAACCCATGCTACTCGAGACCCTAGAGATGGAGTTGGGATCATTATAGTTCACATTCCAAAAGACGTAATCACCTCGCTTATTGGATCGAACCTCTTGTGAGTTGCCTCTACAAGGTCACAAGTTCTCCCAAACTCGTACCTCGCGTGATAGCAGAGTGTCACGACCCGTACCCACATAGGCAAAACATCTCGAGAGATGAGGTCTAGTCTGAATATCATATTTAATGGTATCTTTACCATGGTAACCCTCCATTTGGTACTCTCTTCCCTAGGGATGGCGTAACTTTGTCCATTAAGAATTTTCTACACACAGCTATGTTAAACCATGGTGAGTCTTATCAAAACCCGTACCCCGTGTGACGGATTCATTTATACAATCTAATTGTTTAAAGCATCCTCGAAACAAGACGAGAGTCACCACTAGCATCTTTCCGGGGGTCGGCTAGAAACACAATTGAGGGTCAGTAGTGTTCCCTTGATTCCTACGCAACTAGATATCTAGGTCTGAGAATTTGGGTTATGCCAATATTTCTATTAGCAACATTTCGGTATGTAAACAGTATGTTGTATTTACCTAACGTGTCCATGCATCTTTTTACATTTTCGGGATCATTAGTCCTAACCTAAGTGATTGTGCATGGTTGGTTGTTTTCATGCTATTCTATTTCTAAAGAAAATAAAAAGAAAACATTCAATTGAATTGAAAATTACGAAGCAATAAGTAAACAAACAAGGAAAATGATAAATCTACCATATAATCCTAGAAAATATAAAAGAGAAACACAATTGAAAATGATAAGAGGAAGAGAGAACCCACAACTCATCGGGCTTTATACAATAAAAGGAACTCGAGATATATGTCAGGAAATGAATAGTATATAATAATGGTCGAAATGGACATCGACCTTCACCGTCTTCATGTCCTCTTCATATTCAAGGTCCTAATATAGATCTAGTCTAGGAAATCTACAACTAAGTAGTTACAAATAAAAAAGACAAACATACATATCAAAACAGAAAAAAACACATCATGTCAAGATGAATTACTCAAAGAAAGTTCAATGAAAAAATCAGATTTGGGCCTCGAGGTCGGCCTTTGTCTTTCATGTGTAGGTCCTTCGAAGACACCTACCCAATCCGTTTTTGTAACTTATAGCCATTATCGACTAATTATATTCTTGCATGGCCAATAACACTTATAAGTCCCTAATGAAATAGTCTATGCGATCTCAAGATTTCTCCTTGATATTATGCATCGATCCTATCATTCATCTAGAAATCACATGCATTTGTGGGAATTAAATATGCATGCAGGTCTTTTAGACCTTATTTCTCAACCAATCAAACAATAAAGTGAACCATTGACAAGTTACTTATTACCAATGGCACATGATGATCACAAATACAAGCAATTTCTAATGAATGACGGGATCATACACATGGTGGATACATGTGACGTTTCAAAAAATGTTTGAAATCATTAAAAAAGCTTTTGAGATAAGGTGACGTCTCAGTTATGGAAGGTATTCAATTGCCAAGGCTAGCTTGGAACTCACAAAAATGCATTCACAAGTATCACATGCATTTTGAATAAAATCTAAAGTGTGACCTTCACAATTGTCAAATCAAAGTTTGAAGAAATTTGGAAACACTTAGGATTAAGGAATGCCAAAGCTATGTGGCACATTCAATTGCTAAGGCTAACTTGGAACTCACAAAAATGCATTCACAAGTGTCGTAGACATTTTGAATATGGCCCAAATCATGACCTTTCTTTAAGCCAAATCAAGCTGTGAAAGAAAATTTCTGAAAATTTAATTTCGGAAACGTCAGATGAACCAAAGCATTTTCCTTTAAAGATGATTTGGGAAAGAAGGCTCGTTAAAAATCATTTAACAATAAATATCAAAGTATTTAAAACAGCTCTCATGAAGATGATATGACCTAGGTTCATGCACAAAATAACCTAGGAATTCTACCTAAACAATCGCAATCAAGTTCATATCAGGAAATTTCAAACCAATTATGACAAAATGGCAAAATTGGTAATCCCCATCAACAATTTGGCAATGAAAAAATACCCTAACATGCATTACATGATAACGAATAATTTTTGTGAAGAAAGTTTTCCTAAATGAACTACATACGATTTTACAAAAATCAAACAATAAGCAACAACATGTTAAAAAATTGTCATATCAGCAGGATATTTAGTGAATATTACAAGGATTTGTCTTACCAAAACAAGTCTTAAAATCACCAAATTTACTCACAATATAGTGAACATGATGACAAACAAGTCTTATTAAGAAACCAAGTGCAAAATCCTTCCAGAAAAAATAGAACAAAAATATCAAAAGTTTGTCCAGACGGGGGTTAGAACAAGGGTCCGAATTTGATCCCATGTCCAAATTCTAGTCTAGATTTGAAGAAATGGAAAGTGGCCCTAACGATGAGCGATCTACTTGAAATCAATAGCATTTGAAACCTCTTGTTGTGCCATATGACTTCCTAGAAGGGCTCGAGTATAAACTAGGTTAATTAGGTACCCTAAGATCAAGATCTCTAAAGGTGCACATATGAGTAACTAAGAAAAACAAAACACGAGCATGCATTAGAGAACCTCAAAGGCATTCAAATAATGCACAATCGATATGAAGAAATCACATGGCACTTAGAATCAAATGCGATGAACAATTTGAGTAATCATCTAACCCTAAGTCGGTATGCAAAAATGTCATACAATTTAATGACATTATGATATGATTTGAGACACAAGTTTAATGAACATTTTTGTGACACAAGTTTAAAATGCGAAATGACCTAAACATATATACAAACCTTGCGGTCCAATTGTCAAGAAGGTATAATCGCAAGACTTGGTCTCTAGATAACTCAAGCAAGCATGGTAAGGTGCATATATAGTAAGGTTTCGTTCTGATCTCAGTATCAAATAACAAGCATGATTTCGGCTATTTAAGGACATGCAAAAATCTAACAAAAAATTTTACATACAGGACATGCGATTATGAACATTTTTCATCAAGAGTTAAAGACCTAGATGAAATCACATGAGTCATGGTAAAAATGGCAAAACAGATATGCATATCCAAACTATATGTTACTACAACACCTTTTCACATTAACTCATGCAATTAACACACTAGACAACATCAACACTTTGCAAATCATGCATCGATAAAACACAAATCTTGTATTCCATCTTTCACAAAGGATTTGAGACCAAACAAACTCATTTATGGACTCAATTTCACCAAAATGCAATTCAGATCAATGTAGGACAAATCGTTCTACGCTTAGATCTATGCAATTTTGACCTAGTTAAACACATCCAAAAATTCCTAAAAAATTGCAATGCGTTCTCTATACAATATGAACAACTTTCATGAACATAAGATTGTCTAGAAATCACCAAAAAGATATGCATAAAATAGCAAAATTACATTTCGGAACTAGGACAAAATTGAAAACTAACCTAAACTACTGCATAATCACTCATCTTTGAGGTATTTTTCGAAGGTCAAACATCACTCGATCAGGGCATGTGCCCTATCAATTTGAAACTAGTGATGTGTATTTTGAAAATCTAAGAGGACTCGAGATGAAATAAGATCATTCTAGACCTCATTTTGGCCAAAATGTTAGATCAGTCCAGTAGTTACAAAAATGTAGATTCAAGTCTTAATCAAGTTCTATCATCCATATCAATTAAGAACAATCAAGCACAATAGATCAACATTCAATTCCATTGATCTAACATCTAAACATAGCATATTAACCTAAAATTAAACCCTTTCTCCAACCGGTTAATCGGCCTATTTCATGGGGTTCGAGATCGAGATTGTTGCCTTTTATGCATCTTTGTTGATTTTGATCACAATTGATCGAATCAAATCGCCAAAACACCTTTGAATCACCACGAACCACCAAGGATCAAATCTGAATCACTTGAATCAGCTTTAGATCGATCAGATTGCTAACTTGGATCACGGCAAAACCAGTACAATTGGACTGTCCTTGGTATGTTGGTAAAAGATCAAGATCACCAAAGCTATTTTGGTAACTGATTGGACTTGTTCTGACCATACGCAGGTCAGAGGATCTTCACAAGGTTGATTGGTAGTGGTTGGCACTTCCAAAAGGTGCCAACAGTCGTCAGTTTTGGTTCAGAGCATAATCGATCTTAATTCAGACCGACCTTCATGTCGGTGAGAGCAAACAACCACTAGAAGCAATCTAGTTGTTGATCTTCAAAGCCCTAACCACAAAATGTAACATCCTAAGCCCCATTGTGTAATATTGTTCGCTTTGGTACACCCGCCCTGGGGCGGACGAACCGCCATCCCAACCACGATCTTTTCTCTCACGGCTTTAAAACGCGTTACACAGATTAGAGGAACCCAAGCCTTATAAGTTAACCAATACTTCCCTCCCTAGGTGATGTGGGACAAGAGAGGAGGCTGTCACACTCTCCACCTCTTAACAAAAGCGTCCTCGCTGTGGCCCCACGGGTGTCAGAACAGCATTCGAGCTGTGGTCCCACACGCGGTCGGGAGTTGGCTTTGATACCACTTGTAACATCTCGGGCCCCACTATGTAATATTGTTCGCTTTGAGTCACCCGCCCTGGCGCGGACGAACCGCCATCCCAGCCACGGTCTTTTCCCTCATGACTTTAAAACGCGTTACACATATTAGAGAGATCCAAGCCTTATAAGCTAACCAAGACCTCCCTCCCTAGGCGATATGAGACAAGAGAGGAGGCTGTCACACTAATGGTATCAGAGCCAACTCCCAACCGCATGTGGGGCCACAGTGAGGGCCCTGTGCTCCTAAGAGGGGGAGAGTGTGACGGCTCGAACGGCGGTGCGCGGGGAGGAGGGATGGCGGTAGTGACCCAAAGCAGACAATATTACACAGTGGGGCCTAGGATGTTACACCAAAGGTTGAGGTTTCTTCTCGCTGATTCGGATGCCAAAAATTGCCGGATAGTGGCTGGTCCAAATGGACAGACCGATTGGAAACAAGATTGGCATGATCGTAGCTTTTTGGTCTAGCTAGGAAGAGCTGCCGAATGGGAAACTCTAGTAGTCCTTGGGCGGATCAAAGCTTGCGATGAGGGAGAGAGAAGAGTGGAGAGCTTGCCGGTGGTGGGCGCCGGCCAAGGGGCCGCTGGTGAGAGGGCTAAATCGCCGACGGTGGTCCAATACATGAAGGAGAAGAAGAAGGCGGTTTGGGCGGAAAAATATAGAGGGGAGAGAGAGAGAGAGAGAGAGAGAGAGAGAGAGAGAGAGAGAGAGAGAAATTTGTTTTAGAGAAAGAGTTTAGTGCAAAAAATGAGCCCCCAAAAAATAGAGGAAAATGGGCTTATATATTACCCCAAAATCGTGTAATTTCATCCGTTGGTTCAATCCAACGATCAAAATTTCCATCCAACGGTTAAAATTTGATTTTGAAGGTCAGATCATGACCTCGAGATGTCGAGTAATATATCCAATGGGTTTGATTTACGAAAGCCCTAACTAAAATCGAGAATTGTGTTAAAACATCTTATTATGGGTCAAATTACAATTTGATGAAATTTGAGGATTAATATGTAAAATTTCGAGAAATTGAAGGTACAAGAGTGAAATTGACATAAGGTAAATCCCGGAATCGGTCACCGAAAGTTCAAAGCCAGCCAGCAAGCGACCGAACCAGCCAACACCACCATCGGCAGTCAAACTAATTCGGTCCGGTTTGATCTATTCTTGACTGGTTCTTGACTAACTTGATCCAGTTCTAGCCATTTCGCACACTTGAGGTCCTTGTGGGTTCAAAAGCAAATTGAAAAGGAAATTTATTCTATTTAAAAGGAATTTGGTTGATTAAAATTCAATTAAGCTAATCAAACATTATGAATGTGACTTAAAGGTCTTTTGTTGACCTAATTGAACGATTATCATGAAAGACAACGGGTCAAAAACATGGATGCTTTGAATTGAGCTTAAATGGCTATCAAATTTGCAATTTAATGGGTAAAATTGCAGATTGATTGAAATTGAGTTTAATTAATGCTTCAATTGCACCGTCTAATGAACTATCCACGTGTAAGATTACTTATCGCATTCAAATTGACATTGAATTGAAGTGTTCAAGCTTATGTTAAAAATTAATCTAGGCCTAATATCAAAATTGGATCTAGATTTATGAAATTAAACTATAACCATAAATGAGTCAATTCGAATTTTGTCGATTAAAGTTTAATTGCTTGACTTTCTTATGCTTTGAAGGATAAAATTCTTCAAATTGATAAGTTCTTATATGAATTTCTCAAAATCAATTTTCAAATTTAGATTTATCTTAAGAAAATGAGTAAGAAACAATTGCCCATTCACAAGTCATGAAAAATCGATTTGTGTTTCCTAATTAAGGCTCAAAACGGCAATTTGTATTTTGATTGGGTAAATCGTGAAATTGAATGCATGAGCGAATTTAAAATAATCCCTAAACCAAATGTCGAAGGAGGAACTACGCCTAATTATGACTAAAATAAAAGTAATTTGATTTTGGGCGATTTAGAATCTAAAATCGAAAAATTAGGAAAACAAGGTTCTTAATCGAATTTTATGAAATTTTCGACATAAAAGTCAAATTGACATTAAAAGAAATATATTGTATTGAAAAATAAATCTTTCTATGAAGTAGAAGATTTCTTTTGCTTAAAAAAATTCAAATGGAAAATATATATATATAGATATGACATATCATTATATGGATAAGGGTGGGGGATTATGGGACAAAAAATAAATCCACTTGGTTTCAGACTTGGTACAAGGCCATCAATATATTTGGTTTGCACAAGCCAAAAATTATTCCGATGGTCAGCAAGAAGATCAAAAAATACAAAATTGTATCAAGAATCTATGCATTTTTTTTTTTTCAATTTTGTTGGTCAAAGATTTGACCAAATGCTTTTTAAAATGTAGATTTTTTTTTTTTTTTGTCAAATCTTTGAATTTTTGAGAAATTGATTTGATAAAAGTAAAATTGAAGCTAAATGAAATCTTTTTGGGTAAAAAGTCAATTTCTAATGGGGGTTGACTTTTAGTCAAAGAGTTGACCAAATAGTCAACCCGAAAGTCAACCGTTTAACCTTTCGGATTTTTCTTGAAAATGACTCGAAAATCACTTAATAGTGATAATGCAACAGGAAAAAAAAAAACAACACCACTTTTTTTTTTTGTCAAGAAATAGGCTATATTGCGATCATAAATCCAAATCTTGATTTTCTTTCTTTTTTTGACGTGTCAACTAAAAATCAAATGTCAATATGGTTAAGTCCATGAGAAGTTATGGGGGAGTAGTAGCGAAATTCAAATTCTTTTAACGAAGTGAATTGACTTAAACGTCAAATCAAGATGGAAATTGTTAAAATTTGTCTCGATTTTAAGTTTGTAAATGAAACTTGACACGAAAAAAAATAAATATGAAGTGCGGCTTATATTAGCTTTGAATAACATCTCTCAATTAGGGGAGTCCATATTTGGACTTCTACTGTTGCTGACTCGGTGAAGTCCGAATCTTGGTAAAAAAAAAAAATTTAGAAAAGCAAGAAAGGGTAATTCAAGTAATCATATCCTAATTGAAATCGGTCCAAGGAAAATCTAACAGGTAAAGCGTTGACCGTCGACCAAATATAAAATCTTGTGGTAAAATTTGTGGTAAAATTTGTTAATTCTTTTTTGAGATTGAGAAATTATTTGGTGAGAAATTGTGAGGTTAAATATTACGTGAGTTATTGTGAGTAATTGGAGACCGAGATATACTGAGATTTTTTCATTGATTCGAGTGTGGCTCCGTTGTATTGCTTGATCTAAAATGGGATTCATTTCTATTCTCCATGAACATAGGTTACCCGATTAAATCACGTAAATTTGATTTCTGAATTTTTTTTATTTTTTATCTTTTCTATTTTCTTGTCCGATCGCTTGTTTCCACAACAATTACATGACAAGGATTAAGATTGAGATAATATAAGACAAAGCCATGTGAGGACCATATGAGGAGATTTGTTTATTTCTATTATATCTTCTTTGGTAGGTCATTGATATGACCTAGATTAGGAGTATATACACAGTACAAAATCAACAAATAACTTATAAAAAAGAATTATATTCTATTATGTATACAAAATAACCGCTATCCATGGTGATCGCCATTTACTGCGATGACGAACTCCATAGTGGGGCTCACTTGACCATGACAATCAATTGCGTAGGATGGTCGCCTCATTCGGGGTAGTCATAGGCAATCACCACGATATGGAACCGGTTTGACTCGTGATTGGCGTGGTTGCCATCCTGCGGGGCAACCTTGCCAGGTGGTCGCCAAAGCAAGGTGACAGTAACGCTGGCCCATAGTGGCTAGATCTGACCAGCCCGTACGATCAAGAGTCGGAAACTTAGGCGACCACCCTTTGCCTAAGAGTTGCGACACTACGTGGTGGGTGCTTGAGGTCAGCGGCGACCAAGGGGGTGCATGGTAACTGCCTATTTCTGTTTTAGAAACAATTTTTCTATTCTAGACCTGTTTCTGGAATAGAAATCCGTATGATAAACTTATTCCGTTTTTCTATTTTTGGAATAGATTTCTATTCCAGAAATAAGTTTGAAATAGAAATAAGAAGTAAAAATTTTCTACTTCTCTATTTCTGAAACAGAAATGAGAAATAAAAAATTTTCTCATCGTTCGTCAACCGATCCTTCATCCGTTGTTGCCGACCACCATCCGTTGGTCGTCAGCCGCCCACCAGCCCCCACAGCCAGTCGCCGACCGCCGCCAGTTGCCGCCGTCGCCCCCGCCGGTCGTCCACAGCCACTATAGCCGCCATCATCCATCATCGCTATCCATCAATCCGCCGCCGTTCAAAAGGAAGAAATTTTGTGTCGTTATCAAATGAATTTTTATTTTTAGAGTAGAAATTTTGTATCGTTATTAAATGGTTATTTTTGCTTAAAAACTCTTTTATAAATAGAAATAGAAAAATCTATTTCTGTTTCAGAAACTTATTCTGAAATAGAATAGTTGTCATGCACGCCTCAAGTGTCCACAGCTATGCTCAGAAATATTGAGTGGGGAACAAAAACCATAGATTCTATTTTATTTTCGTTATTTCGTTCTTTTATATTTTTTTAACTCTTTCGTATTTAATATAGGATAATTTTATCCCACCCTTAGGCCATAACTGACTATTCAACTTTTTAATCGGATATATGTGAATTTTCATAAAATAGCGTAATACTATACTCTAGATTAGATAGCTAATTAGAACATCGTAATGCAAGGAAATAATTGGTTGGCAACTTTTTTCACAATACATTGAAATGTAAATAAAAAGGTCTCCAAATGAATACCGTATGAATCATTGTCTTTGAAACTTCTATTTTTAGTTTCTATGGAAACATTAGATTTACTTAGAAGGTCGAAAAACCACGTCTTAGACCGAAATAAGCAACCAAGAAAGGAAAATATTGATTCTTCTTAAAGGCAAACTGATTTTGTTAAACCAACTCCGTGCAATAATATGAAGAGGGCTAATACAAGAGTTTAGGGGAAGACAAATTTAGGATTTGCAAAAATCCATTAATTTAGCTAAGAAAGCAAACATTGTGATTAGACCCGTGGATCAGTTGGGTCGGGTTGAAAAGATCCAAATAAATACATTTAACCCGTTTTGATTTATTTTTATATAATACAAATCTAATGACCTATATTCGAATCGAGCCATGCCCAACACATCCCCAACCTACCCATATTGTCAAAACAGTTTCATATGTACCTCAATCTACAAAAAATCCTACCCAAATTAAGATGAGAGCATAGAGTGAGTGAGAACAAAATCGAGTAAAGATGATAAAGAATGAAGAGAGAGTCATAAAGATGGGTTGGGTCTAAATAAGTTGTAAACCCATTTATGATCTATTTAACATTCATATTATAATTAAACCCATTTATAATCTATTTACTTAATATAACTAACATTTTAACACCCGGTTAAGAAATGAGTTAATGACTCATTTTGACTGGTCTAATTGCGATGTTACACATATAGAATTTGCTGCTGTGCAGAACCAAACTCCCTCTATAGCTACACCACTATGAAAGATACATCTAAGTTTCTACAAAGGTCCCTCCACACCTTGTCTTCACCCTAAGTAGAATCATTTCTCTCTTGGGATCACAAATGGGTTTCGCTCTTTCTGCCACTTAGAATCTGCAGTCAAAAGCTATCACAATTGTGCTCATTTGGCCATGATTTTTTGCAGGAATGATCCTGAAATATCATACTTGGTTGCCATGAACTTTATTTTCAATTTCAAAACTTCAGCGATCGTGAAGTATATACCCGGAAACTCCAAATTTGCACTGCCTGGTCAAATGCAGAGCCTACGCTTGTTTATATGGCCTTGCCTTTTCTAATTTACACCTAGCAAATCTCCCTCGTATGACTGTAGAACCCGCATGGTTGAGTTGTAAGTTTCGGCAACACTCAAGTAAGCTTATCAAATACTTTGGATTCAGTTGTCATTGAACGATGTTTTCCAACATTATGAACGTGGTGTGAGTACTAACCAAAGGAAGAAATTCTGCCCTCCAAAATCACCTACCCAGTGACTAATCGGACAGTAGACAAGTTAACAATCAAACCACAATCCCAGTCAATACTGGTTTCAAAAGATTAAATTACTTTCCAAGCAATGAGGGAGCAAGGGAGTGTAAAGAAAACATGCCTTTTGAATATATAGGGTCTACATCAAATATAGATGTCACTATGCTTCATTGACAAGTCTCTTAGCTGAATGTGAGTACAGCGATTTTACTGAGAAAGCACCTCTTTACCAAGAAGGAAAAAGAGAGAAAACACACACACATACCATGATCGGGTGCAAAGCATGACCAGTCCTAGGATCATGACTCCCTTTTTGCGAATTTTATGTGGTGGGTTTCTCCTCGGGAATGTAGGAGTACTTATCAGTATCGTGCATCAACAGCAGCCAAACATGAGTTATAAGCTCTCCGCCTCGCCACAATAGATTCATGTGATGGTAAACTGGACAGGTATATGCAGCGTGGCACAACATCTCCACCCAAATGCTGCTGATGATCTGCCACTTGTTTTTCTTGCCCTTGAGTGTCGCAGCCAATTCCTGCACCTCCAACAGCACGTGCCACTTCCTAGTGATTATGGTTCCCTTCTGATACAGGATGGGTTCGAGCAGAGTCTCTGTTGACGACAGTGTATCCAATGCCTCATTGCGGTCTCTGTACCTGAGAAATGGCTTCAATATGGCGCAAGCGTGCTCCAATGTAATGTCGGTAGTTGCTGAGGACAACGTGTAAGGTCGCAGTGCTAGAAGGTATATCATGTAATTGGACAGCAGTTTGCTTCCTTTACAGTTCGGAGAATCATCGAACTCTGAATGAAGGCAGATGTTCTTTGCCATGTGCCAAACGATGATGCTTTTGTCAAATGTTTTTGAGATGTTTCTTTTCAACACTTTAAGAGCTTCCTGCGTCCACTCCACATCGCTGCTTAGTTCAGCAGCTTCAAGTGTCCAGTTGCCGCGTTCCATGAAGGGCTTTTTGTCTCTGATCTTGTCAAACTTTTCAATGTTTTCCACCAGCAATTCCTTGAGATAGCTGGGGATTTTCAGATGAAAATGAATCTGATATCTTCTCCAGGTCACCTCTATTTTGCGCAAATGCTTGAGGAATCTTCCAGTGGAGCATGACCACTCATGGTGGTACAGGCGATGGTCCACCAAGTCAAGTTGCCCAACTGAGTTCGACCACCTTTTCTGCTTCATGTACCTTTTAGCTAAGAAGTTCAATAGCCTTGCCCCCCCAGGGCGGTTTCTTTCAGGATTGCTCATTGCCACAATGGCCCATGCCGAAAAGGGTTGCAGAACAATTTGGTATCCTTCTAGGGCGGTGACTCCTATCAACAAGGTGTAAGTGTACGTGATGTACATGTCTATCAAAAAGGCACTCTTGAAAACAATAGCAAATCTACACAAGGCTGAGACTAGACAGAGAAAGCTAGTGAAGCGGCAGATAAGACCAAGCGGTTCATATAGAATTGGTTGCTTGGTGTAAAGTACGTCATACATGAATGCAAGTTCGACCTCAGCTGTGATGAAGGCTAAATTGCGATCTACAATTAACTGAGATTTAGCTAGCGATTCCGGGTGGTAGAGCCAGTTTGCGAAGTGGGGCTTCAAGCAATCAAACCGGTAGTACGCCTTCAAGATGATCTGATGCTCTATTGAACATCTGGACCTGTCAAGCTTGTTGAAGAGCTTGCCAACAACTTCCTCGTTGAAGATATCCTTTGCTGATACGTTTAACCTCTTCCAGAACACGGACATGAGGGCCCAAACTGTCAATGCGGATCGCATGATTCCAGCAGCAAACAAGGAGAAGTACAAAAATGGGAAGGGGGACGAGCTGTCCCAGCATCGAATCAGGATGAAGAAGACAAAAATGGCCCTGACGAACAGATTTAGCGTCTGGCGGATGCTGAGCCGGTCGTCCTCAACCGAGTATGCGGTTATGGAGTCAGGGTTCCCAAGCTGCATCAAGAGCAACGGTGCAAGCACCCCCTTGAGCTCGGTAATGTAGTCTGGTCGATCGGGACTGTTGATCTGGACATCAGTGAGCTTGCCAAGGGCGATGGTTACAAAATAAGAAGAGAGCAAGTAGGCGACGTGGATGACCTCTTTCATGATAATCGAAGTCTTGTACCTCCGGCGGCTGCCGAAGATGGTGAGGATGATCTGGCAAGCGAGGCTCATGGTGACCAGCCATTGGATGCCCCATGCTTCCCATAGATCTTTTGACGCAGGCCATTGTGTACTGACAATGGATGATATCAGATCGAACGATTTCATGGGAATGTGACGTCTTCTGCTGTGCTCTCTGGGAAACTACAATGCAAGCAGAATTAATAACGATGAGAATGGATGAACCGCCTTGGACTTATTCTGAAAAATTAGACACGAATCTCTAAACTTCTTATTGCATTCATCCAATATGGTCAATACAATTTTCGGATCCTATCACTGCTCTAATTCTTCCATTCCAGTGAATGAGATTAATTACGTCTTGCTGTCCTGCATGAGTGAAACCCACTTAAAAAGGAGGAAGAGAAGTTTCGGAAGTCTATAAGCAATGCTAGGTGCTAGTTTCGCTGAAACAGATCTACAAAATTGATATATTCAATGGGATGGCTGATTGCAGGACATCTAAAGTAGCGACTCATATTCAAACATCCACCTTCCAATTACCGCATTACTTAACCGATTATGTAAACCAGTTCAGTACACCAAGCGTTTTCCAAACATCAAATATGAGATCATTGGCATATACGTTTTTTATTTTGCTGAACCAATCATCGACACACTGCTAAAACAGGATAAACATTCACAGAGACAAATGAAACTAATGACAAGATCATAAATTTTCTAGAAAAATAGAGGAAGTACAAAGTAGTCTGGCAGACCTTACTATGCTGCGTGACTCCCCAGAAGCTGACGGATAGGTTCTTGCTTATAATACAAATGGCACTGAGTGTGTCTATGTTCCTAACACTTGTGGGGAAGCTTAGTTAAATTCAGAGAGAAATATAGAGGGATTATAAAAAGACAAGGAAAGCAGAGAATTGATTACTTACTTGTAACTTTAATCTGTGGTTCTTTTTCTCTTTGTTCGGTTTTCGCCGGCGACAAGCCATGTGCAAGACTTTTAACCTCACATTATTCGTTAGATCAATTCTCGAGGGGTGTAGTAACACATACTTCTTGCACTCGATGGTAAAACTCTGCTGAGATTATGCTAAAAATTAACTCTCACACTTTTTGAGATAAAAGTCATTGCAGGGGCTTAAACTACTACAATTTATACAATCTTATCTCTAAAATTCCAATTTGTTTATAAATTCTCTCAACTTAATAAATTATTCAGTATTATCTACAAGTTTCGTAATCACACTGTTGTTCGATTTTGAAATATCTTTTCATTTCATTTCATATCTTTAACCAACCCATAATAAAGTGACAATTTTTTTCACTTTTTATCTTTGTTTCTTATAAGTATTACATAGTGACATTGAAATATATTTTAGCTTGTGATCTCTGTAATATTTTAGCTGCCATTCCCTTTAATCATTATTTTTTAAAGTTCTTTTTGGGTTACTACCTCAAAAAATCCAACTAGTACACATGTGATAAATTTACCAAAACTAGTTTTTTGAGCGCCAAAAACTCCAAACTTATACACCTTTAATAAATTTACTCTAAATCAATACACTTGTGACAAATTTACCCTATGTTAGTTTTCGTTAAATTTTAATGTCAAATTACTAAGTTAGATGATACGTCACAATTAATCAGTAGACCAATTTGGATTTTACTATCTATTTGTCATAGTTGTATTAGTTTTGTTATCTTTTATGATATTAATCCAATTTAACGGAGGGTGATATGCCAGTTTGGGGTTTTTGGCGATTAAAAAAATTAGTTTGAGATAAATTTATCACAAATATACCAATTTAGAGTTTTTTTTGTGATTATTTGGGGTAAATTTATTATAGGTCTACAAGTTTGGGGTTTTTCATAGTCAAAAAATTATTTTAGGGTAAATTTATCATAGATGTACTAGTTTGGATTTTCCGTGATATTAACCTTTTTTTTTTTACATTAATCTTCATACCTCCACATCAAATATCTTTCAAGGATCCTCCTTTGCTCCTAATATGTTGCATCCATCCATACTCCAAACGACATGGGCATCGGAAATTAATAGAATACAACAATGCACAGACATAAATCTAAAGTGATCTTACATCACTTCATTTCTTGAATTTGTATTCTACGAAGCACGTAATGTTGTCATTGCACACTACTTGCTCAGGGATTTGGCTAATTGCGGCAACAAACCTCAACTCTACTGATTCGCAGTCACACAAAGCCCAAGAAATACGTCTCGGTGTATGACAATTGACAAGTAAATCCCCAAAAACAAAACATATAGTTTTGCCTTAGCAAGTGAAGATGGATGGTATTGCTGGCATTGGACGAAGCATTCTTTCACGCCCCGAACCTTGGGCATGTGCACATCCCTTGATGGTCGACTAAAATTTGCGACATTCCCGGAATGCGTCGCCGATCCATTCATTTTATACACATGCAGAAGCAAATTAAACAATCTCCAAACAGCAAACAAACATGGGATAGAAAAGCAAGATAATCAATTAACACAAAACATACTTTATAAACAACCCAGGTTTGTATACACAACCTGTCATGCCCCGAACCTCGAGCATGCAACAACCCCTTCCTTAGTCGATAGAAAGCGATGTCCCAGGACTTATCGCCGACCCTTCATTTTAATTGCACATGCGGAAGCGTATAATAAAATCCCCAGACAACACAAATATGGGATAGAAAAGCAAGATACCATTTTTACCATAACACTTTTCATAAACAAACTAGTTTTTACATAAAGGCCAATTCTAAGGTCTATGTACAAGAGATCTATCTCCAAGAAGAACTACTAAGCCATCCATGCTTCTGACCTTTCCGCCTCAAGCTCTGGGTTTTTCATACTAAGGACCTACAAATGGTTATATAATAACCAATGAGATTAAAATCTCAGCAAGTCCTACCCTAAGCCCCCAATTAGAACACCAACTCAACTTGGGATATCTTTTAGAACCACCCCACAAACAAACCACGACTAACAACCAACAATTAGTAGTCGGTTCGCATACAACCTTACTTGGTATGCCATACCCTGCATGTTATAACTCAGCACGATACATGCAATGCACATGGCCATTAGATAATACAGTTCATCAATCACATACGAGTCACGTCACAAGTGATCTTACCTGACCATTGCCACATCCTGCATGTTATCGATTCATATGTACGTGCCATAACAATGTAATCAACATGTATAACCGAAACTAATGATGCAATGATTCTCATATGCTCTTGTACTTTAGTGTGACACCTACCATGCATCAATCGATCACACGGGTCCTAGTTATAAGGTAAAATCGTTATAACATGTTCCATACCACATGTAACACCCCGAAACCCTTCGCAAGTCGTTAACAGTGCCGATGTTACATCTTTTACCATCTCTATCTCTTGGCTAAATAAAGCCTTGCCAGATTTCAAGCATATATATATATATATATATATATATTTTAAAAGCGGTCCCATGCGCGACTCATAGCGGAAGCAAAATTTACATCGTCATCCATCTCCCTTCTAACCCATGATACAAATACACACCAGCTACACATCAGGATTTTATATACGAACATCGACACTTTATTTACCTATTCTTTTAAGATGGGACTCCTCCTTTCTCGGGTCGATACAAAACAAGAAAAGCGAGGACTCTGCCATGTCCTGCCTAAAATCTCAAAAAGAAACTATCAACCCTCTACATCAAGCGCACAAGCTCCCATCAAAGGTGTCGATTATCTACATCAAAAAGCTCGGCTCCTACTCGTCGCGCGTGAGTCTCACACCCAACCCGGTGCATCAGGTGGTGGCGGCGGCAGCATCCCTTGCATAGCACCATCTCGACGGACGTGAACAGAAATGAACTCTTGTATGACAGGGCCCCCAGCCAGGCCGATATCATACATAACTAAGCATCGCACTCGGATGAACGTCAATCCGGGCACAGAGGGACAATCTAACTCCGTACACTCCACCTCAACATCAGACGGTAGACCGTAAAATACCCCACGCGAAACAGCAGGTAGCGGCATAGTGCTAATCTGAAATGTTATCCCCAAAAGGGGTGAGTACAGCCACTCAGCAGATAGGGAAATCCAATAACAACTCAGTGCACCATGCATACCATCATACGATGCAGGCATTGCTTACCTTTTTGATGTCAAGTGTATTCATGCATCATCATAGCATATATATATCATCATCATCATGGCATCTCATATATCATTATCATCACATCATCATTAACCATGCATCACCATGCATATCACATCATCATTAGCCATGCATCACCATGCATATCACATCATCATTAGCCATGCATCACCATGCATATCACATCATCATTAGCCATGCATCACCATGCATATCACATCATCATTAACCATGCATCACCATGCATATCACATCATCATTAGCCATGCATCACCATGCATATCACATCATAGATCAATTTCCACTTTTATTTATCAATTGATCCCCACATTATCTTTTCTCAAATCATCAAATTCACCATCATCACCATCCCTTCGGGCAGAAACCTCCGACAGGGATCCCAGTATCCCAGCCATCTCATGGCCACTGGGCTTCCGGCCCCCCACATTCCGGGCATCTCGCATCTCAACTAGCATCACGAGGCATTTCCTTCGGGCAGAAACCTCCAACAGGGCTTCCGGCCTTTACCCTTTTAACCGGGGATCTCGCACCCTAATCCTGGCATCGCGAGTCACTCCCTTCGGGCAAAAACCTCCGACAGGGCTTCTGGCCCCCCACATTCCGGGCATCCTGAAACTCCCAGGGAATCTCTGGAATTACGCCACCAGGCCACCAGACAACATCCTCCACCACAACCTCTTACTCACATACCATTTTCCATTTTTTTTTTTATCATCCTTTTCATCTTGTTATTTCATGGCATATGATTTACATACATGCATCACAACTCATGATCATTCATACATCAATGCCGTATAACAATACATCATAATTCATGATCATACATGCATCGATGTCATATAGCAATGCATCATAATTCATGATCATTCATACATCAGTGCCATATAACAATACATCATAATTCATGATTATACATGCATCAATGTCATATAGCAATGCATCATAATTCCATAGGACTCATGGCCAATAAAATAATCCACCTTTTATTTTATTATTATTATATTATTATATTATTATATTATATTATTATATTATTATATTATTATATTTATTTATTTTCATAACTAAATATTATATTTAATATTTATGATTTTCCAAAAATCATAATCTTCAACCAATCATTAAACAAACAATTAAAATCAAATTTCGCATAAAATCCATGGCTAATTTGCATTTTACATAATTTCCCAAATTTCCACACAACATTCGGATCATGGCCAGATTGCACAGTTTTCGAATTAATCCAATTAAAATACTCATATGACCTCAGAAAATTCCCAAATTTTACAGGATAATAGCCAACACATTTTCGTGAATTTTTCATGAAGAACTCTTAGCCAAATTCTTTATAGATTAATTTATATAACTCCACGAAGCTTCTGGAACCTCTACCGTTTCGTCCAGAACGTACATCACCGAAAAACTTAGGTTTGGCCCATCAAATCTCTTTCGTTTCTCCTGAAATTCGAGTATGTTATATATCAATGTGTCCTTTACAATTTTCATGAAGGGATCTAGGTAAAATACCCAGATTTTGGTCACCATTTTAACCCATGAAGTCTCGGGTGTCTCGGTTCACTTCAACAGAACCATCCGTCTCAAAGATCTAGCTGGTTCACTAAGTTATACTTGTTATTTTTACCTCATTTTCGAGTATGTTGTAGCTTAGGGTGTTTCCTACAACTTTCAAGAAGACAACAAAGTGATATCTCCAACAGAAATCGACATGCAACCAAGAAATCAACAAAAGGTCAGTGAAGATTTCGCAGATCTGAGGTCTCCGTATAACAAAGCTTTTGACCCCACATATCACCATCGTTTTCCATGAAATTCGAGTATGTCATACCTCAAGATATTAGCTTCAACTTTCATGAAGACACCGAAGCCAAAATCACACTCCAAATACACATGCAAGCTCGAATAAAATACTGTCTACCACCAACCGAACGGAAACAGCCACATAACATGAATACATTCAACCCTCACTTCGGTATTTCGCCCAAATCACCCCTAAAACCGAACATGCAACCATCAAAACAACATGCAAGAGAAGTTAAGGACCCCCCACTTGCCTCCAAAATGAACGAACAGCAAGCACAAGGCGGCGTAGGACGGTCGGACAAGGCGGCGATGGCGAGACACAGCGGCTGCACCTCCCTCTCGGCTCCGCCTTCTCTCTTTCCCTCTCGGTTTCTCTCTTCCGCTCAAGCCCTCTCTCTCTCTCGCACACCCCTCTTGGACGAAAATGAAGCAAGAGCCGGCCACTCTCTCTCCTAATCCCCTTTTATATCCCCTCAATTGCAATGATTAATCCACCACACCCATGGCCAATGCATGCTCTTCCTTTGGCCACTTGTAATTTCAATTTTTTTGAATTCAATTTGGGCTTGGGCTTGGGCTTAGGCCCAACCAGCCACTCCTTCTTGGGCTGGTCGAAAATCCTTCTTGGGCCCAATGGGCCGACTAGCTTGGCCCACCAAGCTTTAGGCTAATGGGCCCAAGGCCCATTTCGAAAATTAATCCCTATTTTCTCTTTTTTTTTTTGAATTCCTTTTAATTAATATTTCTAAACTCAAATTTCATCTTGGCCAAAGTCTTGGGATATATTTTTAATTATTGAAATTTAAATCATATGGCCAAGCATTTAAATTTAAATTTCCACAACACAAGCAAAATTCATCAAATTAAAAGACAAATTGGCTAAAGCATAAGCCATAAAATTCTATCACCTAAAAAGACATTTAACACACCTTAAGGCTCGGCTTTGAATTTCCGGGATGCCACACCACACCACACAATTTTACCTCATAATAAGGCCCAACCATCTCTACACTCAAGTGTGTTCCAGTTCTTACGGCCCATTGGCCACGGTCAACTCCCAGTTGACAGTATGGCTAACTTTCCAGTTAGTGATCCGGTTAAATATGACTTTCGGGCCATGGCTAACTTTCCAATCAGCAATCATCCAACTCTCGTCGGGCTACCGATTAAAAGATCGGGCTTTGCCCCGTCCCGTTGGGCATGGCTACTTCTAGAACTCCCATTCAGACGCTTTCCCAAAAAGGGACATTGGTCTAAAATCTACTGCGATCAGCTTTTGACTCCCGTCGAGTATCACTCCCAAACTCCCATTGGGTGACGGTCCAACATTTGATCACGCAAACATACCCCCCTCAATTCCTTCTCTCCTAAAAGTGGTCCATCTCCAATGTCTCTCGGATAATCTATATTTCCTTTTTTTTTTTGTGAAAATCACTCAATTCATGCGGATGCCCATGCATTGATACACTCAAATCACCTCATAAGATCAAAACACATAAAATTGGACAACTTTTCATTCTAGGGTGAACAGTGCGCGTGAACAGCGTTCTACGAATAGTAACTCGTGAATAATAACTTGTGAACAATGTTGCGTGAACAATAACTTTCTAGAATTTAATAACAAATAAATTAAATCCAATTCATTAAAAACGCTAATTAAAGCAAGGAAAGCATCAAGAATAATCACGAACTACTACCGACCCTAACTGATAGAAATGGTCCACCCACGCATCTCCGAGTTTAAATCCAGAAATCTAATCAACCAAGTTCAAAAAATTCTCAAATTTGAATATGTTGTAAAAAATACATTAAAAAACATTTTTCATGAAGACACCTTAACTCAGATCCTTCTAGATTAAGCCCAATAAATCACTCAATCCAGTACAAAAACTGGGTCAGTTTCCAGAAAGTCTGTTTTCTGAAATCAATTTTGATCGAGGTCCAAAAATTGTTCATTTGATCTGAAATTTGACTATATTAAACTAGAAGATGTGACAAACAGATTTTATGAAGAAACTATTTTGAAATTCGAATCCTAAGAGTTGATAAAAACCCCTAGAATCCTAAAAGGTCACAAATTCCAGCACAGTCCGAGATTTTGTTTGCAAATGACGGAGCTGAAATCACATACTTTTAAATATCTAAAACTCTTGAGTAAAATATATCTTGTAGATCAAGATGTCTAAAAAATTTCTTAAGAAGAAATTGACTTCAAATTCACAACTCATTTCGATCTACAAAAATGGCAAACAGTGAGGGTCTAGAAATTAGAACTGTAGAAAGTCCACTGATTTGGACTAATCCATCTTCAAATGTGCTAATCTCACTAATTAGATTAGCTAGATTATCACTAATTCATACTTAAGTTGATCTAATCAACCTCCTAAGCAAGTTTAGGCACTAATCAAATGATTATGAGCTAAACTCACCCGTTAAACGAGCCGGAGACACGGACGCAATGGTGACAACGAAGGCTACGCTCGGGGACCTCTACCACAACGATCCAAGGCGGTCCCGGGGTGGGAATAGCAGCCACAAACTCAAATTGCCATTGAAACTTTGAAAACTAGACTGCCGGAGAAAGAACAAAGCTAAACGGATTTGGCCTAAGCTTCGGCAAGGGGTTAGCCAGCGACCGGTGGCACTTGGGGGAAGAGAGGGACCTGCTGGTGGTTAGCATGGGTGGAAGTAGGATCAAAATGGAAGAAAAATGGCTAAAACAGGTGAAACAAGTGAAGCAGTGCAAGTTGCCAAGCGAACCGACAAACCGACGAGCTGTTCCTTCCAGCCGGCAGATGGGTCGGTTAGTGGCTCCGTTTGCGAGCGGCCAGGTTCTCCTTAACGGTTTGGACCTTCTGAGCACGATGGTGGGTGACACAAAGGCTGATTCTCATGAGAAGACAACTCTTAACTTCTATTTTTGGCAAAAGGTCAGTTGGAACAGAAACAAGCAGAGAAGGAAAACAAGGAAAGGCTATGAATTTGCTTGGGGCTAAAGAGGGAAGAGAGAGAGAGATGTGAGGGCTGGTTTCTCTAGTTCTCACAAGCTCTCAAATGCCTCAACAATGGATAAAGTGAGGAGCAAGGAGGAAGAAGATGGCTGCTCAGCTGAAGGGGGACCACAATTGCCTTAAAAGTCCACCTTCTATCCTCTAAACACTCATGGCGTGCCCCACCAATCCTTGGCTATCATCTATGGCCCTTTAGCAGCCCACAAACTTCCTAAGCAAGCCATTGAAGTGGTTTAAAGGTAGCACACCATGGGGGCTACGAATTTTGTACATTTGGCATTCAATTCAATTCCTCTTCAATTCTCCGTCGATTGGACTCAATTTAGTCCCTATAAATTCAGCTAAGATGCCATCGTCCCTCTTAGGATTTTTCCTCATCGATTTGTCCAACTTGAATCCCAAAAATGCGATAAAAAATGGTCCTCCGATTTTTTTGGTCAAAAACGGCCATACTTTGAATTTTCGCCAAAAATCTTGATTTGCAGAAAAATCTTCAGAGGATGAGTTGACATTTCTAAAATGAATCGTGACATGGAAAAAAATTTAATTTCTAAAATTGGGTTTAAATTTGCGGTTAATTTAAATTTGGCGCGATTTTAGCGTGACCTAGTCTATTGGGTAGCTTTTATCAATTTTTGGTACAATTGACCAGTGATCGATTATTTTTTAGCCACATTGTGCATCTTCGACTCATTGGTGACTCTCGGTTGTCGTGAAAATCTTGAAATTTCAAATGCGAACAGAGGGTGCAGAAATGATAGAAAAATCGGTTTAGTGTTGTTCGACGAGAATTTTGCAATTACGTGGAATCACCCATACTCTAATCACATACCTCCATCAAACTAACATATCTCCGATCTCTGAGTGCCATATTGACCCTTGTAGATAAACACAATTGAGCTGTCAATTCCTAGTCAAATTCTCAAATCTATTGCGTTGAAATCCCTTAACGACTTCACCAGATAAACTAGTTATTTCATGAGTGATCAACTCAGAGAATAGAACTATAGGCACATTGATGAAAAGCCCAGATTATTCAATCAAAAACAGAACCCGAAAATTAAGATGTCACACAACTAGTCAATCCTACCAGCCTATATACATAAGAGTCTAACTCAAAAAGGGCTACTAAGCCACCTAAGCTCTGGACTCTTCAGTCAAGGGCTCCGAGTCCATCACGACACCATCAAGGGTGTCAATATCCATAGGATGCCCTATTTTCCACTTCTCGGTCCTAATAGGAGGCCCATCAAAACCTTGTAAGGGACCCCACAACGTACGTGTCGTACCTCCATCTAAGGACTAGAAAATTGTAAACCTCGACGAGGTGAGATAATGTCTCAACGAGTCTACACCCTAAACTTCGATTAGAAAGGTAATTCACCTATAGACAGCCTAAACACGCATCATATGAGACTTACCTTGTCTCAGCACCTCCCTACACATTAATACAACTCATATACATATGCATACAATAAACATATTTAATAGTTGGAACACTGTACATCAATTATCACATATTCACAGGAGTTCCGATTATAAGGCCAAATTGTTATGACACGTCTCATTTCGTGCCACACAATTTTACCCCATAATTAGGCGTGGCTATTTCACTCATTCAAGCGTTCATGTTAATTACAACCCAACGGCCACGACTAACTAAACAGTTGGTAGTCATCCAGCATAATCGGGCGTCATCCCACTTCATCGAGCACGGCAACATCTACCTATAGACGGCATTCCTAAAGGAGCATAAACCCAGTCTCCACTGCGACCGGCATCCGTTGACAAGGGGCATTCCCGAAGGAGCATCGCCCTCGATTTTCATCGAGTGACAGGTTCTCATGGCGATCATACGCATATCCAATCTCGGCCAAGGACATCATTCTTTGCACTTAAATGCCTCAATTTCAAATAATGTGCTTAACCTATTTTCTTCATATTAAAAATACCTAGTAAAATAATTGTGCATGGACACACAATCAAATTGAACCATAAAATGTGATATACTGTGACATCCTGAAATTCGATCCCTCTGAGAGATGACTAAATTGGAATTTCGTCAATGCATTATTGGTCGATCTCACTCGAAATTGATCACTCTAAGATACTAACCTTGAGGGGAAAAGTTAATGAGAACAGAACTCGTACAACTAAAGGACTCAACTTAGGAAAACGACTAGATTGTGAGACTTGCGTGAGGATGATCCTATAGATAGGTGGGACAATTTTAAGGATGACTAAAAGTCGATTTGTTGACAGGTGATTCTGTTTACTGTTACCGAGCCCACAAACGACCCTAGGTTGATCCTTAGTAATTGTATACTTTGAAATAAAAATCTATCATCAGCAATTTCATGTAGTCAAGAACGTTCATGCGTCGAAATGTCTTGAGCGTGGTTTGGCATGAGTCGGTTACGCGTGAATTCTCAAAGCCGTCTTTCAATCTGAGTTGTACCCAAAATGGCAATGGGCGAAATTGACATGGCATGAGAATTAAGGATTAGACTTCGAATTATTGGGAATGTCCGGGACGAACTTTGGATGAAGCTATTTCATCAATCGACAATGCCAGTTAAGGCAAGTATTTGGAAAAAGGGATTTTCAAACTGAGGAAACGAGCCCATGAAGACGTGGGCCGGGCTAAGCAAGCGTGGGTCTCAAGCCCAAGGTAGGACAGCCATGGTGGGCTTAAGGCAAGCAAGTGAGCCCAACTTCAAGCCTTTGCGCCCAATTACATTTTATAGCCCATTTCTCCACAATTTGAGCTCAAACCAATTTTATTCAAGCCCGTATAAAATCTCAGCCCGTACATATGTATAGTACGGTATACTATACTTTGAGAAATTACCATTTTACCCCTTCTAGAAGTGGCATTTATTGTTAAGGGACAAAGAGAGAGAAAAGTCAAAGAAAATTATGAAGGGAAATGATGTAAAGAAAGGGAAATTGGACTTGGCTTCTCTCTCTCTCTCACGTTTTCTTCCCCCTTCTTCTCACGAAATTTCCTCCCCTCTCTTTTCTTCTCTCTCTCTCTCTCTCTCTCCTCATTTCTCTCCCTCCCCAACGTCAGCCCCCACTCCCCACATATCTCTCTCTCTTTTCCTCCCCACTCCCACATCCTTCTTCCTCTTTCTTTCTCTCTTTAGTTCTTTTTCTGTTTTGCTCCCAAAACAGCATAGTGTGCTACTGTTTTTGTGCCAAACCAACCACCATCTTGCGCCATGGCCATGGGCCATCACTGTCCGCAAGCCGCTGTCCACTGTCGAAGAGTCGCACCACCCATTCACAAGCCATCCGCTAGTCATTCTCGCTGAATTAGAAACCACCTTCGCCGAGAGCCATTTTTGTCAAGCGCTTCCATGACATTTCGGATGTAACCGTGCGTAGCCCTCACCACCACCATCGCACTCATGTCGTCGGAATTGTCGTCGGGTGAGTTTAGCTCCTAATCTTTTGATTAGTGCCTAAACTTAATTAAGAGGTTAATTATGCTTAAAGGTTGTTTAGATTAGCTTAAGTATGGATTAGTGATAATCTAGAATGGTTATATTAGCCTTAGAATGGATTAGTGCTAATCTAATTCATGAGATTAGCACCATTGATGATGGATTAGTCGAATCCAATGGAATTTCTGCAGTTCAGATTTCTAAACCCCCGCCCTTTGCCATTTTTGTAGATTGAAATGGATTGTAAATTTGAGGTCGATTCCTTCTGGAGAAATTTTTAGATATGTTCAACTATAACATATATTTTAGTTACGATTTTTAGAGATTTAAATGTATGAGATTTCAGCTCTGTCATTTGCAAATAGAATCTAGGACTGTGTTGGAATTTGTGACCTTTTGGGATTCTAGGGGCTTTTATCAACTCTTAGGGTTCGAATTTAAAAATTGTTTCTTCGCAAAAGTTGTTTATCACATCTTCTAGTTTAATATAGTCGAATTTCATATCAAATGGACAAGTTTTAGATCAAATCAAATTGATTTCGAAAAACAGACTTTCTGAAAACAGATCCAGTTTTGGTACTGGATTGAGCGATTTGCTAGGCCGAATATAGAATGATCTGGGTTAAGGTATCTCATCACAAATATTTTTTTAGGTGTCCTTTATAACATATTCAAATTTGAGAATTTTCTAACCTCGTTTAATTAGGTTTCTGGATTTAAACTTGGAGATGTGTGAGTAGCCTGGTTTCTACTAATTATGACCGATTTTAGTTTGGTAATGGTTCTTGATGCTTTGCTTGCTTTAGTTAGTGTTTTTAATGACTTGTGGATTTAATTTATTAGTTATTTAATTATGGAATTTCACTGTTCAAGACACATTGTTCATGAGTTACTATTCACATGCACTATTCACTTGGGAATGAAAAGTGGTCTAATTTCATGTGTGTTGATTTTAGGGATAAGTGCACCATAAGTCCTAAAACTTGTCACGAAAATATATTTGAGTCATAAAACTTGCAAAAAGTGCAAATAAATCCTAAAACTTGTCAAAATGTTTCATTGGAGTCCTAAAATTGACCTCGTTAGCCTTTTGTATTAAAAATACTGACGTGGCATTTAAAATTAATTTTTATTTTCCACGTGACTTTTTTTAATGATTTATTATTTTTTTAAAAAAATAGATTTAAAAACTAAAAAATTAGATTTATCGATTTTATCTTATTTTCAAAAAAAAAAAGAAAAAAAGAAAATTTATTTAAAAAAGAAAACAGTTCAAAAAAAAATGGCAGCCTCGTCGAAGGGGCCGGCGACGATCACCGGCCTCGGGTGGGGGTGGCCGGCTCTCGCCCAGCTAGGGCGAGGCCTCGCTGGCTCTAGGCGAGGGATGGCGACCCTCGCCAAGCCCGAGCAAGGGTGCTCGTCATCGGCCCCAAGCGAGGGCCAACGAGGTGTCGCCCAAGCCAAGTGACGGTCGCCAGCCCCCGCGAGGGCCGGCGATGCCTCGCCCAGCCCGGGCAACTGCCACCAACCCTCACTCAAGGCTGACGAGGCTCCCCCAGATCTGGCAAGCCTTGGTCGGGGCCGGCGAAGCTCGCCTAGATCTGGCGAGCCTCGCCAGCCTCGAGTGAGGGCCGACATGGCATCACCCAGTCCAGGCGACGATCACCGGCCCCCCGCGAGGGCCAGCGACGCCTTGCACAGGCCGGGAGACGGCCACCGGCCCCCCGTGAGGGCCGGTGTGCCCAGATTTGGGCACCCTCACTCGAGCTTAGTGAGGGTCACCGGCCCTCACCTAGGACCGGCGAGGCCTTGCCTTGGCCAGTCGAGAGCCGGCCACCCTCACCCGGGGCCGGCGACCTTCACTGGCCCCTCTGGCGACAGTTGCCAACCCCTCCGACGATGCTTCCATTTTTTTTCTTTTTTTTTTCAAAAAACGGCTTTCTTTTTAAATAAATTTTCTTTTTTCTTTCATTTGTTGAAAATAAGATAAAATCAATAAATCTAATTTTTTTTAAAAAATCATTAAAAAATCATTAAAAAAAGTCACGTGGAAAATAAAATTTAATTTTAAATGTCACATCAGCATTTTTTACGGAAAAAAGCTAACGTCGTCGATTTTAGGACTCAAATGAAACATTTTGATAAGTTTTAGGACTTATTTACACTTTTTACAAGTTTTAAGACTCAAATGCATTTTCATGATAAGTTTTAGGACTACTGGTGCACTTATCCTTTGATTTTATGAAGTGAGTGGATATGTAAATGCATGGGCATTTGCATGAATTGAGTGGTGCTTTGTGCAATTGTGTGGTGATTGGAAACTATTGGTATTTGATTAGAAAATCTCGGGTGTCAGATTTTGACACCAAAAATGGTTTTATATACCATATAAAATAATGGGATTTTAAAATGAATGATATTAATTTTTCTGGTTCAAATTGACCATGTACCCACACATGACTATTTTCCCGGATGTTTTTAATACAAAGGAAATATGTCAAATTCACTATTTTAATTGAGACAATTAAGTGCAATATACGATGTCTCTGCTAGGTTTGAATGAGTGTATGAATGATATGAGAACCCGTCACAAGCCTTCAAGAATGCCCTAAGTCAACAGATGCCGGTCGCAATGGAGGCTGGGCCGATGCTTCTATATGGAATGCTATCTAGATGTAAACGTTGTCGTGCTTGATGGTGTGAGACGATACCCGATTATGCCGGAAGACCGCTAACTGTTGAGTCGGCCGTGGCCGATGGGTCATAATTAATTGGAACACATGAGTGTTGAGATGGTTGAGCCTTATTATGGGGTAAAATTGTGTGGCATTGAATGAGACGTGTCACATCAATTTTATCTTATATGCGGGACTTGTGTGATTAATCAATATATACTGTGTGGCGCACTAATGTGCAAGGGCGTATAAGAATCATGGTATCATTGCTTTTGATTGTACATGAGTTGAGCACATTGTTTATGGCATGCACGCATGAATAGATAACATGTAGGGTGTGGTAATGGCCAGGTGAGATCGTTGGTGACACGACTCACATGTGATTGATAAACCGCATCATCTAATGGCCATGTACATTGCATGTATTGTACTGAGTTACAACGTGCAGGATATGGCATACCAGGTAAGGTTGCATGCGAATTGACTATTGATTGTTGGTTGTTAATCTTTGGGTTGTTTGTGGGGTGGTTCTGAAAAGATATCCCGAGTTGAGTTGGTGTCTTAACCGAGGGCTTAGGGGAGGACTCGCTGGGATTTATATCTCCTTGGTTATTGTATAACAATTTTCAGGTTCTTAGTGTGAGAACCCGGAGCTTGAAGCGAAAGGGTCAGGAGCATAGGTGGCTTGGTAGTTCTTTATGAGATAGACATTCTGTATAAGCTTGAGGTGTTTATGAAAGTGTATTTGATTTGAAACTAGTTGTCCTACTTTTCTATCCCATGTTTGTTGTTGTTAGGGAATTAGTTAATTCGCTTCCGCATGTGCAATAAAATGAAAAGGGTCGGCGACGAGTCTTGAGAACGTTGCAAAATCCTATCGACCACCGAGGGATGTGCGCACGCTCGAGGTTTGGGGCATGACATATACCCTCTTTTCAAAATTTCACAATTTGATATAGTATTTAAAATATTTTTTGCATCAAAAACCGACACTCGGTATTTTTCTAATTAAATACCAAAAATTCATAATTTCGAAATAATAATTCAAAAATCATCAATCAACATCCAATTGCATAAATTAACACTCAATTTCACAAATCAACGCCACCATGACGATCGGCGTAAAATTGTAACAACCGACTATCCCGATATAATTTATGCTAATTAATAAATAATTAAATAAATAGCAAAGTATTTAAATTAAACCACTAATTAATCTACATACACTAATCTAACCACCTAATTGGACTAACTAATTAATCTAATCAACTAAATAAGCTAACTAAATTACACTAATCCCACTTAGCCTAATCTAACCCTCCCTTAAGTGCAATTAACCCATAATTAGAGCTTAAGAGGTTAACTCACCGGTTTAGCATGAAATCCGGTTCATGGTGACGGCAACCAAAACTCGAGCCTACAGCAACACCAAGGGAGGTCTAGAAAGGGCCGAAAAAGGCCAACTAAGCCTCAACTCTAAGCTGAGGTTCGGCCTAGCTTTCTAGTCTTCGATTCTGCTTCGGGTCGAGCTGGCTGGTCGCAGGGCTTCGCTGAGTTGGATGAGCGGCGCAACTAGGATGAATGAGCCAGGTGGATGACGGTGGCTTGCAGGCAGACGTGAGGAGCTGGTGGCTTAAGGACGGCAACAAGCGGCCAGGGGCGTGTTGGCGGCCTAGCTCGTGGCTTCGAGCTGGCTCAAACACGGAGAAGGGGGCAGCATGAGGGTGGTGGCTATGCTGATTTGTTTATGGGTTGCAGCAAGTAATGGAAATGGAACAAAGGAAGTGAAGAGGAAGAAGAAATAAGAAGAAGCAGAAGCTGGACAGAAGGGGGGTGTACGGTCAAGCAAGCCAAGGGGGAAGAAGGGGAATTAGAGGAGGACAAGGGGGGACAAGAGGCCTTGAAAGTCCACCTTAAATGTCTATTGCACTTGAGAGAAAGCCTCACAAGTCTTCAGCCCTATCCAGCAGCAATTTTCCTTCCCAAACTTCTCAAACAAGCCACAATTGAAGGCCAAATTGCAACAGCCCCACAGCCCTACAAATTTGCACCCATTACACTTCAATTTCTTCACAAATCTCTCCAATTTGATGGCCAAATTTGCTGAGGAAGAAGCCCATACCAATTTCCATGCTTGCCTTCATAACTAGTTCACTTTGAAGGCCAAATTTTCACTTAAAAATACCCCTCCGAATTTCTTGAATTTACTTTGCCGAATTTTGATTTTCTACCAAAAATCCGGGCTCGCCGAAAATTCTTTAGAGGATGCAACGATGTCTTAAAAATAAATCGTGATATGCTAGAACTTTCAATTCCCGAAACCGAGTTCAATTTCATTGTTAATTTCGATCGGATGCGATTTTAGCGTGACCTAACCTACCGGGTAGCTTTTAGGAATTTTATTGCGCTCGACCCATGGTTGATAAATTTCAAACCACATTTGTGCATCCCCAACTCATCGACGACTCTCGATTGTCTTAAAAATCTCAATATTTTAATTATAGGCACCGGGTACATAATCGACTAGAAAAATCAGTTTAGTGCCGTTCGACATGAATTTTGCAATCAGATATAATCACCTACAATTTAATTACGTGCCTCTGTCAAATCAACCTATCTCTAATCTCTAATCGATTATAACGGTATTATATTGACCCTTACCGATTAGCATAATTGAGTAGTCGATTTCTAATCGAATTTTCAAGTCTGTCGCATTTATATCCTTTAACGGCTTCACCTGATAGATTAGTTATCTAATGAGTGATTGGCTCAGAGAAAATGACTATAAGCGCGTCGATGAAAAGCCCATTTCATTTAATTGGAACAGGGTTGAAAATTCAGGATGTCACACATTCCCTTTATTGGATGAAAATTAAGGCACCACAGCGTAGGAAAGGTTACGTTGGAAAATATGGATCTGACATTGTTAGAAATGCTAAGAATCCACAGCTCGCAAAGAGGATGTCAAGAGGGAGGAAAGATGCAAGAGAATAGAATCGATAGTCGCAAAGTATAACTAGCTTGAGGGACAAACTCTAAGTTCATGATCTTGCCTTGATTTGTCTCTGGTCAGGATTGTTGATTAGTTTGGTAATGTAAGTAATCTGGTCATTTATTTCAATTTATAAGTATCATCTAGATGATATACAAAGATGACAATCTCCTCTCATTATTATCTTTTAAGAAGTTTAATAGCTTCAACACAAGAGTTGTTTGTTTATATGAAATTTGTGGTTAACCATTGTGGAACATATAAGATAAGTATATTGTCTAATAATTGTCATTTTAAGAGTTATTTAATGAGATGCATGTTGATCCTTTATTCTAAGTCTGCATATGAACCACATAGATTCTAGATAAGATAAAGAGATTTTCCTTTGACTTTTCATTTTAAAAGGCAATCTTAAGATTAATAAGTTAGCATTTGTCATGACCCTCTTGAGGTGGTTAATAAATTACCAACTAGTGCGAACGGTCCTCTGCAAGGTGGCGCTTACACTTGGCTATGGTTCTCTCAAGCTCTATTGGTCACAAGTTGATTTTGACTAGGTAAATTATGAGATATATTTATTTTATTTTTAGAGTTGCAGCTAGCCTATTGAAGGCCGGTTAGAGGTCAAGTAAAACACAATGCAATAGGCATTTTTATTTCTGCGAACTAGAGATTCATACTAGGGAACATGATTATGCTAGAGATTTCTAATGCTTAATTTTGGTACCTTTTTCCTTTTTGAAAGAGCAAAAATGTGATCTTTTCCAGATTTCGTTAATCCTAAACGCACGCATACCTAGATGGCTATACATCATTAAGTTCATACAATAAACTTCCAATTTCATTTGGTGAAAACATGTCTCAAGTTTGAACCCATACAAAACCCAACTCAATGTATTGTGTGGTCACTCAACCACATGAAAGTAAGAAGAAAGAAAAGAGGGGCACATCAAATGAAGATGGACAACATGGATTTATGTGCATATTTCCACGTTCTTTTTTTTCTTCTTCATCAGTAATGCATGCGCATGGATGCGTATATATGCCCATAGAAGATTGTGGGTGCCAAATGCTTTTTTTTTTTGGGTCCGAAATATAAAGATTTGCATTAACTATTCCCAGCTCTATGGCCGAGAGTCAGCAGTTTACATCTAACATTTACAAAAGTACCGGAGACTATGGCATCAGCCATTACAGGATCTTGAAGCATAAAAGGTGTAAAAACATTCCAGTTTTGGCCCAGGCCTGTCCTACCATGGGCTTTAGCAGCCCTATCAGTAGCCCTATTCACATTCCTTATACAATGCTGAAGTCGCAAATTAGGGTAAACGCCAAGCAAAGTTTGTAGTTCAGCAAAGAGAACCTATTCTTCCCATGGTGGTTGCTGTTTGGTGTGGAGAGTGTCGATCAAGCGCTGGCAATCGGATTCGATCAAAATAGGAGCCATATTCAGGCCAAGGTGCAGCAGGTGATGCAAGGTTAAGGTGAGTGCCTGCACTTCCGATTGAAAGGCTGAGGTTGCAGAGAATCGATCTGTGTATACATCGGTGAGAAGGCCCCGAAAGTCTCTGCTAATACATGACATAGTCCCTTCTCGAGCTCCTAGGTGGTGAGATCTGTCAATATTGCATTTCAGGTACCCATGGGGAGGAGGTTCCAACATCTGCCTTGTTTTGACAATAGAAGTCCCAATGTTCGAGTGGCTCTGCAGAATAGATCGGTGGACTTGATTGTGAGATATGGCGTTGGCAACTACCTGCGCTGGATCAAAGGGAGTCCTGCGGAAGATCTAGTTGTTGCATGCACACCTGATCCGCCATAGAACTTGCCAATCAGTTCAAGTCGAGGTAAGAGTCTTACATTGAGTGCCCTATCTGTGAGCCAATCGTCCAACCGATGCATAGTGTATAGTGAGAGTGAGATATTCAATTGCGAGTTGTTCCATATTGTTGCCGTCCATGAGCAAAAAAAGAAAATATGTTCTAGTGTTTCTGGTAAACCCTGATCACATAACCTGCATATATGGTCAGTTATAATGTGACGGCGAAGTAAATTGGCCTTTGTTGCCAGGGCATTGTGGCAAGCGGACCATAAAAAACTACGAATCTTTGGTTCTACTAGTAGTCGCCATATTCTGCACCATAGCTTGCGTGAAAACTGATGTGAGGTAGAGGCTATTTGTGCATTTGTTGTCTCTTGGATCTTGCTGATAATGTTCTTATAGTTGCCTTTCACTGAGTAATTGCCATCCGTAGTTGCTGTCCGGACCAGCGCAGATCCTTAGCATAAGCTGATCTAATAGGTATTGTTGTGATTTCCTCAACTGCCACTTCATCAAACATTTGATGGAGAAGGGGAAGTTTCCAGTGTTGATTGACTTGATCTATTAAGTCAGCCACTATTGTTGGTTCCTCTCTAGCTACCGGTCCGTGTATAATCCCCATAGATAGCCATCTATCCTCCCTAATCCGAATGCTCTCACCATTCCCAACCGACCAACGAACATTAGGTAGTATATTCTCTCTACCGAGAAGAATACTTTGCCATCCCCAAGAAGGGCGTGAACCCTTATCTGCTAAGTGGAACGGTTTGGATGGAAAGTACAGACCTTTGAAGACCTGACTGCACAACGAGTTTGGATCATTAGGTAGCCGCCAAGCTTGCTTTCCTAGCATTGCCTTATTAAAGGCCATCAAGTCTCGGAATCCCAGCCCTCCGTCATCCTTGCCCTTTTTAAGTAGATCCCATTTTTGCCATGTACCCCTACTCGTGATCAGTTGTCCACCAGAAAGTAGATATTTTCTTTTCTATCAGCTTGCAAAGAGATAAAGGAAGTTTAAATATGGACATAGCATACTAGGGAATTAATTGAACCACCGACTTGATTAAGATTTCCTTTCCTCCCTTAGATAGTAACTGTTCTTTCCAGCCTTCAAGTTTCGCATTTATTCAACCTAATATCTAGGCAAACATCTCTTTTTTTGATATTCCCCACTCAGAAGGAATCCCTAGATACTTCCCATATCGCTGCAACACCGACATTCTAAAGACACTAGCTAAATTCTCCTGAAGAGTCAGTGGGCAATTTTTACAAAAAAAAAAAAAAAAGCCAAATTTGTTTCAATTAATCATCTGGCCCATTGCTATACAATATTGATTGAGAATGTTAGCTAGATCCTAGCATTCCGATATAGTGCCATGTAAAAAGAAAACTGAGTCGTTAGTGAAAAAAAGATGGGAAAGGGTCAGACAAGACCTGTTGAGCTGTATACCTCTAAGATGACCCATCTGAATTGCTTGGTGGATAAGGGTCGAGAGAAGATTTGCCACTAAGATAAAGATGTATGGTGAAAGAGTGTCACCCTGGCGTAAACCTCAAGATGGCCAAAAGTATGATAGTTGTTCTCCATTCAATTTGACACTTAAAGTAGACGTGGTAATGCATTACATGATCAGCCGAACCCATTTTGGGTGAAATCCCAGCTTCAGTAGATAGTCCTGCAGGAAATCCCATTCAACCTTATTGTATGCTTTTTGCATGTCTGTCTTAAGTAGAACATTGAAACGACGCTTCCTTTGTCTTATGTGAAACTGATGAAGAACCTCCTGGACAATTAGTACATTATCTTGAATCTGTCGCCCGCTCACAAAGGCAGCCTGCTCTGCTGAAATGAGATCACCAAGCCAAGGTTTAAGGCGATTTGCTAGAACCTTAGATATAACTTTATATGCCTAATTGCAGAGGCTGATCGACTGAAATTGATCTAGACTCTCAGGGTGAGTCTTTTTCGGGATTAATACAATTACCGTCTGATTAAGATCGTGAGGCATCTCCCCCGAACTGAAGAAATCTCTGACCAGTGTGATCAAGTCATCCTTGATTATGTTCCAATGGATTTGGTAAAAGAGCCCATTCAATCCATCTGGACCTGGAGCCTTCGTTTTCCCCAGTTGGAACGTTGCCCGTTGCACCTCCTCATCAGTGACTATTGCTATTAGACTCGCATTCATTGCCGTAGTAACAACCTACATGCATTGGTCCAGGATGGGACGATAGTCATGTTGACCCACCGAAGTATATAAGTTTGAGAAGTAGTCAAGAGTCATCTCTTGTAAGGCCTTATGATCCCTCACCCAACGTTAGTCGTCATCTTTTAACATTCCTATTATGTTCTGTTGTTGACGTTGGATAGTTGTCGCGTGAAAGAATTTGGTATTATTATCTCCTTAGGACAACCAATTAAGTCTAGATCTCATGGCCCAATATTGCTCTTCCTGCTGCCACATTTGTTTAATCTCCTTACACAAATAAGAAAAGTTCTCTTTATCTGTGCCTATTATGTTTGGTTGATTGGTCAAGTTCGAAGTTGTTGATGTAATGCTTGCATTCTAAGATGACCATTTTTGAATGTAGATCTCGCTTCACCTTTGCAAGGCTAAAGACAACCGTTTTTGTTTTTGTACAAAGCTAGGATTTCTAACCTATACTGAATTCCATGTCTCATAGATAAGCTATTGATAGTCGGGATGTTGATTCCAATAGGCTTAAAAAAAGAACGGCCTTATGCACTTCGGATAGTTTGCGGATGTAGATAGGAGGAGCGGGTTATGATCTGATCCGATGGCCGACAATGCATAAACCTCCACCTCAAGGAATTGAAGGTGCCAAGAGAGTGTACTCACAGCTCGGTCCAAGCGTTCTTTAACTAAATCATCGCCAACTCTATTGTTTATCCAGGTAAATGCACAGCCTTTATTGTCTAGTTCCATGAAGGCACAATCATTAATGAAATCCCGAAAGGAATGGAGACGATACCTCTCTGCCTGACGCCTCCCAACCTTTTCCTATGGATACAGGATCTCATTAAAGTCCCCCACACAGATCCATGGTAAAATATTAGCATGAGATAGCCGCTGAAGTTGATCCCAAACGTGCTATCACTCCTAATACGAGGATGGAGCGTGAAGGCAGGTAAGGCGCATTAAAGGTCCATCCATTGCTTTTTGACAGATCATGTCTATATAGAATTCATATACAAGTTCAATATCCACATATATGTTTTCAGTCCAAAAAACAGCCAAACCCCCACCTTGCCTTAACTGGATTTCTCACATAATAGCTGTTGAAATGTAATTGTTTCTGTAACCGCTGAATCATAGTCTCAGAGTTTTTTGTTTCTGATAAAAACAGTAAATCGGGCTTATCCTTGGCCATCATGGCCTTTAGTGCTTGAACTATCAGGGAATTACCCAATCCCTAACAGTTCCAACATATAAGTTTCACTTATGAGGTGGTGGCTGTTGAGGGCCAGCCACCCACGCCCTTTGATCAGCTTCTTTCGCTTCCAATATTAGTGCATCCATAAATTATGACTCATCGAGATCAGTAAAAGCTAAGTGTCTCATGTCATAAGGGGAATACCTCTTCTGTTTTTTGCTTACTCCCACCTTCAACAATGCTTTGGTGCTTTTTTGTTTTTTGGTAATGACCATGTCGCTAGCCTTGTGGATGATGCCTTTCTGTTTTGCTGTTGCAGGAATTAAGGCTGTGGTAATAGGTTTGTCCATAGCCCATGAAGGTTGTGCAGAAAGCCGCTGAGGTACTGTGTTATCTCAGGTGGCCTGTGCTGCTGGTACCGCTTGAGTTTGGACTGCCTTATCAGTTTCCGAGTGAGGTAAAGGGTCAACAAGAACCGTATTAGGTGGAGGGAGCAAAGGAACAGTTGGCAGCAACGCAAGCGGCGTCTCAGGTACGGTTTCTTCACTGGGCTCGTCGATGTCTGTGGGTTGGTAGAAAGCCTGCCAGTAAGGGCTATGCTCGCGAACCTCGGCTCGAGCCATCGGCCATAGGCCATTTTTTCTTTACCATCAAGCTTTGCTTCCTCAAAAGGGTAGGTTAGACAGTATGTGGCATAATGGCCTATTTTCCCACAAGAGTAGCAAAAATGAGACAGTCTCTCATATCTAAAGTCAAGCCACAATGGTTTGCCCTCTAGGCGAATCAACTTTCCGGATTGTAAAGGGCTGTCCAGGTTTATGTCGACCCTGGCCCTGCTGGCCCGTAAGGTAGAACCTACATTAAGGTTAGATTTGATCTCGATTACTTCGCCGACTTGCTGCAAAACTCTCCGAAACATCTGTTCTGTCTGCCATTCCAGGGGCAAGCCAAAGACTTGAACCCAAAAGGTACACCAACTAAAATCATAACAATGTAACGGCGTATTAGGAATCCACGGCTTAAAAATGACCAACTGACTAGAAAAAAGCCATGGACCACCTTCCATAACCCGTTGTTTATCTGTTTCTGAATTGAATTTTGCGATATACAAGCCACCCTCGCGCAAAGAAATATCAACCTAGTCGATATGCCAAACTCAACGCATAGTACTCTGGAATGCTTGTAAGCTGATAGAGGATTTTGATAAAACTTTGGGCACTAATAATGATCGACATTCCTCTAACTTTTCTAGTGGAGGGGCTTCTTCACATATCTCAATATGTTGTTCATTACATAATCTGCCCAACTGTTTACCTAGTGACGCTATTCGTTTGGAGTCTTCACAGGTTTCTGATGCCATGGAACCGAGCCACCAACCAGAATCGCACTGACAAATTCAAGGATGCAGAGCAGACAACAGGGGACCAAGCAGCCCAGCAGGAGTACTGGTATGGGTCACAACTACAAAACCAATTCTGGAGCAACTACACATGATAGTGGAATACCGCACCAGCCCAACCCAAGTCGAAGAAAAGACCTTATCGACAACATGCATTCCATCATCTATTAATTACTGAGAACACTACTTCGCACTTACAGTGGGGAAGAGGAAGTGGATGAAACATGCAATGGTAGAGATCCTCAAGGTCGAGAGAGGTAGGGCAAATTGGGCACGATGGGTTGTCGTGCCCCTTTTGACTGAGAGATGGCACCCACAGTCGCCATGGACAGAAGCGGCCCAAGACAAGATTGCAAGGAGGAAATTGGATTGTTGAAGTAAATCGAACTTCAAGAAAGAAGGGACTACCATCAACAGGGTAGACGAGGGCTCTTCATTTCAAGAGAGATGACTCAATATCTTGAGAGTGTTGCCTTGGTGCCAAATGTTTATTCCCTTACTTTTGGTCATCTTTTGTGGACTTCATTTGTTATTTGTTAATAAATGCATAAAGAGAGAAGGAGAAGAAATGAGGAGCTAAGAGCTCTGCGTGCATCAAAGTCAAAAGGAAAGGGATGCCCTCACGAAGAGAGAGAAAGAGTGAAGAAGACTTTCTCATGCTACGATGAATGATGAGAGACTTGTCTCGGTTATAAATAGAGAAGAGCAATTGGGATAGAAGTGGGCCAAGCTCCATTCCACAACTGAGAGAAGAGAGAGTTCTTCTCATGGGAGATTTTCTCCTTGTAATTTCATCTGAGCGATTTAGCCAATTAAATTCTTGTTATTAGAATTTATTTAATTTCTTGAGTGAGATTTTCACTAGGAATTGTGAGGTGCTAAACACTATGTGAGTTATTGGGTATAATTGGAACTGAGAAATATTGAAAGAGGGTGTGTGAGTACTCAAATGATTGTATTCTTCGTTGTATTGTTTGTTTCTATAGTGGAATTATGTGTTGCTCTTCCCGTGGACATAGGTTCCAATATTTGAACCAAACCACATAAATCCGATATCCAATTTCCTTTCCTTTCTTCCAACTATTTTATCCGATTTGCTTGTCTATATTTGCAACACTATTCATCAAATCTAACAAACTCATATCATAGGTAAAATGTAATGACGATAATGAAGCAGTTAAAATGCATTTAAAATCCAATACGAGTCAAATAATCTCACTTTTGAAAGATAAGCACTTTATTCTTTGGCCTTGGTGATGGAATATGTCCTTGTCGCCACCGATCCTCGGTAGGGAAGAAAGCAAATTTAGAAGTATTGCTTAAAGGACGGGCCTACGGCCCATGATTTAGACGCGGACTCTTTCAAACCTATACTTCACACAACATTGAGTAATCAAATTGGCACTATAAATCTTTTTTGAAAAATGAGTCACCAATAGCCTATTAGGGTCAACTAGAAACCAATAAGCCACAAGAGTATACCTCACTTCCTACACAATCATGGAATCTAGGGTCGGGAACTTGGTTACACTAATTGATTAACTAGTACCCTTTCGATACATAATCATGTTCTTTCAAGAAGATATTTATCAAACAGTCTACATTGATTTTAAATTTATCCGCTAACATGTGAGATGATCATGCGAATGTTATCTCGATGCAACGTAAGTATTTACAAGCTTAATTGGAGAACAAACACATATTCGACCTATATGTGGTTTCTAATTAACACACAAATTCAACCAAATATTTCAACCTATATGTGGTTTCTAATTAACACACAAATTCAACCAAATATTTCAACCTATATGTGGTTTCTAATTAACACACAAATTCAACCAATTATTTTTTTAATTTTCTCTGGTTTAATAAAACCTATGCCTCATACAATGTGAGCTTATTCTAAATGCAATGACGTATACAACTGATGATATTCAACTACATGTCCTAATTCTAACATACAATGACTAAATGACATGTGAATGATGACATGACATATGCGATGACAAGGCACATAACGTGGGATTGATGAAGTGGCACGATGGCATGCACGATGATGTGGCAAAATAAGAAGGCACATGAAGTGATATGACATGTAATGATGGCATAGCTAAAATTATGTGACATGCAATGAGATGGCGTAGCAAATGATAGTGTGCTTAAAACTATATAACATGCACATGACTTTTTTGGATTTTCTATTAAAATTCGTAATTGAAAATGCCCTAATATGATAATGCTTAAAAATTCATTAAATCAATTAGTTAATGAAATCTATCCGTAAATAGCAATTAGATATTCAAGGTCTAATCGGATAGAATCACTACCCAATTTGGACGCGCTTAATCTTTGGCAAAATTGGGTTAAATTTTGGACAAGGCAGCTCACAATGGTGCTCGGTGATGTCTCGGCGTGCCCGACAGTGAGGGCACGCCAGTGATGGTCTTACGAGTGACCGGTGGTGATGTCTCGCTAAGAAACTTGCAAAACCAAGGTAGTTGAGCTGAGTAGGGTGGTTCGGTCGTCGTCGAGGGGTCACGACTGGAGGTTCTCGGTGTAACCATCGGTGGTGGACAACATCACAGCAAGTAGTGTATAGTGAGGACGTGTGCATTCGGCTAGATCAATCCCTCTTTCACCGAGTTATCCTTTAAGTTTTTGTTCTGTCGCTTCCTCGGCTGGACATTGGAACGTTCCTTGCCCTCCACGTAGAATCCCGCTTCGCTGATCGTGCTACACAAGATCCCAAGGAATCGGCTACACTCTGGACATTCACTTGGTCCAAGCATGCCCCCTTTGGTCTTTTTGTCCCTTTGACCAATTGCTTCTTTTGGGTCACCAATGGCTCCTCGTGCGCTGGATAAAAGACTTCGCGCAGGATTGCCAGACATCGATGACTGGGAATATGATACTGATTATGGTAGAGAAAGAGACGGTGGTGCTAAACTAGGAATTTTCGGTAGCGACAATGACGCGAGGAAGACCGGGGTTCGCCGGGACTGCTGGGAACGATGACAACGGAACTACTGGATATAACTGCAGGGATACCGAGAATACGGTCGACTGATCAAGGTTACTCAGCTGAGTTGGCCATGCGCGACGCCGCCAGATAATGAGGGGGCGACAGCAAGTCGTCGGTGATGGATAGTGACGTTAAACGATAGGGTGTGCTGGCAAGCGAGGTAGAGGCGCGCGATGGACAAGCTAGCTGCGAATGGAGTGACCGATGAGGGGGGAGTGGTGATGGCGTTCGTAGAAGGACAGGAGCCAGAGATAAACACCGGCAATAAGGCTTCGAGGATATCAACAAGAAATCAAACCAGCCCGCCTGACGAGAGCAACAACGGCGCCGGGAAGTTAACCACATTGGCGAACAAGGACAAGCATTCACGAGTAGGACCAGAGAACGCCCAAGAATGATCAACGGTCGCCTTTTTCTCTATATGGATGACATTGTGTTTGGATTAAGGCTGCTAGACACCAACAACAAGAATCGCTAGATTGCTGGTGAGACTTCTTCAACGCCAAGCAGGGGCTAGCGCTGGGCGTCGTCTGAGGTCATTGCAACAAGACCAAAACTCGCCTTTACACTGAGGTTGCGGGATCTTTGGTGGCTGTGGAATTGCTGGACTGAGTGATAAGTCTACGGTCATATAGTGAGGAAGGAGACGCCGATCGCACTTGGGTAGGAGTGGGGCAGTGCTGGAACTCGTTGAAGCCATTGCTCGAGGCTAGAAGATAATGGCGGCATCGACCGTCTTTGGTGTTGTGGTGATTCATGGCCTGGTAAGCTTGAGAGCAGCAATTGGAAATCGGAGCTAGGACATCATTGGGGTGGGCAACGAAAGCTGTGAAGAGGGCTAGCGTAGGGAGACGCCTGTTAGATGCAAATTGTGCAACCCCAAGATCTCCATAACCAGAACAAGAACATGCATAATTGAGTAGAAAGATTAACGCACGTGGATCCATCGAACATAAAGCGAAAGGAGAAAAATGGATTACCCACATATAAAGAGGATCCACGCATCAAGTTCTTCTCCTCTATTGCCCTCCGTATCATTGGCTCAATGAGGCGGCCCCCTCATATGTAGTGTTAGGTAAACGCCCCTTGGGTGAGGATACATGTGAGAATTAGGGTTAGAAGAGAGACTTGAGTACTATTTATAGAGTTTCCAGCCAATCCCTCTCATTACGGGCCAAGCTCAACTCGGCCCACACTAGCCAGCCCATATTAGACTAATTAAGAAACCTTCTATCTCACTTTAGACCAACCATGTTTTATGATAACCGTAAAAACAGTAAATTACAATATCAATTAATTTAGTCCACATTAGGAAAACTCTTACATTCTCCCACTTGGACTATACTAATTGAAATTGTACCATATGTGCGCACATTTGGTTCAGAGATAATTGTTAATAGTCAATCCTATCCCATAAAGTCTTAAACACCGAATCATGGCGGTAACTGCATGTATACACACAGAGCCTTCCATGGTCACGAATGTTCTCAACTTTATTGATATGGATTCAATATGGCAATGTGTCAAATGGATAACATCTCTCATAGAGAGATCTCATTTGTCAGTCATCATTCTCTTACCTTAGGTGTCACAAAAAAAACTTGTGCCACTAGAGAATGCTTTATGGTTCCAATGAACCCACATATGTCTTGTCCTTATGGTTAACATTTCTTTATGTATCACAAGACATATGCACAAGGCTAATAACCGGATGCCCGGATGCCCCTAGCCTTCACTCAAGGTCTATACAATTCCTTGAGACTTTATCAATATGTATTCAACATAATAACAACACATTCAAAATATTTTATTGAATGCAAAAGTTGATACATATCAAACCGTTACTAAGTGTAACAAACCACAGATGTGAACTTTATCAGAGTAAAGCCAAAATAGCTCTTACTAAACAACAGTATTCGAAGATACTCCTAGGCCCATGTTAACGATATGTTACTAAAATATACATGGCCATAGGCCTTTAGTTTATAAATCTGCAACCACATCATCGGTGAAAATATGTTATATCATAAGTCACATTTCTGTACCGTTTCTTTATGGTCAAAAATATCTGACCACTATATATTTAGACCCCTTGAGACCTCTGTAGTAAATAAATAATACTATAAAGTTGTTATCTCAATATAACCGTATGGGTCTATCCATCAAGTTAAAACGATCAATTTCGTCATGAGGTTTTGGAGCCTAATAGCCTAAGTAACAACCTAAAAGAATGTTACTAACACTGCATATATAGTAGAACATAACAAAGAACTTTATTTACTGCACTTCCTACAAACATAAATCTGTATTCTGTTATTGATTGCATGTCATCAGAACAGCAAGCAAAGTTTACATCTAAATACTCTACTAACTGCAAGAATTGATTATAAATTAGCATATAATCCCTTGTCTTCTTTAAGTACCTTAAAACCTTCTTGACAGCAACCCAGTGATCATGTCCTGGATTTGACCGATATCTGCCTAGAAGTCCCGTCACAAAGACAACATTTAGTCTAGTGCAAATTCCAGCATATATTATACTTTTAGGTGCACTGACACAAGGTACACCATTTAATTAGATTTTCTCAATATCTAAATAAGGACAATGTGATAGATATAGTCCATCACCCTTAACAACAGGAGCAATTCCTAGCTTGCAATGATGTATATTGAATATTTCCAATATACAATTAGCAAATGTCCTCCGAGAAAATCTAAGATAATATAGCAAAAACAATCCTTACAGACCTCAGTATTGTCTCAAGGTCATAATTTGTAAGCAAAATATCATGTACATAAAGTATGAGAAAAAATAAATTTCCTCCCACTAACCTTGCAGTATATTGAATTACTTTATTCCCAATTGAACAAAATAACAACACTGTGAAACTTTAATAATATTGTCTAGAAACTTGCTTAAGACCATGAATTAGAACTTTTCAGTTTACACACAAGTTTACTTGAATCTGCTACAAAATCATCCAGTTGCACAATATAGATTTTGTATCTATTTGGCGTAACTTTATATCAAAATAAATTATTAATGCCACATTCACTCTGAAAGAACATTTAAAGAAATAATTATTTCTTCACTATAAACAATCCACCCATCTTTCAGAGTTAAAACGTTAGTTACAAATTTGGCTTTAAATTCCACAATCTTTGTTTGAAATTCTCATAGTTTTGTACGCCAATTTGCAACTAATAAACTTGTGATATTTAGACAAGTCAGTAAGTTTCCAAACATGTTTCATAGATTGTATATCGCCTTTTATGGCATCTAATCACATACTTAATTGAGAATAAGAAACAACATTTATAAATATGTCATTACATCAATCATATAGTGGATATTGTAATCATGCTCTCACAAATAGACTATATAGTCTGATGGTATAACTGATCGTTTTTCCTTAATAAATCTCCTTAATAAAGCTGCAACCACTTCATTCTGCACTTGAGAGGTTTAAGAAATTTCATTATAAACTATATCAAGAATAGTACCTTGAACCTCAACAAGTTTAGTCTATGGTACAGGAGATTCCATAATTATCTGTATAGGTAAAGACAAAAACATAGTAACCTCCATCATACTGTTATCTTTAATAATCTGAGAGTAGCTATCCTCTACAATTACATAAATATTTAGAAACTTTAGAGTATGTGATTCCATAATTTTTGTACCTTCTTTAGGGTCATAAAATCAATACCCCTTTTGTATATGAAAAAATTGCTTTCATAATATCAGTCCACAAAAGACCAGATAAATTGGTCTTACTAATCATACTCATCACCATGTTCAATATGGCGCATTTATGCCTTTCGCCCAAATCTTTTTGTCAGAATTTTCAGGTATAGTAATTAAATTACCACCCCAGAATCTACCAAGTATTTGACAAATGACCCTTTAAGCTATTTCACATTCTCATACTTGCCAAAATACTCATTGCCACCGTTAAACCCGACAACCTTTTAATCATATACGAGATGTATATGTCATTAGGACTTAAACACAATTTTTGCAAATGTGTCCTAATTTCAATATCAAATAAGACATAATTTCAAGCAACTAAGGCTTCCATCATCTTATAGCAGTGCAGTCCGCAGGCAAACCTCTTTTCAAGTGTTCCAGAATGGAACGCTTCATGGACAATAAGCAAATTCAATTGCTCTTTTCTCAAGCAACAAATCATATGTCCACAACTTAAAATTTGAAGCAGTAAAAAACCTCAATAATAACGGAATTACCATTTACAAAAAAGGTGACTGAAAAAAAAAAAAAGCAGTATATAATTAGCATCATGTGAGCATTGTGTAACTTGACGTACAATTACACATCCAAAGAGTTACATGCAAAATCACATAATCATCTTTGGGCAGAATACATGACATGCAATTGTACACTCCCCACATGATAAGGGTTATGAGAATATGTACCAATTCTTCGTGAATTCATCACCTTTGGGCATATGAATCACTAGAATCAGTCACTCCTCCACCACACTATCATGTATCCCTCCATGAACTAATACACAATCACCTCCTTTGGGAGTATGATTACGCATTAGACCAGGAGATATCCCAATCATCATACGAGACCGAAATTTCTCAAACCCAATCAAGCGTGCTACTTTGGCGGTCACTACTCAATTGAATCATTGAAATTCTCTCATACCAGGGATATAAACTTTACTCCTCACATACACCATATATATGTGATTTTAACTTTAGTGATAGGGGCAATATATCACTAAAATCACATATCATGCTAATTACATTGCTTTATTCATTAATAAAAAATTAATCATTACATATATATATATATAGCGAACTTGAAAGACAGATTCCAATGAGATCACCAATCACAACAACAAAAAAAACTTCTCATAACAGAGAATAAAACATCTCTTATGCACCAAAATTACATATTACCAGAACAACATAAAAAGAATGCTGATCTAAAATATCTCTCACAAATTAACAACAATAGTAATACAGGGTACACCAAATTGACAAGCTTGACAGCTGATCCATTATCACTCATGAGTTCATAAGGCAAAAAATGACTCCAATGCCAACAATTGATTTATTAATCAATTTTAGGTAACAAATATCATTACTTCAACCAATGGCCTATAAATTGAGTCAAACCACAGAACTAAATATCTAAACTATAACAGTAGATACTATTGCTCTGCATAAATATTGCCATACTCCTTAACCATAAAAATATTTAACTTGATAGATATTAACAAGTGACCAGATGAGTTCATGTACAATATGCAGTAACTTAATCGATATGCATTACCCATAACAGCAGATATGTTAATCAGTATAATCAATTTGGTCACGAGTTCTTAAGACATCCATCATTCAAAGATTACCAGCGTGTCAAGGAGTATGCATGAGCAACAAAAGTTTCATAACCTTTACTGTTTTCATCAGCTCAATACATAGCTCAATTACTATTCCATAATTGTTGTATCTCATTAAGCCATATTCAGTTCACAATAAAGTTTGATTTTTATTATGAATCACACATTTATAATGATTATGTGATAATATACCTATAACCCAACACTTGTATTTCCAAAATCACATGAAAATACAAGGAAAAATACGCAAAAATTCACTAAAAATACACGTGTTTAGGGTTCCGTATGTATTTTCGCATCCATAAAATCATCAAACATGTAAAATAAATATACCACCAGATAGGAAATCACCATACGAGTCCAACGCCACCAACCACGCGTCGAACGAATACTCCACGCGCCCACACGCGCCGCATGAGTGCTCGGTGCGTGGAGCTCACGCGCGGCGCGCGTTCGACGCCCCCAGCGGCACGTGGCCGCGCGTGGAGGAACGTGCGACGTCCTCCGGTGACGCGCCGCCCACGGTTCTGCTCGTATCGTCGAGCCCAATCCGAATTTGTGATTTAATTTTATTTTTATTGAACAAAAAGTCTCAAAAATCACAAATTAGGGCAAGATCCGTACTAATTAGGACTAATCCATACAAATTATGGCAAAATCTTTATGTGTTCAAGTTCTAGGGTTATGGTCGCTCTGATACCACATGTTAGATGCAAATTGCGCAACCCCAAGATCTCCATAACCAGAACAAGAACATGCATAATTGAGTAGAAAGATTAACGCACCTGGATCCATCGAACATAAAGCGAAAGGAGAAAATGGGATTACCCATATATAAAGGGGATCCACGCATCAAGTTCTTCTCCTCTATTGCCCTCCGTATCACTGGCTCAATGAGGCGGCCCCCCTCACGTGTAGCGTTAGGTAAACGCCCCTTAGGTGAGGATACATGTGAGAATTAGGGTTAGAGGAAAGACTTGAGCACTATTTATAGAGTTTCCAGCCAGTCCCTCTCATTACGGGCCAGGCTCAACTCGGCCCACACTAGCCAGCCCATATTAGACTAATTAAGAAACCTTCTATCTCACTTTAGACCAACCATGTTTTACGATAACCGTAAAAACAGTAAATTACAATATCAATTAATTTAGTCCACATTAGGAAAACTCTTACAACGCCGGCCACGGAGTCTCGTCATGGCCGCCGGCAGGAGCTTGGCAACATGAGGTTCTAGCCTGAAGCATTGCTGATGTGGGGGTGGGGCGTCGGAGCGGGAGGAAGGAACTCAGCAGTAGCAAGGATAGCATGACACTAGTGGACCACTCTCAATGGTCGCAGGCTCGTCAGGGCTGACGCGCTGGACTGACGCCGGAGACGCAAATGCTGGTGTTTCGCTGAAGACGCCTAGAGTTGGCTAGATGAAGATTGTGGGGGCTCAAAAGGTGCCACTGTGGGATGAGTTCTTGAACTGTGTTGGCAAAGTGGAAACACCATTGTCAAAGAGAAGACCTTTGTCCGCCTCGCTCTCTTTTTGAAATCCCCCCTGAACAAAAGTCGTCCCGAAGAAGAAGAAGCACCGGAACCTTTTTTTTCCTTCGATTCCTCTTTCTCTTAGAACTCACTCTCACGAGCTATCCCCTTGCCCCTCTCCCTCTACTCTCGTTTTCACCCGAAGAAGATGAAGAAGGCCCATTAGAATCAAGCCAAAACTCCTCTCTCTCTCTCTCTCTCTCTCTCTCTCTCTCTCTCTCTCTCTCTCTCTCTCTCTCTCTCTCTAACAAAATACGACACCAACTGGTGTTGGCCGAGCTATACCTACCGACGTCGCACGACATCCTCCGCAACTCATCCTCGTCGTACTGTCCTTTCTTCCTTCCCCAGCCATCGTCTCTCATTTTTGACCAAGAGCTACCGTCCAAAGTGAGAGAGGAGAAAGAAGAGAAGGCAAGCGGGCTGGGCCGAAGGAGGAGAGAAACGGGCCACTCGAGGGGGCGACGTTGGAAAAAGAAAAAAGGGGTCGGGCCGAAGAAGAGTGGGTCGGCCTGGGGCAGGGAAAAAGGAAGAAGGGAAAAAAGAGAGGGCCGAGTATGCCCAGCCTCGGCCCGGCCCTCTTCAATTTTCTTTTCTTCTTCTTTTTATAATAATAATAACCTTTTTTGATGATTTTTTTTTAGAATTTTAAAATTAACACTAGTAGCGCACTCTAAATGAGATGCAATTTTAATGGAAATCATTTTTGCTAATGGCTAAAAATTAATCCCTAATTTTCTAATTAGTGATTAAGTCTTCAATAATAAAGCAAAATTTAGGTGTTAATGGTCCCAATGCTACTATGTCAGACCTTATTAGACCTAAGGCTGCATTTGGTAGTCGGGATAAAATTCGGGATAGGATATAATTTATCATATCCTACGTTTGGTGCTCATTCGGGATAGGATAAAGTCGGATATAAGGGGGATATAAACAGGATAAAATTATCCCATGGGAGGTGGGATAAAAGTGGATAGGATTTCTAACGTCCATAATAGGAAAGTTATTTTTCTTGAATAACAAATTTATTAAATTAACAAAATTGAAATTATATTTCAATATAAATAATATTTGAATTCTAATTTAATAAAATAAAAATAAAATAAAAGTTTATTTTTAATTAATCTTATTTTAATTCTATTTTATAATAAACATTCAATCTATAAATTAAATATTTATATTTATTATATATTTTAGGTATTTTTGTATTTTAAATATGTTAGTACAGTTTACTATTTGATAAATTTTTATTGGAGAATGATGAAAGGGAAAAAAAGAAATAATAATGAAAATAATATAAAAAAGAGGAAAAATAAAATAAATAATAAATAATAAATAAATTAAGGAATAATGTTACCAGATATTTTCACCATCTTCATTTATGAACATTTAGGTTCATTTATATTGATATGCCGTTTATATAAAAAAAAAAATGTACATGATGTGAATATATCCGACTTTAATACTATGATTCACCAAACACCTGGACGGGACATAAAAAAATCCTAGGATTTCATATCCTATCTTATCCAATCCTATCCCGATTAGAAATCCGGACGACCAAACGTAGCCTAAAGGGTCAAAAATGCCTCAACATAGACTTAATATGGTTTCTCAAACTTTGGCTTCATTTTATCATGTCTATAAACTCATGATGGAATGAGGGAAAGGAGTGTTGTAGATGACAAGTGTGTGCTATGCCATCGATAGGGGAAAATGACCCAATCTACCTAAATTTATTGTACGGATACCATCAATCATACATTTTTCAATTTTATTAATTTAGTCATAAATCTATGCGCTTCATCGAAAAATCACTAACATGACAATCTAGTTATTGTCAATTATGCAGCAATTTTTAAAGAAAATTGGCTGGAAAAACTACATTAGAATTCTATATGAAGGTTTAGGAAAGTTAGCAAACTTGAAAAGTTTATGATTGAATTAATTTATATATAATAAATTTAGGATTGATTAGACAATTTCCCTCAATTGATATCGTGAGTTGAGAATAAATCTATTTTTTTGTCTATCAATTCTTCAAGGAAGTGTGAAGTCGGATCTTAGAGTTATTTGAAATTTCAAGATGATCATCGTGACAAGGAAGTAAACCTCAACAAATACCATTTCAGACATATCCAACTATCTCATACCTACAATCCAACTACCAAAAGTTCTTCGTCGATATTATTTTCGTTCTACTTTTCGCTAGCTAAAAGATTTGGAAAATATTGGAATAAATGGGGTAAATAACCACAACTTAGTGAATAATGCATTTCCTTTTTAAGTAGATTGAACATCCATTATACACTTTTATAAAACAATATCAGTACTCACTTGTCCCAAAATCTGAATAAAATACACGTACAAAATCAGAATGAACTATATCATTTTAACATAATTATATACATATAATAAACAAAAATCACTAATATTATAACAAAAATCAATCAATCTATCTTGATCAATCTTATATCAAATCACCTATCAAATGGTCCATTCTTTCATCTAATCTATTGCTCAATATTGGCGGATGACTTGGCCTAGAACAATATCCTCAATCCAGCAACCCTTAACTAGGTCCATGGTGATATTGAGCATCAAACCATAATTCTCCAGTAAATCACAAAACCAAATCCAAATCCATCTCATAATTAGAATACATTTTACAAACCAAAATATAGATTCCTTTTCAATTACATTCGTCAAACAAAGTATATTTCAACAAGAAATTTCTCAAACAATTTTGAAATTCATTTCACAAACCAGATTCACAAATATATATGTATAACCTTTTGAAAGTCTTTCATAAAAAACATCTTTCATAAAATATTTCTCAAACTATTCACAAATAACTAAAAAGTAGTAAATGTTCAATCTAGATTTTTATATAATAAACATACTCTTTCATGATTCATAGTATATCTAATCTTTACATAACTTTAAAATTCATATAATATATAGCACTATTCACTTGGAATGCTCAAACCAACAATAACGCTACTTGAGTTGATGAACTCAAAATCCTATTAAGAAAGTAAGAAGCAATATCAAAACTTAAGTAAAAAAACTGTCTTAATTAAGACTTGACTACGCAACGCCATTTCATAGTTAAGATGCTCACTATGGGCCAACAATGTTGGAAAAATATTAGAATACATGAAAAAATAAATAATGATGATGATGATTGGAAATACATCGAAAATAATTAAAAAATAAAATGAATTGTCTGAGGCATGCAAGTACTATCCTTAAAAATAATTCCACTCCTCATAATATGAAACTCTATGCATAAGGCTCTAGCGGCTATCCTCCTAAGATACAATGGACTTTCTCTTATACTCCACACTGAATATTAAAAGAAAAAATAAACAATGTTATGTGTATAACCCAGCAATGAAAAGAAAAATACGTAAGAAAAATAGGAATGAAGAAACAAAGATATTATGATTTTGAAATATCGATTTCTCTTTCCAATTATGTTTGAAGAAGTAATTTATAGGTAAAATCATAGAGAACCGTTAAGAAACAATTACCATAAATTGGATATTTATTGAACAAGATGACCGTTGTATAAATGTTATAAAATAAATCCAACATTATAAATCATTAGAAAGCTGGTTGTTACATGACCGTTAAATAACCGTTATAAAACATTACAAAATTGTTTTTTATTAATAGCAGACAAGAATCGTTACAAATTGATAATGGTAAAAAACTGTTATAAAAATTAATAATTTTTAATATTCAAAACTGCTTAAATATCCAACAGAAAAAGATGTCAAGAATGGCCAATCGCAGCAAATAAGCTCTAACACAAGCAAAGCCCACTCGCATGACAAATGATTACTCGCACGACAAACTTTCTTGCGCCATATCTATCTAAAAAACTCCAATTCAAGTGTACTTACTGTCAAAAGAAAGTCGTTTTGAAGTATATAGAGACCCTAAGTTTGGCCGGCCCAAAATCTAATCGGCAATTGACAAATTCGGCTCCAAATGCTGCTGGTCGAGTTACTGTTCAGCATTTACCAAGGATTTCAAAAAATTGATTTCTCTTGAACGGAAAGTTCAAATCGCAATCTGTAAAATCTTACAAGTTCCTAGTGATGTGAAGGACCTAAATATCACTATTGGACAGCTCGAACTCAGCCAGACTGTCACCGCGAAGCCAACACAACTAGGGCAATAGTTTTGACTCCTAGAACGAATGCCCAACTTGTAAAAGATAAAGACAGCGAGACACTATCACCAATCGCATGGTAAAAGACGTATTCCTCCATCAATCGGCATCAATCGATATTGTCCGAATAACCACCACGATTTCTCTCTTGTTTCTCAGTGGAGCTCTTTCCCTTTCTTGTTTCTGGATCGTTTCCCTTCTCTAGTTGACAAGTGGTGCTTGAAGAAGAACAAGGAGTCTTTTTAAAGCTTTATTTGGGTTGAAGTGGCTGGGCCTCTTTTAATTCTCATTTTTTCTTCTATGTGGGCTCTTATTTTACAACATACATTATACAAAATCAACAAATAACTTATTAAAAAAAAATCCTATTCTACTGTGTACCAAAAAAAAACCCAAGTTGGCCCAACCCAACTTGACCCTAAAGTTTAGGGTATTTTGGTGGCAGGGCTTAGTTTTATTTGGGTAGGGATTCTTAGATGTTGGTGTTGTTAGGGTTGGAGTTGGGTTGGGCCATGCTAGTGTGAGCTTTTGGACACCTTTAGACCACAGCCAAATCTCTCTCTCTCTCTCTCTCTCCACGAGCATGATGGGGATGAGACCCTATATTTGAGCCCATCTAATCGACGCCAACCCAACCCATTCTCTTAGGTTATATGATATTCGGGTGTTGGGCGAGTCGAGTTTGGTCAGGTCAATCGCGCCTCTATAGGGTTTCGGGTTGGGTCGGGTATCATAAAAACCCAACCTGACCCGACCCCTTTACACCCTTACACAAAATAACCACCATCCATGGTGGTTGCCATTTACCACCAACGACGAACTCCGTGCAAGGTGGTCGCCTTTTCCGAGGTGGTCAGAGCCAACCACCACAACACGGGAACAGGTTTCACTCGCGATTGGTGGCAACCTGTGGTGTTTACTGTCGCTGTCGCCGTCGCCATAGGGTGACCATTCCTAGGTGGTAACCAAAGCAAGGTGACAGTAACGGTGGTCCACGGGGGCCGGATCTAGCAACCCGCGCGAGCAAGATAGGAAAACTGTCAGGCGAACGGCTGCCTAAGGGGTGCGAACTCTGCGTGGTGGGTGCTTGAGGTTAGCGGCCAACAAGTGTCGACCAACATGCGTTGCAGTGCCATGGCACTGCTGGGTGGAGAGCAGAAACAGTAGTTTCTATTTTCCTTTACTTTTTTTTTTTTTTCCGTTCCTTTATCTTTCCTAACTTTCTCACATATAATTAGGAGTAATTTTTTCCCATCCTTATATCAGAACAGTCTATCCAGTCTTTTATCTGAATATATCCGGATTTTTAGAAAGTAAAATGATAGTATTAGTTAGATAAGATAGCTGAAAATACAATTGTAATTAGAGGAAATAAATTGCTCTGCAACTTTTTCGGAATACTAGAGAAATGTGAATAAAAGGGTCTGCAAAAGAATACCGTATGAATTATATTGTCGGCAAAACTATTATTTGGAGTTATTACGGAAAATTAGATTTTCTTAAAAGGTTGAAATATCATGTCTTAGACCCAACTAGGCAATCAAGAAAGGAACAATTTGATTCTTGTTAAAAGCAAGCTAATTTTGCAAAACCAACTCCAAGCAATAATAAAAGAGTTCAGGGGAAAGACAAATGGCATTCTAGCTTGATGTACCTACGTCCACTCTTCCAATTCTAACGAGACGTTTAGGCTGAACTCCAATAGTTTAGTTAAGAGTGCGAACGCTGCTGTGCTGCACTTATAGAATCTGCTACCGTGCACGACCAAAACTGTGTCTACAGGTATGCCAATATGACAGATACATCCAAGATTTTACAAAAGGGCACTCCACACCTTGTCAATCACTTCTCTCTTGGGTCTACAAATGGGTTTTACTCAGCAGTCAAAAGCTAATACAAATCTGCTCATTTGTCCATGGTTTTTTGCAGGAATAATCTTGAAATATCATCCTTGATCGCTATGAACTTCATCTTCAATTTCAAAACTCCAGCGATCGTAAATATATACCTGGACAGTAGACAAGTTAATAAACAAAACACAATCCTAGTCAATACTGGTTTCAAAAAAATTAAGCTACTTTCCAAGCAATGAGGGAGCAAGTTAGTGTAAAGAAAACTAGCCTTTCGAAACATATTTGATCTACATCCAATACATATATCACTAGGCTTCATTGACTAGTCTCCAAGCTGAATGTGAATACAATGATCTTATTGAGAAAGCACCTCTTATCAAGAAAGAAAAAGAGAGAAACACACCCACATGCTCGCGCACGCGCACTACAATCAGGTGCAGACCATGACCAATCCTAGGATCATGACTCACTTTGCGACTATCCCTTGGTTTCTTCGGTGGGCTTGGTCTAGGGAGTGTGGGTGTACCTATCAGTCTCGTGCATCAAGAGCAGCCAGACATGAGTTATAAGCTCTCCGCCTCGCCGCAACTGTTTCGCATGATGGTAAACTTGACAATTATATGCAGCATAGCACAACAGCTCCATCCAAATGCTGCTTATGATCTGCCACTTGTTGTCCTTGCCCTTCAGTGCCGCAGCCAATTCCTGTGCGTCCAACAGCACGTGCCACTCCCTGGTGATTATGGTTCCCATCTGATCCAGGGAGGCTTCGAGCACATTCTCTTCTGACGACAATGTCTCGAAGGCCTCATTGCGGTCTCTGTACCTGAGAAATGGCTTCAATATGGCGCAAGCATGCTCCAATGTGATGTCGGCAGTCGTTAGTGACAACATGTAGGGTCGCAGTGCTAGAAGGTATATCATGTAATTGGATAGCAGATTGCTTCCTTTACAGTTCGGAGAATCATCGGGCTCTGAAAGGAAGCAGATGTTAGTTGCCACGTGCCAAACGATGATGCTCTTGTCAAATGTTGTCGAGATGTTCTTTTCCAATACTTCAAGGGCTCCCTGTGTCCACTTCACATCGCCACTGAGTTCGTGAGCTTTAAGCGTCCAGTCCCCGCGTTCTGTGAAGGGCTTTCCGCGTCTGATCGCATTGAACTTTTCAATATTTTCCACCACCAATTCCTTGAGAGAGCAGGGGATTTTCAGGCGAGAGTGTATCCAATACCTTCTCAAGGTCAACTCTTTTTTGCCCAGTGGTTTGAGTATCCTTCCGATAGACCATGGCCACTCGTACAGGCGATCATCCAACAAGTTGAGTTGCCCGACTGAGTTTGACCACCTTTTCCGCTTCATATACCTTTCAACTAAGAAATTCAACAGCCTTGTCAACACGGGGCGATTTCTTTGATGATGGCTCATCACCACGATCATCCATGCCGAAAAAGGTTGCCGAACAATTTGGTAACCTTCTAGGGCGGTGACTCCCATCAATAATACGTAAGTGTAGGCAATGTACATGTCTATCAAGAAGATATTCTTGAAAATAACAGCAAATCCACACAAGGCCGAGACTAGACAGAAAAAACTAGTGAAGCGACCGATAAGACCAAGTGGTTTATAGAGAATGGGTTGCTTGGTGTAAAGTACGTCATACATGAATCCAAGTTCGACCTCAGTTGTGATGAAGGCCAAATCACGATCTACATTTAACTGAGATTTAGATAGCGACTCGGGGTGGTATAGCCAGTTTACAATGTGTGGCTTCAAGCATTCAAACCGATAGTACGCCTTCAAGATGATCTTTTGCTCCTTCGACAATCTGAGCCTGTCGAACTTGTTGAAGAACTTGCTGACAGTTTCCTCATCGAAGACATCCTTCACTGATATGCTCGACCTCTCCCAGTAAACGGACTTGAGGGCCCACACTGTCGCCGTGGATCGTATGATCCCAGCAGCAAACAAGGGGAAGTACAAAAATGGAATGGGGGATACGCTGTCCCAGCAGCGAATCAGGATCCAGATGACAAAAACGACCCTGACAAACAAATTCAGCATGTGCCGGATGCTGAGCCGGTTGTCCTCGACCGAATATGCGGTTATGGAGTCGGGGTTCCCAAGCTGCATCAAGAGCAACGGTGCCAGCAACCCCTCGACCTCAGTAACGTAGTCTGGTCGATTAGGATAGTTGATCTGGACAACAGTGAGCTCGCCAAGGGCAATGGTCGCAATGTAAGAAGAGAGCAAGTAGGTGACGAGGATGATGTATCTGACAGTGATTGAGGTCATGTACCTCCGACGGCTGCCGAGGATGGCAAGGGTGATCTGGCATGTGAGGCTCATAGTGACCAGCCATTGGACGCCCCAATCTTCCCATAAATCTGTGAACATTGGCCATAGTGTACTGACTATGGATGCTATCAGATTGGCCTTTTTCTTCATGGGGATTTTAAGTCTTCTGCTGTTCTCTCTGAGAAATAAAAATGCAAGCCAAACTCAAAAAGATGAGAATGCATAAACCACCTTGGATTCGTTGTAAAGAATTCAACATGAATCTCTAAACTTGTTACATTCATTCAATATGTTCAGTTAAAGTTTTGGGATCCTAGCACTGGTCTAAATCTTTCATTAGTTTGAATGAGATTAATTACGTGTTGCTGTTCTGCTTCTGCAGGAGCAGAACTCACTAAAAAAGAAGAAAAAAAAGATAAAGAAGTTTCAGAAGTCTATAAGCAATAGTTACTAGTTTTGCTATAACTGATGTACGGCATTGATATGCTTGATGAGATGGCAGACCACAGAAGGACATTCAAAGAAGCGACTCGTATTCAAACACACTGCCAGAACACAGAAATGTTCAAAGAGACAAAAGAAACTAATGACAAGATCGTGAACTTTCTGGAAAAATAGAGGTAGGAAGTAGTCTGGCAAGAAATCGAAACCTTTACTAATGCTGGGTGACTCCCAAGATGCTGCCAAATTAGGTTCCTGTTGAGAAGAGAAATGGTACTGAATGTGTCTGTGCTCCTGACCCTTGGGGGAAAGCTTAGTTTATCCAATTCCGAAGAGAAGATAAGAGGGATTATAAAGGATGGAGAAAGCAGAGAACTGATTACTTACTTGTGCCTTTAATCTGTGATTCTTTTTCTCTTTGTTGGGCGTAGCCAGCGACCAGCCATGTGCAAGACTTTTTAACTTTACATTATTCGGTCGATGAATTCTCGAGGAATACAGCATGTGATTCTTGCACCCAATTTTAAACTCTGATTGAGTTAATGCAAAGAATGACATGTTAGATTTTTGGGATAAGAATCACCACAAAGTCACTAAACTATTGCAAATTATACAATCTAATCCCTAAACTTTCAAATTTTCTTTATCAAGTCTCAACTTCCTAGGATCAAATCGGTACACCGTAACTGCTTACAAATTATCATAATTACACTATTGCCCAAATTTTAAAATATATCTTCATTCGACTCCATTTCTTAAAGCATCCTAAAATAAACTAATCATTTTTCTACCTTTTTATGCTTTGGTATATTTAAGTATATTGTAGCTTCTGATTCTTTAATAGTAAAAGTAGGATCTCAAATAGAGATATATCGAGTGGATATTCCTACTATTTATATCGAAATATATTCATAGGAATTTTTAGAAACGTTATTAATTTAACTATAGAAATTCTTAGGGTGTGTTTGTTTAGGGAGAATTGTATAATAAAGGAAAATGCATGTAGTGGAAATTATTTTCAAGGAAAAAAAAAACTTTCCCCTTTTCAAATTAGGAAATTTATTTTCCTAACTCTAAACATGTATATTTTCTTTGACTATAAATGGTTTTAATGTTGACTAATCATTTTCAACAAATTAAACACATGAAAGTTTGGAAAACTAATTCCCGAAAAGTTCTTTCATTCGAAGGAAAAGACCCATAATTGTTTTATTATATCTTTTTCCTAATTTCTTAGATAGTTAAAGTTTTCGCGCTTTGCGCTTCTTATGTTTTCTCTACGGTATCAAAAGCTTAAGCAGTGAATAAAACCAGAAGACCTAGTGGGTGAAGTTTAAGTGTTTTACTTCTGGTTTTGATCATATAGTGCATAAGTCCGGCCACAAGCGGTCATGCTACTTCGAATTTGTGATGCGAGCCATACCTAGGACCGTCAGAGATGGGCAAATCAATTTGGATTTGGGTTGCATAAAAAATGGTCTAACTCAAATTGACCAATTTAACACGTTTTGACTGATTTACATGCAATGCAAATTTGGTTACCTAACCTGACTCGTACTTGACTCATATCTGACCCAATTCATTTATGAAAATACTTCTATATTTAATTCAACCTATGAAAAACTATATCCACCTAGTTAACCCACTTTATACTCTTTATATGTATATGCTATTTTAATAAAATTGCTATTTTGACTATAAGACGCTAAAAAGTTGGCTTTCAACGTCACATAGAATTTTTAATTTTTGTTTGATTCACAACCAAGAAAATTAGTACTTAGTGGTGAATTTATAAAATTAAAGCAACAAATAAGGTATGGAAATTGAAACTTTAATTGAATGGAATGTAAGACGTTGAAGATGATTCATGTTGACTATGGATTCTAATGACAAGAACTAAGATTAGAATATTATATAAAAATGACAATGCCAAATATAACCAAGAAAATAATTATTCCAATAACTAATAAACAAAACTTACCATGATTAATAAAAGAAGCATCGGCCCTGACCAGATCCAAGCATGGGATTCTCACTCTTTTGCCTTGGCATGTTAATAACCACCATCGCAGGCCTAGCACTAGGAAGTGCAGCAGAAGATGATGACTGCGAAGTCGCTGAAGAAGAAGAAGAAGAACCGCCTTCTTTCTAAACAAGTACCCCCAGAGCCAATCTGCATTATATAACCCCAAAACAACATTCCTGTAGGAAAGTTCTGAGATTCTATGGGGTGCATCCCACTATATAAATTCTCTTCCATAGGTTGACTGTCGCTATTACTATGACATCCTGAAATTCGATCCCGTTTCGATAAAGTGAAATGGGCATTTCGTCGACGTGCTTATGATCCTTTTTCTCTGAACTAATCACTCACGAGTTAATTAACTTATTGGGTAAAGCCGTTAAGGGATGTATTTACGGTAAAATCTATAAAAGCTACTTAATTGGTTGGATTGGACTAAAATCGCGTTTGATTGATTCTAATCATGAAATTTAATTTGGTTTTGGGAATTGAATATTCGAACGTGTCATAATTCATTTTTAGAACCTCATCTCATCGTCCGTCAAATTATTGACGAGTCTGAAATCTCGAGAAATAAATTATGGAAGAAAAATTGAAGACCGGAAGAAATTTAAAAAAAAAAGTGAAAGAAAAATGAAAAATAATAATGATAATAAGAATAAATAAATATCTTATTATTTTTATTATTTTCTTTTCTTTTTTCCTCTTTCTTTCTCTCCCTTTTTTTTCTCTCTCTTCTTCCTCTCCTCTCCCCCCTCCCAAGAAACCCCCCTATTTGAACCGTTCACCCTCCTTTCTCATTTTTCTCTTTCTCTCCCTCTCTCTTTTTACTTTTGACCAGTCAAACACCTTTATCTCTCCTCTCACTCTTATTTCTTCCTCCTCTCTCACTCGGCACTCATCTCTCTCCCCCTCTCTGTTCGAACGAAAACAGAAGCAAAGAACAAAACCAGTAGCGCCAAGAGAAGAGGGAGACCAGAGCAGCTCGCCGGACCGCCGTCTGCTCCACCGCCGCCACTGTTCCGCCGTTCACCCGTCCTCCACAACTGCCGAGCTGCTGTGCGTCTCTCTTCACGCCAGTCCAGCGCCGTCCAGCTTCTAGCCGCCTCTGTCCGACCTCGTTCTAGCCTCCGTGAGCGGCCGAGCACGCCACCGTGCGACCTCACCGGACCGCCACTTGCCTTCCCAACCCATCTCCGCCCCCAACCATCTCTGCTTCCCCCTGTTTCGCAGCCCAACCAACAACCCACCGAGTGGGTTTCCAGCCGGCTCGTGGGCCGCTTTGGGCCGTTTCCGGGCCCCGAACCCGAGCCGTGCTTTGGGAGGAATCGTTCCTCATGTCGTCCCCGTCGGATTGATATGCCCAAGCGCATGATTCCGATTAGTAATCTCACTAATCCTTGTTTAGTGGACTAATTATACTTAAGAGTTTTATGTGGTTAGAGTAGTATAAATTAGTGTTTATTAGTCAATTGTGATGCGAATTAGGTAATTTGATGATGCAATTAGCACGTAGATGTGGTCTATTATTTATAAAAGGTAACTCGGGATTTTTCCTAACCCTAATTGGGCTTCAATTTGGCAATTTGGGTCTAAGTGAAATTTTTAGTAATTAAATATTATTTTTCAAAATTAATTTAATTAATTATTTATTTTCCAGAAATTCAACCGGGATGGCCAGGTGATTGGAATTTTATGCTAATGATCGTGGTGCAGTCTGTTTATTTAATTGGGTTTTATTTTGTGCTAAATTGAATTTTTAATATTTATTAATTAATTTTCGAAATTAATTAATTATTTATTTATTTTTCGGAAATTAAGGCTAAGATAGCTTGTGATCGAAATTTCATTTTGATTGTCATGGTATGGTCCGTTTATTTAATTGAGCTTGATTTTGTGCTAAATCGATTTATGAGTGATTTAGGATTTATTCCTAAATTATTGGATTTTGGTTATTAATTGAAAAATAACCGGGTGTCAATTGACAGCACTAAAAGTGTTTTGGTGGGCTATAGAGAATGGTGGGTATTATGAAAAGGGAAATTATAATATTTTGGCTAAGACCGATCGTGTACCCACACACGACTATTTTATCGGGTATGATAAAAATAATGGGAATATTGGACAATGGAGATGGTATACTATATCGACCTAGTAGTATACCTTATTATCAACTTCAGGCGAGCAATATATTATCAGCTTTTGGTGAGTATATAGTATATTATATCGGCCTTCGGGCGATATGTCAGCTTTGGGTGAGCAGTATACCGGTATACTATATTGGCCTTCGAGCGATATGCCAGCTTTGGGTGAGCAGTATGCCTTATTATCAGCTTTGAGCGAGCTATGCTATCTATTTATCAGCTTTAGGTGAGTAGTCTTGATTTGATAGGACTTTATAGATAGTATTGAATGTGCCGACCAAGCATGGGTCGTGATGACATGTAATCGATTAAGTCGATTGATCATTACTTTGATATGATGTTGTGAATTGATTGATTGAATGGAAATGACCGTGAGTGGTCTTGTTGACATGTAATCGACTAGGTTGATTTGATCGATGTTTCGATCTATGATGTGGTTGCTTTGGTGTCTATTTGATCTATGCTAACATGCAGGTGGGATCTAAGACCAAGGTAAGTCCTCTGACTTGTGCTGTGCTTAGGCAACCATGTGGTGTATTGGTTCCCTAATTGAGTCTTAGTGGGATAGAACTCGCTGAGACATGGTCTCATTAGTTATTGAATAACCATTTTAGGACCTTGAGAAGGAGCCGAGGAGGAGAAAGATTTTTTAAGAAGAAGAAGAAGAAGAAGATAATCTAGAGAGGGATCTTGAGTACAACTCGGATGTAGATTGAGATCTCATCCCTTTTGTGAACCCTATCTTAGTATAGATAGGTGTGAGATAAGTATGCTGTGAATAGCATTGTAAATATTCTATGAATTGTGCTGTTAATAAAAGTGTGGTTGTGAATTTCAATATGAAAAATATGGTCAGCTTTTCTATCCCATTGTTTTATTGTCTGGAGATTTATAACTACTTCCGCATGCATAATAAACAAAAAGGGTCGGCGATACTTAGTCCTAGGATATCGCACTTTAAAATCGACCAACGGTAAGGGATGTGTGCATACTTGAGGATCAGGGCATGACAATTATATTCTTCCAAATCATCATGAATATCAATATCAATGGACTTCGAACTTCGAACAATCTGAACCGAGACCAACCCATTTCCTACAAAGAGGGCAAGTGGAAAGTGATTGGAACCGCATGTCAATGCAATCCACGTGAAAGCTGTGATTGCATTTGGTCAAGATCCTACCTCTCTCCTTGAACCAGCTCAGAGAGGCAAACATCACATTCGAGACCCTCCCTGAACTCCCGGGGATTGAACGCCAACACCGGCAAAGAAAGTAGGACCTTGTGATCAAGCCAGTACAGACAGCCACCTATGGAGGAGAGGAGGTCCGGCCCTCACACAGATCCGGCCGGGCGAGGGTCATGATGCCCTCACCTGCGATTGCTGAAGCCCTGGCAACTAATGGTTGGAAGAAGATGAATGGGAAAAACAAGGAAAGAGAAAAGAAAGAAAAGAAAATTAATGTATAAATCATGCATGTCAACCGCCACCCATCCGGCCTTGCCACATAGAAAAGCCAGCACCAACTTAATTGCCATGCCAGCAATTTCCAACTAAAATTACCCAAATAAATTATATTAAAAAACTGTCCTAATATTTAGTGGACATCAAACACGTGATTACCACAAAGAACCCTGGGACCACTACTATAGCTAAATTGCTCAAATTAAATATTTTAGAATTGAATTATCAGGCATACAATAAGTTTATAACTTTTTCGATAATTTTCTACTCCAATTTCTCTGTTGACTAAATGTCTTGAACATTATCTATACCCTCTTTAATAACTATTTTACTAATTTTTCCTTGTCTTTTGGCTTAGCCCGTAACTGATTACACCCTCTGCTTTGACGACTCCCGAGCCTTATGGTCTCTAACTAACGCAAAAAGATGAGCAGATCTCGGATACTTGACCATCCTCTTCTTCATTTCAGCCGCAGATATCCACGGGAACAGCGAGGTGAAAGCACCGGGCCCGAGAGCCAGAGTTTTCTATGATGGCCTGCACTTCAGAGCAATGCCCCCATACTGCCTTATGGATTGAACTAATGATTCCTCCATCATAGACTCTGCCTCTATAACCACTTGAATTTTCTGGAAAGAAACCCTAAACCAGTAAAACTGGATGGATGGAGGTGGAGGAGGTTCGTGCCTCTGTTATTCTTCATGCTTAGGGCCATGGCAAGCTGGAGTTTCCTCAAGCTCGCAGCCATGACCGCTTGAGCTTCATCCTCTTTTTTCTTTTAAATATATAAGTTTTTTTTTTTCCGATGTGGAGCAAGGTGGACACCACTTCGGCGCCACATGCCTTTCCTATTTGACAAGTTTTTGTTTTTGATTGCATCTTTGGGAATTTTAAAAGGCAATTGCATTTTTCCGACAATTTTTAGAAATTCTAATGCACTTATCCCAAAGTAAAATGACTAAATCACAAAAAGCATGAAAGTATAAGGAAGAAAAATATATTGTTTCTTAGTGTGTGATCCAACTAGATTAGGCAATCAAGTAAGTTTACATGATATCATTAACTTCATCGAGTAACCGCGTTTATCTAATCAATTTGATGAGCCTGTCAACAAATTTTGTGAGCAATACTAGAGGAAAGCAAACATATTATGGATGTACATGCATAAGCTACTTATATATATAGGAGAAAATATTAAATCACGCATTCATTTAACAGTTTAAATTATTAAAACAGTTGATTGTGATCCCACAAAATCTCACATCTAAAGTAAGGAAAATATATAATTAGTGATACAAATAAGCAATCTGAAAAGATTTAAACTCAAAATCCCTAGTCTAATATCAAATGACAAAGCCAACAATAGGTTAATATTTAAATATTTTAACATGACTAATTCAATCACCCATGAAGATGCCGCATGTATATAGTTTTAGCTTCTCTCCTCCTGAAAATCCTTTGGAAGCATGAAGAAGAACCTTTCTCCAAGGAGGGAGATTCGGTCGAGGCGGCAGGATCATTATAATGCTCTGGGATGCTCGAACGGTACTTGTTCGTCTTGTGAGCCAAGAGGAGCCACACATGAGTGATGAGCTCACCTCCTCTTCTCAGTAGCTTGGCATGGTAATACACTTGACAGTTGTATGCTGCACAACACAGTATCTCCACCCAGATGCTGTTGATGATCTCCACTTGTCGTCCATCGTCCTCAGGTCAACCACGAGCTTCTGCACTTCCAGCAGCATGTGCCAGTCACGAGTGATAATTGTTGCCTTATTATAGTCCACGGGGTCTGTGACGTTTCCATCTGTGGACAACAGTTCGCTAATTGCTTGGCCATGGTGTCGGTCCCTCAAGAAAGGCCTCAATGCACGACAAGCGTGCTCAAGCATGATGTCAACAGTGGTGAGGGACAACATGTAAGGTTGCAGAGCCGGGAGGTAAATCATGTAATCCGATAGGAGTTTGCTTCCTACACAAGCATCGGACTTTTTGCTTTCGAATAAGTACAGGATTTCTGTCGCAATGTGCCAGATAATGATGCTCTTATTGGATTCGGTTGTGATGCTATCGCTCAGTGTTTGATTCTCTTGGATTTCGTGAGTCTCGAGTGTCCACTTACCTCTTTCCGTGAAGGGCAGGAGTTGTCGTTTCTCCTCTAGCTCCGTTATCTTTCGAACCACCACGGTCTTGACGCACGAGGGGATGGTCTGGCGGGAGTGTGACCAGTACCTCCTGAAGATCTCCCTTTGACAAACCAATCAAGAACCATGCCGACAGGCTTCCACCAGCCTTTTTATAAGAGGTGGCGGTCTAACAAATTGAGCTGCCCTATCGACCTCAACCATCTTTTCTGCTTCATGGACCAATCGGCTGGAAATGGAAGGAGCCTTCAAACGAGCAGAACCTCAAGGTTCATACACATCTTCACCACTGCCCGATCTGAAAACGCCAACGTCATGATTTGATAATGTTGTAATTGAAAAGGTACGTCCATAATGGGGTGCGAGATATTATTGAAAGGGTATAAAGTGAGAGGTATAAAAACCTCTTAGAAGACAACCGTTGATCGATGTTGTTGGTAGAAAGTACATTTAGAGAGAACGTTCACTCATTTCTCTCCCATTTCTATTAAGGCGTTCCATTTTTCATCTTTACGAAAACAATTTACATTTGCGCCATGGAAATCGGGTGCTTTCCTCGTGATCGCATCTAGACCAACGTGGAGTAATTTCGCTCGTGATTTATCCGCAATTCTACGTTCGATCCAGGGTTAATTGCTGTTTATGCATTGGAATCGGGTAAGTCGTCTTCCACCGACTTGAATTCTAATATTGGTATCAGAGCCAGGTTGTGGTTTCTGCCTTGTTTTTCATCGAATTTTCCAGTTCACCATTTGATATCAAGAGCCAGGTTGTGGTTTCTGCCTTGTTTTTCATCAAATTTTCCAGTTCACCATTTGATATCAAGATCAAGAGTATGATATCTATACTGGTTAAATGTTTATTAATCGAAATTGGTATGTGAATCGTCGAAAAATGAACCAAAGCGAAGAACGGGTTTGGGGTCGCGTACATCCATGCGGTCTTGGATAATTTTTGAAATATTTTTTTGGCCAAAATCAACTTTTGAATATACATAGTGAAAGTATTCGTCGAGATGAGTTCGACGATGGTTCGAGCGCAACCGAAGGAGGCCGGATGCGCCCACACGTGCGGCCAGAAGCCGATGCGCGTGGGCCTCACGCGCCTGACGTGCTGGGGACACCAGCGCATGCATAACACACGCCGGTTGGCAAACCGACGCGTGCGCGTGACGCGCACGTCGCGCAAAGCAACGCGACGCATGCTGACATCACGGATGACATCATCCAACAATCGGTAACCGCTAGGATGACATCATCGCCGACGGAAGTTGGCAACCGGCAACCTGACCCGACCCGAGATTCGACCCGAGATTGACCCGACCCGACCCAAGATCCGACCCAACCATTGACCGGTCAATGATCGGACCGATCAACCGGTCCGGCAATCAAACTGGTTAGACCGGTCCCCGGTTGGACCGATCGGACGGCCAAGAGCCGTTTGGCTCGCTGGCGCGTGCGTCACATACGCTGTGCACTCAAGCGGCGCATGGAAGCGCGTACGGGCTCCGATTGGAGCGTGGTCAGCGGTGTTTGGTTCATATTAATTTTTTCTACACTGTGATATAATTATTTTATACTTTTGAATTTTATAATTGTATGAAAATGCGTAAGAAACCCTATATACGCGTATTTTTTGGGGTTTAATAAATAGTTTATTCATTTGTAGCTTGCATTTTCTTGTGGTTTAGGAAATACATTAGCTAGCTTGTGTGCAAATGATGTTATATATATTGTATAGAGCTTGATTTGATGATATCATGTATATAGTTTAATATACTTGCAATTTTCTAGTGTTAGAAAATTCGAACAAGAAAATTCGAACAATGATAGAAAATTTGAACAATGGTAGGAAATCCATTACATGTTGAATTGCGATTTTGATTATAGTTGAAGCATGATTGTTATTTGTACATTGGTTCATATCATGCTATGTTTTTGTGTTTATGAAAAAATGTAGAAATTACATAAGGTCATGTAATTATTTTTTCTAGTGGGAGTTCATAGGTTGATAGAATTCGAAGGAGTTCTCATCTAGAACTTAAAATTTGCACAAATTAAATTAATTAATGATAATAAAATAATTCTATATAAAAGTTGATTGGGAACATAGTGAACTTTTGCTTTTGTGTCTTTTATTGAATTATCATTAATTTAGTTTGTCTTTGCTGCAAATTAAATATGTGTGTTAATCTGTAAAGTGTGTTAGTATTGATTCTACGTTTATTGTGTCAATATATTATAGCAATTGATTATGACTTTGGCATCTAAGACCATTGTAACTGACCTTAATAAGGGTGAAAAACTAAATGGTGACAATTATAATATTTGGCACCGAAATGTTTAATACACATCCTTGAGGAGCGAGAGATTTTAGAAACCCTCAATCATACCATAGATGAACCTGAGCATGGAACTTTAGCTCAACATAGGAGAGATCTAAAAGCTTATCAAGCCTGAAAAAAGAAAAATAGCATTGCTCACATCACGTTGTCGAGCTGTATGCAAGATGATATCATTTGTGAGTTTGAAAGTTACGAAAAAGCTTAAGTTATGTGGGTTGCCTTGAAAGATAAGTTTGGGGGCACATTTGCCACTAAGCTGAGGAGACTCACCATCAAGTATGACACATTTTGAAAGCGCCCAAATGTAACGATAAGGCAGCATCTTCGGGAGATATTAAACATGATTTGTGAGCAGCATCTTCGGGAGATGTTAAACATTATTCGTGAGCTAAAGTCGGCAGGTCACTCCCTTACTGATGAACAGCAAGTTCAAACTGTTATAAGGTCTTTTCCTAACAATTTAGAGCATATGAAGATCAATATAACACATAATGAGAATATTGTCACTTTTGATGATATTACACGTCATTTGGAATTAGAGGATGAGCGCCTAGAGGCTGCGAGATCCTCTACCCATGCTTATGTTGCTGAATCGAGTTCACACAAAGCTTCGGGCTTCAAGCGCAAGAGGAATCTTCAGTTCAATAACAAATGGAAGAAGACTGATCAGGCACCAAAAAGAGCTAAGACCTTCTGACGCAAAAAGTGTGGTGGGAAGAAGGACAAAGCCAAGATAGAGTGTTACAATTGTGGCAAGATGGGTCACTTTGCTCGTGAATGCACTGAGCCAAAAAAGGTACCATATTACTACATTACTTTGAGTAATGCTTTTGTTTCTAGTACTATAATGCTTACTGAATCTCATCCAATGTGAACTGTAAACTCAGGAGCAACATAATGTAGCTAGAGACTAAGAAACATTTGTGGAGTATCATCGGATACAACCTGGAAGAAGATGGATATATGTTGGAAATAACTCAAGAGTTGAAGTGAAGGGTATCAGTACATATAAATTAATCTTATGTGGTGGTCGAAATCTATTCTTACATAATATTCAACGAAACTTGGTCTTTGTAGTTGTTTTTCTTGGCTTAGGTTATATAATGAATTTGCATGGTGATTGTGTTAACATTTCATATGAACAATTTATTATGGTTCAGGTCATGTATCGAGTGGTTTTATGGTGTTAGACATTGACTATGATCAGTACAATGTTAATGTTGATTGTTGTTTTTTTTTTTTTAATTGCATCTTCTAATAATGTTGAGATTGATGCAAGTACTTGGCATGCTAGATTAAGTCACATTGGATTGCAAAGAATGTAAAGATTAGCTAGAGAAGGCCTTTTAGAGTCACTCACTAATGTTAGTTTATTCATATGTGAACATTGTCTAGTGGAAAAAGTAACTAGAAAACTATTAAAAGGATTAGAGCTGAATTTCCATTGCATCTTATATCGGGAGAGAAGAAATACAAAGGAAATACTAGTTGATAACAAAATCACTTTCAGATAAGTCAAGTGTTGAAGGTAGCAATAGAAAAGTCTCGAAGACTTGTGGAGTGCTTGACTATCTAGAACAAGCACTCAGAATTAGAGAGAGCAAATTCTTATGAGGTGCTTGCAATTTGATCTTCAGAGCTCATAGAGCAAACTTCTTCACTTTCATGGAGGATGTCAACTGCATTCGTGAAATCAAGGAAGAAGTCTTGCAAACGAAGAGATAGACAAATAAAGAAGAGGGAGAGGGGGAGGGAGAGAGAGAGGGACTCATGGATGTAGCTTTAGAAGAAGAGGGTTGGGATAGCTTAGAAGAAGGAAATCCTAAGGGAGAGGGAGATGGTGGTGTCGCGACATCTTTTTTCTTGGCACCTTATTAGAGTGAGTGCCTACGGAGGCTAATGGTTTTATTAGGTCTATTAGGCTTAGCTTGGCTCTCCCAAGCCCGCCAATCCACGACTTATAGTTTGAATTCTTAACCTATAAGTTAACTTTAAAAAGGAGTCGCAACTAATCAATTTGGAATGGGTCGATTAGAAACCCAAACAAAATATTGGGAGAAATATTTGCTCCTGCACAACTAGAAAAATTAGAATTTGGTACTTTATTACACTAGTTAATCACTAATGCCCTTTCAGTACCTAATTTTGTTTAAACCCCAAGACTTTTTGGATTTTCAAGGGATTTTTCATGCATTTGTGGAGGAAAAACATATTTTTTTGGTCATTTTCCATTTTTCGGAACATGAAATGCATTTTTTTTTTTTTTTGTTGATCTTCTTTGAAAATATAAATCATTTTTTGGCTTTTTCTGATTTTTTTTTTTTGGAAAATTGTAAGACATTTTGAATTTATGGATTTTCTGAAAAATATTTAATTTATTTATTATTATTTTAATTAAACTATTATTTTAATTATTATAATAGAAAAATAGCCTAGGTTGGATCCCCAAGTTGGGTACGACCCGATTTCCTGACCTCCGGCCTAAATGCCGACCGTTGGTCCAAATGGGCTTAAGGCATGGGCCTAGCCCAAAATTGTTAATCAATGCCCAAAAAAAGGGGTTACACATCTCTAAGCCCACGTGAGACCGGCCCACACGCGACTGGGCCCAGTTGGCCCAAACCAACCGAAACCCTACCCGATTAAGATTATGGGTGATCGGTTCTTGATTCGGTCCGGTTCCAAGGTAGAACCGAGAACCAAACCGGGAGAATCAGTTCCTAATTTTGGGAACCGTGAACCAGACCATTTGGTCCTAGGACCAAGATCTAGACCGAACCATCAGTTCTGGTCCGATCCAACCTAATCAGCACTTTCTTTTTCACTAAAGAACGACATTCACTAAAGAACGATAATGCTCCGGACCGATCAATCCAATTCGGTTCCCGGGCGATTTAATAAAACTACTCAAATATGTTTTCACGTGCAAAATATTCAAACTTCACTTGCGTGAATATCAATCATAGTTTACGTGTTTCATGCTTAATTTTAAGTATAAAAACCATGAATAATGTGATTAAAGGTTGTGCTTGGCTTAGGTTTTACCAACAATCTCTATGAAATTAACAAGTTTTCTCTATAAATAAAGAGTAACAACAAGAGCTTTGGTGGTCTCTTGGCCACATAAGAGGTTGTTACCTCAATTGCAATTCCGATTGCAATAAGTTTAATATATAATATTCATGTATTATATGTGTTTATATATTATATGTATATAAATTATATATAAAAAAAATTGGTCCGGTCCGATCAGTTCGGTTAGTATGGTTCCCACCTTGGAACCGGGAATCGGATCGCTAATCGTGAGAACCGCCCAAAACTGGCTGGTCCGATCTAGTCCCGGTTCGGGTGGTTCCCGTTGTATACCCCTAGTTAAGACCCATGTGCTCGACCCGGTTCGAATGGTGAAAACCTACCCGACCGGGGTCCGCATCTGACCCGAACAGACGAAACCTTAGCTTGGAGGGACCCACACCGGATTCGGCTCCCGCGAACACTGTTGCCCCTTTGATGACGGCGATGAGCGGCGTCTGCCTTCAATTGCACGACCCCTCCAGTGCCACCGCGGCCAAGCCAGGCCGAGGACCAACCCTCTACTAGGCTAGCTGTTGTTGATCGAGACACCACCCAAATTCCTCTCACTCACCACTCTTCTGCCCATCGTGCCTGCTCGCCTCGTCGCAATGGAGACTGAGGCAAGCAACGCCTTGGCGCAGCTAAGGGCATGCCCAGTGTAGCCCCAGCCACTCCGAGCTTGAGACTCGGCTTCGCTTGGAGGTTGCTGCCACCCACAGACCCCAACAACCCTAGCAGCTCCCAAAGACCTCAACAGTCAAGAACAAGGCAAGGGCGCTGCTAGGGTTTTACTTGCTTGGCCCGAGGGCGTTGCTGGAAGACCAGCAGCCGAGTGCATGCACGACTGAGACCCTACTCTCCGTGCTCCCCCAGATCTGACCTACTCCCCGGCTTTGCTCACTTAACCCCCTCGGATCTCGACCTGACCTTCTCTTTGCGGTCGTCCTCCCTCAGATCATGTTGACACATAATATTTTAGAAAATAATAAAAAAATAAAACATTTGTTTTTGAAAATCATTGTTGTTGAAAATATATCCTCATTTCAAAATTCAAAAAAATTAGTTGTTGTTTGATTTTGGAGCCATTTTTCTTGTTGAGTTGTTGAGTAAATATCTCACTTGCAAAAACAACTTTGAGTTTTCCTCATAAATAAAGGATGCGAGGCTTTGAAACACTTATAGAAGGGAATAGAGCTTTAGTGAGAGAAAAGTCAAAACAAAAAGTGGAGAGAGGGAAGGGCTTCTCTTGGTTCGGCCAAAGGAAGAAAACACAAAAGGAAAAAGTAAAAAATGGGGAGCAGACAAAAGTGACCGCTACAGTAAAACAGCAGGGAAAAGACATGGGAAGTGTGCAGCTAAGGTAAAAAAAAAAAGAGTTGTTCATCTTCTTCAGCCGTGGTCGGTCCCCTGCGCACCACCTCTCGCTACCACTGTGCCGGTGCCATCCAACGCCGGCAGGCGGGCTGCCGACCATCGTCGCTCCACCCATTACATCAACAACAACTCGCTGCTACACCTGCTGCTGCCTCGCCGCTCTGCCCACTGCACACCAATGACTCATCGCTGCCCTGCTCCGCTGCAACGCCATGTTTCCCTTTTCACAGGAGCCCGACCCCACCGCACTTCTCTGCTGCTGCCAATAGCCCAGCTCCATCGCTGTCTCTATTCTCACCGTGTGATGATCCTGACGCCATCTCTATCTCTGCTACTACCTTGAGCCACCAGACGTCGAGCCGACGCTCCCTGCAACCCATTGATCCGCCCATCGCTCGAGCCAGAAGCCCCGACGCCCCTATTCCACCTCTATCACCGTTGATCTGTAGCACCAGAAGCTCCGACGCCCCTATTCCACTTCACCATGCGACGCCCCCAATCGACGCTCGTTCTCTCATGCCGGTAGCCGCCATGCCAGCAACCCACGAAGCCACCTACTGCCTCTCTTATTTTGCTGCAAGTCTGGTTACTGCCCAAACCTCACCGGAGCTCCGACGGACAGCCCTTATTCCGAACAGTGACCCATCACCAAACCACCATCACAGCTCGGCCACCATTGCTTCCTTGTCATTCCTCAAGTCAACCGTGAGTTAAACTAGGTAAATTTTTAGATATTCGGTTTCATAGTTTTTTGTTATTATTTTATTCTAATTTGATTTTATTTATTTTTTTTATCATTATCCGATTAGGAAATTTGTCATATTAAGTCATAATAATCAAAAATATTGAGCCGTGAGACGTCGGGTTAGATTTTTTATTATTTCGACTTTTCATGGCAAATTCATGAATTGCTTTGCATCATTAAGATAATATGTCATTGATTGACATTGATGAATTTTCAATAAGACAATATATTTTGGTGTGTTATCGTTATTTGCTCATCACATATCATGCATCATATGTCATATCTAGGATTTAGGTATTTAGGTCCATACACATTTCATGTTTAAATCAATGCATTTTAACTTTTAAGATTCATATAGAATTAGGATAATTTTCCTTTAATAAAACCAAAAAAAAAAAACAAAAAAAATTATTTAGGTTATATAGATTTCATAATGTTCACATTACATGTTGCGCTTTAGTTAGAGGGTCATAGGTTAATGTTTTAATATTCCCATCATATAGTTTTTTTAATAAAAAAAAAAAAGCCAAAGATTAGTATTGCATCATTATGTTGTTTTTCTTAATAAGAATTATTAAGTCATTTAAAAAAAAAAAAAACACAAAAGTCATTTATTTGGTTAGTTAATAGGTTAGTTCATAATTAATCCCATTTTCATGTCATCATTGTTAGTGTAGGTTGCATATGTGTAATAAAAAAAATCATTAAAAAATCATAAAAAGAATATGCATATAGAATTACCACGTCATACATCTCATATCATGTAGCACATACATACTTAGGATTAGGTGAATTAGATTGTACATATATGGTGATGGTTTAAGTTATACCATATGAATTGCATCTTACATGTCATTAAAGTAAAATTCATGCATATTAAGTTTAAATTAAGATTGCATAAAATAAAATTTAGGTGTCATGTCATTTAAAAAATCATGTTTAGGGCATGCATTTTTATTGGCATTTTTGTAAGTTTTTTTTTAGAGAGTAGACCTTAATAAGGTTGTAGTTTATAATTTCTTACAATCTATCACTTCGGTTTATTGAATGTTATTTCATTGATTGTACACCCACATAACCACCCTTTGCATATTAGTAGCTTAGGTTAAAATTAATCAAGACTGCTTGTAAAATATTTTTGAAATTAAAATGACAATGTATCGAAAGGGCGTTAGAATTTTCTAGTGTAATCATGTCCCCGGACCTATTGAATCTCTGGTTCGCAAAAGTAAAGTATTCTTCCATACTTTACTTGGGTTTCTAACTAACCCTAATTGGTTAGTGATGGCTCCAAATTGAGTATAATTGCAATTTCTTAGTATCAAGTCGCGATTGGTAGGACTTGGAAGGGTCCGTGCCAAGTCTTCGGACTTAGTAATCCAATAGCCTTCTTTGAGTAATTCACCCTCTGGAAGGTCACGACAAATCCGACCCTCTCCGGCCAGATTTGAGCCTCCTTCACCTCTCACTCAGCTCGACCCTATCTCTCTCCAACTGACCTCAGATCTCCGGCTGCTCGCCCTCGAGCCTCTACTGAAGTCTCTCGAGGGAGGATCTCCAAGCTTGCCATTGGTGATCCCTCTCGACGTGGTTTTGGCCTTCCCCAACGCCCTATTTATAGGCGAGGGGGGGCCGATCGACGAAGGCTAGGCCTATGGTCTTTGGTGTGCCGACCGGCCTTCCTCTGCCGGCCAAACCAGCATCCGTCCTTCCCCTTCCACGAAGGCTTGCTCGCCATCAATGCCGCATCCCCACCACATGCGCTGTACACTACCGTCTCCTCCTGCGTTCCCGCATCGCGCATGTTTGACCTCTGGTGCGTGCTACATATCCAACCGGGGAAGAAGACAAAGTGGGGAAGAAGATGAGAAGGAAAAGGGGGCTAGGCCTGGGGGAGAAAAGGCCGGGCCCTAGGCCCTTGCGTGGAGGGGGAAAGAGGGGGAAGAGGGGGTTGGGCACGAAGGCCCAGCTCCATCCCGCGCTACTTTTGTTTTTGTTATTATTATTATTATTATTATTATTATTATTATTATTATTATTATTATTATTATTATTATTATTATGATCATCATCATCATCATCTGAAAAAAGTGAAAAAAAAAGATTAATGGATGTAAAAAAGAAATTAAGGACTAATTGATGCGAAAATCGTTTTTTTTTTTTAGGGTCAAATTGATCCCTAATTTTTTAAACATAGCCGGAATTTAGGTATTAATAGCTACCCCTATTTGAATGTGAGCTTGGAGATGCTACATTTAAAGACAAATTAATACCTAAAGTTTGTCCATATGTGCGACCTAATAGTAACGCCCTAAAGGGGCCAACAACATTGGTTGTAAACTGTAGCAATTTGATTATGGGACAATTCCACCTATGATTCTAAAACTTGTGCCATTTGAGATGGTAAACAATATTTGTATAGTTTATTTGAGTCTGCGAACTTGCGAGGAAAAATATAAGTGAGGGAGTCGGTTAGCTCTGTTGATTTTCCTCCTTCTACTTTCATAAATTTCATAATATTGTCATTTGAATATTAAAACCCGTCAAATTTAGCTGACCTCATCATCGAAAGACATCGAAATGTGATGTAAATAATTTTTTTAAAATAGATATTCAGGTGGAAACCACGTCTTATCCTTGTTTACCGATGCAATCTCTCCACTGAGATTGGGGCCAACCATGACCAACTGAACCTCTCCTTGGAGATCAGGTCGATCGCAGATGTTCTAGGGCCATGGCCCTCCCTGGACAATCCTCGAATGACGCGGGAGCGCTGGCTTAAAGCTTGAATGGCAGTCGTGAGCTCTAGTTCGGTGCTCGAATGGCTGCCGCGAGCGGCGAGGTTTGTACTAGAGCTCGATCGGTTGCGACCTTGTAGGGCTATGGAAAATTTGCAGTGCATGTGAGAGAGTCTTCTGTTTTATTTTTTAATTTTTAATTTTTTTTCCATTTTTGTCGATGGGCATCCACGCCGGCTAAATTTTACCCTCGTCGCCATATGCCAAAATCATGTAACGGCCACGGTCGTTGGATTTCGCCGGTTCGGTGTTGGAGGAATTTGATGAACAAGAAATTTGTGAAATTAGGAGTTAAAAATAAAAAGGACTTGTTCAGAAAAAGCGCGAAAAGATACGGAGACAAAGTAGATTGTTTCTTAATGTTTGATCCGGCTAGATTAGGCGATCGAGTACGTACGGGTGATTTCACTTGCTTCTCAGGGTAACCGAGTTCATCTAATCTGTTGGATCACACATTACAAACATGTACATGCATAAGCTGCTTATACACGTAGGCGAAAAAGGAAAAGATATCATGAGAAAATTTCTAAAAAAGTCACATTCTCGTTTACAAAAAACATAAACCAAGTGCAGGATCGACAGAATACGGAATTCACCTCAACCTGTTAGAAATCAATGAACCCAGATGTAACAACGCCAATGCGAGCACGTCATCCGAATGAGATACTTTATGTGTACTCAAATACTTTTTTTGTGAATTTTTGCTTTCCAACCGATTCAACAAGGTCCTCTCAAGTGTACAAATTATAAAATTATCTAGGATTGATACCCACTATTTTTAAAGTTCAAATTATTAAATGAATTTCAACCAAAAAAAATTATTAAATAAATGCTTGTTTTTATATCAAATATTCTAATTCTCCGCTTCAGGCAGAGGCTAGATTTTAGCCTAATACTAAATCGTTGAAAAATATCAAATTAAGGATGCAAATAAGGAGTGTAGAAAAATACAAACTCAAAGTCTCTTGCTGCGAACCTCCTATGACACAGCTAAGTGATTTTATATTTAAATATCCTTACATAAAGGACTCAACTGCTCTCGATGGCGCAGCATTATTTAAATCATTCTATAAACTTTTAGCATCTCTCTTCCCGAAAATCCTATGGAAATAGGAGGGAGGTTTCGGGGAGGCCTTAGCGTAATTGTCGGTCATGGGAAACGCCAAGAAGCAGCCAAACATGAGTGATGAGCTCACCTCCTTTTCTCAGTAGCTTGGCGTGGTCATGCTGTTGACAGTTGTATGCTGCATAGCACAGCATCTCCACCCAGATGTTGCTGATGATCTCCCACTTGTTGTCCATCCTCCTCAGGTTGACCACGAGCTTCTGCACGTCTAATAGCACGTGCCAGTCGCAAGTGATCCTCGTCACCTCACTTGGTTCCACGGGTTGTGGGCCATCTTGATTCGACGACGACAGCATGAGAATTGCGTTTTTATAGTCTGGGTGCCTCAAGAGTGAACAAGTTTTATCCAGCGTGATGTGGGCTGCGGGGAGGGACAACAGGGAAGGAAACACTGCGAGGAGGTACATCATGTAAGCCGATAGGAGTTTGCTTCCTCCACAAGCAGTTGACTCTTTCCTTTCCGTTAAGTACAGGATTTCGGTCGCGAGGTGCCAGATAATGATGCTCTCATCGAATTCCATCCTAAAGCTATCGATCAGTTCATCTTCCTCTGGGATGCCATAAATTCTGAGCGTCCACTCGCCTCTTTTTGTGAAGGGCAGGAGGTGTCTTTGCTTCTCTAGCTCTGCCATCTTTTGAACAACCAGCACCTTGAGGGAAGGGGGATGGCCTGGTGGGAGTGTAACCAATACCTACTGAAGATCTCCCTTTTCTCAAGCCAATCAAGTACTTCGTTGACGGGCTTCGGCCATCCAAAGAGGCGGTGGTCTAACAAATTGAGCTGCCCTATCGACCTTGACCATCTTCTCTGCTTCATGCACCGTTCGGCTAGGAAAGGGAGGAGCCTTAGGACTAGTGGCGCCTCAAGGTTCATACTCATTTTCACCACTGCCCAATCTGAAAATGCCAGCGTCATGATTTGATGAAGCTCGAAAGATGTGACTACCATCAGTAAGGCATAGGTATAGGCGATGTACATATCGATCATGAAGGTGCTCTTGAAGATCATGGTGAATCCACACAATGCAGACACTGAGCAGAAGAAGCTGATGAGGAGGCCTATGAGGCCGAGTTTGGTGTACAGAAACGCAGCTTTAGTGTAGAGCATGTCGAAAATAAAGTTCAGCTGGATTTCGGTCATGGTGAAATCATCCTGCTTGATTTCGGCCACGGTGAAAGAATGGTCGGGGGAATAACTGTCGATGGATGTTTTGAAGGATATAAACAGAGGGAGGTACGGCCAGTTCACAAGGTGGGGCTTCAGACGCTTGAAGCTAAAGTAGGCATGCAAAATGAACTTTGCGGAGTCGAACTTCTTGTCACTGGGGAGAGCGTTGAGCACTTTCTTGGCTTCCTCGTACACATCTTTGACAGCTGCCTCGGAAATGTGCCAGCTATCTACACTTGAGTTCTCACCATACACTAACTGAAGAGACCAGACCCACAAGGCGGAATTCATGATTGCGACCACAGACAAGGGGAAGTACAGCCGCGAGACCGGGGATGAGTCGTCCCAACAACGAATGAGAATCCAAATCCCCAAGCCAATCTTAGCCCCAATTTTCCCTGTCTGTCTCAATCCCAGCCGGTTATCTTCCACAGCATAGGCCGTTATGCTGTCTGGGTAGCCGAGTTGCATCAGGAGCAACGGGGCCAATAGCCCTTTCAACACTGCATTGTTACCCGGATTTTCAGGATTATCAATGTGGACCACAGTAAGCTTGCCTAGTGCAATTGTCGCAACGTAAGTAAGGAGCAAGTAGGCGGCCCATGTGACGAATCTTGCCAAAATTGACGTCATATATTTCCGACGGCTGCCTAACATCGCCAGAACAATCTGGCATGCAAGGCCTACGGCGACCAAGAGCTGAATCCCCCATGCTGCCCACAGGCTTTTTAACATCGGCGAGAAAATCCAACTGACCAAACTCATGGAGGCTTCGTTCAGGTGTGCTCACTAGACATCAATACAGATGCAGAGTAAGGAAAATTTTTTGCTTCCGAAGAATAATTACTCTGAGCTTGCACAAAAGCTTTACTGCTTAAATCTATAAATGTCACTCAAGTATTCCTTGAAGATCAGCTAAATTTGACTCGTAACACCTTCATAATTGCTGTCAACATCAATATGACTCTCTTGTGGAGCTCATAGGGTTGCTTCTCCGACAACAACTTATTTTAGAGAGTTGTTTTTGTTGGAGAGTGATAGGAGGAATACAATTATGTTTTAATCTATTCCTTTCTTCTCTTATGGGGAGTTGTAAAATAAGCAATTTATATGTTTTTAATATTGGTACGTTATACTCATCCTGGAACCTAGTCTACGAGTTCTAATACCTAGGGATGCCAAAAACCGAACCGAAAATCAAACTGAATCGAACCAAAAAATTTGATTTTTTCGGTTCGGTTCTCATTAAAAATTGAAAATTTTTTAATCGGTTTGGTTTCCGAACCGAACCGAACCAACAAACCGATAATAGCTTATTTTTTGAAAATACAACAGAAAAAAAAAACCGAATACTAAAAGTTGAAAACCAAAAATCGAAAAACCAAACCGAACCGAACCGAACTGAACCGAAATTTCGGTTCCGTTCGTATTCGTTTCGGGTCTCATTCGGTTTGGTTCGGAAGTTTTTCCAAACGGTTCGGTTCAGTTCGATTTTTCAAAAAAACCGAACCGAACCGAACCATTGACACCCCTACTAATACCCATCCAACCATGCTGGTTCTGCGTAGTTTGCAGGTCACACGAGTCTTCCTACGGCCCCCTAGGATTTAGTCTTGAAAGAAACTCTTCATAATTTAAGTCTTGAATTATCGTATTTAAGACCTTTTTTTTTTTTCTATTCTAATTAGGGAGTTCTATTACTTTTAGGTGCATATCACCAAAAGACCATACTGATACACCGTGCTACATTTTTCCTATACTGATTTTTATGTCACAAAAAATCTCAAACCAATACTTCAGTGCCACATTTATCACAAATTAATACTTTTTACAAAAAATTCTGTACCGGTAAACCCATACCATAATGTCCCTAAATTTCTTTTGAAACACGAAAATTAATTTAGACTAAAGGTGGTTTGCGTATCAATATGAAGTTTTTTGTGGCATTAAAATTAACTTAGGGTAACTATAATATAAGTACGTCAGTTTAGGACATTTTGTGATATTAACACTTACTTTTAAGCTTTGTGGAAGGTGGTAGAAAAGATGTGTCACACAACGAGAGGGCCACACGAGAATGGCCTTCTCCTACGTGCACCAAAAACCTTAAATACTATTTGATTAGATGGCTGGAGGTGCTATTTCTCTCGTGTTGGATATTTAAAAAATTTAACTAGAAGCGGTTTCACCGCTCCAAAAATAATTCCTATTACCCTACCACATTTCACAGCCTACAGATTTCTCATGTCCCAATCACATAGGAATGATCGCAATCAATAGCATATTTGCTATACCTTTTCTGACATAGCGATCTTTATATATCCAAATTGACAGGTTGTGCAAGAACAGATAAGGGTCAGAATTTCTCCTGAGTTCTTTCACCGGTTGGAAGACAAACATTGAAAACAAAACTAAACATGGGCTGTAACATGTATAGAGTATGGTTAAGCTTACTGACCAACAAATTAGAGTACGATAATCACTTGCTGGAACTTCCAAAGTGCAGAGAACGTTCCCATCTTTTTGCCTAAAGATAACACGGGTTAGTAATCCGAAGAAGCAAATACAAGCTAACTAAAGTAACGGGAAAGAAAGAGGAGCAGTGCAATGCAAGAATAGGACCACGAAAAAGTTGGAGAAACTGAAGCAGAGAAAAGCAACAGAGAGATTTGTACTGAGAAACATTGTGAAGGAAACTCGAACTAAGAATAGGTGCTTCCCACTCTTAGTTGGCAGCAATTAAGTGCTTGTGAAATATTTGGGACAGAACCGGGAATAAAAGAGAGGCATGGGAATCTGATTATTTGCTTGCGACTTTTGCGCGAGGCTCTTTTTCTCTTTTGTTTGGCCTAATGGGTACATAAATATCTCTTAAGGTTTGGCATCTATCTTTAGGGTCACATATGATCCTTGCTCTTCACTGCTTTTTTAGCTCTTGAATTAGGCAAATAATAGGTTACTGTAACACTAACCTTTGGTCTTGATGAAATTACGGAAGTCTTCACGTCCGCTGTACTTCCTAGAAAAATTGATGCAACAGGTAACTATTTCATAAGAAAATCAATTTCGAGAAAAATGATTTGATTTTCTTGTATTTGGCATGATTTTTCAGATAAGCTAAAAATCATTATCGAAAATTTGGTGTTAGGGAACTTTAGAACGAGCTTAAGATGAATAAATCTAGTTTTGGTGCGCGATCTCAAATCCTTGGTGGTAGATTTTGGCACCTCGATCCTTGTACCAAGGGTCTACGCACCAGACCCATACACCGAGCTGTGGACTCAAGATCCCAATGGTCGGACATGGGAGGCCGATCCAAGGACTCATGGCCGTCGATCACAAAAGTAATATTATTTGTTAACTCATTTTCAAAGCTTTGCTAAAATGACAAAATATAAGGAAATATTTATCAACAGCCAGTTTTCCGCAAAAACAAACATACCCTTCATGTTTTGAAAATTCACACCAACACCTCCTATAAGAAATTATAGAATCAACTAAATTAAGAAAACCATGACGAAGTGGCTTAATAATGCAACTTTAAAATCCTAGTAGTTAAAAACAAAAAGTTTGCATAATTCGGTATACTTGAACGAAATAACGAGCACCGCTAAGTATATTTATAAGTTTTAGTAAAATGACACTCAATTCGAGTATTTATGGGGATGACTATATTCTCCAGTCCTCTTCCATTAGTCGTTGTAGCCTTTTTCGTAAAAACAGCTTCATCCACCATTTGACATTACTTCCTTTTTTTTTAAAGGATCACATTGCTTTGTTTAGGATGAAATGGTGACAGAAAATTTTAGTCAAAATGGTGAAATTCCAACATTGTCTTTTTTTCTCTTTTTCCCACAAGTTTGAGTAATTATTGAACTTATTTCTATGTGCCTTTGGTATATATCCAAAAGTTGTATTTGTTTAAAACCGGTAGTCATAATAATGAAGGTAAATGATACCTTAATAATGGCGATAGTCATCACTCTCATATCTTCATTAGCAATCGAATTTTCCTAAAAACTTTAAGGTATTATTTTCATGGAGATAGAAATACTGGCTGCATCAAGGGCGTGTAATGTTGATAGATTAGGAAATTTTGGTTCTATTTATATGCTTAGGTCATCTTCTTTGTGGCATGATAGATTATCTCATGTTGCTATAGTACTTTGAAATTTATGAATAAAAATAGATGATATCATGTGATTATTTAGATAAGAAGAATTGTGAAATATGTTTACAAGCAAAGTTGACTAAGAAATTGTTATCAAAGATAAAATGATATACTATAAGTACTTAAACTGGTCCATTTTGATATTTATGAAGAAAATGGTATTGTGCATCGACAAAGTGCACCTTGTACACCAAACAAAATGGATTGGGAGAAAGAAATGATTGAATTTAGGTAGATATGGTTAATTCCATGATCTTATAAGCAAAATTGGCAATCAATTTGTGGGGAGAAACACTTCTTGCTGCACGTTACATTTCATGACAAAATTCCTTCAAAGAAAATTAAGATATCTCTATATGAATAATGGAAATGAAAGGTATCAAATATCCAATACTTTAAAATATGGGGATACCTTGCATACAATATAATTTCAAATCTTAAGCAAAACAAATTAGGACCAAGGCATTAAGGAAGTGTGTTTGTTGAATATGATAACAATTCTAAAACTTATTGATTATTAGATGTTGAATGTCATATAATCGTGTAATCAAGAGGTGTTAACTTTCTTGGACAAAAATTTGTTAAAGATTCAAGTGATGCCTCTACCTATTCACAAACACCAATTGACCAAGCAATCATTCATCAACTAAAAGAAAATTGTTTGATTTTTCAGGTAAGCCGAGAACAAGTTAAAGAGTAAAGAAAATGAAAATTTCAGTCTTCATTTTGTAACTCTCTTGACAGAATGAGATTGGGAAAATGTAGTGAATAAATTGCCCTTGTTATTTCAATTGGAAGAACTTAGTGAGGCAATGACATCTAAAGATGCATTATTTTGGAAAAAAGCAATTAATGATGATAGATTTATTTATTGCTAATAATACATGGACATTAGTTAACTTGCCGCCTGGATCAAAACCAATTGAATGTAAATGAGTATTTAGAATAAAGCATAACCTTGATGGTACATTACAAATATTTACAGCAAAGTTGGTGGCAAATGGTTATTAGTAGAAAAAATGGATTGACTATTTTAATATATATCCATCGATTGCCCATATAACATCCATTAGAGTTCTATCAATTTGGCATCAATTTGTAAATTGCATATGCATCAAATGGATATTAAAACAACTTTTCAAAATGGTAAGCGGTGTATATGGAACAGCCTAAAGTTTTTATTCTACATAAAAATGAGAATAAGGCTTGCAAAATAAACAAATCATTATATGATTTAAAACAAGCATTAAAACAATGACATGAAAAATTTAATTCAATGGTATTATTATATAGATTTAAGCATAACAATGTTGATAAATGCACTTATTCAAAGTTTACCAAAGAGTGTGGAATCATAATCTACTTCTATGTAAATGATATGCTAAGGGAACGTTTGGCACCTTGCCAATTAGCAACTAATTCTATTCTTTTGTTTTCAAGAATAGATTTGGATAGAAATCCTTTAGTAAATTTTCTGTTCCCGAGAATGGATTTAAACAAAATCAATGAGCAAAAAAAGGTTGTTTCTTTATTCCTAGGAACAATTTTAGAATCAAGCCAACCCAAATTTCTGTTTTTCTCTTTTATTTCTTCTTTTCTTCTTATTCTTCTTCCTTCTTTCTTCTTCTTCCATCGCTGCCATCACTAGTTGGACGAGGTTCAGCTAGCTTGCTAGAGGCTTGCCAGGCCAGGGTGAGGTATAGTAAGCTTGTTGAAAGCTCACCCAACCACTAGAAAGGCTTGGCCTCACCAAATTTGGCGAAGCCTAGCAAGGTTGAGCCTCACTAGTGGCCAAGCGAGGCTCGCCTGAGCCTAAGCCTCCCTCGGCCACTAGTGAGGCTCGCCTAGCCATCGACAAGCCTCATGTGGCTAGGCCTCGTGTGGTTGGGCGAGGCTCGGCCAAGCCTTGATTGGGTGAGGCTCAACCTCAAGTAGATTTGGTGAGGTCAAGCCCTGCGAACAGCTGGGCAAGCTCTGCCGAGCCTCACCTAGCTACTAGTGAGGCTCGGACAACAAGGTGGGGCCTCATCGAGGGCCAACAACACTCTAGTGAGATCGCCAACCCTCATCTAGCTAGTAAGTAGTCATCCCAAGGCCAATAATCAGCCAAAGCGTGAAGAAGAAGAGAAAGAAAAGAAAATGGTTTGGATTAAAAATTTTGAGGACGGTTTCAAACGTAATTCTACTCCGCGAATAGAAATTTTGGGCTTTTACCAAACGCTTTCAAATGCTTAAAAATTGTTCCTCATAATAGAATAAAAAAGAATCATTTTTTATTAGAAATTGTTATCATGAATAAAATGATTAGCAAATGCACCTTAATTTTTGGTACAAATATGCATTGCATAGATGAAACTAAAAGTATCTATATTCTCAATTTAAAATGAAGGATTTTAGAGAAGTCGATACAAATTTAGGTAAAAAATAATCAAACATAGTAGGGTTTGCTTAAAGTCAAGGCCACTACTTGAAGAAAATTAGTTGAAAATATCAGCATTTGGGAACTAAAGAGTCAAATCTACCATATGATATATCAATTAAATTAATGAAAAATACTAGACAATGTTTAGCACAATCAGAATATTAACACCTAAAGTTCGACTAATCATTTAGTAATCAATTGTATAGAAATTTAGGATTAATTTTTAATTCCTAAACAAAATTATTAGATTTAAATTGCATAACATATTTTTTTAAAGCATTTATTATATAGCTTATTTCATCATATTAGCATTGGATTGGCAGTTGATGGTTTTGAGCTTAAAATTCAATAAGTTGAGCTCGCAAGAGGGGCCTTATTTTCGACTAGAGCTAGGGGAGCATGGTGCCAAAATTCACATGGAGAGCAGGAACAAATTGAGCTTATCTTAATCTAATCTCAACTCGTGAAAATTATTTAATAATAGATCTTAAGCTAATTCAGGTCATTATCTTGATAAGGCCTGAAATAAGCCAATGAAATTGAAAAATGTAGGTTTACATTATAAGTATACAACTATGCCTCATAATTCGGGGGCGGCAAAATGTACAATTTTCATAGTACATAAAGAAAAGAGAAAACACGAGAGAGAGAGAGAGAGAGAGAGAGAGAGAGAGCGAGAGAGAGAGAGAGAGAGAGAGAGAGAGAGAGAGAGAGAGAGGCCATGCACGACCTGCCGCCTTGAGATCGTGGTCCTCTGGTGCCATCAAGGGAGCAGCCACGTTCGAGATACAAAAGACACGAAGAATGGAGGGGGCCACACATATTGAATACACAGCCACAGGATAGAGAGAGGAGAAATCGTCAGGGGCTTCGTAGAATACACAGGCGCCTATGGCCACATTAGGGTCTTCGATAGGAAGAAGGAAAAAGGGACAAAATGGGGTTTTCTGTTGTTGCAACTTACCCCTCCCGGGGGAAGGGGGGAGGAGAATAGCTTTAGGGGTATCGCATAAAGGATGGACCTAAGACTTATGATTAGGTACGGACTCTTCCAAACCCTTACCTTGCATGACATTGGAGTATTCTTAGGGCGTGTTTGGTAACGATTTTGTTCCTAAGAGTAGATTCTAATCAAATGATTCTTTTTTATTATGTTCCTAGGAACTGATTTTAAGTATTTTAAGCTGTTTAGTAATTGTCCAAAATTTCTAATTTTGAAATAAAATTGTGTTTGGTATTATGCTCATTAATTCTATTCCAAATCAATTTATTCTAATTTTTAAATGATTTTTTTTACTTTTTCCTTTTTTACTTTTTTTTTTCTTTTCTTTTCTTTTCTTTTTCTCCTATTCTTTTTCTTCTTCTTCTTGTGGTCGATCGCCGGACTGGCGACTGGCCAGATGAGGGCTGGCGACCTCATCGGAGCATCGTCGGCCCTCGGCGAGGCTTGCCCTCGTCGGTCGAGCCTCGCTGGGGCTGGGCGAGGCTTGCCTAGCCATCAGCAGGGCTGGGCATTGTGAGGCTTGCCTAGCCTCTGCGAGATCCGCCTGGCCACCGGCGAGCTCACCGAATCTTGCCCTGGCCTGGCGAGCCTTCAGCGAACTCGCCAGATTGGCGGACGGTGACGGGCGACCACGGTGGATGGCGGCCGCAGCGGATGGCGGCCAGCAATAGCGGCCGGCGGCGGCGAACGACAGCGAGTAGTGGTGGACGGTGGTCGTGAGATGGCTAAAGGAAAGAAGAAGAGTTGTTTGTTTTGATTCTCAATTTTGATTCTGGAACAATAATCAACTTTTTTTTTTTATTCTTTATTCCACTCTCAATTTGTTTCCGGGAATAAAAATTTTACCAAACGCGATTCTGAACTCAAACTGATTCTGATAACAAAAAATCAAAATTTGGCCCTGTTTGGATGGTTACCAAACAGGGCCTTAAGAATTTCACAATAAAAAGTCGACACTAGCCTATTAGGGTCGGTGAGAAACCAACTAAGGCATGGGAGTATACTTCACTTCCTATGCAACCAAAGAATTTAAGATTGGGAACTTAATTACACTAATTAACTAATTAATGCCCTTTCAATACCTAGTCTTGTTTATTTTAAAAAGAAATTTTGTCAAGTAGTTTGGATTAATTTTAGATCAATTCACTAATACGCAAGATGATCATGCAAGTACGTAATCATTAAAATAGCAATCAGCAACCAAGATCCTAATTATAGTGAAATTTAGCACGTGCAATTAAATATTCACAAACGTAATTAAGTATTCAAATTAGATATGCGATATAATCAATGTGTGAGCAAATAAAGGCCTAATTATACTAAGAAAGCAAGACATGGTAATTCCTAACCAAGTTCCCACATCTCTTAGTTTCTGATTTTTTAAAAATAAAATAATTTGTTTAAAGGACGGATCTAAGGTCCATAATTAGGCACAAGCTCTCCCAAACTTATACATCATGCGACATTGGGGTATTCTTAAGAATTTCGCAATAAGGAGTTGCTACTAGCCTATTGGGATCAACTAAAAACCAATTGAAGTATGAGAATATACCTCACTTCCTACGCAATCAAAGAATTTAGGGTCAATGACTTAATTATATTAATTAACCAATTAGTATCATTTCGGTACCTAATTTTGTTTATTTAAAAAAAATCAGAGAATTTAGGGTCAATGACTTAATTATATTAATTAACCAATTAATGTCATTTCGGTACATAATTTTGTTCATTTTTTTAAAAATATATATTTTTGTTAGGCAATTTGAATTAACTTTAGATCAATCCACTAACATGTGAAGTGATTATACGGGTGCACAATCATTAAAATAACAATTAGCAATCAAGGAAAACGTTAAATAAATTGCATGGGCGAGCAAAGAATTAATACTATAGAGAAGACAAATGTTAATCCTAACTAGAATAAAGAGAAGCCAAACTCAATGTATCAAAATTATGCATTCAAGGGGATTTATCCTTAAGGACAATTGAAACCTAAAGTAGAGCCCTAAAGGCTTAGCCAAACTTAAACATAATTCTAAATTGAAAGGTTTCCTATTTTTAAGATAAATTGCTTCAAAGATTAATTTCAACCTTTTTGAGGAAATTTAAAAAATTTTAGAATTTTTTTGATATTTCTATTTTTAAAAAATCCCCAAAAAAACTGGTTTTTTGCAATTTTTTATTTTATTTTTTAATTATTTGAAAAAAAAAGTCGAATTTTTTTAATTTTTTATGAGTTTTTGAATTTTCGGAAATTTTTTTGAATTTTTATTGTTTTTCGAAATTTTTGATCTTTTTAAAAAAATTTTGGATTTTTAATATATTTTTAATATTTAATATTATTATATTTGGGAAAACGGGTTCGGACCAGGTAAATCCGATCCGGCTCACTGACCCAACCCAAATCCGGATCCGACCCGACCCGACCCAATCGGATAAAAACGAACTTTTTTAGCCTTTAGTTTTTCTTGTTTATTTTTTCTCTTTTTGTCCTTTCCCTGTCTTGTCCTATTCACTGCACTCCCTACTTTTCTTCACCTAACGTCCCCATCTGCCGTCCTTTCATCCCTTTTAGTCTTTTTTCATTTCTTTCATTACCCCTTTTTATTTCTTTTTTCTTTTCTTTTCCTTTTACTTCTATTTTTCACCCCTTCTTCTTCACGGCGTCTTCTCCCCTAGACTTCACCGAGACCACGCCGAGAACTTCCCTTCTCAGTGATTCGTGGAACGACCCGTACCCCAACCGAGACGCGTACCACCAACGTTTTACGTTTGTCGATCTTCCGCTCCGACCGCCACTCGTTGGCCGACTTCCCCGCTGCCGGCCAAGACCTACACCCCTTGGCCAGGACCGCCACGATAAGAAAATCAGCAGGACCAAAGCAAGCGTAGCCACGGGCGCCCCTAAAAAAACGTCAAGCTCGAGATCACAGCAAAATGGTAAGATTAGCAACACGCGGGAACGTCAACTCAGCCCCGAACAAAGAACACGGAAGCAGATCGAACTTAAGCATTTCATCGAGTAGTTGGGGCGCATTGTTTAAAAGGACAGAAAAACGAACCGGCCGAGGCTCAAACTCGTGCTTGGACTCATGAAAATCGACATACAATAACACAGGGACAAGACACAAGGACGACGCGAGCCGGGGCCGCGAGCTCTGACCCGGCGTGCCCAAAGCAGGACAATAGGAGAGCCGAGGCTTACTTGTGCGGCTTGAGGACGTCGCCGGGAGAGGTCGTCGGACGGGTCCACGCATGACTGAGGTGTCGGTAGCCCTCGCTCTCTCTCGATCGCCCCTTCTCCAAATAACCATCTCCTCGCTTGGTTTCTCCAGCTCCCCTTTCCCCACTCCTGCTTCTCTCCCTTTTAACCTCCTCGGTTGGTGCGCATGGCTTCCTGCGACGCCGGCTGCCACTGCCCGGCTTGGCCCCGACCACCAACTCCCGGTCGACGCTCTCCCTCTGTCCTGTTCCCTCTGTCCTTTTGTTGCTGCATCCTTTTTCTTCTTCTGCAGGTCCCGCGAGCGCAGGCCAGCGTGGAGGAAGAAGACAAGCCAGGGGGAGCAGGCCGGGCCGAAGAGAGAAGGAGGCTGGGCCGGGCTGTGCGAGAAGGAGAGGAAGAGAGGAGAGGCGGGTTGGGCCAAAATCAGATTCGGCCCGACCCGACCTCTCTCGTTTTTCTTTTTTTTTTTTGCTTTTTGCTTTTCCTTTTCTTTTGTTGTTTGAGAGGAAAAAAAAAAAGATCGGTGTCGACATCTCTTTGCAGGTTCCGCGACTAACAAAGACGCTTTCCACATAGAGAAAGCGCTAAAGAAGAACTTGGGACGAGAGATCTGCACATGCTAGAAAGAGAAAAGTGAAAAAAGGTAGTGTCCTCTCCTTCCTTGGTGATGATTTTGCTCTCGTGCTTCAACCTGCGATCTGTGAACTTATAAAACCAAGAATACAGAAGATGAAGATGAAGAATGATAGTAGATGATCTGTGAAGAAGTTTTCGATACTGTATATTCATTCATTTGAACAAAAAAGGAGATTGAAGAATACAGCAGAAACTTTCTGAATCATTATCTCTTCTTAGCCTTGAACCGATTATAATATCTCTCTATATATGGACGGAAAACAGAGGACTAACTACTAGAAAACGAACTAACTAACTTCAACTAACAAACTTTACAGCTGAACAAAACAGAACAGTAATCTTGAGACTTTGGCAATCCGTGTCTTTGACATTTGTATGATCTCCACCGTTGATAAAACTCGTTATCCATGGGTTATCAATCAATTTCTTCAGCTCTTTTACTTCTTGATTGCCTTCTGGTGATCCACATCTATAATACTCGAGCACTTCACCTCCTGTGGTTGACTTCTCGAGTCGAGAACCTCCTGTGATTGATTTCTCAATATTGCAGACTTGGCTTCTGATCTTGATTCTCTAACATTCCCCCTCAAATTGGGAAGAGTAAAGGATTCGATTCCCAATTTGGTTCGGAGAGTAAGATGAGACAAGCGAGATAGAGACTTGGTAAATATATCAGCTAATTGTAGATGAGTAGGGATATACTGAATATGAATAGATCCAGAAGAGACTTTCTCACGGACAAAGTGAAAGTCAACTTCAATGTGCTTGGTTCGAGCATGTAATATTGGATTGGCGGTGAGAGAAATTGCTGATTTGTTGTCACAGTATATAGTGGTAGGTGGCTGAAGAGAAATCCCTATATCTCGTAGGACAAACGTGATCCAGGTGAGTTCAGCCGTGGTTGAAGCAAGTGCACGATACTCGCCGGTTGAGGATCTAGAAACAAGAGGTTGTTTCTTGCGGACCGGGATAGTAGATTGGATCCAAGAAACGTGCAAAAACCTGTTGTGGAACGTCGTGTTGTTGGACAACCAGCCCAATCCGCATCAGAGAAACCATAGAGATGTACTGAACTTTGAGAATGGATATAGATTCCAAGTTGTATAGTACCTTTGACATATCGAAGTACTCTTTTAAGCGATGAAAATCTCCTACAAAAGTAGGCTGTTGCATTTTTTGACGAGAGAAGATTAGTAGCAAATGCCAGTCCGGGTCGAGTAATGGTTAAGTATTGAAGAGCACCAACCAAGCTTCGTATTCCATAGGATCTGTAAGTAGATTTGCAGTGTCAGCCATGGAGATTGATCGAAGAGGCAGAGGTGTTGAGACTGGTTTATAGTCGGCCATATAAGCTCGTTTCAACAAGTCAGTAGCATATTTAGTTTGACACAGAAAGAGATTCTGTGAGGTTTGTTTGGCCTCAATGCCCAAAAAATAGTGAATATACCCAAGGTCCTTCATATGAAACTGAAGACTAAGTTTCTGAATAAGGGCAGTTAAGAGATGTGGTGAACTCCCAGTCAAGATGATATCATCAACATATAGGAGCAAGAGAACTGTATGTGAGGTTGTATGCAGAACAAATAACGATGGATCGGCTGTGCTGCAGAAGAAACCATTTTCAATTAAAAACTTGCTGAATTTATCAAACCAAGCTCTTGGTGCTTGTCGAAGGCCATATAGAGACTTGTGAAGTAAACAAACATGGCTTGACTGATGAGGATTGATAAAGCCAGGTGGCTGTTCCATGTACACCGTCTCGTTCAAATCTCCATGAAGAAAAGCATTCTTAACATCAAGCTGGTGTATTGGCCAATGTCTTATCATAGCAAGAGATAACACTATTCGAATTGTTGTGTGTTTCACAACTGGACTGAAAGTCTCAGTGAAGTCTAGTCCTTCTTCTTGGTGAAAGCCTTTGGCGACTAGACGAGCTTTGAGTTTGTCAAGACCGCCTTCTGGTGTGAGTTTGGTCTTATAGACCCACCTGCAGCCTATTACATTCATCTGGTTAGTTCTAGGAATCAATGTCCATGTTTGATTTTCAGCAAGCGCATCCATCTCTTCTTTCATAGCCCTATACCAGGCTTGATTAGCTAAAGCTGACTTGATAGACTTTGGTTCCATAGGAACTGGATAATCGGCTAAATAGGCATACTTTGGATTTGGTTTTCTAATTCCAGACTTCAGTCGAGTTTGCATATGATGAGTATTACTTGTACCTTGAGAGGAAGACAGAATGGAATTGGAATTGGAGTGCCTTTCATTAGAACTACCTTCATCTAGTAAATCATTGTGTGAAGATAAAGAACTGGTAGTATTTTGTCCTTGAGAAATAGAACAATTTTGAGGCACAGCATCTATAGATTGTCCTTCTGTCATTGTCTCATCTTGTATATTCCTCGAGGAAATGATTTGAGATTGTTGTCTGTGATGTGGATGATAAGTATAGCAATCATGGAAATCAGGATGGATCTGGTTTGTGGCTAACTGATGAGTGGATCTAGTAGCTGGTGACTCGGTGCTTGATGACTCAAAGAAATGTATGCCTTCACTCCATTGTTTGTATAAGTTTGTATAATGTCCATATTCATTGATCAGCTTCTTTGTAAAAGGATAGGAATACTCATCAAAGATAACATGCCTACTGATGTATACACGATTACTAGTTGGGACCAAACATCGATACCCTTTGTGCTGATTGCTATATCCCAAGAAGATACAGGGGAGAGATCGAGGATCAAGTTTATGACTTGCATATGGTCTTAAGCAAGGATAGCATGCACAGCCAAATACTCTTAAATGATCATACCTTGGCTGTCTATTATGAAGTTTGTTATAGGGTGTATCCATCTGCAACTTTGGTGTGGGAAGAATGTTGATGATGTAATTAGCCGTCACAAATGCATCCACCCAAAATTTCAGTGGAACTTTTGAGTGATAGAGCATAGCTAATCCAAGTTCAACGATGTGCCGATGCTTTCTTTCAGAGACCCCATTCTGTTCTGGAGTGTGAGGACACGATATGAACTGTCTTATTCCATGGAGACTCAGAAATTTTTGAAATCTAATGCTTACGAACTCTCCTCCTCCATCACTCTGGAAGATTTTAATCTGATGATTATACTGTCGTTCAACTAACTTCTGAAATTGAACAAAGATATCATAAAACTCAGATTTCAACTTCATGGGATATAACCAGCAATATCGAGAGAAATTGTCAACAAAAATCACATAATATCTAAACTTTTGAAAGGAACAAACTGGTGATGGTCCCCATATGTCACAATGAATTCTTTCTAATGGAGAACGTGATGTAGAATCCGAAAAAGGGAATGATAGAGCTGAACTCTTAGCTATTTGACAGCTGCTGCAAACAACTTGAGACGAAGAAGCAAATTGTATAAGCTTCTGTTTTTGTAGATGCTTAACTACTTGAGCATTTGTATGAGCCAAACGTTGATGCCATATGTCTTCACCAACTGTCTTTTGCCGCTGTGTAAAGAAGGCTTCTGTGGTCTGTGGATTAGCTTGATAAAGACCTCTAATTTTCCTTCCGAGCTTCACCATTGTATTGGTACTGTTGTCCTTTACATAAACACCAGTTTTGTCAAAAATAAAGGAACAAGGGAAGTCATCTGTGAGTTTAGATACTGAAAGGAGGTTCTTCTTTATCTCTGGGACAATTAGAACATCGTTAAGAGGTAATGTATTGTTCTTTGTTTTGAGCCAGGTGTTGCCAATGTGAGTTACAGGTAAACATGATCCATTGCCTATCATAACAGTATCATGTCCTTGATATTTAGAAAGAGTATGGAGCATACCAGGATCAGCACTAATGTGAGCTGTAGCTCCAGAGTCAGGATACCACTCACTGCCTGTTGAGTCTTCAATATGCATTGCTGTCAAGGCTGCTGGAATATCCTCTGCTTGATAAGAATTGTCAAACCGATACCAGCAGCGAAGAGCATCATGTCCAGACTTTTTACATATTTGACACTCTAATCGAATGTTATTTGTTTCTTTTTCATTCTGCAAATTTTTACTTGAGTTTGCAGAAGGATAAGTCTTGACATTTTGGTACCTTTGTGAGTAAGTAGTATAGGGTCTAAACCCTTGGTTTGTTGTAGGGATAACATTTCTCTGTCTAGGGTGTTGATTTCCTTGCCCTGGACTGAAGACATCTGTTCTGAAATTCTGATATCTTTCAAAACCACGACCCCTATTGTTACCAGTTCTACCACGATTATAGCTTCGACCACCTCTGTATCCTCCTCTTTCAGATATAAATCCAGAAGCTTGAGAAAAGTAGTTTTCATTTGTGACATCTTTAGACTGAACCTGAAACTGTTTTTGTCCAAAATACGCCAAATTTGGGTTGAACTGACTCCTAGAAAAGTTTTTGAGTCTTGATTCAAACCTTTCTAATTGAGCAATAACCTCATCATACTCTGGCTGAGGCTTCAAACAATATATGGTAGTCCGAAAGTTCTCATACTCAGGACCTAAACCTTCCAATACACCAAACATCTTGGTTATATCATCCACAGGTTTGCCTATTGCATTCAACTGATCACATATGGATTTATATTCCCTGAGATAATCAGCAAGGGTTTGGTCATGCTTATGACATGTTTGCAGTTTCCCCCTTAATTCGAACTCTCTAGCAATTGATTTCTGTGTAAACCTTTTCAGAAGAGTTTGCCATACTTCGGATGATGTTTCTAATCCAATGATTAGGCTCAGAATATTTTCAGTAACAGCTCCAGAGATCCATGATGAAATCAACTGATCTGTTCTAGTCCGATCGATTGTACTGGATTAATAAGATCGGTTTCACAACCTTCATCCTCTGTTTGCAGCATTCGAGAAGGTGAAGGAATATCTCCATTAACAAAACCAAATAGATCTTGGCTTTTCAAAAACCTTTGGATCTGAGCTTGCCATAATAGGAAGTTGTCCTCAGCAAGTTTGATTGTGACGAAGTTTGTGATATTCACATGTATCGGAAAAGGATATTTTGGAGTTCTAATCGCCATTATTATGATTCTTTGAAGAAGATGATAACAGTAGTGCTTATGAGCTCTAAGTCTGTATGAGTTTACCTTGATCCAGAGAGCTTCAGTGTTCGTTTACTTCTCCTGACTTGATGCACGAACTGATTACTCAATAGATTTCATTCTGATGCATGTTGATCTTCCTGCTCTGATACCATGTGAACTTATAAAACCAAGAATACAGAAGATGAAGATGAAGAATGATAGTAGATGATCTGTGAAGAAGTTTTCGATACTGTATATTCATTCATTTGAACAAAAAAGGAGATTGAAGAATACAGCAGAAACTTTCTGAATCATTATCTCTTCTTAGCCTTGAACCGATTATAATATCTCTCTATATATGGACGGAAAACAGAGGACTAACTACTAGAAAACGAACTAACTAACTTCAACTAACAAACTTTACAGCTGAACAAAACAGAACAGTAATCTTGAGACTTTGGCAATCCTTCGAGAACCTCCTGTGATTGATTTCTCAATATTGCAGACTTGGCTTCTGATCTTGATTCTCTAACACGATCAGCTTTGCAACCTTCGACCGCAACTTTGTGCCGTCACCGCGCTCCCCTCCAACGACGCAGCCGGCGAGGTCTCAGTCCAGCGAGCAATCCTCAGCAAAGTCCAATCGCTGCTCGGCCAGACAAAGATTTCGTGGCGACTATCATCCAATTCCAGCGAGCACCGAGACGCATTAAAAAAGGGAGGTGGCACGAGAAAGAGAGCAAAGCAGAGACGATTGAGTACGAAAATCACGGAGCGGTCTCTTTCAAACGTGTTATCCTCTGGGCGTTGCTCTCCCGGTGCTCTTCAATTTCAGTGTTCCATAGGCAGTGCCATTTTGACGTCCAACTGTCCATCAATGATCCGTGGTAAGGAATCCAATCGAGAACGTTCACAAGAGGCTTGATCACCGAATAAATCAGACACGCGGTTATTGAAGACAAGATTAAGAACGCGTGCAAGAAAAATATTGTCGGTGGCAATTGAAACTGTCGTGATTTTGAAGGAGCTTCAAGGAGGTTCACTCAAAGGCCATTCAGCCAAAGAAGCGCTTGCGGGAAAAGGAAGGTGACAATCGCGTACGTTGGATTTTCCTACTTGGCACGTACAGATTCATGAGGAAGCTGTGGGGAATCTCCACGTATTCATCGGTCAACACAGTCATTCATCCACAATGAGACCACACCGAGAAACCCATCGCGGGTCGCCGTCTGTGACCCGACGTCCATCATACCCCATGAGCCGCCGCCGCTGTGGTTCTAACCCATCAGCCGCCCGGCCGTCGAGCCCTGTGATCGCGATTTTGGACCGATCAAGTCAAGTTCAAACCTGGAAGATTAATCCTCAAATTAGGTTACTATCTTATATTTAATTGATTTAAAGTATTTGAGTTCCTCTTCATAGTGATTGATACATTCCGTTAAATATTCAATTAAATATGCATATCCAGAAAATCCTAATAAATCACCTAAGGAAATTTTCCTAACTTGACAACCTGTTTGGACGGCTATCTAATGTCTAGCTATGAGATACATTCCCAATGATATAGAAAAGCTTCCATCCTATAGATAAGTATTTAGATACAATCGTCGATTTACTTGTTTCCAAATTTAAACGGATAACTTTCCATCAATATTCTTAACTACTTAGATATGATTGCTAGTTTATTCCATTTCCAAGTTTAAATGGATAAGACGAGTTTTGCTAATCGCCTTATTTGATTGAATAATTATATGTTGCTTGATTGTTTCCTTAAAAAAATCCCAAAAAATTTGGATAGAATTTGATTTGATTTTTACTAGCACTACCTGTTTTAGATTAAATTGCATATGTAAATTAGGTAATTGTCTATTCCGAATTTTCAAAATACAAAAATATAAAGACATCGCTTAGGATAAATTAAATTTCTTTTACTTAATTTAAGTTGCATGTTTAAATATTTGGTACTTTTTATTACGAAATTTAATTAAAAATAAAATACAAAAAAAATCATGTGCATGTCATGTAGAATTAGATTCACCTATCATACATCATTTAGTAATTGCATGTTTAGGATCATTAAATTGAAATGTGTGACATATAATTTGTATGTAATGGTGCATGTCGCATGTCATTTTTGTATAGACTTATTATGTACATCATTGCATTTTAGAATAGTTGTATTATATGCATTGCACGTACTTTAGATTTCATTTAAATAAATGAAAATCCAAAAAAAATATTGAGTGATTGCTTGTTAAATAGAAATCATATCGAAGATTGTTGATATGATTTTTAAACTAACATCACATATGCTTCTTTGTTTAGAAATAATGTTTTCAAACTCGTCTCTTAGCCGAATGCGATTATAGTGATATAACTGAGAAAGCACCGCTTTACCAACAAGGAAAATAGAAAAGACACATACACACTAGAATCGGGTGCAGAACATGACCAATCCTAGGATCACCACTCACTTTGTGACTTTCCTTCGGTTTCTTCGGTGTGCTTGTTCTTGGGAGTCTGGGTGTACTTGTCAGTATGGTGCATCAAGAGCAGCCATACATGAGTTATAAGCTCTCCACCTTGCCGCAGCAGCTCCGTGTGGTAGTGAAGTTGACAATTATATGCAGCGTAGCACAACATCTCCACCCAAATGCTGCTTACAATCTGCCACTTGTTGTCCTTGCCCTTCAGTGTCGCAGCCAGTTTCTGTGCTTCCAACAGCGGGTGCCACTCCCTGTTGATTATGGTTCCCTTCTGATCCAGGATGGGTTCAAGCACGGTCTCTTCAGACGACAATGTCCGCAAGGCCTCATTGTGGTCTCTGTACCTGAGAAATAGCTTCAATATGTCGCAAGCGCAATCCAATTCGATGGTATTCAGAAGGGACAACACGTGGGGGTGCAGTGCTAGAAGGTACATCATGTATTTGGACAGCAGTTTGCTTCCTTTACAGTTCGGAGAATAATCGGGCTCTGAATGCAGGCAGATGTTTGTTGCCATGTGCCAAACGATGATGCTCTTGTCAAATGTTGTGGAGATGCTTCCTTCCAACACTTCAAGGGCTTCCTGTGTCCACCCGGCATGGCTGCTGAGTTTCCAAGCATCAAGCGTCCGCTTGCCGTATTCAGTGAAGGGCTTTCGGCCTCTGATCACATTGAGCTTTTCCATATCTTCCACAAGCAATTCCTTGAGAGAGCTGGGGATCATTAGGCGAGAGTGAATCCGATACCTTCTCCAGGTCATCTCTTTTTTGCCCAGGTGTTTGAGGATTCTGCCAATGGACCATGTCCCCTCGTCATACAGGCGAGGATCAAACAAGTCGAGTTGACCAACTGAGTTCGACCACCTTTTCCGGTTCATATACCTTTCAACTAAGAATTTCAATAGCCTTGTTGAGCCGAGGCGGTTTCTTTGGTGATGGCTTATCACCACAATGGCCCATGCCGAAAAAGGTTGCAAAACAATTTGGTAACCTTCAAGGACGGTGACTCCCATCAACATGGCGTAAGTGTAGGCAATGTAAATGTCTATCAAGAAGGCATTCTTGAAAATAATGGCAAACCCACACAAGGCTGAGACTAGACAGAAAAAGCTAATGAAGCGGCAGATCAGACTGAGCGGTTTAAAGAGAATCGGTAGTTTGGTGTAAAGGACGTCATACATGAATCCAAGTTCGAACTCAGTCGTGATGAAGGCCAAATTGCGCTCTACAGTTAACCGAGATTCCACTAGTGATTCTGGGTTGTAGACCCAGTTTACAATGTGGGGCTTCAAGCAATCGAACCGATGGTATGCCTTCAAGATGATCTGTTGCTCCCTCGACCACCTGGTTCTGTTGGGACTGCCGAAGAACTCGCCGACAGGTTCCTTGTGGAAAATACCCTTGGCTGATATGCGCGACCTCAACGTCCCATGCACGGACAAGAGGGCCCAAACCATCGCCGCTGATCGCATGATCCCAGCGGTAAACAAAGGGAAGTAAAGAAACCCCACGGGGGACGAGTTGTGCCAGCAGCGAATCATGATCCAGATGACGAAACCGACACTGACCAACAGATTCAGCATATCCCGGCTGCTAAGCCTGCTGTCATCAAACGAGTAAGCAGCTATGGAGTCGGGGTAACCAAGAAGCATCAAGAGCAATGGCGCCAACAGCCCCTTGAGCTGGGTAACGTAGTCCGGTCTTTCGGGACCGTTGGTCTGGAGGACTATGAGCTTGGTGAGGGCAAAGGCCGCATTGGAAGACGAGAGAAAGTAGGCTGCGAAGATGACGCCTCTCACAATGATCGAGGTCGTGTGCTTCCGCTGGTTGGCGAAGAGGGCAAGGGTGATCTGGCAAGCGAGGCTCCCGGTGACCAGCAAGTGGATGCCCCATTCTTCCCATAAAAAAAGTATCAGACGGACCGATTTCATGGGGATGCGATGCCTTCAGCTGTTCTCTCTGGGAACCAACAATGCAGGCCAACTTAATAAAGGTTAGAATGCATAAACCGCCTTCGACTCGTTCTAATGAATTAAACTTAAATCTCTAGACTTCTTGTTGCATTTGTGACATCTTGGATTAACTCACTCGAAATATTACCCGCTTTGACCCGTCCCATATAGAAATCATTTGGCATACAAAGGGGCACTTTTTCAGGAGGTCACCCACCAAATAGTACTCCCATCTGAGCAATACTAAACTTATTGTTATATTAAAAGACATTCCATGAGTTAATTGCAGTTTTAATACACAGATATCAATAACGTTTTACTCTTTTTCAGTGCCAAATTCGGTTTATTCCTCACCCCATCACCATCCTAAAAGCTTGCCAGGTGCTACTCCTTGTCTAGGCCTTCTACTCTTGGAGATCACTCCCTGCATTTGATTGGATCATTATAGCATTTATTCAATATGTTCAGCAAAATTTTGGGATCCTGATACTGCTCTAAATCTCCCATTACTGTGAATCAGATTAATTAAGGGTTGCGCCCCTGCATGAGTGAAACCCACTAAAGGGGAAACAATAAGATAGGGAAGTTTCAGAAGTTTAAGCAATGCTAGTTGCTAGTTTTGCTAAAAGTTGATCTAAGAAATTGATATATTCCAATGAGATCACTGATTGCAGAAGGACATCAAAGAAGCGACTCATATTCAAACACCCAATTACAGTTTACCGCATTACTTAATGGATCGATTTTGTAAACCAAACTTGGTACACCATGCATTTCCCAAACATCAAATATGAGATTATCAACGCACAAAATTATATATTGTTTGTTGCTGAACTGATCATTGACGCACTGCTAAAACTGAACAAATGTCCACAGAAATGAAACTAATGACCAGACCACCAATTTTCTGGAAGAACAAAGGAAGTAGAAAGTAGTTTTGCAAGAAATCGAAACCTTACTAATGCTGTGTGACTCCCAAGAAGAACTGAGTGTGTCTGAGTTCCTAACACTTGTTGGGAAGCTTTATTAAATTCTTAAGAGAAAATAAGAGGGACTATACAAAGATAAAGAAAGCAGAGAACAGATTATTTTCGTGTAACTTTAGTCTATGATTCTCTGTCTCTTTGTTGGGCAGCGACCGACCAGTTCTGAGATTCTTGACTTTATATTATTCGTTGGATGATTTCTCGAGGGGTGTAGCAACGCGATTCTTGCACTCAATTGTGAACTCTGACTGAGAGTACGCAAAGAATTAAGTCCTACATTTTTTTAGGGATAAAAGTCACCACAATGCCTTAAACTATTTTCGTAACTTATTTAGATTAATACCTAAATTCCTAATTTTTTAATAAAATCTCTCAACTTCCTCGAATTAGTTATCCCGCACTATTTACAAATTTCCTTAATCTCACTATTATATGGATTTTACAATATCCTTTCATTTAATTCATTTCTTCAGCCAACCTAAAAAAAAAACTAAATACTTGTTCATTTTTTTCTTTGAGTCGAACTATTTTCATAAAAATTTCTAGCAACAGTATTAATTTGACTATAGATACTTTTAGTTATATTAAATTAAATCTTGTTCCTAATTTCTTAGATTGATAAAGTTTTCACCTGTTGTACTTGTTATGTTTTACAATGGAGGGGAGAGGAAGGGGGATAAACAAAGGGTAACGGTGGCACACGACAAGGAGAGCTAACTCCGGCGGCTTGGTGGTAGCAAAGCGGCCGGCGGCAGCAGAGATGGTGGACAGGAACACGGAAGACGGTGGCAGAGATGAGTTGAGAGCTCGGGCATTTTGAGATATCTAAGGCTTTTAAATAAGGGAGGGTTTTATACAGTTTTTGCTTAAATATGGTAAAAACACTTATAGTTTTGAAGTAGAGGTTTGTCTTCTTTTTTTCCTTGTAGGGCGAGAACTCGAGTATTTATTTTTTTTGGTGATTTCCCAATTTTCAAAGTCCCATTCGCAATCTATTATTTTTTGTCCCTGGAGATAAATTGGGTGATATCATCTTATCAGAATTATTCTTCAATTCCAGTTTGCCTAATCTAAATATTTATTTATAATTTGAAAAAATAATTTGGAAGAACAAATAATGTAATCGTAAACTAATAGTACTTAAACAACCTCTGCAAAACAATGGAAAATTACTCGATGGTCATCTCTTCTTCTGTTTTCCTAAGCTACTTAAGTAGGAGAATTCTTTTGCTAAAAATAAAAAATAAGTAAATTAAAACGCCTTTAGGATTTAGATATACTAGGCTACCATCCCTGTAGTTGCCACTCTCTGTTATCGTCATTTTTCTTTTTTAGCTTTTATTATACATTAATCTTCATCTCTCCACATCACAGAACTTCCAAGGATCCCACTCTGTGCTGCCAATGCTACTGCCAATATATTACATCCACCCATACTCCAAACGGCGTTTGTATTAGAATTGACAGGTAAAACTTCTCAGCAAGTGAAGATGGTATCGCTAGCACTAGATGAAGCCTTCCCTGGAGATTAAGGCATTGAAAAGAGCCTAAGGACAGTGTAGGAAACGAAATCTTGGAAAAGATGGAGATATTGCACTGCACCCTGGTGATGGAGTGCCGAGAATCCACAGCTCACAAAGAGAAGGTTAAGAGGGAGAAGAAACGGGAGAGAGTAGAGTTTACAGTAGCAAAGTGTAACTCCAGGGACAATTTCTAAGTTATTCCAGGATATTGCTTGGCAACAGTACAAGTAGAACGCAAAAAGGCATGTTTGTGTTAATTCGAACTGTTATTGTTAAATATGACTCGAGTTTGAGCGTTTGCTAAAACGCGAAATTCAGTAGACTCGCAAAGGAAATATAAAAAAAAATAAAATAAAATAAAGGAGGAAAGTTGATTGCTTGCGGAATCCGAACGAAGAAGCCTCTCCACGTGAAGAAGCCAAATTAAGGAACTGGTGGGCCCAGGTCAACTATTTGACCTTGGGCACACGTTTTTCTTTTCTTTTCGGTGTGCGCGTGAAGTCTGTGAGTGGCCGCTTGAAACCCTACGTAAAAAGAGAAGTCGCAGAGGGGAGCCGCTGAAGAGGGTTTCTGTTTTTGGGGTTTTTGCTGCCGCACGAAGCCGATCGTTGAGCGAAGCCGCATATTGAAGTGCCGTGATTCTAGCGAGTGCTTGGCGGGTTTTTCATTCGTGAATTACATCCAAGAAGTTTAGTGTTTGTAGTCGATTAAATCTTGAGGTAAGATTTGCGTGTAATTCCTTCGTGAGATTGAGAGATTATTTTCGAGGAATTTTGGGGCTAAACACTGAGTGCGTTATTGGATGTAATTGGGGCTTGGGAAACACCGAAAGAGTGTTTGAGTGACTTGAGTGTGTAATCTCCTTGTATCGCTTGATCTATAGTGAAATTCGCTGCTGCTCTCCCCGTGGACGTAGGTCTTTACGACTGAACCACGTAAATCTGGTGTCCGATTTATTTTTCTTCTTCCGTCTATATTTTGTTCGATCGCTCGCCCCATCGCAACAAGTGGTATCAGAGCGAGGCTTTGGCTGAGTTGAAGCGAATCGATGGCGACAGAAGAATTAAAAGTGAAAATCAACAGATTTGATGGGAAGGATTTTAGTTTCTGGAAGATGCAGATTGAAGATTATCTTTACCAGATGAATCTGCACTTGCCTTTATTTGGGGAGAAACCAGAGACGATGAAGCAAGCCGATTGGGATTTGCTGGATAGACGAGCTATGGGTGTTATTCGGCCGACGTTGGCTCGTAACGTCGCGTTTAACATCCCTGAAGGAGAAGACCACCGCTGATTTGATGCAAGCCCCGTCGGATATGTACGAGAAGCCCTCTGCGATCAACAAGGTCCGTTTGATGCGACGTCCGTTTAACTTGAAGATGAAAGAAGGTGCGTCGATTTACAGATCATATCAATGAATTCAATGTGATTGTTAGTCAATTGAGTTCAGTTGAGATTGATTTTGAAGATGAGGTACGTGCTTTGATTCTATTATCCTCATTGCCTGATAGTTGGAATACTACCGTTACTGCTGTTAGTAATTCCTCTGGGTCAACAAGTTTGACGTTTGATGGGGTTCGAGATTTGATTCTGAGCGAGGACATTCGTAGAAGAGAATCTGGCGAATCTGTATCTACTGCTCTAGTAGGTGAAAATAGAGGAAGATCTGTAACATGTGTGGGTAATAGTAGTACCAATATGAACAGACGTAGTCAGTCTAGGACTGCTAATGTTGTCTGTTGGAACTATGGCAAGAGGGGGCATCTTAGAAGAGATTGCCTTAAGTTGAAGAATGAAAAGGGTAAGGAAATTATGGTTGATTCTGCAGATAATGTTGCAGCTGTAGCAAATAATACCGATTATGTCTTGTCTGTCACTAATGATTCATCGCTTGATGGATGGGTTATGGATTCTGGTTGTTCTTTTCATGTTACACCAAATAGAAATTGGTTTATCACTTATCAGTGCACAGGTAGTGATAAAGTCCAGTTAGGGAACAACGCTGAGTGCGATGTTGTGAGTGTTGGTGATGTTAAAATCAGAATGCATGATGGTATCGTGAGGACATTGACTGGAGTGAGGCATGTTCCAAAATTGAAAAAGAACTTAATTTCCTTAGGTACCCTAGATTTAGCTGGTTGCAGGTATTCTTCAAAAGGTGGAGTTCTGAAGATTGTTCGAGGTGCCCTGGTGATAATGAAAGGAATCAAGCACGATGGCCTGTATAAACTTTAAGGTGAGACAGTGATAAATTTCGCTGCAGAGACGTCGGATGCATCTGTTCGAGAGTCTATTGGCTGCTCGAGGAAGACCTGGGTGTTTGTGCCAAGGCACAAGTTTAATGCTAATGTTAGGATCTTGCAGTCAAAAGCTTTGATCGAGACGGAGACTGGTAAGTTGATCAAGCATGTGCAGACTGACAATAGCATGGAGTTTTGCTCGGAGCTGATAAATAAATTCTGCATGAAAGAGAGCATAGTGAAACACCGCACTAGTGCTAGTAAATCACAACAATTTGTAGAATTGATGAGCAAAACATTACTAGAGATGGCCCATAAAATAATCTCTAGTGCTGGTATTGCTAAGAGACTCTTAGCTGATGTGCTAAGTACGGTAAGCTACCTGGTGAATAGATCCCCATCAACTGCTATTGAATGGCAGACTCCTGAAGAAGTGTTGTCAGGTAACGTTGCTAATTATTCTATTCTTAGAATGTCTGATTGCCCATATTATTTTCGAGTGAATGATGGTAAGCTCGATTGGAGGGCAATGTGCATATTCCATGGCTATGCACAAGGTGAGCGGGGTGATCAGTTGTGGTGCCTAGATATAAATTCACCCGTTAACAGCAGAGAAGTTACCCTTGATGAGTCTCAAGTACTTCTGGCTAGGAGTGATTATAGCAATGTTAATACGGATCTGGACGGTGTTCAGCTTGAGGTGGAGTTGCGACCAGAAACTCCTGAGGTAGCGAGTACGAGCATTAGAAAAATAATCGACACAGATGGTGCTCATAGCGAGGTGGAGCCTATAGAGCCAATAGTTGCTGGAACTGCTGAAGTTAACAAGGTACGTTTTCGATCTCCTGATAGATATGGATGCAACAATGGTTTTGCTTTATCTGCGATTGAGGAGGTTGTGTCAAAAAATCCTTGCGGAACAGTTAAAGATGCATGTGGAGTTGGTATTCTAATGAGGTCCTCAGTTATGGCGAAGTTCAAGCGAGGCTTGAACTTGGATAATATCTGTGGCGGTTGAGCCTATCGGGGGCTATGGGAAAGTAGCAACATAATTTGAATTTTTTTTTTTACGAAGCGATTGTTATTTGGCTCAAACGTCGAGCCAAGGTGGAGATTGTTAAATATGACTCGAGTTTGAGCGTTTGCTAAAATGCGAAATTCAGTAGACTCGCAAAGGAAATATAAAAAAAAAATAAAATAAAATAAAGGAGGAAAGTTGATTGCTTGCGGAATCCGAACGAAGAAAGCCAAATTAAGGAACTGGTGGGCCCAGGTCAACTATTTGACCTTGGGCACACGTTTTTCTTTTCTTTTCGGTGTGCGCGTGAAGTCTGTGAGTGGCCGCTTGAAACCCTACGTAAAAAGAGAAGCCGCAGAGGGGAGCCGCTGAAGAGGGTTTCTGTTTTTGGGGTTTTTGCTGCCGCACGAAGCCGATCGTTGAGCGAAGCCGCATATTGAAGTGCCGTGATTCTAGCTAGTGCTTGGCGGGTTTTTCGTTCATGAATTACATCCAAGAAGTTTAGTGTTTGTAGTCGATTAAATCTTGAGGTAAGATTTGCGTGTAATTCCTTCGTGAGATTGAGAGATTATTTTCGAGGAATTTCGGGGCTAAACACTGAGTGCGTTATTGGATGTAATTGGGGCTTGGGAAACACCGAGAGAGTGTTTGAGTGACTTTTGAGTGTGTAATCTCCTTATATCGCTTGATCTATAGTGAAATTCGCTGCTGCTCTCCCCGTGGACGTAGATCTTTACGACTGAACCACGTAAATCTGGTGTCCGATTTATTTTTCTTCTTCCGTCTATATTTTGTTCGATCGCTCGCCCCATCGCAACAGTTATGGCAATAGCAATCCAATCCGGCATTTAGCTGATGTTCCAGTTTCTTTTGACTTTCTCGGCAACAAATTCCTATTACTGAAGAAAACTCTCAGAAAAACCATCGTTTTGTTAAGGTTTTAAACATAGACCTTCATTTCTCCAGGCTACAGAACTTCTGCCACGGATCCATCTGCTCTGCCAATAATACAACCACTCTAAACTACTCTCATACTCCAATAACATTCAGCATCAAAATTTAATACGACATGACAATGCACAAGGGGGGTTCAATCTACAATTCCCTTAAATCAACACATTGTGAATTTGTCTTCTATAAAGCATGTGAAATCACATAGCAAAGTACTGGCTTAGGCACTCAGCTGATTCCAGGACCAAACCATGACTATACTAAATTACAATCACCAAGCAATTATACAGTACAAGAAGAAATGTCTGAAATTACAGTCTCCAGAATGACAATTGTTTGGTCAATCCCTGACATATGGTGTTACCATAGCAAGGTCTCCTGCCTATTTTCAGCAATCGAGGATCAGATAAATATTGTGCAAAAATACCAATTCAGGTCCCACCAGTTAAGTTCAAATGCACTTGATATTCACTGGGGCACACCATTAACATGAGATTTGCTGTCAGTTGCTATCATCAGAGTACGCTCATCAAGTGATCTAAACATCCTGAGCTACCGTCTTGTCAACTGATTGGGAAGAAAGAGAGAAGGATCAGAAATGATGAGAAGACTAAATTGCTGATGTATCTACTTCAGAACTGACACCTTACCATTTCATCATGGATTGAGGACATCAGAAGCTACATTGTACATAATACACTCCTCTGATGCTTTTGCATATCATTTTTGCCTGGCCTCAGCCTGCCCATGATCTCAGAATTTTACATGTAGAAATATGAAAAAGGTACAAGCAGACTAAAAGTAAAAGGTCTCAAGTGCATTAATCAGGTAAAACCACTCCATAACCACAGAGAAAAGTAGGATCAAAACGTTGACAACTTAGGGCCAGATTGCTATGAGGCAATACAGTGCAAGCTATGCCAAAACAGTAGTTAAAGCATCTAACACGCCAATCGACAAGATCTACGATAAAATAGCAACCCTCGGAGCAATAAATTATCCATAGAGGGGTGGTTTTTTTTTTTTTTTGATCAATTGATTGGTCCAAAATATGAATGATATACTCTCAGCCAAAGCAAATAGAAATGAAAAAATTTAGCAATATGGGCTTCACTATCCAATTACTATTGGATCCGATTCAATTTGTTTTCCGACCTTTTCTTACGCCACCTCTCTTCTTTTTCATATTTAATTCCCAATAAGTCTCCAAAAGTTTCCCCACTCGACATCTTTTCCACACTTCAATTGAAAGCAAGCCAATTCCACTCATGCTTCCTAACACATGCCTAAACTGGTCTTTGGGCATTAATTCTCAAAGTTAAAACATTCCAAATCCTTCCACGGATTTGTCATTTCGTAATTGATACTGACTAGAAATTATTCTGAAGGACGTTCGTGATTAGTTGATAAAGACGTTCTTAATTAGATGATGAAGTAGTGAGAAGATCATACTACAGAATAGACTACAACTAGATCATACAGAAGTTAATGTTCTTTGTTTCTCCTTGCTTGAACTTTAATATTATTCATCATAGGAAAGTCAGTTTTTGCAAACCACAAAGGTCATTGTCAAAAACAAGATGATTTAAATGTGGACCCGACGGCTGACAACATAATATTAATGTTTCGTTTAAAAAACTTGCAGGGAATGGGATGTAAATATCTAGAGCCAACATAATATTAGTGTTTCGTTTTAAAGAACTTGCAGGGAATGGGATGTAAATATCTAGAGTAAAGAATCTGAGGATGGAAGGTAGTGCTGGAAGAAACATAAATTCAGTAATGTCTCAAAATTTCTTTTTTCGCAGTTTCATGTTTCATCTTGTTAGGAATCTGCCGTTCTTGATAAAATATTTCTTGATTGTCAAATTTTAGAGATTTTCTTGGCCATGTTATTAACTTTAACGACACAGATGTTCACGAGACATGAATGATTTCGTTGGTCTCCCTCTTTCTATATTCCGAAATTGTATCTCAAATCTTCGCTCATGCATTCTAATCCCACACAATGCATGGGCATTCACCAATAAGGACAATCCTGATGGATCAGTTAATGTCGCTATCTAAAGATGAAGGGATGGCCTTACCCCAGCATAACAATTACCTTGCAGAGAGTGCTGCATAAAATTCACTTTCCTAAGTTCTCTCAATAAGAAGAAACAGATACTTACTGCAAAGGAATAGTGATTGGAAGAAAAATCCTCATATAAGTTTAGCAATTAATTCAAAAACAGCCAATTAGAAAGCAATAATCATGTTTCTTATTGTATCAGCCCAAAACCTCATTAATTGATCTTACGGTACTTTATCAATTAGATCCTTTATCCATATAATAAAGTATCTAGGCATATCTATTTCTTCATATTTTTACTTCTACGAAGTTCCTTCTTTGCTACAACTGATAAAAATCGTTTTTTTGGACGATGCAAATGTAGAAAGCCTATTTTTTCTATTTAAAGGAAAAGTAGAGCATCCTCAAAATTTCCGTATAGCTAAATTTTGTTTTGAGTGCTAGAAGACCGCCCAACTATCAAAGGAAAGTTGAATAAAAGGTGCGTACCTTTTAGAGTTTCTTCATCGCAGAGTCCTCACAATCTTGATACCCACCCCTGACAAGATCATTGCGAAGATCGTTCTCCACAGGCTTGTTGAAGCTTAGGAACTCTGTTGCTACAACTGGCCAAAGAGGGACAACTAACAGAGGATTTGAAAGATCTCCACACACGGTTCTTGTGGCAGCAACCTAAAAAAGTGACATTCATCATTGGGGCATTGCCAAAATAGCAAAGTCATACTAATTGAAGGGAGATGATAGAATGACATACAGCAGCATCTTTAGATGCCATCACGACAAATGCAGATCCTCTCTTCTTCCTAGTGACGACATCTTCGAACTCACCAAATGCTAAAAACAAATCCTTCAACTTCTCTACGGTATAGTCAGCGCCACTCATCTCCCAGGAAACTTTGAGATCCTTCTTCTTGTCCGGACCAACCGCACCGCTGCTTTTCCTATCATTCCCCTCACTAGCATTCTGTCCCTTTGACAAACCCGGAGGAGCACCTTTGTTCGCATTAGCTTGAATCCTTTCCATCTCTTGTCTAAGCTTCCTAAAGATTCTATCCTCTTCCTTTTTCGCTTTTGCAGCAGAGTCAGGAGCAAATGCCGCTAGCTCTCTTTCTTCAAGATCCAACACCATTTTCCTCCGCTTTGAATCTTGCTGGGATCGCCGAAGGAGCTGCTTGCGCTTGACCCTCAGAAGATCAGCAAACAGCTTCCTGGCCTTCTCGTCCTTCAGAATCTCGTAGGACGCCTTGACCTTTTAGAAATTCAGGTGCGGATTTAGAACATCTGGCCTCTTGTCTGGATGCAGTTCCAAAGCTTTAGCCCTGTAAGCCTTTGAGATCTCTTTCTCGGAGAGTTGGGCCCCTTCTTCCCCAGAAGGTAAACCCAGAACACTGTAATGATCCACGTCAACGTCCATATTTCCGCCTGCTACAAATTAACAGCCGACCCGACGAGCCGATATGAGAAAAAATCGAAACTTCGAATGCACGAGGCGAGAGGCTGGGAAAAGCTATTGAGCACAGGTTGGTAAATTTTGGGAAAGTGGATGCTGTGAAGCAAGCAAGCTATGACTGTTGGATTGGCAAAAAAGTTGAATATGTGCAAGGAGAAAATCTAATTCACTGACAATCGATAGCAGAATAGCATCAGCCCCCCAAAAAAAAAAAAAAAAAATTGCCTAGAAAGGCAAGAAGAAAACCCAAACCCCGGTCTTGAGAATACCGCGTCAGCACAAGAATTGAAGATCCGTAAGCTAAGACAAGCTGAAAAGAAGGACAATTAAGCCTTAACTAAGAAGGGAGGACGAAGGAGGAGGCGATGGCTCACCCTGGCCTCCAGCGCATGCGCACGCTTGTCAGAGACGGAGGCTGAGTCGTAGTGAAGCCCGAGTGCCAAGGGCGACCATGAAGACAATGAAGAGCTTGTGTTATACCTCTTTCTCTTTCCTAGCTATTTCCTTTCTAACGGGAAAAATTTCAAATGGGGACAAGAAATTTTCTCAAAAGATGGCTCAAGGTCTAAGAGTTTTCCCGACGACCGGAACAGAGCAGTTTTGTCCATAAGATAAAAGTTTCACATGGGGCTGTGCGCGCCACTGCCGTTCCGACTTTACCGGTGAGTGCGTCCACGTATGAGGTTGGATCTGAACATCTTGGTGCTTCACAACTCGCTCACTCAATATTCTTCTTTCTTCTTTTTCCCGAGTCCGCCATCTGAATGGGAGACTTCTTCTTCGACTTGCCCTTTTTTCGTATAGCGAAAAGATCCGAGGACTTCGTGAAAGCGGGACGTGAAATCCATCAAAGCCCACGATCACTGAGTTTTTTGCTTCTTCAAGATTCAAATGTGGGAACGGCAAGACCGACAACCAGTGTCCCACCTCATTTCTTTCTCGCACGTAGTGCGAGAGTATGAAAACATTGGAGATTTATACTCTGCTCCTGCTTTTTTCTTGCTTCTTCGGCCTCCTGCTTGGGTCGAAAGGCGAATGATGAATCATCTCCTTCTCGTCAGAGCAATTCTCGCATCTTTCTGTTGCGCTCTAGTAACTGGAAATCCTGGTGTTGTTCCTCCTGTAAAGCTAGATTTTTTTTTTATCTATTTGGAGCTTGCAGTCATTTTTATGTCTGTGCCTTAAGGATTGAGATAAAAACCACACGACTGTCATAACCATTTTAGGGTGCTTACTCTAAGTACCATAATTTTTTTTCGCTTATTAAATAACACTTCAGAGTAAAATCAATCACCTTAATACCGTTACCCCGCGCTGTCCTCCTATTCCCTCTCTATCAGAAAGACAAAGATAAGACAGGGAATTAGGAGCCTCATAATAGTGAAGGTAGACACCACGTCAGAACTTCGATTCTGACTACTACAGGGTAGCTAGGTATAGTAGCCTCCCGCGTCTGGAGTAAGTGAGTGTGGGTTAAATGCCCACGGCTAGATTGACATGCTTTATGGCACTATCTTTAACCACAGGTTAACCTAATTCTCCCGGTTGAGGACAGTATCATAAAATCAATCACTTGAATACCGTTTTAAGCAAATTGACATAATGGATATTTTTTATTTAACTTTTCATTCTGATATTTTTATAAATAAACGGAAGTCATACATGGGAATTTTTAAAATAAAAAGATAAATTTATCGCCACGTCATGTAACATAAAAGAAAAGATAAGAAAAACTAAAGGAGAGAGAGAGAGGAAAGGAAAAATAAAAATAAAAAACTAACGGAGAGAGGGGCTGTCATGGCCGCTCAAACTTTAGCCGCTGGACTTTCAAGCCAGGATGGCCGCTACGAACGAAACAGAGATGGGATTTCCAAAAGTTGGAGCCCGGAGGGAACGATTTCTCACTGACAAACAACCCGGTTAGGTAATCCACCATCTCCTGCGGCTGGGCAAAGGTGTTCCGCCGCAAGACTGAAGCTCATTCAGCCATGGCCGTCGGGCGCTTAAAGCTTAAGGGTGCGTTTGGTAACGTTTCTGTTTAAAAATTGTTTGGAAACAGAAATTAAAAAAAAAAAAGTATTTTGTTCCGGGGAACAATTTTTGAACAAAAAAACGCGTTTGGTAAATCTGTTCCAGAAATATAAAAAAAATAGAAACACATTTAGTAAGTTTGTGTAATTTTTTTATTTCTTTTAATTTTTTAATATTTTTATTTTTATTTTCTATTTTCTTTCTTATTTTTCCTTTTTTTTCTTTTTTCTTTTTCCTTTTTCCTTTTTTCTTCTTTTGGCCGGTCGCCGGCCTCGGCCATGGCCGGCGACCGGCCGACGAGGGCCGGCGGCCTCGCCCAGCCACGGCGAGGCTCGCCGGCCCCCGGCGAGGCTCGGCGTCGCCAGCCGCTGGGCGAGCTCGGCCTCGCCGCGCCGGGCCGACGGTGACCCAGAGCCACACCATCGTCTCCCTCCACCGCATCGGCGACCACGCTCGACGCCTCCTCGCCGCCACCGCATCGGCGACCGCCCCTCCACCTCACGCCCGATCGACGCATCTGCAGGTCTCGAGCCTCCGTTCGCCACCGCCGCATCAGATCTCACCGTGCCGTGACCCACGAATTCGAGATCCGCTCGATCGTCGACCCCGCGCCGGCCCACGACTCGACCGGCCGTCCTCGCCGCTCCGCTCCTAGACGTCCGCCGCTCGAGACCCCATGGCCGAGCCCCGCACCGCAGCCGCCGCCGCCGCCCAGCGACCCGCAACCCAGCTCCGTCACCCGCTCGCAGGTGGAGACACTCGTAGCGGCTGTCGGCGCCGGAGAGGATGACGGTGGAGACGCCAGATGGTCTCGAGACAGAGGCGGCTATCGGCGCCGGAGAAGACGACGGTGGAGACGCATGCAGGAGGAGAGGCTCGCAGGAGAACTATTCCCTTTTTGTTCCTTTTTTGTTTCTCAAATGTGTTTCAGAAATAAGAAACACAAATTTGTTGTTTCTTTTTTCTGTTTCTTTTTTGTTCCTTGGAACAAAAGAACAAAAAGGAACAGAAACGCATGCAAACGCGTTTCTGTTCCTTTTTTGTTCCCAGGAACAAAAAAACAGAAATTTCTGTTCTTGAGAACAGAAACACGGTGCAAACAAACGCACCCTAAGTGACCTTGGGCGCCTCTCTCTCTCTCTCCATGTGTCTCTCTTTTTCTTTCTATTTTTCTTTTCCGCTTTCTCTCTCCATTTGGGTATGAGGCCCAAAAGGCCTGCTCAGGGCCATTGCAGCCTCATCAGTCACGGGGAGGGCACAATTAACAAGATATGGGCAAGGCCTTTGCACTGACTCCTGTCAACACAAAAAATAAAAAAAAGAAAAAAGAAAAAAAGGAAAAGGAAAATAAAAGATCAAAATTAAAAAAAAAAAACTACAAAAATTGTCCACGTTGACACAAGCGGTGTCAATTAACACAATCAATATCTACATTGGACTTTTCCATGAGGCAAATCTCCGAGGCTATCTAAGGGCTTATTTGTTTATTTTTGTTTTTATTCTTCGGAATAAAAATTTATGTTCTTTTGTTCGTTCTTTTGTTCCGGGGAATAAAGGAAGAACAGAAACGCGTTTAATAAAAATTTTGTTCCCGGGAACAAAAAAATCTATTTTTTTGTTCTCAAAAACAAAAAACAAGAAGTAGAAAAAAGTTGTTTTTTATTCTGGGAACAATTCAGAGAAACAATTTTTCTCTCTCCTTTTTTTTTTCTTCCCTTTCTTTTCTTCTTCCTCTTCTTCTTCCTTTTGCTGGTCACCAGTCTTTACCATGGCGGGCAACGGGTCAACGAGGGCCGACGACCTCGCTGGAGCGTCACCAGCCCCCAGACACAGCAAGGCCGAGCCTTGCCAGTGGCTAGGCGAGCTCAAGCTCGCCCAACCCAGGCGAAGCCAAGCCTCGCCGGCCGACGCGAGGCTCAGCCTCGCTAGGCTAGGGTGAGGCTGACCTCGCGCCGCCTGGGCGAGGTCGAGCCTCGCCGGTGGCCTCAGTGGCCAGGCAAGCCTCATGAGGCCACCGGTGAGCCTTGACCTCGCCTAGGCGGCGCAAGGCTCGCCTAGCCACCGAGGCCACCGGTGAGGCTCGGCCTCACGTAGATCTGGTGAGCCTCACGGTGGCCTGGCAAGGCTTCAACGAGCTCGCCCAACTAGTCACCGGTTGCCGCCATGGCCAGCGATCGGCCACAAAGAGAAAGAAGGAAAAAAGAAAAGAAATAAGAAAAAAAAAAGGAAAAATATAATAAAAATATTGAAAAACTAAAAGAAATAACAAAATTAAATAAGTTTACCAAATGCATTTCTATTCATAGAGTATAAATTTTTTGTAGTTATCAAGCGTGTTCTTATACTCAGAAATTATTCCCTGAAATAGAGACGTTACCAAACACACCCTAAGTAATCAATTTTTTATATTGGTGGCACTTAAGTAAGCGAAAAAAAAAATTATACCTTTCAAATCAACATTATACGAAAGTTATGACACTTCTACTATTCTTATCCCCTCAAATATTCATTGTTGCAAAATCCTTTGAAAAAAATGAAAAATAAGTTCAACTATCTAAGGCGTGTAAACACAATGTTTAGCACAATGTTCATGGATAATTCCATTTATCATAATACAAAAGCCGATATGATAGGTTCCAGTGGCTACAATATATCTTCTTCTTCTTTTTTATAACCCACAGAATAATAGAAAGAAAAGCAACTAAATTATATGTATAGGAAGAAATAGAAAGAGAGGAGAAGGATTGTGGTTTTTGAGTTTCAATTTATAGGCAAACACTATTACAAATTAATTGATAATCATTAAATTGATGATCACTCCAAAACCTTTATTGACACGCCTCGAAACCAAGAGCGAGCAAACAACTGTCAACGGTCGATGAACTTGCGACATCCTTTGATGCGTCACCAACCCATTCTTTTTATTTTTCAATGAAATGCAAACATAAGCATTTAATTTAAACATCCGGTCAACCAATAGAGAACAAGGATAGTAAAAACGTATCAAACCATTTCTAAAAGCACAACCTTTATTTAGCAACTGTTGACCTAAGGAAATTTCATATTTACAAACCTACTCCAAAAGACAACGTCCTAAATGACCATTAGGCAATAAAAGAGTTAGAGAAGTCAGGGTTAACTTAAGCTCTTCTAGAGCAATGGCTAGAACTAGTGTCTAGGACCATAGTCGGGGGATACTCCTCCTCAATCGGATCAAACTCCAGATCCACAACGACACCATTAAAGGTGTCGATGTCCATGAAATCCCAAACTTGCTATCCAATGTCCACATTGGGTGGTCCATTAAAACCTTGAATCGGGCCACAATGAATATTACCCTCCCAAATGAAACAAGTCTTGAACCTATAGAGCACCCAGGCAGGCAACCCCTCATCTACCCCTACCATCATGACCACCCACTCATGCACATGGTTAGTCCCGGGAATAGGGTATGAGGTCACAACCGTATTCTTCTCCATGAGGACCCCAAAATGAACGTGTCAACATTTCATGCTATGGGTCTAAAAACATTTAACAACAATAGGGGTGAGATAAATCTCAACAAGTTAACAAACTAAACCTCGATGAGGACGCGAATTCATCTCAGAGGCACCCTAAACATGCAACAATATACAATCTTATCACACCTTGGCACACCCCTACATATTAGTACATTACATATGCCAATATCAATGCATTAAACATAACTAATAATCAAAACACAATCCATAATACTCAGCACAAAGTCATCACACGCGGTTCAATTATTATAATCCCTTAGCCATAGCCAACGCAAGAGTTGGCGGTCTTCGGGCATGATCGAGTATCGCCCTGCCCTATTGGAACCCCCATTTAAAACAACATTCCATGAGGAATATCGATCCTACCTCAACCATGGCTTGACATCCGGACTCTCATCGGGTATTTAATAAACATCTAACACCGCTCCCACGCTCTCGTTGGTGATAGGTTTAATTAAGTGACCACTCAAGCATGTCAACACTCAAGCCAATTTTATTTACCATGAATTCACCTAGTGCAAAAGAGTTTGTGATCAAATAACAAACTTTAACAAATTTTTACACTTAAAATCTCTGTAAAATAATCACACATAGTCATGTACTTAAAATTAACCTGCCAAATTTTGTACACCTTCATTTTAAAACACTATTGTCCCATTTAATATGTAAAAGATAGCGTCCAAATACGACCCTTTAGGATTTGTCATTTTCTTACCAATAAAACCTTCTTTAAAAATTAGTATTTAAGGCCTATAATTTAGACAATTAATAACATGGCATAACAAGCTCAAGAAATCATAATTATGCCTAATTTCATCCAATAAATTAAGTATAAAGACTAATCCATCATTAATTCCACTAAACGTGATTAATTAGGCTAACAACAATTAAGTAAACTAATGGTGATTAACTAAGACTAACTATAATTAATCAAGACTAATAGTCTTTTAATTAATCTAACTACGATTAACTAAAAGTAACTGCAATTAATTAAACTAAATACAATTAACTAAGACTAATAGTCATTAGTTAATCTAACTGTAATTAATTAAACTAATCATACTTAACTTTAATCTAAACACCCTTAACCATAGTTATGGCTAAACCATCAGTATTTACCACTAACTACCATTAGCCCTAAACTAAACCTACCCCTAAACGCAATAACTTCCTAATCAAGGATTAGAAGTTAACTCATGGTTTTCTAGTGATGGCGAGCTCACGGCAACAGCAACATGACAGTGTCGAGGACACAGGACTCATGGCTCGAACGGCATCATGAACAACGACGGCTCAGCTCTTAAGGCTCACGGCCACCTACAGGGAGGGTGTTCGGTGGTGGTGATGCTAGTGGCTTGCGATAGTGGCGCGAGGAACGGGGATGGCGCCAATGAACAACGGCGAAGGTGGCTTGGCGGCAATGGAGAAGAACAGCCAAAGGCGGTTTAATGGTAATGGTTGCTCAGTGATGGGGGCTTGAAAATGGCGGTGGCTCGGCTTGGACGGTAGGCGGCAGTGGCTTGTGGCGGTGAAGACAGGCAAGCGGCTACGCGGCAATGAGTGGCAGTAAGCAACGGTGATGGTGGCAAGGCAAAAAGGAATGAGGTGGCAATGGTGGTGTAAGTGGTTAGCAAAAGGGAGAGGATGAGGAGGAAGGAAAGAAGAAGGGGAAGAAGAATGAGAGGGAGAGAAAATGGGGTGAGGTCGGCAGAAGGGGGGACATGAGGGGAGAGAGATAGAAAGATTTTCTTAAGATTTTTTCCCAAAATCTCATCATGAATTTCCCCAAAATCTTCTTAGCCAAGTTCTTTGTCCCCTCTTTTTCTTTTTGTTTCCATTTTCTTAAAAGCCAAACTTTTTGCCAAAACATACAATTTTGCCATTGGACGCATTTGCTTAAATTGGGCTTGAAGGCTTGGCCCACTTTGGCCTCCTTGGCCAATCAACATGGGCGTGAGGCCCAATGGCCTTCGCTTGGCCCGACTTCCAATTCTCATCCAATTAGCCCTTTTTTTCCAAAAATTTTAAACTTGCCAATAAATCGACAAACAATTGAGGCGGCATCCAATAAGTTAATCTTGAAATCCTCAAAAGTTTGATACCCAAAATTAAATTAAATTTTGTGGTTAAAATAGATCAAATGTGACTTTTGTACAACCTAAATTATCGAGTGGCTTTTAGGGGTTTTTCGCGTGGTTGACTCGTTGTTGATAATTTTTTATCCACATTTGTGCTTCTTTAAATCGTGGATGATCTCTTGTTGTCATGTAATCGCAAAAGTTCAATCATATAGGATGAGTACAAGATCAATAGAAAATCAGTTTATCATCATTCGAGTATAGTAATCGTGCGGAATCACTTGCGAACCAACTACATACTTCTGTCAAATCGATTTATATATGTTCGCTAATTGACTTATAATAGCGTAGTATTGACTCTCGTTAATCCTTATGCTCGAACAGTCAATCCCTAATTGAATTCTCCAATTTTTCACGTTTTAACTCTTTACGGCATCGACTAATAAATTAGTTAACTCATGAGTAATCAATTCATAATAAATTAACTAGCAAAACATTGATGAAATAACCATTTTATATATATATATATATATATATATATATATATATATATTTCGAAAAGGGTCGAATTTCAATATATCACATTTATAGACCCATTACAAAATAATAACTTTAACAACCGTTACAAATTGATGATGTCATAACTTCTATCGGAATTGTTACAAAACAATGGCCTCCAGACTTTCAAAATGGTTGAAATATCCAACAATGCCCATGTATTTAAAAGCAAGAAAAGATCTACACTAAATTTAGCGTCTTTTGGGCTATGAACTAAACCTAGAAAGAAAGAAATATAATTCAAAAAATAATTGGTGAAGTTAGAAACTTCTGTAAACCAAGAATTTTTTCTTTCATGAATTATAATTTTCACGAATTACATTATATCCTTACAAATTTTGTTATTAATGCGGTTTTGCACTAATAGGTCATGCGCATGCATGGTCAATTCCTAAGTGCTCTAAAGATTTTGCCAAAATTTTCATGGGATCGGGCCTACTCCATACTTATATGAGTAATTCTATCAAGTGTATTCTACAATTTAAAACACTACCAATATTGGCTTTAGAATTCTTTAAGAGTTTAGTTCGACATCTATTTTATTGTAGTCTTGCACTATTCTCACCTTATGAGGTAGAAAATTTTTTAATAGTGCACAATTAGATCAAGTGACTCGTCATTGTACGAATCAACCTCATGGGATCCCAATCACATGAGTTGGGGTTCCATCACTGTTAATTACTCTCAACTAGCTAAAGTCTTGTTTCTCTTGATGTATCATTAATTTTCTTCCATTTAGTCAGAGAATTGGCCAAATTCAATTATAATTTTTACATAATCAATGGACATAATTCCATCTTTAAATAGCTACTTTATCATATCATGTCTCGACCGGATGTGTCCATTTTTACAATTGAAAGTTTTAGTCTTTGAAATGACAATGACACTTGGCAATCACAATGCATAGGCTGGTTTTATCCCAAAGGAATATATGCTAAGAAGTTTCTCGACAACTTAGCCTAATTGTAAATTTGAGAAGAACTTTCCCTTTTTCCCAAGAATTTGAGTAATTCTCAAATCGCAAAGATATATAATTCATTATCTTTCCCTAAAGAAGTGCAAAAGGAAAATGCATATTTATTTGCACATATATGCTTGGTGGCACCTATATCTATCACTTTTTTTTTTTTTTTTACATTGGCCACAATTTGTGCTTGAAAAATGACCGTAGCAATATGTTATCAGAGTTATTTTCTTCAACCAAGTTCACGTTTGGTTTAGCAAGATCATCATTTCACTATAATTTTTATTTGGCTGATTTTCCAATTAGAGCACCTTCACCAAAGTTGTTCATATATCATTTAGTGGGCTTTGTCTCATTTGAAAATAAGACTCAGGTTAGCATCGCTATATCTTTTAAATGCAATGAGAAATTTACTATATTGGATGACATAGTTTATGGCTTCTCACATAACATGAAAATCCAGTCCAAGAACTTCTTACCCACTGTATTCCTAAATCAAAATTGTGTTTAAGCTATGGATATACAAAGATGCAGCAAAGAAGCAAATATAAATTCTACTCAACTTCCTCCTACGTGAATATTGTTGCTTATATTACCAAAGCAATATCCAAATCAGACCAAACCCTCGCTATTCGAACAAAAATGAATACGAATAGCAAGCATGAGCACCAAGCAAACAAATTCAAACCGTGGACAACTTATATAATAATGAATCCAACGAATTCATGGCATGAACAACAATTGTGACAAGGAATTCAGCAAATTCGAAGCATAGACAAGATTTATAGCCATGACTCCAATATATTCTGAATATCTACAAAAACAATAGGTTGATATCCAGTTTATTCGAATAATGTACAACAACCATAGGCAATGCAAGGAGAGAACCGAGCATGTACATCACTATTTAATCAAAATGAGAGTACGTTGAAGATTAGAGGATCAATTATACGCAATCTGTATTCACGATTTCATTGTCAATCATGAAAACGAACTTTAACAAAATCCAAGTATCTTATCAATGTAAGTCACGTTTCTAGCTTAGGTATTCAATAAAAATAACACGAACACTTGGTGTACTGGTTAAATAGAGCAGCAATTCAACATGGAACATAAACGGCGAACAGGAGAAATGCAAAACAAAGTCACGATCCCAGCTGAGATGACTCAGTGTCAAAATTACAAAGACCTGTATCGTATCCTGGATTTGACTCCTAAGATGACGACATATTCCTTTTTCTTTTTGGTCCCATATGAAATGTAAAGATAATATATTTAATCGAATGCCTTATAATTCGATATCCTGTTTCAACTAGACATGTGGTCGCCTTAAATTTTCATTCCCCCAAAAAAAAGGTTAGCCCGATTTCTTTCCGTTTCTTTTCCAGTTTTCATTTTTATCTCTCTTTCTAAGCAGCCACACAAAATCTCAATGCCAGATTAAAGATTTCTCTAAATAGGCAACCGAAAAATTCATAAGTATTTTCCATAAAGAGTATGGAACCACAAATTCATCATATATTCTTGATTTGATAAGACAAATTTGAAAATAACACACACGACAAGAATTCACCAAAAACTCGCTTACAAGACGACGAATTTCGAAAATTGGAGTGAAAGGATCACAAGGTACGAGTGTGTTAACAATCTTCAGATCCTCATTTGTTGATGGCGGACTTAACTAGTTATTACCATCGGAGGGAGAGAATTCACTTACCTGAATCAATAAGTCACTATGTCACGAATCATCCTTCTCCTCCTCATAATCGATGACCTCGCCATTGATGTTTCTGTTTATAATATCTCTCCATCTCTTTCTTGTCTGTGTTATAGCATTAATGACAAGTAAGGGGCAACCATGGTTTTGCTTGAGAAGACGCACAAAAGCAAAATATAAAAATAAGGCAGCGAAGAAATTTTGAACATATGACTGATTCTAAAATTCAATTAGAATAGAAGAAACCAGATTTTGGGAATCTAAATTATCCTTAAGATTGCATTTGACAGTCGGGATAAAATTTGTGATAGGATACGATTTATTCTATCCTACGTTTAGTGCTCATCATGATAGGATAAAGTCGAATATAAGAGGAATATAGGCAGGATAAAGTTATCCATATGGGAAGTGAGATAAAAGTTGATAGGATTTCTAATATTCATAATAAGAAAATTATTTTTCTCGAATAACAAACTTATTAAATTAACAAAATTGAAATTATATTTCAATATAAATAATATTTCAATTCTAATTTAAGAAATAAAAAATAAAAAATAAAAATTTATTTTTAATTAATCTTAGTTCAATTTATATATTCAACTTTAATTCTATCTTATAATAAACATTCAATCTATAAATTAAATATTTACATTTATTATATATTTTATGTATTTTTGTATTTTAGGTATGTTAATATAGTTTACTATTTGATAAAATTTTATTAAAGAATGATGAAATGGGAAAAAAAGAAATAATAAAGAAAATAATATGAAAAAATGTATATGATATGATGTGTATATATCCGACTTTAATACTATGAAAAAGAGGAAAAATAAAATAAAAATAAATTAAGGAATAGTGTTACAAGAGATTTTCACCATCTATGTTTATAAACATTTAGGTTCATTAATAATGATATGCCCGTTTATATAAAAAAAATATATATGATATAATGTGAATATATCCGACTTTAATTTAATACCGCAATTCACCAAATAATAGACTTGATATAAAAAAATCTCAGGATTTCACATCCTATTATATCTAGTCATATCCCGATTAAAAATCCAAACGACCAAACGTAGCCTAAAATTATTATAAAATCTCCTCGAAAATGAAAAATAAGATCAGCTATGTTAGATGTGTAAGCACTGTATTAAGGATAATTCCGTTATTTAGAGTACAAAATTTGGTGGGATGGCTCTAGTGGCTACCTTTCCATGATATAGCAAACCTTCTTCTTTACTCCACATAAAATAACAGAAGTAACAAGAACAGCTAAATTGTATGCGTGCCCCCAACAAAGAAAGAAGTGGAAGGAGAGGGACAATTTTGGTTTAATTTCGGTACTAAAGGATTGTGATTTGGAGTTTCATTTTATAGGCAAATAAAATAAAGAGCCGTTACGAAATCATCACAAATCAAATGATAATCATTAAATTGATGACCGTTATAATATAGTGATTTTCAAAACCGTTACACAATCGACATTATCATAATTTACAAAAACAGTGACTTTTAAATTTTCAGCACTGTTGAAAAATCCACCATTAGCAACTTTACTATTTGCAAGTCCAGGCTTGAGGTCAACCACAATGTTGAGCTCAATCCACATTTACGGTCAAGCTCCTTCATGGCGTCGAACTCAAAGAGTGTAGAGAAGTACAGCATCAAGCTCTGCCCCCCTTAGATATGTGATTGACTTCCGTCATGACATCGACCTTTACTGGACCCCGATGGAGGTCGACAACACTTGCCATAGACGTTGAAAGGATGATGCCCCCTCAAAAAAAAAAAAAAAAACCATCGACAATCTCTCTCTCCTCTCTGGTTCGAATTCTTTTTTTCTTTTTGGCTTTCTAAGTTTTCCTTCATTCTTCTTAATTTTTATCCAGATTTTATCTCAAACAAAAATGCCCTGACCGCCGGAAAAATCAAGTGCTCGTTAGCCGGCCAAAATTTGGACAGACCGTCGGGCTCAAGCTAAGATGGACACCTCGCTACTTCCGACATTTATATAAGATGAGGTCCACTTTGCACTTAAAAGACCTTATTCGCCCCTGTCCAAAAAACAAAGCCGCGCTCATTCGCTCGCAGCCTCCCCTCGCCACCGTCGCCGAACTGACGAACCGCGGAGACGCCGCACCGGCGCAACCCTCCGCCGCTGCCGGCCGCCGCCGCCGCCGCCGTCGGTCCTGAGGTACCAATCCGGCGGTCTCTCCCTCTCTCTTTCTCGTGCCCTAACCGGCCGATTCCCTGTTCATATCTAGCGTGCGCGCGCGGGGGCGTTGGAACCGGGGGAGCCTCTGGATTTGAGGTAAAGTTCGAAGCTTGGCATGGTGGGTGTGTGTGGTTTGTCTCTCTGAATTTCTCGAGCGATCGTGAACGTTAACGGGGGAAAAAAGGGTATCGATGAAGCGAAGGAGCTTCCATGGATGCCGGCTCGAGCCGGAGCCGAGCTCGACAGTGATCCTGTTTTCTGGTTGTCGAATCGAATTCTATCTGATTGGAACGAATAGGGGCAGTGGCAACCATTGCTGAAATGCCTATATAAACCCATTTTCTGATCTCTGTCTTCTCTCTCGTTGCACCGTTGGGCGTTTTCGTTTCATGGCTGACGGCTTCTTGCTGCACTCTGTCTCCGTCTAAAGTAAAGTTTTTTTTTTTTTTGAAGTGTCGGCGCAATTCGGTTGAATCGCTATGTTTGGAGCTCCTCTTGATGCCGTTGAATCAAGAGTAGATGGAGCTGGGTGCTGCTGTTGCTGGCGATCAATGATCGCGCAAGGAATGGAGTTACGCCGTTTATATTGAGAAGCCCAAGGTCAGGTTTTGCTGGGTTTCTTCCTCAGGCGATCCGATAGCTTGTTCGCAGGAACATCCCTGAGGCACACACCGTTGTCACTTTGATCTGTGGCAATAGCTATTTTGGTTTATTCTCTCTGCTGAATTTGAGGTCATAACGAGGGGAGATGCTTTCAACTGCCTATTACTCAACCTCAATCTGAGCATAAAACGTTGAGGTATCGACAAATCCCATCTCTTGTACGGGATTAGGGCTGATCATTTGCTGAATTAGTAATCGAATGTTATGGCCATATGTGATCAACTACTTGTTCGATTGAGTAGTTTTTTTCTGTGTGAAAAATAGGTGATTTGGTTCAACAGTCATTGATTTTGGGTGAACGATTGAACCGGGGGACTGCTGGACGCTATGGATCCTTCCATAGTGAAGCTTCTGGAAGAAGATGAGGTTTCCGTTCTCTTACTCTTTCTTTTCCCATTCATCTGGAAAATTTTGCTCTCTCCTTGGATTTGAGGTTGGGTCGGGGGAGACAGTTTTTTTTTTTATTAGGTTAATTGTGTGCCTGCAGGATGAAAGCATGCACTCAGGGGCTGATGTGGAGGCTTTCCAGGCTGCCCTTAATTGTGATATTGGAGGTGATACATCAACTTCTCAACCATCATCATCTGATAAAGGTGTTGTTGGCTTTAAGTTTTTGCTGTCTGGGGATTAGGAATCTCTTTTTGGGTAGTGTTTGATGCGAACTCTTAGGTTATCAGGATGTTGTTGCATATCTATGTGATAATAAAACGTAGTTAGTTCAGAGAGGACATGTAATGTTTTTGTCTCTGTCACACCACATTGAAAGTTTTTAACGTTTAACAAGTCAAGTTTTTGTTGGCTGGGAATAGCATGAAGATTTTGCCATGCCATTCAAGGAAATTGCTTGCAAATTTTAGTAATCGATCTTATTACTGCTAAATGTTTGGACCCTTTATGCCTGGTTTGATGTAGATGGGGCTTTAGATTAAATTTGAAACTTAAGTCTAGCGACGTCTGGATCCTAGTCTCTTTGTTGATTCCTTAGAAATAGTGTTGACCTTTCGTTCAAGTAATCAGGTCCTTGGTCTTGACTACTGAGATTACGTGGAACCAGAGTTAGGCTTCTTCAGATGCTGTTTGTAGGATAAGACAGGAGCAAATGATATTCAGTCTAACGAGCCAATTCCGATGGATTTCATTTATGTTATGGAATCTTGGTACATCATAATCTTGCATGACTCTAGAGAAGTTAGATTATGGCCTATTGAATGGGCTGTGAGATTGAAGGGCAATTAGGCTGTTGAAGATTTTGATGAACCCAACTTTGTTTGGCCTATATCAATCCTTAGTTCCAATTTGTCGGGAATGCATTAGTTCAATTATGTCTGAATCTAAATTAGAGCCAATCGAGAAATTATCATATAATAGCACATGAGGATGAGCATGATGATATGATTCTTTGGTTTTTTATCCTATTCTCGATTTTGGATTTCCTTGCTGAAGCCATAAACATGCAAAGCCTCCAATACAACAGGGAGCATTTCTCCTCTTTTTTTTTTTTTTTTTTTTTTTCGGGGGGGGGGGCTGAGTAATCTTCTGTGATGAGGAGGATAAGTAGGTTGATATTCATTACCATAACTAAGAGATTGTCCAGGGGACTCTTACCTCTCTGCATTTTGTCCAACTTGCTGCTTGGCATCAAAAAGCCCATCAAAAGCCAGCTTATTAGAGTCAAAAGTGATGCTGCAAGAAAAAATTGTCCTCTCCAATCCCTAGCCTTTGTCCAATGTCTTTTCTATTTGCATATAGATGAATGTAAGTGTGAAATGTAGGAGTATTATGTATTTTAGTAGAGCAACAAAATTGTCATTTGAAAGTGTAGACTGCTTTTCAACCGTGAGCATTACTGTTCCATGTCTATGCCTTCCAAAGAAGATAAGCACTATGTGAATAGAGTTTTTAAGCTTTATTTATGTTGTTGTCATTGAGATGATGTATTGGCATCATTTATTGTCTTCTTTGGTTGTTACAAGGTACTTCTTTAATGGATTTTAATGCACCCTTTGGGTGTATATAACAAAGTTTGCTTATGAGGCTTGTGTATGAAAGGATAATTTGACCATTTAAGATGAGCGATTGGTTCTTGGACATTATGGTTGGATCACCAAAGAAATATGTAGATGTGATGAGGTTTGAGCTTTAAATGGAGCTCAGTTGTGAAATCTTCTTTAGGATTTAATCTTGATGTCTGAAAGTGATGAGAAGCCATTTTGTTACAATGAAAAATAAGGTTAGAAAAGAAGACAATTATTCGTAGTTTCAAAGCTTGTGGTGTGCTGTGGTTTTGGGTAATACTTTTAGCCAGCAGTATGTGGATGCAGTGTTTGGCAGTGTCAGCTGTAAGAAGTTTACTATACTTCGTTTGCTACATGAAGTATGTGTCCAATGAATGGACATATTGGCTTGGTATGCTTATTGCTTTGGTGTAATATCGGACGAATGCAAACAAAAGTAGAATCTTGGTCAGTACGTATACTGGAGAGCAGCTATCTGTCTAAGTCACGTTGATCACTCCCTCCCTTCTCTCTGTTTTTGGGCTGCCAATCTTATATCTTTTGCCTAAAAGGGTCTTACTCTTAATCAAATTTCAGGTGTCTCTCAAGGAGACAACCATATGCCCAGCCAATCATATCCTGGATGGCAACCTACTAGCCAGGCCGAAAATGCAAATTCTCAAATTCAACAAGAACAAGAAAATGCAGAACATCAGGAACAGATGTTGGCACAGATGCAACGGCAACAAGGTGACTCTTGTTGATCGCCAACAAAATAACACTTTGGAGGAAGTCAATCACCAGCATTTGAAGCAGAAACGAGTGCAAGACGGTCATCAACTAGGGCAGGGAGAACAAATTCTCTTCAAATTAAACAATCTCCTGGCATGCCAGTGTCAGAAAGCAATTCCCTTCCCGTAAGTGAGCCAGGTAGAGTGATTTAGTGAGATAGTATAATCTACCACTGAGTGTTTGCACTCAAAGTTGTAATCTCTTGTTGATTGTATAGTGGAATCCAGCCAGAAGACTGTTAGCGTGGGAGAGTGGATGTAGGTTTGATCTAAGCCAAACCATTATAAATTATGTATTCTTATTTTCTTCCCCGAACTCCTTTATTTTGTTCGTAGTTTTATTTAACTACTAAAGTCTGAACTCAGTCAAAGTCTGTTATTTTTCATATTCAGATTCAAAAGCAAAATATTTTACGACGTTTTGCGAAAACTTTTCTTCACACCTATTACCCCCTCTAGATATTCATACTAGCACTTTCATTGGGGATAGGAGAAGAAGAAACGAGGGAAAGATTGAGAAATGAGGGAAGTGAAATAAATTTGGGGGTGGTCGTTGGGGGTGGTCCCCTGGGACTTTTTTTAATCAGAAAAATAAATAAGGGAGGCTATAAAATCATTTTGATAAATAAAAGTATCGAATGTTGAATACTTGTAGAAAATCATAGATTTATTTAAATAAGTTAATTCTAATTTTTTTTAGTCATTAGTTTCATCAATAATTTCTATTAGAGTTAGAAACATGTCCTCAAACATGGATACACATTAACTATGAATGTCTTTTGAATTTTCCTATAAATAGATTTATTAATATTATTACTATAAATTTATTGTAGGCTCTTTTTTATTATTTATTTAATTGTGAATTTGAATTAAATTAATTAAAAATAAAAATATTCATTTAATATACAACGTGTCCCAGCGTGGCGGAATTCTCTATTTTTGAGAAATGACGTGTCGGCATATCATGTCGTGTCATGTCACGTGTCTCTGTCATGTGTCGATGCTACTTAGGTCTCATTTCCCTCGACATGTTATCAATTTTTTGTTTTCCTTTTAGTCAGAGAATTGGTCAATTTCACTTTTGGTTTCACATCATCAATGAACATAATTACATCTACATCACATCTCAACCAGATATGTCTATTTTTACCTTTGAAAGTTTTAGTCTTTAAAATGGCTACGTTGTTTCGTTATTACAATGCATAGCAGATAAGGTGTCAATTTTTTCCCAAAAGAATGTCTGCTAAGAAATTTCTTAAAAACTCAACTTTTTTGTAAGTTTGAGAAGAACTTTACCGTTTCCCAAAAATCTGAGCAATTCTCAAATCACTAAGATAAATAATTCGTTCACCTTCTCCTATGAGAGTGTAGAAAAAAATGCATTTTTATTTGCTTATATATGCTTTGTAGCATTTGAATTGATCGCCCGTTTTTTTACACTGGCCACAATTTTTTCTTGGACAATGACTACAACAATTATGTCATCGGAGTTATTTTTTTCAACGGAGTTGATTGTTGGTTTGGCAAGATTGTCATTTCCCTATAATCCTTATTTGGTTGATTTTCAAGCTAGAACACCTTCACCAAGGGTGAACGTATATCTTTTCGTGAATTTTGTCTCATTTGAATTTAAGATCGAATTAATATTATTGTATATGATACAGTAGGAAATTCGCTTATCGGATGGATACAATAGTTTATGGCTCCTCGCATACCATGAAAATCCAGTCCAAGAGCCTCTTACCCACTGTATTTCTCAATCAAAATCGTGTTTAAGCTGTGGACATATAAATATGCAGCAAAAGCAATATAAATTCCACTAGCTTCCTCTTACGTGAATATTGTTGCTTATGTTACCGAAATAATATCCAAATGAGACCAAACCCTCGTTATTCGAACAAAAATGAATACGGACAACAAGCACAAATACCTATCAAACAAATTCAAACTTTGGACAACTTATATAATCATAAATCCAATCAATTCATGGCATGAACAACAATTGTGATAGGAATTCAACAAATTCTAAGCATAGACAAGATTTATAGCCATCACTCCGATATATTCTGAACATGTGCAACAACAATAGGTTGATATCTAGTTTATTTTTTTTTTAATTTTTTTTTGTGACCCAGGAAACCCCGAAAGCCGACAGCCGGCGGGTAGTACCTGGGGGCAATATGGGGAAACCACCACCCCATGCCACCGAGTAAGTCACCAAGTGGCCCACCTGCCTCCCTGCAACTTGCGTTGCAGGGGCTTTGAACTCCAGACCTCCTGCGTGGAAGTCTTGGAGCCTACCAGCAGAACCACCGCGGCCGGTGGTATATCTAGTTTATTCATATTGTACAACAACTGTTGGAATTCAAGTCGGCGAAAGGCGACTTACCTTTATCTGATTCGTAGACAACAATTAACTCCGGAATGTACGTTGAGTTGCGGATGAATCACGAACAAAAATACTTCACGTTGGTCTGAATGCAATCACGAGGAAAGCGTTCGATTTCCATAGTGTAAATGCCGATTGTTCTTGTAAAGGGAAAATGGAACGCCTTCTTTCTTTTGATGGAAATGGGACAAACAAAAAGAGAGGATTTTCTGAGTGTATGTACTGCCAACCGTGTCAATGGTTGTCTTCAAGAGTCTTTTATATGACTTATTTATACCTTTTCAAATGTGTCTTTTCATCGTATCGTATCAAGACGAAACGGTACGTTCTCATCGCACCCTATCATGGACATACTGATTAAGTACAATAACAACAATAGGCAATGCAAGGAGAGAACCGAGCATGTACATCACTATTTAATCAAAATGAGAGTAGGCTGAAGAATCCATATCTACGATTTTCATTGTCAATCATGAAACGAACTTGAACAAAAACCAAGTATCTTATCAATGTAAGTCACGTTTCTAGCTAAGGTATTTAATAAAAATAACACGAACACCTGGTATGCTAGCTAAATAGAGCAGCAACTCAAAAGGGGGGAGACCCCTCATTTCCTTGTACCACGCCCCCGTGTTTCAGAGGGGAATGCATCGCGAGGATCAGGGTTGCCAGCCCACCCCCGAAGGGGTTGTAGCCGGGTCTGGCAGTGGGGCAGGAATCTTTATCAAGGCCCCGATCCCGGCCTCTATCCAGTATTTCCTGGATGTCATAGTCTTTTAAGGTCTTGCTAAGGACCACAATATGGAATATAAACGGCGAATAGAGAGTGAGAAATGCAAAATAATATCACAATCCAAGTAGAGATGACTCAGTGTCAAAATTACAGACACCTGTATTGTATCCTAGATTTGACTCCTAATATGACAACATATTCCATTTTCTTTTTGGTCCATTGGAAATGCAAAGATACTATATTTAGTCCAAATGCCATATAATTTGATATCTTGTTTCAACTAGACATGTGGTCACCTTGAAGTTTTAATTAGGCAAAAAAAAAAGATTAGCCCGACATCTTTCCATTTCTTTTCTAGTTTTCGTTTTTATTTCTCTTTCTAACCAGCCACACAAAATCACATTGCCAGATTAAAAATTTCTCTAAATAGGTAACTGAAAAATTTGTAAGTATTCTCCATCAAGAGTATGGAACCACAAATTTCTAATACATACTTGATTTGATCACACAAATTCGAAAATAACACGGGACAAGAATTCACCAAAAACTCGATTACAAGAGGTCAAATTTCAAAAATTGGAATGAAAGGATCACAAGGTATGTGTGTGTTAATGGTCTAAGGGGGCATAACAATGAATAGAAAAGCTTGGCCTCATTTAGGCTCCGTTCGTTTCACGGAAAATGTGGTGTCTTTGGAAAATATTTTTCAAAAAGTCATTTTCTAGGAAAATGTAGTTATTTTCTGATTATTAGATAAAACCTGAAAATGAAGTGGAAAATATTTTTTGTTGTTTGGTAAGGAAAATATTTTCCTCCATATACTCTTTTTCATTTTTTTTGATTTTTTATTTTAAAATGGATTTTTTTATTTTATTTTAAAATCGATTATTCAATTATTTTTTCATTTTTATTGTTATTTTCTTTTTTATTTTTCTTTTTTTGTTTTCCATCTTCTTCTTTACATGGGCGAGCCTCGAGCTTGTTGATCTAGTGATGCCCAAGTCTAGCAAGGTCGAGGCTCACCAAATCGGCAAGCACGAGCTTGTGGCCGACTAGCGGCAAGACTAAGCTCGCTAGAGGCAGGAGAGCCTCGTGCTTGTTGGCGAGCTCAAGGCTAGCTTGTGGTCAATTGCCAACTGTCACCATGGCCAATGACTGACTAAGAAAGAAGAAGCTGGGAAACAAAGAAAAGAAATAGAAAAAAAAAGAAAATTAAAAAAAATTAAAAAAATAAGTTAAATTAAAAAAGAAAAAGAAAATTAAAAATAATTCAATTTGTAAAAAAAAGATGTGAAAAGAATAAAAAGAATGGAGATGAAAATATTGAGGATTTGTAGAGGTGTAGAAAGGATATTTTAAATTTAAAATGATTTTTTTCTTTTCAGGAAAAATTCAAGAAGTTTATTTTTGTGAAACGAACATTGAAAAATTTATAAAATGCTTTTCTGAAAATTATTTTTCACAAAACGAATGAACCTTATTAATGGTGGACTTTACCATTTATCACCATAGAGGGAGAGAATTCACTTAACTCGACAGTAAAGTCACTTCCAATTGTCACCATCAAATGGAGAGAATTTACTTATCTGAATCAGTAAAATCACTATTTGACAAATCATCTTACTCCTCCCAATCAATGACCCGCTGTTGATGTTTCCGATATAATTGATTTCCACTCTTCCTCGTTTGGGTTTTAGCATGAACGACAATCAAAGGGCACCTGTGGTTTTGCCTGAGAAGACACACAAAAGCAAAATATAAAAATAAGGCAGCGAAGAATATTTGAACATATGACTGATTCTAAAATTTAATTAGAATAGAAGAGAGCAGATTTTGGGAATCTGAATTATCCTTAAGATTATTATAAAATCTCCTGAAAATGAAAAATAAGATCAATTGTTTTAAACGTGCAAGCACTGTACTAAGGATAATTCCATTATTTAGAGTACAAAATTTGGTGAGATGGCTTTAGTGACTACCTTTCCATGATATAGCAAACCTTCTTCTTTACTCCACATAAAATAACAAAGTAACAAGAACAACCAAATTGTATTCGTGCCCCAACAAAGAAAGAATGGAAGGAGAGGAATTTTGGTTTTATTTCGGTACTAAAGGATTGTGATTTGGAGTTTCATTTTATAGGCAAATGAAATAAAGAACCGTTACAAAATCATCACAAATCAAATGATAATCATTAAATTGATGACCGTTATAAAATAGTGATTTTCAAAACCGTTACACAATCGACGATGCATCATAATTTACAAAAACAATGCCTTTCAAATTTTCAGCACCATTGAAAAATCCACCATTGCAACTTTACTATCTGCAAGTCCAGGTTTGAGCTCAACCATGAGTCAAGCTCAATCCACATTTAAGATCAACCTCCTTCATGGCATCGAACTCAAAGAGTGGAGAGAAGTACGACATCAAGCTCTGCCCCCTTAGATATGCAATCGAATTCCGTCATGACATCAACCTTTACTGGACCCTAATGGAGGTCGACGGCACTCACCATAGACGTCGAAAGGATGATGCCCCAAAAAAAAAAAAACCATCGATAATCTCTGTCTCCTCTCTGGTTTGATTTTTTTTTTCTTTTTGGCTTTCTAAGTTTTCCTTCATTCTTTTTAATTTTTATCCAGATTTTATCTCGAACAAAAATGCCCTGACCGCCGGAAAAATCAAGTGCTCGTTAGCCGGCCAAAATTTGGACAGACCGTCGGGCTCAAGCTAAGATGGACACCTCAATACTTCGGACATTTATATAAGACGAGGTCCACTGTGCACTTAAAAGACCTTATTCGCCCCTGTCCAAAAAACAAAGCCGCGCTCATTCGCTCGCAGCCTCCCCTCGCCACCGTCGCCGAACTGACAAACCGCGGAGACGCCGCACCGGCGCAACCCTCCGCCGCCGCCGCCGCCGCCGCCGCCGCCGCCGCCGCCGTCGCCGCCGTCGGTCCTGAGGTACGAATCCGGCGGTCTCTCCCTCTCTCTTTCTCGTGCCCTAACCGGCCGATTCTCTGTTCATATCTAGCGCGCGCGCGCGGGGGCGTTGGAACCTGGGGGACCTCTGGATTTGAGGCAAAAAGTTCGAAGCTTGGCATGGTGGGTGTGTGTGGTTTGTCTCTCTGAATTTTTTCGAGCGATCTTGAACGTTAAAGGGGGAGAAAAGGGTGTATCGATGAAGCGAAGGAGCTTCCATGGATGCCGGCTCGAGCCGGAGCCGAGCTCGACGGTGATCCTGTTTTCCGGTTGTCGAATCGAATTCTATCTGATTGGAACGAATATGGGCAGTAGCAACCATTGCTGAAAGGCCTATATAAACCCATTTTCTGATCTCTGTCTTCTCTCTCGTTGCACCGTTGGGCGTTTTCGTTTCATGGCTGACTGCTTCTTGCTGCACTGTCTCCGTCTAAAGTAAAGTTTTTTTTTTTTTTTTTTGAAGTGTCGGCGCAATTCAGTTGAATCGCAATGTTTGGAACTCCTCTTGATGCCGTTGAATCAAGAGTAGATGGAGCTGGGTGCTGCTGTTGCTGGTGATCAATGATCACGCAAGAAATGGAGTTACGCCGATTCTATTGAGAAGCCCAAGGTCAGGTTTGCTGGGTTTCTTCCTTGGGCGATCCAATAGCTTGTTCGCAGGAACATCTCTGAGGCACACACCGTGGTCACGTTGATCTGTGGCAATAGCTTTTTTGGTTTGTTCTCTCTGCTGAATTTGAGGTTATAACGAGGGGAGATGCTTTCAACTGCCTATTACTCAACCTCGATCTGAGCATAAAACGTTGAGGTATCGACAAATCCCATCTCTTGTACAGGATTAGGGTTGATCATTTGCTGAATTAGTAATCAAATGTTATGGCCATATGTCATCAACTACTCATTCAATTGAGTAGTTTTTTTCTCTGCAAAAAATAGGTGATTTGGTTCAACGGTCATTGATATTGGGTGAACGATTGAACCGGGGGACTGCTGGACGCTATGGATCTTTCCATAATGAAGCTTCTGGAAGAAGATGAGGTTTCCGTTCTCTTACTCTTTCTTTTCCCATTCATTTGGAAAATTTTGCTCTCTCCTTGGATTTGAGGTTTGGTCGGGGGAGAGGTTTTTTTTTTTTTTTTTTTAATTTATTTATTAGGTTAATTGTGTGCCTGCAGGATGAAACCATGCACTCAGGGGCTGACGTGGAGGCTTTCCAGGCTGCCCTTAATCGTGATATTGGAGGTGATACATCAACTTCTCGACCATCATCATCTGATAAAGGTGTTGTTGGCTTTAAGTTTTTGCCGTCTGGGGATTAGGAATCTCTTTTTGGGTAGTGTTTGATGCGAACTCTTAGGTTATCAAGATTTTGTTGCATATCGGGTCTATGTGATAATAAAATGTAGTTAATTCAGGGAGGACATGTAATGTTTTTGACTCTGTCACATCACTTTGAAAGTTTTTAACGTTTAACAAGTCAAGTTTTTGTTGGCTTGGAATAGCATGAAGATTTTTCCATGCCATTCAAGGAAATTGCTTGCAAATTTTAGTAATCGATCTTATTACTGCTAAATGTTTGGACCTTTTATGCCTGGTTTGATGTAGATGGGGCTTTAGATTAAATTTGAAACTTAAGTCTAGCGACATTTGGATCCTAGTCTCTTTGTTGATTCCTTAGAAATAGTGTTGACCTTTCGTTCAAGTAATTAGGTCCTTGGTCATGACTACTGAGTTTACATGGAACCAGAGTTAGGCTTCTTCAGATGCTGTTTGTGAGGATAAGACAGGAGCAAATGATATTCAGTCTAACGAGCCAATTCTGATGGATTTCATTTATGTTATGGAATCTTGGTACATCATAGTCTTGCATGACTCTAGAGAAGTTAGATTATGGCCTATTGAATGGGCTGTGAGATTGAAGGGCAATTAGGCTGTTGAAGATTTTGACGAACCCAACTTTGTTTGGCCTATATCAATCCTTAGTTCCAATTTGTCAGGAATGCATTAGTTCAATTATGTCTGAATGTAAATTAGAGCCAATCAAGAAATTATCATATAATAGCACATGAGGATGAGCATGATGATATGATTCTTTGGTTTTTTATCCTATTCTCGATTTTGGATTTCCTTGCTGAAGCCATAAACATGCAAAGTCTCTAATACAACAGGGAGCATTTCTCCTCTTTTTTTTTTTTTTTTTTTTTTTTTGGGGGGGGGGGGGGCTGAGTAATCTTCTGTGATGAAGAGGATAAGTAGGTTGATATTCATTACCATAACTAAGAGATTGTCCAGGGGACTCTTACCTCTCTGCATTTTGTCCAACTTGCTGCTTGGCATCAAAAGCCCATCAAAAAGCCAGCTTATTAGAGTCAAAAGTGATGCTGCAAGAAACAATTGTCCTCTCCAATCCCTAGCCTTTGTCCAATGCCTTTTCTATTTGCATATAGATGAACATAAGTGTGAAATGTAGGAGTATTATGTATTTTAGTAGAGCAACAAAATTGTCATTTGAAAGCGTAGACTGCTTTTCAACCGTGAGCATTACTGTTCCATGTCTATGCCTTCCAAAGAAGATAAGCACTATGTGAATAGAGTTTTTAAGCTTTAATTATGTTGTTGTCATTGAGATGATGTATTGGCATCATTTATTGTCTTCTTTGGTTGTTACAACAAGGTACTTCTTTAATGGATTTTAATGCACCCTTTGGGTGTATATAACAAAGTTTGCTTATGAGGCTTGTGTATGAAAGGATAATTAGACCATTTAAGATGGGCGATTGGTTCTTGGACATTATGGTTGGATCACCAAAGAAATATGTAGATGTGATTAGGTTTGAGCTTTAAATGGAGCTCAGTTGTGAAATCTTCTTTAGGATTTGATCTTAATGCCTGAAAGTGATGAGAAGCCATTTTGTTACAATGAAAAATAAGGTTAGAAAAGAAGACAATTATTCGTAGTTTCAAAGCTTGTGGTGTGCTGTGGTTTTGGGTAATACTTTTAGCCAGCAGTATGTGGATGCAGTGTTTGGCAGTGTCAGCTGTAAGAAGTTTACTATACTTCGTTTGCTACATGAAGTATGTGTCCAATGAATGGACATATTGGCTTGGTATGCTTATTGCTTTGGTGTAATATCAATGCAAACAAAAGTAGAATCTTGGTCAGTATGTATACTGGAGAGCAGCTATCTATCTAAGTCAAGTTGATCACTCTCTCCCTTCTCTCTGTTTTTGGGCTGCCAGTCTTATATCTTTTGACTAAAAGGGTCTTACTCTTAATCAAATTTCAGGTGTCTCTCAAGGAGACAACCATATGCTCAGCCAATCATATCCTGGATGGCAACCTACTAGCCAGGCTGAAAATGCAAATTCTCAAATTCAACAAGAACAAAAAAATGCAGAACATCAGGAACAGATGTTGGCACAGATGCAACAGCAACAAGGTGACTCTCTTGCTGATCCCCAACAAAATAAAACTTTGGAGGAAGTCAATCACCAGCATTTGAAGCAGAAACAAGTGCAAGATGGTCATCAACTAGGGCAGGGAGAACAAAATTCTCTTCAGATTAAACAATCTCCTGGCATGCCAGTGTCAGAAAACAATTCCCTTCCCGTAAATGAGCCAGGTAGAGTGCAGACACTAGACAGTGAATCTCAGTACTTGAAGTTACAGCAAATGAGCAATCAACAGGCAACGGTCCCTGGGCAAGCACCAAATAAAGCAAATCGTGTTAAACAAGTTCCATTTGCATTATTGCTCCCTGTGATTCTTCCCCAGCTTGATAAAGATAGAGCCATGCAACTGCAAACTCTTTATGCCAAACTGAAGGTAAAATTTTGGTACAGCTCTTTTGAATTCTTCACTTGTCAAGGAAATATCAATCAGGTTGTTAATCATTCTGTTGTTTGGTCTCACTATTGTAGAAAAATGAAATTCCCAAGGATGGATTTGTGAGAATCATGCGAGGAATTGTTGGAGATCAGATGCTGAAGCTGGCGGTTATGAAAATGCAAACACAGGTATGATTGGCATGATTGATCTTGTACACAGAATTATAAATGTTGTCAAAATATGAATAGTTTGAGCTCGTAAGCAAAAGTCTAAATTCATATGGGAGATTTCCTATCTGATATGTCCAGCCTTTATCCAATGGACATCTTAATTTTGGAAATAGAAAACTCATAAAGAAAGTCCTTAATTTGGAAATTCCATATTTGTAATTTTGTTGCCGATTTGGGTAAGTCCAAAAGTTGCCTGCAAAACCCGGAAATTAGTTTTGGTGTTCGAGTCGGCAAGTCCAAGGGCTCCACTTTTAATATATAAAGATGAAGGATTCTCTTTCCGTAGTTAGGCTTTTGTGCCATGTGAGTGCTTTTAAGGCACTATAAGTGCTCCCATGGGTGTGCTGTGCTTGGCGTGAATCAAAGGTGGGCTTTATCGTGTTTACATCCAGGCACAATTCGAAGAGTGTTTTGAGGCCAACAAATCTCGTGGTAAGATTTGTGAATTTTTCTATGAGATTGAGTGATTATTTCATGAGGAATTGTGTGAGGCTAAGCACCGAGTGAGTTATTGGTGTAAATGGGAGTTTTAAAACGTTGAGAGTGTTTGAGTGACTCGAGTGTGATTGAAATCTCCATTGAATTGCTTGATCTATAGAGGAATCATTACTGCTGTACATGGAGACTAGGTCACAACGACCAAGTCACGTAAATCTGATGTTCAATTTATTTCCTTGTTCAAATTTATTTTATTGTTTGCGCTTGCTTTTGCAATAAAATGCCAATATTTAACTAAGATTTCTCTATCTTGCAGCCTCCTCCACAGTTGCATATCCAAGGTCAAACTTCAGCTCTAGCGCAGCACCCTAGAATGCAGCCTCCTAGTGCTGCAAAATTCAACGACTCATCTTCATCAGGTCAAGTCCATTCCACAATGGATAGAAATGGTCCAAAGGCTGGAGAGGTGGAAAGGATACCAGATTCTCAATTCATGCAACAGCAGCATTTTCAGAACATGCAGACATTCCCCAAGTATGGAAGTCCTGGTGGTTACCATCCATTCAGTGGAACAAATATGACTAGTTCCGCTTCATCTGTCAAAACACAACCTAATGATACACAAATGAAGCAGATCCCAATTCATCAAAACATGGGTTCAAGTCATCCAGGAGGATCAACTCAGGCAATGAGCTTGGCGACTGCACCAAAATTTGATCGGCAGCATCCTAACAATGATAACAAGAGAGCACAATCTGGTTCTCTCCCTCCATTTGCAAGCAATATATCACTTCAACAAAATTCAGTTCCTTGGAAGCCCTCTACTTCTAAAGACCAAAGTTCTGGTGCTTTCTCATCATCGGTGTATGTGAAACATGAACCTGTTGATCAGCCCAGTGATCAACAAAAACAACAGTTATCTTCCTTCCAGGACTGTCTTCTGTTTCAGCTGGGCATCTTGAGCAAAGAATGCCCATATCTGGAAGCTCTAGGGACAATTCTTTTGACCCACAGTCTCCAGGAGTGGGTTTCTTGACTCCTTCAGGTACTGGGACTTCACGTCAGGATTCTCTATCTGCAACACCAGCTCAGGATACTAATGTCCAGGTGATCTTTTAACATTCATCCATGTTTCTATCTTGCAATTTAATTCAGCTAATTATTTGAATGCACTGATTTCTGTCAGTACGTGGACAGTGTAGACATAATTTATTAGATTGAACAATTGATTGCATAGGCAAAGATGTAAAAGGTTGTCCTGATGGTCTGCTCGGGAGGTTTATCTCGTGTTTCTTAAATGCGAGGGCTAGAAGATTTTTGCTTATGGGAGTGAATAAGAAGACTCTGGATGCTTTGGGCATTAGAACTACTTGAACCCTTCCTCTTCATTTGCAACTAAAAGACCTGCCAGGTGGTGCTTGTATCATAAAGCTTTAACAAATGAAATAAAAACTTCATGAGGATGATACAGTACAAGAACATATTTACTAATTAAATATGCTCCTTCCACTTAGGAAAGGAATTCTCTAGTGCCATTGTCACTAGGAGTGGTTGCTATGACATTATGCGTTGGACATATCTTGCATCTACAGCTGCAGAACAGAGGGATGCTTAGTGCACAACTTATTTCTCTCATTCCCCATGTGCAATTTTTAGACTTATTGGGCTATGTTGCATTATTCCTCTAGTAGGGTAGTGATTTTGAAAATTCACTTTTGAAGCATTGTACAGATGTATGTGCATGCAATTTCTTTGTGGCCCTCTTCATTCACTTTGCTCTGTGTTTTGCTACAAGAACTGGTGGTTCTTCTGAGAATAATCATCAGTGCAAGTATTCATTCTGTGATGATACCAGAAGAAAATTTGACAGCATGTATGCCCTTTTAAAAAGATTTTATTTGCCTTCATTATATCAGCTTGGCTCCCGTACAGCATCCACACCAGCAGGGAATAATGCAAGGACGCCTTCTAAAAAGCCTTCTGTTGGCCAGAAGAAGCCACTTGAGGCACTTGGTTCTTCACCACCTCCTTCAGGGTGATGTGGCTTTTACCGAACATTCTATCTCGATCAGTTTGAGTATGAAATTTTACCTTGGATATTAACATTTGTCAATGTAATTTTGTGTATCAAATCTCTGCAGTAAGAAGCAAAAGGCATCTGGGTCCTTCGCAGATCAGAGCATCGAACAACTCATTGATGTCACTGCTGTTAGTGGGGTCAATCTCAGGGTATGAATTGACATCTGAATTTTGTTTTGTTTTCCTACTAACTAATTATTCAATTTCTAAGATTTGGACTTTTCAATCTGTGAAACTTGGTATTGGAACTAGGAAGAAGAAGAACAGCTGTTTTCTGGGTCAAAGGAAGACAGTCGAGTCTCGGAAGCATCCCGAAGAGTTGTCCAAGAGGAAGAAGAAACTCTGATATTGCAGCGAGCTCCCCTGCAGAAAAAGTTGGCAGAGATCAGTTAACTCCCTTCTTCAATCTTCACCTTTGAAATTTTATGTTTCTCTTCTGTTATACCCTGGTACATTCTAGAGATCTGACTTTATGCTTCTGCCAGTGGCACGATGTGGTGTGAAGACCATAAGCAACGATGTGGAGCGGTGTCTGTCTTTGGTGAGATGGTTGCTTCTCTGCTCTTTAATCTTTCCTGTTTATTCTCTTAACCAACTCATTTTTCTCAGAGTGTGGAGGAAAGGCTGCGTGGACTGCTGTGCAATTTAATTAGAGTCTCAAAGCAGGTCAGTTTTTTTCTACCCTCCTGCTAACTTGATTCAAATATATTAGACTTTCCTTATTAAGCTATTTTTATAGAGGGTTGATGTCGAGAGCCCAGACACCGGACCATTGTCACTTCCGATGTCCGCCAGCATCTTATGACTTTGAACCGCAAGGCTAGGGAAGAATGGGAGAAGAAACAGGCTGAAGCAGAAAAGCTAAGGAAGCAAAGTGAAGCAAGTCTATCTCCTTTTTTCCGTTCACCTTTGCAACTACAAACCTTGTGTTGAAGCATGAACACGTTTGCAGATCTAACAAATATGTCTATACATATAAAATATGTTTTATGTAGTTGATTCTCTTTCCTCCTCATTTTCACCTCCCTTTCTGCTTCTTTGTTTGACACCTGCTAGTATACATCATTGCAGCCTGATAGCAATCAGGGAGTTGATGGTGATAAAGAAAAGGATGAAAACCGTGGGAAATCCGTGAAGGTAATATTAAATGTCTTTTTGGGTGAAATGGCTTGGTTTGACAGAAGCTATCCCCCTTCCCTTGAACCCCTCATCTACTTGTTTAAAGGAGGATCAAATTCTGAGTCATTGGTTCATCCACCTAGTGACTTTATTTGCTAAGCTTGCTTGCCTAGCAGCTTCTCATGGTTCTTGCCTGATGTTATTACTAGGCAACTGAGAGCATACGTGCATCCTCTTTTTTCTCTATTTAGGTAAACAAAGAGGAAGACGACAAAATGAGAGCAACTGCTGCAAATGTTGCTGCCCGAGCTGCTGTGGGAGGAGATGACATGTTGTCCAAGTGGCAGCTTATGGCTGAAAAAGCCCGTCAAAAACGTGAGGGAGGATTGGAAGTGGCATCTCAGGTCGGTAAAGACAGTCAAAAATCTTCAATCTCTGGAAGAAGCAATAAGGACAATCAAGAAGCAGGAAAAAAGGGGCAAGCTGCATCTGGTATGTCATAGACTGATAGCTATCTTAATGTGTCGACTTCTGCTTTTGAAAGTATAAACAGTGGCTGAAAATGATTCTTCATCGTGAAAAACTAATGCTGGACAGGGTACCACTTTCATCAGACAAACCATGCATAATACAATAGTGTTCAGAATGTAATCTCCAACTCTCTCATGCGTGATGCCTCATTACAATCAGGCCTTTAACCCACTTTTTTGTGCTTTACAGGGGCAAATAGAAAATTAGGGAGGAACCAAGCTTTTGCATCACAACCGAAGGTAGCTCGTACAATTTCTGTGAAGGACGTCATTGCTGTTCTGGAAAGGGAACCTCAGATGTCAAAGTCTAGTCTCATATATCGCCTCTATGATAAAGTTGGTTCCGAGAAAAGTGGTGAATAATTGAAGTGGCAATATTGGTCTCAGCTTTTTAATTCCTTATCCAGTCACTCTTTCAATTCATTCAATGAAGTGCAAAAGATTGCTGCTCCAGATCAAGTCTCACCAGTGCATTCATTCTTTGATCAGAAAACAATCATCTATTTCTGTCTTAGCTCAGCCTCTCTTTAGTTAGAGATCCTTCTTACTCTTTCCTGATAAATTATCTTTATTAATGACTTCTTTTGATTTGTATGTACTTTTTGCAGTAATCACTCTGCCACAATTTTCCTGGCAGTAGTTGTATTCTGTCGAACATATTTAGTATACCTTTTTAGTGTGGTAATTTATATGGAATTTGTCGTTGACTCTCATGCAGTAATCTTTCATGTGATTGAACTGTTGGTAATTAGGACATATGAGAGTTTTCTATACTCATACATGGGAAGGCTACGTCCATGGAAAGTGGTCCCCTGTAACCTTAATTCCAAGCATTGCCTTCTCTTCATCAAGATTCGGTCACTTGGTTCCTGGTTTCTTTGCATATCATCTTTTTCTTGGCAAAACATCAGCATTATTAAGTGCATTTCGGGGAATGTTTTGTGGGCACTACATCAGATTTGTCAGGTTTCTTGTAGGGAATGTGGAATCACTTTCGATATTTTTTCAGCATCGGGCAAAATACAGCTACTTCCCAAGTGGAAGCATAATACACTGGATCATTTATGCATTTTTTTTTCCTGTACAAGTTGTCACGTGTGGGCTCTTTGACATAAAGGTGCTATGGCTTGAACTGTCGAGTGTTAAGTTGATCATCATAACAAGTCTATAAGAGTTGATATGTGGATTGTGGATGAATGTTCTATTTCGAATATGGCTATGTTTTTCTTCCACTAGTCTTTTGATTGGTGGATTACAATTTATAGACATGTAAATTATGTCACTTCCAATTAGGAATGGAGGAAAATAATCCTTCTTCAAATATTTTATAAAGATTCTAAAAACTTGTGATAATATAAAAATTTCATGGATGACAACAGAAAGTGCTGCGATATATTTACGCTTCAAGTGACTATGTTCTATAACCTTAATCATTCTATGTGAAATTGAATGGTGGTTTGAACGATATTTTCCCAAGAAAAAGTAGCATTGTGTTGCTAGACTCAATTAACATCCATGAGTGAGATAAAATATGATCAAGATAGTAATTTTCCCGTGGCATTGGAAATACTTTGGTTCGTTTTCAATAACCGTATGTGTTAATTCTGGTCGGTCACTAGAAATCATTAGCCATAAAAATCTGTCTCAGCAGCTTCAAAGTAGCCTGACGAGATGTACGTGGTGCCTCCTAGTGATGGTTGAATCCAAACCGTCGTCATCCTCGATATCCGTTCGCATTAAGGTTTCATTTATTTAGCAAAAAATAAATAACTTGAAAAATATTTTTCAATAAAAGACCACTTATATCACTTGTAAAAACAAATGAATGAAAAAGTTTTTTGATCATTCATGAAAATGTTTAGATATAAATTATTATTGATAATGAAAATATTTTTCATAAACTAATTATTTCAAACAATCATTTTTTAGAAAAATTTTCATTTTTTTTCAAGACACAAAATATTTTCCAAATGAATGATTTAGAAAATACTTCTCAAATTGCATTGCTTACAAAATTAAATAAACAAAAACAATTTTATCGTTCACAAAAATATTTAAGCATGAATTGTTGTTAATAAAGAAAATATCTCTTATTGACTTATTACTTCAAGCAACACAAGTCATCATCTTTAAGAAAATGTTTTCTAAATCATTCATTTTTTGTATGAAAAAAAACGCATCATTAGATTCGGAAAAGCAGTCAGATTTAGCTTGATCTGTGTCTTGGGTCATTTCTTTGCTTAATTTTGAACAGATGGGCAAATGGATCAGTTAACGAGCGAAGGCTATGCAAACATCATCGTGTGAAGTTTAGAACATCGTATTCCGAAAGGATATGGAAAGGAGACTTTCTGATCCAGAACGTTATGACCCTTATTATAAGTCTTTTGGATGATCCTTTCTTTTCCGTCAAAGGAGTGAAGTTTAGCACACAGAAAAGTATGTATTGATCAGAACACGAAGGTGGAAGGTGGAATTACTGAGACAAAGAAGTTACGCATTATATTTAGAAGAGAAAAAGAAACTTCAAACATGAACTATACGAAGAGACTTGGATTACCATGTAAAAGCTACTGCATTATCCTCATCACTACCTCATGTTCTTCCTCTTCAGATCAAATAATCCTCATCCTTTCCCATCTTCCTCTTCCACACAACTCATAATCGCCTTTGACCTCGAACCAGATAGCAGCCACACGGCTTCCATCTGGTTCCTGATTGATACGTGCCGTGTCTTTGAGTGTGTGCTCGTCTTCTTGTCCACCCTCGAGCACCCGTTGCGCAACACCGAGCAGTCCATCAAGAAGCTCTCCCTGCTTAAACCTGATATAAGCCTGTGATTTTCTCCACAAGCACGGTGCTCTTGTTGCTTCTCTGATGGCAGAACCTGCATCTCCAAGCAACAAGAACACTAGGTTCGGTTGCTTTAAGTTACTGTCCTGTCCTTCCGCAGCGTCAATCGGCAAATATCTAATGCCTCATCGTTCTTCGATATGGCCTTTTCTCGGTGACACCTGCCCAAAACATGCTTTTGTGCTTCTTGTTTTATAAGACTCGCTAACCTCTTTTCTTCAACCTTTTCTTGGGTCAATAGTCTCCTCTTTCCTTTTCTTTTCTCAACCTTCAAGACCCCTAATTCATCTAAGGCCTCTAGGACTTATGGGCTGTTCTTTAATCTTGATCTCATTTTGTTATTGTCATGGAGGAGGGTTCTAGAAATGGCTTCTCCAAAATCTTCAAGTTCTACTAAATATATGAGATAAAAAATGGGACAAATCCAACTATAGATAATATGATAATAGGAGACGAGCATGGTGCTTGGTAATGGCACCTTCTTTCCCATACGGAAGGAGGTGATGATGTGGTTGTGATAGTGGATGATAATGTTAGAAATGAAGGTGGCTAATAGTATCACTTAGAGGGAAGTGAACAAAAGATTATAAAAACTCGACTTACTAGTGTGGAATAAAACTAATCAAGTGTGATTGGAGTGCAATTGAGTTAAATAGAATATTGAAATCAATAGATTTTGATATAACCTAACCAATAGTGCAATGCTTCTATCAAACAGTAAATGAAAGAGAGTGGAGAGATAGAATTAATTGTTGTTAATTAAAATAATTATGATTAATTAAACTAATTACGATTAATCAAACTAATCATGATTAATTAAATTAATCATCCTTAATTCAGATTAATTTCAATTAGCCTTAATCTAACCCATCCTTAACCATTGTTAGCACTAAACTATCATTATATGCCACTAACCACTATTAGCCTAAACTAAACCTACTTCTAAACGCAATTAATTACCTAATGAAAGATTAGGAGTTAACTCACATTTTTCCGGCGGTGACGAGCCCACAGTGATGGTGGCGCGATGGCATTGAGAATACGGTGTTCTTAGCTTGAACAAAGACTCGATGGTGGCAGCAAAGACTCTTGAGGCTCACGGCCACCAAGGGAGGCAAAAGGGTGTTTTTTGGTGGTGATGGCGGGCAAGCGTTTGCACAAGGGGCTGGGCAAGCAACGATGGCACAAGCAATGGCGAGGGTGGCTCGAGCAACAGTGAACTTGGGAGACTCAGCGGTGGAGAGGGTGGTTTGGGGAGATGAGTGCTCGGCTTGGGCAATGGCTAGATGTTGGCAGTGAGGGGTGGTGTGGGCGATGGTGATGAGTGTTGGCCATGAAAGGGGAAAAAGAGAAGAAGATGGTGAAGAAAATGAAGAAGCATGAGGGAAAATGGAAGCAAAGGAGGAGGCCAAAATTCACACCTTTGCCACTAGGCCCAGTTCCCTTCCAGCTTCCAATTTTTGTCTGATAACTCTTTTTTAGAAAATTTCAAACTTACCGATAATTCAATAGATAATGAGGCAATGTCCAATAAGTTAGTCTTGAAATCTTCAAAAGTTCAATACCCAAAATCAAATTAAATTTCGTGGTTAAAATCGATCAAGTGCGTCTTTAGTATGACCTAAACTATCAAGTGACTTTTAGGTGTTTTCATGCGGTTGACCCGTGATCAATAATTTGCGATCCATGTTTATGCATCTTTGAACCATAGATGACCCCCGGTTGTCATGTGATCATGAGGGTTCAATTACATACCCTTAGTACAAGATCAATAAGAAATCGGTTATCGTCATTCAAGATGAGTATCATAATTGTGCGGAATCACTCGCTAATGGACTATGCACTTCTGTTAAATTGATTTATATCCATTCGCTAATTGACTTATAACAACGTAGAATTGACCATTGTCGATCCTTATGATCAAGTGGTCCATCCCTAATTGAATTATCTAGTCTTTCGCATTTTAACCCTTTTACAGCTTCACCCAATAGATTAGTTAATTCATGAGTGATCAATTCAAATTAAATTAACCATTGGTGTATTGATGAAATAATTATTTCATATATTTCAAAAATGGGCCAAATTTCGGCATATCACAAACAATCTTAAACAAATGGTTAATTCGTTTAGAATATGCTGAAATAAATTCTTTTATAAGGCCTTTGTAGAAATATCAGCTAACTGATTTTTAGATTCAACACATTGGATATTGACATCACCATTATGCACATGATCATGAATGAAATTGATGCATGATTTTGATGTGCTTAGCTATAGAATGGGGAATTGGATTATTTGTTAAATTGATGGTACTAGTGTTGTCACACTTGATTTTGACACTGAAATCTGCAACTTCAAAATGAATTGGTTTTGCTTCATCCAAAGTATATGTGCGTAACAACTTCCAAGAACTACATACTCTACTTCAGATGTAAAGAGTGCAATAGTTTTATGTTTTTTGGAGTACTAGGAAACTAACATGCAAACCATTAATTGACATGTTCTTGAAGTACTTTTTCTTTCACTACAACAACCAACAAAATTAACGTTAGAATATCCAATAAGTATGAAATCTAAAACCTTGGAATTGGTAACCAATAAATTTAATAATTCTTTTTACAGCATTAGGATGAGATTATTTGGGATTCAATTGGAATCTAGCACATATGCATATATTGAGGGGTATATCAAGTCTTGAAGCAATAATATTAATAAAGAACCTATCATGCTTTTACAAATATTTTCATCAATTGATTTACTATTCTCATCTTTGTCAAGCTTTGATTAGTGTGACATTGGTGTTTTGATTCTCTTGTGGTTCTCCACTCCATACTTCTTCACAAGTTCTTTCATGTATTTCTCTTGGCAAATGAAGGTTCCTTCTTTGGTTTGCTTCACTTGAGACTAAGGAAGAAATTTAATTCACCCATCATGCTCATGTCGAACTCCATATGCATATTCTTAAAGAATTCTTTACACAAACGTTAGTTAGAAGAACCAAATATAATATCATCCACATAAATTTGGACTAAAAGAATATATCTACCTTCTTTTTTGATAAAAAAAAAAGAGTAGTATTAACTTTACCTTTTTAAAAACATTTCTCAATCAGGTAATTGCTAAGATGCTTGTACCAAGCATGAGATGCTTGCTCGAGACCATACAAAGCTTTCTTCAATTTGAAGACATGATCGGGTTTTTTGGAATCTTCAAATCTTGGTGGTGTTTTACTTACACTTATTATTTTATATAACCATTTAGAAATGCACTCTTGGCATCCATCCAAAATAGTTTAAAGTCATAATAACAAGCATAAGCAAGAAGTAGCAAATGCCTTCTAACCTAACCACAGGTGCATAGGTTTCATCATAGTTGACTCATTCTTCTTGTGAGTATTTTTTGGCCACCAGTCTTGCTTTATTTCTGGTCACTTTGCCCTTCTCATCTAATTATTTCTGAAAACTCATTTGGTTCCAATAACTAGATGATGCCTAGGTTTTGGTATAAATTCCTATACTTCACTTGCTTTAAACTAGTATAGTTCTTCCTCACATTGCTACCATCCAACTTTCATCTAAGAGTGCTCCATCAATTTTGATAATTCATTTGTGATTATTTATTCTATACTGGTTGCTTCAACTTTTTCTTCCCTTTCAAGTTTCTTCCTTTTTTGTCCATTTTTTTTTGAATTTCATTACCATTAGGGCTAGCTCTTCATCAACTTTTTCATCTTCCTTATAATTTGAATCACTTGAATCATTGATGTTAGATTTCAAAACTATTGGTTTCTTACCTTTGGAATTATTTTCATCATTATTGCCCTCGACTTCGTAGGACATGAGGGTTCCAATGAGTTTATCAAGTGAAAGAGGCATTATTCTTTGTGTTTCTCAAATGGAAGTCTTGATATTGTTCCAATCCTTTGAGAGTGCTTGAAGAATCTTATTCACTTTATCTTCTAAAGATATTGGTCTTCCTTGATATGCAAGCCCATTGATGATATCGGTGAACTTATTAGACATGTTAATGACAGATTTGACTTCATGTTGAATTAATCATATTTGACAAGACAAATGTTCGTTTTAGTTTCCTTTACTCTGTCAATTCCATTAAAGGTGACTTGCAATTTGTCCCATATCTCTTTAGTTGTTTCCCTTGAAGAAATGCGATTACATTGAGTAGGAGATAGAGCAAAGTAAAGACTAGAAAGTTTTGACATCCAATGCTTCTCTTTTTGTGAGCTCTGTTGACTAATTATAGCAACTGGAGTTATGTTTTTATTGGACTACTACATTTGAAGCTATGGGAGTGGTAGCTGAGTATGATGTTGGATTAATCTCATTTCATACAACATCCCACATCAAGAGATCCATGGATCTAATCAAGGCTTTCATCTTGTTCTTCCAAACGTCATAGTCTATTCCATTGAAATAGATAGGTCTAGTGTTACTATGTCCTTCAACAATATTTGCTCCAAGAATACTAGCCATAATAGATCTTTAGCTAAGAAGTAAACAATTCAAATATATAAGCACTAGGCTCTGATACCAATCAAAGGTGGCCAACAGTATCACCTAGAGGGTGAATATATGATTATAACAAACTTGACTAACTAATGCAAATAAAATTAGTTAAGTGTGATTTGAGTACAATCAAGTGAAATAGAGTATTGATAATAGTAGATTTGATTATAACCTGACCAAGTAGTTATTTGCTTCTATCAATCAGTAAATGAAAGAAAGTAGAGAGATAGAAGACTATGCACAAATATTGCAGTGGTTCAGCTAATTGTAAACCTAGGTCCACTCTCCAAATTGACAATCTTTTGACTGGATTTCACTACTCAATCATCAAGAGATTACATAAGTTGTAAATGCTTATATTAAAGTAAATAGAGCTTGCTATCTCGCCTTTCAACTCAAGCTATGTTTTTGTCAATGCCTCTCAAAATATTATAGAGAAAATGTCACTCAAGACAATATGTAAAGCTCTCTCGAATTATGGAATTTTAATTATTGATTTAAATCTTCTCTTCTTTGCCTTGTTCTTCATTTATGCACCTCTGTCTACAAACTTTCCATTGGATAATTTTCTAGATAATCAATTTTCAATCTACTTGTTGGACAATTGTCTTGAAGATTTGGTAGTTGTTGAGGTTGATAAATCAGAATCCCCATAGATTTGTTGCCCATACAATCAAATATTGGTTTCCAAAAATTAAGATGCTTTAGCTATGGAAATATTATTGTCTTTGAAATGATTGCTAATCATTCAAGATATCTCATGTGATTAAGTAAATCGTGAATATAGTCTTTAAAATTGATAGCAAATCAAATTGGACTAAATGGAAAATCCATACCACATCACTAGCTATCAAGGGATGATATAGAATTACTCAAAATAAAATTATTGAAGATCATGATTGAGTCAAGGTTGCCGGTTGTATTCATGCTCATATCCAACATCCGCATTGTTGATGATATCCATCTTGCCTATATTCATGATGGGCGGACCCCTGGAGTGCCTTAACTTTGGCCAAAGGGACACTTAAGTGTCATAACTTACGAAAGGTACACTTAAGTGCCAAAATCGGAGTAAAAGGGATCACTTGAGTGCCAATCCGGCGAAAATCCGGCCAAAATGTCGACGTGGCACTTTTCCGGCGAACTGAGCTCAAAACAATGCCGTTTTGCACGCCGACGTGGCCAAAACGGCGTTATTTTGGCTGACGTGGCAAAAAAAATAAAATAAAATAATTAATTACATTAAATTTATTTAAAATATTTAAAAATAATAATTTTAAAATTAAATTTAGTTAAAATATTTTAAATTAATAATTTTGAAATTAAATTTAGTTGAAATATTAAAAATTTAATAATTAAAAAAAATGGGGGAGGCGGTTGAGGGATTAGCCCTCGGCCCCGCCACCGCCGCCCGCCACCGCCGGAAGGGCCGACGACGGCGAGGGGAGGGTCGGCCGGGTCGTCGGGCCCTGGCCAGGGGCTAGCAACCCCGGCTGACTGGCGGCGAGGGTCGCAGCCCTCGTCTAGATCCGGCGAGGGTCGTCGACCCTCGCCTGGCCGAGCCAAGGGCAACTGCCCGCTGGGGGTCGCCCCGGCGGGCAACGGCCCTTGGCCCGGCCGGGTGAGGGCCGCCGAGCCCTCGCCACAAATCTGGGGAGGGCTGCCGCCCGTCAGGGGTCGCCCCAGAGGGCGACGGCCCTTGGCCCAACCGGGCGAGGGCCGCCAACCCTCGCCGGATCTGGGCAAGGGCTCGCGAGCCCTCGCCGCCGGTCGGCCGTGGTCACCGACCCCTGGCCAGGGCCTGGCGACCCCAGCCGACCCTCCCCTCACCGTTGCCGGCCCTTCCCGGCGGCAGCGGGGCGGTGGCGGCAGCGGCTAAAGGCTAATCCCTCGGCCACCTCCCCCTTTCCTTTTTTTTAAATAAAAAAAATTAATTATTATTTTTAACATTTCAACTAAATTTATTTTTAAAATTATTATTTTAAAATATTTTAACTAAATTTAATTTTAAAATTATTATTTTTAAATATTTTAACTAAATTTAATTTTAAAATTAATTTTTTAATTTTTTTTACCACGTTAACCCAAAACAACGTTGTTTTGGCCACGTCAGCATGCAAAACGACGTCGTTTTGGGCGCGCTTCGTAGGAAAAACCCCCACGTTGGCGTTTTGGCCGGATTTTGGCGGGAGTGGCACTCAAGTGATCCATTTTTCTTCAAATGTGGCACTTAAGTGTACCTTTCGTAAGTTATAACACTTAAGTGTCCCTTTGGCCAAAGTTATGGCACTTGAAGCGTTCTTTTGCCTATATTCACTCTAGTGCGCTAACTGTGTTTGCACAATATGTTGCTTTTATTTCAAAAGTACTATGATGCTGCTTCTGTCCATGCATTATTCTACATCACAATAGGTTCTTCTATCCATGCAATTTACCGATTCCATCAACCCACTTGATAAAGTCGATTTCCTACTTGGCTATTCCTTTTGAGATACTTTGACAACAATAGAGATGTTGATGATATGTTTCATATCTAACCAAAGTTCTCTCTAACACCGATGTTATCCCGAAACATAAATAGTCTTGGTAATCATTGAACTTGAAAAAAAAAATTGAAGGACAATCTTTTTAGTATCAAAACTTATTAGGGAGTTCCTCAACAAGAAAGTCCATCCGAAAAATTTAAACTAATAGGTGAAAGGAGACCCTATGTATATAAAGAGCATATAAACCCTTATATCAAGCAAAGTGGGATCTTCAACACCCCTCTCATGTGCAAGAGCAAAATTAGGAGTGGATGTGGGATTTGACTAACAAAAGTGGACATACACGCAAAAGGGTTAGAACTTAATTTTGATACCATGTTAGAAGGTCCAACCCAAAACTTAAGCTAATAGGTAAAGAGAGAATATATGTATTTAAGAAGTATATAAACCCCATTGTCAAATGACATGGGATATTTCAACAAATGAGATGGGAGTGAATGAGGTATGGAAGTCATTGCAACGTAGAATATCAACCTCTCTCTATAGAATTTGTAAAGATGGAGAGACAAAGAAAGAGTTCAAATTTGAGATCAATAACTTGAGGTCAACCTCTATTGGAGGTCGTGGCCATCATCAACCTCCCTATCAAGGCTACAAAGAGAGAGGTCATCATGCAACTCAAGTTATTCATGGGATCCCCACCTGTCAGGGAGATTCTTGATCATATTCTTGGAAAGGAGATATTATTGCTATTGTATTTTTTTTGTTTCCTATTTCTGGTGTTTCCTTCCTTATGTAAATGGTTGTATGTTCCCTTGCTATAAGCAATCGTATGCTTTAAATATGATGAATAATGGTAGTCCTACTCCCTAAGAAAAAAGAAGAGAGGGGTAGTTTTCTTTTTTTCCATGAATGTAGGTATATTATTAAACCACGTTATTTTCTTGTGTTATTATTTGTGTGTTTGATCCTGCTAAACTTCAACATGGTATCAAAGCAGGTTGTGTTTTGATTCCGTTTTTGATTCCATCTTTGTATTCTCCCAATCAGGTCCTTGTCCCAATCGATTATAGCTTCTTCTTATTCATTTTTTTTTTTTTTATGCATTGATGCTTGTTCTAAGGCATGGATACGAAACAAGATGAAGCCTCTAGATCTAATCCTTCAAAGGTTGTTGTTCATGAGTCTCACAACCAATGTCTAACTTCCTTGTTGCTGAATGGAAACAACTTCCTTCCTTGGTCAATGTTGTGAATGTTACCCTTGGAGGAAGGTCTAGGCTCGGACATATCAATGGGCAGACCCTTGCACCGCCGGCAAGTAGCCCAAAGTTTGAAGAGTAGCAAGCTAATGGCCATAAGGTTATTACATGGATATTCAACTCCATGGAAACCCGTATCTATCAGATATTCGCAAATTCAGATTCTGCTCGGACTTTATGGGAGTTGTTCGAAGTGTATGGACAAGAAAATAATGCATCCAAGATCTTCGAGTTGTAGGAAGGGTTTGCTAAATACAAGCAAGTTTCAAAATAGTCCTTTACCGAGCATCTCGGAAATCTAAAGAGACAATGGGATGGACTCTGCCAATATAGGCCCCCTACTAAGATTGTTGTCAACTACATCAAACGAGAAGAGCAAGATCACATCTTTCAGCTTCTAGCTAGCCTCAAGCCTGAATTTGAAGAAATCAGGATAAAAATTCCGATTGGTTCGCAAATGCCATCTTTTAATGTTGCGTGTTCCATTATATATAATGAGGAAACAAGACGAAGGGTGATGTAATCAGATCATGTGTCCCTAACAGATCCTGTGGAGCATTTAGCCCACAACGTGGCTAGCAAGCCTAGGGAAGGTTATTTGGTCACGTGATTCGTCAAAGGAAAAATAAGAAACCCATATGTTTTCATTGTGATCATTGTGATCGTGATGGTCACTCTAAGGAGAGATGCTGGCTTCCTCACCCTTATCTTCGCCAAAACAAGGAGAATGGGCCAAATGCCAATGTAGTTATTCAAGGAGATTCGGTAGATATTCTGACAAAGCGTGATTCTTTAACTTAATAAATGCAGCAGCTGATTCAAATGCATGAGCTTGGCACGAATACTGCTAACAAGGAGTCCAAGAATCTTGCCACAACATCTAGTAATGAGTATGCTCTTTCTATTTTTCCTAAAACACGATTTGTTGCAGATTCTGGAGCCATGGATCACATGCTCCTGAAATATATTGTCTCATGCTGCTTTTAGCACTTTGCATCCTCCTATTATGATTGCTTACAGGGTGCAAGTTCCCACGTGAGGAGTGGAACATATTAAATTATTTTCAAAGGAATCGAAAACTTTGTTGGTTACTGAACTATCATCAAATTTGATGTTTGTAAGCAAGTGTGTTAACCAATGGAATTGCAATGTTATTTTTACCCCTCAAAAGGTGCTCTTTCAAGATCGCACTACGAGGAGGACAATTGGTGAGGGGTGGTTGCAAGACAGGGTATACACCTTGGAGCTTCCTAATGCAACTTCGATAACAGTAAAAGGAGGAGGTGACAATTCGCGAGTGGGGCATTGGCGTATGGGTCATCCATCCAAACTAGTATTACATGCTCTTGACGTGTCATTTCATCATGATTCAAATAGTTGTGATCCTTGTCACTTTGCCAAACAACATAGGTTACTGTTTCTACATAGCAATAATAGATCTACTAAATTGTTTTCCGTTGTTCATTCGGATGTTTGGAGTAATTCACCCATTGATTCTAAGGAGGGTTTAAGATATTTTATTGCATTCATTAATGATAAGTCTCATGCTACATGGATTCGCCTTTTAAAATCCAAGACTGAAGCTCTTACTATCTTTCAAGAATTTTGCAACATGGTGAAAAATCAAATTTATACCATTGTGAAGGTATTGTGCTTTGACAATGGTACTAAATACACTAATAAGAGTTTTCAAGCGATCTTGAGTAGTTTGGGTATCATTCATCAAACATCTTGTGTTGGGACCCTGCAGTAGAACGGTGTAGCAGAACGGAAAAATCAACACCTCCTTGAAGTTATCAGGGCTCTATTATTTTCAGGAAACATGCTTAAATCTTATTGGGTAGATGATGTTCAAACTAGTTGTTATTTGATCAACAAGCTGCCTAGCTGTGTTTTGGATTGTGTGACCTTTAAGGAAATCTTGTATGGACGGAAGTTTGATATATCCCTTTTACGAATCTTTGGATGTGTCTGCTATGTCCACTCTCAAAATGGTGGAAAACTAAATGTCTGTTAGGGAAATCCCTTATGATGTTTTGAAGATGACAAAATAAATCAAAGGCTACTAACATGTTTAATGGTTAAGTAATAGACCATGCAGATGATAGAACATGTAAAGGATATTGTCAAAGTATGAAGACGACCAGAAGACTGAACGTAACATATGTCCAGAGTATATTCTGAAGATTTCCAGACTTCTGTGTCAAAGTCTGAAGACTGCCAGACTCAAGACTCATATTGTAAAGTCTCAAGACTCAGATTGTAAAGTCTACAGACCCAGATTGTAAAGTCTCAAGACTCATATCGTAAAGTCTACAGACTCATAATTTACATCCAGATTCGATGAATCGTAACTCAAGCCCAATCATACAACGGCTAGTGATCTGGTTTGGATTCCACATCGAGATTGATTTGATTGATTCAATCTAATTGATTGACGATTGGATCTTGAAGACAAGAACTTTCTATACAAAGAAGCTTTACTTATGGAAACCAAGATTTCGTTTGTATGGGCGATCGGAATCAATTTGGGATTCTACCTTTGTCACTCAACGGCTACCAAATCTTCTAAATACAGAGCTGTCCAATGGGTATATTGGAAGACGATTCTCCGGGATGCTGTCCAACGGGTAGTTTGGAAGTGGAGGAGTATTTAAGGAGATCATGGACCGATGAGCAAGTAAGAGACGGAGCGTAGAATTTATAATTCCAAAGTCTGAGCGACTTTCGATCATATACTTGTCTCTTGAGAGCTTAAACGTTTGTAATCGTGAGAGAAATACCAAAAGAGTGACTTAGTGAGATGGTGTGATCTACTACTAAGTGTTTGCACTCGAAGTTGTAATCTCTTGTTGATTGCATAGTGGAATCCAGCCAAGAAGGCTGTTATCGTGGGAGAGTGGACGTAGGCTTGGATTAAGCCGAACCACTATAAATCTTGTGTTCTTGATCTCTTCCCTAACTCCTTTATTTTGTTCATACTAGCAATATCAATGTCCAAGCTTAGAAATGTGTATTTGTTGTCGACTACTCTTCCACCAAAAAGGCCTACATAGCTATGACCCTAGTACTAAGCGAGTTTATTTTTCTCATGATGCGGTTTTTGACGAGGCCCACACGTTTTTTTCCAATAGGGCTCAAATTTAGAGGGAGGACAACTATCAAGACTTTTGTACCAAATTTGAGCCCGCTCTTGTCCCTATAGTGGTTGGCAGCACAGAAAATAACCCCAAAAATCAGGAGGTTGAAATTGGGGCTGTTGTAGAAAATCACCAAGGGGATGGGACCGTTACCGAAAGTTAGGAGGCTGGGGTTATTAGGCACTCATTGTCATAATCAAGTGTGTCAGTGCTTGGTGATAATTTTGAAGCTGCAAGTGAAGAGTTGATAATGAGACTTCGACGGTAGAGGTTCTCACACCTATTCCTGTTCACAAGTCAGCTCATATCCTTAAACCTTCAACCTATTTTCAGGATTTTTCTACCTTTCATACAATTCAACACCTCATTCAGGATTTTGTTGGATATGACAAAGTGTCTTACAGTTATTTGAGTTTTATGTCTACCATTGAAGAACAACAGGAGCCCAAGAGTTTTAAGGAAGCAAATAAGAAAAGTGTGTGGATTAAAGCCATGAAAGATGAGATTGAGGCGTTGAATTGAAACTAGACTAGTTGCCAAAAGAAAAAAAGACTGTGGAATGTAGATGGATCTATAAGATCAAATATAATATTGATGGCAAGGTCGAGAGGTACAAAGATAGGCTTGTCCCCAAAGGTTACACCCAAATCTACGGCATAGACTATAAAGAAACATTTGCTCTAGTGGTTAAGATGAACACAATGCGAGTACTTATGTCTATATCAGTCAATCATCGGTGGCCTTTGTTCCAAATGCATGTGAAGAATGCCTTTCTACATGGGGACTTAGAAGAAGAAGTCTACATGGATTTACCACCTAGGCATTCGTTACAAGTAAGGATGGAACTGTATATAAAGTGAAGAATGCTCTTTATGGCCTTAAACAATCACTCAGAGCTTGGTATGACAAGCTTAGTACAACACTTATCAAATTCGGGTTCAAGAGAGGTGCTTCGGATTCCTCTATGTTCACTAAGTCAAATGACTAGGGTATTGCTATTATTCTTGAGTGTGTTGATGATTTGTTCATTACAAGTAGTAGTAACCAACCTAGAATTGAAGCACTCGAGTGTCATTTGAGCAAGGAATTTGATATCAAAGACCTTGGCAATTTGCGTTATCTTTTGGCATTGAAGTGGCACATTCTCACAAAGGACTATTTTTATCCCAAAGAAAGTATGTTCTTGATTTATTAAAAGAGACTAGTAAGTTCGAAATAAAACCTGCAAGTGTCCCTATGGAGTATAACATCAAGTTTTTTTTTCTAATAATGTACTACTACGGGATGTTGGTCAATTTTAGCGGTTAGTAGAACGCTTGATTTACTTAACTATCACTAGACCTGATATTGCATATGTTATTGGTTATGTAAGCCAATTTATGCATAATCCCACCGTAGGTCACATGAGATTGGTGGATCATCTCCTTCGATATTTGAAAGCTTCACTAGGGAGGGGAATCTTGATGAAGAACAATGGTCACACAGATATAGTGGGTTAAACTAATGCACATTGGGCTGGAAGCCTAGTGGATAGAAAATCTACAACTGGTTTCTATACATTTGTTGGTGGTACTATTGTCACTTGGAAGAGCAAAACACAAACGGTTGTTGCATGTTCAAGTGTAGAAGCCAAGTATCGCATCATGGCCACCACTACTAGTGAAATTGCGTGGCTACATCTTTTACTTCAAGAATTGGTATGTAAGCCTATAGCTACACCTACAAAGCTATTTTGTGATAATCAAGCTACACTCATATTACTTCAAATCTAGTTTTTCATGAGAGAACCAAACACATAGAAGTGGATTGTCACTTTGTGAGAGAGAAGATTCAGGATAAAACAATTGAGACTCCCTACATTCGTAGTGAATTCAACTTGCAGATATCTTCACAAAGCATTGTCAAAAGGGTTTTTCTAAACTATGGTGGACAAGTTGATCTCTGACAAATTCTTCACCCCAACTTGAGGGAGGGTGTTGGCGAGATTCTCATTTCCTATTCTTCGAAAGGAGATATTGGCCCCGTTTGGTTCAGTATGTGGAATGGGCTTTGGGGCTCTAAAAGGGTTTGGGCAAAAGCGGGTGGTGTTTGGTTCAATTTTTTTAGGACTTTAGGGAGATGCAATTGCATCTCCAAGGGGCTTCAAAGAGCTTTAGGGGAATGGAGGGTCTGAGGTGCATTTGAGAGTAGCATTTTCTTAATGATGGGGCCTTTGTTTAATGAAAATATGTCAGTTGTCCATTTTACCCTCATTTATTAACCAAAATCCGTTTTTATCCTTTTCTAAATAGAAAACCCTAAAAGCCTCCCGTAGCCTCACGCCTCCTTTGCACTCTCACGCCTCTCTCCGTCGTCCCTCACCGTCCCCTTCGCAAGCTGCTATCCGGTGTCAATCCAAGATCAGCCATCCTAACCTCAAAGATCGCCTCCGCCGTTCTGCTTTCACCCTCGCATTGCACTTATAGTAGGGCGGTTGGGTAAGCTCGGAAGCTTTGATTCCATCGCTTGTTCGTCCGATTTCGCAGTCGCCACTGAAGATTCCGCCGTCATCCCTCACCGTCTCCTTCGCGAGCTGTTCTTCAGTGTCCATCCGAGATCAGCCATCCCAACCTCAAAGATCGCCTCCCACCATTCTGCTCTTGCACTTGCCTCTCTAAGTAAGAGTTCCTCGGTGCCGCTGCCTTTTGATGCCACGGCCTCAAGTTGGCTTCGGTTCGCCCTTTGTTTTTTGTCAATGTCAACTATCGAGTTTTGTTTGCTTTTGCACTTATTGCACTTCTGTGTATTGTGATCGTTCATTGCCTCAACTTAATCTAGCTATCCTATTTTTCAATCGGTGTTTTTTGTGGGTGTATGGAAATTCAGCATGGATATTATCTAAATCTCCACACTTATGCCTTGTGCTCAATGTGCTAATTCATGATAGACGCATGCGTTGGATGAATTCAAATTCGTTCTGTGCTAAGTTTAGGGTTGCTTCCATTACTATTTTATTATTTTGAGTGGTTATTCTATTCCAGGTGAGGAAGAACATGCTATTCTTTGTTTCAAGTTATGTTCTAACCTTAATGAATGATTCTACTAAATGTGCTTGTCCCAAGACTGTCCAGTAGAAGTTACAAAGTGCCTTGCAAGCTAGACACGAAGGATTTATATTATTCCAATCTGAGGTGAACTACACTGACCCTTATTTGTACAACTTTGTTAGAGTTACTATGGGTGCTACATTATGTTGTAAATGCTCGTTTTCTCAAAGATGAGATATGTTGTACTATGTTCAAATGAGTCAAAAAAATTTGCCTTTACTTGAATTATTGATAATATTTTGTGTGAATTCATTTGGAATTATGCTCAATCTGTTGAAGGTGGATCTTTTTTATGAGCAAAACCTATAGCTTGCCATTATAGCATGAAACTCCTTGTCGTGTTTGTTGTGGGTTTGAGATTTTTCGACTATGATTCTTATTTGATGTGTGATGGAATTGAGAGATTAGGAATTTGGTTTTCTGGGGTAAGTGTTTGGTATGAGTTTTCTGGAAATGGTAGATGGAAGGGTTTTATATTGGCGTGTATGAGTGGAAAATGAAATTGGGATAGATGAAGTTCACCTTTGTAGCTTAATGAATCACACCTCGGCCTAGGATAAAAAACCCAATTCACCACCCAGGCATAAAGGAACACACCACCCCCAGTCAAAGATAAAGAAGTTTACCACATAGGCATATAAGATTACACCACCAGTCAAGGATAAGGAATTCAAGGTTCACCACCAAAGAAATTGTATAAAGAACTGAAGATAGAAATTCACTCACTTGAGGAAAATCTTTGAAGATTTCCTCAGTTCTATTCGGATGTATGGAAGTCCCTCGCCTGTTCCTTGATGACTCCCCCTTTCGTGCTTGAAGCAATGTTTCCTCACGGTTGGCAGGGGTTTGAGTTCTCTTCCTCACGTCACTCCTTCACACTCGTTGCCCTCGAGCTCTCCTGTCACGCTCGTGCTCGTGCTCACTTCTGTCCATGTCAAATTTTCTTAATTCACGGTTGTTCATCAAACTGAATTGTCTTCTAACTAGTTTAACTACATTTTCAACATACAAAATCCTGAATTTGATGGGAGTTTGGTGATTGATTAATTATTTTGAGCCCATTCTGAATTCAAGTTCCTTTGCTTTTGCTAGACATATACATTTGCCTTATGATCTCACACTTTTGCTCTCCCGAGTTCCATTTCCTACTTTTATGGCGATGGTGACTTCATTCTTATCATCTAAGTTTCAGAAATTTGGTTTCGAGGCTATGTTGTCTATTTCAATTTCTAATGTTGGGGCTTGGTCAATAATTTTTCTGGTGTGAAGAGATGTGAAGCTATTTTCAAATCTTTTAAGCGTTCATGTTTTCATACAAAATGTGGTCAATTACACCCCCACATATTATTAACACATTGAGATGTTCTTCTTTTGGAAATTTCGTGACGTTTGCTAGTTATAGAGTGACATGCTTGTTCTCCTTTTACAATGTGAAAACTCTCTGTTAGTTTTTTTAATTGTATTGGTATAAAATTCATTTTCTTTGGTTGTCCTTTGAGGCTTCCATCTCCTATGTGGCGCTTTCATGAAGTTGGTTGAAGTTTATCCATTCTAAAAGAAAGAACATGGACCAAGTCCATAAAATATGCGACTGCTTAAGTTCACAAAAACCTTATCTTGTTCTCATTGGCATTGTGCGACAAATTTGATGCTGCAAATCTGCTACCTTTATCGCCATGTTATTTTCAAAATACAAATTAGTCATTGACCTTCTTGATTCAAAAGGTTGTTTCTATTTCTTGATCTTATCTTCTACATCCAAATGTTACTTTTCCCTATTTTTGGTGGATCCTTTGCGTCTATAGTGGGAAAACCACCACCTTGTATCTTGTACAACCCTAGACTGATATGTTGTTGGTTTTTTTTTCTTGTTTTTTTGGGCCAATACCTACTACAATATAACATTGATTGTATTCTTTACTAATTCACATTGATTTGGCTTTAATTCAATTGCTGAATTTTTTCTTTATTATATGTCTCTCAAATCTGTCCATGCTCATATTGTTGGAAGATGGCGAGTTCAACAAAGGAAAAGGCATATTCAACCGTCAAAGATGTGGAAACATTTTTAAGTTTTGTGTTGAACAAATCAATAAAGGTAATCGTCCTGCAACCAACAAGAGAGATGGATGGACTGTCATAATTAATAAGTTCAAAGAGTTGAGGGGAAAAAAGTATGATAAAATTAAAATGAAGAGTAAGTGGAATAATCTTAACGAAGAATGGAAAGATGGAGGACATTGGTTTATTGGTTTATAGCAAAACGAGATTAGGATGGGATCCAAGGAAGAAAACCATTGATGTGAGTGATGAATGGTGGGAGAGCAAAATCCAAGCTTTTATCATTTGTTCTTTTACTTTTCAATTAAGTTCTCATTTTCAATTATATACAACTTGCTCAAACGCTTTTTTTTTTATAGTAGACCAATCCTAAGGTTAAGGTTTTTAGGATGAAAAATATATCTCTTGATCTTGAAGTGTTGCTAGATAGAATGTTCAGGGATAAAGTTGCTATTAGAGAAATCACTTGGAATCTTGCACAAGATTTATGTGTTGATGAGAATGTTAATGCCACATAACCCAATATTGATAATGCCGTAGGATCTACTAATAATAATTTGGAATGTGATGTGGGTGAAAATTTTGATAAACCAATTCAAACTTGGGCTTGTAAAATAGTAGCGCAAACTTCAACAAGGCAAACTTGAGGAAAGAAAGATAAGAATTTGAGCCTAGCACAATTGCTTGGAAGCCAAATTAAGGGCTTTGTTCTACTATTGAAAGTAAGAGTGTTGATGATGTTGCCTCTCGAGCATATGAGAGATTCGGTCTTACAAGGACCTCATATCTATATTAGATGCCATACCGGAATTGTGTAAGATGAAAAGCTGTACTTTTTTGCATCAAACATTTTAAGGAAATGGTGGACAATAGGTAGGTTTTCATGAGCTTGACTATCAATGCCTTGAGGGTGAAGTATCTCAAGCTTAAGATGGAAAAACTTAATAATGACTAAAATATTGTCGTAACTTCTTATTTGAATTCTTGAATATGCTATTTTATTTTTATATGCGAACTCTATTAAATTATGTATGGACCTAATTTATATTAATATTTTTAATGTGAAAATTGTTTCTAATCGAGGTTCTCTTTATGTGATTGACTTTGCATATATATGTTGATTGATACTATTGTTTTTCTTAATGGATTGTCAAGATTATTCATTATTTTTCTTATTCTAACTCTATATTTTGTTGCATTAGGCAATTATGAATTATTCTCAAGAAAAGGAAAATCATAAACAAGAGAAAGATGAATTCCTGGATTTGCTTTCAATTGCTAATGCTTCAATTGCTTATCAAGCAATGTACCTTAGCAAACAACCTTTTATGACCTCATCATATACAAGTCATGCATGAATGAGAGAGTTGATGGCTGAAGATACTAATCCAATAAGATGCTATAATATGTTTAGAATGCATAGGGATGTATTTAATAATTTAACACATGACTTAGTAAAACGCTATGCCCTTAAAGGATCTAGGAATACTAATGTTGTAGAAACGGTTGGAATGTTTCTTTATATGTTGGAACATGGTATAGGTAATAGAGTAGCACAAGAGCGCTTTCAATGCTCTGGAAAAATCATAAGTAAGCATTTTAGTTTAGTTTTAAATAAAGTATGCAATATGGGAAAAGATTTGATCCAACCAATTGATCAACAATTTCAGGAAGTTCCAGAGAAGATTAAGAAAGATCAACGATTTTATCCATATTTTAAGGTAAGTTATGATTGTACAATAAAAACGAAAAACTAAATTTAAATCATGTAATATTTGCATTATTTGTTTTAGGATTGCATTTGAGTTATAGATGGTACATATATCCTAGTAGTGTTACCAACATATGATCAAATTCGCTTTATTGGACGAAAATGAAAGACTACTCAAAATGTGTTGGCCATATGTAATTTTAATATGGAATTTATTTACATTTGTGCAGGTTGGGAGGGACAAGCTCGTGATACTTGTGTCTTTTATAATGCCATTGGAAGATGGGATGCACAATTTCCCATCCACCTCCAGGTTGGTTAATTAATGGTTTATGTATATCCATATGTGTGTGTGTGTGTGTGTGTGTGTGTGTGTGTGTGTGGCATATGTTAATTAAATTTATATTATATTTGTGTAGGTAAATATTATTTAGTAGATGCTGGATATCCAAATCTCACGGGTTATTTAGGACCATATAGAGAAGTTAGATATCATTTACCAAAATTTCGACAATGTCCTACACCTACGAGTCATCGAGAAATGTTCAACCGTGCACATTCCTCACTTCACTCAGAAATTGAACAAGCCTTTGGCGTATTAAAAATGAAGTGGAAGATTTTAACTAATATGTCAAGTTATCCTTATGAAAAGCAAGTGAAAATTGTCATAGCTACAATGGTTTTGCACAATTTTATAAGAAAAAAATGCCATAACTGATACGGATTTTGAAACAACAGATTTGGATCTTGAGTATGGATATTTAGTCGACCATGATGTTGTAAATGAGGGGACAAGTGCTTCAAATGATAATGCATTCCCTGACATAGCACATATACATGATGAAATAGCTATGAACTTGATAAATAGTTAAGGATGTTTGTAATATTTAACTATAACTTATTTCTTTCTTTTGGACATATGTCATTGTCATGTTTATTGTAATGAAATTACTCTATTTTTAATTGAGTTTGATGTGATTTTTTTATTTAAAATTTTATTAATATGTCTCTTATACATTATTCTCAATTTGAAATATATATCAAAGTTAAGGTCATTGATTTTTGTTTTTGATTTTTTTTATTTTAAACAAATTAAAGTTGCAAAATTTTAAAATTGGCACATGAAAGGACTTTCCAAATGTAATGTATTTACCAAACAGCATTTTCCCCAAGTTGCATCTCAAGGTATCTTTTCAATTTTGTTTACCAAATAGCATTTGCATTTTGCCAAACCCCTTTAGACTAAAGGTCTTTGCATTTCCTAAGGACATTCCTCCAAAACCGACCCAAACAGGGCCATTATTGCTATTGTATTATTCTTGTTTCTTAACTTTGGTGTTTCCTTGTAAATGGTTGCCCGTTGCCTTGTTGTAAGCAACCATATGCTATATATATGATGAATAATGGCAGACCTGCTCCCTAAGAAAAAAGAAGAAATGAGGAGTTTTTTGTCCGTGGAGGTAGGCATATTGTTTAACCATGTTATTTCCTTGCGTTATTATCTATGTGTTTGATCCTGCTAAACTTCAACCCTGCCACTTGGCTATTTTATGGGTTCAACATTGATAGAAGGAGAAATACTTGTATGAACCGGAGTCTACATTGATCAGGTTTATGGATTTCCTACGTGCATGATATATGGGATTTATATGATCATTAGTTAAAATGAATCTGATTTATATGGACCCTAGCCCAAATAGATATTTTCATCATTTCAATAGTTGCAGAAATAACGTACTCTTTTCAATTGATTCACGTAAAAAGAAAAGTGAATAAACTCTTGAAGTTGCCTAGTGGCCGGGCAATTTGATAACACATAGCAGCGATATATGGCATTCATCTTTCGCATTCCCATGCAGGAGGATTTTATGGTCAAGTGACCTAACTGTAAGGTTCAATCTCGTTGTTAAGAAATATCTCAATTAATCTAAACCGTCCATTTATTAACTTGCTGATACAGTTGCCCATTATTCTTTGTAAAACTTACTTATACTTAGTAACATATACACTATACAGTAGTAGTCCTCTTTCGTGGTAAGATATTCATGTGTAGTGAAAACACATATTCATAGTCACATATAATATTTAGTGACTGTCTCTTTTTCACGAGTGTAAATATTGATAAAAATTAACTAACCAAGAATATCGGTTAGTTAATGCACTAAGAAACTCCAAAAGAAAAATAAATAAAATTAAAAATCAAACAAGTAGTTTGAAAAAAATTATAATTATAATATTTATTTATTTATTTAAAAAAAAAGGTGGTGGGCAGTGGCACGACATCTCTCACTCTGTCCACTTTTTTTGTTTTTCCTATTTACATAATCTAGTATTAATAAGAAACATATTATCTAATTAAAGAATTATCTAAGTATATTTAATTGAAATGAAGAAGTTTACTGAGAACAAATATGGTTTACTACGCATGAAAATGGTTTATTGCTGATGGTTCTTTATTATTTGAAATTACTTATAAAAAAATTGAGAAGATTTACCATGAACTAGTAAAGTTCACCATCAACATCTATTTTAACCGACAAATTGGTTCTTATTGGGGTGAGCATCGGTCCAAGGTCAATCGCAGACCAACCCTAGACCGGCTCAACCCAGCAAGTCCTAGTCTAATTCTTAAGAGGACCGGGTCGGTCCAATCCGATTAACTCTTTACATAATATATATTATAGATTATATATCTAATATATGTTTTTATCTATTCTAAATTCTAGCACCTCCTTATCTATTCACTTCACAATTCAATTTATTGTGTAAATTAAAAAGTAGAAAGAAACCCAATCATAATTCAACAAAAAAGAAGAAACCCTTTTCACTAGCCTCAACCTCACTCGCCCGCCATGGCCTCGCTTGCCTGCTAGCCTTGCTTGGCGCTCACCTTGTCGCTCACCTTTGTTACTCACCTTGCCACTCCCCTCACATGTTTGTTTTAATGGTTTGTTGTTTTTACCAAGTGTAAATTTATGTTGTTATCTTATATTATATTTATGTCTGATATGTACTAGTGTTCCTTGTTTGGTTTATCAATGTCACATTGTTGATGAACATATAATTTGAAAGAATATGTTTTTTTCTTTTAAGGAATATAAGAAATGCAACAAAAAAATAATTGACCGATTCTGAGTTGACCTTGGAACCGGACTGGAATCATAGGTTGATCCGATCCTCAATCCTAGGCTCAACAAGGTTGGTCCTTGGTTCGAAAATTTGGCGATCAACATTATGCAGGTTGGTCCCTAGGTTAGATACTAGACCAGCTTAACCCAAACCACGATCACCCCTAGTTCTTATTACTCTTAATGAAAGTATGTACCATAAAATAGATGAAGTTACTGATAATAACTATATATGACGATTTCATGAAGTGTGATTTTATTTTCCTTTTGAAATATAAAGATTTACTAAAAATGATGTATACTTTGTTTTTCATGAAATCAATTTACTACAAATAAGATTTTGACCCGGTCCCTAAAATATATGATCTCACCCTGTGGTGACGTCGCCTGGCCAACACACATTGCGATTACCGAGACCAACGCACGGCACTATTCTTTAATCTATTCATTATCAAGCATGTTATAGTAGTAATGCCGAAGAAAGCAAAACTATCTAATTAGTTCTAAATTTATCATACAAATGTTAATTCAATTAAAAAATAATAATTTTGCAATATAATCTTAAACTTTTGTGCGGATTTTCAATATAATCATTATGATTATTTTTTTCAAAAATTATTGACGTGGCGGGATGGTCAGCAATGAGTGAACCAGCACGCCGTGCGTGCGCGCATACACACACATATATATTTGATATTTTTCATTGCATATAGTTTCTCACATAAAATTTCATTTTATACACATACCAATATATAAAGTAAAGCAGTGCTCCAATGTTATAAACTACAGGCGCAGAATAGACAAAAATGTCAAACGGATTCGTAATATGTTTCATAGTGTAAAACCATTTATATTAGTAACACTCATGAGGTTGAGTCACGTGGCACCACTACATAAGAGCTTTATTATTTTAGTACTGTATCACATAAAAAGGATATTATGCTTGTTGTGCATCTAGAAGAGACAATATATATATGCCTAGACGGCTTAATTTGATTGGCTCATGGACTAACAAATTCATTCCACTTGTCAACAAAAAGAATGCCATCTTATCATATGTCTCAAAAATCAATTGATACGCAACCCTTCTATGATCCTCTACATCTACAACAAATAAACCGAATGATCATCACTAATCTTTTCCCTTCCCTCCTTAAATTGAAAACACCCTAGAACCTTATTAAAGACCACCAAAGTGGAATGAAATATTTCCACTAGCACCGTCGTAATTATGCAGAGGTGCATTCTAATTCAACCTAGGTATGACTCTTTGGTCACCCTTCGATGCTTGTGGAGATATTTGCTTAAACCGATGATCGAACTGATAAAAGTTTTGAATGACCCAGTTTTTTTTTCCGGCGCTCTTCTCCGGCGGAGGGTCAATTGCTTCGTATGCACAGAAAAAAAAAATTACCTAGTATCATGATTAGAGCGTGCCTCTTCGCGAGCTGAGAGTAATCTCCCCCCTTTATGCGTCGAACTCACATTGAAAACTCGGCGGAACGTACGTGTTGAGCTCGCGGAAGATAATGTCATCTCCGTCGCCACCGAAGTTGTTGGAATCTTGATGACACTCGAAGTAGGTCTGAACATCAGCAGGGAAGCTGCGTTTCAGGGCCTCAGTGGACTCCTCCTGCGGTGTCGCCGATGCCGCATCGTCAGCCCGAGACGCCATCTCCATCATCTCCCTGAATTTCGACGACTGAAGCAAAAGCCCTAGGGCTGACGTGGCGCTCCGAGGCTGAGCTTGGATAGCTTCTTGATTAGAATCTGATGTTTGGGGTTTCTGGAAATAGCTAAGGCCGAACCCATCACTAAGGTTTGAGGTTAAGACGTCGGTGTTATTATTGTTGGTATTGGGTTGAGTAACGCCACTGGCGGCAGCGGCGGCGTCGGCGGCATCGGCGTTAGGCTTTAGCCATTTGATGTAACGACTGAGGTCAAAGTTTGTGACCGCGTTGAGTCCTCGGTACTCTATGGCCGCCATATCATATGCAACGGCAGCTTCTTCTTGTGTGGCTGCAAAATCAATGAGGCATGGCTCAACATATGCTCCTGAGAAAAAGTTGCCATAGCGAAGCAAAAACACACATAGCCACAAAGAAAATATGATCGAAAGAAGCAATTTCAAAAGGATATTTAGCTGCCTCTATTTTGCATGATGTGATCACACGACACATCTAATCAAGTATCTCCATCTTAAATATTTATACCTTCTTATTTTCTCATGTATGGTAAATAAACGTACTTAGGATATCATCAAAAAAGGTAATTGTCTCGATTTAAATATTCGATCATACTTATCATTACTTCTCTTATTAATTAAAATCAATTAATTTACTAGTCCTTTAGGGAGTATGTGCATCCTAACAATTAGTTCTTTAACCATAGTGCACCAAACAGAGGTACCATTTCACCTAAAAATGTTGTCCTGTCGATGGTTGTGGGATTTCCATATAAAAAAAATGAGACATTGCTGGCTTGGCTTAATTTTTCTAGATTTTCCAATATATTATTCCATATTTTTATACCATTCACTAGAAGTGAGCAAAAGGTTTGATTAAATCCGAGAACAGGACTAAATTGGCTTGGGCCAACTAGTTCAAGGCCGATTCTAAAAAAAATAGTTCGCTTTCTGGTTCCACAAACCTAAAACGGACCTACCTATTCTAAGGCTAGAACCACCGATTCTACCCAGGAATGCTAAACAAATAGATTCTTCTATTCTCAATTTTCACCACACAAAAGAAAGAATCTAAACGTTTGGCATTTCTGTCCTGGACATAACAAAAGCCAATTTAACATCAATCTTAGACAAGTGTGAAAGGAAGTATGGATGAAGAGCATAAGAGTAGTGTAATTAAGTTGCCCGTCTTATGTAGGACTTTTCTTCTCAATTTTTTTAGAGGTATCTCAATTTTAGATTCTGAAAAGAATAGGTCGCAAAGTCGCTAGATATTATCAATTGAAGTTGAGAGTTCGACAAGCAACGTTGTCTTGAAGGAAAATGCCATTTGACTTAACGACATGTTATTCACAAATTAGATGATCCACGTATTATTCTCACTAATTAAATGACAAGATGATAAGAGAGGATTTTTCGCGATATTTCACTTCGGATCTATAAGTTCTTTTCTTGATAATATTCAAATTGATGATAATCAAGAAGAAGGAATTTACCATATGTCCCAAGATAAAGATATTTGTTTCCGAAGACTCTCCCAATGCGAGCTTCCCATCTTCCATTGTGATGATGCCTAAATTAAACAAAGAATAAAAAAGATAATTAAATCAAGGGTTGTCTCCAAATCTACCATACTTTACATAACCACAAAATTATGATATATATATGAATCATGGGAAAAACATAAGCACCTTGCAACGCCTCTATATTTCGAAACTCCCCGAGAAAACCCACTGCTTTTCCTGCATGACATAATCAACACCAATTTATTCAACTGTATGACGTCATCCCCGTCGTCTACATTTAATTTCCCTAGATCAAGGTTGGATCAAATGAATCGAGTCGGCCGTGCTATGCTACGTTAGGTGATGGCCTCACCTTCTTAATGATCCGATGTACTCTTCTCTCGACTGTCCCTCCATTTCTACTAGCTCCGTTTCGTATGTCGATACCTACATTGGAAGATAAAGAATAATATTTCTTAATTGTCCTATTTTATCATAACCATGTTGAGTATAATCTTTATGGTGACCGAAAAACAAAACAGAAAATAACGACCACGACGGCATAGTTACCGGAAAATTGAGAATGGTGTCTCTCCCCCAGTATTTGAGCGCTGCCAAGTCGTAAGCGTGCGCGGCTGCTTCTTCGTCGTCGTAAGCGCCTAAGAAAACACGAGACAAGTTAGAATGAATGGTTTCATCAGAGAGCCAAAATTAATGAAGGAGAATATTAAGAAGAGAAAAGCAAGCATAATTAAAATAGTAATAATTAAGGACTAAATGATAAAATGTCATCTTCAATGGGAATCAAACATTAGGGGTGGACCAATCAAGTAAGGCACTCACCAAGATACACTGAAGTGATTGAGCAAGATCCCACGCAAATCACCAACATATGCAGATACCCAGATGGCAAAAGAGAAGAACCCATCATCAGCTATTGATATATCACCAAAAACACAATTTTTTTAGATCTCATCATCGATATACATCTATTCAGTTCGCGAACCTTGCCGTCCCTTCTTGTTCTGCGATACGTTCCAGCAATTCTTGTCCCACAGGTGCGCCTCATATCGGCCGGTCCACCGGTGCCTGGATAAGTTAACAACAAGAACAAGCCAGACCAGATCATTCATCGAAGCTAAACTCGAACTCAAGCACAAGAAGCAAGATAGAAGGCAGTAGCTGACAATGACCTTGTGACTCCTCGGTATATCGAGCTACGTTGAGGAGGAGAGTCTCTCGGCACGGTCCTCCGAGTCCGCTTCACCTTGGCCACGCCACCATTGACAACACTGGTCACAGCACTGCCGTTGTTACCGCTCTTGTTGCTTTCGCTCGCAGCAGCGACATCTCTCCGGCTTTGCTGCGATAACTTCACCATGGGACTAATAACAAAGCCAGAACATAAACGAAGGAGAAGAAGAAGATGAAGGAAGTGAAACAAAAAATAATAATAATTAAGGAATAGGAGGAACAACTGGGTCCTCCATTGTAGGGAAGGGTTATAAAGGAGGGGGCCATGGAAGGTTATGGGCTGGCAAATTAAGATGAGAGGCCGGCCAAACGGTGAGTTTTTTATTGATAATTTTCTTTTTTAAATGTTGCCGTCTAAACGGCTTATCATGGCCTCTTCTCTCTTGTTTTCAAGTGAGTGCAATTCCCTACCTTGTGTCGTTCCCATCTTAACTAAGTTAATTTAATGATCTTGCTTTCGTTTAATGCGTAATAAATACTCTATTGGACCCGTTGGCAGGCAAGACGGAAGTCTTATGTCTCATCATGGAGGATATCGCTTAGAAGGAGCCAGATTGGAGTGTGCTAAGATGCCTGATTAGACCTAATTTTTATAAACCTATAACTGAGGACGTTATGAACAGAATAATATGCCTGATTAGATCTAGTTTTCTTTAGTCTATTTCATCAGACATTATGAGCCAATACCGTTGATGCCTAAATTTTCGTTCTCCCATATCTGCATCATGAAATCAGGGATTGACCTCAATCCTTGAACAAAAAAAAAAAAAAAAAATCATTTACATTATCCATATCGGCAGTACATCTAGGTTCCAGGATACATTTCATTGCATTTTAGGACTAACCATGTTACGGGGAACCAGAGGTGACTCAATGAGTAATCCATAGAAGATTTCAAGATTAAAAGAGGAGCGAAAAGTCGTGATTTGAAATCCCAAAATTCTTGAAGCTCAAAATTGAACTCATGAAAGCAAGGTGCACCTAGAATCACATTTCAAAATTTTATAGAAGCAAAAAACTAGCTCAATGAGTTCGGGAGCATGTTTTTCAAAAATATGAGAAACGTAGGATCCTAAACTGTAAACCAAATAACAAGTCCATAATTACAGGAAGCGGAGATGCTAAATAAGGCAATATTGCACAACACCATGTGACACAATCATGGATGTCCACAAGCCCTCAAATTGATGTCCACAAGCCTTGAAATCTACAATAACATTAATGCCAATCACATGCCAAGATCGTATGCAATTTACATGGCTATTCCACTACATCTCCATGGATCATCACAAACTGGAAAAGGCGCCTAAGCATTGGAGGTCATGTGCCATGCACATGCCTCAAATCATGTGCCACGCACATGCCTTTCTCACGTGCAACTCACGAGGCTTCTCTATGGATGCTACCGTAGACCATCTCCTGCGCTACTAAGCCTCGAGTGGCTGGCCATAAGTGAATATTTCCTCTGATATCGTGTATATTACTGATAAGATTTGATTGCTTAGTTGTTGTTTGATCCGACAATTGCTTTTAGTTGCCATTTTTTCTTAATCAGCAAATACCGTGGAATTAAATTGCAATCTTATCTCCGTGATTTGATTAATTGACCAAATCTAATGCTCACATTCCGCCCTAAATTCACCTTGATCTCGACCATTCATCCGATAATGTGCACATTAGAGATAATTAGCAGAAATACTCTAAATATTATCACAATATCTCTAATTCCAGCTTGCCAGAGCCTATAAATAGACCCCTCCATTAATCATTACAAGCATAAAACACCATTTAGAACTCTAAGAAAAACTTTGAAACATTCCCATGGCGAAGCTCTCTAGCTAGGGTGAGCTTGGTTTTAGGGGAGATACGAGAACTTGAGAATCGGATCAATGGGAACAAGAATCGGATCAGTGGGAACGAGTCCAGCTCTAGGTTTCAAGATATACAAGGTAGGTTTCAATTTCCAAAAACTGGGGAGCCGGTTCCAATGGGTAGGTATGGAATCTATAACTAGTATTTGTATCTTTGCAATCTTACGATATTCCATGATATCTGATGACGATTATGTAATTTAACACCACTGATCAAAGCTTCCATTTGGGCATATATATGATTGAAACTTCTATTTTGTTAATATATCATATTCTTCATATGTCCAAATATGAATTGTGAATAGTAGATTAAAGCGGCAAATGATGGTCATTAGTGATGACGATTCACTACTATCATTCAATTAGGAATATAACTAGAATATGCATAGACCTTGGAACCTATGAAAGGATAGATTCTAGGTTGAGTAGGTTTCATGTTCCAAAAATTTAGGAATCGATTCTAATGGGCAGATTTCAGGTTTCAAGTGTAAATTGGACTGACCCTAAAAATGCTCACCCCTCTCTCCGACAGTCCTTTCCTTGGTTTTCACACCAACGACTCCCTGGAAATCCTCTCAACCTCGACGACCTCCAAGCCCCCATCACATCCCTAGGAGTCTTTCAATGTCCAGCAGCTCGCTAGCTCTGCCTCGATGCCACCATCTGTCGATCAAGCTTGTTAATGTCCTTCGTGCATCCGTGGCTTCCCCGACAATCTCCAAGTTTTGTAGTCATTTCAGTCAGCTTCCATCAGATTCAGAGCTCCCCTTGGCATCGCCCAAAATTGCTACACATCCCCTAACGCCCGTTCATCACCGGCCCTTGAATACTCCATTGGTGGCTCAACAAGCTCCACCCCCTTCCCTCTTGCCCTCAAGTCCTTTGGTATCCTAGGGTTAGTCCTTATCGAGGTAGGTAAGATTGGTAAGTTGTTCAACTTTATCTCATAATTTGGCTGCATGTTCTATAGTTGTCAAACCTTAAGTTATTTTCATTCCTTTTGATTTATACCTTGCATTAAACATGACATAAGTTGGGGCATTGCAGCTTTGAGCCGAATAGTCGAACCCTCAATTATGATATTCATGCATGCATATAGTAATTTGCATCTAGGATTAATCAAGAATAATGTAGGATTTTGATTCATACTCCACATTAACAGGATGGCACAAGATTCAACTCCTATGGGGGTCACAAGGGGCAATGCCACCAAGCTGCCTAAGGGCTTATATAGTTTTGGCCTTGAATTATATTGGTAGTTTGAATTTTGACCTATGAGTAGCTACTAAGTGGCATAGGGCTTTCCTGACCCTTAGGGTCTTCTTGCGCCACCAATATATAATTTATCTCTCTTGTAATTGAGAGTCATAATAGGGAAGTCGAAAGTGCTAATTATAGTAGAATCCTCTGTTAGGTGTGATCCTAATATAATCAAGGTAAATTTTGCATCTCAATCTCTCTTTCTTGCCTTTACACTCTATTTCTTCATATTTGTGCGCCTAATCCTAACATTTGATATTAGAGCAAGGTTTAAGGTTAGGGTTTCTTGGTGAAGAGAGATCCAAAAAATTAAATATTGGGGAGATGCAAGTTGGTCAATCACGGATTGAAGTAAAGAAGTTCAAAGGAAAGGGTTTAAAGTTATTAAAATTGAATATGGAGGCCTTGCTTGTAGATAGAGATTTGTGGCTGGTGATTAAAGATGATAAACTTAAAGAGAATCCCCAAGAGAAGACGAAGGAGTCCACGTCCACTGAATTGAAGAAGTGGATCAACAATGATCAAAAGGCACGAAGCCTAATCTGGTTATGTCTTACAGATAATATCTCAGTGAACATGACTTCTGAAAAGATGGTGAATGATCTCTAAACGAAAATAAAAAGCTTTTATCAGAACAAGTTGCTCTTGAACATGTTTCCAGGAACAACTTTACAACCTTCGGATATATGAAGGCGATCCCTTTTCTACACATTTAAACGAGTTTAATACTATTTGTGGGCAACCTGGATCTATTGATGCTAATCTAGATAGGAAGATAAAGCGTGTACCCGGTTAAGTTCACTGTCGAATTCATACAAACATATAATCGTTTCAATTGACACGGGTGTTAGTGGGTTTTCCTTCAAGAGTGTTGGAGCTACTCTAATATTTGAAGAAATGGGAGAGTAGGTTCTGATGGTGCAACGAATGAGGCTCCTTTTCGTAAGAGGAAGGAAGAGTGAACGATCCAAATCTAGATTTGGTGATAGTAATAAATCTAGAGGAAGATCTAAAAGCTGAGGTTGATTGGAAATATAGCGTTTGAAGTGCAAAAAGGCTGGACACTTAAAGAGGGATTGCAAAAGCAAAAGTGTAACTCTAGAGAAGTGATATATGGCACCATCCTCAAGTACTGCGAAGGATGATGATAGCAGCACAGGATACATGTATCTTATATGCAATTCATGTCAGGATGACCACAATGCATGGGTAATTAATACCGAAGTGTCTTTCCACACAACACCTCATAGAGATTGGTTTTATTGTTATAAGCTACATCGGAGAGGTACAATGTGAATGAGAGATGACATAACATTTGGTCTTGTCAATTGTGAAAACGTGAAGCTGAAAATAACGCAAGGGAAAATCAAGAATCTTCTGAATGTGCTGCATTTTCATTTTCCAGAACTATGGCAAATGTTGGCATTACTATTTTTTTTTTTTTTAACAGTTGTTGGCATTACTATCACCAGCAATAAATACTCATGCAACCTTGCCTGTGTATCTATGGTGATCGCTAGAGGTGAATGGTATGGAAAATTGTGAAAGTAATTGGGAAACACGATGATCAGTGGTGAGAGTTGCATCGCAGAATAAGTCGAAGAAGAACTTCGACACTATGGCATTGGAGAATGGGTTGTATCGGTGAGGAAGGATTTGATGACCCTTACCTTAAAGAAGACGATGACTGAAATCCCAAACTGTTATATGGATTTCGAATTTTGTGACATTGTCTACATGGAGAATAGAATCAGGTATCCTTTGAATTCATAAGAGGGAGAGCAAAAGGGATTCTGGATCTGATCCATAGCAACATCTTTGGTCTTACACCTATAGCATCAATTGGAAAATCAAAATATTATTTTTTTTGTATTGATGATTTTTCCATATATGTGGATATATTTCTTGCAAAGGAAAAATGATGTACTTGAAAAGTTTAGTGAGTTCAAAACTTTGGTGGAAAATTAGTTTGATGGGAAAATATAAATTTTACGGACTGACAATGAAGGAGAATCCTATTTAATGAAATTTGATCAATTATGTGCTACCAGGGACATAGGAAGGTAGAAGACAACGCCATATTCACCTCAATAGAATGGGGTGGCAAAGAGGCTTAATCAATCTCTCATGGACAGGCAAGGAATATACTAAGTGGTACAAATTAAGTAGCTGAATTTTGGAGGCAAGCTGTGGCTATTGCATGCTATCTAAAGTATAGGTCCCACACCTTAGCTTTGAAAGATTAAACACCATTTAAGGAACTATTTGGAAAGAAGCCAACATATCTCATGTTATAGTGTTTGGCTTTAAAGCATATGTACATGTGCCAAAGGAAAAGAGGAACAAGTTTGAGAGGAAGTAAGAGAAATGCATTTTCATAGTGTACAAGAATGGTGTAAAAGAACATAAGCTGTGAAATCCTGATAATAATCGTGTAATCTACAATAGGGATGTGGTGTTTAGAGAATTTACGACAAACTAGAGTATTCCACAAGCTCCTCAAAACCATAAATGGTTGAATTGGATGTTAGTTTGAAGGGGAAAACAAAAGGCTACACAAGCTGGAACATAAATTACAAATTTTGAAACTAATGAGCTTGATAAGGTGGACCACACAATAGATTCTAAAATTGAGTTTAAAGTTGAAGCAACACCTAAATCGATCTTAAGAAGGTACATGCAACTAAGAAAACTACCTGAGAGATATACCATACTTGCTGGTAATGAGAATTTTCCTCTGATTGTTACAGGAGATGATCCGAAGATCCAAATATTGTGAAGGAAGCAAGAAGCATGAAAGATGCCAAACTCTAATAGAAAGCCATGAAAGATGGGACGAACTCACTAGACAAAAGCGAAATGTGGAGTTTGGTAAAATTACCTACAAATCAAAAGGCAATTGATTACAAGTAGGTGTTCAAGAAGAAGAAGTGTGCAAATGGAGAGATAAAACAATACAAAACTCATTTAGTTACGAAAGGATATTTGCGAGTCAATTGTGGTGAAATGTTTTCTCTCGTTGTAAGCATTGGTGCTTTACCCACAAAATGAGCATCATAGACTTAGCCAAAAGGTCGAGAGAGTCAAGTTTTGGCAAGCACGTGACTCGGTTTTTATTCACAACCCCTCTTACGATCTCTATGTGCCCATTTGATGTGAGACTCTCGACATTCGCATGAAAGGCTAGACATAATAGTAGAGACAAGTCAAGAGTCCCAGATCGAACGAGCACATTGAAACCGTAAGAGAGGTTGTGAATAAAAGCCAGGTCATGCACCTAACCAAAATATACCTTTCTTGGCATGAAAATCCCTAATAATTGATTGATCAAATTATTTATTTCATAATTTTGAAGAATTAAAATTAAAATTTTTAAAAATAATCGGTCTGATCCAAGCAGTTCCATCCTTGAATTCCATCCTTGAAATTGGGAATCAGACCAAAATCACTGGTTCTAATTTTATGAACCAGGAATTTGAGTAGTGCCTCCGAGAGCTAGATCTTTGCTCACTCCTAATCACACAAAGTCCCAAACTGACACTGGGGGATTTAGCGACCTCAAGCTAAGGTCGATCGCCTTGGATCTAACCTAGGTTCGATGATGTCACCAAGCACGAAGTAATGGCAACTTTGGAAAGGGTAAATGGAGATAAGAGAGAGGTCAAAGGGCAAAGATCCAGGGGGGCACAGTAGGGCGTGGGCGAGGGCCGAGGGTGTGGAAAGGGACGAGCAATGGGGCCGATCGTGATGGCCGTCTATCCCCATCCCCCCGGATTTGACTTTCTATGGTGGAGGAAATGAGTGCACATGTTAGCATCAGATGAACGAAACGGGTGATTGGAGAACCGAGGGGGAAAACGATCTTCCACCATAGAAATCTCCATTAACTAAGCCCGTGGAGTATGATATCATCACTCACCCCTCGAGAGTGGACGGAAAAAATAAAAAAATCAAGTCGTCATTTTTAGATCATGTCATGGTACGTAGCACCGTTACGTTGCTGATGTCCTTGTAATTCGCTGGACGTAAAGTCATGTCAACCAAGGACCAAGACTAAATAGGGCCTACCGACATGTTTGATGAGCCTAATTATTTTCAAAGATACAAAAGAAGATTTATGGAAAAATATTTTTCTAAAACCTATTCGTTTGTATGGTTGAAAATGGTTAGTTAATGAATATTTTTTTCATTAACTAACTAAAATATTTTCTATTTTATTTTATTTTTATAAGTAATACAAGTAATAGGTTTTAGAAAATATTTTTAAATAATTCATTTTTTACTAAACAAATGGAATCATGTATCAACTTCATCACCTTTCTTTTATTTTTCATATTTTATTTATTGTCTTTTTATATTTATTTATTTATTTGGTATATTGGCCAGTTTCATAGCTTTTTTTTTTAACTCGAGTTTCATCGCTCTAATTCACTTCTTTTTCTGCCACTCTTATGTCTGTAATTGTTCTTGCACTTTCTGTGGGCTTACCATCCTTCGACCCCTTAGCAGTTTTAGACCCTCGAGAAAGACGTGTTAAATGCCTAAAAATCCCCAATGGCCCATGGCATATTTGGCATTTCCAACATTTAAAATGAAAGTGTGCATTTGTTTCATGAAAAATTAAGAATTCAGAAAAAAAATTACTCAAAAAAAGAAAAATACTCTTATATCGCTTACAGAGATGAATACATGAATAATATTATTGTCGTCAATTAAAATGTCTAGACATGGATTATTGATGATAATGAAAATATTTTTCATTACTAGTTTTTCTAAGCTAATGAACATTTTTTCAACAAATGTTTTTCAAATGATTCATTTGCCATGAAACAAGCGGACCCATTATATTCTTCTTTTTTTCAATAACAAGGAAAACCCACCTCAAGTAGATAATTCAATGAATTCACGGAGATATATCCTTTCATGATGTTAAAGTACACCTTACATGGATAATCTTGGTTGAAAAATCATCCCCGTTAACTCTATGGACCATGTATGACCTGAACTAGAGTCTCGAATAAGTAGCTGAAAAGTGGATTTGCTTGTGCTCAGCACCACGGAGGTTTAAACCTTTACGGTGTGTCTATGTCACACAAAGTTAGATCCTTAGAATATCCTTTAGATCTCAATCTAGCAACAGCACTTGGAATTTTCATCATTAGCTTAGCCAAAGTGGACTAGCACCATGATTGACTTGAAAGTAGGAATCTCTCCTTAGGATTCGATTTCTTCGTAGGCCGGTGTTGGAATATAATACTCGAAAACGACAGGATCTTATAATTTAAGTCAACGCAAAATCATCAGAGAAATAAATGAGAAATAATAATAACACTAGAAATTTACGTGGTTCGGACCAAGTATCAGTACCTACATCCACGAAAAGAGTCAATAGCAAATTATCCATTATAATCGGAAAATCAGAGTTTACTCGCTCATATACTCGAGTGTTTCTCACACCTAGATTTAACCCCAAACCCAAAATATTTATAAATAAACCACTCACTTGGACATAAACTCACAGCATAAAATCACCATACATTCAAACTTAAAACAAAAACGCTCTACGTACGCCAAAATCAGAAACTCCAGTGTTCGTCTTTGGTCCACATACATAAGTCTTCACGTTCCTTTGGAACGCTTCACGTGGCTTAAAAAGATTTGCGGCTCCATAAATCTCTTGGATCATGGACGTGCAGAGGAGTTGGTCCACGTACGCTTTTATATTGTGTGTGCCCAAAGGTCAAAGTCTTGACTTTTGGGCCCCATGAAGATAACATATTTCGGCTTCTGCAGGCTTATGCAAATAAAGAAGAAACTTTGCTCCCTTTTTTTATTCTATTTTATATCATCTTTTGTAATCCTTCATGGAGTCCAACGAGACCTCTTTCTATTAACTGAAGACATCCAAGACCAAAAAAAAAATTGAATTTCTTTTCTTATGCATAATCTTGAATATTATCTTCACTAGAAAAATATCTTCACAATCAAATAATAAAAATTTTATCCAAACGAATCGCGTTTTGCAAACGCTCAAACTCGAGGCATAATTTAACAATTCTCCACCTTTGCTCGATGTTTGAAATCAAGTTATAGTACTCATCATCTATGATGTTCTCCCAACGCCCCAACGGGTGCTCACTCTCCACAAATACCAATAGAGCTCAACCAGAGCTTAAGCTTCGTCAAATGAACAAGCTTAGTCATCATGTCTACCGGATTATCTGTTGTAATAATCCTTTTTACAATAACATTACTCTTAGTTAAGACATCTCGGATGAGGTGGTACATGATGTTGATATGCTTCGTTTGCTAGTAATAAACTGGATTATACGTCAAATATATCGCACCTTGGTTATCATAGTATATATCCACACTTTTCTGTTCTAACCCAAAGTCCAAGAGCAAACTTTGTAACCATATCGCCTCTTTCGCTATAAAGGTTAATGCCATGTACTCTACCTTAGTCGAAGACAAGGCAATGTGATCTTGTAATGACACTTTCCAACTAATTGCACTACCTGCTAGCGTAAACACGTACCATGCTAAAGATCTGCAATCATCCAAGTCACCGACGTGATCCGAATCCACAAAACCAATGGTCTCACTACCATTGATTTCCCTTCGATACGCTATACTCACATTTATTGTCCCCTTAAAATATCTGAGAATCTATTTCACAACTTCTCAATGAGCTTTACTAAGATGCTTCATATAGCAACTAACCACGTTCATAGTGCACACCATAGCATACATAATACTACCCACGGTACTAGAATAAGAAACACGGGACATATGTTCCTCATCCTCTTCAATCCGCGGTGATAATTTATCTGTAAGTTTAAAATGCTTCGCTAAAGATGTACTTACAGATTTTGCTGATTGCATATTAAAACATGCCACAATCTTTTCAATATATTTCTTCTGAAATATACATAAAACTCCTATAATCCTATCACGCAAAATCTCCATACCCAAAATTTTCTTTGTAGTACATAAATCTTTCATTTCAAATTCAGCATTTAACCACATCTTTAGCACATCAATATCAGATACATTCTTAGCTGCTATTAGCATATCATCAATATATAAAAGTAGATAAATCAAATAACCATTCTCCAATCTCCTAAAATAGACACAGCTAGCTATCTGACTTTTTATATAGTCTTGATTGGCCAATAATGTATCAAAACGTTTATACCACTGCCTAGGGTACTCTTTCGGCCCATACAAAGATTTCTTCAACAAAGAAACATGATCTCCCCTACCCGAAATAGCAAATCCCTCCGGTTGCCTCATGTAAATCTGCCCCTCTAACTTGCCATGAAGAAACGTAATTTTCACATATAGTTGCTTTAACTCAAGATCCTACGAAGCAACTAAGGCAAGTAAAATACGAATAGAAGTATGTCTTACCACAAGAAAGAACACCTCATTATAGTCAATACTCTCACGTTGTATATATCCCTTTGTCACAAGTCTCACCTTATACCTTGCTACCTCGACACTGGGAATGCCCTCTTTCCATTTGAAGACCTATTTACTTCTGATAATCTTTTGGCTCTCGGGTACTTTGACCAGCTCCCATGTTTGATTTTGATGGAGTGATTCCATCTCTTCACTCATAGCCCCTAGCCACTACAATGACGCCGAACTAGCCATCACCTCAAAGTAAAACGAAGGCTCATCTGTCTCCACCTCATCACCTACATTTAATGCATAAGCAATATATGTATAACCATAACATACAAATGATTTAATTTGCCTTATTTATGTATCTGCGATTATAGTATACTGTGGCTTTGCTAGTTATTCACTATCACCAACTTCAGGAACTACAATCTCAACTTATGTTACCTTCAATGTCTTCAGAGTCTCCACCTGAAGCTCCACCTCACTAATGATACCATGATCTGTCTTCTCTGCTGGTTGTGTTCAAAACTCCTCTGTTGAAACATTGCAGTCTCATCGAAGATCACATCTCTGCTGATTAAAAAATCGGGTGATCTGAGATCGGTACACCATAGCTAGTAGCCTTTCACCCCATGTGCATAACCCAGAAATATGCACTTCTTTACCCTCGACTCAAGCTTACCATCACTTGCATGAGCATATGTAGGACATCCGAGTATACGTAATCCGAAATAATCAACAGGTTTCATCAACCATACTTCCTCAGGAGTCTTCCACTCGATAGCAAATGATGGAGATCGATTAACTAGGTAACATGCCATGTTTATCACTTCGGCCCAAAATTCATTACCAAGTCCTACATGCGAAAGCATGCATCGAGCTCTCTCCAGCAAAGTTATGTTATTCCGTTCTACCACATCGCTCTACTATGGTGTCACAAGTGCTGTGCGGTGTCTCACAATTCCTTCTTTCTCACAAAACTCGGTAAAATTTTTACCACAGAACTCCATGCCATTATCGGTTCTCAAGCACTTGATTTGTTTATTTGACAACTTCTCAATCAATGCCTTAAATTTCTTGAACTAATCAAACACATCATATTTGTGTTTCAAAAAGTATACCCATACATTCCTCGAATAATCGTCGATAAATGTCAGCATATATCGGACACCTCCTTTCAAAGGAACCAAGACGGGCGCCAGACGTCTGAATGAATATATTCAATCAGTCGTTTGGTCGAATAAACAGTTATAGTAAACTTAACTCGATACTGCCTCCCAAAGAGGCAGTGTTCACATAAATCCAACTTCCCTATCTTTTGACCCTTCAACAACCCCCATTCACTCAACATCGTCATACATGCTTCACTCATATGCCCTAAATGCATATGCCATAATTGAGTCAAGTTAGAATCCGACTCACCTGATGAAGCTGCAGCAGTTCCGATCATGGTCTCTCCCAATAGATGATAGAGAGTATTTACTTTCTTCCCATTCATTACTGTCATGGCATCTCGAGAGATCTTTAGTACTTGACCTTCAGCGGTGTACCTACACCCGATGTTGTCAAGTGTCCCTAGAGAAATAACATTCTTCTTGAGCTCCAGTACATGCCTCAAATCTGTCAATATGCACACCACCCTATTGTGCATCCGAATCCGAATTGTCTATATCCCCACAACCTTACAAACTGTGTTATTCCCCAAAAGAACTCTACCACCATCTATAGTCTAGTAAGTAGTAGACTAGTTCTTATGAGGCGTTATATGATAGAACACCCGAATCTAGCATCCATTCGTCTCCTAACGAAATAATAGTCACACATAAAACAGCTTATGCATCACTATTGCTCCCATCGGCAACGTTTGCCACACTATTTTGACGTTCTATCTATCGGCTTTATTCCTTCACTTGGACAATCTCTCTTGATGTGTCCCTCCTCGTGACACTCAAAGCACTTCACGCATCCCTTGGACTTTCTATGGCGTAATTTCGATATGCTTTTATCTCTGCTGCTACTAAGCCCTCGATATTGTTCTCTACCTTGAATTGTCAGTGCTTGCACTACTTCTTACCCCAGGCTGTCATCTCGCAACTTTCTCTGCCACCCCTTAGAGAGTAAGGCTTACTTTACTCTACTCTCTTAAAGGCTTTCATTATAATAGGCAACTCATCTTCACCATCTAATGTCTTGGTCAAACCTTGAGTTGTCAATAACGCCCGCATCTCGATGCTCCATAACACAAAGTTGTTCCTCCCGTTAAACTTCTCAATTTTAGATTTCCTCTCAAACATAATTGTAATAACAGAATTTCCAAATAATAATTAAACAAGCAAAAGCTCCAAATCACAATCAAGAAATCCAATCCTAAACTCTGATACCAATTGTTGGAATATTATACGTGAAAACGATAGAATCTTGCAATTTATATTAACGCAAAATCACCAGAAAAATAAACGAGAAATAATAAAGACACCAGAAATTTACATGATTCGGTCCGAGTATCGATACCTACATCCACAGAGAGAGCCAGTAGCAAATAATCCACTATAATCGGAGAATCAAAATTTACAATCGCTCACACGTTTGAGTGTTTCCCACACTTAGATTTAACCCCAAACACAAAGTATTTATAAATAAACAACTCACTTGGACATAAACTCACGACACAAAATCATCATGCGTTCAAGCTCAAAACAAAAACGCTCTATATACGCCAAAATCAGGAACTTCGGCGTTCGTCTTTAGTCCATGTATGTAAGTCTTCACGTTCCTTTGGAAGGCTTCGTGTGGCTTAAAAAGACTTGTGGCTTCAAAAATCTCACGGATCGTGGATGTGCAGAGGAGTTGGTCCACGTACGCTTTTATATTGTGTGTGCCCAAAAGTCAAAGTCTCGACTTTTGGGCCCCACAAAGATAACATCTTGGTGGCTTCTACAGGCTTCCGCAAATAAAGAAGAAACTTTGCTCTCTTTTTTTTGTTCTATTTTATTTCCTCTTTTGTAATCCTTCATGGAGTCCAACGAAACCTCCTTCTATTAAGTGAAGACATCCAAGACCAAAAAAAAAAATCGAATTTCTTTTCTTGTGCATAATCTTAAATATTATTTTTATCAGAAAAATATCTTCATGGTCAAATAATAAAAATTTTATCCAAGCGAATCGTGTTTTGCATACGCTCAAACTCGAGACATAATTTAATAGTCAGCTTGGAGGAAAATTGCTTTCCACGTTCACAAATGATGCAACTAGCAGGATGCGAACAACATTTTGGTGAAATGATGGAATGACATATAGAAGAATGGTGGCTACATTCTGGTCGAAGGGCATTAATTGCTAACAAATCAAAATTATCTGACAATTAGAACACACTTTTAGTAGCCTGATTGAAAAATGTACTAAAAATTTAGGGATCATGAATGAAATTTAGAGAAGAAAAAAAAAAAGCAGTCCTATAAAGTGACCATAAAAAATGCTTCCCTTAATCTATTCAAGTAACACACGTGCGAAGAACAAACATGATTCTAATTTAATCTGGTATGGTCCGTAGCTTGGATGGGAATTACAAACCTTAATACCTCGTGCGGACCACCATAAGATGAGCCTAAATCGAAGTCCTATTGGGCATCATAAATCGACAGGATTGGGAATCCAAAGCAAGGAATCATCGAAGCCCGCCGATTCGTGATTCTCATGTAGCCGGATGGAATATAAAGAGCGTTGTAATTCGGTCTCAGCCGTCGAGGAAAAAGGACGAACGATGACAAACAAGCTTATCACTCGTACGACTACTTGAAGTATTGACAAACCACTGCCAACAAAAATCGCACATTCACATACCGTAAAAAGGATGCGTAGAAGACATGTAGAATCAAAATATATAAGTGGAAATCTAAGCTGTATTAGAGAGGTTTTGTGGTTGGTTCTTTGCTATCAACGTTGTGAATGTTAGGCTACATTTATTCCGCAGAAAAAAAATGATTTAGTAAAACAATTTTTTTAAAATTGATTATTTGTATCGCTTGAAATAATTGATAAATAAAAACTGATTTCATTATTGAAAATAATTTATATCGAACATTTTTGTAGAGGACAAAAAAAAAAATCGTTGGTTCATTTTTATAAAAGATATGAGCAATTATTTTTTTGAAAAAATATTATCTAAATCATTTATTTTTTGGCTAAACAAACAGAATTTTCATGTTCAATTTGGAGATATAAACGTAACTAATATTGTCGAGCTAGGGTTTCTTTTTTTTTTTTTTCAATATTCTATTAACTTGACACTCATTTGGTGTCCCATTAGCATCAAGTCCATTTTCATCACATCAATGCTATGTCATACTTAATTTGATGATTTATTTGGAGTGGTCAATCGAAGGAATTGATTGCAAAATTCGAGAAAGTTAAAGAGTACTCGATGAAACAAAATAAAACTTACAGGAGTAAATCACATAAATCCAGAAAGTCATAGCACTTATTCAATAGAATAAAAGGAAGTAATGATACCGTAAGCGTCTGAACGTCTAAGTCGTCCCCCCCCCCCCCCCCCCCCCCTCCCCCTCCTCTTCAACCCAATACCTAAATGCAATGGCATAATAATTTATATTCATTACCCAACTCCTAAATGCAATGGCATAATTTATATTCATTACCCAATACCTAAATGCAATGGCATAATTTGTATTTTGAAAAAGCAAGCACATCAGTAATTGTGCTCAATATTTCCAGAGTAAGGGAGCAACAATAGCAAATCGCATGACGTACAAATTTATTTAGTGGATGCCTCACATTGTGTCAAATTTGAAAAGCTAAAGTACACAATTTAACAGTTTAGATGCTTAATTGTAAAAGTAAAAAACTTCAAGTACTTACCTTATCGTTACCACTAATTAAAGTTAGCGAACCAAATTGTACAGACACCTTAACGCAATAGCTATTTATATGAAATTGTGTCTCACCCTTCTTTGGAAACATGGATGACATTCTATTCTAATGAGAAACTCAAGAGTCGACATCCATTCCTCTTGCTTAAGCTTCTATACAATATACTACGATCGATCATTATTATTTATCACGAAACCACATCTGTATAAAGATTTTTAGATTTGGTTCTCTTGACAGCTATTCACAGGAGCGCCAATCAAATAACAAAGAGAATTCCACAACCTTTTTTATTACCTCACCTCATCTCATACCATATGTGTAGGAAATAAATTCCATATTCCAACACACGAGAAACATGCCCAGAAAATTTTTGAATCACTAATCGAACTGGATATATTACACTTCATAACATACCTTATTTCCACTTATTTAATGCCTTGATTGTATCCTTGAGATAAAAAGTTCTTCATCACCTTTTGTTAGGGAGAGTAGTATTTTGGGGAAAGAAGTAGTGTTCTACTTTTAGGAACGCAACGTCACGTTGAAAAACAAGTAACTGCCTTTGAGAGTTACTTTCGTAGGTTATGGGCTGGGTTAGCCCAACATGGGCAGCCCACCTATAAAACCCATCAATATGCAATCAATACTTTGAAAATTATAGCCTTCCATATTGAGGATACTTAAAAACCGGATGCTCTCTAGACAATATGTTCCAAATCGAGGTACGCAAGGACTACTCTACCATTATTCGTCGGCTCCATATCAATCTCTTGAATCCTCCGTTAGTCGTTCAGAATGCCAAACCAATTAATAGTGTCTTTCGTGAGGGACAATGTGGTGGAAGTTGTGCACATGGAGAGGCGCTACATGCATTGAAAGCTACTTGTAACACGGTGTCGCATCCCAAAAATTCAAGACAACCTCTAGATGTATTAAAGCCTATGATTAGGTAAAGAAATTACCTTTGGTTTATGCTTTAGCCATTGGTTTTCTTTTAAGGCCAAGTGTTATGTATCTTGTGTTCATGAGTTATAAAGATTAGTATTATAGGATAAGTTAATAAGAAGAATTTATTCTTGGCTATGCACCTCATAGATTTAATCCCTATAGATAAAATGTTACAAGATTATGGCCATATGAAATTGAAAATTTGAAATCTATAAAAGAAAGAATTAAAAATGAATTATTAAAAGTGAAATTGGGGTTTATTAGGGTTGAACTTTAGGCCCAAGGGTATTTGACATAAAGTGGGCCAAATTGGCTTGGCCCATGAGGCCCATGAAAAGGGCTGCCGTCGACCACAAGGGGGAGGAGCCGGCCCAAACCCTCAAGCCCATCATGCATGGGATTTGCCAAGTGGCAAAAAGAAGGCTTCATCCATTGGTCTTCTTGGGTGGCTTCAAATGATGACTAATGATTGTGATTAAGGGGAAATAAAAGGAAGGAGTGACTGGTTATGGGGGGGCTATCGCCCAAGCCAAGTGAGAGAGAGAGAGAGAGGTTTGCCGAGAGAGTGAGGAACCGAGAGAGAAAGGGAGAAGCCACGTGAAGGAGGAAGTCCACCCGTCCGTCGCCCGTCGCCCTGCGTCCGTCACCGTCCTTGTGCCGTTGTTTGCTCGGTAAAAAGGCAAGTTGGGATCCATATTCTGCTCTTGCATGTTGTATCATGCATGTGTGTTTGAATAGTGATGAATCTCGGTCGTTTAGGGTGTGAGAAACCGAAGCTTGAGTGTGATGTTTTTGAAATAGCATTCTGTTTTCGAGTATACCGCCTAACCCCGAGTGTTGTAGAGGCTTGCATGCGTGGTTTGAGTCATATTTTGGCTTTGAGTTCTTCACAAAATTTGTAGACAACATCTCAAAGTACAACATACTAAAATTTTAGATAAAATGGTTGAGTTTTGAGGGGCGAAACCCTTCCTCTACGAAAATGCTAGATTTGAAACTATTTTGTTGACCTCTTGGTGGTTTTGTGTGTTGCATGTCACTTTTTACTGAGAATTTCACTTTGAATTCTTGATGAAAGTTGTAGAGAACATCCTGAAGACTAACATACTCAAATTTTAGTTAAAATCAACAAGTTTAGCCTAGTGAAATAATTTTTCCTTTGAAGATGATAGATCTGGAAGTGTTGTACTGGACACCAGCGACTTCGTGGACTATAACGTGACTATCCTTTGAGAGTCTCATCTAGATCCCTTAATGAAAGTTGTAGTGGACCTTTTGAGGCAAAACATAACAAAAAATTCAGATGAAATGAAGGAAGATAAGTAGGTGAAACCTTGATTTTTCGGAGACAGCTAAACTGGACTGTTCGATACTAGGAACAGGGACTTCGACCGTCCATGGTTAATTATCTAGGACGACTCTGGCCTGGATGTCTTCATGAAAAATCTACCTTAGGGTCTTGAATATCACCTGGTAAAATTTCATAATTTTTGGAGGCCATTCGGGTATTTAAATTGAAATATTTCAAGAACTCCGCAATCTGATTGTATCCGAATTTTGCAAGCTGTAATGCATGAGCTATATCTTTTTGTGTGAAGTTCTTTTGGGCATGTGTTCTTCATGGAGTTGCTACCTTTATGTCTTGCCTATCACATGTTCTGATTTTATAATTTTTGAAGATCATATGGATATTTAATTTACATGTTTTCTGAAATTGTGTAAGCTGGAATTTGGTAAATTTCAAAAAAGTCATGATGTATGGACTATTCTAAGTTGCATGGACTCCATGGATTGTATTGTTATAAGTGATTGGATCTTGCTGCATATATGATGATGATTGGAACTACATATAAGAATCAAATGCTTAAAATGATCTTGATTACCATCACATCATATGCCATGTTGAAATTGAGCCAAAATTGTGAATGTGAACTATGATAAATGAGAAGGTCGTCGAAGGTGTGAGCCGACGATGCCCCGGAAGTGTCGGGATGCCCGGCTGGGGAGTGTAAATGCTGGATGCCCGATGGCCTGGTGGCGTAATTCCGGAGGGTCCTTGGGAGTTTCGAGATGCCCGGAGAGTGGGGGTGCCGGAAGCCCGAAGGTTTGTGCTGGGGGAATGCCTCGTGATGTTAGTTGGGGTACGAGATGCCCAGAGAGTGTATGCTGGATGCCCGGAGGTTTGTGCCGGAGGTTCCTCGCGATGCTAGGTGGGGTGCGAGCGATAAATGAGGGATGTAAATACTAGTCTCGGGAAAGAGAATGTGGCGGCTCAAAATGAAAGAATAAAATTGGGAAATTGAAATTAAATTATGCATGATATGGTAACATGTATGCATGAATGCATGGATGTATGTGCACCTATGGTATGATGGTATATGTGACATGATGATGGTAAGTGCATGGATGTATGTGCACCTATGGCATGATGGTATATGTGACATGATGATGGTGAGAGCATGGATGTATGTGCACCTATGGCATGATGGTATATGTGACATGATGATGGTGAGTGTATGGATGTATGTGCACCTATGGCATGATGACATGTGACATGATGATGGTGAATGCATGGATCCATGTGCACCTATGGCATAATGGTACATGTATGACATGATGGTGATGATTACATGAGAATGTATGTACATGCGGTATGATGACATGTGCATGGTTTCAAGGTAAGTTATGCATGGATGCATGAATGACATGTGTTATGCTATGATTGTTATGATTGTATTGTGTGATGCATTGAGTGGTTTATTGGGTTCTTTACCTGCTAAGTGGTTGTACTCACTGCTGAGTGGCTGCACTCACTCCTTCGGAAACCAACATTTCAGATTAAAAAGATGCCACTCCCTACTGTCACGCGGGGCGTCTTTTACGGCCTTCCTTCGGACGTGGAGGTCGAGTGTGTGGAAATCGATTGTCCCACTATCCCTAGTCTAACGTACATTCGGGTTCATGCATTAGTGATGTACGACGTGGGCCTGGCTAAGGGCCCTGTCATTCAGGAGTTCATATCTGTTCACGTTCATCGAGACAAAGTGATGCGGGGGATGTTGCCGCCACCACCGCCTGACACACCAGGATGGGTGTGACGGCCCGTGTGTGAGGAGTAGGAGCTGCAACTTTTTAGACAATAGCTGACACTAGTGGATGGAGGATTTTGCATAATCAACATAGTGGGTCGAGTTGTCTCTTTTTGGGGTTATGGCCAAGTATAGCTAATAGTCTTAGCCTTTCTTTTGTTGTACCGACCCAAGAAAATCCATCATGAAAATATATAAATAAAAGTGTCTTGGCTTGATCTTTTCTTATGGTGTTTAGGGGTGTGCATTGTATCATGGTTGTTGATGGGAAAATTGGTAGAACTTAATTATGCTTCCACAAATAAGATGCGCTGGGACCGTTATTAAAAAAAAAAAATGCCTAGGAACTAAGGTTCTTCTTTGATAATATGTGGTGACCTTAGGTGTTTCGGGTGCCACACACGGAACTGAAAGTTGTTGACCTCAAGACAAATTTGCCAAAGCTTGACTTTTCAAATGCCCTCTTTGATTTTGTGGATCAACCCCTTGCACAAGTATTTTTGCTAATGGTCATGATTGCCATAGTTAACGTAGGTAAAAATAAAAGAACCAACTAGGCCGTATAAAGATTCTGCAAAGAAAAGAGAATCTCAAACTTTAGGTCTAATACTAAATTTACCTAGACTTTTTTTTATCTAAAAAAGAATTCCCAACTTTCACTATAGTCCCACATCTGCTCATATGTCCAAAATCACAGCTTGTCTTTAAAATTGTCAAGTAGCCCAAAAAGTCGAGAATATATGGTTAGTTCTCCATTCCCAATGTTGAAAATGTTAATATATGGTCGATTTGGTTCTTCCGCATCTTATCAAAGTGTTTTACTAATAGATAAATAAGGGTTTTGAAGACATGACAGATTAACACCAAATTGTATATCTTTCTGAAAAGAATGACTGGTTAGTCTAATTTATTTTGCGACCGAGAGTTTTAATTGTCTATAGTTATCTTGGCTCCTAGTTCTCACTCCCTTAGCCACTAGTTTAGTTTATTACCGTTTAGAACTTAACAATTTTCTAAAGATAGTAATCGGAAGTTATCATCAAGCAGTTGCGTCCATTAGCTTGGGTATCATTTCCTTCATCTTTTTATCTAGGCCCATCTTCCGGAGAAAGAGAATGAGCACCCTAAAAATTACACCGTCCTCTGTTCCTTTTTCTCCGCTTTCGTCTACTTCATGTTTTTTCTATATTAGCTATCACTTCAAAGTTTAATAAGTGTTCCATCCTTCGCTTGGTACCCAAGCTGAGTAAGGAAGATTAGAGTCTAGGCATTGCATCTCAGGGATAGGATTTCCCTCGAAACCGACTGCATTAGATCACGAATCCTATCAAGGAAAATCGTTGTCTTTAGGATAGTATCGTTGACATGCCTTTCCCGAAAATTTCTTGTTTTTCTTTGAACTACCACAACAATTCAAAGACGGTTTATTCCATGGCAGCTCAAATGGTGAAAATCCCCAGGGATGTCAAGAAGCTTGAGTATATTGTGCCGCTTTCCCAAAATGGTTCCTGAAGAACTATTTTGTTTTGACAATCAATAAGGTGGCCAATGGTGGCTCCGGCGAGCGTGGCGGCAGCGAAATCGGTGGGGAGACAGAGAATTTGTATTTTAGTTGGTGTGGGTGATATTTTTGGCGAAACATGAGAGCATTTTAGTAAAATCAAAGAAGTTTTTATAGTGTGGCTAAATTTTGGTCTAGTTGGATAAAACTGATAAGTAAGTGCTGAAAAGTTATGTCTTGAATATTGAGGGTTAAAGTTCAAATACTGAAAAATGGAAATTAATAAGCATATGTTAATTTATGAAGATCAAATACCAAATTTAGTTAGTTTCTTACCAAACATTGAATAATGAGCATTATTGGAAGATAGTAACAAAAAAATTGCTAATCTTTTAATTTATTGAATATATTTCATCGCTTAACTAAGCAAGTCTTTCTTTACTTACCATATTAAATGAATTATTTACTTAAAACAATCAATGGCCATCAAACGCGCTTAATAATTAGCTAATGGTATGTTAATTATTTAAGGGAGTAAACTTCCAATAGAAATGCATCTCTTATCAAACATTGAATATTAAATATTCAAATTCAAATACCAAAAAAAAAACGGAAATAAATAAGCTTTTATCAATTTTTGAAGATTAAATATCAAATTTAATTAGTTTCTTACGGAACGTTGAATGATGAGCATTATTGGAAGATGTTAACCAAACGATCTTTAACATTTTAATTTTTATTGAATAATTTTATCACTTAACTAAGTAAGTCTTTTTTTCTTAACAAAAACAAAACAAAACTAAGTAAGTCTTTCGTTACTTACCATATTAAGTTAATTTTTTACTAAAAACAATCAGCGGCCATCAAACGCACTTAATAATATTAACTGCCATTATATTAATCGTTCAAGGGAGTAAACTTCCAATCGAAGTATATTTCTTATATTAGAGGATTTCAATTATTAAAAAAGAAATGTAGGGTAACCTAAGGCTAGATTAGTTAAATAAGCACTGGTTAAGTACAGATTTAAGCTTCGAAATGTGAACGTATGTGCAATTGGGACCTCTAATTTTTGCCACCACCGCCTGCCCGAAGGAATATGTGAGATTTGTGTAATTTGGTCCTGTAAGCTTAGTTTGTACAATCAAGTCCTCTAATTTTCTTGATTTGTGCTTTCCAATATTTTATTTACATTATAACTAATACTGTCAAATTAGAGTTTCTTTTTCTTTTCTTTTCTTTTTTTTTTTTTGCGTCTGTCTTATGTTAATTTGTCACTCATTCGACACTACATTAGCCTCACATTTCGACTTCTACGGCATCAACAGCATTACGTTGTTACTTAATTTGATGATTTACTTAGAGTCATCCTTCAAAGGATTTGATTGCACAATTCAAGAAAGTTAAGAGTACTTAATTGCACAAAAAAAAAATTCAAATCCCACAAATACAAAAAGGTAAAGGGCTTATCAAACAAAATAAAAGAAGTGATAACATCGTAAGTATTTGAACTTTTCCCCCTTGTTTTTAAACTCAACCTCCTAAATTTTTTTTAAATAAAATATCTCAACTTCTCATATTTGGCTCACATTCCTCGATTCAAACTACGAATGAAAAATGTCCATGTTGATGCCAAAGCTATTAAATAGCCTTTGATTACCCACATTGTCGGCTATGACCTCTCGATATGATGTTGCATCAACAAAGACATATTGAATGCCTAAGATTGTCCAAGTCATCAAACACCTAAGATCATCCACCTATCTCTCTCTCCCTCACACCTAAATTATGTTAAAGAAGCGAGGCCACGCCAACAATTGCTTTTACTTTTGCTAGGTAAGCGAGCTAAATCAACAAAATATAATGACAAGCCAATCGATGGAGTGTGGTTCGTGAGGGGCTTATGTTGGTTGAGCGGTGTTGGTCACTTACCCAGCCAACTCGTGCACATGGAAAGGTAGGAGCGGTGCAGTCCCATGCACTAAAACGTCCTCGCCGTTCACCTAAATTCTGGGCACGCCATCTTCTGAATCCGGCGGTTGCAAGGTTGCTGACCAGCGACCACGAGACCAGCGTCCGGCCGAATCTCCTCTTGATTTTGTCGATCGACCGCCCCAGCAGAAATATATATTTCTTGATGGTACGATAGTTTTTATATGACGATTGCCATATTCCAAATGGGTTTCTTTTTTTTTTTTTTTTTGAAATTTGGAGGGAAGAATGCTGCGTCTAATGTGGGCCCAGGAAGGGCCCAGATCGAACCCGGGAACTTACGTTTGACCCGCCCGGTCAACTTTTCCGAGCCTTTTGTAGAACTTGTCAAACTGCCAAAGGTCAAGGAGCCGACCTCGTGGGGAATCCGTACACCATGGTCACTACTCGCAAGGCGTTGTCCGAGACTGAGAGGACGAGTCAAAAGAGAAGACCGGGCCTTTTGAGTCCAATTTCACCGGCACGTGCTCATCCCACGTGACCGGGTAAAATTACTTTTACCATTTACAACCCCTTAAATGATGACTAGATACGACCAAAGAAAAAAATAATAATTGACTAGACCATCAAGTCGAAAGTAACGGCCCAATATTTGACCTTTTATAGATAGTATGGAGAGAGCCCAAGTGAAAGTCCATTATGACCAAACTGCTTTCTCCTTTAATTTCTCGGATAATTTTATAGAATCAAAAATCGAACCGATAACATTAGAAATCAACCAGAAGTCGGAACCGGCCAATTTGATATGTTTCAAGCAGTTCCTTTTGCTCACCTCGACTCTTCACACCTTTCATCTCCTCTTAAGTTCGTGCTTGCTTAAAAGACTATTTATTTCACAAAAAATAAATAATTTAAAAAATATTTTCGTAAAAATAAGTGCTTGCATTACTGGATATAATTAGTTAATGAAAAATATTTTCATTATCAACGACAACTTATATTCAGACATTTTCATGGACGGTGAAAATATTCTTTATTTTTTGTAAGTAATACAATGGATCTTTTTTAGGAAAATACATTCCCATTTATTCATATATTACGAAACAAACAAAGCCTAAGTTTTGGAGTGTTCTTTCAAGAAAATGTTTGAAGGCGTGATTATATGAATCATATTGTTTATTACTTGATCACTTTTCAAACGAGATAGACAAGACTTTTGGTCCATTTTTCCCATCTGTAAGATTTTGTGAGACCACTGTTGACAATTATAAATACTTAAGCTGTTAGATTAAAGTGTGTTTTAATATTTAATTATTCTAACACTCTCCCTCACGCTTAATCTGATTTTTTTTTTTTTGCCTAGTATTAAAAGTGGACATATTTAATTGAGAAGACAAATGAAACTTAAAAAGATTCAAACTCAAGACCTCCAATTTTGATATCATGGTAGAAAGCAAAAAGAAGAATTTTTGTATATTTCTATGTGTAAATATCAATGAGATAAGAGACTATTTATAAATTGTTTTAGACAACTATTTAAAATAATAAAATATTATAATATCAAATAAAATCAATTAGAATCAATCAGGAAAGACCACTATCTCTAACATCATCAAAGAACACGGACCACCCAAAACGCCACTATCTAGCTATGCAAATATCCATTTTGTCTCTTTCATTTGTAAAACACGAAATTATTGTCATCGATTTCTAGGGAGCCAAACCTGACCAAACGATCATGAGCACAAGTGGCCGTGCATGATTCTCTCACCGGAATGAAAAACTCAAACGAAAAGGGGAAAAAGTATTTAAAAAAAAATCTTAAAATCTAATGTAATTATGCTAATTCAGTATTAAACTTTTTACTTGTACCAATTTAATCATAAAATTTCTTATATTTTACCAATTAAGTCTTTCCGATAATATTAACTGGAAATCGCTAATACGGACGTCACTCATTCTATGTGGCACAACTAGTGTTGACTTAATGTAAGTACTTTTAATGATATTTTAATATTTTTTTGTGCTTTCTTTTCTTTTTTATAATGTCATTTCTTTTCCTTTCTATCTTTTTTCCTTTCATTTTGGTGGACAAAATGGGGCGAGGGCCAACGAGTCCTCACCAACCGTTCGCGAGGGTCATGACCCTCACCAAAGACCTAGCCAAATTTAAGCGAGGACCTTCATACCCTTATTTGTGACTGCAGGGGTCATGAAGGCCCCTCGGCGAGGGCTTGCTGACCCTCACAAGCCAAGATGAAAGAACAAAAAAATAAAAACGATAATAAATAATAAAATTGTAAAAATCGTCGACGTCAATGCAAGCCTTGCTACATAGGATAACCATTATTCATGTCAGCAATTTCCAGTCAAATTTAGCCAGAAAGACTTGGCAAATTGTGAAAATGTTTATCATTAAATTGGTATAATTGAAATATTTATGATTGAATTGACATAAGTGAAATAAATTGAGAACTTTTTTTTATACGTTTTTCCGACAAAAAGGAAACAAATCGATCGAGTCTATGCAAGAGGGGCGGCAAATCATCACAAATGGGTCTATCTAGGAATTGCACGGGTGGGGTCCGAATTGGATCATTTCAGTCAATCGCAACCCGAGCCCGCTCACCTAATTTGAACACCTTTCCCACATCAAGTCTTTCCATTCTCCGGTTCCCATATTATTAGATTGTGTTAGATTTCATCGCTTTTCATCGCTTTTCATCTCTTCTTAATGATGTAGGATGACATTAAATAAAGTTAAGTCATTTTCATGGGGGTTTGAGTAATTCTTGTCGGATCGATTGAATTACCCAAGCACAAAAAACCGCGAATCGACCGAACCCTAAGCCTTTGCTCTAATGTCGATTATTGCGTAGTAGAACAACGTAATCCACCGTAGTTACAACATGAACAGAGAAATAAATAAGAAATGGAGAAGACAGCACATAAAAATTTATGTAATTCGGTCCAAAATTGAAACTCGCATTCACAGGGAGAGCGATAATAACAATTCCATTATGAACAGCATAGATTACAAGCTTAGAAATATGGTTTTCTCAATCGCAGGCCGTAATTACATCCGATCGATGTTATCCTCTCAAAACTCTCAACGAAACCCTAAAAACACCCTCAAGAGACAAACACGAGTTTTCCTCTAAAATGAGTTTTAATCGAATGACTAATATCTAGAATGGGTCTATTCACATTTGCACGAGTGGGGGCCAAAATTGGGTGTTCTAATGAATGACAACCCAAGCCTGGTCGTCCAATTTTGAACACCTTTCCCACTTCCAAGTTTTTTTCATGCTTGTTGGGTCCTACATGACTGGAATATCAATCATTCCTTCTTCTTTTTTGCCCTTTTGATCAGTGTTGATTTGTCCTTCTTCTAGCATAGGATGATATTACTAAATGTTGATCCATCTTTGGGTTTTTGAATATTTCTTTTCCTGCCAATGGTTGAACATTAAAGGTTATTAAAGGTCATTAAAATCGAGATAGCTAGTTTACGAGGGGATTTGATCTCGAGGTCCCTTAACCTTGCGGGAGGGTCAGCTCGAGGCAGAACCAACATCTTAGGTGGTTGGGATGAAATAAAGGGTGCACGAAATAAGGAGCGGACAATCTCAACAGGCTTGAATATTAGGTGGCAGACCATGAATGACGAGTCATTGATGGTGAATTTTTGAGTGGTTCGCTGTTGAGATCAATGGCATTTTTAAGTTTGAAAAAGTCACCTCCAGGAATGGAATGAAGAGGTATTTTGTAGTGAGAGGAGGACCAAAGAGATTCGTTTACAAATTGTACCCTGTAGCAATCTACACATAAAGAATCGACAGTGAACAAACTGTCACGTGTTAAGGGGACACGAGTCAATCATGAGCCGCCTGTGGTCGGAGGACACAAGCCAACACCCAACTCACTACGAATAAAATTGACATTATTAATGAGCTTCACTCCCACCAAGCAAATGCTTTGATCATTTTCTTAAATCATAGTCTTATATTATGATATCTCTTTAGAATTTTCTTTAAAGTGTATTATACTCTTCATAGAAGCACATCTCATCTTAGACCGTTCAAAAATTGTTATCTTAAGTGTGAGATCATCTTAGACAATCTTCATTTAATCCGTATCCTCAAAGCCACTTTGAAATCTTTTTAATATCAATATACTTCATTTGGCTTAGAAAAAATTGATGAATTCATCACATTATAACTCTCTTAAAGTTCGCACATTATAGAATTGCAAAATTAATTATCTGAATCTAAACCCAAACTATCTGAACCCGAGTAGACTAATAATCGGGCAGTAGCAAAACTGAACCTAACCCTATCTAAATGGAGAGACATTGAAAATGACGCCAAACTCAAATCATTCAAATCAGATCCACTCAAAATGGAGAAGGTGGAATCCAAATCAATTTCACTTCAACACCCATCAAAATTCGAAACATTAATGTCCTGTCACCGCCCATTCGCCACTCAAAATGCTAGTTCTCTCTCTCTCTCTCTCTCTCTCTCTCTCTCTCTCTCTCTCTCTCCCCCCCCCCCCCTCCCCCAACCTTCAACCTATACTTTCAATTGGTCTCCTAGGGCGCGTTTAATAACGTTTTTGTTCAAAAATTGTTTAGAGAACAGAAATAGAAAAAACTATTTCTGCTTCGGGGAACAATTTTTGAATAGGAAAAACGTTTGGTAAACTTGTTCCGAGAATAAAAAATTAACAGAAACGTGTTTGGTAAATTTGTATTCTTTTTTTTTTGTTTCTTTTAATTTTTTAATTTTTTTCTTTTTTTTCTTTTTTTTCTTTTTTCTTTTTTTCTTCTTTTGGCCGGTCACTGGCCTCGGCCATGGCCGGCGATCGGCCGACGAGGGCCGGCGACCTCGCCTAGCCACAGCGAGGCTCGCCGGCCCCCGGCGAGGCAAGCTCAGGCTCGCCCAGATCCAGCGAGCCCCAACTCCCCCAGCCTTGCCCCGCATCGGCGAGGCTCAGCAGGGCAAGGCTGGGGGAGCTCGGGCTCGCCGGATCTAGGCGAGCTCGAGCTTGCCCAGCCACCGGCGAAGCTTAGCCTCGCCGGGCCACTGCCAAGCCGGCGAACCCAAGCCTCGCCAAGGGCCAGCAACGCTCGGCCTCGCCGGGGGCCGATAGGGACCGGCGACGCTCCGGCGAGGTCGCCGGCCCTTGACGGCGTCACCGGCCCTCGACAGCCAGTTGCCGATCATGGCCGAGGCCGGCAACCAACCAAAGAAAAAAGAAAAAGAAAAGAAGAAAAAAAAGAGAAGAAAAAGAGAGGAGAGAGAAAATTTGTTCTTAAAAATTGTTCCAGAAATAAAAAAAAAAAAAACATGTTTTTCTTGTATCTCGTTTCTATTTCAAATGTATTCCTGGGAACAAAAAAATAGATTTGGAACAACAACGCAAACAAACGCGTTTCTGTTCTTTTTTTTTTCTCTAGAACAAAAAAACAGAAATTTTGTTCAAAAACAGAAAAAAAAAAATGAAAACAAACAGGCCCCTATTTACTGCTTCTTACCAAAGATCCTCCCACCAAAACCATTCATTAAAGACTCCCGAAACTCTTCTCGCCTTATAATCTGCGACATCGACTTGACCTTTTTTGGGTGACAAGATGTAATTGAATCACGCATGCCTGGTTACAATAACAATAACACGAATTTTACACAAGCCCTGGAAATGTTCGGGCGCGATTGGGATCCAAACCTCGGAAAATGAGCAACATTTGGTCTCAATCAAAAAAGAAAAAGACAAAAAAGAAAAAGGAAATAGAACCTTCATATGGGAACAAGTTGATGAACCAACCTTTGGAAACTCTGGGAATGGAATTTCTTTTGTGCAAGGCGAATGCACATTTGGTCTCAACCGAAAGAAGAAAAAAGTCCATTCCCACGACCCCAAAGCATTTATAAATCAAGGGCCCCCATGTCTGGCTGGCTTGCAGGATATCTTTTCTAGAAGCCCGGAAACGAAAGTACTCGATCCCTGTCCCATATATAAAATATATTGCAGCTTTTTCTAGAAAGATTGAAATTTCTTTTCTTGACCAAAATCCATTAAATAATTTACAAATCTCCTGATATGCTAAAATGGAAGTTGCTTAAAATTCCGGAATGAGTAGTCCCGAAGCTTTTGATACGTGAAACTAAATCCTAGAAGTTGTGAATATAATATAATCAAGTATTCTCGCTAGAGATGCTACTCTTCCATACCACACAAAAAAAAAAAAAAAAAGCAGCAAGATCCTTGTTGGTGGCCTCTCCATCACCCCTCCACTTCTCTCCTTTCGGTTCTCTCTATTTCGCCGGGCTTACTATAAATTTTGAAATTCTTAGTGCAATTTCTTTCACCATTGAACAGAATCTGTCCCTATTGATGTGGAAATGCACCTGCGACATGCGTTGCATTAAAAAAACACTGGATTTTCTATCAACATCTAACTTTCGGTTTAAATAAAATACATCTATCAAGTATAAAATGATCTTTTGAGATAAATTCAAGAGTGGGGGTGATTTGTGAAAATGCACTCACGTTAGGAAGGTTAGTTGAAATTTTAAAATTGAATAATTGAATAGATAAACAATATCGACAATTATCTAGCAATTAAATATTAACTACCAATATTTCTACTTAGGCATCCGGTCTACCACTAGTGCTGGTGTGAAATTACACGTCGGCCCTTCCGCCAATTTTGAATTCCTGCGGAGACCCGCAAGATAAAAGAAAAGAAAAATATCTGAAGCCGCAGTAAATTAAATTTAAAAAAAAAAAAAGGCGTGTCTCGCGGGCCAAAGGTGAAAAGACGCTGGCCAATAGAAAAGCAAGGAGAGTCAACAAGTCAACCGGGAAGACACGTGGCGCGAATCGCACCGTCCAAATTGCGTTTGATCTCCTCCCACTGGCCTGTGCCTATTATATAATGCGGAATCTCAGAGCCCCCGAAATGAAGTGAGATCGAAGGGAGGCGGGAGAGGCCGGGAAGAAGAGTGAAGCAACATCCGCCGGAGCGCTCGCCGGAACGTCATCTGCTCCGATCTCCGGCGGGAAGCGCCGAGCTCGAGCCCGGAGGCAAATGAGCGGTCGGCATCGCCGGCAGCAGCCGAGTCGCCGTCGCCGGAGCGGAGCTGATATGGAGACCGAGCGGCTCAAGGCGGGGGAGAAGGAGGGCGGCGCCGCGGCGCCGGCGCCAGCGGACGCGGCGGCGGGGGGAGGAGGGAGAAGAGGTTCGAGAGGAGGCTCGTGAAGTTCGACGAGTTGCCGGAGTACATGAAGGACAACGAGTACATACTGGACCATTACCGGTGCGAGTGGCCGTTGAAGGACGCGATCCTGAGCGCCTTCGCCTGGCACAACGAGACGCTGAACGTGTGGACGTGCGTGGCAAAAACTTCGCGGCGAGCCTTTTCCGATTCCGCGAATCGATGATATTTTCTCAATACGTCGATGATGATTCGATCGATCGATCGATGGATTGACCGTGTTCGTGTTCGTGATTTTTTGCGTGTGTGACAGGCATTTGGGGGGTTCATCATCTTCGTGGCGCTGACGGTGATGAGCTTGATGGAGAAGACGGGGATGCGAGGCTTGCTCGGCGATTTCTCCAGGTGCGTCGTCGATGATCGATCGATTGCTCCCGTCGTCTCTTCTCTTCTCTCGGTTCGCGTGCTCTTCCCCCTGTTTTGAGTTTCTCCATGCATTGCTTAGCGACGCTTCTGGCCGGAGATTCGGTTTTGCAGAAGATGTACTATTTACAATTTCTGCCACTGCTTAAATTAACAATAAACATAGATGCTGCCCTTAGAGCCGGAGACATTTGTTAACCAGGTCCAATTCCCAATTAGCGCACGCCATTAGCGACTGACTCCACAGGGAGCCTTCCCCTTTAGTAACCAAAATTCGAGTGACCATTTTTGTTTTTTTCGTGAATTTTGATAATCCAAGGGCACGAATTCAAGTTCTGTTGAACGATAATGTACGCATGTGCAGTTGTCGTTCAAGATTGAGCTTGGAGATAATGCTTTGTTTGCTCATTAAATCCATTGTGTTTTCTGGGTGCGGATCACAGGGCCACCGTCCCGGCGCATTCGACGACGGCGGGGATCAAGAACGCCAGCGCCTCCGCCAATGTGGTCAATGTACGTCCTCTCTCCGGCCACCCCCTTTTTTCTCATTCCAAGTCATGTCATTGGATCTATCACTATGAAGTCTCTTTTGTGCTTGTTTATCGTAATTCAAATCCAAACCCCCCCCCCCCTTCTCTGTTCGAACCCAGATTTTCTCTTGTCCGATTTTCAAACTTTGAAACAGAACAAAACAAAAGAAAAAGGGGGAAAAAAGGTAAAAAATTTGTTGAGTATAGGAAAAGGTCCTGCCAATTTTACCGACCACTTTATAAAGAGAGACGGAGACAACGAGACACGAACATTACGTGGGATAAAAAGAAAGGTGAGTGACACGTGAGAAAGCGACGCTGGATTTGATCGGTGTTGGACCCCGTGACTTTATCATAAGCCAATATCGAAAATTGCTGTACTAGTCTATCTACATTTGTTAGCGTTGCTGATACACTTGAAATGTCCCACTAGTACTAGTTGTCACGCACGTCCTTTCAAGTGTAAAAAATAAAATTTATAATATAAGTAGTCTATGGTAGAGGATGAAAAATTTAAGACTTATGCTGAAAAGGTAGAGGAGGTGACGTGTACAAGTGGCTAATCATAGGTTTCGTAAACAGAGTGATGCGTGAAATGATAATTTTAACATTTCATTGGTTCATCTATAGGTAGTCCTATACATAAGTAAGTCCTTGTAAGGTTAATCTTTTTTTTTTTTGGTACATTTTTATGATTTCTTTATTTTAAAGTCATTGTTGTCGATGCAAAGAAAATCCTCTTTTGGAAATTTATTTTTGTCAAAATTTCTCTGTGAAATTTTGTAAGAACTCTACTGGCTGTTCTAAAAACACATGTTTTTAATATTTGAATGTTCTAATACTTTCCTTTACATTCCTTTACATGTAGCCTGGATTTTAACGAATAATAAAAGCTTGAGATACATAATAAGGGAGGTAAACAAGGTTTTAAAAATATTTGAATTTGAAATTTCCTATATTAATATCATGAAAGATTTTGTGGATTTATTGTCCATTGTTTAAAAAGCTTAAGTTGTTAGGTAAAAGTGTGGATTAATATATACGAAGATTTTAACGTACTCTCCAACTCTAATTTTGATTGGCGAGTTACCAAATACGGACAGATCCCATAAGCAAGCTCAACTAATATTAGAAGCGGGCGATGGACGTGTTTGTATCCTCTATGAGAAGTATGGGAAAAAGATAAATTCTTTTAATCATTAGATATGGGGCAAACATGGTTAGATTTTTTTCAATTCACGTGGCTATGGTACTTTTTGAAGATGCCACCTCTCCTTTGGATTGGAAACTTGGCAGCCTTGTCGGTGATGAAAGTGGGAATATATAAAAAAGAAAACCCACTTTATTCCTCGATGTCCTCATTTCACGTGATGCCCTCTCTCTCTCTCTCTCTCTCTCTCTCTCTCTGTTTTTTAAGTCTTCCTTCGCCGTGCAAGTTTATCTCTCGTTGTAATAATTCTTCTTGGTTCGTTTGATTCCGATTCGAGTCAATTTCTCAATGCAATCAAGTAGGAACATGGGTATATAGTTTGCTTTGTACCATTTCGACTGCGTCAGGATTTTCATGTTGGCAAAACTTCAAACATGTGGGTCGCCGGTACTTTTTCTTTGTTTATATTCACCAACCTAGAACGAGCGTTTTTTTTTTTTTTGTAAACAATGGTAGTCCAAAAAAATCCCCTGTTGGAAGCGTTTTTTTTTCCCCTTGCTTAGCAAAAACAAGAAGTTGTCGAAAAATTAAGTTTCTGTTGTTTCATATGATAGAAGGTTCATGCGGTGTGGTTGTGTTACTACCGTTGTCAGGGAAAAATGACTCGAATCTGTCAAATTATGTCCCATCGTGATATTTTACATTTGTCGAGTTCGTCTCCATTTTTTTGGAATTTATACCCTGGATAAAGAAATCCTCATTCTTCCCCATCTTTTTCTTTCTCCTGGAAAAGAAGATTTCGTTTTCATTCCCTTTTCAAGAAAATTAGGAGGGGCTAATTCATACTTCGAAGCCTTCACAACCTGTTGCTTTTACGTCCAGCAGTTCTTAGTCTGAGAATCCAAGTTTGGTTTCCGTGTAAAAGCGAAATTAGCATAGCCCTACTCAATCAACTATCATTGAGTCCCTACAAAATTTTAATTCCAATAAATTAGTTTTTGCACGTTTCGTCAAGAAACTGTGACTGGGTTTCATATTTTGACTTTCTTTCGATGCCGTGTGCTTCCCTATTTCTAGATGAATAGTCTGAATTCTTTGGTTGCCTACATTTTCTTGGTCGTTCGCCAACAAAACAAAACTACCAACCTAAGAACAAGAAAAGATAAAAATCAAGCAATCTTTATCTCATCATTATCATTCTATAGTAGAGTTAAATTTGACAAGTAAATTACGTCATTAGCTACAAACAAGAAGAAACAGAACCAGCCAAGGCAATCCATCAATCTTTTTCTAGGATTTCTTCTGTACATGTGTTACTTGACGGAGACTATCATCTGAATAGGTCGTTCCCTTTGATGGTGAATGTAGATCTGTTCTTCACAAGATGACAAGCTTATACCCTTTCGGTTGCAGAATTGCAAACTTGTAATTTTGTGTTGTTAGCACTGCCTTAGAATTAGCTGCAGATTGTTGCTCCAGTTTCGCCCCCAAGAGACTTTCATGAACCAGTGGGCTTTGCTTTGCTTTGTCACTGCTGTTGCGCATCGATAAATATGCCAATTAGGAATTTGCAACATCTACCGAATTGGAATTATGTATCAAATAGTAATGACGGCTTACATAAGTGTTGTTCTGTACTACCATAAAGCATTCAATCGATATGAACGCGACCTCAAGTGAAAGCAGCATAGGTTGTACACATCTCTGTTGAAATCTGTGACTTGAAGAAGAAATCTAATTCCTTAATGATTATGAAATCATTTACAGGATGGACTGACTGAACAAACATATTCTGGTTTTGTCTGCAGGATTCGCATTTAGGACAGATACAACATTCGTCAATCCTCGATGCCCTCGAATCCAACCATGAGAGCATCCCCGGATGGCCTTGGTTCGTCTTCCTAGCCGGGGCCATGTGCTGCTTAATCTGTAGCTCCCTCTCCCACCTCCTGGCCTCCCATTCCAGAAAGTTCTACTTCTTCTTCTGGCGGCTCGATTATGCCGGGATCTCCGTCATGATCGTGTGCTCCTTCTTTGCCCCGATCTACTACGCCTTCTATTGCCACCCCTATTCTTGCTTCTTCTACCTTGGCACCATAAGCGTCCTCGGCACGCTCGTCATAATCACTCTTCTCTCGCCCAGCCTCTCGTCTTCAAAGTACCGTCTCTTCCGGACCACCCTCTTTCTCGCCATGGGCTTCTCTGGAGTGATTCCCGCAGCTCACGCCATTGTTATTTATTGGGGACACCCCCACATTTTCGTCGCTCTGGGGTATGAGCTCCTGATGGGTATATTGTACGCCTCTGGAGCGTGGTTTTATGTTACCAGGATACCCGAGAAGTGGAAACCTGGAGCATTCGACATCGCCGGGCATAGCCACCAAATCTTCCACGTGCTTGTGGTTGCGGCTGCATTGGCTCACTGCGCTGCAACGTTGGTGGTCATGGATTTCCGTCAAAGAACACCAACTTGCGCATCGTAGGGCTTAGCTACACAACACTCAGATTTGTGAGATTGTCTTGCGATTACCACGGTGCAATAGCCATTCTAATGTGATGCAGCTTGTCGGTCCCCGAATGATGCAGCTTCTCTCAGAGCATAGCAAGGAATTGGGTAGGGTAAAATGGAGGGAGAGCAGCTCAAGAAAGTGTGCACTAGTGTTGTTGTATGCGAGCTTTTACACGATTGTATGCAAAACTAATATATTGGCAGCAAGATTGCTGCTCATGGTTTGCCCAAGGCTCTTGTTTAATGTGTGATTAAACGCGGCAACGGCTTGTTTTCCTCGTACCTCCACATGAAGCCTCACAACACGATTCGAGCATTTTGTAGGCGCCAAAAAAGCAATATACCAGAACTCAGATCCTTGGACTTGTGGAGATGTGTCTAGCTCATTTGCTATGTGACCGAGATCATAACAAAATTTTCTTAAATTGATACGTGAATCGCAATACCAAAGCTTATGCGACAAACTGGCACGCCACTGCCATGTTACAAGTAGAGAGTGATTTTGTCTGGTGTCGGGTGAAATTGATTCTGCATTCATTGTCTTTCACTAGCAAAACAGAGTGCACGCTCTAAATCTTCCGTCACGTTCGCAGCTTTGGTTCAATGCATCCAAATACAGTTGCAAGCAGAAACATAGTAAAGCCATATCAACCTCATAGCCTCACACTCTAGCACTGGTATAGTCTTCTTGATGCCAGAGAAGCTAAAAACACATAATTGAGTAACTCAAACAAACATTCCCTCAGGATTCTGAATCCTTGGAGACAGAAAAAATGGCAAAAATGCACAGAGGCACAACAAGGAAGGCAGCAATCTTGAGCAAGTCCTCGCCCTCCTTTGAGATCGCGCCGATTCTCGACCAGTCTCCGCTGTATCTGAACCACACAATGGCTGCATCAGACCCCATGAACATGGCTTCAAAGGGAACATAATTACAGTGAAGAAGAAGAGAGCCTTACCCGGCGTCGATGAAGCCCAGTCCGAACACTGCAATGGCAGCTTTTGTTAGGAGCGGGTTCGAAGCTCTCAGCGCAAAGCCCGGTTGCCGTTGGGTTTTCGAGCTACGGTCAGTGAGATCTCCCTTCTTAGCCAGTATGGCACCGGGCTTTCTGCCATTGATAGGTGGATGAGCAGGGACTTTGGTAAAGATAAAGCTCGTTCGTGTGATCACCATTCGCCTCTTATACTTGGACCTCTTCCGATGAAGGATTTCCCACCCCACAAACTCAAAGCCCTTTAATACCACAAAGCCGGAGGGAGGGTACCAGAAGTCCCGAAAGACGGAAAAATCTTCACCGTCCGATTGATGCGACTCTATGTCGACCGTCGGATAAGATTTAATGCCGAGCATCTAATGAGGCCCTTATAAATTAGTGGGAAAATTCTAAATAAAGCCCGAAGTGCCTTCGTCTATTTAAATAATTACTTGAAGTTGACCTTATTTTAAATGATAGCCTAAAATGGATATATTAGTTTCAAAGAAGAGTTTGAAATGATTATGGCTATTTTAAATTAAAGCCTAATCTTGTCGACTAGCAAAAAAATTTAATCGATTGGAATATTTTCATCCAAATTCAATTTTATTAAATTATATTATAAATTAAAAATTTCAAAATTACAACAAAAATAATTAAAAAAAAGAAGCAAAATAGAGGTGGGAGGGCTCCTTGCCGCCCCATCGGTGGGGGAGTAGTGATATCTAGAAAGGTCGTCATACCTAGGCAAGGGCCGGTGACCCTCGCCAAAGACGAGACCGAGCATTACCCTTGCCTAGATCTAGGCAAGGGTCGCTTGGATGTCGCCGTTCAAGTTATGGTTCACTTCAGGTTATTAGTTAAAAAAGTAATGACATTTTAAACCTTTATTAAAAAAAAAACAAGAAAATTTCGGCCCTTAGTTGGAATTTTCCCTAAATTCGTCTATTCTACATAAATTTTTGAAATCAAGAATAAAGTGAGGAATCGAACCTGTGGCAGCAGCTATAAGTGAAATCTCAATTAGCTTTTCACAGAAAATTAAAAATTTACCTAACTCGAATTTTCAAATTAAAAGATGAACTCCATACTTGAGAAATGAAAATAAAATCAAAATATTGACGACCTCGCAGACTGAAACCCCTCTGTTATCCACATATTCACCTCCACTCCGTCCTCTAGAAAAACCTCATCGCAGAATACAGAGAGGAACAAGAAAAGCAAATGGCTTCCTTGACCATGGCTTCCTTCGCTCTCAGACTCCCCCGTCGTCCTCCCTCGCGCCTCGGGGTCGGCCCGCCTCGCGCCGCTCAATGTGGCGGCCAGCTCGCTGAAGCTCGGCTCTGTCCGCTGCATCTCCGGGTTCCCCTCGCTCCAGTCCCGCGGAGTCGCCGCGGCCTCTCCCGTCGCTCGGAGCCCGAGGCCCCTCACCGTCGTCTCCGCGAAAGGCTACAAGATGAAGACCCACAAGGTGGTTTTTGATTTTCCTAGTTTCTTTGGGTCTCCCTGTTGATGGGTCTTTCTTGTTCGAGCTTATCTTGTTGAAATGAATGGTTGGTTGGAGCGTGAATGGGGAATTCTGTGGATAGGCTTCGGCGAAGCGGTTCAGAGTGACGGGGAGAGGGAAGATTGTGCGGAGGAGAGCTGGGAAGCAGCATCTGCTGCAGAAGAAGAACACCAAGAGGAAGTTGCGGCTGTCGAAGTTGGTGGGTTCTTTTTTTTTTTTTCTTTTTTTCTTTTGTGCAATTCTTGCTGTTGTTGTTGCTATTGCTGGTTTTGTTGCTGCTGCTGTCGTTAATTTGATATCTTGCTGCTACTTTCTGCCAGAAATGCATGTTTGTTGCAGAATTTGATTGGAACCAGAGCACTTTTCTTGATGATTATTTTCGATAGGGACAGGTTGCATAAAATGATCACTGAATTTTGCTGAAACTGTGTTTTGAGTACCAGTTGCCAACTGTAGGATCATCTGTAGATTAATAGACCAGCCGGTGCACTCACTTCTTTCTCATCATCCACCTTCTTATGTGATTCAGTCATGGACTTGCTTCTTTAGCATTCTATGTGCAGAGTGATGCTTTTTGCTTTGCTGGATTGTTTGCCTGAAGGATTAAGATGCTGACGTCCTGCCTCATGCTATTTTGAAGAAGACTCTGACTGTTTGTACTATGGTTAAATTCTTCAATGGGGTCTTTCTTTCTTCTACTAGGTTCAGATACCTACTAAAAAGTTTTATATTTTTGAGTCCTATCTAGTAGCAGTTTTACACACTTTGCAAATTTGCATCAGCAGTAATTCGACTCGGTTTTGGGATACCTCTTCTTTATCTTTCTTCACATCACTGGTTGCTAAGGTAACCTAAATAAATGCTCACAGGAAGTTAAATCAACTATACACTGCTATGTATATGAAAGCAACTCTTGGCAGTGCATGTGGCGTAAAATGTAGTGGTTGGAGTTCGTAATTTTAGTGTTTTTCTGTTGATGTGCATTTCTTAGTATTAATTTTGGATCAGTTGGAACATAGGTGGTGATGTCCTGGCTTTTTGGAAAAGAGTAAGTTGGTTTTATGTGGATAGATGGAACTTTTGTAGAGTGAATAATGCTTTCAAATGTTTGTTCTTGATGACATTAATATTCAATCGAGTAAAAGCACTGGCTATCTGCTATCCGATGCACCTCTTTCTCCTTTGACTAAGCTTGGGAACTGCATGTTATATTTATCGATGAGTACACAATATGCGCCTGAAAAATCTGTTGTAAATTGGGTAATTGACCTCCAGTGGTTTCTTAGTTGAAGATAGCAATTTAATCAAATGTTAACATACAAGTATAAGATCATGCTCTTGCACCTTACATTGTTTGCATTGTCATCAGGAAACATATAGTTGTCCATGAGAGCATGAATTGTTGCTCTTGTGTACAGAATCAAAGACAATAACAGATGCTCCATAATTTGATTTCCTTGATGTAGAACCGGTAATGTTTATTTAAATGATAATCTTTTCTAATACCTTTGAGGTAGGTCCTTTGACAAGATAATTCTTTCTTTTTTTCTGAGGGCTAACTAACTTTCATGTGGGCAATAGCTTCTCAACTTTCTGTGATATTATTTGTGGTAAATGAACTCAATGGCAGAACTTCATACTTCATTGAGATTGCAATGTAACTTCGTGAATGCTGTCATGTGCGCTTGAGCTACTTTGATGTAGTCATAATTTGGGATGCGCTCTTACAAGAGTTCATTTGTCGTCAATGCAGCACCCTGTCAGCCGGAGTGACTATGACAACGTCATTGGTGCCTTGCCATATCTGAAAGTCAATAGACTGGCAAAGTAGAGGAATTTTTCTTTTTCTGATGAAAGCGCTTTTGGTTTGTCTCCTGTAATTGCTTCATTCATGCGGAACACAACTACTTTCTGATTGTTCCATTACAGATCAAGTCTAATGAAGTTTAGTTTTATTGATTCACGACATGTTATGAACGTATGAGGATGAACTTCACAGATGGTGGCTTGTCTAAATGAGTACAGATCCTATATCCTGCCACTGGAGTTGGATTTGCTTGCTTCTTTCACAACTTTGTGCCCAGAAGCATGCATCGACATTCTTGAACACGAAGAGAACCTCCGCAAGACTCCTGTTGTCCCTGCCATTCAATTCTTGATGCTCAATTGCCCCTCCAGGCTGTATCTTCAAGACTTCGGTTTGCCCAGCCACATCGGAAGTTGCTTTCTCGAATGTGACATGATCTATGGTAGAGCATAAACCTAAAAGAATTGAAAAAAGGCCATTCAGGAACAAGAAAATGACATCTTGATTTCAATTATATCTCGACGAAACAATACATCAATGAGAAAGGGCTGGACAAGTATTCACAGCTTTCGGACGCAACCGAAGGAAGAGTAGCCTAATGCCATCAAACGGTTGTGTGGAAGAGAGAGAGAGAGAGAGAGAGAGAGAGAGTAGACCTCATTTAAAAAAGACAGAAAGGCATAAAGTAAGCAAAGTTTGCCTATTTTCACTTCAAATCACGTTGGCCTAGTCCAGCTAGCAATGCTCCCTAAATTTGAGTAGACCTCATTTAAAAAAGACAGAAAGGCATAAAGTAAGCAAAGTTTGCCTATTTTCACTTCAAATCACGTTGGCCTAGTCCAGCTAGCAATGCTCCCTAAATTTGATTAGAAAGCAACCTACGGATCGAAACTCGGTACCGTAACGGAGCAAGCATACTTGTCGTCAGTAACGTAGTCGCCACTTCCCTAACTAATAATCTTCAATCCAACTAACGTTCCAAAAAGTTCAGGAGCGCAGTCAACTCCATGACAGCTTTTTCCTTACACTTCTCTATTTACAGGGTAAATTCTTCTGGCCGGCAGAAGCCATTTCGGTAACATTTGACACGAAAATGGAATGACAGCTGCCCACAAAATTGCAGATTTTCACGAAGCTAAACCAAGAAAAAGACATCTCCTTCCCATGCCTTGGGGGACTGTCCGAACAACCCATCCTCGCGAATCGATAGCTCTCACGTTCCTTGGCCAGAGACATGGCGTCGCAGACATTATTATTGCGGTCGCTTCCGTTTGTCCATTAGCGAAGCAAGCCCCGCAATAACACCGCCCGCTCCTCCTTAAAAATCGTTCCTTATTCTCCCCCCGTCCCTCCAACATATTCAACGACGTCTCGAGGGGGAAAAATATGGCCAATCCCAAATGGGGTTCTCTCCTCCTTGTTCAGGCCATCTTCGTCGTGGTCTTCCTCGTCAGTCCCCAACTGGGTTTCTCCGAGGAAGACCCGCTCGTCCAGCAGGAGCTGGACAGGGTTCTTGAGCTCCCGGGTCAGAGCTTCAACATCAGCTTCCCCCACTACTCGGGCTACGCCACGGTCAATGAAGAATCGGGGCGGTCCTTGTTCTACTGGTTCACCGAGGCCGCCGAGGACCCTGATTCTAAGCCCCTCGTGCTCTGGCTCAATGGAGGTGAAAAACAATTCCACAGCTTTTTGCATCATTTCTGACTTTTGGGTATTGAATATCATTTGGCTTTTTGCTGCTTTTGATGAATCGGTTACGAATCCTTTGGACTCGACTAATTCCGGCGGGTTTTTGCTGTTTCGGTTGTTTCGGTTTTGTTTTAGTACGGTATATGAAATGATTGTTTGCTTTGCTTCCTTTTCACTGATTCTCTTTTTGGTTTCTGATTGATACTGTACTGTTTTTCTTTCTTTTTGACCTTACTCTTTTCCGTAGATGTTAGCTTTAGTTATTGATATGAGAAAATTCCGCTTTTCTTTTGATGCTTTTGTTCTTATGGGCTACGCTTTGCATCTTACCAGTGATTTGATAAGCTTCTTTTTCACCTGACGTGCTGTTTTTATTGTACTGTTTGAGTCTTTTGTTATTTTTGGCTTTCTCTTCTAAGCTTCAGATGGGTCATTGCAGGGCCGGGGTGCTCGTCCATCGCATATGGGATGGCGGAGGAAATAGGCCCTTTTCATATCCGGCCGGATATGAGCCTCTATCTCAATCCTTACTCCTGGAATCTAGGTAGCTAATATCTCGTCTTTATGCTAAATTTGTTCGGTTATGACTTATGAGTTTCTACTTAACTTTTGTTTGTTGTTCCCTTTTACCTATTATGAACAGGGTTCACAATTCCCAATATGCTTCCTCAATTTTTATTTTTATTTTTGTGTTGTCTCATTATTTGATTGTTATGGTGTTTGAATTTTAGTTATTCAATTGGCTAAATCGTGTCCACATTTTTGGAGTCACAAATTTCTGTGTGCTCTTTATGTACTTCAGAAATCAATTATCTCCTTCTGTAGGAAGCCAATGAACTTAATTTTCTGCTTCTATCTCCTTTTTTAACATCTTCTGTCTCCTTTCTTCTTGTATAATTTTGTGGGTGAAATATCACGTGGATAAACTGTCTAAATAAAAGTCTGGCAGAAAAATAGAAAAAGAAATGGCCGACTAGTCATTATATGTCCAGTGTATATTTTGATGTGGTGGAACTCAAATGCAAATTAGTTCACAACTTCATCTGACTACATTACCATACCTGCAGTTGCCAACTTGTTGTTTATTGATTCACCTGTTGGTGTTGGTTTTTCCTACTCCAATACGTCCTCAGATTTGCTGAACAATGGAGACAAAAGGACTGGTACTATAATAGTTCTTTTCCAGTAATTGTTTTCCGACCTTCTTGTTCTTGCCCGTGACTTCCTCACATTTCCTTGTGTTGACATCACCTTATTTTCAGCTGAGGATTCACTGGCATTTCTACTCAAGTGGTTTGAGCGCTTTCCACAGTTTAAAGGGAGGGAATTTTATATCACTGGAGAAAGCTATGGAGGTACCAATTGTGCTTATTGCTGTGTCAATATAATGCTGATTAGCCAAAAACATCTTCTTTAGACAATTTGGATAAAAAGTTGGCTTTTCAATTAACTTTTCTTCTTTTTATGGAGCATATTTTATCTGAATGAGATGAACTAGGGCTTTTGTCATGGCTTACGACATCGCTATTTTCTATGGTTAGTGAAATTCTGCTGTGCTTTTTGCTGTATTAAATGAATCAATCCAATTCTCTGACTTTCGGGTTGAACCAAGTATACCATGTCTCAGAGAGTCCTATTTGACCTTTTAATATAGGTATGTCCCCATGCGTGCTCGGTTGCACTCGCAGATTTTATCCAAGCTCTTTCAATATTCTTTCTTCTGGCTTCCTATTGTGTAGAAAAACTCACGTATGGGTTTTTATCTCCTTCTACTGCCCATTTAGAAGGATGAAATGTCCTTCAATTATTATCTGAATGTTGTGGCTTCTGCATTCAGAGGCACATTGCCAGTCAAAGATACACCTTATCGTTAAAGTGGAGGTTTTCCTTTTCTATTGTACTTTGATATGTCATGAAGATGCAGAAACACTGACTGGCCAGAATTGCAGGTCACTATGTTCCTCAATTGAGTAAAGCCATTGTAAAGTACAACAAAGCATCCGGTGAAAATGTAATCAATCTGAAGGGCTATATGGTATGTGCCAGTCTTTCAGGAGGAAAATGTTACTGTATGTTTGGTGCTCATTAACTGAGAATATATGTCCATAATGCAGGTTGGAAATGCTCTAACTGATGATTACCATGATCATCTTGGGCTCTTCCAATTTATGTGGTCAGCTGGTTTGATTTCTGATCAGACATTCAAGCTGCTGAATGTTCTCTGTGATTTCCAGTCTTTTATACACACCTCAAGTGCTTGTGATAAAGTTCTAGATATAGCTAGTGACGAGCTCGGAGATATTGATCCATACAGTATATATACTCCTCTTTGCCCTGTTAATGGTAGCCAGTCAAACCGCCTTCGCAAAAGAATGAAAGTGAGTTCATGTTCCTTTAATAAAGGCAAACTTTACCTGTTCTTTCAATGTCCATGATATGTCTGTAAATCCAAGTTCTAGACCAGACCTTAATCCGTGGCTCTTGCAGTAACAATGGCAGTATTCGTAGTATTTATTTAAACCAGTCCGTTGACTGGTTCTCTTACCTCGCCAGTTTTTAAGCACTGGTTATTCCGTATTGGTTTGGTGGATTAGCATAGTTGCTTGGTTGGTTTACAATGGTTCCTGGCTTGGGAGGGAACCTATTGTATAGAATCGGACAGTCTTGCCGGCAGGAACTAATACTATACTATAACAGCATGAGCTCTTGCTCTCCTACTGCTTCTCTATATTACCTTAATTTGACACTTCTAGATGATTGCTAAATATAAGAAGTAGGGTGCTTCCAAAAGAGATACTATAGCATGTGATTGTTCCCATGATTCTTCTAGGGGAAGATTCCCCAAACTCTTGTTTTGAAGATTATCTGGACTAGCGCTTGCAAAAGATAAAGACCAAATTTCTCTTTGGGAAATTTTCACCTATCTATAAAAGTGGGAAAGAGCTAGCTGAGATTCTCTGGAGCCGCTTTATTCAACATGTGATCAGGTGTCGTGTTCAGTTGGCAACAGCAAGTCTCTTGTTATCCACTGACTACTTAGTTGCGACAATCATGCAAAGCTAATTATCCTAGAATTGTCTCCTTTTAATTATTGTTATAAAAAAAGAAAGTGGTTGTTTGTTCCTGGATATCTACTCAGTAATAACTCAACTTTGTATCTGTCCTAAGTGGTACTCTGGACTATCTGAAGTTTGACTAACACCAGAATTTGTCACATGATTTCAGCTCTCCACACTTTCTTTCCTTGGTTTAGACAGAAGAATCAGGGTTACAATGGGGCAACAAACTCTAGTTTGCGTTTTCACTTACATTTTCATGGGGAATGCAATCTATTGCTTTTGTCTGAAGTTCGACTTACACACATCACATTCAACCTTGTAATCCTTACAATTGTTCCAGCTTTTGTGAAGATAACTCTACCCTATTTTGTGTTGTCTTGAAATGCACAGTATAACCAGTTTGCCCAGTGTACTCTCACGCTTCACACAATCATTTTACTGCCTTGTGGAGCTGAAATGGTTCTCAATAGTGCAAGTTGAATAGAAAGATAGTACTGTGCTCTCAAAAAGAATTATGTTTTCTATATGTCTTGTGGGTGTTCTTGAAAAATAACGTCTTCCAGGTCATAGGCCATGTCAATGAGAAATATGATCCCTGCACGGAGGAGCACTCAGTTAAATATTTCAACCGTGCTGAGGTACAGACGGCACTTCATGTAAACAAGGCATTTGCGCCAGCTAAATGGGACACTTGCAGGTACACATCATTCAGTGCAACTCATAAATACTTAGGCTTGGTACGTGGATTGAATTTTCATCTGTGTGTTCAAGCATAAGTTCTAGTGAATAATCAACCTCATAGCTTCTGGTTGGTAAATCAATGGCAAGAAATTAATCTTCTCCTCCCTAAAGGACTGACAATGATCTTAGTTAGAAAATGTTATGGAATAGAATCTGCGGCCATTAGCCCATTAACCATTGTAAGTGATCAAGGAAACATAAGGAGCTAAAGAAGGTAGAACAATGGGCCAGGTATACAGGGTTTGTTGTCGTTCTATCCTTCAGATGCATAATTCTAGATTACATTTGCTGAGAGTACTAGTTCAAGATCTCCAATGCAGTGACAAATGCATGCATCATTTTGACGCATCTTCAGTTGTGCATGATCTCCTGTACGGAAATGAACACAAGCATCAGTGTTGCAAAGTTGTACTTTCCTTACCTCTGCAAAGGGGTCATGCATAATTTGCAACCATTCGAAACAATAAATTATGGTACTGATTTGAGGTCCTAGCAGAACTGTCTTTTAAAGTAGGTTCTTATGGGAATTAAAGGTCGGTCATGGTCCACCCTGAGCGAGATCAAAGAAGTTACAGATATTTTTCCCACCTTGCCCTCCATGCAATAGCCCAGTCTAATAAAAAGAAGTCTTTCAGTCAATTCTAAAATTGTTTTGTACACGTGACATGCACCACTATCGAGCCATCCTTTTGTCTCTCCCTTTTGCTTCATTTTGCTTGGAGGTTATGGGGTATTGCAATCTTTTACCGCATTCCAATTTGTGATCTGCAGTGACTTAGTAAATGAAAATTGGAAGGATGCTCCTCGTACGGTGCTGGACATCTACCGTGAGCTTATGCGCGAAGGACTTCGCATCTGGATGTTCAGGTATCTCTGGAAGAACAAATGTATTTCTTTCAAATTGACAAAGTGTTAAATTCAAGTTTTCTAGGAGTTGTATATAACTTAAAACAGCGGCAGTCTTTTTCTTTATTGTGGCTATAGCAAGAGCAGTCCATTTGAATATGCTTTCCCAGATATATGTGGGTGTAGGATCCCTTCATGAGGCAAATGTAGGAATTGTTCAATTATGTACCTTATGATACAACCGTAGAGAAGGGAAAATCTAGCTTCCCTTAGATTTGTGGGTACAAATTTAGTGTTGGGCCATTCATAAAATTAATTGTAACCTCGGAGCTGTTGGTACAAGGATGTTCAGACAATGGCTTTAGTGCAGTATTAATGGGGGATCATGTTCATTCTGAGATCACATTTTAATTCTCTGGTCTATCATTGTGGTCACATCCTGATGATACCAGGTTTTGTCATATTGCACATTATATAAGATTAGTGACAATCTTGTTTTCTTACTTCATCCATCTCTTTCCCTATGACAGCGGTGATACGGATGCTGTCATCCCTGTCACATCCACCCGGTACACAATAGATTCTTTAAAGCTTCCAACAGTGAAGCCTTTTCGCGCTTGGTATGATGATGGGACGGTATGGTGCTCTCTCTCTCTCTCTCTCTCTCTCTCTCTCTCTCTCTCTCTCTCGGGTATGTTCTTGCTAAATCAGGAAGCATGTTTGCCATTTATTGAAAGGAAAAATTTGAGAGCTGCATTGTTGCACTTCGTAAATTGCAGATTACCGTTTATTAGAAGGCAAATGATTTGCCCCGCTCAAAATTTGCTTATTCCTCATTCCAAGGGGAACTGATAGGGCATTTTATTGTCAGCGACCAAATTTTAGGTTTTTTCAGACCGGGGCGATGCCTACTTAACATAATTTTCGTGAAAGATGTTGGATTAATTTAGCATCTGTGTAAGCAATAGCAAAGCTGTAATCTTGGGTTAATACATGATTTGTTCTTGCAGGTGGGTGGATGGACTCAGGAGTACGCAGGACTCACCTTCGTATCCGTGAGAGGAGCAGGTCATGAAGTCCCTCTTCACAGACCAAAGCTAGCACTTGCACTCATCAAAGCCTTCTTAGCAGGAACCTCGATGCCGTCACTCCAACTAGTGAGCGATTCTTGAAAGCTTTTTGTGTTACTCGCAAGTGCAGTTTTCCAGAGCAAAGTTCTCTATGGGGCTGTAAGTCATTCGATATTCCTGATGAATAAAAGCATTCATGTGGGACTTGAAACGAGACCCGAACTGTAAATAAAAAAGGATTTCAGGTTGCCCAGTTTCTTTCCCTCTTTAATGTTTTAAGAACATTCAGGTTGTTGCCATAAGTAGAAGATTATCGCGTTGATTTCGACATTGGGTGTGATGGCTTTTCGCAGCATTGAGGATTGACTTTTGTTACCATTTAGTCTAGCAGAAAAGTTTTGCTATGCTTTGCCATCATAAGGATTGTCCTCAGTATAGATGATAGCCTCATCATGGTCACCGTCGAGTTTCGGCAACTTCTATGTCTGGAGAATTTCCCTTAGAAGTTTTACAGGAAAGAATCACTAGGTTTTCGCATGTCTTTGGGAGTTCTGGAGTTCATAACTATACTTGATTAGTCACTAAAAGGCTTAAAGAGCAGGACACTCCATTGTTAACCAGTGTACATCAGATTCTTTCAGAATGGCTATTTGCCACGGCTATTCCATCGAATAATCAAACTTACCACACTATTACGATGAACATGGCTATATGACTTATTTCTTCTTGAAAGCTTCTTAAATTGTATTAAATCTCTTCCTTGCGATAATTAAGAGCACACGGTTACTAAGGACGTGTTTAGTAACGATTTTGTTACTAGGAACAATTTCTAATTAGAAATGATTCTTTTTTATTCTATTCTTGAGAACAATTTCTAAATATTTTAGATCGTTTGGTTACTATCTAAAATTTCAATTCCCAAAAAAGAAATGTGTTTGACCGTGCTTCAAAATTTATACTCCAAATCATTTTTTTATTTTAAAATAATTTTATTACTTTTTTCATTTTTTTTTCTTTTCTTTTTTTTTCCTTTATCTCTCTTATTCTTCTTCTTCAAGTGGCTGATCGTTAGTCCAGCGATTGGCCAGACGAGGGCCGGCAACCTCATCGAAGCGTTGTCGGCCTTTGGTGAGGCCAACCCTTATCGGTCGAGCATCGCCGACAGCTGAGTGAGGCTCATCCAGCCTCGCCGGTGGCCAGGCGGGCCTCGTCGGGGCTGAGTGAGGCCCGCTTGGCCACCGACGAGACTCGGCCTTGCCAGATCTAGTGAGGTCGAGCCTCACCGATAGCTGAGCTTGACTCCAACGAGCTCATCGAACCTCGCCCTAGCCTAGCAAGCCTCCGACAATCACCAGCAGTGAGCGGTGGGCAGCGGACGGCAACCACGGCAATGGATGAAGAAGAAAAAAAGGGAAGAAAAAGAGAAAATGTGGGCTTGATTCTAGAATTGTTCCTAGGAACAAGAATTGACTTTTTTTTTTTTTTTGGTTCTAAATTTACTTCCGAGAACAAAAAAATAGAAATTTGTTTCCAGGAATAAAAATTTTACTAAACACGATTCTGTTCCAAAACTACTCCCGGGAACAAAAGAATATAATTTGGCACGTTTGGCCGGTTACCAAACAAGCCCTAAAATTGTTCATGAACTGTTTGATTTAATGCCACAACCTAAATGAATTGTCTATACTAATCTCTCAAATATAATAAACATGCCAGTATATCATTCTACATGACTGTTTTCAGCAGCTTTCTTGGATTCACATGCTATATCTGCAAAGGTATGCAGCATATTCTCGATGTACAGAGAGACCCTCCTTCGAAAACGTGATAGACAGCCTAGATTAAACGTGGACTTGACACATGATCATCTGGCATTCCTTAATCATACAAACATAGGTAATTCGCAAAATAAGCGACTGATTGTTTAGGAGGGAGTTCCTTTATAAATGGTTAGCTATCTCAACCATTTTTCCTTTCTAATAAAAATTTAAGGATCTAATTTACTTTCTAATGCTGTTTTAATGTTGAGTTGCTAATCGCGGTCATTTGAAGTCTGAAGGCATTGGGGAGGATTTGAAGTCAAGCTTTAGTTCACATTATCAAGTACTTCAAACTCCAATAATCCTTTTGCGTTCGGATCATTTTTGTCACATTTGATGCCTAATCAAGAAAAAAAAATTCATTAACCAGCAACAAAATCATTGATGTTATGCCTAATCAAGCAAATCCAACAAACTTAATTCAGAGCAAATATAATTGTTGAATTTACTTTAAATTTTTATTGTATCCTTCAATTCCTTGCTTTACTTCTTCGTAATTTCAATTCCGGTCATGTTTTTATCTTTTCAATATATTTCAGTTCTAAGTATTTCAATTCCGTGTAATCTCAATTCCAATGTGCTTGCTCTCCATCATACTTAGTTTCGAGTAGAATTCGCACTCCACCAAAGCCCCATTCGCACACTTTGTGCTCAAGTGTGGAGCTATAAAGTGATCCCGATCGCTCTCTAATTGTTTGAAATAGGATTACTCCGCCACATGTCAATTTTAAACAATATCTTTTTGGTATGCCACATATTGATTATAGCTGCTCCTTTTTCCCCAGTGGACTACAATCTAGTCCTAAAGAAAGTACTAAGAAACATTTGCAGGTAATTATAATTAACGGTTTTAATAAGTATAAAATTTGTTATGGGTGTACTGAAACAATGACGCTTACACAACATTTGGACTCTCGTGAAAATATTAAAGGAGTTCAAATTTGTGTCAAGTGGTTCATTGAAATGAAATGGAATGAGACAATTGGCTTCCAAATTATTTATTAGGTAAATCGTAAAAAGGAATGGAGATCATTTTATTTGATCATAAAAATATATTGAGGTGATGGAATGGAGATTCAAAACCATTTTTATAACCAAGTGAGAAACCATTTTCATAATTTTATAAATATAGAGGAGTGAACAAAAACCAATTAAATTATAAATCAATGCGATTTATTTGAGTCAAGGCTCTCCAAACCGATCAGGAGGATGATGAGATTCGAGACATTGATGGATTCACAATGCAATGTGAAGAAGTTGGGGCTAATGTGCCTACTTTCTTCTTATTAAGGGTGTGCAAAAAAAACGAAAACTATCTAGAATAGGATCGAACCAACCCAGAACCGGTGGTTCTCATGGGAACTAGTTTGATTCCCAATTTTAGGTATAAAACTATCCACCAAAATTGGACTAGTCCATATATAATTTTTTACTTTATTTTTATGCAGAGCATTTGTGTGCACTTGAGTTTGACATATTTGAGCTTGGAGGTGACTAGCCTGGGAGCTTTTTTAGCAAGTTTGATTCTATGGGCCAAATGAAAAAAATAGTAGGCAAATAACTTGGGTGCTAGATGCATCTCTAGTCCAACATACTTCGAAACCTAAAAGGAGATGACGGACCAAGGAATTGTTCACCATAGGTGTTGAGGAGGATTGGTTTGTGATCCGAAGCAATTGCAAAAAGGTGGGTGACAATGATTTTTAAAAGCTAATGACACCAATTTGAGTTGGAGTTGAACCTATCAACTTCTCAAAACATCCGGAAATGAATTTGTTAGAGACATTTCGACCTGATCCCAAGAAGATCCATGGAACCATTAGGCAGTTTGGAACCACTCCTTAGTGGGCGATTCTTAATTTTAGGGTGGGAACCGATCATCCCTTCTTCTGGTGCTGGCTTTATTTACTGTCTTGCGTTAAAGCAAGTGAAAGTGTATGATGCGAGCAACACTAATTCCTTCAAGAGTCCAAACCTTCATTTCTCTTGCACGTGATTGGCAAATCAGCCACACGGTAACCTTGATGATTAATTCATTTAAGTATGTAAAACTAATTTAACCTTATATGGCATAATAATTATTACATTAAATACAGTTTTGTAATTTGCATAATTGACATTTAGGACGCGTTTGATAACGATTCTATTCCCGGGAGTAGATTCTGATCAGAAATTATTCTTTTTTATTTTATTTCCAAGAATTGATTTTAAGCATTTTAAGCCATTTAGTAACTATCCAAAATTTCTGATTCTAGAATAGAATTGCATTTGGTACAATGCTCATTAATTATGTTCCTAATCAATTTATTAATTTTTAAATAAATTTTTTACTTGTTTTCCTTTTTTTCTTTTTTCTTTTCTTTTTTTCCTTTTTCTCCTATTCTTCTTCTTCTTCTTCTTGTGGCCAGTTGCCGGACCAGCAACCGGCCAGACGAGGGCTAGTGATCTCACCGAAGCGTTGCTAGCTCTCAACGAGGTCAGCCCTCGTCGGTCGAGCCTCGCCGGTGGCTAAGCTAGCCTCACCGGGGTTGGGCGAGGCCTATCTGGCCACTGGCAGGGCTGGGCGAGCCTTGTCGGTGGCCAGGTGAGCCTCGCTTGGCCATCGGCAAGTTTGGGCGTCGCAAGACTTGCCTAGCCCCGACAAGGCTCAGCCTCGCCGTTGGCTGGGCTTGCCTCCGGCAAGCTCACCGGACCTCGCCCTGGCCTAGCGAGCCCCCAGTGAGCTCACCAGATTGGCAGCAACAGTCGGCGGGCGGCGGCGGCAACCGGCGGGCAGCGGCAGCGGCAGCGACAGCGGCGATCGGCGAGCGGCAGCAACGGACAGTGGTGGGCAATGGTGGACGACGATCGTGAGATGGCCAAAGGGAAGAAGAAGAGTTGTTGGTTTTGATTCTCAATTCTAATTCTAAAACAAGAATCAACTTTTTTTTTTTTTTTTATTCTTGATTCCACTCTCAATTTGTTCCTGGGAACACATTTGTTCCAGGAAACAAATATTTTACCAAATGCGATTTTGAGCCCAAACTAATTCTAGGAATAAAAAATCGGAATTTGGCCATGTTTGGATGGTTACCAAACAGGGCCTTAACCTTCAAAGTAATGAATGTTCATCATGATGCTAAATATTGCGACATTGGAATATTTTTATATTTAGATTATTAGTTATTATTAGAATAAAGAAAGAGTAGATCTTCGATGTCTATCGAAGCAAAGACAGGCAGCCTTTGGATTCGGTTCCTTTATAAAGGAAGAGGATGAGATGATCATTAATCTCTTATCTCTTATGGTAGACGATGATTAATATTGAATTATGGAGCAATAAATTATGAGTTTAAAAGGTATAAAATCGCGATTCTGCTGCCTAAGCAGAGGACTAATGATTTCTTGTAGTGATAGAATAGCCTATTTTACCTCAAACTTTTTACAGGGTTAAGCATAGATTTAGTCCTTTAAGTTTCTTTGTTTATGGTTTTGATCCTCTAATTTTATTTTATTTTATCGGGTCTTCTAACTTTTTGAATTTACAAGATTTAATCCTGTAAGTTTAATTTTTGCAATCCAAATCCTTTAAATTTTCTGGTAATCAAATCGTTTGATCAATCACTCTCCCTGAATTATCAAACTAATTAATGACAAGGCATTGCCTATGTGACAAAAAAATGACATCCAAAGCAAATTTGACACCACATGAGTTGAAAACAAATAAAAATACAAAAACAAAAAATCATAATTTAATAGTATAAGTTATAGTAGTTCAAAACATTTTATTACACATCAATAAAATTAGAGGACTTGATTGCACAATATAAAACTAAGAAGATCAAATTGCACATATCCAAAATATTAGAAATTTTGATTGCACAAAATATAAGTGAGGATTAAATTGCACAAATGCTAAAACTTGGAGGATTTGATCTGTAGTTAATCCGTTTTCAAAGTAAAGATCTTCGAACTACAACATAACGATTGACGATTGCAAAAGTGCTCCACAATTTTGTCGTTGCACAAATGATTCAAACCTAGATATTTTTCTAGACTGCAAATTGCAGAGCAATAAAATGAAGCAAGTTAAAAATTCTGGGGGTAAAATTAAAAATTGAAACAAAATGTATAGGAGGAAAAAGGGAATTTGTGCTAATCATCATCATCATCCTTATTTCTTTTGCGCGCTCTTTTCTTGTGAGAGCTGTTTAATAATTATTAAGCTTAAATAAATATCAAGGTCACTTGGATGACAAGAGAATTTGCTTCAATGAGTAAAATCTTAAAAGCACCATGCACGATGTGCTCCCTCAAGTCCTCTAGTAGATGCGCGAAAACTAGCTTGGTAATAATAATAATAATAATTAGTATTATTTCTTTTGCTCTCACTTTTCTCGTGACAGTTGTTTAATAATTACTTAACTTAAGCAAATATCAAGTTCGCTTGGATAACAATAGAGTTTGCTCCAACACCATGTTTCCACGAGGAGTGCTTCCTAAAGTCCTTTAACTAGTGTGGGGACGATTAATTTTAAGTGTGAGGTTTAGACTAGGGGTGAACGGTTTCAAGTTCCTTATAGCATCCACCTAGAACTTGAAACCTACTCTCAAGTACAAGTTTCTCATTTTTTGGAACCCGGAACATATCCGTTTGAACCCGGAACCTAAAACCTACCCTGTCACGGGTTCTAGGATCGATTCCAGGGTTTAATAAGTTCTTTTTTTCTTTTTTTTTTTTTCATTTTTAGTTAAACAAAACAAAAATGAACCCAATAATAATAATAAACAAGCTTATCATTCATCAAAGAGAATACAAAATGAACAAAACTATTGACATAAGAAAAAGAATTTTTGGTAAGGAATTCAACTAGATAAAAATAGAGATGAACGAATTTAAGTTCCGTACAAGTTCTATCTAGAACTTGGAATTTAGTCGTTGAAATAAGTTCCTCATTTTTTTGGAACCTAAAACCTATCTTGCATACCTTAAAACTTAAAATATATCATGTCATAAATTCCAAAGTCTATCCAGGTTTCACTTATATTATTATATGAACAATTACAATTCACTAATTATAATTTATATTTAGATACAGGAAAAATATTAACATTAATAAAATAAAAATCTTAGCCATAAAATGAAAACTTGGACTAGTGTTTTCAAATTATACATTAATCATCAAATAACATGGAATTTCGGAAGATCGCATGGAAACATAGATCTACCCTGCATATCTTGAAATCTAGAACCTAAAAGTTTCTACCGGTCCAGTTCTCAGATTCCAATTCTACCCAAAAATCATGATCTAGTTTGGACTTCCATGTCCATAAAGTGATAGAATAAAAATCTAAAAATAAGTGGAGCATTAGAATAAGACAGATAAAAAAAATGGTAAAAATAAAATTTATGAAGTGAAAATAGTTTCATCTTCTTTTCTTCTTCGATTTTGGCCCATGAAGGTCATCGTTGGACAGGAAAATCCGCTGATTTCACTGTCGGCGCCTCTCAAACGCTCCCCACCTTGGACTTCAGCTCCGGTAAGACACTGTTTCTTCCTCCAATCACCGCCCACTCTTGTTCTTCGTGCTGTTTCTTTGTTTTTTTTTCACTGGTCTCTTTACCCGATTTCGTTTCCCCATTACATATCTCTGCGCTTCATGGATGTACAATTTCTTGCTGTTCTCTTCATTGTTTTGTTTTCTGGGTGATATCAAGACGAGGGCGAGTTCTTGATTTTGATCATTTTGGGGGGCACAAGATGGCCATAACGAGCTGCGTGTTTCTTAGCGGGTTCAGGGGATTTTTGGGGTATAGCGAAATTGGGTATTGCCCTCTTTGTGTTTGATTATATGTCTCAAAGGTCGATACTTTAGTTCGGGGTGCACCTTGCATCTCCACTTTGACAGAGGCTCTCTTTTATGGAGAAGAAGAGTTTTCCCGTAATGCCCAATCCATACGTGGGTAAGAAGAAGAGAATTCATTCGAGTTTCTCTTGTAGTCCTTTTTCGGCCCTTTTTCCTAAGATGATGATGGGATACGGATCCCATTAATTTGCCAGGAGTTTAATTTCAGGATTCGGGTTTTTGTTATACTGTGCTACGGATTGAATGGAAGCTTTGAGGAATGTGTTGTGGCTCATCATAGAACTATCTTCAAAGCATAGCAGAAGCTCTTTTTAATTTGGTTGCTGATGTCTGTTTTTCGGTAGTTCTCGTGTTCTCTGCTGAAAAAGAGTCATTTTTCCATCCGTGTCTCCTGCATCTTATTCTTATGTCTAGCACTGTGTCTAACTAATTTTATGCGTCATTTGTGCAGGTATCTCCGAAGAGTAATCTGTCGATTCCGTGGACAAGATCCACAGCTGCTTCTTGAGGTCATGCTATATCGGTATGAGCAGATACTCGAGCATGTGTATTTTGTGTATGCATCTTTTTACATAGTTGACTCATTAGTCTCGTGGATCATTAGATAGGAACCAGCTTAAGGTCAGTTGAGAGGACTTCAACCAATGGTAGTTCCTAGCAGTAACCCCCACAACAGGGAAATGGCCATTAGGAGGAGGATGGCCAGCACGTAAGTCTCTCACTCTCTCTCCCCACCTCCCTAACATCCATCCACCACAAAGTCCAGGCGGTGCACGCTAGTATATAGATTTTACTCCAAAAATGCAGGCATGGTGTATTACTAGTTAATTGTAGTTGTTACTCATTGCACAAATTAAAGCATTCAGATATCACTTACACAAAGGCTATCTTTTTTCTATTTTTGGTGTCTTTATGTCTAAAGGTAAATTCTAACTGTCATTCTTTCTGCTACCTTCACAATTTCTTGATCTCCTGGCAAGGTTTTTTAGATACATTGCGCTATGTGTGTTGTAGACTTTGATTACTTTTCAGAAATTTCCTGACTGATGTGGAAGAGAAAAATGAAACAAATGTCCATTTGGGAAGGAAAAAAGCCAAAGAAAAGTCTGTGCAATTGGGCAACTTCAACGTAGGGCCAAATGAATTTACTTTGCCTCATTTGCTTTCACTTACAGATACAATAAAAGAGAAGATGATTTTCCATCCTTGAGAGAGTACAATGACTACTTGGAAGAAGTGGAGGAAATGAGTGAGTTTGTGAATGTTTTTAATTGGATTTTCTTCATTTTGTTTCATTTCTGAGTCTGACGATGATACTTTGCAGCATTCAATCTGATTGAAGGAGTGGATGTGCCGACTATTGAAGCAAAGATTGCAAAGTACCAGGAAGAAAATGCTGAGCAGATTATGATTAATCGTGCGAAGAAGGTGGCTGTCTCTTCTATATACAATATATTGTCTTGGCCACATTAGTACAATAGTAATTCAGCTGTTTTGACGCTTTCTTTGAGTTTATGGCTTTAAGTCCTAATAGTCAAGGTGTCATGACTTTGCATTTTGGTATTTACTGTTGCTATTGTTTAATAGGCTGAAGAGTTTGCTGCGGCATTGGCTGCAAGCAAGGGGCTGCCTCCTCAAACTGATCCAGATGGGGTAAGAAAAACGAAAATCTATTGACCACTTGATTATTGTTGGATTTCACTATTATTGTGGAGCCTTTCTGAAGTTAGTCAATGTCATCTTTTACTTACTCCATGTGTATCCTGTATCTTTTCATTCATTATATTAGAAAATTGTTGTCTTTTTTATATTTTTGTGAATGATTATCTGGAGTAACTATCAACTCAAAGTTCTTTCACTTGCTGTGGTGCAAAAACTTACAGACACAGTCTATAAGGAAAGTGACCTCAGTGCTTCGAAGTCTCCCTTGATGACATTTTCATTTGTCATATTGTCCTTGAGGCCAGGGTTTAAGAAATGATAATGCCCAAGTTGCTAGGAATGATCAGATGAGTTGATTATTCCTTAACCGTTAAAGAGAAAATATGATGCCATGCTCTGTGAGTATCATTAATCAGGAGTCTTCCAATTCATTTCTTATTATTGTCATATAATACTGCATGATGTGTGATCCTGGGATGATAGTCTGCAAGATCACAAGTTAGAGGCATAGAAAGGCTACAAAGTTGGAGAAGCCTTATCTCTAGTGTGTCTTTTTGTACGGCCCAAGCATATGGATCTGACTTTTGCATGATATCATCATGGCCATCACTATTCTCAACATTCTTTTGTTTTTCTTTTTGCTCTTTATGATGTTGTCACAGTATCACGCAAGAAAGCAAGAACACGTAATCAGGTTTCCATTTAACCAGATGTTGGAACCATTAGAGTTAGCATGAATTGTACTGGGATTGCCTTCCAGTTGTTCTTCTTATTCTTATTTTTGTGGTAGTGCATAATTTGGGCATTTTATTCATCCACTTTTGGTTCCATTTTTCAAGAGTTCTATAGGATGAGTTTCAGTGTACGCAGATAAATGCATGTGCACATGGATACATACTTTAATTATGGGGATCGAGAATGTCACCAAGTACGTATGCATTAAGCCAAATCAGAGACTGAAGTGATCTAAAGGAATATGATAGTGAGTTGAGGCTATGAATTTAACACCTTCCAAAAGAAGAGTGATAATGCACAGCTCTATCCAAGTGGTTGGTCGAAGCACTTGGAGAGAGGATGCAAAAATGGCATGCGCATGGTATTCATAAATCTTAAGAAAGCATTTGATGTGGTCCTTAGAGAAGTTTTTATGATCATTGGCTTATTCTCTTAGAATTCCTTTGTTAGTAGACTATGGCAGACACCATTGATTAGATAGTCAATAATCTAAATAACCTAGATTACCTTCTGTAGGTATTCTGGTTTTCTTCAAATTTCAGTTGTGTTTTGCCATGAATAATTAGTTGCAGATCATATTGTTCGCTTTCTCACATCTTTAGCCTTCATTCAGGCTCTTAACTCTCAAGCAGGATTGAGTGTTGGTACACAGGGACAATACGCTCCTGCAATTGCTGGAGGACAGCCACGGCCAACAGGCATGGCTCCACAGCCAGTGCCACTTGGGACTGGCCTTGACATCCATGGATATGATGATGAAGAAATGATTAAGCTCCGAGCTGAAAGAGGAGGCAGAGCGGGAGGGTGGAGCATAGAGCTAAGCAAGAAAAGGGCTATTGAAGAAGCATTTGGAAGCCTTTGGTTATAAATCAGTTAGTTGTAGCACTGTTTGTGGGTGGGAGCATTCTGAGATGGTTCTTAAGGGGGGAAGCGAGAATTGCAATTGTTATGATTGGTCAGACTAAGATAGTGTTTGCAATTATCTGCGTGAAGATCATGTCTTTCTGGTTCTTGCATGGAGAGCATTTGGAGCAGCAGCAGCCTTGCTGCACGCTGGCAATTTTAATGTGACATTGAAGGTGTAAAATTGTTACCTCTAATACGATCATACTTGGAATAGTAATGGTAACTGAATCTTTCTCTCTCTCTCTCTCTCTCTCTCTCTCTCTCTCTCTCATTGGAGGAAACTCTCGTCTCTCTCAATTAATCAAAAGTTCAAGGCTTCAGCTTGCCCTAGTTTATTATTGGTGAGATTGTTGATGTAGTCGAAGACTGGGGAGTAATTCAAGTGCTTTCCTTGCAGAGGGAAGAGGTAGTTCTAGGGCTTTGTAGGTGAACTTTAAGGTGATTCTATATCTCGGCCGCTCATCGCATGCCATCATGCTTTTAACTTTGTATCACTGTAAAAAGCAAATGTAGCGAAAAACAAATGTGAGCATTGAAGTATGGGTGCTCTAAGAAGGAATGCGATGAAACTCAAGGAGTCAGAGCATGTCTGTATGGTTGATTGCAAAATTGAGTGAGTTGATTTTCCTGAATAATTTCCCTCATACTTCTGTCATGCCTTCCTAAGTTACCTGCCCATGACTATATACCGTATGCTTTCCAATGGGCATACCAACTGGTGAACTTTTGACTAGTTTTCGACCCAAAAAAGCAAAAACTTTTGACGAGTAGTACGCACCTATATCTGTAGGACAAGCGAGTAAGCCCAATGATCAGGATGTCTACATGACAAGAGACACCGTCACTGCCCGATAATTACCATGACAAGAGACACCTGGTGGTTTAAGAAAATTATCTTCGCTCAAGCTTATAACGCATAGAAGTCCATTTCCTGATAATATTTTCTTGACATCGGATATAATTTAACTCGGAAGAGTCTAGGGGTAACCAATGAGGTTATGGAATACCAGAAGCTCTTAGCAGGAAACTCACGTACCAAGGTTGATGACAGATGACCATTCTTCATGCGCTATTAAGTTAACTTAGACTCATCCCACCCCGGAACTTTGACCGGACTTGCCTGAACATCAGTCTCTTTTGAGAGGTCATAACAAAATGGGATTTTAGCTCAGCAAGTTGGATTTTTCACCCATTGAGACAGAAGAGAAGGCAAATATGTATGAGGCAATGCAGCTCCATAATAGCACTGAAACCTCAAATTACAATAGCACAATGATTTGTAAAAAGCAGTGTGCAGCCAAAAAATTACATACAACTGCCAGCACGTTTAGACCATTTGTGCTCCTTGTCCTATGTCAATTATATACACCCTACTTTATTTCACAGCTATCGTGACTTGGTCTCTATGTGCAAGTATCATCCATCCATCTTATCCATCAAATCTGCCAGTGGTCGACCTCCTTTTTGTGTCGCCACCTTCTGTGTGAAAATCAAACTCAAATAGGACCAGCTGCTTGCAGTTCTCCTCAAAGGAATCAAACAACAGGACAAGCACGAGCTCCAATCAACTCCAGCATGTAGATGGTGTCGCTGCAAGAGTTCTATCTTCCGCAAGAATCCCTAGCATCCATGAAAGATCTTGGGAGATAGTTTTTGACAATCGTAGTTGAGATCCCTAACTTCTCTGAACCAGGAAAAGATGGTTGTGCAGCCACCCTGTGTAAAACTGTGAGCTGCTCCGCTCCGCTTGTCAATATATTCAAAAAGCATTATCTTCCGAGGAATTGCCACTTTGTTGCAACACTGGTAATATTTCTTTTTTGCCATTTGCAACTTGAATGTGTGCAACTCAGTGGTTCCTTTGAGGCTCCAGCTACCAGCTGGTAGAAAACAAGATTCTTGCTTCGAGAATTTGATGCTTTTGATCACTTGGAATAAGTTTCTACTCTAGCCATATGTTAGATCAGTTGAAGAAGTAAGGGGATTTGAGGACTTCCCGTAAGTCAAAGTTGCCTCTATCAGGTAGGGAAGGAAACGTCAGTGCTGGATATGATGTCTGGAAACTTTCGAGCAACTGCATAAACACAAGACGAATTAAGCCCAAGTGAAACCTTGCTCCTAAAAAGAGTAGAGAAATACACAACATGGTGTATACATTATGAGTCTTACACCAAAAGTTGGCTTTGATCCACATTTCATTTGGCAGTTGAATAGAGGATTATTTTGGAATCCATGAGATCTCTAAATTATCTATTAGCCTAGCAATTATAACATAGTGACTCGAAACACACTGAAGCATACAAAACCATAGTCATCACCTCATCAATCTTTTTCTCAATAATTTATCTGAGAAACATGCAAAAGATTCAAACTAAGGCTTCGAATCTGTACATAAGAATCAGATACTTACATTTTCAAGGATAGGCATATCATATAATTCGACAAATTTTTCCCGTAGAATCCAGTTCATCTGGTCCACATCACAAGCATGTGTCCAGAATGAGTCATGCACCCCTGCAGTTTATTCATATGAGAATGTATGTGAGTTTCACGCCAAACAGGAGCAAGTTGCCCTTGAGTATACTTCAAAGACTAGTTTCCTATGTCCAATCATAAGTACACTTCAGCAGTTTAGCTTAGAATTTTCTGTGTTCCAAAGGAATGATATTCATTAGACCTATCGGGGAAGACCAAGCCAGACCAATATGTCAAATGATCTTCTTAGCTAGGATGCAGAAGATCCATAAGAGCACAATTGTCCTTGGGAGACTAATAAATTTTCGCAAACATGGGAATGTACAAAAACCTGAACCAATACACACAGCAAGCAAACCTAACAGAACTTTTTATGGTGCTAGGTTAATGTGTATCTAGTATTTGCCTGTATCAGGCTCAAGATCCAAATGAGTTCTTGCAAATATAGTGGCTTGAGAGAAACCTGCAAAACGTAGACCAGCCTCACTGCAGGCAACAGCAGTCATCATCATGTGTGAGCCATCAAGTGAGTGAACATAGTTGGGAGGAAATGCTGTTCTCTGTCTTCTAACATCAACCTGAAATTCATACAAAATTTAAGCTTTCATGTCAGCATATTCAGTGTCACAGGATATAACCTACTGAATTTTCCAAACATAACCTACCAAGTCACTCTCCCGCTGCAAGGCCAAAATCTGAAGGGTTGTTCTTATCTGCATTACAAAACTAATTCAGGATTTTCAAATAGAAAATCAAGCAATACAGAAATTCTGAAGGGTTGTTTCTATCTGCATTACAAAACTCATTAAGGATTTTCAATACGGTAGCACAAGACACAAATTCACACATCCTTCATGCAATCCCCTCCCTAATGAGGTCTATGTCAAAAAGCCCAGTCGTTCTTGTATCTTCATCATCCTTCTCGAGAACAAAATGCATAGCGCTTGATGAAACAAGCAGAATGCATTAAGACACAGTTGTTTACAAATGACAGTCTCATGAAAGGCACGGTATAATCGAGGAAACCATGCATAGCATTAAAAGTAAACAATTAAGTAGAATCTGTGAAGACGGTGGATGATGATTAATAAATGACTATGCACTCCTCCAGTAGCATCACATGGCACAACCCACTTGAGTGCATTACCACTTGCAAAATTAGCATACATCATCCTTCAAGTAAAAGAAACTCAAGAAAATTCAGTATAATTATTAAACTTTAATGAGACTCCACATTAGATGTAACAACCAAAAGAAAGACACAATTGAATATGTGATGATTACATTGAAGGACCTAAAATGCTCTCTTTGTTTACATGTTTATACAAGACTAATTGCAAGTTCTTTTTGCACCATTTATAGAGTTGTTTATTATCAGGTCCAAAAATTTTACTGTATGTTCAGATCATCCACATCTTCTAATCGTAGCACTTTTGGCACTAGAAGGCATGCAATCATTGGTTTGTTAACCAAATGTATAAGTCACGTCAGACATGATAAAAATAGAAATGCCCCTCACAACACATTTCGGGCAGTAGACTATATAAAGCTCAGGCTGTGACATGTCTAAACCAGTAAGCACAACTGAAACACTCACAAGATGGCGTTTATTCTTATAGTATGGTTGTACGACAGGAAGACCAAGGGGAGTAGTCCACCGCACTGGTTGATTATCTGCGGCAATAATCTGAAAAAGGCAAAATTAAAAACATATTGCATAAATCCATCACGATTGAGGATAGATAAATTTCATTGCATTACGGAAATTGTACTTTTGCACAGTCACCAAGCCAACCCATTATTCCGCGCGCAGCTTCAAATATCTCTTCAAGGGCGGTCAGTGTTACCTGCAGACGGTTACCTAACTTCAATGCATATTGTAACATGAAAACCCAAAAAAAAAAAAAAAAAAAAAAAACGATACTCAAACTGAAGCAGAGTGCGTGAGTCTTTTTTAGAATATTCAGGAATTTGGATTGCACAACTGAGAACGATTCTACAGCAGAATGAAATGCACGAGTCCACTCTGCTCGATTCAGCATTTCCAATCGAGAAAGATACCAATAAAGGATATATTATCAGAGAAAGCCAGTGCAATGCCAGCTCAAGCCACTTTACCATACACAAGTGTCATGCAACCAACGATACTGGTGAACATCCCAAAGACATTCAAATAAATTCATCCTAAGTTCCTGCATTCTCCTCAAGTAAAATGAATTGTGCTTCTGGCTTTGATTCAGCTTCTTCACAGGAATATCACAAGATCGCCCACAATGGCACAACCAACAACTCAAACATGCACTCAACAACATATTCAGATAAAAAAAGGAAAAACCCAAGAAACAAATGCAGAGAAAACCATCTTCCATGTACCACAAAAGCAGACTCAATCACATACGTGACCGTGAATGGTATCAGCAATCCACTCATACATGTCGTTACACAGATCTTACCACTACACACAAAGTTCAATTCTAACTAAAAAAAGGACATGCAAACGGTTAAGAACGGAAGAGTACGAAGTCAATTTAGTTTTCCTTTCTAGTTTCTTTTATCATATAGACAACAATAATCTTAGGCAAAGGAAATGCAGAAAGATGAAGTCAACTGAATGAACATTGTAAGAGAACAATATTATTATCTGGAAGGTGTGCAAACTCTGAGTTTGATGAGGAGTCTCAGCAGGCAGCTGAGCTTGTGGAACCTGAAGGTACAGGCTTTGTAGCATTTCACTAAAAGTAACCATATGACTCCATACAGACACCCTACTTCTTGAAAATAGATTTGGCGAAGGCTTACTTTAGCAGCATAGCATGCAGCAGCAAAGAGCAGTCTGTCATCACCAAGTACACCCTTCTCCTCTAGTCTTCTTTTTATCTGCTCACGTGCCCCAACAAAAGTCACTCCATATACTGAGGTCATCACTGTCTGTTTCACTAATTTCCTATCCACCTGAAAGGTTTCAGAAGATAGAACCGTGACTAAAAGTACAAAAGCAATGTACTAAATGAAAAGTTATTTCCAAGAAGGAAAATTCAAGAATAAACTTTGTAAGACCCACAGAAAATGCACCTGGCCCAGTAAGACCTTTGCCAATGCAGCATTAGGATGAGTAGCAGGGTCCTTGTTGCTATCCCTTTTCATCATGTCATGTACCCTAAACCCCAAAAAGAGAAGGTAACCAAGACTTTTCATGTCGCATAACTTAAAGTATGCATTAACCTAGAGCATGCACAAAGAGGAAAGAGGGTCTGCACAGCAACAAGGAAATTTGCTAAAGTATAGTATGACCCAACTCTTCTAATAAGCATAATTGAAATAGCAATTCCACCATTACTGAATCCATTTCTTCTGTGGAGTTGGATCCCTAGCGGTGCTAAGAGAACTGTTCTCTTGTTCTAGGAGATATAGGGAAAGGAAGAGTCGCATGATGACAGCAGAGAATATTAGAAGACAGATAACTTCTTTTATCTACACATATGACTGGAGTGACGGATATCTTGATTCTTTTTATTTTCATATTTGGGAAAGATAGACTAGAATATATGATGCTAGTCTGCTGGGAAGCGCATAGTACTCAGTTATTTAACACATATAACTACCTTAGTAACTGTCTGGGCAATAGTATAACTCTTAACATTCACTCTGAGAAAAGCAAAGTAATGGTATTTTGCAAGTCTAACAACACCAATAATGTTTCACCATGGCCATGTACCATACCTTGCAGCAATTTCTGAATAAACATCAGCAGGTTTCTCTGCCGCAACTAGATTTACTGCAGCAGCTTCCATCTGAAAAATGAACACAGTGTTTTGAATGCTCATGAGAAATTAAAATATTAAGTTATACAAAATTTCAGGCTCCAGTTTCATAAAATTTCAGACTCTGCTTAACATATGTATTATCATGTCAACAGTTGAGATAACTGATTCATCATCTAGACATTGTCAGAACAGAAACAAAGACCAGCTAGAGATTAGAACTACATTTCCACAACAGAAATTAAGGAGATTAATCAATATGAAGAAAATATCATCTCAGATAAGCCATACAATTCAGATATCTCTCAAGAACTACAACTGGAAAGGGTCCTTATGGACTTTTCTTCTAAAAACCCAATTGGTGTAGCATTTACCGTTCAATGTTGGAGAAAACAAATACGGAAAGACAAGAAGCAAATTTGAGCAGATGGTGAATGCACTCCGGAGTATTAACCACCTATTATCAACTAAGTACCTAAATCATTTTTCTGCATAACAGCAGCTTTTGGGTCATTCTTTCATTGCAAGCACAGGGACACAGTGTTGTAATTGAAATGAGAAGAAACACTCAGATGGTATAAACCGCAAATGTATTTCTTGACTAAAAAGATTTAGTTGCCAAGTTTTGTGTACTATGCTACCAAACAACAACTTTTGGGATGATTCTGTTGCGTAAATGAAAACTAGCTGCAATCTTTCCAAATGATAAGAGGCCTTCAATTGGTCTGGCAAAGAAACTTGAATTTACAAATGCCAACATATTTGTCTACTAGTATAACTAACTGGGTAAGTAAGATTCCAAGATATGCTTCGGGTGTCACAGTTTCTAAAAGTACTGAAAAACAATCAGCTAAACTGCTTGTTACAAGGAGAAAGTACCTACACTGTCTCTTCCCAAGGCAGCATAGTGCTGAAGGCCATTGCAGGAACCATCCTGAAAATAATGCATAGTCACTAATTCAGATGGTAGAATCTCAGGTAAGTAGGGGTGTGTGTGTGTGTGTGAGAGAGAGAGAGAGAGAGAGAAACACACACACACACACACACACACACACACACAGAGAGACAGAAACAGAGACAGACAGAGACAGAGCATACAATCATCTCGGCAGAGAATCCCCCATCCCAGGAAGGAAAAATAAGAGAATAATAAAAGTTCACTTATGATCAACAAGGCCATAGCAGTGAAAACCACCTTGCATAGTTGACTACCGTCATTCAGAGCATATGACTACAATGTAATTCAAGTTTGCTAAAAGGCAACTCATAAAGGTTTTAAATTATCCTAATTCATAATGATCTAAATTTTCCATGTCAACACTAGGCAAAAAAGACTCTTCACATAACTTCCAGTGGAAATGGAAGAGGAAAAGCTCTCATGACAAAAGATTTTCTCTATTAGTCTTGCGACTTTTCTTTGGGTTTCATGAAAAACACCCAATGAACATGTCTATAGCTTATGAAGGAATTTCTTAGCTCCTACTTGCTTTTAGAATGATCACTTAAAAGAACAAATTTAAAGCAAATTATAATATATGTCACACCCATATAAATCAAAGTGCTCCAATAACTAAGTATAGACTAGCAAAGTAACTAAACCTACCTTTTCTCATATGTGTGTTGCATATGTCCGTGTGAGTACAGATATACAAATTTTCCAGGACAAGGAGCATGATTTCATTCCATTTACACCATTGACACAAGCACCACATATGTTGTGCTGGCCAATTGTTTTCTGGACAATCTGACACTTACCGCTAGATGCAAGATAATTGAAACATCAGTTCTAGTAATCCCCACTAGATAGATCTACCAATATTAGATGGGAGTATAACAGATTGGTTTGAGAACACAAAATCACAGGAATCATTATAAACCTTATCTCCAGTGGGTTATCCAGCTCCTTCAAAACAGAATAACAAGATCATAGATTTAACTTTCTAGAAATCATTTGGCTCGGCGAAACAAGGCAGGTGAGTTAGACTTTAGGAGTCACTATCCTCCATCCCAACAACCAAGAAGCAATAAAGCAAAATAAAAACCACATTTGAAGTTTTACCAAATCTTGGAAACAAACAGTAGTTCTAACCTACCTTGAATTGATCTATCAAACAAGGTAAGTGGTAACATATTACCAATTAAGCCAATAAACAGCAATAATTTGCACCCTTGAGACTAGCTGACATATTTACCTGATGAATTGGAAGATGGGAGATGGCGGTATATGGTGACAAGCTCTTCAACGCTTCCGACAAATTAATACAAGCAGCTAAGCACTGAAAAGGGTCTTCAGCCGTCAACCACCACCTATTCCCATTTATAGGCTTCTCTGCTGAGTCAAATATATCGTCCAGATGGTTTTCTACAAATGCTACACGTCCATCATGCGAAAGCTTTTCAACACCACCAGAATAGAGGTTTGCCAAATGTATCTTCAACCAACGTAACCCAGACTTCCCTAGCGGTCGTCCTTCAGCAAACTCGAGAACTCCTCGACAGAGATCAGAGCTTAAATGATTCAGATGTGAATGCATTGGATATGCACGGCCACGGAAATCCAAATTGTGAGGATAATAAAAACCTTCCTCTTCTTTCATCTTCCGGGCCACCTGTTCCATGAAAAATTTGTGCAAGAGTGAGGATCAAGAAAATTTTCTTCAAATGCATGGAGACAAAACTTTATGCAAGGACATGGACTTCTACGCAAGCAAAAGTCTCAGCACTGATTGCATAGTAATAAAAGTTACCGAAACTGGGATAATGACAGAAAGTGACAAAGGGATCGCCAATCTTTAACAAAGAGACAGTGCAGCAGGAAAACAGGAGATAATTATCTAACAGTCTAAGGAAACCACTATCCTCTGAGTCACAGAGAGAGAGAGAGAGAGCTTACAGAGAGTTTAAGCTCAATGTCGCATCGCTGAGCATGCCTCTCTCTGTTAACCTTCTTTGCTTTCCGTACCCTCCACTTCCACAGTTCAAGCTCTTCGCAATCCCAGGAAACATCCTTATCTGGCAAAGGAAGCTGCAATAAAAGAGAGATTGGAAAAAGTTCTGCAAAATGCAATACAAAAATAATGACCAGAACAACAGAGGGACCACATCAAACCAAAACCAGCAAGCTTCCCCATGGCAACCAATATTAAAACAAAAGGACAGTGACAGGCAAAACCTATTCTGACAACACTAGTTGGACATAATTCTTTCTCATTTCCTGTTTCAGATGAGTCAGTCTACATAGTATCAGATCAATTAAAGAAAATGATTGAGAACTCTAGTCAAATCACATTATACTTAGAAGTCATTGCAGTAGGATATCATCGACGTCAACTTTTTCCTGAACAGAATAACATAGATATACGACATCAACAATATACTGGTCATACACAACTAAAATAATGCCATTACAGATCAGAATCTTCAGCAGTCATGTTGGAGAAACACGATTTGAAGATAAAGAACAGTAGTTTGTCATGAGCAAGAATCTTGTATGTGCTCACATCATGTCTCTCAACCAAACCCCCAACACTTCCACCTTGAGCCCAGAGGCTCTCCACTGCAGCAAGAACTCTTCGATTAATCCTCCATTTGGTACTTCCAAGTGTGTCCAGGGCCTGCTTACAGATAAGTAAAAAGGTCAAACAAAACAAAAGGAAGTAAACAAGGCGTTAAGAGTGCAACAGATAACCTTAGAATTGGCCAGCACACAAAATTAAAGATTAATGCACAAAGAAGAAGTGCATGACATTTTACACAACAGAAGAAACAAATTTATCACCAGCCACCACATCATGAAACAAATACACCACTAGTTACTCCCATGCACCTTACCAAATAGTTTACTTATAGTTTGGTGAAAGAACTTTGTTATACTACCCATAACAACAAAATTAACGTTTACCTCAAAAACTTAAGGAGCAAGGTGCTAACCTGATTAGCAGACAGAGTCACAGAAATAATGTGATTATATATATAGAAGAGTATATCCTCTATGCTGCTAATCATGTTATTGCGTTTAATCAGATAAATTGTGTCGGCATTTTTTTGATTAGATTGGCAGTTGCAAAATGTAACCAGTTTAATGATGTTGAATACAATGCCCCAACTCTGTTACATGCTAAGCATACAGATAAAACTTGTTTAGGCTACTCTCAACTATATTAATCCATGGATGATACAGCTAATACAAGCAAAAAACGAAAGACGTATCACATTCGTCAACATCACTACCTTATATACATTATGCATTTGTTCCTCAGACACATTCTTTAGAGCATCCTGCTGCTTTCTTGATCCATGAGTACGCATAGCGTAAGAAGGGAGGAAGAAGTACCCACCCTTGTCATACCTATAAAGAATGAAAAGAACTATTAGGATCTGCAATTTCAGACAACACTCTCTCTCTCTCTCTCTCACACATTGGCAACACCCTTTACTGATAAAAAACCAAACAGCACTTGCTAATTTCCATATAGTTTATACCCTTTCCATTTTCTTCTCTCTCTCTCTCTCACTCACTCACACACACACCAGTACATTGGCAACACCCTTTACTGATAAAAAACCAAACGGCACTTGCTAATTTCCATATAGTTTATACCCTTTCCATTTTCTTGGAGGAACCAGCATAGGCATATAAGGAGCCAACATATGCTTTGCCTGCAGGAAGGGAGAAAAGATATGGCGTTATGGGGAGTTACAACATAGCAAAGACTGTAAACTTAAAGCTTCCACCAAGGAAAATGATTAGTTACATCATTTTAAAAGAAAACACAGTAGATCAGCATTTGAAGGTAAGGATGTTATTATGCTAGTACACAAAGATATATCCATATGGCATAGGCTCCAAACTATTGACAAAGGGGGACTATATGTAAAATGGGGAAGCTGCCATAGGTATCACATAATTACTTTTGTTTGCATCAGTTGCCATTCCATTGTTTCCTGATAGCATAATTCTGTTCCTCCAATTATGAAAATGGTACTCCTCAACTGTGTTCTCCACAAGAATTATGAACTTTTCCCCCAATTTATCATTCTACAAAACTTTGATATGGAAATAATTGTAATGACATGTAACCACATGTTACGTAAAGTGCATATTAAGAGGAAGCCTCCAAACAACAGACGGATGTTCTTCAACCCTGCAAGTTTCATCTCTGTTTTCTCATATAGTAGTTCCCACATTCTTTTGTTCCAACTCATTTACAATTTCTGGTGGAATGTACATGAAGAGGTCAAGATGCTCTTCTCTTTATAAAAATTTTTATGGTTGATATCATTTCATCTTTATGGATACTAAAATATATTTTTGGCCCATTCCCATCTGAGCAATCATGAAATAAATGCGCAAAAGGACATCAGATCATAGCATGGCACCAATTATCCCTTGCAGTATCCAGTAGTGCATTGCATAGCTCATGCTCAAAGAGGATTTTCAGCTTACATTAACATCCAGCTTTTCAAGAATTAAGGGATCACATTCTATAACGCCATATCTCTTCAAAATCTTCTGCCTACAAGAAAAAAGTTTTGAATAGGTTAAGCAAGGTACATTATCATCAAATAACAGGAGCTGTAAAAGATCATGGAGCCAACACAAAGAACATAATAGACTCGGTATTAAAAAAGTTCAGATAAAAGTGAAACCATATCATAAAGGTGACTCAAAAGCCTATGGTCATCATGACTAAACATCAGTCGACTACATAGCCCTGAGTAGTGCATCAACAAAACACATCTGCACGATTTATGAGAAGCAAAGGTAAATTGGAGAAGCCAAAGGAGGCAGGAATATGAACTTTGAATCTACTGAAACATTTGCAACTGTAGGTCATGGCGATAACGAAGCACATACCTCGACAGAAAGAAAAAAGGAAACAGAGAGGATTTATCGAAACAGGAATTAAGCTATGACCAACCTTATATTCTAGGAAGTCAAACAGAGACAAGATACTAGAACAGAATTTGATAGCTTTCAACTAATGAAATGGATTTTTGAAACCTGCTAAAGACAGAATTCCTCTCTTTCTGCTTATAAATAGAGCGTTAACTGACAACATGAGATCATTTTAGGTAAAAGCCACAGAAAGAAGAACGAGTATTACCCAGGATCCTTGTTAACCATTTTTAGTTTGTGCCTGAATGCTGGTCGAACATCAGGTGGACCTTCCACTAATTGCTTAACTGGAGGTTGGACAAAAGCTGTTTCAGTTAATAATTCTATCAAACGAGTTCCCAGCTGCACATGTATAAATTCAAAAAGTCAAAAACTAGGCTATCTCAGTAACCGAGATGATCCAGCCATTTCAAGGGGGGGAAAGGAAAAGAGAAAAGCCAATCCTCACAAACCTTAGCCTGGGTATCTCGACCCCAAGGTTTAAATTCTTCTTCCTTCACTAGCTTTTTTACTTGGTTAAATCTTTTTCTTTTGATCAAGCCATTAACACGTCTCTGGCGCATCACCTCATCTTTGCCCAGCTCCACTTCAGGTTCAACCATATTCATTTTCTTCCGATTTCTCTTAGCTTTCTCCAGTAGACTCTGGACCATTACCTGAATAATAATGAGTGGACAGAAGAAGATGATTCAAAGATCTGTTCTGAACAAGTATTGGTGATATGAAAACAAAGAGGAAGAACTTCTTCACTTCATGCGGACAATAAGATGCGGGTTGAAACTTATATGACAGTGATGAAGTTTTCAGCATGAAATGCCATCCCAGTTTCATGACAGAGTATTCAGTAACAAGAGGCCTCACTCTCAGTCAATCTAAAGAAGCAAATGAAATCATGATACCTTTTGCTCAACAAAACAGACAATTTGTGAATGGTTAATGCATGTATTTATCCATCGTGCTGCTGCCAGAACACTAGCTTAGATCAAAATGACAAAGTGAGAAACCTCTAACACTCCAACTGAATGACATCCACGAAATGAAAAGGCCGCCACATTATTTGAATATGAACATCAGGCTAACAGAATCAATGAAGATTCATTGCTTTTCTATGTGGTTGATCAAACTTGTAACCATTCAACCTATCTAGTCCAACAGCTAAAACTGAGAAAAATGCAAAAGCCAAAACTCGCCTCCTGCTCAATCGCCATGCCGACATGAACGGCGGCCTGCACGAGCTCAATGCACCCATCCGTGTGCCCCACCATCACCAACCCCATCATCCTGTGCATCAGGATCACCGCCATCTTCTCGGCTGACAGCAAGTCGATGTGCGGCGCGTACGCGGCCTTGTTCTTCTTCGTCCGCTGCGTCCTCTGCTCCCTCTCTATCGCCTCCTTCAGCGGGTCGAACCACCCGAGGAACAGCGCCTTCACGCGGGGCAGGTTGGGCGCCAGCTGCCGGTCCCTCATCTCCCGCTCCAGCTCCCGGTACTCCTCCACCATCCGCTCCCACGCCTCCGTCTCCGCCCTAATCTGCCGCCGCCGCAGCAGGTTATACTTCCGCCGGTCCGCCTCCTTCAGCTCCAGCTCGGCCTCCCGCCTCGCCTTCCGATACACGTTCTTCAGGAAAATCGGGTATATCCAGGGCGGGTCCTGGATGAATATCTTCGGGCGCGGGTCCCGGTCGCCGGCCGCCTGCTCGGTCGCCGGGCTCGGGAAGTCGGCGGCGGGGGCGGCGGCGGGGAGGTTGTGGAGGACGTCGAGGTAGTTGTCGCGGACGGCGTCGCGCGGCGGGGGGAGGCGCGACGGGGACGGCGGCGGGGGGTTGGAGGGAGGGAGGACGGGGGAGGGAATGGGAATGGGGGGGGGGGAAGGGGAGAGAGCGGGAGAGCTTGAAGGGGGAGATGGACGGCTGGTAATGGAGGCGGCTCCTCTGGCGAGATTGGACGGCGGATTTAGAGGCGTAAAGGCGAGCGGCGGAGGGAGGGGAGAAGGAGGTGGAAGGAGGGAAGCGGAAGCCATTGCCGTCGGCGGCGGCGGAGGAGGAGGTGGGAGGAGGAGATAAGCGCCGCGCGCAGAGAGGAACGGGAAGAGGAAGGAGGAAACCTCCCTTAAACCTTGAGAAAATGTTGTGGATAAAAAAAAAATGATAAATATAATGAAACGGGATTCGGACAAATAAAAGATATTTGTCGAGAAAAATCGTGGAGGCTTTCTAAGGTTGAAAGGGGGAAAAAAAAAAGGGACGCCATTCCCTCAAAAGAAAAAAATTATGTCGAATTCAAAAGGTGATTTAGATAATTTTCATATCTACAAATCAAAAAAAATTTTTTTAATACTGAAATTGATTTTACGAACACGAGATATAACATGCAAATTTCATTTTGTATTTACTACGCAGAAAGATATGTTATGAGGATCATGATTTGTTAGCAATTGATTAAAAATGGCTAATAATTGTCATCAAGGATTAATGAATATTGAACATGCCATTTACGACTCATGCACTCTGTAAAGAAGTAAAAGTCTGTAAGTTAGGTGAGAGTTAGATAGGATAGATTAAAAAAACATATGTGACTTACAAGATATATTTTACTCTTTTGAATCTCAATCAATCATGGTAAATTAATCTTGTTCAATATCTTAGCCATAATTAATTTACGACCTACAAAAATACCAAAGTGTGAGAAGTAATTTATCTCCTCAAATGGAAATATCACTAGTATTGAAAAGAAACGACTACACAATAACCTTGGTTGCAGGTTGCAGAATATATGTACTTAATTTACCATCAAGGAGAATTTGCTAATTTTGAGAATTAATTTACAACCATCATGAAAACGAAATCAGGAAATAGGACCATAATTATTTAACATAAAAGTAATTCACTAATAAAAAAACAGAATTTACTATTTTCACGGGAATCACTCCTTTATTCCTTTTTTAAATGGTAGAAATGGAAGTAATTTAGTGTCTTACATAAGGGTGATCACTTAAAATAATATAAGTATAATGGAAACTTAGCAATTGCAACAAATATTTTAGTTATTTATTATAGAAAGGAGTAAATATTTTATCATAAAAAGGATATTGCTACCCAACAACCACGCTAGTGTTGTAACTTTGGTTAAATGTAGAGTTAGCACTTTCCTTATTTTCTCTAAGAATTTAGCTCTAAATTGTGCTATTATGAGAATGCCTAGGCTTGGTAGTTTCCAAATAGAATAGTGCATTAACTCAAATTCATCCCAACTGACCTAGTAAATGGGCCAAACTTTTTGTAATCATATTACACTTATTGCTAGCAACATTTATCAATTGAAAGTCTATTTATAGGTAATTTTTCTCAAATAGTCGTATATGGTGATTCATAAGTTAACAATTTTCAATCATCAAGATTTCACTGAGGAAGGACTTCGCTTCAACTACACTCAAGGAGGTTGGTGTGGGTTAGTTCCTCTATTCGTGGATCAATGAGAGACTGACATGTGGCACATGGAGGGCACAGATTGAAATTAGTACGGTCGGGCATGAGCTAGATCAACGTGGGTCTTTACGGAATCGATTGACGATCTTACCGTGGCACTTAGATCTCGACCCGACCTAACTAACTTTATTATTGCTCACATTCTCGAAAGGAAATTCTATGGAGAGGAGCTCTCAAGAATACTCTATTACTCAAATGAGAGTAAATTATACAAGTGAGGGGGAGCTTCCCTATTTATACAAAAGTATCTCTAATTACAACTATTGATCTATGTGTGATCTAATAATATAAGATCCCAATATTCTTCTAATCAATATGACAATAGAGATTCACTTGATCTAATGATGGTGGTTATTGATTCTCATCAAATTAATCCCATAGTGGACATTAAATCTATTCAATGTTTGAAGGCATCAATCCTTGTTGAACAAATCCGATGGCATAAATTGAATCGCCTTATTAATCCAATGGCTCCAAGGAACCCCTTTGGATCAATGATGTGTCGATCTATGAATAGATGAAGTGACAAATTTTGTCCCGACGGTTGGGGTTGCCAGCATTTGATAGATTGAACGACTCAATTACTATTCTAGTGGATGGTTTGCGGCCAAACACGATCCCAAGGTCGACAGGTTTTTTTTTTTTTTTTTGGACAAAAGGAGATACTACATTCATTCATGAGAAAAACGAGTCTTACAAGACATCGATGGATAGAATTCCGAATAGAGAATTTCCGTAAGAGAAAGAGGGGGAGAGCTCACCCAATTTACAGGAAGTTTTCTAGCTCGGTGTGATCTAGCCACCCAGTCAGCCAACAGGTTAGAAATGCACAAATTCGTAGGGTTTGTGCCACAGCGGCACGTGAAGACGCATCAAGCATGGTTTCACCATTTGGAGCAAGTTGGTCACGCATCACACCGGCGGTTGCCTCGATCGGTCAATGCTTCTGAGGTGGTTATAGGTGACATCATTTTCTACTAGCTAACGGTAGGTCTACTCATTTTCCTTAACTTTACTTGATCTTGAATCTACGGTATGTTTGGGGGGGAGGGGAAAGCAAAGTAACGGGAAAATTGTACCAAATTTCTAGTTCTATATCTTGCCTCTCTCTTGCTTGATGCACTTGTCCGACTTTTTTTTTTTTTTTTTATCGAAAGAATACCATTCACTTAAAAAAAGTCTAGTGAATACAAGTCTAGAGCTTCATAGCATAATAAATCAAACAGGGCAGGCGGGAAATTCATAACCCAATTACAAGGTAGGTAATTTGTCCATTGGGCCTTAGCAATGCAATTCACAATCTCATTAGTTTCTCAGCTGCAGTGGGCCAAAGTGAGGCCCCAGAAGTTCCCCAAAGGAGGCGTGAACTTTCCTACTTGAAGACGCTCGACCTGCTGGGACCAGCTCGGGCCCAATTGCACATCGTCAATTATTCATGTCGGAACATTGGTTCACGGTTCCGACAAATAGATCAGTTAAACAGTTTGCATAGCAAAAATCATGGCAAAACTACCTTGACCTGCAGGCTGAAGTGGAAAGATCACTGAGAGAGCTTATATTCGTGAGGTGCCAGAAGTCCACATGCTTTCCGGTACCTTCAGAAGTTCTTTAGCAGCAGAGAAGCTGTTATCTGCATTTGTCTTGATCTTGAGGCCCCCTGGCTTTTACACTCAATGGTATTGTTCAACTTTCGACAGTGAAAGAAAAAGCTCGGGTCTGGCCAGTCCCGAGCAAGCCTGGTTAAGCACTGTTCCGCCATATAAGTATTAGCCATTCTTAGGCAATTAATATATTTTTTGTAAGTATAATAAGACTCAATCAAGAATCCTAGCTCACCAACGTTGTCCTCAGAGTTTCTTGTACCGTGTAAGTACTGTCGGATGCATGTACAGTACAGGTAAGTGTTACAATCATGCACGCAATAATAATCTGTCTACTATCTGGCCTAAGCAGAACTCAGTTATGCAATGTTGGACAACCTATGAATCCCTCAACATAAATCATCATTCCGTAACATTCTGTTATAAGAGCGTCGCAATGGCAATTTTGAGTTGATAAACAATGAAATACTTGTACTAGATGAATATATGTTTTAATGCTACACTTGCTTGGGTAGTTCAGTAACCTCAATTCTCCTTGTCTGCATAACTCTCATTTTAATAGGACAGAGATACGCCTTCAATGTCACTCGAATGATCTAAAGCCTCAGTGGTCTGCTGCTTCTATGAATCATCAATCAGTTTTTTTCGATAGAAGTCATAGAATTGGCCAGAGAATCAGACAGAACTTCACAGTTGAGCATTCTAATAAGGCTGTTTCATATCCTAATCCTATTCATGTCCTGGATGAGCTTTTAGCTTGCAGATAAGATAAAGATAAAGAGAAAAGAAGAACGAATTCAAAGTGCAGTGAGCAACCAAAAGGGTCCTCAACAATTATTTTTTCGAGCTCAAACCTTGCGACTCCATTGAAGACCCACACAAAAACCAATATACACTCATGTCAATTATGAATACATAGAGCATTGTCCGTCATTCACAATTCACAAAACAGGAGCATGAAAATCAATATCCTAGCAAAAGTGAATCATCTGTCTCACATGTATCAATTTACAGATTTCAAACTGAAAATCTCGATTCTGTACATCATCAACCGGAGTAAAAATCGAAGTAATCTTTCATTACCAACACAGGAAGAGAGGCAAGACGATTTTGTGCAAAGTCCATCAAAAGCACATTCCAAATCCAAGATCATGCAGGGAATACATTGAGGTTAGTTGAAGAGCTGTTGCCATAATTTCTTGCTTGATCAGAGCCAGAAGTGCAACATAGCCTGCTGAAAGAAACATATAGTCTATGATTCTGATTCATAATAAGCAGAAGATCTGTCAGAAAGCTACTGCAACATAAAAGCAAAAGCAGGCTAATGCTAACTTTGGATGCAGGTTTACAAATGGAAACATGCCAAGATAAAGAAAAGTAAGAGAGGCCCGTACTTCTGTTATGGTGACAAGGGGCAAGTCGTAAAGTTGAGTGTCTTTCCTTTTCTTCTCACGCCTCATCTCACGCTGTATTGAATTCAGTTGTTCTCGTATCTCCTTCAGTAAGTTCATTTCCTCTTCATTTTCATGGACGATTTCGCAGCTTCTAGCATTCCTCTCTGTCTCAAGCCGTTCGATTCTTTCACTCAGCTGTTGAAACTCAGACCGATGTTTGGGTACCCTGGCTTTATGGGCTTCTTGAAACCCATCACAGTCAGCGCTCATCTTCTCTCTCAGTCCAGAGTTAGATGGCATCTTATCATGGTTTAGCGAAAGCAGCATCTTCTTTATCCAGTCAGTTTGATCAGTGACCAAATCCGGCTTCCCGAGCCGATCTTCGCCTTTAGATTCCTTCTTACTCCATTCTTTCACCTGAACGTCATGACATTTACAGCTCACGTCACTCTGTGGTACTTCAAAAATATCTTGAATAGTTGTTGGACTAGCAGAGTTCTCAACTGCTTCCTCTGTGTAAAGATTTTCACAATGGTTCATTTGATCAGACTTTGCATTGTCCCATTCACCTGCAGCATAACAAGGTGGTGCACTCACACAGGAAACAATAGCACAGGACCTAGACACGCCATTAGAGTATTCATTATTATCCTGATTAGTGTCCTTATATTCCAATATTTCACTAGCACGATTCCCTAATCTTCTGATCTGCTCCCAAACTGGACTGAAATCCCCATTTGACGAATTTTTTGATTTGCTCTCAGAATTCAAGCTCTCGCCTGTACCTTCCAGATCAGGATTCTCTTCAACTATTCTCGAAACCACGTCTAGATTAGGGAAAACAGATTTTGGCCTTTTCATGATGCCTTTCTGTGGAATAGGATCCTTCAAGCAAATTGGAGGTGAAGAGTTCAATCTCCTCACACCACCGCCATTCAATCCTTTCCCACCATTGGAGACATCTCCTCTTTGCAAAAAAGATTATCCAGAAATCTACTTTCACTGGGTCCCAAATCAGTGTAACCCATGCTCAGAAGCTTATACCGATAAGCTTGGACTTGGAACTCGAGCGAAGCGATCTCCATCTCTTTCTGGTAAATAACATCCTCAAACACTTCCAGGGAGAGGTCGGCATGACACATCTTCTCCTCGGCCATTCTCTTGTACTGGTCGGCCTCCATCTTGACTGCCGCCTTTTCACCCTGCAAGCGCAGTATCATTGACAAGGCCTCACTGGCCGCGGTAGCAGACGCTTCCCGCTCTTCATCTAATTCATCGTAGAGTTTCTGCAGGAGCTGCTGCTGAGCAAAGAGCGCTTCTTTAAGAGCAGCAGCATCCGTTTCAGGCATCCCCAAACAAACGCCAATCTCGGCCATGTATCAGCCCGGAATCGAGCCAACCCGCCTCTGAATTGGACAAGAAAGAAGAGATTTTCTTACTCGAATCAACAAGAACCCAGTGTCACAGGCTCAGTGACCAATCTTGACCCTGTCACAAGATTTTTTATCTACGTCTATCTATGCAGAACTACAGACGAATGGAACCCGAAACGTTCACTCCTATTTTCAACAAATCATGGGAACAAGAAGACAACCAAACGCAAGAAAATTTCAAAACGAGAAAAAGTGAAAAGCGAGGGTGTGGACCATTATACATACCCTTTTCCTTTGGCAGAGAGAAGCTCCCTCTCCCAGTACCGATTTTCCACGCGAACCCCGCCTTCTTTCAAAGGAATGCAGGCGAAAACGCAACACCCGCGACGCCCATCTCCTCTGACGCCCCGAGAAGTCCAAGAAACGCAGCCAAGAACACCGCCCGTTGAGCCTCGGCAGAGGAACAAAGGAGGAAAAGGACCCAACAAGAAAGCAAAAGGAGAAAGCTCGCCGGCGGGAAAGGTGGCGCTTAAAGGCTCGACAAGAAGAGACTGCGAAAAGCGATCGATTTGGCCGTTGGAAGACTCAGTCTTGCAGGCATCAAAGCAGCCCCAGATGGTTGCGTTTTTGCGAAGGAGGAGGAGGAGAAGAAGAGGAAAAGATCGGATCTTTGCGTTGATTGCAAAGCAGGTTATTCAATGGAGGAGAGGGGGTGGTCTGACGGAGAAACGAAGATTAGAACTCACGAACTACTTCCGCAAGAACCAACTCACTTTCCCTATCAAGAAACGGTATTGGCGCTGAGAGGGGGGGGAATATGGAATCAATATCTAGAAAAAAGACAAGAAATAATTAAAAACAGGTCGGAAAATGGACTTTAGTAATTATTGTTTGAGGATTCTGGTGAAGAAAAAAAAAACAATTTGATTCTTTTATTAACTTGCCATCCAATAGGATTAGTTAATGCCCTTAAAAGAACTATTGAGACTTGAAGATTTTACTTATATTTATTAGCTTGTAATCTGATTTGGGTAATTACTGCTTGCATTATGATGAGATAGTGTTCTCATTTGATGAAGCGACCATTGTCCTATACGTTTTTAGAGCTGAAGATTTCATTTTTAATAACGCTCTATTTTGTTGTGTATAAATGCATTAGGATTTTTTTTTTAATTTATGAGAAAAAAACGAATTAGTATTTCCAGGGAAATATACCTGGTTTGACTACAGCAAATCACGTTCTAATTGGCGATAAAATCCAAAAGGGATATGCCCCTTCGGTCTAATTTTGGAACATTTATCCTTGACTTGCGTTCCATCTGTGTTGGCATTGTCGTAATTTGCGTCCCCGAATCCATGATTACCATAAATGACAGTTGGCCCCACCCTTTGCTCTTTCCGTCTTATCGGATGGGCCCTGGAGTTTATCCGTTAAATAAAGGGAAAATTACCCATCAAATTTCGCTCTATTTCAATATAATTCCTAATCAATATTGCCCTAAAATTAAATTAATAAAATAATAAATATTGAACAATTTCACATAGTTCAATGGCAATCAATAAATTTCCATCTTTCCCACATGAGAATGAGAGATTAAAGATTTTAGGAGAGGTTGAGATGGGAGCGATTGTAATTTCAAATATGAATTCGGAAGAAATTCTTAAAACAAAAATTTGATAGTGAGTTAAATTAGTAATATAATAAAATCAATAAAAAAAATTTGGATAGTCAAATTGAAAATGTAAAAAAAAATTAATAATCACATTACATAAATTAAAAATTCAGAAATAATATTATATATTGAGTCGGAGTTCTAAAATCGTATTAAGGACTATATTACACTCTAGAGTTGAAGTTCAATAATTATTCATGTCGTTACTCCTTAATTAAATGAGTGTGCGGGGAACGTGAGGACCCCGCACGTGCCGCTCCTTGGCCGCGAGGAGAGTTTAAGAGCCATCAGGTACGCGACATCATTTGATTCCTCCACCTCCCTCGTCCTTTTTATTTTTCTTTTTCCGACATTTTTTTTTTTCGGTCAAGCTTTTCCCGACTTTAAAAAGCAGTTATTATGGCGCTTCCAACGGCTACTAATGGGGTGTCGCCCCGCGTGCGGAGCGGGGCCCACCGCCGACCCTTAGGACGATCCGAAAGACGGTGCGAGAAACGTGGAAGTTAACGAGCCCGATGTCGACTTCAATAAAAAAAGAAGACCTAGTCAACTGCGCCACGTTGATAAAATAAATTAATAAATATAGTTTTTTTATTTATTGAAAGAACTTATTGAGGAAGAATCCCACTCGTTAAGAATTAAAAAAAGAATTCCGCCAAAGAAAATGATAGAATGAGTTACATTCATTCTTAAATTGGCTGTAAAAAAATATTTTTAAAAAAGCCTGATCAATAAATTTGACTTTTGAATTTAATTCCATATTTATTTATTTTCGACTTTTCAAAAATACAATGTTCACATATTCTTCCTATCATTGTGATTTAATGACACGTGGGCTGTAATGAAAGTTTTAAGTTAAAGCACTAGGGCTTATTTATTCTTATTTATTTTAGGTGAAAAGTTACTTATGTTTGCCTCCAAAATTTAGGCTGCCAATCCTTCGAAAAAGTTATGCTATGGTAAATTGTTACATATGTTATTATTTGTTTGTTTTGAAATATGCAAGCTTTTCCCGTTAAATCAAATCGGGAGCTACAAGATTTGTTAAAAAAACAGACGTGAAATAGCAATTAAAGATTAAAGTCACTCATAACAAACTCATTAAATAAATAAATAAATAATTTGCTAATTGTATTCGAGAACTCGCCCATCTACATCAAATCATCCTCTAAGGATGCGTTTGGTAATTGGCCAAACAATCAAAATTTATATTATTTTGTTTTCGGTATTAGATCTAAAACATAAATTCATTTGATTAAATTTTTGTTGTCAAGAATAGACATGGAACAAAATCAAGGATTTAAAAAAAAAAGCTAATTCTTTGTTTTAGAGAACAGTTCCATAATCAAAACCAATCCACTTTTTTCTCTTTTCTCCTTTTTCTTCTTGTTCTTCTTCCTTCTCTCTTCTTCTTCCGTTGTTGACGCTGTTGTTCACCGTTGTCGTCAGTCGCTGGTTATCAACAATCAATTGGGTGAGATTCGACAAGCTCACCAAAGGCTAACCCAACCACCAATAAGGTTCGACCTCGCTAGATTTAGTGAGGGTGAGCCTTGTTAATGGCTGGACAAACTTCACTAGTGGCTAGGCCAAGCGGAGCCTCATTGGTGGCCAGGTGGACCTCGCTGGTGGTTCGGTAAGCTCACCGATTCTCGCCTAAACAATCGCTATTAACCAATAGCTAATGGCAACGATGAATGTGGCGGTGGTGGTAACGACAGAAGAAGAGAGAACAAAAAAGAACAAGAAGAAAGAATAGAAAAAAATGGGTTGACTTTGATTCCGGAATTGTTCCCTATAACAAAAAATCAACTTTTTTTCTATTCATTGATTCTATTCCAAATTTTACAAAACAAATTTCCGTTTCAAATATATTATTGGGAATAAAATAATAATAATTTTTACTATTTGGCCAATGCTAAATGCGCCCTTAGCGAATGAACTAGTGTAGATGGGCAAGTTATCGAATTCAACTAGCAAATGATTTAACTAATTGATGGGCCTCGCCCAAGTCTCCCTTGGCCACTAGCGAGGCTCGCCCAACCACTGGGGAGCCTCGCCTAGTTGGGTGGGCAAGGCTCGACCTCACTAAGGCTCAGTCGATGAGGCACGGCCTCATCAAGGATCGACAAGGTCGTTGGCCCTCATTTGGTCGGTCGTCGATCATCCCCTAGCCGGCGACCAACCAAAGCTCAAAGAAGAAGAAGAGTAAGAAAAGAAAAAAAATTATTTAAAAATTAAAAGAAAATTATTTGGATTAGAAATTTTGATAACTAAACGCATTCTATCCCAATAGTAGAAATTTTAGACAATTATTAAACATCTTAAAATGTTAAAAAATTGTTCATATGAATAGAATAAAAAAGAGTCATTTCAGATCAAAAATTATTTTCAAAAACAGAATGGTTACCAAACGCATTCTAAGTAAACATCCTCGCTTGAAAACCTGGCATGACCACTTAATCCGGATGAAAGCGGGTTGACCCGAACCATCGCGTACTAATGGCCCAAAAGGAGGAGGAGAAAAACGTGTGCTATTTTCCGCTTCCGCCACGCGGGCCCTAGATTCCGGGCTTAAAATCTGGGCTAAGCCCACCAAATTCCTCCAATATAACTAAATCAACCCACCTATTGGGCCTCGGGACTTGGTCCATGGGCCTGTCTCCTTCATCTAAGCCCATCCGCTGGCCTTCCTCTCCCGACATCGACCGAATCCCAATTTCTTAAAGCTGTCACGGCAATGGCGTGTCCATGACTCCATACGTATACGCAAGCCGGACCCGACTGCTCTCTGCTCCCAATTCCCCCGCTCAGGAAGCATCCAGTGCCCCGTACTTTCGCAGCACTCGAGGCGACAACGACATGAAGTCCTTCTAGGTAATGCGTACGTACTTCACCCACTTCTCAGATCGCTCTGCGGGCTTCGAATTTCGCTGCCCTTTTCGTTCTTCTTCGGGATCGTTTCGTCGTTCTTGGTTTCTTTCGACGGGAAGAATTACCGATGGAGTTAGTGGGTATTCGTGGGTGATGGGATTTCTCACTCTGGGCATCTGGGTTCTCGTGGAATGGTGCAGGAGCTCGGAGACAGGAGCGTCGGAAGTGATCGCCTGATTGCTTTGTGTGGGGGCCCTTCAAAATGGTGCGGCTTTAGATATGATGTCTTCTTGGTTGATGATTGGTGTGAATTGTTTGGTTACGGAGTTTCTGGTTTCGTGCCCGTGACGTTTGAGTTGTTTTCTGGCGCTGCTTCGTGCGCACTTAATGTGGGTGTCTTCTGGCATCATACTGGGACCCTACAATTTCAGTTGATGGGAATTAGAAAATTGAAGTCCAGCAGCACTGCTTTAACATGACACACTTTGAATATTGTGAATTCCCTTTATATTGTGCATGGTTCCTCAATAGTTGGACACGTCCTCCACCTCCTCAGTTACCTTAATAGCCTGAAAACCCTTAGAGCCATTTTTAGTGCTTCTTGTTTTAAGGTTTGTGTACTTCATCGCTCGCTTTGCTGGATCTGCTGCTATTGTTAGGACAGAGTCTGGCGGCTCAAAAGCTGAGAATATGGACTTCATTGTGAATTCCATATGTGGATGAATCTGAATTTAGTTGGAATTGCGGAGTTCAGTCCATAACACTGTTTGGGCCTGATGGGTATGCCCAAGTGGGTTGATTCTTGCTCTTGTGCTGGATTTTTTCAACAAAAGATGAAGTTTGTTATTTTAGTATGTCAAGAGGATATTGTGTCAAATTAGATTCATAAAAGGAAAAACATATTTCCTATTATGGATAGGCAAACATAGTCAGTGCAAAACGGCTGGACTTTGGCAGTTGTCTGTCAAATTATCTTCTAGTCTCTTGGGGGAGGTAAGAGCATTTTTGGAAAGAGTAGAGTTAATGCAAAATGGCTGGAATTCGGCAGTTATCTGTCGGAGTAGTATGTCAGGATTATTTGTTGAGTTTTACAGAACTTTGTTCACTTGAAAACATAGGAAAACTATTATTGTGAAAGAACAATTGCTGGAGTGTTGATGTGTTGAGGGAATTAGAGAGAAACTCATAAAGGTTGAGCCAGAGAACATGTTTCAAAAAATCAATATTGTGCTAGGAACATCGACCATAGAGGGAAGTTTTTCCATTTGAGGGTTTTTTTTTTTTTAGTTGCTCAAAAGACAAAGTAGGTTGACTGTGAGTTCAGTAGAAAAGTTCAGCAACATAGTGATAAAGATTGGAGATCGAGAAGTTTGAAAAAGTGAGCAATAATTAATGAAACTGATATCGGCTCTCCATATGATGCAAGCAATATGGATAAAGTGGAAAACCATATTAGTGGAATGGAAAAACTGATTTTGGTTGTCCATGTGATACAAGCAATATGAATGAAGTGGAAAAGCATTTTACATTTTACCGTGAAATGGAACTTAAATTTAAGGAGAAAAGTTGTAGGAACTCTATTGGCAATGAAGCTTAATGGCATGTAATGCAGCACAGTGAGCAACAGTCTATATACAAAATGAGTTTTGAAATGTGAGAATGCCTGCTAGATGGCTGGGCACTGGAAAAAGGAGAGAGATTAGAAATTAGCATATATGAGGGCAACTTTATGTGAGTGTGACAGAAATGGAAATGAGAGAAGCTCGTATATGAGGTGTTATAAACACATTCAATAGTAGCCTCTCTATGCAGCAGGGGAGAATTGTGTTTTGTGATGAGGATCCTGGTTACCAAAGAAGAAAAAAGTTTTGAAGGGAAACTTTGAGGGAAAATCTTTAATTATTGGATCTTGTGAAATGGAGTAGGAATATTAGCCCTTCCTGCTTTTTGGCATTTTGATCACAGGAGAGGATCACCCCATACATGAAATCAGTCCAACTGATTATGGAAGTAAAATTTTTTAATGGCTTTAGATCTGCCAATTTTATAGATAAAGGTTAACATATGCAGAGTGCCGTCGATATAGAAGGCATTTGGAGACTTTTTTTGCCAAACATCATAGTAAATTGTGGTTGCTCTATTCTTACATTCCACTGCCACATAATTTGCTCTTTAGACTGCAACTTTTGATACTTTAGCTGCCCTTTACTTTGGTACTGCTCTGCTGACACTGTAGTCGATCATGCAGAGTATGTACATTCGCGTTAAGCGAAGTAAGACAACTTACTTTGTCCAGTGTGAACCAACTGAGACAATTCTTAATATCAAGGAGAAACTGCAAAACCTCATGGACCAACCTGCTACTGATCAACGTTTGATCTTGGTAGGGACTGGGGAAGTGCTGGAGGATTCAAAATCACTAGCAGATCAAAAGGTACTAATTCTTCATGTCAGTTTTTCAGCTCTTCATTGCATCACATTAGTTTATTTTATGTTTAGATAGTCCAAGTATTTCATAGATAGTAGTACTGGTGAGATGTTTCTTTCTTCACACATCTCACTTATCCAATGATGTCTATTCAGGTTGAAAATGATGCCGTGGTTGCACTGACCTTGAGGAAAGGTTGTTTCTTGTTCTTGATTTTCTCTTACGATATCAACTTGTATGTTCTCAGCCCCTCTATTTTGCAGATTTATGACTTTTGTAGTGCAGCAGCTCCTTTTTATTTTTGGCTTGGAGAATTGGTTAAGTTTTTGCATCCAAGTTCATTCTTTTCGTCTGCGAGTGTTAAAACAAGTGTAGTCTCACCAGACATTAATATCATTGGGAAAAACAGATTTTGCCTGTATAGCTTTCTCCACATTTCTATCTAGCCTTTATAACTCCTTTTTTGATTCTCAACTACATCAAACTTTTACAAATTTTTCAACCGTCTAAAAGTTTTAGGATTTAGATTTGCTTTTTGATATGATCCTACATCGCCAAAAAATTATAATGAAAAACAGTAGCACTAGTTACATGCTTTGAGTTTTGTCTAATACATCCCGACACTCTTTAAAATTACACTGACAGTCTCATTGGAACCGAAATTTATGAGATCTTTCCAACTTTGCATTTTGTGTCTTTTTCTTAATCCAAGTGGACCAGAAATGTGGATGTGAAGTAATCAGTCCACATAAAAGTCCGTAAGAGACCATAGCACTCCCTCATGGAATGGAACCAAATTGAAATAGACTCGACTCCAGCAGAGTAGAAATCATAGTGGGGTGCTTGGTTTAGTCAGGAATTAGATCAAATTGGGTCTGTTTCATTTTGATCCATTTTCGATGAGCTTTCCTGACTATGACGTGGCACCCCATATAATTATGGTTTGTATATATGGTTGACTTACATTAGTGTTGACATTTTCAGTTTAGTTCAAATAGAAAAGGACACAATTTGTCAAGTAAAAGGGGTTGATCTTTTAATATTTTGGGTCTGACTCGGAGGAATCGGAATAAAGTTCCAAGGGCTGTTAGTGTAAATTTTAGAAATACAAGGGGTGTCGCTACAATGTAATCAGAACTCAGTGGGTGTCACTCTTGTTCATTCAAGATAGCAACCCTTCCAAAATTAAATGGTTGACTACCCCTTCTCCCTGAAGTTTCGAGTTTGTCTCACTATGACCCTTGTTCTTTTTTCTTCTTCTTAGCTCACCTCTTTGACTTCACGATATTGTTCTAATTAACTCTTCTTACTGCCCATAGGAGAATAGCCATAACTTGTCCTTAAGCCTCATTTTGGTCACCTGTTCCCACATGGAATTTGATCATCATCAGAGTTAACTTTAGATTGACATGCCAGTCAGCAAAATTCAGTTGCATTTGTTAATACCATATCACCAATGCTCTTTGAGTCAATTGAGCATTTAACATTTGTCTATAATGCTTTAGATGGTAAAAACCTAGCTAATTTGCAGTCGACGCTGATAATATGTTGTATATCGAACAATTCTATGAAATGTAGAGGGCAAATCTGAGCTGCAAAATTAAAACATCACGGAGGTAATGTGAGACGGACCCAAAGCTTTTGGGGATGAGGCGAAGTCAACCCTAAGTTTTACTTGTGTGATATCACAGTCTGTATATTCTTTTAGCTCCTCTTAGATCAGGATTTATTGAGGAAGGTGCTGTACAGTAAATAAACAAAGGAAATGAGCAATCGCACTGGTTGATGTTTTCCTTTCTGATTGGTTGGTGTTGCACCAATATCATTTTGATCGTTTGTGTATTTATACAACATGTCTCTAAAAGGACACAAATGCAAAGCAAGCAAAAATGCTATGAGTTGAATATTTAAGCCTTCTGAAGCAGTTAAACTGGAGTGTCAATCTCTCTGTTTCCCAAGAAATGACATGTCATTAATGCTGAATGTTAGGTCTCAGTTTGCTTAAGCCTGCATTTGAGCCTATGTACTTTAATTCTTTGTCGTAATTTGCTTAATGTGTAACACTATAAGTTCATGTCATTGACCCTTCTTGAATTTTTCATCCCCTCTGCATGTTAAATCTCTAAATTTCTAGCAAACCTTCTCTTAACTTATTGAAGTTCAACTGGAATTCGAACACTTGACATAGTTAAGGGAATCTTTCTGCATACTTGTGTACTGCACGACTTCCAAGATCTGGTCATCGCTGGGTGTGTTCTTTAGGATTATCTGTAACAAACTACATCAATTAAGGCTAATTTTTTCTATTCCTCTTATGTTTATCGTTATAATCTATCTGCCTAGCATGGGTTATGCTGCTTATACTGGTTTGTCATTGTCTTCAGACTTTTGAGCTCTATCTAATTAACAAATATTTTCCTACCACGTTTGTTACATTGCTTCCTTTAAGTTGAATTTGTGATGTCATCGTCTTAGTAATTTGTGTTCCAATCATTGTTGTTTCATTTGATGCTTATATGATAAAGCCCTTCTGGACCCAATTGAAAACTTGTGACAATCTTGTTGTGTCAATGAATAATAATCAATGGACTTTTAAATGAGGTGTCTGCAGGCTTCTTACTGATTAGTATTGATAAGCACTACCATGTAGGGATGCGAGTTTTGTGTAGCATAACTTGATAGTTGTCTAGTATAAACAGATGATTTATCCCTAGAAGCTTGGCTTTTTTTTGTATGATCTCCGGAATTATTTTGTAATATGTAATTATTGGCTTCTTCAGTGGAGTTTTGCTCCCTCCAATCTTATCCGTGGATGCATTTTGAACATTGATTTCCTTTACGTCTTCACTTTGGTAACTCATCCTTTTGTGGGCAGATGACAATGAGTTTGAGGAAGTGAACATTGTTCGGCCAAACGATTATTGCCAATCTGTCGATGGAGATGGAAGCAAATGGTGAACGTAGTGGACACAATCTTCTCTAAGCTCTGTATCAAAGTTTCCTCACTTATGTGAGGATATTGTGATAACTTATCCTGATAAGAAGAGCATGCACTTGAGAAACCCAGGGATCATAAGACGGTAAAGAATTGTATGAAAGTTCGACATTTATTTGACTGTCGGCATGTCAGATAATCGCCGGTTGACAATCTGTAGTTCATTGGAAATTTTTTATTAATCTGTTGCGGATTGAGCTAGTTCTGTTTGGAGAATGCATGCACCATTAATATGGTTTCACCCGAAAGTCCTTTTTTTGCCAGGAAAAGAAACTAATGGCTGTTAAAAAATGAAATGAGCTCAGTCAATCTTAAAGTGACTGCGTTTTAGAGCTCAATGGCTATGATGGAGGAGTTGGAGTAAGGCACTAAAGGAGTCTCTGAGAATGCTTTAGTCATCTGAGGAAAGGGTTTCGGCACAAAGTTTCTTAATTAAAAGCATTTCTGGTTTCGGGATTCGACAACAAAAGTTGATGACTTTTCAAGTGCATTGTGCCGATTTATCGTCGATCGATCTAGACCAGACTTTTGACTTGTATGATTATTTGGTTCGAACATCTTGAAAATCCAGTGTCTACTAGTCGCTCTACCGTTTTGCTCTTGAATTCAAGCGAATCACCCTTTTGGACATCCAAGTGAATTAACCATAGTTTTGCACTCTTATTTATCACCCTGTTTCATTTTTAGTTCATGAGGACCAAACTATAACAAGATATTACCTATTTCAATTCGCTTCAGTAGAGATTGGACGAATATTAAGGACATTTTGCCTTGACATGGTTGACATTTTTGAGCTGCCGATCAGATATGAAGAGCTGTTCATAGCTTTCCCCTTCGAGTAAGATAATGCACAATGTGGTACAAACCAACTGAAGACGATGCAGAAGAGCTCTTCCATAGAACTTTGTGCACTTTAAGGGTGCGTATAATAAAATTTTTGGAATAATGATAATTGATTTTAACAGAAATTGATTTTTTTCTTAATTTCTATTTTAAACCGAGAAAAGCCTAAAAATTTTAGCTTATGATTTATTCTTCAAATCTATTTTTGGAATATAAATCTTTTTCAGAAATAGAAAAATCAAATTGCATTACCAAACGGATTTCTGTTTCAAACTTGTTATGAGGAACAGAGAAACAGAGAAATCAAGAAATAAAAATTTTATCAAGCACAACCTAAAATTTTGGGGAGATCATAAGGATTTCACGCCCATCATGAAATATTTAATTTGAGCCATAACTACTCATTCTATCTAGAAGTGTACACTCCCTTTCCCATGGATTGCAGCACTAGATCTTAAACCAAATTTATCTGGGCATGTCTAGGTTATGTTGGCAAATAAAGATATCTCTAATACGATATCAAGAGAAGAAGCCTAGTGCAACTATCGGAATTTACAATGTATCGCATATAGATTTATCGTTCGATCCACTGACACACGTTGCTTTTACATAAGATAAGAAGTTGCATAAGGGAGTAGAAAGCATATTTATAGTCTAATGGAGTTGGGACGTGGTATATATATACACCTCAAAACCTGCAATTCATTTTTTTCCTTTTAATTTTTTAAATCGTTTCGAATTCTTTTTTTTTTTTTCCATTTTCTTTTATATTGCTCTAAGTAAAGAGAAGGCCCATTTTTCATCATCCTGCTTTTGCTTTTTTCCCTCCTTTTTTTTTTCTTGCAATTTAATATAAGCTTTTTTCCTTAATTGGTTATTCAACCTATCATTGAACATATTATTGTGCTTTCTATTTCATACATCAGATTTATTGATCCGTGTGTATTTTATGATTCTACAGTTTATTTATGTACTTTTTTTTTACCTTATCATAGTCTTTCAAAATATTTGCAATCAAATCCAAATAGCAAATGCAAGTAATTCATTTTATTTTATTTTTCCTTAGTTCTACTTGTGAATAAGAAAATAGGATATAATGGATCTGTTTTGGTGTTACGGTCAAATGCTATGGTACTATATTATTTACGTTTAACTGGTCTCTACATCGTATATATGATGTACAAAGAGAAAACTCACATAATGTCACTTGTTTTATGATCTTAAAATAAGATGAGTGGAAAGCATTTTTAAGAAATGCCAATCTCGACATTCTAGGTAGACTTCTTTTATTTTCCTTTTCTTTAAAGAAAAAAAATATAACGTTTTGTTTTGATTGAGGAATTGTGTTAAGTAAAGAAGGTAATTTGTTGCGCAACATTGATTAGATTTTTGCTATTTCCAATTATATTAAGATAATTGGTTGGTAAATAGAAAAATGATGATGGGGCCTTCTTCGGAATTATCTTATTTGGTTTACCAAGTCTAGCGAGGAGGTGAGAAAATTTATTTTTGGTTTTTCACCTTTTCTTTTGTGATAATATTTCTTTTTCCTTAATGACTTCAAAAGTAAATGAATAGAGGTTTTTTTTTTTTTTAATGCTTAGATTATAATGGCGCGTTTGATAACGATTCTATTCTCGGGAGCCGATTTTGACTAGAAATGATTATTTTTTATTCTGTTTTCGGGAATTAATTCTAAGTAAAAAAGCGCGTTTGGTAACTGTTCAAAATTTTTTATTCGGAATAGAATTGCGTTTGATACCGTATTGATTGATTATATTCCAAATTAATTTATTTTGATTTTTAAATAATTTTTTTTTTTTTTTTTTTTTTTCCCTTTTTCCTATTCTTCTTCTTCATTTGGTCGGTCACCGAACCGGCGACCGGCCAGACGAGGGCCGGCGATGCTTCGACCTTCGTCGACCGAGCCTCGCTAGTAGCTAGGCGAGCCTCGTTGGCCGGTGGGGCGAGGCCCCGCTTGGCAGCCCGGGCGCCGAGCACCGGTGAGGCCGGCCTGGCCACCGGAGAGGCTGGGCCTCGCCAGGTCTGGCGAGGCCAAGCCTCGCCGGTGGCTAAGCTTGCCTTCGGCGAGCTCGCCGGACCTCGCCCTGGCTTGGCGAGCCTCCGGCGACCGGCAGCGGTGAGCGGCGATGGGCGGCTACGGGTGGTGGCGAACGGCAATTGGGATGACGAAAGGGAAGAGTAAGGGTTTCACCGTTTTGATTCTTTTTCTAATTCTCGGACAGGGAATCAATTTTTTTTTATTCTCAAATCTTGTCCAAAATTGTTCCCGGAAACAAAAATTTTACCAAACACAATTCTCGTTCCAAACTGATTCCGAGAACAAAAAATCAGAATCTAGCACTGTTTGACACGTTGCCAAACAGGCCTTAATTGTCTTTAGAATTTTCCAATGGGTTTTCTCACTTTTACAAGTTTTATTTATTTGATTTTCAAGTGATTTCGTTTGGGTCAAAACTCAGCATTTTGTGTAATATAAAAAGAAATTAAACGAAGTATTTTATTGTGCTGATTGGTCTTTGCACTTAGGAAAAATTTCAAAATATGATTATCACCCCATCTACATATGATAAAGATGTGATTTAAAGCAAGACAATTGGATATGCTACTAATGAATATGTGACTACGTTTATATAGTTAAAACTCTGTATAATACATACGTTCCCATGTATAGCAAAATATATATATATATTATTTAATTCAAAAGTAAGTGCAATAGTATAATCCAAGCAAATTAATAAAAGAAAAAAAATCAATTTTATGATTTCAAAACTAGGGATGATTGGTTCCTGGTTCTCAAACATTATAATTGGGGATTGGATCTGGTTTTAGTTCGGTCTAATGGAACTGATCACTTATTTCTTCTCACTTTTCTTTTTCAACTACTTGGAACCGAACCGAAATAGTGTTTAGTTAACACTTTACTAATTTTGCTAAAGGAATTATAAAATAATAAAATTATATTTAGTATGTTTGGTCCAATTTAGTTCGGTTCCCCCTTGGAACTAGGAATCGGATTGCCCGTACATCGGTTCCACTTTTAGGAATCGAAAATTAGACCAAACCGGTAGGTTCGCATGGCTCTCGATTTGGATTATCCATTTTGCACGACCCTATTCAAATTTTAGTAATTCTTTGTCCTTATAACTATAAGATGGATACTAATCTATCATTTTGGCTCCATTTGTTTCGAAAAAATTAAAATATTTAAACAAAAATTGTTGTCAATAGTAAAAATATTTTTCATCAGCTAATTATTTCATGCAATATAAATGATTATTTTTAAGAAAATATTTTCCAAATCTTTCATTATTTACCAAACAAATAGAGCCTTGATTCAAACGAAATAGATTGTTGATTAACCTTATGCTCCCATGTAATTTCCTACTTAGCGCAGACATCATTCGAGCATTAAATGTAAGCTAAATGATTTAATTTTTGAGGGTAAATTATCCCAATTTCCTTGGATTCTAGTCAAAATTTTTGTATAAAATTATCCAAACTACAAAAAAAAAAAAAAATCAAGAGAAATAGGAACTTATGGATTATTCCCTTTTTCCTTTTCCATTAAAATATGGATCATGGAGCCCAAAACCTCCCTTATCCCCTCAAGCTCTGCAACTGTAAAAACACAATCCTCTCCCTCTCTCCCTCTCTCTCTCTCCAACCATGGCGCTTGCTCCCTCCAAGCTCCTTCCTTTCCCCCTCGTCCACCGCTCTCTCTCCCGGAGCTTCCCTCATCCCCGCCCCCGGCCCTCCTCCCCCTCCCGCCAACCTTTCCGGGGGTCCTCTGCGCCAAGAGGACCGGCAAGCAGAGGTACCCTTCCGAGAAGAAGAAGCTCAGGCAGCAGAGACGAGCCCCCGGCGACGTCAAGGACAAGTTCGAGGGCACCTGGAGGCTCTCGAGGCTCGCCGTCCCGGTCGCCGACGACCCCGGCGAGGATTTCCTCGGCGTCTCCGATGGGCTGCTCCGAGAAATCGCCGAAGTCCTCGAGTTTCCGGTGAAACTTTGTGATCCTTTTTTTGTTTGTGGGATTTTTTTTTCTGTGGGTTTTTTCAGTTGGGTTCTTTTGGATTGGCGGGCGTGTTGGTCGAGTGGGAATGGGTCGGTTTTAGAATTGGCGTCCGGCTATTCATCGTAGAGTTGAATTTGTGCTGGTGGGGAAGCCATTTTGCTTTGTTGACTGAGACTTTTTCTTGTGTTATAAGGTCGCTTCGATGTTGCCCGCAGAAGCTTTTTGCGTGGTGAGGAAATCGTTTGATGCGAGAAAGGTACGTGTTTGAAAGAGAAGTTGGTCTTGAATTGTTCCATGTCGTATGTCAAGTGCAATAAGGTAATATGGCATTCGAGAGCCTTTTATAATGTATATGTATGTGTATGTGTGGCATCTGGTTTGTGTTGGAATCTCCTTGACATACTCCTCATTTGAGATCATTTTGCGCTTTTTAACTCGGTTCTTAATGCATTTCATAAGTTGCTGTCTGGAAAGACGTATTCTTTTAAGGATCACAGGAAGATTGTTTGCTTATTGGAAAGACATTACAGTTATAGAATGGTAATGAATATACCATGATGGGAAGAAAACGAATAGTGCACCAACAGATCAGGAAATGGTTCTTAAAGATGGATGAGTCAGCTGTTTAATCATTCTGCAGAATCAGAAGATACCAATTTGAAAAGGAAAAAGAAAACAGTATGGTAAATCAGACTGATAATGCTATCTCCAGCAGTGTTTGCAAGACTTGTGCTCAGTCCTGTTCTGTTACTCTAGTTTTAGGTATGGTTTGAATGATAGTAGCATGGCACTACTGAATTGAAGAATAAGATTTCCAAGTTGCATCGTTTTCTGTTTAGAGTAAGAGTTACCGATTAATGACTGCAATGAGCCGTACACTATGCAATGCTGTAAAGCAGAACTTTATAATTGCTTAATAATTAATTAAACTTTTCTCCTTTTTCTTTTTTTTTTGGTCCCAGATGCTAAAGGAGCCCAAATTTGTGTATACAGTGGATATGGATGCAAATAAGCTTCTGCACCTAGAGCCTCGTACATGGGACTTTATTTCTCGGTTGGAGCCCAAAGTTGGTGTAGTAGAACACATGCTAAATAAAAAGGATACAGGTGATTTGATCAGCATGTTACATGATCGTAAGAAGACCCATGAAGCTACATTGTCAAGAGAGAACAATAATGACCATAATGCTGGATCTAGGAGACATTGCACATCCAATTCCGTAAAAGTACCTAAAATTTCTGTGGTGGGTAGTGGGCCATCCGGTCTCTTTGCTTCTCTTGTGCTTGCTGAACTTGGTGCAGATGTTACTTTAATTGAAAGGGGCCAGCCTGTTGAGCAAAGGGGGCGTGACATTGGTGCGCTCATAGTGCGTCGGATTTTACAGCTAGATAGCAACTTTTGCTTTGGAGAGGTTAAACCTTTGTCCATCTCATTGTTCTGTAGTATGATTTATGAGGCTATATTTTATGAGCAAAGCAGTTATTTGTTTCAGACTTGCTTTTTCTTGTCTAGAAATTCATCATTATTGTTTCTGTGTTTTGACAATTTGCCTAATTTACTAGATCTAAACATTGTAAAAAGAAATAAAAATAGTTGTCTTAAAGAATTGTCATTTTTTTTATTAATTAAATTTGATTTCTCTTGATAGGATGCTGATGTTTTTAACACTTATTAATTTATACAGCCTAAATAGGGTGTAGTTTTGCAGAGAACATGACCTTTTTGTCCTATCTACCATTTTGAAATTCCTTTTGGCTGCTGAGTTTCTTATACTAGTTCTTATGGTCCATATCTACTGTCTGCTGTTAGAGTCATTTATGTGAGGACTTATGCATGGCAGGGTGGTGCAGGTACCTGGAGTGATGGAAAATTGGTAACTAGAATTGGAAGGAACAGCGAAAGTGTATTAGCGGTAATGATCCATGACCTTATTTCCTCTGTGAAGCTTGTGTATTCATATGCAATATTTTCATAAGTTGCTGTGATATAGCTCATTACCCTTCCTTGTAATTTGCTAGTGGCATCCGTTTTTTAGAAAATCCCTAACTTGGATGTTAAATGGTGCATCTTCACCCTCTTATCTACTCTTTTAACCTTTCCCTTCCAATCACCTTATCACAGGGTGAATAGGACGGCCGCAATGACCAGAATGTAGTATCTGCTAATCTAGATCATATTACTTCTCTGGAAGCATAATGGCAAGCTCTCATACCATTTAAATGTTGCCTTTTCCGGATGTGAGTTTAGGCAACAGATGCATAGTCATTTCCTAGCGCACGTTTTTTAGTCTTTATTTTTCAGTTAGGTCTGCCTATGTCACTGAACTGAACTGATGTATGTTGATGAAAGCTGCTCCTTCACTTAGAGAAACTTGAGGACTTCTTGATTGACACTAGGATGCTGAGGCAGTCTAAAAGAAAACCTTGAATCAAGTGCTAGAGTTGGTGTGACTGTTTTCATTGCAAGGTAATAGTGAGGTCAACTCAGAGAGGGTCCTTGAATTTGCATCTCACATTTTTTTTTTTTTCAGCCTGTGGGAGAAATATTGGTCAATATTAAAGTTTGTTGGCCGTGTAATAGGTTATTGGAAGGTGAAAATTTAAATCTTTCTTTCTTTTTATTTTTTATTTTCTTCCAGTTAAAGGATATTTGTTTACCCAGATGCGGAGTGTACAACAGTTACATATATTTTCTACTTATTAAAAGGCATGATAAATATTAAAATCTATTTTGTCTCAAAATAAGAGTAAGATGTATTTATATCACCACACTTGGGTTTTTTGTTTTTACTTTTTTACTTTGTTTTTACTTTTACTTTATTCAGGTGGGACTTAAAACTTCAATCCTCATATCACTTCATTTGAGCTAATTGCTCTAGTGTACTCTATTATGCTGAGTATTGCATCATTAATGTGGAAAGAGGGGAGAAAAAGGTTTGGCTAGTATTTTTCATTTACTTTGTGCCTCCCTCAACATCCTTTAGGCCATCCAGCCCTTGTATGATATTTCATTTGCTTTATAGCACTTTGATAACTGCTCCATCTCAGGTTATGAAAACATTGGTGCATTTTGGAGCTCCCAAAAGCATTTTGGTCAATGGAAAGCCTCATTTGGGAACGGATCGGTTGGTTCCTTTGCTTCGGAATTTTCGGCAGTATCTCCAGCAACTTGGTGTAAGTCATTTTTTTTTTTTTTTTTTTTTTTTTTTTTGGGCTATCCTTTGTGCATGCAATAATGAACTCAATTGCACTAGGTCATTGCTTATTAGCTCATCACTAGTTTCGTGGGTGTTCTTTTTTCTTTTTCTTCTTCTTTTTTTTTTTGGTCTTTAAACATAATTTTGCACAGGTTAACATCATGTTTGGGTCGAGAATGGATAATTTGCTAGTAGAGAATGGGCAGGTTGTGGGGGTCAAAGTCTCTCAGTCAAGCGACAAATCATTATTTGACAGTGAAAAGCTTACAAGTGATGCAGTTGTCCTTGCTGTTGGCCATTCTGCTCGAGATGTGTACCAGATGCTTCTTTCTCATAATGTGGAGTTGGTTCCTAAAGATTTTGCTGTGAGTAAATTAGCCTGGGCAAATTCATCACTTTTGAATTGCTTTTTTTCCTGAATGTAGTATTATGTCCTTTGTGGTTTCACATCTGGATATTCCGTGCCTTTGATTTCCTGATTAGATGGATGATTTTTTCAAATTGCTATTGTAAGTGGTGAGGGATCACCTTCTAGGTCAATATTGTGCACAGGTTCATCCCTGATAGGATATAGTACCCTTAGATATTTTGTTTAACAAGCATGTAGCCCCTCTTGTGTTGTTTAAAGCTGTACTGTACCATGTTGACCATTTAAGTTGAATAAACCTGGAGATGGCCGAAATCCAGTTCTGTTCATTAACATCTAAACACTTACTGAAAAGATAGCATTTAAAATTTGAATGATCAAAACCAGCGCTGGATCAGATAGAGATTTTCAATCTGATCCTTCAAAATTGTGATTTTCAATATGCAAATGCTATACACTGGAATGTAAAGGTTTGAGAATTCAATTAATTGTGTCAAACTGGTCCCTCAACATTGTGATTTTCAATATGCAAATGCTATGTGAATGCAAGGATTTGAAATTTGATTGATTGCGTCAAGGTACAAGAAGAAGCAATTTGGTAATGAATTTCTCAGCTGTTGAGCTAATATTATCCTCTCATCTTCTTTATAGCGATCATTTCAGTTGTTGCTACAATGATATGACCTTTTTATTCCATTTAATAAAATTAATATTAAATTAAATGTTATATTGTTGCATTGCGATCTTGATCGTTACTTCAGCCTTGTTTCAACTTGCGACCCTTGATCTCAAATATATATAGTCCGGTTACTAAAATGTTGGGCATCTTCGGAATCACCTTGTTTGGCAACTCGATCTGTATGCATAATAAGGTCATTCCAAATGTTTGGATACTGGTAATACGAATGAAACTATTAACTGTCGTTTTTCCTTCTATGGTGTCTTGCAGGTAGGTTTGAGGGTTGAACATCCTCAGGAACTAATAAACAGCATACAGGTTGGTGATGCACTTCCCTTTGCTAGTGTATCAATCGATTAGTAAGATGGATGGAGTAACCACCCATGGCTGTTCTTGATGTCTGTAATTTTCTTTCTTTTCCCCCTAATTTTATGGAAAATCTTGGGGCTATGATATCCCTAATGCCATTGAAAATGGGAATAAATCTCTGCTGTCACCTTCTACATTTGTTAGATGGGATAACTGGATCAGAAATATGATCTTTTTTAAGTAGGGTCAAGTGAGCTCTTTAGTTTTGTTAGTTCAATTAGGTTCTCGATGAAGTTACAAATTTGCAATTGAGGTTCTCCAGGTAAATCTGTGAGACTCTTGAAAAAATCCCATGTGTTTTTTTTCACTCAAGCATTAATATACTGCCATGCCTGGAACAGAATGGTATCTGCATATTCTCTTCTCTCATTCTTTCTTCCCTTTCTTTGTTCTCCAACACTGTTGTGGAATCAGTCGCCTCCCAGAATTTGTTAGGCCAACCATCCCTCCGCTTCACACACATGCTTCCCTGAAATTGGTCCACTTGGCACTGTCTTTCCCCAGCCCATGCTGCAGTGCTGCTAAACCTTTTGACTTCAGCAGGGGCTGGTTAGGCTTGGGCTGGAGTTATTGGGAAGAATGAGGAATGGAGTTTTAATCATTAGAAGATCGTGAGATTGGAGGTTTTTCTGCTTAAGGAAGAGTTGTTTGTAGGAAGGAGATTTTGACAGTAGTGAATCATAGGGAGATGAAGCTAGATGACCCTACCACAGATAGAGGGGTGTACAGAAAGCGACAGTGGAGGGCTAGGGAGATTAAGTCTATGTTCAGGGATCTTTTCATCTCTGATCTATGTCTTAGAGACTGCTAAGACCGGAAGCCAACTGGAGAAAAATAACACGGAGAGAGAAGAAATGAGGGATATGGTGTGTGCTTCTTGGAGGATGCTCCTAGTGGATCTGGGTTGTTGAAAGTATATCAGATGTGGGATGAATAAAACAAATCAGGGAGGATGGTGCTGTCAATGAGACCTATATGTGGTGGCAACAATTGTGAAATAAATAAGGGCTTCATTGTTGGGTGTGGTTAACTGTGTGGAGTTATTAATGTACCATGTCGGTGCTTTTGTCGCACTGCACAATGTTAGTATGATTTTTCTATCTTATCTAACCTTATGCCAGTGGTAGTAGATTTCATTTCCATTTTTTACAATATTAGTAGAAGTAACTTGTATTCCTTGCATAATTTAGTATTTTTAGTGAAACAATTCTTTTTCTCAAGGTTATCATGGAGTTAATTTTTTACTTTACAGTACTCAAAACTGGCATCAGAAGTCCGTGGTGGACGTGGAAAAGTACCAGTGGCAGATTACAAGGTTGCCAAGCATATCAGGGGTGAGGATGTTGATTCTCCCCCAAGTTTAGGGACAAACCATGCTTGCTACTCCTTCTGCATGTGTCCTGGTGGACAGGTATGCCTGATAGACATTTTATTTTTGTTGAAAAGATGGTTTGAAATGCTTTATGGTGGTCCATTAGACTTTCTTTCCTCATTTTAGTATAGGGGACAGTTGGCTTCTGCAGAAGTTAGTGATCATATGGCTAACTTAATGAGGAGTTACCCTGACAGATTGATAAATCTTTCCAGTGGATTCGTGACAGAAATTGAAGAGCAGCTAGTAGATAGATAGTGTAGTATATTAATGAAACAGTGCAAAAGTTTTTGGACTGGAAGAGCATATTGAAAACATAGAAAAAAGTTTGCTGGTTTCATGTGTTGGTGTAACTGAAGAACACTTTTCAGGTGGTTCTCACAAGTACTGATCCATCAGAACTTTGTATCAACGGGATGTCTTTTTCCCGGCGTTCATCCAAATGGGCAAATGCTGCTTTAGTTGTCACTGTGTCTGGAATAGAGTTTAATTCATTGAATTGCTCTGGACCCATGGCCGGGGTCTATTTTCAGGTGATTTCTCATTGCTGTTCGGCTTCCACTGTTATGTTGTTTATATTCATGTGCTCATTTAAGTCCAAGTTCATTCAAGGTGTTGACGTTTATACTCTCCGCTTACTGATCCTTCAATCTTAAGTCCTTAGATGAATGAAATAGGTCAAAAGGAATAGTTTAGTTCAAAATTTAACCTCAATTGAGAGGACTTAATCTCTATTCCTTGTCAGTCTTTAGGAACTGTTCCCATTTTCTGATTTGAATATCTTACTATTTCAGAGGGATCTTGAAAAGAAAGCAGCTATTATGGGTGGGGGAAATTTTGTTGTGCCTGTGCAAACAGTGACTGATTTTCTTGAGAATAAGTTATCAGGTAGTTTCTCATATCATTATCCCACTTGTCTTAGAATAAATTACAATTGAGTTAAGTAATGGAAAGAAAACTGTCCATTTGTCATTTAACTTGGGAATATTTAATTTTCTTAGGAACATCCGTGCCACCCTCGAGCTATCGGTTAGGAGTAAAAGCAGCAAATCTTCACAATCTCTTCCCTATCCATATAACAGAGGCTTTGAAGCATTCGATTGTCGCATTTGATCAGGAGGTTGAGTTCTTTCTTAGTTTCGTAGTCATCTGTTAACATTTTTCCTTTTAGACTATTCAGTAGATGTGGTGTCACAAAATAACTTATATAGCCAAATTATTGACTTCCAGTTACCAGGTTTTATCTCCAAGGATGCACTTCTTCATGGGGTAGAGGTAATATACATTTACTACTCTGTTGACCTTTTCATGTTCCAGTTTAATAGTATTCAAGTATCACTATCATCTTTGTTGCCGTCATGTCGGGAAAATTACTTCTTGCAGGGATCTGTTTCTGTTTTTGTGCTAGCAATGTTTCTTCAGAGCTTGTTAATCGTTTCCTTCTTTTCTTTTTCTGTAAATTTTCCAGACTAGAACGAGCTCTCCTGTTCAGATTCCACGTTCCTCTGATACTTATGAGAGTGTGTCGCTCAGAGGACTTTATCCAATAGGTGAAGGAGCAGGTTATGCTGGTGGAATTGTTAGTGCTGCAGTTGATGGCATGTATGCTGGTTTAGCTGTCGCTAAAAATTTTGATCTAATCCCTGATGGCATTGAAGCAACTCTGGGGAGGGCTTATGGCACTGGATTTGCTAATTACTAAGATCCCTTTTGGTGTATGAACTAGAAAGTGCAGGCTGTATATACTTTGGCCAGTCTTCTTGCTCATCATAGCTGAGGAAGGTATGAGTTGGTCTTTGGCTTCAGTACTCTACCATGCCTTTCTCCAACCGTATGCTTTGTAATTTTCTTGCTTAGAGCCATAGCTTATAATCAATTGTTTCACGTGCTTAATGTCCTCATAATCTATATGATGCACTTACTGCAGATTTATGGGACTTCTCGATGCGATGTACTTGGTTATGGGTTGTTGACAAGATTCGGAGGGTGCATTGGAAGAGAAGTCCATGAGATGTTTTGGGCTGTCGATTTTTTATAACATTTGGATCTAACTTGCTTAATTTTGACCAAGCATCACCAGTATATGGTGATCTTTGGAGCACAGGATGCAAGTGAGCTTATTCTGGTGGGAGAGGAATTGTTTGAGCTGTAATTGGCAAACTTGAAGAATCAGATGCCAGAGAAGTTTATGAGTTTGTTGTCATCTTGAGTGGACACCGTGATCATTTACAGTACAGATTGACTGATGGGAGCTAAAGTTCAACCAAGATTGACTGAAGACCTGCTTTCTGTTATTTCAAGGTATCATGCAAAATTTTGTTACATAGCTTTAAGTTTATGAGGATAAGAATCATCTTAGCTCTCTTGCTTTGTTTGATGTCAGTTTATATTGGACAGCATGATGAATAATGTAACTCTGATGATGTCAGAGCATAACCATTAGAAGGTCATTCAAATATCTGTGTAAAAGATCAATATTTGTCTACAATAGACATGAATCTCGACGTAAAAACTCATACGTGGTGCTGGGCTTGGATTTAATTTGTCATGTCTCACAACTGTCCCATAGTTGACATTAGTTAGTATCTCCTTAGTAGGATTAATTGGCTTGTCAAAATGATTGCACTAAACTCAACCCCTTTTTATTTGGCGGTTGGTCTAGATCTTCCTTAACTACAAATGTCCTTTACACTGACTGACTCTTGCCTATGGAAATGTCTGTCGACCAGATCTTGATTCCATAGTTGCCCCATATCATGTCGAACTCTTTTCTAATCATGATGAAGGATCATTATACTTTTGACCTTGGCATTAGAGATGAAGTCGGATTCCATGCATGATATGTTTGGAGTGGTAATGACAGCGGAAGCTACACAGGAAGAATGATAAATCTTTCCAGAGATATAGTTAGGCCGAATTATTGCAAAGTATCAAGACTGCTTTTGTTCTTGAGACTTTCACATTTAATTTTATGTTCTCTGTGATCACCATTAGCATTTGAAGTTCAATGTACTGGAGACTCATATCCAATTCAAATCTCGCTGTGATCAACCAATGTTCTTGATCACCTTAGTTCAGGAATTTGAAGTCATTGTGTTGTTAAATGTCTGGTTTGAGGACTCTACCAATTCTCAAGTTTTTAAACAAAATGTAATGTCGTCTTTCAAGTTGGAACTTCCAATCGGTTAAGCTACCTATTTGAACTATTATACAATGTTCGAATCTGCTCATTTAGTGACTATGGAAATTTAGGTTGGATGGTCTTTGGGTAAATCAAACTGGCTTTTCTTTAGCACTCCAATTTAGTCTGTCTAGGCTTGTTGAATGGAGGCGTTTTGATTCAAACCTAAGGACACAGCTCAAGCTCGTTTGGAACTGCATACGGAAATTCCATAGATTATGACCAAAAAGGAGGAGAAAAACATAAGCAGTCACCATAGACTAAAGCTCATTCAATCTAAGACCTGAGGCTAAATGGCAGGCCGAATTCGGGCATAATGTTGTTAACCCAGTCGGCCTACTTGCTTCTAGAAAGGCCTAGTGGACTCAAGGATTATGTGCATTTGAGTGAAAGAAACATGGTCCACGGGCGATGTTTGGTCTGTATCATGCATGCCTATGAACTATCCTAAATTGTGCAAACAAACACTTGCTGTCGATCCAACATTGCGCGTGGAAGTGATTTTTTCCCTCTCGCAACATGATCTCACCCAATGTTGCCGGTCATGTGCGGCTTCATCATAGATATGGAGAAATTCTTCCAAAGGACCTAAGTATATGGACCAGGCGCAACCGCACCTGCCAAATAAATTTGAACTGCATTTAGTACGATCCACCCGGTCCTTGACTCGGGCAAGACTTTCTCGAAAGAAGGGAACGCTTGTGGACATTCGGTGCATGAGCTCGTGACATTGACAAGACGACGCCATCATATGGCCAAAGATCAAATGCATCTGCTGACAGAGAGACGCCAAAACACCCAGAAATGATCAGTTCTTGCGGATCTGCAGATCTCCTCACTGTCTCGTGCCATGCCATAAGTCCTTTTGGTGTTTGTCTATGTAGTATGTACCATTTATCTAAGGCATCCAATGTGCCCTAAACCTCAATGCAGAGACAAAAACATGAATCGGCGGGAACAGTGCAGAAACAAAACCATCGCTGAGCCAATTTCCTTGTCCCCCACAATTAATGCCTGTGGAGAAAACTCACAGACAGAGACTGAGAGTACTCACAATAGGTGACAAATTTCAATAAAGAACAATACATATACATATGCATGTACGTACATACATATATTTTTTATTAAAAAAAAATCTGAAGGTCTTTCCAAACCTCTAATAAGAAAAGAGAAAATGAATTGTTTGGGAGATGAAGAGCACAGGAAGATGCAATGCCTTTGATTCACCATAATTGGGGTTTGCATTTTTCTTGCACATGATTGCCCATCCTTGGGTCCATTTATAATTGCAAAAAGGGAAAAAAGAGAGAATCGAAAAAAAAGAAGAAAAAGAAGATGGTTGTGAGGAACCTCCATTTGAGTATTGGGTACTTTATACAAAATCACTGCTCATGCACGCCATAATGCACTTCTCAAATCAGTGTCTAATGTGGAGGGGCATTACTACTCCATAGGAGCCAAATTGGCCAGAGAACATGACCAAAAAATGATTGTTTTGCTTAATCATTGTATTTGCACGCGCACATGCCCACAGAAATTAGAAATAGATAAAACGTTTGGTTGATTGTATCTTGTGTGGAATTTGGGAGATTCAATGCCCCTTGAACACGCATTCATAGCGCCCAATCATTTGGCTTGCACAGCAGAGTGAAGGTGATAAAGGTGATTGTTATCCATGATTGAGCATATTTCTTTAAGCAAAAGAATTTTCTGCAAATTAGTTTTATGGTCTTTTGCCTATTTGTTTTGTTGAAAAATGATCGGTCAACAGAAAACTATTTAAGGTTAAAGGAAATATGCGTGTTTCAATTATGAAAATGGAATTCCCTAACCCAAAAAGGGAAAATAATTTTTTACATTATGAAGTTTTCCTCGAAGTTTTGCTCAAAACAAAGACGAAACCAAATAGTGTTTTTCTTGGTTGGAAAAGCAAATAGTTCTTGATAATTGGTATACAGAACATTTTTTAGATCAACTTTAAAATAAGCAATTTTCAGAGAGAGAGGAAGCAAAGGTGTAAAAGGTTGTTGCAAGAGCTACCAGACCCCAGCTACAATATTATCGAAGCCGTGACCATAGGGCATGGCATTGGTAGGATTGGACAACCCCCATGACATCTGAACTGTGAGATTTGACCTAGGTTGCGTGTTCTCAACAAATATCCAATCTCCCTTGGGTGGGGCAAGACCTAGACCTAGGGGTCGCACGACCGCAGCAAGTGGTCAATTTGAGATTTGCATGATCCTGCCTCCAACGAGCAGGTGCCATCGCTTGTCTGTCTCTAGTTCCTTCCCAAATGCACACACAAGGGCAGAAGAGGATACATCTTTAGTCGATACATGGGATATTTATAATTGAAAAATGAAAATGCTCATCAAAGGGCATACTTTCTTGAAATGCCAAATTATTTTTTTGGGGCGGGAGGGAGGGGGGTTTGCTTTGAGCATTGAGCTTTGAGCATTGTCAAGGCAGTTTCGAACCCGAATTCTTTCATAAAAGTTGTTACCAAATACTAAATCTTATATTCAAAGAACTTTCGGTGCTAGAAGTTGCTTTGAAAAGCATCCTCGAATGCATGCATGGACATATAATATAAAAAAAGAGGAAGAAGTTGGGGGATCATATTTTTTTTATTGTAAAAGATCCAAGATACTATGTTCCTATAGTTATGAACTCATGGGTCACCTCATCACATGTGAACCGACCGAATTTCGCAACAATTGTCATTTTCAGTCGAGCTAACGAGAGGTGGGAAGGGGCCATCTCCCTTTTGCCGGAATCAGTTAAACTTCAGCTCAACTCAACGTTTTCCGAGACAGCATATTCACAAATTTCGTTTCTCCCCCCCTCGATTAATTAAATGCGAGAAGATGACAATTCGAATTTTCTCTTTAATGATTCGTGATAACTACGTCGCGACGGGCGCAAGAAATCTCCACGAAATAAAGCTAAATAAAGAAAAATCCGATCGTAGTGTCTTTTGTCATGGAAATGGAAATTGATTTTATTGGGTATTTTTTTTGCACGTGAAACGAAAAAACAAGTAAATGAATGAATGAGGAAAGCAAAGAGTGTTGGGGGACCAAAGCAGTGATGGGACGAAAAAAAGCTGATGTTGCCCTCCGAGTGCGAGGGTCACGTATCGTGCAGCTGTCCAAATCTATTCACATGGCGACATATATCGCAAGAATTATTCACATTCTCTTTGCACTTGTGTTAGGGCCTTTCATTAGAGTGTAATGATGATTTATTAATTGGTCTTAGCCAAAGCGCTTCAAATTGAGTCCAAAAATAAGAATTATTTGAAACTTGGCCTGACATTCCAATGTAATCTTTCCAGCCTAGAAGTCGTTGATGTACTCGTGTGCCATGTAGAATGGTTAATCTTAATTAATTGCTATGTCAGCGATTCCTTGAGAAAATTGATTGAAAGAATTACAATTGGAATTTTGCAAAGAAATTTAGAACTAAATTGACAAAATGAAAAGTTTAGGGCTAAAAAATTGACTTTTGTATAATATGTTTATGATTGATTGAGTAATTTTTTTGAAACTATTTAATAGAAAATGTAAAGTGAGTACTACTGACTGACTGAAAAATTATTAATCTATAATCAATCTTGAACTTGAAAAAATAGTTATTTAAGGAATGAGAAAATCTAAAAAAAAAAAAAATTAGTAATAAGAAGAATGAAGTATCATTATCTAAGTTATCCTTACATGTGATTCATGGTATATTGAAAGCAAAAGCACCATAGTATTGCTAGGCATGTGCTCGCGGCATTCCATTCTTGAGTTTAGGTGATGGTGGGTGACCAACTATGAAGTTAACATGGGTGAACTTCTACCATTTGACTTTTGTATCCAACCAAATAAAAAAAATTACATGAAAATTTAAAATTGTAAATTAAGTAGGAGCCTTGTGACAATTTGTGCAAACCCATGATTCAAAAAATCTTCAAATTGGAATTTGCATGCGATTAACACGTATATTATGTTGGAAAAGCAAGCTTCGAGGAGCTCATTTTTCATAACAAAACATATATAATCTTCTCCCCGCGGAGCTTCCAATCATGCGATACGACGTGTCTGAATTCTAATTTAAAGACCACTCCCTTTGAATTCGTCCAACCGAAGACGATTCTCATCATTGATGATGGGGCGAGAGGACCTAATTCTAGTACCAATTCACTGTAGAAAGGAAGAGGATTACTCAGTGAAAGTAGCTGCCTTACACTAAGGCATCGCTTTCTTGAGCTCAAAAGCAGCCAGCGACCAAATTGCGAAAGCCAGCTTGAAAGGAAAGGGGACCAAATGGCATGAGCATGGATGGAAAACGTCGCCGTTTTGTAACTTGCTTTATGGCTAATTTAACACCATAAATATCCATGCTTTGAGACCAAACTAATCATGTTTATTATATAACACCATATCATTATCCACGTCATTGTACATCCTAGAAAGTCATTTGACCTCTTAACACGATTTTGATGCTGGACAGCATCGACAAGTCTCGTGACTCGGCTTCACATTGCTCTAGAAATTCTATGGAGAACTCATTTGAGGTTAAATTAAAGGTTAAAAACACACACACAAAAAAAAAAAAAGATGCAATTTATTTCAAATTAATTTTCATTTTGTGAAAAACTTGAAATGGTACCTCAATCTAAATTTCGTATCACGAAAAAATCTAAACTAGTTCTCCTGACTCAAATAATTCAATATCCTATTAAAATAGATATATAGCAAATGTTTGCAGGACATCTAAAGGCGTTTGTTTGTATTTTTTTTTTTTGTTTTTAAACACTTTTTTCGTTTTTTTGTTCGCGGGAACAAAAAGAACAAAAACGCGTTTGGACGCGTTTTGTTTTTTTTGTTCTTTTGTTTCGAACAAAAAAGCAAAAACAGAAACAAGCTAAACACAAAAACAAACACTTTTGAATTTTTCTTCTTTTTCTTCTTATTTTCTTTCTTTTTTTCTTTTCGGTCGCCGGCCTCGCCATGGCCTAAGAACCGGCCGACGAGGGTCGGCGCGGCCTCGCCCAGCACGGCGAGGCTCGCCGGCCCGGCGAGGCCGAGCTCGCCCGGCCAAGGCGAGGCCGACCCCTCGCCCGGCCTACGGCGAGGCTTGGCCTCGCCGGGGCCGGCGAGCCTCGCGTGCTCGGGCGAGGCCGCCGGCCCTCGTCGGCCGTCGCCGGCCATGGCCGAGGCCGGCGACCGGCCAAAAAGAAGAAAAAAAAAAAGAAAAAGAAAAAAAGAAAAAAGAAAAAAAAAAAAGAAAAAAAGGAAAAATAAGAAAAAAATAGAAAAAATAAAAGAAATAAAAAAATTATACAAATTTACCAAACGTGTTTCTATTTATTTTTTGTTCCCGGAACAAGTTTACCAAACGCTTTTTTTTGTTCGAGAAATTGTTCCAGGAACGAAACAATTTTTTCTATTTCGTTCCCTGGAACAATTTTTAAATTTAAACGCAAACAAATGCACCCCTAATGTGTGGAATGACAAATCCAACGTGGAAAAAACCATGTACTTGACATTTATGCATTTTAATGAAGGGTGGATTCCAATAAGGAGTTTTGATTTGGAATTTTTTGTGACACAAAAAAGTTTAATTTTGTTTAGAGAAAAATTTCATGGTAAAGGAAAATATTTTTAAAAAAATTTTAAAAAAATATTTTCTTCATTCTCTGTTAGAAAATTCATTTTTCTAACTTTAAGAGGATATATTTTCTTTGACCATATATAGGATTTCATTGACCGATTATTTTCAACAAACCAAACATGTGAAAATTTTAAAAATTAATTTGTGGAATTATTTTCACTCAAATAAACACACCTTAACATAAATGTATCATAAGATACTGGTTTGCAATTTTCCGTCCTATATTAAAATCAATTTTTTATTTGGAGGATCCTCTGTTTTTATTCTTTTTCTTTTTCAGGCTTTCTATGCTGGCACTGCTGCCCTTGGTCTCCCCTTGGTCGACTTTTTTGCTTTGCGGAAAGTGTCCTAGGGGCTGCTTTTCGAGCAATTGATTAATTAGTTCGAAGTGACTTTTATTATTGGCTTTGGCCGCATGATGTGTGTTTTTTTTAATGCAATGCCAGAGTTCAAAAAGTTCAATGCGCTGTCGCACGTTTTATTTTCCTTTTTCGCACCTTATTTTCCCCAGCAGATTCACTATCACATTAATTCCGTGAAATGAAGAATAATGCCTCTTGAGAGGGGGTGACCATAACGAAAAGCCTATATTTTATAAAAAAAATTGGCCAATTTGCTTGCCCTTATTTGTTATTCTTGACTTCCCCTTCAACAGTATTTTGAGTTCAGGGTGCATTTGTTTAGACGTAAATTGCTTTGATAAATAATATTTGCAAAAAGTTTAAGTATTTTGAGTTTAGGGTGCACTTGTTTCAAGAAAAATGTATTGTTCAGAAACTATTTTCTTGAAACTATTCACTTGGATGGCTTATAAAATTAAACGAATGAAAACTTTTTTAATAATCCACGATATTATTCAGACATAAATTGTTGTCGATAACGCAACCTTTTTTATTGACTAATTATTTTAAAAGATATGATTGATTTTTTTTTTTGGGGAAAATACTCTCTAAATCATCTATTTTTTGCAAAATAAATGGAGTCTAAAAAAGAAGTTCCATGGTATGAAAGATGATGTGGGTATTGGATCAATACAAAAGAAATCACCATAAGATTTATAGCTCAACCTCATGCACGTGTGTGTGTTAGTTAAGCAAAACAACAAAATACAAGTACCATCAAGTGAAAATCACAAAAAGCATAACAATAAATTTTATTTTTCATGTCTAAAAAATAAAAAAATAAAAAAAAGAAACCAGTGAAAGGCTTGCTAAAATCCATCATAGACCTCCCTTAATAACAAGTCTTCAACTTGCTATGATCATTGGGCAATCATTCGAGTGCCTAATTCTCTAAAAAAAATATCATCTTCAGGTCTAATCCCAATTCTATCATGAATTTTTTTGTCAAAAAATATCTTAACTCCCTCTCTAATCCTAAATCTGTCCACATGTCAAAAACTTACCACTAGTTGCCACAAAATCACTAACATTGGAGTCAATCTTCATCAATATTCTCAAATTCATATGGAACAAGAGTAATCTTTTGATATTGACAATCGTAAAGAAATTGGTGCCGATTTTTAAAAATGTGAGTGGATTTGAAATTACAATAAAAATTTATGAGCATTTTTAAATAAAAAGATTTGGGACAAAATTGGAATTAGACCTAAAATTGGGCATATGTTATGGAATTGGCCCGTCATTCAAGTTAGAAAGAATTAATGACCCGCTCAAATCCATCCACTAGATGAAAATCCTCCAAATCAAAATCGAAGTCAGCGCTTGATCTGCACAAACTCAATTTGAACTTTCGATTTGTGTACTTTTCTTTTTCGTCCAATTAGAAAATTCAAGTGTGTAGACTCGAACCGAATCAAGAGGTAGGCAGTCGCCATCGGATCGACCGAGATCTCCAAAATGCTCACCCCCACGGAACAGGCCGCGCGATAACCGAGGCGTCTTGGAAACGGCCGAAACTGTCCCGCCCGTCTCTCGGTCTTTTTACACCGATCTTACGTAACCTCGGATCTCTCTCTCTCTCTCTCTCTCTCTCGACAACGTCCATCAACCTTAAAGTTTCCGAAAAAAAAAAATAATAATAAGAAAAAGTTAGACCGTTGCAATTTTTTCGGCGGCGATCCCGGGAGTTTGACGAGGTTCCGGAGGAGGATCCTATCCCGGCGTTTCCGAGGAGACGTGGGGGCCTAATCGGGTGCGGCCGGGTCTACGTTCCGGTCAACCGAACAAAAATCGCGTGCGGAGAAGAGGAGGAAGACTTTTCAGAGTCGCGCGCGGAAAACGAGCTTGCTCTTGCGTTGACCGCATATTCCTCGATCCGCGAGCTCGAGATCCCCCCGGATCGTCCTTGTCTCCTGGATCACGACACGTGTCCCTCTTGCTTTAGAACTCAATAGGGCCGTGCCAACGACGCGCCTCTGGCTACGGCCGTTGGCAGTGACCCTAATTTTGGTCGACGAGTATTTTGTTAGATACATTATAACACTCTCTCTTAAGTAGGTAATTAGAGTGCGCATGATAAAATTTCTAATAAAAAATTGAGAAGTTAAAAATTTTAATTTCTGATTTTTATTTTTTAAATCTATTTTTTAAATAAAAATTTGTTGAGAAATAAAAAAATCAAATTGTACGTTATCAAATGGATTTTATTCTAAATTTGTTATGAAAAACAGAGAAATAAAAAAATAGAAAAATAAAAATTTTATCATGCCCGCTTAGTGGTCTGAAAAATTTTGAATTCAGGTTCTTTAAAGTTTTGATATTATGCGAGATTTGAAAAGACATTTAAAAACTTAATTTGTTAGAAGAAATCATAGATTTATTATTTAAATATTCTAACAAGTGTGATCACGAGTTCAAACCTATGGAAAAAAATCTCTTTTGGAGCCATCATTTGTAGACCACGGGGCGGGGCAAAGACTAATGTAGGATGATGGGATTAGCCGCTCGGGATTGCCTCACGAAAAGTCGCGCATATCAACACTTGGAGATCGCATGGGATTTATCTACTTATGCAACGTTAGTTCGCTCCATTTAATACGCTTTCACAACAGGTCCCCAGCAACGTGTTGGTTCCTTCGCCCTTGCCCTCGCTCCCTGGCTCGCGGATGCATCGGCTTCACGGAGTGGTGACGCGTCAATGAACGTCACGTGATCAAGTGGTCACCCTCGTTTTCCAAAGTGCTCGTCATCCTCGCGATACGAAAATTAGAAGATGAAAAATATTAAGTCCATGTCGCAGCCCTCGACTTGTCTAATGAAGGTTCCTTTCTTCGGACTTTAAAAAGAAACAAAACTAATTTCTTGTTTTCCCGTTTGTTGGAAAATGTGATTCATTTTCTAGAATTTCCTAAAGTTGCTAAATTTTTAGAATTTCTTGGATGAAACTCCTGGAAGAAAGAGAAACATATAGAAGCACATGTTTAGATCTCTCTAGAAGAAAAGAGGATAAATTACAATTTAGAACTCTCTAGATTAAGCCTAAGTGGACAACATTCTACATAAATCTAGAATGTTGGTAGAGCACCTATAAATAGGAAAGAGGGGAGAGCATACAAGAACAACAAATGTAAAGGCGTGAGGGGAAAACCCTCCACCTTTGTGTGTGGTGGAAAACCCTCCACCGTCTAAGACCTCCACCAATCTCCATTAAACTATTTCCTTCAACTAATGAAACTATTTTCCCCCATATCCATGTTCTTTGTCTTTCAATTATCTTATCTTGTCTCTTGTCTATTCTCTACAAAATATACCATACACCTGCACACGTCACTAACCAAAAACTATAACTAATACCAAAACGATGCTTCCGTAGCGCAACAATCCAAAATTTTTTTTAACACCGTCGAAATTTAGAATGTTATGATTCGAGTGTTGCGAAAGTTTCAAGGGTTCCAGATTTGAAAAGAATTAAAAGCACGCGAGACGTGAGAAGGGCTCGGTCTCTCTATTTTGGCGGGTTGAATATGTCCGTTCGATTGTTTTCTTGTTAGGTAAAAAACGACATCCGCATAATAATTTAATTTTAGCAAAAATGTCCATTAGGGAGGCGACACCAGCCGACAAAGTGGGAGGCTGAGGGTCAGGGGGAGGAAGATCAGAGCTAGGGTTAGGGTTTGCTGTGTTGGGTATTCTTGAATGTGTTGATTACTTCCTCTTGTTATGTGACCCGACGATGAGAGCTCGACTGCGACGTTAATGTCGCCGCTCTGACAGCACCCTAATCTCGTCTTTCTAGAGAGAAAGAGAGAGAGAGAGAGATTGCCAGGATGTTCGTCGGCCTGTTTCCTCGTCCTGCTACCGAGTCTTTCTGCATCGCAATCATCATCTTTTCTTAGCCATGCAATGCGCCAACGGGGAATATCCATCGTCCGCATCGATAAAAAAAAAACCAGAAGAAAGCGATGAAACAGATGCGTCTGCATGAAACCGTGAACTTTCGTCTGCATTTCATTTGGCCGGCCGGCGTGCGTATCGAACTGTAAGGTCTAAGCATCTATGGAGGAATGGTTTCGGCATGGCTAATGCCGATGCCGATAGCCGTCGTTCCAGAGTTTCAAAACATATGCAATGCGTGGCTTGCTCCATCGTACAGGACCACCGCGAACGAGACGAGACGGAGATCGGATTCATTGGTGGGTTTCTACGCTTTTGAATGCTGCATGTGGGTCAAATTTAATGCTGCCCTTTTCGATAGTATCTCCTCGCCTTTTGCTACCGGTTTGACGCGATACGACGGCGTTATCGAGGTCCCGTTTGTTCCTTGAAAATTAATTAGCAATTTGAAAAATATTTTCCAAACTTTGATAGTTGTTATTGACTAGAAAAAAAATGAGTCGAGGTGACTTGATTTTATCGGACCCTCTAAGCTTCGAGTTCTCAGTTAGACATTGGGTTGACTAAGTATTCTCCGAATGGAGATAGATATGTTGCCAATATAATACTATACTATCTGTTGTGAACAGTAAAATTAAACAGAAATAATAACTTTGAGAAAGTGAAAACACAAATTAAATATAGACTTACTTAATTGCTATAAAATTGTAACATAATTAAACAAGATGTGAGGTACGGATTACTGATTCTTTCCTAAGGTAATTAGTTTTGACCAACAATGTTTTGTAGATTTATAAACCATGCTTTTGAAGATACAAGACCTGGATCCCGTTTGTATTAGCATTATTCAAACAAGACTCAATTGAACTTTTTCTCAAATTGATACACTTAGACATGTTTATAGAGTTGGACAGGACATGATATAAAGAGACACAATTGCCGTAGAAAATTAAAAGGATATGTCCTGAAGAGACATAAGTAATGCAGAAAACTAAAAGGACATGACCCGAAAAGACAAAATTGCTATAGAAAACTAAAGGGGTATGATCCGAAAAGAAATAACTTTAAAGACACTTTTGTTAAGCCATTAACTCGTAATTTAAACTAGATAGATAGATAGATAGATATAGATATAGATAACGAGAACAAGGACTAAAGCCATATGTGTACACAAGATTAAAATGAAGAAAATGAGATTGGATCGAGTTGAAGGGGAGAGAGAAGAGATTATAAAAGTAGCGAGATTGCTAGGGGTGAGCGAAAGAGAATAATTTGGATAATTATTCATAATTAACTATCATAGTAACATTTATTTAGAGTGCTTTTTCAATGCATTATTAATTTTTTTTTTTGGTAAATAATAGTGTGCGACAAAAATTTCATGGCCGAATTTAAATTTAAAAAATAGTCCGTAATTTTTTTAAACCTATCGTGTATATCCACCTCTTTGTCAATTATCATGTAATAAGATAGTGATTCCCACAATCTTGGGATATCTACTCTTCTCTATTTTCTCTTCTTTTCGGATAAACTCTGTTAAAAAAAGCAATTCACAAACACACAACTATTGTTTTGTTTTAGAATATTAATTGTCATTTGCACTTAAACTATATAAAACATGAAAACGCTGTTGGTTGAGTTGAAAGCCTCAATAGCAACCGCGTGCGTGGATGGACTAATATATATTTCAATAAAGAAGGGGTTTCTACATTTTATTAATATTATTATTCCTTTGTTCTTCCTAAATGACCCATTAAAATTTTTAAGTCTAAAGTGAGATTTGTCCATTTATTAAGTCCTCTCTAATTAACTTTACATAAAATAAATAGGAAGTCAAAAGGTGAGGGTCTAATTATAATTGAACACTTTACTAAAGCAACTCAATCTTTCACTTTTTAAAGAAAACTGCCGGAAGGATTTAGAGGAAAAGCCATTTGTAAAGACCAAACTTACTTCGACCCACCCAAAAAAAAAAAAAAAAACGACCAAGTTTACAATAAATGCAAATTAGAAACAATAAAAGAAATCACGCAAAAGGTTTAGAGTTATATGACTATATAAATGTCATAACTTTCTCAAGAATATTAAGTATAACTTTCCATTTGCCAAGAATACTTTTATGTTATTTCTCTAAATATTCTTGGTTAAATGTCTTTGAGTTGTATATAATGAGGATAAACGTGCAATAGGAGTATGGCTTTTCTTGGAAAGAAGTTGACCCACCACTTTTCTACTAAGAAATTCGATAGCTGTATAATTTATTTTGAAAAGATAATTACATAGATTATAAAATTAGACACACATGCGAGCATATGTTTTTGGAAAAATTTAAAATGCATTCCTCACTTTTCACCCAATGACTACTTACAATACATTTAACTTTGGAGACCGCTTTGTATCTTTGCATTACTTAGGAAAAACGACATAAATAGTCTCGAACTTTAATCCTTGAATTTTTAATTTGTTCAATTTGGTATATGAACTTTCATCCAATGTACAATACTATGCCTAATCTTTTAAGTTATTCAATGTGATATTTGAACTTTTAGTATATTTTTAAATTAGTCCATGAAATATATGAAAATGTTCAATGCCGTTCTAGGACTTAAATTAATAGAAAGATAGTATTGGATATTTTCATATAATTTAGAGACTAGTTTAAACATTTACTAAAAATTCAGAGATTATATTGAATAAATTAAAAGTTTAGAGACGACATTACACATTAAGCTCAAGTTTAGAAACTACACTAAAATAGTTGGTGAGAGTCTTATCACAACACAAAAATGTTGGGAGTATTTATGTCATGATAAGTAAGTTTAACATGTTTGATGACATGAAATTTTTTTGTGATATGTGTGGTACAATGGATATAATATAATATAATTTTTTTGTGTTATATGCTCAATGTATAAGTTACGGTCATGACAAGTAGCCTTACCGGCCCTAAGTTTGCATCGTTGTAAAAGGAAGCGTTAGGCCCCTGTCGAGTTGGCACTTGTAAAAGGTGGGACCCGCTTTGGTCCTTTTCAGTCCTTCCTCCTTGAGGGGGCCCGGTCAATATCAAATTGAGTTCCAAATAGAGACGCTAACCACAGGAATAATCGCCGTTTCTCATTAATTTCCCTTTTTTTTGTTTTTCTTCGGGAGGTTGGGAGAATATTCATCATTCACCTTTCCGGTAAAAAACAACAAAATTCGAATTAATTTTATATTGGAAAAATAAATAAATAAATAAATAAATATAAAAAAGCCACGTCGATATTAAAGTAAGTGGCGCGAAAACAACGCCCTTCCCTTTTTCTCCTCATTTGGAACCGTTCTCCCTCCCTCCCTCCTTCTCTCTCTCTTTCTCTCTCTCTCTCTCTCTCTCTCTCTCTCTCTCCTCTCCGCCGCCGCCGCCGCCGCCACCGCCGCCGATCGTCGCCGCCGAGCTCGCGCTTCTTCCGCAGATTGTCCGGTCGGTTCCCCGGAGGTTTCCGAGGCTTCTCGTCGCTTTTTTACGGACGGATTCCCGCGTGCTCCGTCGATCGAGGTCAGTTGTTTCCCGCGCGGCGGATTTCGGTTTCTTTCCGCGGCCGCTTTTTGGAGCGGCGGAAAGTTTCTGTCGCCTGATCGCTCGATCATCTTGAAGTCCGGTTGCGATTTCCTGAATTAATCGGGGGAGAATAGCTTCCGGATTTCGTTTCCGATAGTTTCCAAACTATAGGGATTCGGCGTTAGATTGATCGCTCGATTTCGTTGGATCGATTTTGGAATGTATCGGATTTTCGATGGTTTTTGCTATTTTTAGGAACTCGGACTTTCGATGATAAATATTTCTCTCTCTCTCTATCTGTCGCTCTGCGCGATGGCCTGAGAGTTTCCTGTTGAGACGCGCGGAGGCGATTCCCGAACCGTGTTTGATCGCAGTTCTGGTGTCGTCCTCGATGTCGGAAGCAGGGAATCTGTCCGAGCGCGGACGATTTCGTCTTTCGCTTTGGATTCTCCACCGCGAGCCAAATTGATTATAAGCTTAAAAAAATAACACCTCGGTTTTGGTTTTGGTTTTGGTTTGATCTTCCTAACCGACAACCGTAATCTCCTCACAGGTTCGTCGGTTCAGGTTCGTCGGTTCCCGTTCCTTAATTTTGGAGTTACTCCCCACCATTTTTTAACCGTTTTTTTTTTTTTTTTTGTATGCTGGACTCTGCATATTGTGTTGTTTCCCCTGACAGTTTTTGTAATGAATCGTGTAGCTTGAGGTTTCTAAAATTCCTGTCTCCCTCTCCCTCTCCCTCCCTCTCTCTCTCTCTCTCTGTGTTTTTATTGCTTGAGATTAGACGCTGAATTTCATGGGGATGGGACAATGATCTCTCTCTCTCTCGCTCGCTCGCACGTGGGCGGCCATGTCTCTTGCGATACTTCCGAGAACACTAGCACCTGCAGCTTCAAGTCTCCATTTTTAATCGAGGACTAGAATAGTTCCTGGATACGGACAAAACTTGAACTCATCATTTAGAAATAGTTTACTACGCGCTAACCCATTTTGCGACACGACGTGGTTAAGGAAGGAGGAGGAGACTTTACAGAGAGGCTTCTAGTCTTTTTTTCTCGCTTTCTTTCTTTCTTTTTTTTCTCCTTCTTTTCTTTTCGTATGGAAGACGGTGGGGGCTGGAGACATGGCTGAAATCACTTTCAAGCGCTGTTTCATTGAAAGTGAGTTTTTTGAGAGAAAGGAGATGAGAACGAGCCAGGCTTTCGTGCGTTGTTGTTGAGTGGAAGCCCCCACCCCCGGCGTCCCCCCTCCCAATCCTGCGCACCCCCCCGTTTTGTTATCCTGCGCACCCTCCCACCCCCATCCCACATCTTCACCTTGCTCTCTTCTTCCCCCCATGGGCATCATTGGAGATTGCTCCTCAGCGCAGGTTGTCGATGCGCTGTCAAGAATTGTCCTCCGTAATTGCAATTTTGATGACTTTTGCCCATTTGCTGAAGTCTCCTCCTTTGCGTGATCTACTTATTTTGGGGGTACTGGTGATAAAGGATCCGGTACCCAATTCCGCTTATCTCAACCAATTGATAGTGAATCGGAAGAGGGTCTCTGTTTTCAGATTTTGGTCCTGGTTTTATTCTTTTCTTAGCGGTTCCCCGCTGTGGTATCTTACTTTTTTTCCGTTGTGCTTTTCTGCCAGACTGGTTGCAGAGGAAAAGGATCTTCTTTTTTGAGCGATTGATGATATGATTCTGTTGCATGTGGGATACAAGACTGGCTGGTCTGTCAAGTATGGATTAGTATATGGGTGAATTCATCAATGTGGGTTTATTTAGAGGGAGCGAATGGATCTATGTGAATCCCGTCCAGCAATACAGAAGCACACAACCGTGGAGAATCCAAGGCCACCCCTGGTTCCTGCAGAAAGGAACAATGCGGCTGCCGCCGCCGCCGCAGCCGCCGCCGCCGCCGCAGTACGCCGCCCTCGAACAAGGGATGTTAGCTCAAGGTTCAAGTCACCAGCTCCGTCGACCCCTTCGGTTAGGCGTTGCCCATCTCCACACCTCACAAGGACCGCAAGTACGCCCTCTCAATTGGTGCCAAAGAGAGCCCACTCAGCCGAGAGGAACCGCCCATCGACACCAGCCTCACCGTCACGTCCGTCCACGCCCTCTCGTCCGTCCACACCGTCACGTCCATCCACGCCCTCACGTCCGTCCACGCCCTCACGTCCGTCCACACCGTCACGTCCGTCCACACCTGTACATGATTCATCTGTAGATATGCAATTGGCATCTAGAAAAGTTAGCGCCAGTAGATTAGCAGAGAGTCTGTGGCCTTCGACAATGCGAAGTTTGAGTGTTTCCTTCCAGTCCGATTCTATTTCCATTCCTGTTGCTAAGAAGGAGAAATCTGTAAGTAGCACCCCATCGGACCGCACCTTGAGACCCACTTCAAATGGAGTACACAAGCAATCTGAGACGCCAACTATGGTCCGAAAGCCTACGCCAGAGAGAAAAAGAAGCCCGCTCAAAGGGAAGAATTTATCTGATCAGTCGGAGAATTCTAAGCCAATTGATGGTATAAATGCTCGTCTGATTGATCAACATAGATGGCCTAGTAGAGCAGGTGGGAAGGTGTCTTTGAATGCCTTAAATAGTAGCTCAGATCAATCCGACAAGATTACTAGAGGTTCTGCTTCGATATCAGGAATTGGGTTATCAACACTTAGGAGAATGCCTTCTTCTGATGTTTCGATGAAACCTCTGCGAAGATCTAGCAGTGATGCTGAAAGGCGATTGTCAACTAATGAATCCAACAGAGGAGAGGCTGAAGGAAATTCATTTGAGGATGATTTGCTCGTTGGCCCAAAAAGGCTTCTCTTATCAAGTTTAACTGACAGAGTGACTTCATCAACTCCTGTAGTTAGATCTCAGTCTTTGCCTGGATCTCGTCAGCTGTCACCAAGTAGAACATCTATCCCATTGTCCTCTGTTTCTAGAGGTGCCAGTCCATCAAGGACAAGGCCGTCGACGCCCCCTTCTAGAGGAATAAGCCCCTCTCGGATAAGATCGGCAAATGTTGGTACTCAATCCAGCAGCTCAACATCTGTTCTTAGTTTTATTGTCGATTTTCGCAAAGGGAAGAAGAGTGCTGGTTTTATAGAAGATGCTCATCATCTCAGGCTAATGCACAATAGATATCTGCAGTGGCGATTTGCTAATGCACGGGCAGAGGCAGTGCTTCATGATCAGAAAGCACTAGCAGAGGTAGAACAATTTATTTTTTTCAAAAAGCTACCTTCCAAGAATTTCGCCTCTTGATCAGCTCTATATATATTTTTGGCTTCATGTTAAGTGGAAGCCTGTTAATATTCCTGTCAAGCATGCATTAGCTTTCATCCCTGGCAAGAGAGCATTTTGCTGTAGAAATTACTGCCATGCAGAATTATTACTCAAGACCAGCTTAGACCTGTTTACTTCCAATAGTCGTTATGACAGCCCAAGTGAGATGGTCCCTAAATTTTTGTTATTAGTGATTGGCTGTGATTGAACTTTGGTGCATATGTTCCTTGGGGATTTATACTATTTCGATGTCTGAGTACGAAAAAAGTCGGTAAAAAAGCTCTGGGTATTTATTCACTCTTAAAGCTCAAAGTTCTGCCATTCTGTGAACTGCTTAGAATTGACTTTGAAACTACAGCTGCTTTTGCATCGGCAGTTATGATCCTCTCTGGGTATGAGAAATTAATTTTAATTTAAAAGATGTCTGTATTACTAGATGATCTACTACTGCATTGAAGATGCTTTATGAGATTCATACTATTTTATTGTCTTTATTGATTCAAAGGGTATGAAAAAAATTGATAAAAAGCTCTGGGTGTTTATTCACTCGTAAAGCTCAAAGTTCCACCATTCTATGAACTGCTTAGAATTGAGTCTGGAAACTAAAGCTGCATTTGTATCGGCAGTTATGATGCTCTCAGGGATGAAAGATTACTTTGAATCAAAATGATATCTGCATTGAAGATATAAGTGATTTTGGCTCATGCAAGCAATGGAAGTGAGAATTCGCAAAGGGGGAAGCTTCTCTTTCCATAGAAAGCTAATATTATTTTTAACACAAGAAATTATCGACAGTGATATTTTATCGTAATACTGAATTTTCAGATTGGCTTTTAGAGGGAGAGGGTAGGTTTGATTATTTTTCTGCCCGATTTCCCTCTGCAACTTTAAAGTGACCCTGTTTCTCTGTCTAGCCTACTTTCTTTTGTATATATGCTCAAGCTTTTTCCTTGAGATTAGAAAAGAAATGTTCGCAAGTCTGCGCTGAGACGCATGGAACTGTGTTAAAATCAGATAAACATGGAAACGTTTGAATTGGTATGCATATGTAATTTGAGTGAGCGTGCTTGTGTGCATGTGTGTGCGCTCGTTGCACGTGCATGTGTGTGTAAGTGGTGACTTGTACCTGTTCTATATTGTCTGTGAGCGGTATACTTTACGGTCATTTAAGTGTTTACTCCCTACTGTCTCTTGATTACTTTTACTGATTTCCGTAATACTTGACTAACTTCTGCAGAAGACTTTATTCAATGTTTGGGTTGCTATGATTGAGCTCTGGGATTCTGTTATCATGAAGACTATTATTCTTCAGCAGATGCGGCTAGAGCTCAAGCTGAACTCTATTCTGAGCAATCAAGTAAGAACTTTCTGATAAAGAAGCTTTCATGCTATGAGCAGCATTGGCTGAGTCCGTTGTTTCACCCATTACTAGCTTTTAGATTTCATTTCCTCATCTGTTTCATGCTTCTATGTTTTTTACTTGTTTATGGCTGAAATATGGTAAGAGCACTTCTGATGTTTTCATGAAAAAGATGCTGGGGGACTTTTTTGAAGAGAAGCTGCTACGGAATTTTTTTTTTTTTTTGATAACTTTATACTAAAAGTAGTCCAGACCTTATGGTCTAAAATAGGATACCACAAAAGAAGTGGTTGGTATGATTGTATTTTGATGAGGTTTATGTTTGATTTCTTTACAATATTGAGAAACGTGTAAAAACTGACAGAAGTGCAAGCTACTTGATCGATTGACAAAATTCTGTTTGATTTTATACCTAGCATCAATTTATAAGGAGGACAACTTCTGTTGCATATAGCTATTCTGATTAATCTTGGTGCACTTTTGTCCGATGAACTTTTATTTTAAATTTTCAGCTTGGCAAAGGAAGTGTAAACACGGCTCTATTTGCACGCCTGTTCAAACATATATTAAGCTTTTTGATTCTAGCTTAAACTTCTGCACTTTTAGAAGAAATTCTTTTTTATGAACTCTTATAGATCAATGTCCAGGATGATACTCTAAATGCTTTGCTTATAATGGCTCTCCTGTATCCTTAATGACCAATTCAGATGACCTACCTCGATGAATGGGCTTTGCTTGAGGAAGATCACATTAGCTCGTTATCTGGAGCTGTAGAAGATTTAGAGGCTAGCACTCTTCGTCTTCCTGTTACTGGAGGAGCAAGAGTAAGTTGGTTTGGAAATATTATTTTGTTGGTTTGAAAGAATAATTGCTGATCTGTATAATATCTGATCATGGCAAATTTTTATTCACAGGTAGATATAGAATCTTTGAAAGGTGCTCTTTGCTCTGCTGTTGATGTGATGCACGCTACAGGATCCTCTATGTATCCCCTTTTTTCAAAAGTAAGACCTAGTTATTATTATTTTTTTTTCTTTACTCATTTGTAGAGTGTTCTAGGATCTTCGAGAATGGGATTTGTTGGTAAGGTCTCTTTCCTCAAGAAATTCCAAACTGTGATAGTGTAAAGAAGTAAAAAAGTTTTTTACATGTTTGCTTCATTGTAATTGGTTTGACTTATAGCACAATCAGATTGTACTACAGAGGAACCATGTCTTGAGGGAGGGAAATGGCTATTAGTTCATTGCAAACCATTGGTCATTATTCAAAGTTTAGTAGTTCAGATGTTCTGTTGAGCAAGTATCTCTGGGGAGGGAAATTGCATTTTGTGGATACTTGCCTGTTGTGCTGTCTTCCATACCCATATACCTTTGGTTTACAAAATTATATGATGTATATGTTTAATCATAACCCCTTTTTTGACTTAATTGTTACTCAGATTGTTGTCTGATGCTCTTAAAACATGATTGAATATTCTTGCAAGGCCTAACGTCGTTTCCTTCTTCTTGTCCCTGAATTTACAGGTTGAGGAAATGAATGAGCTGGTATCTGAACTGGCTCTTGCAGCAGCACGTGAAAGGGCAATGCTCGAACAATGCGAAACTTTATTGGCTTCAACAGCTGCCATGCAGGTGTGGGACATAAATATTACACTGAAATCTACCTCTATGTTTGCATCAAGTCTGATATAGTCTGCTGCATAATGCTTACAGACTGAAAGTATAATCCCATACACATTTTACTGGTTTGAACGTGTTGTTGAAATCATAGTGGGGAATCATAATTTAGTGATTTGATCGCAAAATCTAAAGTTCAGTGAAGTTGATAAAGTTTACCCCATATCTTTGCCTAGGGCAAGTCTTAGCACAACATAAGATGCAACCTGTTTGCTTTGTGAAAGATCTCTTCGTAGTGCATGGCTAGCTAGCTTTAAAAGTGTTTCCTTCCTTGAAATTTGGGATCTTTTGTGTTGCCTTTGCATAACATCGATTTGTAGCGTGAGCTCTCTTACTCAGATGTTTGGTTTTTACTTTTGTCAATTCGCAAAGGTGGAGGAATGCAGCCTCAGGACGCATCTCTCGCAATTGAAGCAGACGCTGGAGAAAAGGAGCACCCTATTCCGGCCGTGGAGATTGCCTTCTTGACTGCCCTTAATATAACACGTTCCACAGATCGACTAAGGTCTGTTCCGGCGTCGACGTTTGTATATTCATACCCCCCCTTTTTTTTTTCTCTTCATTTAATTCTGTTTCTTTTTTTGTTCCATTAATTTTTTTTCGGCTTTCCTCTTCTGCCGTGGTGGCACCACCAGGCCCCACCTTCACAGTGTAATTTTGATCAAACGGTTTGAGTATAATTAGAAAAAGCAATGCAGAGAGAGCAAAGGGATTGAAATGAATGATGTCCAGTGCAAAATTTAGGAATGAGAGTGAAGATTTTGTGTATTGCTTGTGGTTTGACAAAGCAAAAGGCAAGCTAGTGATTTGATGAAAATAAAATATCTGACATTTTTTTTTAGTTGTTCAATCGTTTACCTCCCAAAAATCGCAAGTACCTAATCAGGATAATAATACAAATGATCTTGAACTTTTGCAAAATGCACAATGTAATCATTGAACTTTTAATTTATTCAACGTGATCCATGAACCTTATTTTAATGTGGGACGGCATTCAAATTGTAAATGGTATATGTTTAATTTAATCTTTGAACTATATGAAAATATTTAATGTTGTAACTTGAATTAATAGAATGATATAAGTATTTTTTTTTCATATAGTCTATAAACTAAATTTCATATGTGTCAAAGATTCATGGATCATATTGAATAATTTTAAAGTTTAAAGGTGAAATTCATGGACCAAATTAAACAAACTAAAATCTTGAAAATTACATTATACGTTGGGACAAAAGTTAGGGATTATTTATATCATTTTCCATATCCAATTTGCAAGAGCTCTCTAGCAAGCTATGTCCCGGGCCGAATACAATGGCCTCAGATCTCTCCACGAGTCGAAGGATGGTGCGATCTATGGGTTCAAGGTTCGGTTTACCTTTGATTTAAGGGTATGTTTAGACCGAAATTGAACCTAGTGATTCGGGAAAGTGCCAGACCCAAATCAGACCACTGAAGAAGTTTACAATCCAAGCCCAAATCACTTCCTTTACTCTTGTTCTTCGTTTTGCTCCTTTTGATCAAGTGGCCAGAAAATCTGACGGTCGGGCCCCGTTTGGTATATGTGGGAATGAAATAACGGGGACAAGATAAAAGAAATCCCAATAGAAATCGAACTTAGAAATTACTAATCTTAATCTTTTGAATTTAATTGTTTCAACTGGCTATACATAATGGGATATTAGACAAGTGAGCTTACCACATTAGTTATCTTTATACAAGGCTTATTTAATAATCCACATATCTACTTGCCTTTTTTTTTTTTTAAAAAAATATATTAACTCCTCCCATTGGTTCTTATTCATTCGCACCTCCCCACCATATTAACGAACATGGTTCGATGCAAATCAATTCATATTTCCATTCTGCATCATTCCAAGTAACCAAACGTGCCAATAAAAAAAAGTACAGGGAATTGGGCTTTCATTATGACCCAAAAAAAAAGAGTAACCAAACGTGCCAACAAAGGGAATTGGGCTTTCATTCCCATTCTAGTTAGCCTCCATTCCTTTAATAAACATGTCCTTGAGAGTAAAAACAAAGCAGATAGAAGCAGAACTTCCTGGGGAACAAAACAAAATCAAAGTGTGCATGGACTAAAACATGCTTCTTGCTTTGATGTACAAGAGCTCCATTGGCAAGAGATTGCTTCATAACTGTACTTTTAAGGTAATAAACTTCATTGACAAAGTACATTTTGTATTCAACTTAGGACTAGTCCAGCAGGCAAAGTGCTGCTATTTGCTGAACTTGTTTTAAACCTAGTTAGCCGGTTCTCGAAATAGGCTGCGTTGTACATGTTACTGTACACAAGTTACACAAATTTCCCAATCTAAAGAAAATTCAATACATTAAGTAAAACAAAAATGGCTCGCGAGTCTTCTACCTCAGTACTTGGCTCTCAGATGCCGGCTGAGACTTCATTGGCAGATGATTTATCTGGTTTCTTTGGTGGGTCTTGACCTTTCTGCAGAAGAGCTTTGTTTGGGACCAAAACGATGGACATGTTCCTTTCTCTAAAGTTCTTGCTCTCCTCGGTTGCAAGCTGTAGGTTCATGTCCATGATTAGCCAAAGCGGAAACTCATAGGAAGGTAGAATATGCAGAATAACTGTTAAGCTTGTGACTGAGATAAGCATTAATCTGTAGAAACGGACAAATAGCTTCTTGAGAGATTTCTTACGTATATGATCACCACTCAAAAGCCACGAGGTTTTAGAAGGACACATGACAACATTGAAATATAATATCCGAAACTCGATTTTGCTTTAGTTTGACATTTGTGATATTACAAGCTAATTAATATATCACAAAATATAAGGGTGACTCTGTCCCAAGAATAATAATAATAACACTAATAGAATCTTTTGTTTATGTTTTCATCGCCCCTCAGGATTCGCACAAGGCATTGTCCCGGTTTTGGGGCATCACACAGGAACTTTTCTTCATGGGAAAATGTAAGGAGGTTTTTTGACAGCCAAAATTATTGAACATATACATCCCACGAAGTGCATGTATTAGGAATACCTCTCCAATGTCATTCTGGAAACGTTTGATTAGCTCAATGGCATTATTTCTGAAGTCATTTTCACGACCTTTTAAGTTCACTATAACTTTAACCTGCAAGAATTATATGAAAGTTTCACACATAGAGGTCCCATTATACTAGTATATAAACAAGCAACATGTGCCAACATCATAAAGAATGATCCAACCAACCTTATCACCATCTTTCAAAAACTTCTGTGCTGCTCTTAAACGTACAGAATAATCATGCTGATCAATGTTGTAACTGTCCACAAAATGCCACACAATTAAAAGACAGACCAGTGCATTTGGGAGACAGACATGGGCAGAATCTCAATAACCACACACGGACCGTCAGTATATATAAGGATTGCTACCACCCACACTCTGTTTATAAATTTTTTATACATTTTGAGCTGAAAAGAGTACAAGCAAATTCTTATGTATGTGGAGAGGATTAACCGAATCACTTAATACCTCAGTTTGATTTGCATAGACTGGAGATTGTGAGTTCAACCCACTCCTCACACTCGAAATTAACATTTAAATTATCAGTAGACTTCCTCTTAAAGAACATTCCAAACACACCAAATAACCTGTAACATATACAGGAAGTCTACCAAGTAATAATAACTGGAGATCAAAGGTGGAGATGATGCAAAAAAAGAAAAGAGCATACAGTTGGGTTAAATAACTTGAAAATTTCAGAGTAAATCCTTACCCCATTTTCAGCTCCTTCAGATCCATACGACTAGCTAAAAACGAAAAGGATAATTTTATTAGTACACATTATCGTTAATGAAAATTTGCACATGATCACTATAGAACTCCTAAAGTTAGGCAGAGCAGACATTCACCAGCACTTTTCTTCTGCTGCTCCCGTTTCTTCTTTTGTTGTTCGTATTTGAATTTCCTGGGAGGATAAAAAACATTGACAAGAAAAAACAGTAGCCTTAGATTTTCCTTAGACGACAAATAAAGTTGGCTACACTCTTAAACCAATAGGTGAGGTCAGTACAATTATTTGCAGAACTTTTCATAAAGGCAGGGCTTTTCCCGGAATTCTGATAACATAATTTGCCACATGCGACAGCTTTAATCAATCTTCGAATGACAAATTTCCCCGTATAACATTAAATTGGCTTAGAAACATCACTACATCATCAGATTAAACCAGAAACTTTAGCGAGCTTAGGTTCTGAAAAAATCATGACAAGACCAAAAGCATTGCAAACTCACCAACAAAGAAACATAAAGACACAAAGGAAGAAAGAGGAATAGGAAAATTAGGGTTGGTTAACGAGATGATCAAACCGTAAAAAAAAAAAAATATGCACAATCGCAAGTTATCACTGATGAGTAAATACAGAAAGGAAGTTCAGTGAGAACACCAAGCAGTACCAACAGAATAATGGGAAAAACAAAAATAAATTTCTTCAATCTTTAGGTATGGAGCAGATTATCAAAAAAATCATGTCTATGCAGATTAATCGCAAGTGTGTCGATTGTATGTCATATTCCATGTCTAATGCACTTCCAGAATATGAAGAGGGATATCTGAGGTCTATACTTGTAATCCATGATTCTGACCACTGGGGGATCCGCATCAGGGGACACTATGACCTGCATTTAAGCAGCCAAAAGAAAGACATTGCTAATTGTTTCCATGAGAAAACTTGGAGGTTGAGACTATGATATTTTAAATGCATCTTTGCAGAAAATGTCAAATTGCTCATGAGCAAACATGCAAATTGCAAAACTCCATTCCTCAATTAATTCGTCAAAAATTACAACCAAGATATTCCAAAGATATGGAGAAGATTATTAAAAAAATCATGTCTATGCAGATTAATACATCTTTAGATAGACCATAGTTGATCTCACGTCCAATGCTCAGTGCCAACCCCGAGGTGCTGACCAAGAAGGAAGAACTGATGGAGATTATATTGAAATTAGTAGTTTAGGTATCAAGATTCCCCAAAATATGAGTTTTCATCGGTGGAAAAAATTCTGACAACCTGATACAAATCTTGAAGTCACAAATTCCAAGTTTCCAAGTGCAATCTTCTTTCATCATGTGTCAGTACCGTCATTGAGTACACATTAAAAGTTGACATACATCATTCACAACCATTAAAAATAAAATATTGAATTCTTTTGAAAGCTAATTCCCAAACACTATATATGCAAACTGGTGAGCATTATACAATATACTGCTTGTAGTTAGGCATACTTCTCATATGTGATCCCAAGATTTTACATCTTTTGGCAACCCCGACACAAGAAGGCATAGGCAGACATATATTCTCCAAGAACAATTTTCAATTTTGGAGTGTTCCACCCATTTTGTTGTGAGAATAAATCTAAAATATAGTACTTCACGGTATATGCTATCAGCATGAATAGATGGAGAAGCAACACAAGCACAAGACGTTTGTACTGAAATCTAGCATATCTTCCTATTGGATTTCAGATTGAGAAAAGAAAAAGTTCAAGAATTTGACAACTATAATTCATACCAGATCGAGCTCAGCATCCTCGGCCATCTGAATTGCCTCATTTTTAGACACCACCCCAACCTACACCAAGATATAACTCAATAAACCACAGCTTTAACAAGAACATGCATACAAAAGGAACAGAAACAGTCCCGAACAGCATCCCTAACTAAGTTCAAGCCAACTGCAGCCATTCAATTTCAAATACAAAACCCCTCAAAGGCTCTTTCTCGTAATACACTGATGAGAACAATGAGTGTTACCTCGATTTCAATCCAAAATGCAGAAACGAAGGAGAAAAGAAGGAAGAAGGAAACCGACTCACCATATTTTGTTTCTGATCAATCAAGCGTACAGTAGCCGACCTGCATCAATCCACCACACGAACGTTGAACACCATCATTTGCGAACATCAATCCGATTAACCTCAAATTTGGCCAACATGCTCAAACGAATCATCCAAAGAAGAGAAGCTCGGAGCACGTCACCTGATGGTGGACACGTCGAGCGCTTGGTCGTCCTCGGAATCGCTCTGCCGGGACCGCCTCCAGTCTCTGGACCCCGAGTAACGCGATCCTCCGCCGCCACCGCCGCCGTAGCGGCACGCGACGGAGCCTCCGCGGGGGGCGAGGGCGAGGGAGCATCTGGCGAGGCCCGTCGCCTCGGGGAGGCGGACTCCGAAGAGCTTCGACGACTCGAGCGAGGAGAGGGAGAGAGACGGAGGAGCCGCCGCCGCCGCCGCCGCCGCCGCCGACGTCGCCGGGGAGCTCGTGAGGACGGGCTTGAAGGCGAAGGTTCCGGTGACGGCAGCCATGGCGGTCGTAGCGAGGGAGCTCTGCGACTGCGAGAGCGAAAATTCGTTGTTCAATTCGACTTCATCTGCATTCGCGCACTCGCCGTTGCAATCATCGTCTTCCTTATCCACAACGACTCGTTTTCGCTAAAGAATCGGGGCTCCGAATGGGCCGGAAGGGGCCCGAGCCCGTTTCTTCATGGGCTTTGACGGGCCCGCCCGGTTGGAATACGGGCCGAAAACCAAAAGATATAAAATGGGAAAATGATACAGATGATTTTGAATTTGATCTTTTTTTTTTTTTTTTTGTGAAGATTTTGAATTTGATCAACGTGCAATTTATTTTACAAATTTTAATTTGTTCAATAATCTCTAAACTTTAATTAATGTGATATTTGAAACTTTAATTTGTTTAGTATAATTTTTGAACATTTTGCTTATATTCAATTTAAAATGCTCAATATTATTCTTAGTATTGAATTAATAAAACGTTTTTATATAGTTTAAGAACTATATTAAATAAACAACAAAATTTTCACATTCAATAAATTATGGGGCTAATACTTTGAAAAAGGTATATTGAATTTACGCAAAACTAATTTTTTGATCATGAAAAATCCTAAACTAGTACGTACTTCACAAATTTATTCGATTGATCATAAAAAACTATAAACTAGTATACTTATAGCAAATTTATCTCAAACTAATTTATTCAACGGCCAAAAATCCCAAATTGGTATATACCATTCGTTAAATTAGATTAATATCAAGAAAAAACTAAAAAAATTGTATAACTGTAACAAATGAAGAATAAAATCCTAAACTGGTATGCCGGTTAATTGTCACATATCATTCAGCTTAGTAATTTAATCGTAAAATTTAACGGAAACTAATAGAAGTAAATTTGTTATAATTACACTAGTTTGCAGTAAATTTGTCAAATATGTATCTATTTAAGGTTTTTGGTGATTAAAAAATTAATTTAGGATAAATTTGTTATAAATTTATAAGTTTTAGATTTTTTAGGATATTAATCATAAATTATAAGTTTTGGGATAGTATTAAATATTTTAAGAATATATTACATTAATAAAAAAATTAAAGAATCATGATTGCGTCATTATCTCTTGAAAAAGCGTAGCTAGATATTCTCGAGATCGTCTCCCGCTCTCGCGTCTCGTTCATTTGGGAGCGAGCATGTCTTCTGGTTCGAGCGAACGGCGACATCAACCACCGCCGCCGACGACGGCGGCGGCGGTGGACTCCGACGACCGGCTGAAGCTCGCCGTCGCCATTTCTCTCCTGCGTTCCAAGTTCCTGAAGAACCGTATATCTCCTCCTCCTCCTCCCCCTGAATCCGACGTTCTGCGATGGAAGCGAAAGGTCTCTCTCGTTCTTTCCCTCCTACTTCGCTCCAATCGCCTTCCTCGCATCTTCCTCTCTCACCGGAAGTAATGCTGTCCGTGTCGCTGTCGTTGCCTGTGGTTTTTAAGGCTAGGGAGCGAAAGCAGGAGCTCCTGCGGCTCAGAGAGGATCTCAAGGAAGCGGAAGGTTCGCGTTCTTCGAATCTCACTCTCTTTCTCTCTATCTCTCGCTGCTCGCAATTTTGTCTTTGCTTCTTTGTCGGTCGAGTCTCATGATCGGAGGCTCTGTTGTGATCGGTTGTTTCGCGCCAGAAGCATCGCACTCCGCCGCATTCCCTCAGGTCGCGTCCTGCAAGTGCTATTTCTTCGACGACTTGGGGAAGCTGAGCCCCGACCGGCTCGGAGGCGGCTCCGATCATCGATTCAGCGATGTTCTTCGCCGGAGATTTCTCAGACAAGGTTTTCCTTAAATTAATATCGTGATCATCGTCATGGGATGACAGTTTGAGTTTCGACGGTCTCAAGGACTTGATTTGCTTCTCTCGCTTTGCAGTGCGATTCTGGGAAAGTAAGAGGAGAAGAGATGATTCGCATCAGCGCCGGCATCTCTCAGGTGCTCTCTTTTGGTTGATGTTTATAATTCCAGCATGCTCAAATGTCTATCCATGTACTTCACGGATAATGCCAATATTGTCAGTGTTAAGGAGGAATCAGTGAATTTTGATCAGATAGTTCAAATTGTACCACGGTTTGGAATATAATGTCCTTCCGCAGTTGTATTAGTTGTGAAACTTCCGATGTTGCTAGCCTCACTTGTTCCTATAATCCAAACTAGACTTCCTGAGGTATTACATCCGCACCATTCATTTTTAACTAAGTTGAATGATTGCGCTATTCAGCTTGATATGGTTAGTTTCCACCAATGGCTTCTGGTACTGGTAGTGAATGGGCAAGAGTAATGGTGGAGGATTTTGTGTACTTGTTTTTATGTAACAATTGAGAAAAACCCTTAGAATGAATTGGGGATTGGACTTGAGAGACTGGTGCAATGACTGACTTTGAAAAGCACCAGATGTTTTCCTCTTCCTTACTCTGGCAGAAATGATCTGGATATTTCTTTCACAAGGCCAGTAACCTCCTCTCAAAGGACTTCCAATGTTTATTCATATTTGGCCTTTCCCTGTATTAACATATAATTCTTGTTAGCCCATGAATTCGGCAGTATGAATATGCTATTTATGGCTATATCTGATTTTCTGGAGTCCTTGTACACATCAATTTCAGATGTAACAACTATAGATGAACTGGAGCATCTTTGTGCTGCTGCTGATTTTCTTGTGGAGCTTTGTGACGCTACTTCATCTGTGAGATTTCTCTCTCTGTATACTCTGTGATTTCATTCTATATATCATAAATAATTTGTATCCGAATTGTTTTGTCATAGGTTGAGGAGGATAATTTTGCTAACTGGTCACATCAAGCTGTAGACTTCATCCTAGGTATTGAGCGCTTGCATAATTATTCCTGAATTTAAATTTCTGTAAGTTGCATTCACCTTCACTTCTCAATTTCATTATCTGCAATTGCCACTTTCAATTTTGGGTGTTTTCCTTGTAAGCTGTGTTGCTGGTTCATTGATATGTTGAGGAAGTCCAGAGAAGAACCTAAACACTCAGTCGTGAAGTCATCAAGTAACGTATCAAAAGTAAAAGAGAGATTGTTTATCTTCCCTGAACCTATGTTTATTAGACTTTGCACATGGTAGTCTATGTATTGGGATGTCTGCTGCAAGGATGAGTGTTATTTACTGAACCAGTGTCATTGTGACAAGTTGAGAGATTTGCCCAAGTAATTTGCCAGCGCCCTTAATTTGAAGCTGTAAATCATTTTTCATGCATAGAAATTTTTAGTGTGAACTCTATTCATGGTTTTGAGCAAGGTGGTTAAGTATGTGGTTAAATCTAAATGGCGCTAGAATTGCAGCAAGTACTTTCTGGAAGTTTTGAGGTCAATGATTTGATGTTAGTTTGTCCAGGTTTCTTGCCAATAGAAATTTATGAAGATGATTGTCTGTGCAATTTGGCATTCCTGCCAAATGCCTTTTTTGGCCCTCTGGTTAATTTTATAACGATGCTCTCTCCGAAGCTTCATTGAAGAATCTATTATCAGTGAAAGAGAACATGGAAACCATTGAAGGTATTGTCAAAAGTTTGATATTGCGTTTGGTTAGAAGGATGACCTCTCTTTCGGGAAAAGATGGTGGTAAGTCTTTCTGATTCCAATCCTTCTCTTGATTTAATGACACCCTAAACTGTATGATTGATGAGTGACTTATATGTACTGCAATCGTTCACTTTCCTCAGTTACAGTTACAGTCGATCATTGGTGTTTCCATTTTGTTAGTGACTCATAATACTTATTTCTCTGTTGCATCATTTTGTTTTAGGGCGGGATGATGTTGGCAATGATGTGCAGTTCCATGTTCAGCATTTGATTCGGAAACTAGGAAAGGGGGTCTACCTAGGACAAAGAGCATTAGTTGCAGTTTCTCAAAAGATTCCTGTCGTGGCAGAAAGTATACTCTTTTCAGATCCTTTTGATGATAAATTTCCTGACATGCATCAGTATATGTTCATCTTGTAAGTAAATCAACCATGACTTCTCCTCTAGCAGATCATATGTCATTATGCAGATTCCTGAACTTTTTTTTAACCATATGGACTTAGGTAACACTAGTTCCAGTCAGACGATTGTTGAATGGGATCTGTAGCAGGCCATATGACTACCTAGATTCCTGAAATTTTTTTTAACCTTATGGACTTACGTAACACATATTCACATCAGACGATTGGTGAAATGAGATCTATTGCCTGCATCCTTCTTGGCGTAATATAGTGGATGATCGTGTCAGGGCATATGGTCTTTCCTGAATTTCGTAGGCTAAACATGATGCTATCCAGAGCTAAGATCATGCTTTTCCTTTAATGGCCTCATAAAGAGAATGCTTTAACTGATGAGTCTTGGATATTGTTGGTTTCATTGAGTTTATAATTCATTTGCTGACTCTTGTGCATGCAGAATCCAACTTCTCGAATTCTTGGTATGTGATTACTTGCTAACATGGTCAAGGGATGAAAATTTTGACCAATGTGAGTGTACTTTATCTGTTGCTTGCATCTTATGCTGCTCTTTAACTTCACTTTAGCTCTGCAAGACTAAAGCCACAATTTTATTTTTATGCACAACTAATATCATAAGCATAATAAGCTCTTTGATAGAGTAAGCATTAAGCGTTATTTTGTGCAGTGTTGTTTGAGGAGTGGTTGACATCAATTATCCATGCCCGGAAAGCGCTGGGAGTCTTGGAAAGCAGCAATAGTCTCTACATGCTTTACATGGATCGGGTGGTCGGAGAATTGGCGAGACAATTGGGTCAGATTTCATCAAACCACAAGCTGAATCCAGATGTTCTAACCAACCTGTTCCTCTGACTGCATCTTGCATCATACTGTTGTCACTCTCAACCCCTGTGCTTGCCTCATATTATACTGCTTTGTTGTCGACGACCAGTGTGCAGCTTCCATTGATCAGGGTAAGCCTGAAGCTGTCAGTCGCTCGTCTATTGTTAATACCCGCAGTTAATTAGCCTCAACTTAGCCAATCATGATTCGTGATCACATTATTACTCTCTCTCTCTCTTCCCCAACCCTGAAGCCTTCTGCATTTTCTTTTTGTTCGTCCGGATTCAGATTGAAATGTCCTTTGTGAATATAGATCGGCTGTCTTCACAAGGCTCTTGCCTTACTCGCAGGTACCGTTGCTGTTACACCAGGTACGTGTTTATGTTAGGTAACTTTGGTTGGGAGGAAAATTAAGGGAAGTTAGTGAAAATAAGGGTGAAGAAAATTGGAGTGGAAAAATTTTCCGAAATATCTAAAATTTCTGTGAGTGCAAAGAGCAGGGAAAATTTTATGTGGCCACGATCTTCCATTCGCTAATTGAAGGATAATATTGTTGGTGGTAAATAGAATTAGTAGCTTGAGTTTATTGCCTTCTTTTTTTCTTAATTCTTTTTTGTTTTTTTGGGGGTTGTTTCCAGAAATTGATGAATCATCTTGTTGGAGGGTGATCGGTTCCAAGGTCTATTGAAGAACCTTTTTTTTCCCCCTTTTTGGTTGATTTTTTACAGCAAAATCCCACTATTTTGACATGAGCGGTGAGAACTTATAAAAATCAACGATAGCCTTTTCATGAGTGAGTGAAAAGTCCTTGTAGTCCCTCAGCATGCTCAAGACATCTATATTCTAAATAAAGGTTGTCTTTCAAAATCTTAGTGGAACTCAGATGATCCTTAGTGTCATGCAGTCCCATTTAAACTCATGAAACTGCATAATACAATCATGTGTGCATATTGTGCAAATAGCAATCATACTCTCAGAATGAAGATATTGCAGGGTAAGCATATCCTGACATCCCCATTTTGTCTTAAGGTACCTACCTGCATCCGGTGCTCTCTTCTTGACACTCAACCTATTAAGTTTAGGTGCTTGCAATTGTCTCGGTATCCCAAGTACTCACCAGTGCTCCCTCTTAATAACACTCGACTGTTAAGTTGTCTAGAGTATTGATATGTGACCAAGTATCCATAATCCTAATATAAATTGATACTCAACTTATTCAAAGTTTGAACTTCATTGTCCAAGTATCCTCTTGTCTTGTCTGCGGCCATTGTTAGGATGCCCTTTTCATGACACTCAGGTTGTCCCCCATAGCTGTTCAAGCATTCCATTGTTTTTCTTAAGGTGTTCCACCTTTAAATGACAATCCAAGTAAAGCTTCATTCAAATTCTCAACGGAAGGTGAGAGACCTTCACGAATGTCGGGAGGCAACGCCCTCGATATAGGTTAAAAGACCTTCATGAATAAAGTCGTCCTCGATATTCTCAATTACGGATAAACCTTCCAGACGTCCTCGATTAAGAGCAACGCCCTCATTCCCCAATTGCTAAGAGGTGGGAGACCTTCACGTTCAGTCGTCATCGATATTCCCAATTAAAAGACCTTCATGAGTGCGTCCTCGACGATTAAGGTGAGAGACCTTCATGAATATCGTCCTATGTTCCCAATTACAAAAAATTTAATGTACTTGTGAATATCACTCTTTGATATGCTTGTGAATGTCGGTATCTTTGATAAACGGGCGCATCCTAAAAAGCTGGTGTCTTCGACAGAAGTTAGACACCCTAACGTAACGAGAAATAAAAGGTCGGGTTCCATAAGACACCCCACAAATCAATGCCACGAGAAAGGTCGGGCGCATCCTCCCGAAAGAGATTAAGAGCAACAAAACGGTTCAATGTAAAAGATGAACAATAAAAATCCTTATCCGCAAAAAAATAACAATCCACAAGATGAACACGGAGTCACATACAATTATAAATAATAAAAAGTTCAATCACGTAACATAAAATATAAACTGTAAACTTCACAATATGAGCATGTGGTCACATACAATTATAAACAATAAAAAGTTTAAACACGTAACATAAAACATAAGTGATAAAACTCCATTCCCCATTCATCTATAAAAATTTAGAAAAAGAGGAAAGATTGACGAAGAGTTTAGAGGAAGGATAAGGGACAAAAGAGTGCTGAGATTAGAATTTATGAGGAAAAAAATTAGTGTTTTGGCTTTTAAGTTCATAAAAATGGTTTCGAAAAGGGTTTAAAAAAAGGACTGTCCAGTTTGGATCCTTGATGGGTATTCACTCGGAACATTCAACCGGTTCCAAAAATTTGGAACTTGTTCTTGGGCTAGTTCCAATGGGAATTGAATCTAGAATCTATTTTTTAGGCGGTCTGCTTAAGTTCTCGAGTGGAGCCAATTTGGTTGCACACCCCTATTCAATAATAAACAATGAGATAAAAGTTGATAAATAAAAATAAAGAGAAATGTATACGATGCGAGTTTAAAATGAATTAAGCTTCTGTATTTAAATGGTAATAGGCGTGAAACTAAGTAATGAAAATGGAATTAGCCGCTCGCCTAAAAGGCGTTTCGCATTTGTATGCACGTTTTAGAAAGTCGAGGAAATTCCATTGATCGATAAAAGATATATCATGTAAACAGATCGCATCGGATTCGACAAACCGGCGCATTCGGCCGTACCCCGTCTAATAATTTGTCGCTAACTTGCTCTTCGGACGGTGTATAACTTTCGTTTACGCTGTCACATGTACGTCACTTGTTTTACCGTGTCGTTTCGAGGATATGCAAGAGAGTGTTGCCTTAAGAGGTCTGTTCTTTAAATGTATAGATATGTCGCCAGAGAAGCATATATTTTCATGCTTTATTTCCTCTTTTGTATCCGCGGAAAGTTCACGGTATTTTTCGCCAACGCAATGTCAGCCCCCTCTTATCACATAGAGATTCCCTTCTTCTTCTTCTTCACCCGTCATTCGTACCAGACCCGAAACGACCGAAATCTCCGCCTTTTGCTACGTAAAAATCGCCTTTCTTCTGATGGCGGGGATCAAGTTGGCGCTTGCCCTTTCGTTCGTAATCCTTCTGTCGCTGTCCCGTTCTCCTGAGAGCTCTGCTAGTGTTCTCGAGGGTGGCGAGTCCACAGATAAAAAGGGAAAGAGTGGCATACATGTGAAAAAGAGTGGCGGCAGCGGGGGAGGTGGTCGAGGGGGAGGCGGGGGTGGGGGTGGCGGCGGCCAAGGGGAGGAAACCGTGGTGGAGGAGGGGGAGGTGGCAGCGGTGGCCGCAGTCGTGGGGGTGGTGGGGGGGCCGACGGTGGCGGCGATGGTTATGTCTGGCCAGGGGGTGGAGGTAAACCCAACAACAGGACTCGAAGGTCCTCGGCGGCCATCGGATCTGACCCGTCGTGGAATGCCTCCATCGTTTGTTCCTGCCTTCTCCTCATTGTTCTGTTGGCTTTCGAATCTCTAGTTTGATCGCCATGAAAGCAGGAGTTAGGCGGTTGTTGGATTTCCTTCGTGGTTTCCGTAGAACCTTCACCTCTATCTGACCTCCATTGTCATGGTTTAGTTACAATAATACTTCATTAAGTTGATCTTCAGCATCCAAAAGCCTTGCATAATTTTTTTAACATATGATATATAACGTTGTTCATAATCATGTGGTCTACTTTCAAAATTTTTCTTTCTTTCAAAATATTGTTAAATCAAGTTATATTGAATGCTATATCACGTGATATATTGAGATGGTTCTACACACCTAAACAGACTTCTTTATTTTGAATTCATGTGAAACGATCACCATAGTCAAGAAGCTTGAGTGTCGACATATCTTGTAAGGCTTGCGTAAGAATTTCTTACTTTGCGAGCCGAACGATTCTTGCATTTCGGTGTCTATAGCCACAGTGCTATGATGAGCCTATGTTTCTCTCCTCATTTAACTTTAACCTAGGTTGATTCTGCAGATTATAAACCTTGCCCGTTCAAGAAGAGCCTTATCAGTAAAACATAAATTGATTGCGTTTGGCAGTCGGGATAAAATTCAGGATAGGATATGATTTATCCTATCTTACATTTGGTGCTCACTTAGCATAGGATAAAGTTGGATATAAGAGGATATAGGCAGGATAAAATTATCTCATGGGGAATATGAGATAAATGTGGATGGGATTTTTAATGTCTATAATAGAAAAATTATTTTTCTCGAATAACACATTTATTAAATTAACAAAATTCAAATTATATAAATAATATTTGAATTCTAATTAAAGAAATTAAAATTAATTTTTTTAATTAATCTTATTTTAATTTATATATTCAACTTTAATTCTATCTTATAATAAACATCCAATCTATAAATTAAATATTTATATTTATTATATATTTAGGTATGTTAGTACAGTTTACTATTTGATAAAATTTTATTAAAGAATGATGAAAGGGGAAAAGAGAAACAATAAAGTAAATAATATAAAAAAGAGGAAAAATAAAATAAAATAAAATAAAATAAAATAAAATAAAAATAAAATAGATTAAGGAATAGTGTTACGAGAGATTTTCACCATCTCCGTTTATGAACATTTAGATTCATTTATAATGATATGCTGTTTATATAAAAAAAAAATGTACATAATATAAAGTGAATATATCCGATTTTAATACTACGATTCACCAAACAATGTATAGGATATAAAAAATTCTAGAGTTTCATATTCTATCATATCCAGTCCTATCCCAATTAGAAATTCGGACGACCAAACGTAGATCACATCATTCACTTCTCCACAGATTACTATAATAGTGGCCAATGCATTGTTAGAGTGGTCCCCCATGTGAAGATATCGTTTTCAATGATCCAAATTCAATTCATTATGTGTATCATGTTCATTTAATAATAAAATCGGGGAGAGAGGATTTTGGTTTTCAAAAGTAAAGGGAGGGAGGCACCGAGTGATGAACCGGGGTCGCGTCCACAACTAGCTACGAGGGAATACGACCGACCACCGCTATGCAGAAATTTATTCCATTACATGAAAATTTAGGATCTGTTTGGTAATGCTTATGTTTGGGAGAATAATTTCTTTTTAGATTTTTTTTTATTTTTTATTTCCCATAACAATTTCTTAGTAAAGGAACGCGTTTAATAATTATACAAAATTTATATTCTTAGGATGAAAAAAAATAGAAATGCGTTTGGTACGATTTATAATTTTTTTTTTTGTAACGTATAATTTCTTTTAATTTGTTTTTTCTTTTTCTTCCTTATAGTCACTGCCAACCATCGTCAACTACCGTCGATTGCCATCGCCATTGCCCGCTAGCTGGGGATGGCGGGCTACGATCGGTGGTAGTGGGCAGCGTTGGCGGTGGTGGTCGGTCAGCAACGGCAGTTAGCCAACCGGCGGGCAGTAGTGGGTAACAATCGGTGATGGTTGGCTTGCAGTAGATGACAGCAGGGGTGGCGGTTGGCAAAGAAGAAGAAAAGAGGAAAAAAAAAGAGAAAATAATTTAATTCTAGAAATTGTTCATTTGTCTCTGTTTCAAATCTATTCCCTGGTCATTTTTATCCGGGGAGTAGAAAAATTAATTGACGTTATCAAACGGATTTCTATTCTTTTTTTATTTTATTTTATTCTAGAGAACAAAAGACTAGAAATTGGAAGAAACAAAAATGTCACTAAACGGAGCCTTATTCATGTAGTTGAATTACCTATAGTTTAATTATGGAAAACATTGTAATTTTGAATCAATAATTTCGATATTATAGTTTATATTGATAATATGTGTTTTAATATTTCCTTCTAATTGCCACAGATGCTATTGAACTAGGCATATAAAGAATACACAATAATTTATATTTGAATATATTATTTGTACTTATTGTCTACAAAGTTAACTATAAGGGTGAGGCACTAGAAAGCACCGACACTCTCTTGGAGCATTTGTGTTGTATCGGACATTTGGACACATGTCCGACACTCTCGAACACTCTCGGACACTCTCTAACACTCGGTCAACACGTGTCAGAAAATCCGACACTTGGTTAAATTTTTCGACACTCTTCAACATTTGAGTCGGAATTCCGACATGTGAGTTTCCAACACATGATTCCGATATGCGAGGCCAATTTTAAAAATTTTGAATAAATGAACGGTCAAAGTATATATGAGAAAAAAAATAAAAATCAATAATAAAAATAACAAATTAAGAAAGAATAAAAACCTAATATTTTTTTTTGTCTTCTCTTTTTGACTTTCACTTTCTGTATACACAATTTTCCCTTAAGTTTTTTTTTTTCCTTTCGACACATCTGACATGCAAGTTTAGAATGTGAATTTTTCTTTCTTTCCAAGTTTTATGGATTTATTGAAATGGAGTTGAATCTGTCAAATTGAAACAATGAAGGATATTAATAAATGATGTGTTAATATTTTTAGTCTAAATTTATTACGGGATTTTATTATTATTTATTTGCTTTTGAATTTGAATCAGATTAATTTGATTGAAATAATCATAAAAAATAATTTATTATTTATATATAAAATATGCATATAATATACATGTTCCAACGTATTGAAATTCTCTATTTTTTGAGAAACGACGTGTCGGCGTGTCGTGTTATGTTGTGTCGCATGTCGCATATCCATGTCGGTGCTACTTAGGTGAGGTGAGCCTACTTACGCCCCTTTCGCGGCAATTTCCCTACAAACCATTTCTTGGAAAGAAAAAACCGCCCTATTCTCCAAGTGGAGATTATACAGTCCCACACACCTAAATAAGTTTTGTAGTTGTATGCATGTTTAGAAAATCTGACCGATAAGAAATATTATGTCGGCTAGGGACTATTCTACTTCTGCAGGGTCCTAGCCTGGTGTTTGCTGTCTGGATATTCTTCATCTACATGGTTGCTTCCTTGATGGTTCTTCACTTTTGTCGCTATCGGATGTATGTGTAGATTGTGGTTCTTTTGGGCTTTCGTGGCCTTCTGTTGCCTTTTGCCTTATGTGGCTGTCTTGCTTACTTAGGCCCGTTCTTGCGGTCCTCTTTTGCATTCGGCTCCCTTCCACTCACCCTGACTTGTTGTCTTGTTGAGTGCAAGTTTGTGGCGTCGGATCTTTTGTAGTTTTTGGTTAAAGCTCAATATATTTTTACCTTTCACCAAAAAAAAAAAAGAAATATTATGTCGGCATATCACATGAAATTTCCTTGCAACCCAAGCCACAAAGAACATTCATGGTTATATTTTTGAAAGTAAAGAAAATACCACCAAACGCGTTAAATTATGTTCATTGCGACGTTAATATCCCAATTATTTTTTGTGAGTGGTCAAAATCCTGAACTTATGCTGGTGTGGCAAGTGTACCCTCCCTCTATCATTGAAAAACCCTAAACTTTATCCAGCATGGCACATATATCTCAATTCTTTTTTTTTTTTCCTGGGTCACCAATAACCGAAATTTGAACCGGTGTGACAGAAAAGTTAGGACATTGGTGTCACCGTGTGCATAGATTATTGTTGCTAATGGTCAAAAGCTTAGTCTAAATTTGGACCATTATAAATGATAGGTCCCCACTGTCGTCTTACATGGATTCCATTAAACTCGACCGTCCCAATTTAGTTTAGTACGCGCATTAGGTAAAACTTTCTCGAGAGGAAGCAATGGTGTTTTTCAGTTCTAATTTATCCTTGTCCACAGCACATGCTCACGCGAATCTGTTCGCACGACGACCTCGTTTTACCGTGTCGTTTTAACAATGCCGATGTGGAGGAGGTTATTTTCCGAACCGTATCTTCTTGATATAAATATGAGTAGTGAAGCAGAAGTTTCCGGCATTATTTCGTTGTTTATATCTGCTGAAGATTTACTGTAATGTTCGCCAACACAATATCACCTTTCAATCGCTGAGAGATTTCCTTTTGTTTCCTGAAATAGACACGCGGTCCAACTGATAAAATTTGTATCTGATCATCCCTAGTTTCCTCCTCCTCTTCTTCTTCTTCTTGATGGACCTTCGTCTTTAAATATGTTTGCAGCATCACCATCACTCGTATCCGACCAGACGACAGGAATCTCCACCTTTTTTACTACATAGAAAATCGCCTTTCACGTGAACCAATTGACGGCACGATTTCCAGGCTTCCATGGCGGGGTTCAAGTTGGGGCTTGCCCTTTCGTTTGTAATTATTCTGTTGCTGAGCGACGGTGTCTCGTCAGCCTTCCAAACGAGAAAGTTTGGAGTCCACGTGAAGAAGTTTGGTGGTGGCGGTGGCGGTCATGCAAGCGGCGGCGGCGGCAGCAGTCATGCAGGAGGCAGGAGTCATGCAGGCGGCGCGGGTTATGTGGGTGGCGGCGGCAGCAATGGCGGTCATGTCTGGCCAGGGGGTGGAGCTAATCCCCACAGGGGGACTGAAAGGTCCTCGGCCATCGGAACTCGCCCATTGTCGCCGCTCGCCTCCACCTTCTGTTCCTCTCTTCTCCTTGGTCTCCTGTTCTTGCTTCAGCTCTAGTTTGAATGTCATTGAAAGTAGGAGTTTAGGCGGCAGTCGTTGGGCTTCTTTTAGTGGTTTCTGTAGAGTTTTTATTGATTTTGCTTCGAATACTGCTGAGAGTAGAAAGCCTTCTTTGGCAGGAGTTGATTCTATAAAATCTCTGGTTCAAATTTCTGAATAGCCGCATCTAGGGTTTTGCTGAGAAAGCTTGGATGAACAGTTCATATTCCTTTTCGGCACTCCCATATAGAATGTACTCCTTCAGTCCAGTGAGAAATACTTCACGAAGTTGATCTTCACCGTCCAAAAACCATGCATAATAACATATGATCTTACACTTTTTATTTATTTCCGGATGAGCTAACGTATAAGGTCATTCATAATCACATGCTATACTTTCAAAGCCCTTTTTTCCCCCATATATTCCTATATAAGTTATATCAATGCTATATCACATAGTGTATCGATATAATATTACGCACCTAAATTAGTTTCTCGTCTTAAATATATGTTAAACGATCACTATAATGAAGAAACATGATTCACCGGCGGCGTTACTACAATGTCAATATATCCTGTAATGCCTACCCTGAACAATTCTTGGTTTCTATTGCCATGGTGCTATCATGAGCCTATTTTTTCTCCTTTTCAACTGTCATATATATAATTACATGTGTGCATTCATTTATGTTGGGTGAGCGATAAGTCCTTGCATACTTATTGATGTAATCGTAATTAATCCTATTCATAGCATGCGCTAAGATGAAGTTCTCCGCACAGAAATCTTGTTTTACCGGGCATTTAATGATGGCAAAATTGATAGACGATGTGGTCTAAGAGATCTGCACATTCACATATTAGCCAGATGGATATGGATATAGACGTATTTATTTGTCCAATCCGGACCGGTATACACCTCGATCCTTGAATTCATTGAAATAATCGTGTTGGCCTCGTAATAGGACCTGCGTGATTAAACCGTTTGGAAAATCGAGACCTCGGGGTCGTGAAAGTTAGCCAACAATGCTCGCAAATGAGAAGAGGAGGAGGAGGAGTAGGAGAAGTAGGATCGTCACCGGGCAACGGCGGCATTTCGTGCTCTATCCACGCGAGACAAGTTGTGCAAAAACAATGTCGACCTGCGGCCGTCGGATCTTCTCCGGCACTCGATTTTGTTATTTGTTCCTCTTTTCCTTGGCTCGTAGTTCTCGAAACTGGACCGATAGGACCAAAACAAAAATAAAGAAAGAAAAAAAGGGTTAGGGAGTTGGCATTGGCGTAAGATTTCTTCGCTTTCCATAGTATTCCTGATTTCGTTTGTACTTTGATCATTTGGTTCCCTCTATTTCGTGAAATTCGATTGTGTTTTCTTGCTTCTAAATTTGCGGGGAGCATTGGCATGTGGAAAAAAGCATTTCATGTGTCGATCACACATGATCGATATGAAGCGACCATTCAATCATATTATATCCATGTGTGTTGACATGTAAAATATGTATTTCATTTCATTTTATGCAATGTCTAAATTTTTGAAATCATACAATTCAATTGTCATGTCATGTAACCATCAACATGATATATCTTCTCGACAAATCACGTGGAATATTGATCCATTTCACTAAGATAAGCAAATCTGGATGTCTCAAGTTTAGGGTATCTACCTCTCATAGGACTACATTGATGGATTGTTAAAATGTTTAAGATTAAATTGGTAAAATCAAAAAGTTGAAGACCGAATTGACCTTCCTAGAACATATTTAGAACTTTTTAAGGCAATTTTCTAAAATTTTAAAACATCTAAAATTTCTGTGAGAATGAAGAGGAGGGGAAATTTAATATCATGAGAATCTTGGCAGGGATGTGGTTGGAAATTAATGAGTTATTCATTAGGCAAATACGGATATGAATTTTTGGCATGAGGATTTGATTCGACATCTGATGGACATTGATAACATAAAAAAAAAAAATATCTAACATGAGTTTAAAATGACTTTATGTTTTTGCAATGTAATTGATCATAGACATGTGAATACCCAACGAAAATAAAATTAGTTAAGAATTGAAGCACGGAGTAGAATATAATTCGTGTTTTATACATATATAAATCTTCTAAATTGGGCTTGTGTATTTTTTAGGTAAATTTGCAAAGCATGTGAAAGAGGAAATTTTAGTGAAAATCATGTCTCACATAGGGCCTGTTTGGCAATGTGCCAAACAATGCTTGATTTTGATTTTTTGTTCCCAGAATCAGTTTGGAATGAGAATCACGTTTGGTAAAATTTTTGTTCCCGGGAACAGATTGGGAAGAGAATTGAGAATAAAAAAAAAAATATGATTCTTTGTTTGAGAATCAAAAAAAGAATCAAAACAGTAAAAGTCTCATTCTTTTCTTTTGACATCTCGTGATTGTCGTCCACCACCGCCTGCCGCCGTTCGCTGCTGATCGTCGGTCGCCGCTTCGGCGAGCTTGCCGGAGGCTAGCTAGGCCAAGGCGAGGTTTGGGAAGCTTGTTGGAGGCAAGCCCAGCCATCGGCGAGGCTCGGCCTCGCCGGCAGCTGGGCGAGGCTCGGCTGACAAGGGCCGACCTCGCTGAGGGCTGGCGACGCTCCGGTGAGCGTTGCCGGCCCTCGTCTAGTCGATTGCCGATCCGGTGACCGGCCAAATGAAGAAGAAGAAGAATAGGAGAAAAGGGAAAAAAAATAAAAGAAAAAAAAAGAAAAAAAGAAAAAAAAGAAAAGGAAAAAAGTAATAAAAAAGTATTTAAAAGTATTCAAAAATTATTTAAAAATTAAAAGAAATTAATTTGGAACAGAATCAATTAGCACGGTATCAAACACAATTCTATTCCATAATAAAAAATTTTGGACAGTTATCAAACGCATCTTTTTACTAGAATTAGTTCTCGAGAACATAATTAAAAATAATCATTTCTAGTTAGAATCAGCTCCCGGGAACATAATCGTTACTAAAAGCGCCCATAGTGTACCATGCATAGAAGTACTAAGTATTTTACCATTGGAGGTTCAAAGTTTGACTTCTCTTGACTTGTGTGATCTAAAAAGAAGTATGCTAATAACGGTGGTTGGTTTTGAAACGATGAGAACATCTTTCATGCAAATGCTATATCAAGTAGAACACTAGTATGCTACCGCAACATACCAAAAGAAAGTTTTTGCACACATAAGAGGTATTATGTCAACAAATCACATGAAATTCGTAGGACTGCAAACTGGAAATTAGATTATACCCTACAAAATTTTCTCTGGGAATTAAACACTAGTAATATTTTCCATTAATTAACTCTATTAGATTGCACTAGTTTTATTTACACACCACATTAATTATATGATATCAAAAACCCTAAATTGTTGTCGGTAGCATAGTCATACAGTTGCTGTTCGACCATAAATGCTGTCCAGAAAAAGAAAATTTCCTCGATAATTATATAATTTTTTTTTATTTATAAGAATTCTGCTGAAAAATTCAGTGCTGTGGATTTACTACGGTCGAAAGACGAAACTAAACCCACATCGGGGATGGGATTAACCTAGTGATAAGGGCATTTCGGTACTTCCAACTTAGAACTCCTTCAGCAAGTTGCCATTAAGTTAGCCAATAATGCCCGCGAATGAGAGGAGGAGGAGGAGAAGGATCGTCACCAGGTGGCGGTGGCAGCGTTTCATGCTCCTTCCGCATGAGACTAGTTGTGCAACAACAATGTCGGCCCTTTGGTTGAAAAAGTCCTCATAACTAAAACTCAAACCTTTCTCTGCCAAGCCAAACCCTGCAATCAAAATGTCATGTCATGGAAAACCATCAAAGCCATTAACATGAAATATCTTCTCGACACATTATAATGGAATATTAATTGATTTTGCTAATTTAAATAGAATTGAATGTCTGAAGTTTAGGACATCCAGAATTACTATTTTCATAAATCGTCAAAAAGTTTATGAATAAAAAAATTGAAAATTTAGGATTAAATTGGTCGCCGTACAACATTTTAATTTTTTTTTTTTGAGACATTTTTCTCAAATTTTGAAATATGTTGAATTTCCATGACTATGAAGAGGAGGGGAAATTTGAAACCGTGGGAATCTTGACGAGGATGTCTTCGGAAATTGATGAGTTATCCAGCAGGAAAATAGGGATATCAATTTTTGGCATGAAAGGACTTGATTCGACATCTTGACGAGGATGGATATTGATAAAATCAAAAAATAAAACATATCTGACATGAGTTTTAAAAAACTTAAGTTTTTGTAACGTAAATGATCATAGACATGCGAATAACTAACGAAAACAAAATTAATTAAGAATTGAAGCACATGGTAGAATGAGATATTTGTTTTTTGCGTATATAAACCGTCTAGATTGAGCGGGTATTTTTTGGTAAACTGGAAAGGCATGTGCAATATGGAAATTTTAGTGAAAATCACGTATCACATAAATGTACCATGGCATAAAATTATTAAGTATTTCACTATTAGAGGTTCAAAGTTCGATTTCTCATGATGCATGTGATTGAGAAAGAAGTATGCCAAAAACGTTGGTCGGTTTTGAATCGATGAGATTGAGCGGGTATTTTTTGGTAAACTGGAAAGGCATGTGCAATATGGAAATTTTAGTGAAAAACATCATAAAATTATTAAGTATTTTTTGTCAAAAAATGTAAATCATAGACATGAATAATTAATGAGTTAAGAATTGAAGCACAAGAATGAGATATTTATGAAAATCATCACATAAAGTACCATGGCATAAATTACTAAGTATTTTTTGTTCAAAGTTCGATTTCTCATGATGCATGTGATTGAGAAAGAAGTATGCCAATAACGTTGGTCGGTTTTGAATCGATGAGAACATCTTTTGTAAAAATTCTATATCTAGTGAAACAATACCATACACTCCTAAAGAAGTTTATGCATTGATAAGAGGTATTATGTCGACATATCACATCAAATTTCACAAACCACCAGCCGAACGTTCGATTGTACCCACAAGAATTTCCTTTGGGGACTAAACAGTGGAATATTTCTCGTTAATTAATATTGGACGGTATAAGTTTTAATTACGCACCACATTACTTTTATTAGCCAATGACTTTTCAAAAGCAATACAACCTATATGGACAGTAATAGGTGATGGGAATTTCTAGGGGAAGTTGTCCAACCGGTCACAAATCTATTGTATAAGTATCAATTCAATTCTTAAGTATTTTAATTTTACCAATCAATCTCAAACATTTGTGTGAAATCCTAATATCGTCCTTCTAGCTAAATTTCGTCGGAAATCACTGATTTGATTGGAGATGACTGCACCGCCATGTCAACGATTTTGGCAAAAATTGATCAGAATGACAACATTGACAAAATTAAAAAATTAATTGCATCAGTATTTTCATAATAAATTTAATGCAGATTAGATAATTTTCTAGGAAATTTTCTTACATAGCGTGAATGAACGACTCTTACGACAGAGGTATCTACTTTTTTTCCAATTTGGTCTCTGTTGCATTGCCATGATGCTATAACGAGCCTATCTACTTCCCGACATGGTTGCGTGTCAAATTGAGTCTGGACCATCGTAAATGACACCGAAATCGAGTCTCATGTATCCGTTGGGTTTGTGCGTTACTTTCTCGAGAGGAAGGACTCCCATGTTTTTTCTCCTCACGCTTATTGAGTTCTCATTTAATTAGTCCGTCACAGCTCGCCAGAATTTGTTCGTGACAAAACCTCGTTTGCCACAACAACGCGAATGTTTCTAGAGGATGTTGTGGAATGTTTCTAGAGGATGTTGTGGAAGAGGTCTGTTCTTGTTATAGTTACGATTTATAAGGTCTTTCCAAAAGTAGTAACGCGGTCCAACTGAAAATCTACGGCTGCTTCTTTGTCTAACGAAAATCACCATCGGAATAAGAATAACTCCAGCCCTTTTCCTATCGAAAAATCATCTTCCACCCCGATCTGATCGAGAAAGCCATCTCGATCTCCAAATGGCAGGGATCAAATTCGCCGTGCTCACCCTTTTGTTTGGAAGCCTTATGTTGCTGTCTCCTTCTCCTGCTTATGGAACTACCAAGCCCACAGATAAGACTGTCAGCTCGGAAACGAGAAAATTTAAAATTCATGTGAAGAAAGGCGGTGGCGGCAGCCGTGGTGGTGGTGGCGGCAGCGGCGGCGGCAGCCGAGGAGGTGGTTACACAGATGGTGGTGGCTCCACAGGCAGTGGTATTGTGTATACGGCACATGTGGGTGCCGGCGGAGGGACTCAGAGGTCTGTCGCGGTCGGACCTCCTCCGTCATTGCTCGCCTCCGCTATTTGTTCCTCCCTCTTCCTCTTTGCTTCAATCCTTATTTGAACGCCAGGAAACGCAACTCGAGAAAGCAGAAAAGTGGAGAACAGCAACCTGAAAAGAGGGGAGTTGTTGGACATTCTTTTGTGCTAATATGTTTATAAGTTTGTTGCTGTAAAATTTCATCCTGACAAGATTACGCCCTTTATTGGCATTTACTTGGTCTACCGTTTGCTCTTATGTTTTCGTCGGAAATCACTTATGTGGACAGTCATCCTAGGTGATACGGCAATAAATTGATATGAACAATTTTTGATAATATTACTCGAGTTATTATTTTTTTCTTTTCTATTTTTCCTAACCCTAAGCCGGCAAGATTGCCTACCGGCCCTCACTGGCCATAAGAGAGGGCTGCTGAGGGCATTGGGTTCCCACTTAGAACTAGGCAAGAGTTGCGACCCTCACTAGTTGGCTGACGAGGGCTGCAATGCGAAAATTTATAATCAAGGCCATCGGATGTTCGACTATGAAACCGGTGATCATTCGATGGACTACTTTTGCGATGTTTGTCACATGAAGAAAATCAACAAGTCTTGCAAGATGTACATGCTTTTCTATTAATTAGGGGCACAACATTAGGGGTTTGTTGGGTTGGTTTTGCTCTCTACCTTCTCGTACGGGTTGGAAAGAAGAGAGGTCAATTGGAGTGGAAGCCAAACAAGGGGGCCGAGAATCTATGATGATCCGAAGAACGATTGCTAGATACGATTTTGTTCCCCCTTTCTACTACCATATCAACCCTCTCCTATGGCCAACAAGGGTTGATTGGAGACCTCGCTGACCTAGGGTTAGAAAAAAGGAAAAGAAAAATAAATAAACAATCAAAAAAATATTACTAAAAATGTTAAAATCAGCGTCGATTGTGCCACATAGGATGATTAATATCCATGTTAGTGATTTCCAATCAAAATTGACCGGATGAAAAATTAGCAAGATTTAAATGTTTAAGACTGAATTAGATTTAGGACTTTTTAGATAATTTTCTACTCTATTTTTTTTATATGCTTTCTCCATAAATTTCGTTAAAAATTACTGAAAAAGTCATAAATTATTATACAAATACTAATTCAATTTTAAACAATTTGATAAATTTAATTCTAAACATTTTAATTATTAGCTATTATGATCATTCTGATCAAATTTAACCTTATATTACTGAGTGATGATCTAGTCAATGCCAGTTATTCTACATGGCATGGCTAGTGTCAATCGGTGCTAATGTAAACTATTTTTGCAATTTTTTTAATCATGATTTTTTTTTTGTTCTCTTTTCTTGTTCTTTTTTAACTATAGCCTTCCATTGCCATTGTCGAGACCTTGCCAGCATAGCCAAAATTGGTTGGAAAGACTATGTTAAAAAATCACCAAAAAGTAAGTTTAGAACTAAATTGACATCCGTAGAATAGGTTTATAATTAATTAACATCCGTAGAATAGGTTTATAATTTTATCTATGTATACCATCTTAAGGATATACTTCTCATGTCCTTTTTTACATTCCAAAAACCACAATCGTATATAATATTTCACGTAGAGCTGCCTTTAGTGGATTAACTTATTAATACCACGAAATATATATTTTTTTCAATTTATTTTCAGCACAATCAAACACCATATGGTTCGATTTCTTCGAAATTGAATTTTCTGAAGGGAATCCTAACGAGAGTGATTTTGTCGCTACAATCCGTTGTTAATGTCGTTGCTTAATTTGTCTCTGGAGGACAAACCATTGTTTGGCCGCCTGATTGAGTGCTTGGAATGCTGCTGAGAATGGAAGGCTTGTCTGGCAGGATTTGATTTCCATCTCCCCAACAGATTTCCTATGGGCGCGGATTATTCTGGGAAAGAATTGGCGGCGTTTTAGGGTTTCTCTGAGAAGCTTGGATGAATAAATTCATCTGTAGTGTCAATATTTTATGTTTTTTAATTGCCATCGATATTATTCAACTAAACATTACAAAATATAATAATCTATATTTGACAAGGGCAGGGCAGGCCTATTTATGGTCCTGTTCGTCTCAATTTTTTGCATTGTCACGACTTTTCCAAATGCGAACCACTTAAGAGAAAACTAATGGACAATTAAACGAGAATAAAGTTTCTCTCATAAGACGATTGTTTGTGTTTAGTATAGACTTTCTCAAGCCCCACCGATCACAACTTCATACTCATTTTAACATGCAACTATCTTATCTTTGGGAATCGTCACTAATCGGTTAGGGTAGATTAGAGACACTTAAGTAAACTGCCGGACGCTTCATATTTGCGAACAAAGAGACTTAATGGATTCTGGGACTTGATCAATCCAGGGGCGTCACACGCATAGGATGCTCACCGTCAAGCACATACATTTACGCGGAACATGTACGCATAACGCGGGGCCACGCATTTTGCACATTCGGATTCACAAATCATACACACACTCACTGAACTTACACACACACTCGGCCACCCACACTTCGTATACTGACACACTCGGCCACCCACACTTCGTATACTGACACACTCGGCCATCCCCACTGAACTCTGCACATACCACACTCTCCCACGCTCCCATGAATTGAACGCACACATACTCTCTGCGACTTGCTCGGACAGAGGCGGGGAAGGGCCGGCGGCGGCCGGAGCTTCACCGGGCAACCGTGGTTGAACGGCAGGGCGATGGAGTGGTGGCAGTTCAGCCACGGAATGCATGGCAGTGAGCCTCGATTCGAATCTTCTCAGCGTGACCACCATGATTTTCCCGCCTTCGCTCTGAATATCTGTCCCCCTTTTCCCTGTTGACCATCTTGCCGAGGACATCTAGTCCTTCAATGATCGCGCCCTGGCGGTGCCAATGGTCTTCTCGTCAGCCGCGAAAATTGACGATATCAGTGGCCATATCTCCATGTGCCAACGAGATTGCTCGCCTTTCTCCTTTTTTTTTTTGTTTTTCTTGTTTTTGCTTGTAAGCAACCTTGGTTGTTTGGATTTAGGCTCATCATTTAGTAAAAATAGGACTCAATTGTTTTGTTTGTCCAACATTAGATAAACTTATTTTCACAAGAAAAGAGGACATTTTCATAAAATCAAAATCAACGGTAGATTTTTCTTTCTTAAGATTGCAAGACCTAAGTCATTTATCACGTTCCTCATTGAATCTTAATAATAATTGCCCGTCTCTCGATGAGTTGTATTTTGAATTTTCCATCAAAATAACATCTTTAAATTTACAAACGAAATAAGAAAAGATTCTAGAGCAATTTGGATCATAATACTAATTATATTTCGATTCCTTTATTAGCGAAAAAAGGAGCATTCTTTAGCGAAAAAAGGAGCATTCTTCACAAGATGTCTACTGTCTCCGTGCGGATCTATTGCGGTATGTTTGCTAAGGAATTCAGTTTTGACATAGTCGTGGGTTTGGCAAAATAAGTCGATGGGAAAAGCCAGATTTCCGGGGGGAGGGGTATAATGGTCATTGGATAAAACGCAAAATATGGCAAAGACTTTTCCGGGGAACGTTGAAGTGTGGGACAAAACCAGGGGTGCAGTTTTTATTTTATATATATAAATTTTTTTCGAAAGAACAAGTTTTAAATTTCTTGACCACGCTCTGGTGCCTTCATTTTTAGAGCAATTTGGTGCCTTCATTTTTAAACCACGCTCTGGTGCCTTCTTTTTTAAACCAGGGGTGCAGTTTTTATTTTATATATATATCATGTTACTCATTGAATCTTAATAATAATTGCTCGTCGCTTGATGAGTCACATTTTGAATTTTCCATCAAAATAACATCTTTAAATTTACAAACGAAATAAGAAAAGATTCTAGAGCAATTTGGATCATAATACTAATTATATTTCGATTCCTTTATTAGTGAAAAAAGGAGCATTCTTCACACAAGATGTCTACTGTCTCCGTGCGGATCTATTGCGGTATGTTTGCTAAGGAATTCAGTTTTGACATAGTCGTGGGTTTGGCAAAATAAGTCGGTGGGAAAAGCCAGATTTCCGGGGGGAGGGGTATAATGGTCATTGGATAAAACGCAAAATATGGCAAAGACTTTTCCGGGGAACGTTGAAGTGTGGGACAAAACTAGGGGTGAGCACGGTTCCCGGGTAGAAGGGAACCGGAGAACCGAACTGTAGGATCCGGTTCGGTTCCCGGTTCTTAAGAGACCGGTTCCGGTTCCCGGTTCCCTTTTTCTAGAAACCGGTGTTCCCGGTTCCGGTTCCGGTTCCTAAGGAAATCGGAACCGGAACCGGTCAGAATTTTTAAAAAAAAAAAAATCTAGCAGGTCACTTTCCCTCCATGTGATTTCCCTCCCTCCCGCCGATTCTTCCCCCTTCTCCTTTCTTTTTCTCTCTCTCTCTCTCTTTCTTTTCTCCCCTTTTTCCTCTCCTCACGTCACTTCCTGCCCCCTACTTTTTTCTTTTCTTCTCTCTCTCTTTCTCTTCTCTTTCCCCCTCTCTCGGCCGAACCCCACCCTCCTTCTCCTCCTCTTCTTCTTCTTCTTCTTCTTCTTCTTCTTCTTCTTGCTTCTTCTCGCTGGTTGCTGCTTCACCCACCACCACATCACCGCCCCACGCCCTACTCACCACCGCCTCTTGGCCACCGAACCACCACCACCCACCGCTCGTCCGACGAGCCATCTCACCGTTGGGCTCGACGAGCTGTCGCGCCATCCGCGCCACCCCTTGTCGCCGTGAGCCACCGCCGCCGTCCCCAAGCCACCGCGACCACCTCTTGCCACCGCTCGCTCGGCCGTCCAAGCCATCGTTGCTCCGAACCGCCACTGCCTCCGCCAGAACCGAGCTCTTCCCCCTTGGCTGTGGGTTTCGCCGCAACCGCCGCCGTCTTTGCCACGTCTTCTTCTTCGTTGCCGTCGCACCACCGTTGCCGCGTGCTTGCCCTTAACTTATTGACTACGGATTTATTCTCTTATTTTTGATACAGGAACCGTGGAAAACAAGTGTATTTGGTTTTTCCTGTTCGGGTTCCGATTCGGAGATAATGGGGGAGGTGAAAATGGGGAAGAAGGAATCGATTCAGCTCCATCTCTCTTTGGCTCTTCCGTGGAAGATTCTCATTCCTCGCAAAACGATAACCACCCAATCGCATCGAGAACGAGGCCGATCTGGGTCGATCTTCTCTTACGTGCCCGAATCGTGTTCTGCAAGTTGGGAAGCGCGTCTCTGAGCCATGGGGAGGGGAAAGTTCAAGGGCAAGCCCACGGGTCGCCGCCGGTTCTTGACTCCCGACGAGATGAGTAAGCCGAGAGTGCAAAGATTTGATTTTTCTTGTGAATTTCAACGACCCTCTTTCGTTCGGCATCGCTTGTGATTGTTGGGAATAGCCCATTCGTTGAGCATTGGTTGGTTGTTTGTTTGGATGTGGTCGGGCTGAATTTGGGCGTGGTTCTTTTTCGTTGAATCTGTTTGGTTTTCTGAGATCGCCATGTACAAATATGCAAGTTGTACCAGAGAGATAAGTGATAAGAAGATGGGAAAAAACAATCGACAGCATGCTATTCCCTGTTTTATGTATTGCTTCGTGAATGAAGCTTCAATTAGTTCATAACCTTGCGGGTATCAAGAGTTTTCTGAACAGTGATTGATCATGTTGTGGCGTTGTTTTAATCCTGTGAAAATGAAAAAAAGAAAAAGAAAAAGAACCTGTTGGAACCGGAACCGACCCTGGAACCTATAATAGGGTAGGTTTCAGGTTCTTAGTTCTGACGGGTAGGTTCCAGGTTCCAAAAATTGAGGAACCTGTACCCGAGGATAAGTTCTAGGTTCCAGACGGAACCGAACTGGAACCGGGAACCGCTCACCCCTAGACAAAACCAGGGGTGCAGTTTTTATTATATATATATATATATATATATATATATATATATATTTTTATATATATATATATATATAATTTTTTTTTCGAAAGAACAAGTTTTAAATTTCTTGACCACGCTCTGGTGCCTTCATTTTTAGAGCAATTTAGTGCCTTCATTTTTAAACCACGCTCTGGTGCCTTCAGATCCCATTCATCCATAAAAATTTAGAAGAAGAGGAAAGACTAACAAAGAGTTCAAAGGAAGGATAAAGGACAAAAGAGTGCTGAGGTTAGAATTTATGAGAAAAAGAAATTAGGATTTTGGCTTTTTAGTTTATAAAAATCATTTCAAAAATGGTTCCAAAATAGGACTGTGCAGTTTGGATCCTTGGTGAGTATTCAATCGGAACGTTCAACTGGTTCCAAAAAATTGGAACTTATCCTTGGGCTAGTTCCAATGGGAATCAGTTTTAGAGTTTGTTTTTCAGGTGGTCTAGTTCAGTTTTCGAGTGGAACTAGTTTGGTTAAACACCTCTATTCAATAAGTAAACAGGGAGATAAAACTTAATAAATAAAAATAAAGAGAAATGTATACTATGCGAGTTTAAAATGAATTGAGTTTCTGTATTTAAATGGCAATAGATGTGAAAATAAGTAATGAAAATGAAATTGGCCGCCCACCTAAAAGAAGTTTTCGCATTTGTATGCACGTTTTAGAAAATCGAGGAAATTCCACTGATCAATAAAAGATATATCATGTAAACAGATCGCATCGGATTCGACAAACCGAAGCATTCGGTCATACCCCGTCTAATAATTTGTCGCTAACTTGTTCTTCGGACGGTGTATAACTTTCATTTACGCTGTCACATGTACGTCACTTGTTTTACCGTGTCGTTTCGAGGATATGCAAGAGAGTGTTGCCTTAAGAGGTCTGTTCTTTAAATATATATATGTGGCCAGAGAAGCATATATTTTCATGCTTTAATCGCCTTTCTTCTGATGGCAGGGATCAAGTTGGCGCTTGCCCTTTCGTTCGTAATCCTTCTGTCGCTGTCCCAATCTCTTGAGAGCTCTGCTAGTGCTCGCGAGGGTGGCGAGTCTACAGATAAAAAGGGAAAGGGTGGCATCCGTGTGAAAAAGAGTGGCGGCAGCGGGGGAGGTGGTCGAGGGGGAGGTGGAGGCGGTGGGGGAGGAGGCGGCGGTCGAGGGGAGGTAGGGATGGGGGCGACGATAGCCGAGGGGGAGGAAGCCGTGGTGGACGAGAGGGAGGTGGCAGCGGCAGCCGCAGTCGTGGGGGTGGTGGGGGGGTCGACGACGGCAGCGATGGTTATGTCTGGCCAGGGGATGGAGTTAAACCCAACAACAGGACTCGAAGATCCTCGGCGGCCATCGGATCTGACCCGTCGTGGAATGCCTCCATCGTTTGTTCCTGCCTTCTCCTCAGTGTTCTGTTGGCTTTCGAATCTCTAGTTTGATCGCCATGAGAGCAGGAGTTAGGCGGTTGTTGGATTTCCTTCGTGGTTTTCGTAGAACCTTCACCTCTATCTGACCACCATTTTCATGCTTTAGTTACAATAATACTTCATTAAGTTGATCTTTAGCATCCAAAAGCCTTGCATAGTTTTTTTAGCATATGATCTCGACTTTTATTGATTTCCACAACCTAATATATAACACCTAAACAGACTTCTTTATTTTGAATTCATGTGAAACGATCACCATAATCAATAAGCTTGAATGTCGACATATCTTGTCGCGCCTACGTAAGAATTTCTTACTTCATGAGCCGAACGATTCTCGCATTTCGGTGTCTATAGCCACAGTGCTATGACGAGCCTATGTTTCTCTCCATATTTAACTTTAACCTAGGTTGATTCTGCAGATTACAAATGTGACATCTCGATTTTCTAATTCTAATTTCAATAAATTGAGATGAGCATTTCATTGGCATGCATATAGTTCATTTCTTTGAGTTGGCCACTTATGTGAAAACTAGTCTATCAAGTGAAGCTGTTAAGAGATTCTAATGCATCGAACTCGAGAATTTGACCGGGAAACGAGGTAATCTGCAAGAGTCATTACGGCACAAATAAAAATCGATTAGAGACCGGAGATAGGTCGACTCGATATAGGCATTCTAAAATTAACTGCTAGTATTGTGCCAAAGTGAAATTAACCGTGAAATTGAGAATGAATTCTAAAATTGGAAGTCATGGTGTGTCACAAATCTTATTAGGAACATTGGATTAATTTATAAACTTTAATTGGACTCAATTGGAAAAGAATTTAATGGAATTGAAGAAATGAGCACACAACATTTTATGCCCCGGCGGAAAATGAAATTGAACCTATTGGACTAAGTGTCATGCCCTAAACCTCGAGCGCGTCAACATCCCACCATGGTCATTCAAATGCGACGTCCCAGGCTATGACGCCGACCCAATCAAATCTTTTAAAGCACATGCGGAAGCATATTATAAAAACCCTAACAATAAAATATGAGATAGAAAAGCAGGAAGCAAAATCACCACATAACACTTTGATAATTCAATAGAATTACAAATAGAGGTCTACGGCCAACAGTCTACAAAAGACCGGCTCTTAAAAAGGAATTATCCTACGATCTACAAGTCGGACACGTTCTCCAAATCCTCCTGACTTCACCTCTGCACCTTCTCAAGACCAGCCAAAGCTATCTAGCCACTCCGTCGACCAGGGACCTGAAATTTTAATCCCACAACCGGGATGAGATGATGTTTCAGCAAGTTCAACCCCCTAAACCCCTATTAGAAAGAAAATACGCCCCAGGTGACCTAGCCACATCGCACAGAAGACTTACCTCGCATTAGTCTTCATCTGCAGGTCAGCACAGTTTATATAATTCAATCACGTGCAATTATAATAACCAAACAACTGAAGCACAATCACATCATCAGAACAATTCAACCACTTGGATCGTCTTAGCGATCAATCGACTCGGCCGATTACATGTCAATTCTAGTGAATCAATTACTACTTCCAATCTCGACCCTATAGGAAAGCTTAATAACTAGTGGCAATCACGGCCCCACTCGGCACGACCTTTAATTAGGTGGTCCATCAGGGCCTCACTGGGCATGACCTTTTATAGGTGGTCCATCCCGGCCTCACTGGGCACGACCTCTCATAGGTGGTCCATCACGGCCTCACTAGGCACAACCTCTAATAGGTGGTCAATCACGGTCCCATTAGGCACGACCTCTCTTAGGTGGTTCATCGCGGCCCTATTAGGCACGACCTCTCATAGGTGGTTCATCACGGCCTCACTAGGCATGACCTCCAATCGGTGGTTAATCACGGCCTCACTAGGCACGACCTCTAATAGGTGGTTAATCACAACCAATCTCCCATCAATTCCCACACTTAGGGTTTTCTAAAGAATCCTCATAAATCGCAATCACACTCAATTCGCCACAACCAATCATCAATTTCAAATTCTACATGCACAGCAGCGATCGGCACGAAATTCTGAGAGAACAAGGTCCCGGCAAAATTTTCGGAATTTAATAAATAATTAAATTTATTCCGAAAATTAATTAAATAATAATATCCATATTTTTCGCAATCCACATTCAATTTATAATATCCGACCATCAATTTCAAAATCCGAATACACAAGCAAGCGATCACACGACTAAAATTCTCGAGCAACGGGGTCAAAAATAATTTTTCCGTTTTTTTAAATAATAATATTTTAATAATTTCGGAATTAATATAATATTATAAATTTCCAGAATTCGAAATCTTTAAATAATTCAAAAATAAAACCCTATTATGTCACATCAAGGCTTTATTTTAAAAATAAACATACTTAACTTTAAACTAAACACACTTTAACTTAATTAAACATCCTAATCTAATCATCAACCAAATAAACTAATCTAACCACCTAAACTTGCTTAACTTAGACTAAGCATACTTAGGGCATCATTAACCCTCTAATCAAGATTTAGTGAGTTAAACTCACCGGATTAGCGAGCCGAGCGGACCAAAACGACGAGGATGTCGAGGAGAACAACTTTCCTCAAAGCGGGCCGAGCATCCGGGCTCGGGAAGGCGGCCAAAATGGACCAAAACGAGGCTGCCATACCCATTTTCTGGGTTGCTGATCGGGGCCAAGAGGGAGCAGATCCGGCGCCGGTTCGGGCGGCCAAGGGCGGTGGAGGCAAGGCGAAGCTCCGGCGGGCTAAGGCGGGGGCGCACGGCGGCTCACGGTGGCTGATCCGTGACCTAGGCTGGTCGGACAACCTCCCAAACGTGAAGACAAGCGAGGACGACGGTGAACGAGGGAAGAGGAGCGGCGCGAGCGGGCGAGCGCGCACCGGCGGCGCGGGACGGACGCACGGCGGTGGTGGCGACGACGGCGTGCGAGCGGGTGGCCGGCCATGGCTGCTCCTTCTTCTTCTCTGCAAATTTTTCTGGTCCTTCGCACAAAGAAGATGGAGGAGAAAGGCCACGGGAGAGAGGAAGAAGAGAGGGAGGAGAGAGAAGGAGTGGGGGCTCTTTTCTTTTCTTTTTCCTTTTCTTTAATCCCACAAAATGGCCCACCATGACATCATCTATGATGTCATACTCCACTCACTCAAAACTCTCACAACCTTATTCTAATGGGTTCAATTCCATTTTCCGCCGGGGTCCAATTCTTGTACAACAAATTCTCCAATTTCACTTGATTCTCTTCCAATTGAATCAAATTGAAATCCATAAAATTAATCCAATGTCATCACACTTCCATTCACATAATCACTTGATCATAAAACCAACTTAAGTCCCAAAAGCACGACCAAAAGCGGGCCTACTAATTTCTCGAGCCAAATTAGCCATTTTCTGATTTAATTGCTGAAAAACTCTGGTTGCATGAAAAATCTTCCAAAGATAAGTCAATGTTCCTAAAATGATTTGTGACACACCTAGACTTCCAATTTCTGAATTCGGTCTCAATTCCACGGTTAATTTCACTTTGGCACGATACTAGCACGGCCCAACCTACCGGGTAGCCTTTAGAAATTTTCATGCATTTGACCTGTGGTTGATCATCTCAAGCCACAATGTACATCTTTGAAACATTGGCGACTTTCGGTTGTCGGGGTAATCTCAAGGTTTCAAATACGGACACAGGGTACCCAATCGATAGAAAAGTCGGTCAAGTGTCGATCGACAAGGATTATGCGATATGATGGAATCACCCACGCTCGATCACACGCCTCTGTCGAGTCGACCTATCTCCGATCTCTAATCGACTTTTAATTGTGCCGTAATGACCCTTGCAGATTAGCTTGGTCGAAAGATCACTTCCTGGTCAAATTCTCGAGTCTGATGCATTAGAAACTCTTAACAGCTTCACCCGATAGACTAGTTTCCACATGAGTGGCCGACTCAAGGAAAAGAACTATATGCGTGCCAACGAAATGCCCGTCTCAATTTACTGAAAATAGAATTGGAAAAATCGGGATGTCACACTAAGGTTGTGAGAGGTTAGAGTTAGTGGATTGTGACATCACAAGTGATGTCATGGGGTGGGCCAAGATTGGCTAGGGTGGTGACACTTGGAAGGTGGAGATTGAATCCCCAAAAGGTGGGATGTCACTTCCCCCTTGTCTCCATCATCTTCAACCTTGGCTTGGCTTTTGAACTTGGAGGAGAGAGAGAGAACCGGTGGAGAATGAGCAGCTCGACCTCCCCTTCATTCGCCTCCTTTGTTGCTTGTCATCCACCGTTCGTTGTCGTCATTGGAGCCGTCGCAGTCGCCATTTGTCCGCATGCCTGCGTGTGCACCTCGCCGCCCCTTCGCCGCTTCCCCTTCATCCACCCGAGCCTCCATCTCGTCGACCAAGCCGTCCCAGCCGTCCGTTTGTCATCGCCAAGGCCTCCAGAGGCCCCGCCTAGCCACTGTGAGCCATTGCTTGAGCTGCCGCCTCTCTCTTCTGCTGGTTTTGCGTCCAATCGACCATCGTGCCTCCTTCCTCCTAGCTTGGTTTGTCGTCGACATCGTCGTGCTCTTCGCCGGAGACTTGTCAGAAAGCAATTCCGGTGAGTTTAGCTCACTAAGCCTTGATTAGAGGGTTAATGATGCCTTAAGTGTGTTTAACTTAGGTGGTTAGATAAGTTTATTTATGCTCCTTTTGCGGCAATTTCCCCGCAAACCATTTCTTGGAAAGCAAAGACCGCCCTGTTCTCCAAGTGGAGATTATATAGTCCCACACACCTAAATAAGTTTTGTAGTTGTATGCATATTTAGAAAATCTGACCGATAAGAAATATTATGTCTGCATATGTCACGCCCCGAACCTCGAGCGCGCCAACATCCCACCATGGTCATTCGAATGCGACATTCCCAGGTAGTGTCGCCGACCCCATTCATTTAATATTGCGCAAGCGGAACGTATTATAAAACCCCTGACAATAAAATACGGGATAGAAAAGCAGGAAGCAAAACCACCACATATCAATTTCATAATTCAACAGAATTACCGACAGAAGCCTACAGCCAAAAGTCTACAAAAGACCGGCTCTTAAAAAGGAACTGTCCTACGACCTACAAGTCGGACACGTTCTCCAATCTTATGACTTCACCTCTGCAACTCCTCAAGGCCAACCAAAGCTATCCGGTCGCTCTGTCCACCAAGGACCTGAAATTTTAATCCCACAACCGGGATGAGACGATGTCTCAGCAAGTTCAACCCCCTAAACCTCTATTAGAAAGAAAATATGCCCCGGGTGGCCTAGCCACATCACACAGAAGACTTACCTCGCCTCAGCCTTTATCTGCAGGTTAGCACAATTTATATAAACCAACCACGTGCAATTATGATAACCAAACAACCATGTCACAATCACATTATCAAACAATTCAACCACTTGGATCGTCTCAGCGATCAATTGACTCGGCCGATTACATGTCATTCTAGCAAATCAATCATTGCTCTCAATCCCGGCCCTACTCGGCAAAACTAGAATCAGTGGCATCACGGCCCCACTCGGCACGACCTGTAATCAGGTGATAATTCACGGCCTCATCGGGCACGACCTCTATTAGGTGGTATTCACGGCCTCATCGGGCACGACCTCTATTAGGTGGTATTCACGGCCTCATCGGGCACGACCTCTATTAGGTGGTAATCACGACCTCATCGGGCACGACCTCTATTAGGTGGTATTCACGGCCTCATCGGGCATGACCTCTATTAGGTGGTATTCACGGCCTCATCGGGCACGACCTCTATTAGGTGGTATTCACGGCCTCATCGGGCACGACCTCTAATAGGTGGTTCATCACAGCCAATCTCCCATCAATTTCGACACTTGGAATTTTATAAAGAATCCATATTTATCACAATCAACACTCAATTCGCCACATCCATTCATCAAATTCAAATTCTAAATGCACAACAACGATCGGCACGAAATTCTGAGCAAATAAGGTCCCAACGAAAATTTTCAAATTTTAATAAATAATTAATTTTATTCCGAAAATTAATTAAATAATAATATCCATATCTTTCATCATCCACGCTCAATTTATAATATCCAACCATCAATTTCAAAATCCGAACACACAGCAGCGATCGGCACGAAATTCTGAACAACCGGGGTCGAAAATAATTTTTCCGTTTTTTTTATATTTTAATAATTTCGGAATATAATATAATATTAAAATTTCCAGAATTTCGAAACAATAAAATAATTCAAAAGTAAAACCCTATTATGTCACATCAAGGCTTTATATTAAAAATAAACATACTTAACTTTAAACTAAACACACTTTAACTTAATTAAACACCATAATCTAATCATCAACCAAATAAACTAATCTAACCATTTAAACTTACTTAACTTAGACTAAGCACACTTAGGGCATCATTAACCCTCTAATCAAGATTTAGTGAGTTAAACTCACCGGATTAGCGAACCGAGCGGACCAAAACAATGGGGATGACGCGAGGATCGACTTTCCTCAAAGCGGGCCGAGCATCCGGGCTCGGGAAGACGGCCAAAACGGGCCAAATGTCCGCTGCATACCCATTTTTCTTGGCTGCTGTCCATGGCGGTTTGAGGCCGAGAATGGGCGGATCCGGCGCCGGGATGGGTGGAGGGACGGCGGAGGAGCTACGGCGATGGCTGGCGGCGACGAACGGCGGTGCACGGCGGCGGGGACGAGCTCCGATAGCTCTTGGAACTCGCGGACAAAGGCTGAGACGCAGCTGGGCGTCGGCCAAGCATGGGCAAGCGCGGGCTACGACGGAACGCGAGATGGCGAGCGGCGAAGGGCGGAGGCATGCGGCTGTTCCGACGGTGCTGCTGGCTGCTCCGGTGTCTTCTCAGATCTTCTGGGTCTTCGAGCAGAACCGGAGACGGAGAAGAGAGGAGAGAGGGAGGCGGAGGTCCGAGCGGCGAGGTGCGACCGCGACGGCGAGGCGCGACCGCGACGGCGAGCGAACGGGCGAAGGCGGCGACGGCTGCTGGCTTCCGGTTGCTGCGTTTGAAGCTGGAGAAGAAGATGGAGATGGAGGGGAGGGGTTCGCACGGTTGGGAGGAAGAGGAGAGGGAGGAGAGAGAAGAAGGAGAGAGAGAGAGAGATGGGACCATTTTTTTTTTCTTTTCTTTTCTTTTTCTTTAATCCCACAAAATGGCCCATCATGACATCACCCCATGTCATACTCCACTAACTTCAAATCTCTTCCCACAACAATCTTCAATGGGTCCATTTTATTTTTCCGCCGGGGCATGAAACTTTGTACATCAATTCCTTCAATTCCAATCAATTCTCTCCCAATCGAATTAAATTGAAGTCCATAAAATTAACCCAATGTCACCACACTTCAATTCACATCTTCACTTGTTCATAGGACCAACTTAAGTCCCAAAAGTACGACCAAAAGCGGGCCTACTAATTTCTCGAGCCAAATTAGCTATTTCTTGATTATTTTGCTGAAAAGCTCGGCTTGCATGAAAAATTTTCCCAAAGATGATTCAATGATCTTGAAATGATTTGTGACACACCCAGACTTCCCATTTCTGAATTCGATCTCAATTCCACGGTTAATTTCACTTTGGCATGATACTAGCCGGCCCAACCTACCGGGTAGCCTTTAGAAATTTTCATGCATTTGACCTGTGGTTGATCATTTCAAGCCACAATGTACATCTTTGAAACATTGGCGACTTACGGTTGTCGGGGTAATCTCAAGGTTTCAAATACGAACACAGGGTACCCAATCGATAGAAAAGTCGGTCTAGTGCCGATCGACAAGAATTGTGCAATCTGGTGGAATCACCCACGCCTAATCACATGCCTTTGTCGAGTCGACCTATTTATGATCTCTAATCGATTTTTAATTGTGTCGCAATGACCCTTGCAGATTAGCTCGGTCGAAAGATCGCTTCCTGATCAAATTCTCGAGTCTGATGCATTAGAAACTCTTAGCGGCTTCACCCGACAGACTAGTTTTCACATGAGTGGCCGACTCAAGGAAATGAACTATATGCATGCCAACGAAATGCCCGCCTCAATTTATTGAAAATAGAATTGGAAAATCGGGATGTTACAGCATATCACATGAAATTTCCTCACAAACCAAGCCACAAACAACATTCATGGTTATATTTTTGAAAGTAAAGAAAATACCACCAAACGCGTTAAATTATGTTCATTGCGACGTTAATATCCCAATTATTTTTTGTGAGTTGTCAAAATCCCGAACTTATGCTGGTGTGGCAAGTGTACCCTCCTCCCTCTATCATTGAAAAACCCTAAACTTTATCCAGCATGGCACATATATCTCAATTCTTTTTTTCTTTTTCTTTGGGTCACCAATAACGGAAATTTGAACCGGTGTGACAGAAAAGTTCGGACATTGGTGTCACCGTGTGCATAGATTATTGTTGCTAATGGTCAAAAGCTTAATCTAAATTTGGACCATTATAAATGATAGGTCCCCGCTGTCGTCTTACATGGATTTCATTAAACTCGACCGTCCCAATTTAGTTTAGTACGCGCATTAGGTAAAACTTTCTCGAGAGGAAGCAATGGTGTTTTTGAGTTCTAATTTATCCTTGTCCACAGCACATGCTCACGCGAATCTGTTCCCACGACGACCTCGTTTTACCGTGTCGTTTTAACAATGCCGATGTGGAGGAGGTTATTTTCCGAAGCGTATCTTCTTCATATAAATATGAGCAGTGAAGCAGAAGTTTCCTGCATTAATTCCTTGTTTATATCTGCTGAAGATTTACTGTAATGTTCGCCAACACAATATCACCTCTCAATCGCTGAGAGATTTCCTTTTGTTTCCTGAAATATCACGCGGTCCAACTGATATAATTTGTATCTGATCATCCCTACTTTCCTCCTCCTCCTCTTCTTCTTCTTCTTCCTGATGGACCTTCGTCTTTAAATATGTTTGCACCATCACCATCACTCGTATTCGACCAAACGACAGGAATCTCCACCTTTTTTACTACATAGAAAATCGCCTTTCACGTGAACCAATCGACGGGCACGATTTCGCAGCTTCCATGGCGGGGTTCAAGTTGGGGCTTGCCCTTTCGTTTGTAATTCTTCTGTTGCTGAGCGACGGCGTCTTGTCCGCCTTCCAAACGAGAAAGATTGGAATCCACGTGAAGAAGTTTGGTGGTGGCGGTGGCGGTCACGCAAGCGGTGGCGGCGGCGGCAGCGGTCATGCAGGAGGCAGGAGTCATGCAGGCGGTGGGGGTTATGTGGGTGGCGGCGGCAGCAATGGCGGTCCTGTCTGGCCAGGGGGTGGAGCTAATCCCCACAGGGGGACTCAAAGGTCCTCGGCCATTGGAACTCGCCCATCGTTGCCGCTCGCCTCCGCCGTCTGTTCCTCTCTTCTCCTCGGTCTCCTGTTCTTGCTTCAGCTCTAGTTTGAATGTCATCGAAAGTAGGAGTTTAGGCGGCAGTCGTTGGGCTTCTTTGAGTGGTTTCTGTAGAGTTTTTCTTGATTTTGCTTGGAATACTGCTGAGAGTAGAAAGCCTCTTTGGCAGGAGTTGATTCTATAAAATCTTTCGTTCAAATTTCTGAATAGCCGCATCTAGGGTTTTGCTGATAACGCTTCGATGAGCAGCTCAGATTCCTTTTCGGCACTCCCATATAGAATGTACTCCTTCAGTCCAGTGAGAAATACTTCATGAAGTTGATCTTCACCGTCCAAAAACCATGCATAATAACATATGATCTTACACTTTTTATTTATTTCCGGATGAGCTAACGTATAAGGTCATTCATAATCACATGCTATACTTTCAAAGCTCTTTTTTCCCCCATATATTCCTATATAAGTTATATCAATGCTATATCACATAGTGTATCGATATAATATTATGCACCAGTTTCTCGTTTTAAATGTATGTTAAACGATCACTATAATTAAGAAACATGATTCACCGGCGGTGTTACTACTATGTCAATATATCCTGTCATGCCTACCCTGAACAATTATTGGTTTCTATTGCCATGGTGCTATGATGAGCCTATTTTTTCTCCTTTTCAACAGTCATATATATATATATATAAGCGATAAGTCCTTGCATACTTATTGATGTAATCGTAATTAATCCTATTCATAGCATGCACTAAGATGAAGTTGTCCGCACAGAAATCTTGTCTTACCGGGCATTGAATGATGGCAAAATTGATAGACGATGTGGTCTAAGAGATCTGCACATTCATATATTAGCCAGATGGATATAGATATAGACGTATTTATTCGTCCAACCCTGACCGGTATATACCTCGACCCTTGAATTCGTTGAAGTAATCGCGTGAACTCCAGAAGATTCCCTCGCTTACTGATGAGTTCATAATTAGGGTCGAGTCAGATCAGGATCTCCATCAGAGCAGAAATCTAGTTATCCAAAGCCTAGTCTCAAGGCTAATCCTTCATAAAGACTCTCCGTCAGTAGTTCTTGAGGAAGAAAGTTCCTCTCAGCACAGTTCTTCTAAGGGTTTAAACTATATGACGATTAGCGATAATTATTCTTTTTAGGGAACGTAGATACGCGGTCAAAGAATTATCTAATGATCAATGATTAGCTAGCTGGATAGACACAGTAATGCTTCACAGGCAAAACTTAAACTCCCTCAGCAAGTTGCCATTAAGTGAGCCAACAATGCCCGCGAATGAGAGGACGAGAAGGAGGAGGATCGTCACCGAGTGGCGGCGGCAGCGTTTCATGCTCCTTCCACATGGGACTAGTTGTGCAACAACAATGTCGGCCCTTTGGTTGAACAAGTCCTCATAACTAAATCTCAAACCTTTCTCTGCCAAGCCAAACCCTGCAATCAAAATGTCATGTCATGGAAAACCATCAAAGCCATTAACATGAGATATCTTCTCGACACGTTACAATGGAATATTAATTGATTTTGCTAATGTAAGTAGAATAGAATGTTTGAAGTTTAGGACACCAAGAATGACTATATTGATAAATCGTCAAAAAGTTTATGAATAAAAAAAATTGAAAATTTAGGATTAAATTGGTCGCCGTACAACATTTTACATTTTTTTTTTTGAGACATTTTTCTCAAATTTTGAAATATGTTAAATTTCCATGACTATGAAGAGGAGGGGAAATTTGAAACCTTGGGAATCTTGACGAGGATGTCGTCGGAAATTGATGAGTTATCCAGCAGGAAAATAGGGATATCAATTTTTGGCATGAAAGGACTTGATTCGATATCTTGACGAGGATGGATACTGATAAAATAAAAAATAAAACATATCTGACATGAGTTTTAAAAAACTTAAGTTTTTGTAACGTAAATGATCATAGACATGCGAATAACTAACGAGAACAAAATTAATTAAGAATTGAAGCACATGGTAGAATGAGATATTTGTTTTTTGCGTATATAAACTGTCTAGATTGAGCGGGTATTTTTTGGTAAACTGGAAAGGCATGTGCAATATGGAAATTTTAGTGAAAATCACGTATCACATAAATGTACCATGGCATAAAATTACTAAGTATTTCGCTATTAGAGGTTCAAAGTTCGATTTCTCATGATGGATGTGATTGAGAAAGAAGTATGCCAAAAACGTTGGTCGGTTTTGAATCGAAGAGAACATCTTTTGTCAAAATTCTATATCAAGAGAAACAATACCATACACTCCTAAAGAAGTTTCTGCATTGATAAGAGGTATTATGTCGACATATCACATCAGATTTCACGAGCCACCAGCCGAACATTCGATTTTACCCGCAAGAATTTCCTTTGGGGACTAAACAGTGGAATATTTCTCGTTAATTAATATTGGAAGGTATAAGTTTTAATTACGCACCACATTACTTTTATTAGCCAATGACTATTCAAAGCAATACAACCCATATGGACAGTAATAGGTGATGGGAATTTCTAGGGGAAGTTGTCCAACTGGTCACAAATCTATTGTATAAGTATCAATTCAATTCTTAAATATTTTAATTTTACCAATTAATCTCAAACATTTGTGCGAAATCCTAATATTGTCCTTCTAGCTAAATTTCGTTGGAAATCGTGATTGGAGTTGACTAGACTGCCATATCAACGTTTTGGCAAAATTTGATTAGAATGACAATATTAACAAAATTAAAAATTTAATTGCATCGGTATTTACATACTAAATTTAATGCGGATTAGATAATTTTCCTGAAATTTTTGTCACATAGTGTGTGTGGTGAAGCCGATTGTCGCGACCTCTTTTTTACTCGGCGCCCGCAGTCGGGTACGGACGCCTAAGGAGGCTAATGGCTCGGCTGAATTTATTTATGCCCGGACTCTCCCAAGTCCACCAATTCACGACTTAATGGTTCGAGTTTTTAACCTGTAAATCAATTTTAAAATGGAGTCGCCACTAATCGATTTGGGGTGGGTTGATTAGAAACCCAAGCGAAGTATCGGGAGAAATACTCGCTCTGCGCAACCGAGAGAAATTAGGATCGGGGACTTGATTACACTAATTAATCACTAATGCCCTTTCGGTACCTAATCTTGTTTAAACCTTGAGGCTTTTTGGATGCTCGAGGGATTTTCCACACATTTTGGATGTTCGAGGGATTTTCCATGCATTTTTGGGAGAAAAAACATTTTTTTTGAGTCATTTTCTAATTTTTGGACATAAAAAGCATTTTTTGGATTTTTTTTATCTTTTTCTGAAAATATAAATCACTTTTTTTTTTTGGCTTTTTCTGACTTTTTTTTGGCTTTTTTGGATTTTTGGCATTTTTTGGAAAATATGAAATATTTTTGATTTTTTTTTTGGAAAATAAAATATTTTTTCAATATTTTTGGAAAATAAATTATTTTTCATTATTTTTAAAATATTATATTATATTATAATGTTAAAAAAACGAACCGGGTCGGATCCCGGGTTGGGTCCCAGGCCGGCCGGCCAGCATAAGCAGCGGGCCCGCAACGCGGGCCCGACTCATATTTTTCTCCCTTTTTTTCTTTTTCCAAGCCCATGAACTAACCAAGGCCCATTTTCGTTATAAAAAAGGATCCATGGATTAACCGGCCCACACACGCAGGCCCACATCGGGGGGGGAAACCCTACCCGGACGCCAACCCGGATCCGCCCGACTTCGACCCGTCTTCCCCTTTGCCGACCCGGTTTGCTGGAGTTCGCGAGATCTAGCGATCCGCGGCGCTGATGAGGGACGGAGGCGGCGTCCGAAGGCGGCGGCCCGGCGTCCGAAGGCGGCAGGGTCGCAGCCGGCAGCCGGCCGCTCAACTGGATTAACGACGGGGCTCGTGGCGCGGCGGTAAGAGACGCGTCAATAGCCCCGATTCACTGAGGCTGAGATCCGGTGATAGATGGGGTTCGAGAGAGGGGGTGCGACAACGGTGACGGGCAGGGGAGGCGGCCGGGGTTTCGAGCAACGGCGACGATGCGTCTGGGGACGGTGGCGGTAGCTACTGTTACCTGTTTGCAGCAATGGCGCGACGAGGCGGTGAACGGTGGCGGCGACAGGGGGCTGTAGGTGCAGGTGACGACGGCGGGAGAGCGACAGCAGCTCCTCAGTTTCCAGATCTGCTCTGGTGTTGGCGAGTCAGTTGCGGCACGGCATCGGGGCGGGGACAGCGACAGAAAGCGCCGGTTGCGGCGGTGGCGCGAAGCCTCCTGCTTCACAGATCTGGCGTTCCCTCCTCCGGCTCCCTCGCTCGGCCTAGATTTTCTCTCCCTCGGGTCGAGATCCGAGCCTCCACCGGCCAGATCGACCTTCTCGGTTGCTCGCCGCCGGCCTTCCCGAAGTCTCTCGGTGGAGGGTGGGCGAGCTCACAACTCGAGCTCTCTCTCACTCGCTCGTTGATTCCTCCCCCGAAGTCTCTCAGTGGGAAGATCTCCAAGCTCGCGATGATCTCTCGTCGACGGAGGTGCTCCTCTATTTATAGGCGAGGAGGAGGCCGGTCGACGGAGGTTCGGCCGTCGGCTTCGACCGGCCCTAGGTGCGGCTGAACCGGCGTCAAATCCTCCCCCTTCCACGGAGGCATGCCCGCCTTCAATGTTGCGTCCTCTCAGCCACCGGCCTACGCTCCCCTCTCGGTTGTAGGTTGTGCTCGAGCGCGTCTTCGTCGCCGCGCGCGTGACTGCAGAGGCGGAAGAGAGACGAAGGAAGAAGAAGATGGGAGGAAGAAGAAGAAATAAGGGGGGGTAGGTCGTGCGAAGGAAAAAGAAAGAAAAAGGGAGGGGGGCGGCTTTTGCTTTTTGCTTTTCTTGCCTTTTTTTTTTTTTTTTTTTTCTTTGTTTTGTTGTTTTTATTTGTTATTTGTTTATTTATTATCTGAAATGACAAAATAAAATAAAAACTTAATAAAAGAAAATTAACCTAATTGAAATTGAGGTGTCAACAGCTGCCCCTCTTTGAAGGTGAGCTTGCAGAGGTTGCATTCAAAGACAGACTGATGCCTCAATTTTACCTATGCATGCGTAGTAGATTATATTTTATTTGGGACCTATTATTCTATGCGGATAAAGAGCAATATACTAAGACAGATAAAAAGATACCTGGAGTTACTTACCGGGAATGAGTGAGATAGGGTGTGAACCCCGAGTTTTGGCAAGTATCAAGGGGTCATCTTACCTGGTGATATGAGGAGATTGCTTTTCCAAGGCTCGAACCATTCTTCGATCGCTTGTTAAAACGATCAACTGGTTTGTCTAGGACCCGAACCTTTCTTCGGTCGCCTTGACGAGGAATTGCTTTTCCAGGACCCGAACTTTTCTTCGGTCGCCTGTTAAAACAATCAATAGTTTGTCTAGGACCCGAACCTTTCTTCGGTCGCCTTGACGAGAGATTGCTCCTCTAGGACCCGAACCTTTCTTCGGTCGCCTGTTAGAGCAATAAGTTGTTTGTCTAGGACCCGAACCTTTCTTCGGTCGCCTTGACGGGGAATTGCTTTTCCAGGACCCGAACCTTTCTTTGGTCGCCTATTAGAGCAATAAGTTGTTTGTCTAGGACCCGAACCTTTCTTCGGTCGCCTTGACGGGAGATGCGCCGACCTTTCTCAGGGCATCTGTTTGTGGGTTCCTGATCTGTATCGAGGACACCAGTTGGTACCCGACCTTTCTCGGGAGATGCGCCGACCTTTCTCAGGGCATCATATTTGTTGGGGTGTCGACTTCGTCAAAGACCTGGTTAGAACCCGACCTTTCTCGGGAGGATGCGCCGACCTTTCTCAGGGCATCGATTTGCGGGGTGTCTGACTTCTGTCAAAGACACTGGTTGGAACCCGACCTTTCTCGGGAGGATGCGTTGACCTTTCTCAGGGCATCGATTCGTGGGGTGTCTGACTTCTGTCGAAGACACCAGTTGGAACCCGACCTTTCTCGGGAGGATGCACCGACCTTTCTCAGGGCATCGATTTGTTGGGGGTGCTTGGACATTCACAAGCATTGAAAGAGTACCTGGATATTCACAAGTACTAACCTGGAGGATATTTGGGCCTTTGCAGGCGTCAAAGGGGTACTTGGATGATCGCAAGTACACACTCTTGGAGGGTGCCTGGATTTTCGCAGACGTTGAAGGAGTACCTGATTGCTTGCAGGTGTCGAACGAGTACTTTGATAATTACAAGTACAAACTCTTGAAGGATACCTGGCGTTCGCAGGTATCGAAGGAGTACCTGGGATATTCATGAAGGTCCCTCACCTTTTGATAATTAGGAATATCGAGGACGTACCTCGCAGATTCATGAAGGTCTCCCACCTCCTACCAATTGGGAATATTGAGGACGTGCCTCGCATATTCATGAAGGTCTCTCACCTCCTGGTAGTTGGAATATCGAGGACGTGCCTCATATATTTGTGAAGGTCTCTCACCTCCTGGTAATGGGAATATTGAGGATGGATCTCGCATATTCGTGAAGGTCTCTCACCTCCTGGTAGTTGGAATATCGAGGACGTGCCTCATATATTTGTGAAGGTCTCTCACCTCCTGGTAATGGGAATATTGAGGGCGTGCCTCAAATATTCGTGAAGGTCTCTCACCTCCTGGTAGTTGGGAATATCGAGGACGTACCTGGGATATTCGTGAAGGTCTCTCACCTCCTGGTAAATGGGAATATTGAGGACGTGCCTCATATATTTGTGAAGGTCTCTCACCTCCTGGTAATGGGAATATTGAGGGCGTGCCTCAGATATCCGTGGAGGTCTCTCACCTCCTGGTAGTTGGGAATATCGAGGGCGTACCTGAGATATTCGTGAAGGTCTCTCACCTCCTGGTATTATAAACTTGACAGTGGTATGAGGTTTACTTGAATTGCTGCAAGCATTTAAAAGGGGTAGGACACCTGGATAGCCACAGGTGTACAAAGTACTGGAATACTTGGATGAACACAAGTATTAATGATATCATCTGGGACCACTCAGGCGGGTCCAAGTGCTAGAAAACATACCTGGACGGTGGTGCCAAGCGAAGCAATGGAATGCTTGAACAGCTGCTATATTATTTAGGGACAACTCGTGTAGGTTGAGTGTCATGAAAAGGAAGTACCTGGACAACGGTGGGTACTTGACGATATGGGGATACCTAAACAGCAGTAGGTATTCAATAATAAATAGATGCTTGGTCAGTCACAAGTATCAATACTCTGGGGATAACTCGAACAGGTCAAGTGCCGGGAAAAGGGAGTATCCGAACAGTGGCCGGTACTCAAAGACAAGGGGATACTTAGACAATTGCGAGCACCCAAACTCAAGGGACGATTCGAATAGGTCGAGTGTCAAGAAGAGAGTATGCTATTTGTACAATATGCACACATGATTGTATACGCTATGAGTTCAAATGAGATTCATGCATGATAATTTTGTCGGTTTCGCATCTTTTGATTTCCATTGGGGAAGATTTTGAGAGACAACATTCATTTAGAATGTAGATGTCTTGAGCATGACAGATGAGGGACTTTCAGTCTGAAAGGACTTTTCACTCACTCTCATGGAAAAGGCTATCCTGACCATTGATGCAGGATTTATAAGGACCACACTATCTCACTGTCATCATGTCAGCAGGGGTCCGAGTATTCTCACAAACAGTACGACTTTACCAATGTGAGAGGTCTTTGTTGAAACTGTGATGAAGTCTTGGTCAGTGGCTCATCAGAGGGGACCATCAAGGTCGAAGCCGATGGACGAAAATGTTGCACGATCATCTCCGGGTTTACAAGTCAAGAACCCTGCGAAAAGAGATAGAGTAATCTTGCTCGTACTTCTTCGAGCGATGCTTATGCACATATGAAATCCTACGTTAATTGAAGTGCCCCTAGTCTGAAGAGACTTTTACAATGGGATGCAATGTTGGCTTGACTCATGTGTAAAAGGGCGAGAGCTGGTGATTGCCTTGGCATTTGTCACCGGTCTTTCTTCTCACTGTCAGATGGAGGCTCTATTAATTGAACCACAACAACAACTTTTTCTTGGCTGTATTTTTGACTGGAGGGCATTGGCCTTGCTTTTACCAGGCACACTGCTTTTTCATGCTCCTGTTTTTTTATTCCAGTTCTTCATTTATGGGCATTGACCTTGCTTTTACCAGGTACCGCTTTGCTTTTTATGCCCATGTTTTTTTCATTCCTGTTGCTTGAGAGCTGATCTTGACAAGTTCAAGCAAACGCCTTTGTTAGACTATTGAGTCTTCATCTTTTGCCGGCACTTCGATTATGCTACTCAAATGGCGGTAGCTTATGCTTTGCCTCCACGTGAAGGTGAATTTACTGAGACTCAATTGAATTATACAATAGATACAAGTGCGTAAAGAAAGAATTGCTCTTCATGACTCTAGGGCACTTAAATTAATGCGAGTGTTCATATGCAATAAAGACACCCAAAGATTGATGCAAGTGCGAGCAAGAAAATTTCTATCTCTCTTCTCACTTTGTGATGCTGCTTCGCCTCCGATCTGCCCCAGTGTGGGGTGGTTCTTGACAAGGATAGGACAGAAATTTCGTCAGTGTATGGGGCTCAATGGGGTGAGCGATGGAATGCCTCTTACTATTTTGGTTACCGTACCATTCGCGAGAGAACTCTTTACCCCGCAGCCATGGAATCTTCTCGCACTCATCTCACAAGTGTATAGATGGGGGATTGTGTGTAGGATATAGCTTGCCTCGTCATCATTCGACGCGCCTCATCCAGCATGCTCAATCAATCTTGTATTCTTCACTTAGCTGTCTATTCTAATAATCCTCGGTGGAATCGGTGACTTAGACAGACAAAATCATCATGCGGAATTCATCGGAAGTGACATGCAACATTTTGAATATGATGGAGTTTCAACTCTTCAAAACAAGTGAATGGTTTTGACTCAAAAAAGACCCTATTGATAACTTTAAGAGTTAACATAATGGTGTTTCCAAATATGTTAAATTTTGAACATCAAAAGCGTTATTCGCAAATGGGTGTCGATAGTTGTCCCTATTGATTAGGGATATGACACATGAATGATCAGTCGGGGTTGGGAATCTGATCGGGCGTCTCTGCTTTTGCCCCTGCAGAAGAGAAGATGTACAAGTAGATCAATTAGTCTGGCCAAAATCAAATGTGAGTTGAGGCTGAAGATTTTCTGTCATTTGCTTTGGCAATACTTGAGACGCCATTTTGCTTGGGAGAGTTTGCCAGGCCTCTCATTGATTTGTTATCTTTGTTTTTGACAGTCAGGTGATCTTGCAACAGATAAGAGGGAATGTGTTAGTCATGAACTCTTTTAAGAGTCGAATAATTGGAAGCGATACAACTTTACCCTTCACTAGTTTGCAAACGATTGGGTGAACCTGAAGTGAGAGGGTGACACGAAGTCCTATGTCCCTTGCTTCGTTAGGTCGATTATTCTCTGAATTGGCTCCTGGATGACGCGTCCTTTTACACGAAGCCAGGTGAATTTGATGCGGGTCATTTCCATGAACCTCGCTTGGCCAACATTGACCATCAAGTTTGGTTTTTGATTCCCAATGTTTCCTGTCAATAGGGAAAATACGTCAAAAGCGAGTTCAGATAGTGGGAGTAATGGAAACGATACTGAATTACCCTTCACTGGTTCGCAGATGATTGGATGGACTTGAAGTGCAAGTGGGACACGAAGTCCTATGTCTTTTGCTTCGTTAGGTCACCTGTTCTCTCGTAATTTGCAAGTGCAAGGGAAGCAAAATTTTTTTATTATTTTTTTACCAAGCGGCTAACTGCCGCGTCGGGGATTCGAACCCCCGACTTCGGACCTTTTTGCTTCTTCCCGGATACCACTTGGCTAGAGGCGCCGATGGTGTCCGTAGGGCGCTTCCTTTTCTATTTAACCGAACCGGCTCTGGACGACACGTCCCTTCATACCAAGTTAGGTAAATCGATATGGATCATTTGATTTGCCCAAATTAACCTTTAAGCTTGTTTCTTGAATCCTATGCTTCTTTTCTCCAAAGTTTGTATTTGCTGACTCTAGGGATATTTGAATGTCGATGACGGCTTTTTCGTCTTGGCACAGTTTGACATTTCTTTCGATTGGCCTTCCTCACTCATGGCCATGTATGTATGATTGATGGTTTGTCGATTTATCTTCAACGCCTTCCTTCTGCGGAATTTTTCTTCTGTCTTTGACTATATGGCCATTGGGCAAAGTCATGTACCTCAAGCTTCTATGGAATCTGAGATGGACAATCAAAATCTCCAATTCTCTTATGGCAATTACTTCTTGGGAGAGCATGCGTTTGGAGTGAAGCTTCTAAATTCCAAAGTCATTGTCCAGGGTGTGGGGCTATAGATCACCTGTGGGGCTATAGATCGCCTTGACTGTCTAGATTTTCTCCCTGTTGACAGTAATCACTTAAAAGGAAGAGGAGGAACTCCTTCCTTATGTTGTAGTTGATACTGTAACATCTAGCCGTTTGGGCGCGTCGTGCGACGAGATAGTCCTTTGGCTTAGGATGGAGTCAAGGGGCGGGGAGTGAGGCATGTCATGGATGCTTCGATCTCAACTCTATGCCGTACCTATTACGTCTCACTTTTTGTATCCCGTAAATAGAAAAGAGGGGTTGTCATTCTCAATATTATGTTAAGGGAATAAGACTTACCCTTTTTTTTGAAACGGGATGCTCCTTTCTATTTGCCCCTGTTTTCTTGGCAGGGTGTCTTTGAATTTGGCGAGTTCACCTGATGCGCTTGCTTCAAATGCCCCCGGTCACACTAAGTCAAAAGGGACGGGAATGATCTTCTGAGACATGAAGTGAACGAGTCAGAAAGACAAACATGATTAAATTTATCATCTTGTTTTAACAAAAACTTTCGGGTGATGAAATATTTTTTATTTTCAAAATACGTCTTTGGGGGAGAAAAAGCATGAGGAAGCCCAGCCCTCAGTATTCTCCTTGGACGATATTTTCTTTTCATGGTTGGATAACATCACTGGGCCGGTTTGGAGTACCGCCTCATGCTCTTAAAACAAAACATTAGAACTATACAATAGAGTACTTGGAATGGAAAATACAACAGTAGCACACCAGACAAGATAAGAAACATGAAATTATAAAAACGAGTAAAACCCATGAAAACTCCTATGTAAAGGAGTGCTTTGATAGTGCTGGGCTTGAAATCAAGCGCCTTTGAGTTCCTCGCCTCGAGTAGACTCGAAGTATTCGCACGAGAGGACCACTTCATTGAAGCTACGGAAATGCAACCCATGCAACCAACAGCGATGCTTGCGGGGCAAAGCTCCTATGAACAGCTTTATCATTTCTTCTTCGGCCAGCTGAGGGTAGGTTTGTATCATAAAAGCTTCCCACCTCCTTGCATATGCTCGAAAATCCTCCACTGGTTTTCTTCTAAAGTGAACCAAGTTCTGACAAGGCGCTTCGATCCCAATCGGCTTTGATATCGAAGCGGGAATGTGGAAGACAGCTCATTCCAATCCCTCATGAGGCCGATATCTCGCCGTGACGAACCATTGCAATGCAGACCCTGTAAGACTCTCTTGGAAGGCCTGGGTTGTGAATGACATTGGGCCATAGTACCGACTCATTTCAACATGGAGGTACTGCAAGTGGGCCATGGGGCAAGTCGTGCCGTTATACTTGCGGAAATTGGGTATCCACATTTCTATGGGGGTTGTGATCTTATGAGCGTAAGACGGGCTTGATGTATCTTGGTTAGGCCACTGATTTTCCCATTGCATATCTGTTGTAGTGGTGAATCTTTCTGTTTCAGGGAAGTTGGATTCTACCGAGATTACCCCATTGCTTTCTTCTTGGTCAAAATTTCCGAATGAGGATAAAGTATTGAAACTATCCTCATGGTCAGAGGACAAGCTTAGTACTTCGTTAGGATCATAGCGGATAAAGACGTATGCTTCTTCTTCTGACGGGCCTTCATCTCCGGATGAGAGTAGGAAACAGTTATACGATGAATCGTCAGTTTCATTGTTGAAATAACGCTGGAAGTCTTTGGGATTGTATTCTAGGGCCGGGAAGTCTTCAGGATTGTTCTCTAGAGGATGGTGGCCCTCAAAGTTGTATTCTTGGGAATGTTCAAAGCTTTGGTGCGATGGCTCGTCGGTAGATGCTGAATCTATCTGCTTGGGCTTTCTTTTCTTGGCTTCTGGTCCAGACTTTTTGAGTAAGGCCCTTCGTTTTGCTAACTTGATTCTGTCAAGGGAAGTGAGAGACATTAGAGTTTCACTGTCTGATTCACTTTCCAGGTTGATAGGGGTTGGTATTTTTTGGACCATAGCTCTTGGAGTAAGCTTGGGGAGTTGTCCAGTTGTGCCCCACTTTTGAACAGACTCTGTGTCTTTGACCTCGTACAAAGGCTCCTTGCCTTTCCTAGTGGGAAATTTTCCAGTAACAGGATGTTGCTCAACTGCCCATTTATCATGCAAGGCTTCATTGACATGTTCCTCTCCTATCTCAGCGGCTAACAGCTCCTCATGCTCCGCGATCATTGGCTCTTCGTAGGACAAGGTGATGTCAGGGGCGATGTCAACATTATACTCTTGGTGAAAAACATGAATTAGTTCCTTCCAGGTTTTAAGGGGACTAATCTTCCTAACAATGTACCATCGCAAGGCAGGGCCACAGTTAAGTTCGATTGGTATGATTGAATCATCCTTCGAACCAGGTAAGCTTGCAAGTAGGTCTCTGGACGGGAGGTATCAGCATACCTTTCGCATTCAGGTGCTTTGAATTTTTCAGGGATCTCAATGCTGGCGTAATTGGACAGGTCCATGGGGCTCTGCTCCTGCAGCTGGTTTAACTTTTTCATGATCCTTTCAAATTGTCCATAGTACTGGCTATTTTCTAGCAAATTTGCGGGCATCATGACGATGTTTGAGGCAACTACGAGTTGGGCTCGGCTTGAGTGGATTTCATTTGTCTCGAGAGTTGTTGAAGGACAATGGACATCTGTCCTACGCCGTCTTCAATGTTAATGAGACGATTTTGTACATCATTCTGATCGGGTCTTATTGCATGGGGCCAATCACGGGCGATTGGTGGCCGGTGATTCATAATTACCTGTTTGAAGTGAAAACAATGAATGAGCACGAAAGTAAACAAAGATTGACCCATGGCAATGGTCTAACCGCTTTTTATTCATCAAAAGAGGATTTTATAGACCCGAGACTCCTAACATCTAGAACTTGAAATTGAAATGACAAAATAAAATACTAGATATTAAACAAAAGTCCCTAAACAATGGGACGAAACTTTCACACTATTAATACTAAGGGGCACATGATTGCCAATTTATATGCGACGGGGAGCCTTGTTCTTGCGAGAATGGTTGCTTCCTTGAGCTGGCTCTGAGGTGTGCATCCAGTCCATTCCCAAATCCCTCTCCATGAGCTCTGCTTGCTCGTGCTGGCTTCTCTCGTTGATTGAGTGAGGGACTGATGGCTTCCATTTTTCGGGATGCGATGGTTGTGGATGTAGGACATGGAGGCGTGGTGGGCTTTTCTTCTCCCTTAAGCCCTTCGGGTACCACGATCCTTTTGCGATGGCACTTGTCCCAAGTTTCCCGAGCGGTAGAAACTTCGAATTCGTAGTCACGGCTTGTATTGAAAAGAATCGAAGAGACCTTCCCGATGGAAGACGATGGGATCTCCGAAGGGCTCCATATTGTCGTGCCACTCGATAAGGGTGATAGAGAATGGCGCCGGTGCGGCCAAGCAATGGAATTGGGAGATCGCGCTTATAAGCGAAGCGAGCTCTTTTTTCATGGAACCAACCAGCACACCATTGGAATGCCTCAGGAGCTGGGTCTCTTAGGAAGTTTACCCAATTTAAACAGCTTTGATTGGGAATATACGATCCTAAAACCATAAACTTTTGTAATGGGTTTTCAAAAGCATTCGTTTCAGATGATCGCATGAAGTCTCGAAATTCGCTTAGGTGAGAAAAGAACCAGACTTGTAAAATTTCAGGAGAGGCTCGCATGATTTTCTCTGAGTTGTCTTTAAAACGATTAAAGGACAAGAATGTTTCAGTTAAAATCATGTTGACATAATTCCCCCCTCTTAAAATCTGATCAACTATCCATGCCATCTTGGGAGTTATGGCATTTCTTTGATGGGGGAAGATGATGAGCCCGAAAAAGGCCAAGAGGAAAATTTCACTTTTTCGGGTCATAGGCTGATTTTGGAAACATGCATTCATGAATTCCAGTGGGCAGGTTTTATGGTTATCTTCAAGAATTTGTATCATAGTATGGACTTCAGTTCTTAAAAGCCGTGCTAACCCACGTATCGGGATGAGGCCTGTTGATGGTTTGACGAGTTTTTTCTCAAGAGGCATTCCAGTGATGATGCTGTATTCTTCCAGGGTTGGGGTTAGCTCAAACCTACCGAATATAAAAGTAACCGTCTTCGGGCACCAGAAATGTGCTATGGCTTGTATGACTTCAGGGCGAACAGTGATTTGGATCAACGATAGGAGATGACCGATTTTGGCCTTCACACGCTCTTGGGCAAACTGATCTAACTGACCCCACCATTTGAAGAGCTCTGCCTTAGGAGTAGGAATGAACTGGATATCGTCTTTCCCCATCGCATATAAGCGGGACTTGAAAAGCTTATCCTAAATTGCCATGGGTCAAATAAAAAGACGAGTAAAAGTAAAGAAATCACTTTGCTTTTAAATAAAATGGCAAGCACAAAGACATACAGATGGGACGTGTGGCTCGATTTCTAACTCAGAAGGCTTGGTGAGATTAAAAGGATATCCGCCTATCGCAGTCTCGCGTTAGCAGCATACCCTCCTAACCTCGGCTAAGAAATTCGGGGAAAAGAAAGGCAACCTCTACATCGCAGTCTCGCGTTCGAGGTCGTATCTTTCTTAACACCATCCTAGAAATCCTATGGCGGCCCAGGTCCGGCGGCCGGGTTGTGTGTGCCATGTGTAGTGTTTAAAACAGTAAAGCATGCACAGCAGTTTATAATCACAAAACATTTTATTTTGACAGAATAAAAAAACTTTAAGCTATTACCCTGCACAAAAGAAAAAAAAAAACCCGAGTCAGCAAAGCGTTTAAACAAAGATAAAATGGCCTAAGTCCTCAAAGTCCCCAGCGGAGTCGCCAAGCTGTCGCGACCTCTTTTTTACTCGGCGCCCGCAGTCGGGTACGGACGCCTAAGGAGGCTAATGGCTCGGCTGAATTTATTTATGCCCGGACTCTCCCAAGTCCACCAATTCACGACTTAATGGTTCGAGTTTTTAACCTGTAAATCAATTTTAAAATGGAGTCGCCACTAATCGATTTGGGGTGGGTTGATTAGAAACCCAAGCGAAGTATCGGGAGAAATACTCGCTCCTGCGCAACCAGAGAAATTAGGATCGGGGACTTGATTACACTAATTAATCACTAATGCCCTTTCGGTACCTAATCTTGTTTAAACCTTGAGGCTTTTTGGATGCTCGAGGGATTTTCCACACATTTTGGATGTTCGAGGGATTTTCCATGCATTTTTGGGAGAAAAAACATTTTTTTTGAGTCATTTTCTAATTTTTGGACATAAAAAGCATTTTTTGGATTTTTTTATCTTTTTCTGAAAATATAAATCACTTTTTTTTTTTGGCTTTTTCTGACTTTTTTTTTTGGCTTTTTTTGGATTTTTGGCATTTTTTGGAAAATATGAAATATTTTTGATTTTTTTTTTTGGAAAATAAAATATTTTTTCAATATTTTTGGAAAATAAATTATTTTTCATTATTTTTAAAATATTATATTATATTATAATGTTAAAAAAACGAACCGGGTCGGATCCCTGGGTTGGGTCCGACCCGGGCCAGCCCGAAACGCAAACGGGCCCGCAACGCGGGCCCGACTCATATTTTTCTCCCTTTTTTTCTTTTTCCAAGCCCATGAACTAACCAAGGCCCATTTTCGTTATAAAAAAGGATCCATGGATTAACCGGCCCACACACGCAGGCCCACATCGGGGGGGGAAACCCTACCCGGACGCCAACCCGGATCCGCCCGACTTCGACCCGTCTTCCCCTTTGCCGACCCGGTTCTTTGAGTTCGCGAGATCTAGCGATCCGCGGCGCCGATGAGGGACGGAGGCGGCGTCCGGGCGGCGGCCCGGGCGTCCGGCGGCGGTCGCGGCCCGGCAGCCGGCCGCTCAACTGGATTAACGACGGGGCTCGTGGCGCGGCGGTAAGAGACGCGTCAATAGCCCCGATTCACTGAGGCTGAGATCCGGTGATAGATGGGGTTCGAGAGAGGGGGTGCGACAACGGTGACGGGCCGGGGAGGCGGCCGGGGTTTCGAGCAACGGCGACGATGCGTCTGGGGACGGTGGCGGTAGCTACCGTTACTGTTTGCAGCAATGGCGCGACGAGGCGGTGAACGGTGGCGGCGACAGGGGGCTGTAGGTGCAGGTGACGACGGCGGGAGAGCGACAGCAGCTCCTCAGTTTCCAGATCTGCTCTGGTGTTGGCGAGTCAGTTGCGGCACGGCATCGGGGCGGGGACAGCAGCAGCAGAGCAGCGGTTGCAGCGGTGGCGCAGAGCCTCCGGCTTCACAGATCTGGCGTTCCCTCCTCCGGCTCCCCTCGCTCAGCCTAGATTTTCTCTCCCTCAGGTCAGATCCGAGCCTCCACCGGCCAGATCTGACCTTCTCGAAGTTGCTCGCCGCCGGCCTTCCCCGAAGTCTCTCGGTGGAGGGTGGGCTGAGCTCACAACTCGAGCTCTCTCTCACTCGCTCGTTGATTCCTCCCCCGAAGTCTCTCAGTGGGAAGATCTCCAAGCTCGCGATGATCTCTCGTCGACGGAGGTGCTCCTCTATTTATAGGCGAGGAGGAGGCCGGTCGACGGAGGTTCGGCCGTCGGCTTCGACCGGCCCTGGGTGCGGCTGAACCGGCGTCAAATCCTCCCCCTTCCACGGAGGCATGCCCGCCTTCAATGTTGCGTCCTCTCAGCCACCGGCCTACGCTCCCCTCTCGGTTGTAGGTTGTGCTCGAGCGCGTCTTCGTCGCCGCGCGTGACCTGCAGAGGCGGAAGAGAGACGAAGGAAGAAGAAGATGGGAGGAAGAAGAAGAAATAAGGGGGGGGGTAGGTCGTGCGAAGGAAAAAGAAAGAAAAAGGGAGGGGGGCTGCAGCTTTTGCTTTTTGCTTTTCTTGCCTTTTTTATTTTTTGTTTTTTCTTTGTTTTGTTGTTTTTATTTGTTATTTGTTTATTTATTATCTGAAATGACAAAATAAAATAAAAACTTAATAAAAGAAAATTAACCTAATTGAAATTGAGGTGTCAACACCGATCTTGAATGAACAACTCTTACAAGTATCTACTTTTTTTCCAATTTGGTCTCTATTGCGTTGCCATGATGCTATAATGAGCCTATCTACTTCTTTCCGACGTGGTCTGTTGCGTGCCAAATTAAATCCGGACCATCGTAAAAGACATCGGAATCGAGTCTCGTGTATCCGTTGGGTTTGTACATTACTTTCTCAAAAGAAAGGACTCCCATGTTTTTTCTCGTCACGCTTATTGAGTTCTCATTTAATTAGTCCGTCACACGTGCTCGCCAGAATTTGTTCGTGACAAAACCTCGTTTGCCACAACAACGCGAATGTTTCTAGAGGATGTTGTGGAAGAGGTCTGTTCTTGTTATAGTTACGATTCATAAGGTCATTCTCCTGTTTCCAAAAGTAGTAACGCGGTCCAACTGAAAATCTATCGTTGCTTCTTTGTCTAACCAAAATCACCATCGGAATAAGAAGATCTCCAGCCCTTTTCCTATCGAAAAATCATCTTCCACCCCGATCTGATCGAGAAAGCCATCTCGATCTCCAAATGGCAGTGATCAAATTCACCGTGCTTGCCTTTTTGTTTGGAAGCCTTATGTTGCTGTCTCCTTCTCCCGCTTACGGAACTACCAAGCCCACAGATAAGACTGTCAGCTTGGAAACGAGAAAATTTGAAATTCACGTGAAGAAAGGCGGCAGTGGCAGCCGTGGTGGCGGCGGCGGCGGCGGTGGCAGCCGAGGAGGTGGTTACACAGATGGTGGTGGCTCCACAGGCGGTGGTATTGTGTATACCGCACATGTGGGTGCCGGCGGAGGGACTCAGAGGTCTGTCGCGGTCGGACCTCCTCCGTCACTGCTCGCCTCCGCTGTTTGTTCCTCCCTCTTCCTCTTTGCTTCAATCCTTATTTGAACGCTAGGAAACGCAACTCGAGAAAACAGAAAAGAGGAGAACAGCAACCTGAAAAGAGGGGAGTTGTTGGACATTCTTTTATGCTAATATGTTTATAAGTTTGTTGCTGTAAAATTTCGTCCTGACAAGATTACACCCTTTGTTCGCATTTATTTGGTCTACTGTTTGCTCTTATGTTTCCGTCGGAAATCACTTATGTGGACAGTCATCCTAGGTGATACGGCAATAAATTGATATGAACAATTTTTTTATAATACTATTCGAGTTATTATTTTTTTCTTTTCTGTTTTTCCTAACCCTAGGCTGGCAAGGTTGCCTACCGGCCCTCACTGGCCATAAGAGAGGGCTGTTGAGGGCATTGGGTTCTCATTTAGAACTAGGCAAGAGTCGCGACCCTCACTAGTTGGCTGACGAGGGCTGCAATGTGAACATTTATAATCAAGGCCATCAGATGTTCAACTATGAAACTGGTGATCGTTCGATGGACTACTTTTGCAATGTTTGTCACATGAAGAAAATCAACAAGTCTTGCAAGAAGTACATGCTTTACTATTAATTAGGGGCACAACATTAGGGGTTTGCTGGGTTGGTTTTGCTCTCTACCTTCTCATACGGGTTGGAAAGAAGAGAGGTCAATTGGAGTGGAAGCCAAACGAGGGGCCGAGAATCTATGATGATCCGAAGAACGATTGCTAGATACGATTTTGTTCCCCCTTTCTACTACCATATCGACCCTCTCCTATGGCCAACAAGGGTTGATTGGAGACCTCGCTGACCTAGGGTTAGAAAAAAGGAAAATAAAAAGGAAAAAAAATAAAAAAAATAAACAATCAAAAAAATATTACTAAAAATGTTAAAATCAGAGTCGATTGTGCCACATAGGATGATTAATATCTATGTTAGTGATTTCCAATCAAAATTGACCTGATGAAAAATTAGCAAGATTTAAATGTTTAAGATTGAATTAGATTTAGGAATTTTTAGATAATTTTCTAATATATATATTTTTGATATGCTTTCTCCATAAATTTCATTAAAAATTACTGAAAGAGTCATAAATCTACTATACAAATGCTAATTCAATTTTAAACAATATGATAAATTTAATTCTAAACATTTTAATTATTAGCTAATATGATCTTTCTGATCAAATTTAACCTTATATTACTGAGTAATGATCTAGTCAATGCCGGTTATTCTACATGGCATGGCTAGTGTCCATCGGTGCTAACGTAAACTATTTTTGCAATTTTTTTAATTATGACTTTTTTTTGTTCTCTTGTTCTTTTTTAACTATAGCCTTCCATTGCCATTGTCGAGACCTTGCCAGCATAGCCAAAATTGGTTGGAAAGACTACGTTAAAAAATCACCAAAAAGTAAGTTTAGAACTAGATTAACATCTGTAGAATAGGTTTATAATTTTATCTGTGTCTACCATCTTAAGGATATACTTCTCATGTTCTTTTACATTCCAAAAAACACAATCGTATATAATATTTCACGTATAGCTGCCTTAGGATTAACTTATTAATACCACGAAACTATTTTTTTTTCAATTTATTTTCAGCACAATCAAACACCATATTGTTCGATTTCTTCGAAATTGAATTTTCTGAAGGGAAATCCTAACGAGAGTGATTTTGTCGCCACAATCCGTCGTTAATATCGTTGCTTAATTTGTCTCTGGAGGACAAACCATTGTTTGGCGGCCTGATTGAGTGCTTGGAATGCTGCTGAGAATGGAAAGCTTGTCTGGCAGGATTTGATTTCCATGTCCCCAACAGATTTCCTATGGGCGCGGATTGTTCTGGGAAAGAATTGGTGGCGTTTTAGGGTTTCTCTGAGAAGCTTGGATGAATAAATTCATCTGTAGTGTCAATATTTTATGTTTTTTAATTACCATCGATATTATTTAACTAAACATTACAAAATATAATAATCTATATTTGACAAGGGAAGGGCGGGCCTATTTATGGCCCTGTTCGTCTCAATTTTTCGCATTGTCACGACTTTTCTAAAGGTGAACCACTTAAGGAAAAACTAATGGACAATTAAACGAGAATGAAGGTTCCTCTCATAAAACAATTGTTTGTGTTTAGTATGGACTTTCTAAAGCCCTACTGATTGCAACTCGATACTCATTTTAAAATGCAACTATCTTGTCTTCGGGAATTGTCACTAATCGGTTAGGATAGATTTTAGACACTTGAGTAAACTGCGGGAGATCGTTTCATTTTTGCGAATTGGAGAATCAATGGATTCCGGGACTTGATCAATCCAGGGGCGTCACACGCATAGGATGCTCACCGTCAAGCACATACATTTACGCGGAAGATGTACGCATAACGCGGGGCCACTGAACTCTGCACATACCACATTCTCCCACGCTCCCATGAACTGAACACACACATACTCTCTGCGACTTGCTCGGAAGGAGGTGGGGAAGGGCCGGCGGCGGCTGGAGCTTCACCGGGCAACCGTGGTGGCAGGGCGATGGAGTGGTGGCAGTTCAGCCACGGAATGCATGGCAGTGAGCCTCGATTCGAATCTTCTCAGGGCGACCACCATGATTTTCCCGCCTTCGCTCTGAATATCTCTCCCCCTTCTCCCTGCTGACCATCTTGCCATGGACATCTAGTCCTTCAATGACCGCGCCCCGGCGGCGCCAGTGGTCTTCTCTTCGGCCGCAAAAATTGACGATATCAGTGGCCATATCTCCATGTGCCAACGAGAAATTCCCGATCTGTAAAGCTTGAACAAACATTGCCTCTCTGTCTGTCCTTCCTTTTATTTATTTTTCACATGCGCACACGCGATGCCATTTCTCTTTTTGCCCGCTCGTGCACGTTTTCCCTTTAGCCTCTGTGATCACCTGCTACACGCCGATTTAAGCATCTGCCCATGCCCCTTTTTTACCTTTTTTTCATAGCTTGCACTCACACCTTGTCACCCTTCACATATATATTTTAATAATTTTCTTTAGTTTCGATTTTATTATTTTAATATATCTGAGAAAACTAAATTTCGAGAAACTAATACTAAATGCCTAAGTAATCTGTACGGCGAGAATCAGACTATATATATATATATAATTTTCCGAAAGAACAGGTCTTAAATTTCTTGACCACGCTCTGGTGCCTTCATTTTTACGTGTCGTTCATACACGACCGAAAGAAGGACGAACCTTTCGCTGCGGGAAACTTCATAAGGATCCGATCAACACACAAAAAACAGGATCCGATCAACACGCAAAAAACCTCCGGCGGCTTCGATGACCGCTTTCAGATTCGTGCCACTCGCCCTTTTCTTCGCCGTTCTCTTGCTGCTGTCTGGATCTCCCCGGAGCTCGGCTCGCGAGGTCACCGCGTTCACGGACGAAACCGTTCGCCAGCGGCAGCAGCAGCAACAGCGACAATCGAGCGACGGCGTCTGGTCCTCCTTCCGAGCGAGAAAGATCGGCGCCCATGTGGTGAAAAGGCTGAGTGGCGGTGGGGGCGGGGGCGGGGGCGGGGGCGGGGGCGGGGGCGGTCGTTCCGGTGGCGGTGGTCGCGCAGGTGGGAGCTGGGGTGTTGGTGGCGGCGGCAGTGACGGTGGCGGCAGCCGCGGCGCCACTCCCATCCGGCGGCCGCCGGGGAGCGTAGTGCGGCCCATTCCCACGGGGACTCATGGGTCGTCAGCCGTCAGGTCTCGCCGGTCGACGACGCTCGGCTCCGCCGTGAGTTTTTCTCTGACCCTCGGTCTTCTGCTTGCTTCTTCCGCCCTTGTTTGAACGTAGCCACCGGAAAATCTGGAGTTCGGCCGGCTGTCGTTGTTGTGCTTTTCTTACTCTTCGTGATTCGATCTGGTGTCGGCCTGCGCTTTTTGCTGGCAGCAGCCGAGTCACATGGTAGCTAGCGGTTCGCCCATAAATGTCCTCCAGAAAATGAAAATTTCCTCGATAAAAATATAAATGATTCTTAGAAAGTTTATCCTATTTTTGTATCTGCTGAAATTTAATGTTTGGATTTACAACAGTCGGAGCTTCCCCCACATCGAGATTGACCTAGTGATTAGGGCTTTCCTGTGTACTCGACGTGGAAAAAATGACCGTCGTAAATCTGATCCCTACCCTGAATTTCTTAGATTTAACTGAGGGGCTCTGATAGTGGGTCGCCGTTCTGATTCCCCTTTAGATAGCTCGCTAATTGAGGCAGTGCTCTTAAATCATCAGAAAGAAAAAGTAGATGAAGCCATGCGTCTCCACGTATTGTATGCCGTTGTCAGGAAAAAAAAAAAAAAAAAAAAGAACACGAGATTTGCATTATCTTAGTTTAGGGTTATTCGAGGAATAAATTAATGCATTCATATATGTAATGAATTAGCGCACTTTTCTTCTCTTTAACTGTTTATATTATATGACGATTAGTAATAATTGTTCTCTTTAGGGATGTAGATACACAGTCAAAGCATTGTGTGATTAACTCTCAAAGAGACTGGCTCTTCAAAAAGACAAATTGAATATAAATCAATGAAAAGATGAACTTGAAGGCTCTTCTGAATCGTCAAATGTGTCCGTTTAGTATCCAACCTATCTTCGAAATGATCATCGATTAGCTGGGTAGACACGTAATGCTTCAGAACCAAAACTTAAGCCCGCCCACCAAGTTCTTCTTCAAAGCTTCCACAAGAATCACTCCATGTTACTTTGAAAAAAATTATGGTGCAGTCCGTATTCCGATAGAACAAGCTCATTCAAACCGTTAATCGAATTGGCCTCACAATAGAACCCTTATGATTAAACTGTCCTGAGGATCTTGATAAAAATTGCCCTTGTCTTTTGCTGCCACCGCAATGTCGTTCTCTCAAGACCTTGGGTCGAGAAAGTGCCATTAAGTTACCCAACAATGCTTATGGATGAGACAAGGAGGAGGGAGGAGAAGGAGGATCATCACCGGGTGGCGGCGGCAGCAGCGACTTTTCGTGTTCCTTCCACATGAGACAGGTAATGCAACAACAATGTCGATCCTATGGTTGAACCAGTCCCCATAACTAAGCCCAGGCCTTTTTCTTGTGAAATCAAACTTCGTGGTCAAATGTCACATCATGTAATTATTAACATGATATATGAATCGACTTTATTAATATGCGTGGAATCAAATATCTCAAGTATCAGATATTCGTAAGAATTATATTAACAAATCGTAAAAAAATTTATAACTTCATCGATAAGCTTAAAAAGTTTAGGATTGAATCGACTATTGCATGATAGGCTTAATTTTTTTTTTTAATTTTCTTAAATTTTTAAATATCTAAATTTTTTTAAAACTATGGGCTTGGAAGAGAGTAGGGGTGATCGGTTCCCGGTTCGGTCCGGTTCCACCTTGAAACCGGGAACCGGACCGGGAGCACCGGTTCCCAAAATTGCGAACCGTGGACCGGACCATTTGGTCCTAGGACCGGGAACCGGACCGACCATCGGTTCCGGTCCGGTCCGGTCCGGTCCAAAAAAATCGACTCTACTTTTTTGCACTAAAGAACTAAAGAGTGATCGCGCTCTTGACCGATCAATCCAATTCGATTCCCGGGCAATTCAACAAAACTAACCACACGTGTTTCACGTGCAAAATATTCAAACTTCATACGTGTGATTCACGGGATCTCTTGAAGTCTTAATCTCACATCGAAACTAACAAGGAGATTTTTTCTATAAATAAAAGAGTAACAAAAGGGGTTTTAATGGTCTCTTGGCCACATAAGAGGTTGCTACCTCAAATTGCAACTTTGGTTGCAATAAGTTATCATGTTTATATATTTTATTAATTCTATGTACATAAATTATATATAAAAAAATTTGATTCGGTCCGGTTGGTCCGGTTCGGTCCGGTTCCCACCTTGAAACCGGGAACCGGACCAACCGCCACCGGTTCCAAGATTAGGAACCGGGGACCGGACCGCCGACCATGGGAACCGCCCAAAACCGACCGGTTCGGTCCGGTCCGGTCGGTTCCTGGTTCGGGCGGTTCCCGTTGCACACCCCTAGAAGAGAGAAAGAGAGAGAGAGAGAAGGGGGGGGGTGAAATTTAAAATCGCGAGAAACTTGGCAGGGATGCCTTGGAAATCGATGAGTCATCGAGAAGACAAATAGGAAATCAATTTTTAGAATGAAGGGACTCTTTACGAGGACAGATATTGATTAAATTAAAACTGTGAGAATCTTGGCAGGAGTGTCTTGGAAATTGATGGGTTACCTGAAGGAAAATAGGTATATCAATTTTTGGCAAGAAAGGACTGGATTCGATATCTTTCAATTAGATTAAAAAAAAAAAAACAAGACATATCTAAAATGTTTCAAATTACTTTTAAGTTTTTGTAATGTAAATGATAGTAGACACGTGAATAACTAATGAAAATATCTCATTTTTTTCCTAGTGATAAAATTGGGATGGTAGATTTTATGTGTTAATTTTTCTTAGTTTTGCATCTCATATTTACCCAAAAAAAAAGCTAAGGAAAATAGAATTATTTAAGAATTGAAGCACATAATAGAACATGCTATGTGTTTAATATGCATATAAATCACCTAGATTGAGTGGGTGTTTTTGATAATTTTGTGAAAGATGGAAATTTCAGTGAAAATCACGTATCATATATGTACCGTGCATAGAAGTACTGGATATTTTAAAATTGGAGGTTCAAAGTATGATTTCTCGCAACACGTGGTTTCAATCTAAAAAGAAGTATGCCAATAACTTTGGTCGGTTTTGAATTGATGACAACATCTTTTTGTGAAAATGCCATATCATTTGGAACACTAGTGTACTACCACAACATACCTGAAGAAGCTCCTGCACAAATAAGAGGTATTATGTCAACATATCACATTAGATTCCACCAACCGCGAGCCGAGCATTAGGTCATACCCTACAAGAATTTTCTTTGGGAAATAATGTGATATCCGGATTTCGCCGATATGTAACGGTCTGTGACGGGTCGACGAATTTGTCGTCGGACTTTGTTGGCGCCACTTATGGATGCCATTTCATCATTTCCATCACCAGACCGAGACATTACGTCTCGTAGTGAGCTTACGATGTACGATGATAGTCACGCCTTTATTACATTGTGACAGTCTGATCACCGTATAACTCATCGTCTCATCGAATATTTCCTTACGCAACGCCACCAATGAGACCCACGTCCACTAGCATTTGTACCCTGCTAACCCAATCCTTCATGCAAGACATCTTCGACCCTATGCGTACGTGAAGATTGACGACGAAAAATGTCAAAGATTCCCCCATTTCCCTCACGTCGACTCTCGACCGTCCCCAGCCAAAGACCGCCGGCTATCACAGCTCCATGCACGCTTTCTTCTTCATTGAATGGCCACGCAGCCACGTCCATTTGATGGTAAATTAAAGAGGAGCAATTGACCAAGAAGTGGCCGCGCCACAGCCACGTCTTCCTTCCCTTCGGCGGGTCAACAAGATGAGCACCTTGACCAAAAATGAGGGACACGTCCGTGCATGAGGAGGAGCAAGTGGCGGCCAGAATTCTCAGTGGATGGCCACGTCTTCTTCCCCTTCCTCAGCCAGCCGAACGCCCATGTGCTGCCATGTTGACCAAGACGTGTCAACTCCAGCGTTCAAACGAAGACTCGGCCATGCACAAGTCCACGTTCTTGCATGAGACAGGCGGTGTCTCACGCAAGCGCTGGAGAGGTGCGCTGTTTTCTCCCCTGGCTGCCACGAGCTGGAGGAGAGAGAGGTTGACTTAATCAGTCGACAATCGGAACCCTCGAGGCAGAAGCTGAAGCGGAGGACCGTTCCTTCTTCGCCTTCTTCTTCACGCTAGGCCTTGCTTCATTTTACAGCAGCAAAACCTTCAGCAAACCGTACCCAACTTCTGCGCCGCTCCGCCCTTGCCTTGTCACCAGCCACCTCTCTGTCCCGTAGCTCGCCACCAGCGGCACCTCTGCCGTTGCACCGTCCAGCTCGCCTCAGCTGTGCTTGTAGCTGCAGCTCACGGTTCACTTGCCATCGACATCACTGGACCTGAAGCAAGTCGTTATCTACTAACCTATGTCTCTTGGTGAAATCGTCCCATAAACTAATGTTGTTTTGAATACTTGCGCCAAAGTGTGAACTCGGAAATTGCCGAATTGATTTTGAGTTACGTGATATTATATTGCATATCTATTATGGTTGAGTGTGAATCTACTAACCTATGTCTCTTGGTGAAATCGTCCCATAAACTAATGTTGTTTTGAATACTTGCGCCAAAGTGTGAACTCGGAAATTGCCGAATTGATTTTGAGTTACGTGATATTATATTGCATATCTATTATGGTTGAGTGTGAATTAGGTGCCTATGCATGTACTGATTTTGGTGTTTTCGAAGCTCTAAGATTTCACATGTGAACTACTTTGAAAATCTTAAGGTCGGGATAGAGTTTGATGACTCGCCGATACATCGATTTCAATATTTCAAGAAAGGATTACGGTTTTGATGAAAATTATCACATACATATCTCCAGTTTTGAAACGTTGAAAACATTTTAAATCCACGCCTATGAATTTTGGACTATGATCCGGGTGGAACGACAAAGATGTATTTCGAATTATTCTGGCATTGGAACGTTTCAAAACATTTTAAATCCACGCCTATGAATTTTGGACTATGATCGGAAGTCAAAATCCAATGAAAACTTTAGAGATATACCAAATCAGTAACAATAAACCTCTCATAAGATTCCAAGTTCCAATGCCAGAATAATTCGAAATAAAGGCAGCTTTCCACATTGTCGATATGAAAATGTTTTGGCATTAAATTGATTAGACTACTGCACCATGGTCGAAATGTTATTGATGCCGTCGCACCCTTGAGACGGGATGCCTTGGGTGTCGGGTTGCTTGGAGGATCATGGTGGTGATGCTTCTGGAAGTCTAGGGATTGGTGAGTCCCAAAGGTTCCCTAGAAGGCGGGATGCTTGGGAATGTGACGTAACATGTATCGTAACACGTATCGAATGCTTGGGACATCATTGATGTGGTGAGCTTCAGAGGTTCCTCGTGACCCCAGGTGGGGGTGCAAGATGCCTGGAGGTGTGACGTAACACGCTCCGGATGCCTGGTGACTAAAATATGGAACCGGAGGTCCTCGTGATGCCAGGTAGGGTGCGAGAGCCTAGAGGGACGCAAACACTTGTCCTCTGGAAGATGGTCGTAGTGATTTGAGATAAAATGAGTTTCTAAATTCTCATTGGTTTTAGATATGTCGTTTTGTTATGATATTTTTTTTATTTGATGTCTACTCCTTGCTCCAGTTATGTGATTTGTTTTGGATTGCGTGGAATTGGGTAGCGATAAACGTACATAATATAGTTTAGTAGAATTTTGACTATTGAGTAGTTGTACTCACCCCTCATGGGGCTAACATATTTCAGAGACAGAGATGCCGCTGCAGGACGTGAGAGACAGAGATGCCGCTGCAGCCCACGTCCTCTTGTATGTTTTGGGGATACAGGACCACTAGGGATACAGGACCACTGCCGCTGTCGGGGGATGATGACGACGGCTCTAGCGGGGTGGAGTAGTGGAGGGCTAGGGAGGATTGCATCAAATTTTTGGAGGCTAGGTCATGATGCCAAGACGACAATGTGGATAGACAGTTGGATAGTCGGTCCCATTTTGGTTTAGCCAAATATAGGGATTTTTGGCCTATGAGTACCGACTAATGTTGTCCAAAACTATAAATAAATAAAGTGCATGGTTGGTATATAGTGTGCATCATTCTCAGTTTGATTGATGTATGGGTTTGCTTCCGCAATGATATAGTGTAGGGACTGGGATATTGGGCGTGACGGACCTTAAGTATTGAAGACTGTCGTGGCCCAGGGATGTCACAAATAAACACTAGTAATATTTTTTTTTAATTAACCCTTCATCAGACAAAACCCTTCATTAGACGATGTTAGTTTTATTTACACATCACATTAATTTTATTAGCTAGTGACATTTCTTTCGCGACCTCTTTTTTTCTTCGGCGCCCATATTCAGGTACGAGTGCCTAAGGAGGCTAATGGCTCGGCTGAATTTAATTATGCCCGGACTCTCCCAAGTCTACCAATTCACGACTTTAATAGTCTAAGTTTTTTTTTTTTTTAACTTGTAAGTTGATTTTTAAAATGGAGTCGCCACTAATCAATTTGGGGTGGGTTGATTAGAAACCCAAGTGAAGTATCGGGAAAAATACTCACTCCTGCGCAACCAGAGAAATTAGGAACGGGGACTTGATTACACTAGTTAATCACTAATGCCCTTTCGGTACCTAATATTGTTTAAACCTTGAGACTTTTTGGATGCTCGAGGGATTTTCCACGCATTTTTGGAGAAAAATATTTTTTGGGTCTTTTTCTATTTTTTTTTTGACATGAAAGGGATTTTTTTTCGGACCTTTTTGGTATTTTTGGAAAAATACAAGTCTTTTGGCTTTTTCTGAATTTTTTTGGCTTTTTCATGAATTTTTGGCTTTTTTTGGACTTTTGGCATTTTTTGAAAATATGAAATATTTTTTTTTTTTTTTTGATTTTTTTTGATTTTTTTTGGAAAATAAAACATTTTTCAATATTTTTTAAATATTTTTCGATTTTCTGGAAATTAAAACATTTTTTAATATTTTTTCGAAAATAAACTATTTTTGATTTTTTTAAATAGATTATTTATTTATTTAGTTATTTATTTAAAATATATATTTTTAAAATAAAACTTCAAAAACCGACCCGGGTCGGATCCGCGGGTTGGGTCCGACCCGGGTCGGTAACCCGAACGCGGACGGGCCCGACTCAGATTTTTTTTGTCTTTTTTTCTTTTAAGTGTAAAAGCCCAAACCTTTTTTTTTTTTTTTTTGGCGAAAGGGCCCATGCCCACAACAAAATTGGGCCTTTCCCAGCCCGTGCGACTTAAAACCCTAGGGGAACCGGGTCATGCGCCCGACCCGATCCCATCCGGTTCGCGGCTCTCTCTCTCTCTCCCATCTCTCTCTACTCGCGGCGCCCATGGAGGAACTGAGGCGGCGGCTTGCGTCGACGACAGCAGCGACGGCGGTCTTCCACGGTGACGATGACTAGGGCGACGACAAGCAGCTGCTGGCGACTCCACTTGGGGAAGTGACGTCACCCGGCGGTGTCTCGGCGGCCGGGACACGGACGACGGTGGCTAGGGTTTCGAGCGGAAAAACGAACGACGGGCGGTGGTTGATACCTTTCTGCGGAGGGAGCACGGCGCAGGGGCGTTGCTGGTCGGCGTCAGGGAGGGATCGTGGCACGGCGATGGACAGATCGAGCCCTCCCCCTTCTGGTTTCCCTCTCGCTCAGCCACCTACTTCGCAGATCTAGAACCGCCTCTTCTCCTCCGGCCTCCGCTGCTCACAGATCCGGGTTCGCTTGTCGCCGGCCTCCCCCGAGGTCTCTCGGTGGGAGGTCGTTTAGCTTGCGACCCGATCCTTCGCACCCTTTGCTCACTCTTCGATCCCCCCCTTGAAGTCTCTCAAGGGGAAGCTCTCGGAGTTCGTTGTCCTGTGGCCTTCCCCCCGGCACCCTATTTATAGGAGCGGGGGTGCCGGTCGGCGGAGGCTAGGCCGGCGGTCTTTGGTGCGCTAACCAGCCTTCCTTCACCGGCTGAATCGGCATCAGTTCCTCCCCCTCCACGAAGGCTCGCTCGCCATCAATGCCGCGTCCTCTCAGCCACCGGCCTATGCTCCTCTCTTTGCCGTAGCTCGTCCTTCGCGCGTCGGCACCCTTTGTGCGCGTGAGTTGCAGAGGCATAGGGGAAGAAGATGGAAGAAGGAAGAAGAAGAAGAGAAGGGGGCCGGGCTTTTGGGGGAAAATGGTTGGGCCCTGGGCCTACGTGAAAGAGGGGGTTGGGCTGGCTTTTTTTTTTGTTTTCTTTTGCTTTTCTTTCATGTTTTTATTTGTTTTTTTTGTTGTTTTATCTTTTTATTATCTATTTATTCGAAAAGACAAAATTAAAAACTTAATTAATAAAACTAATTAAAATTGAGGTGTCAACAGTTGCCCCTCTTTGAAGGTGAGCTCGCAGAGGTTACATTCAAAGACAGACTGATGCCTCAATTTTATCCATGCATGCGCAATAGATTATATTTTATTTGGGACCTATTATTCTATGCAGGAAAAGAGCAATATAACTTTACATATAGTAAGACAGATAAGAAGATACCTGTAGTTACTTACCGGTAGTGACTGAGATAGGGTGCGAACCCCGAGTTTTGGCAAGTATCAAGGCGTCATCTTACCTGGTGATATGAGGAGGTTGCATTTTCAGGGCTCGAACCATTCTTCGGTCGCATGTTAAAACAATTAATGATTTATCTAGGACCCGAACCTTTCTTCGGTCGCCTTAACGGGAGACTGCTTCTCCAGGACCCAAACCATTCTTCGGTCGCCTGTTAAAACGATCAATGGTTTGTCTAGGACCCGAACCTTTCTTCGGTCGCCTTGACGGGAGACTGCTCTTCCAGGACCCGAACCATTCTTCGGTCGCCTGTTGGAGTAATCAGTGATTTGTCTAGGACCCGAACCTTTCTTTGGTCACCTGTTAGAGCAATAAACTGGTTTGTCTCGGACCCGAACCATTCTTCGGTCGCCGTAATGGGAAATTGTTTCTCCAGGACCCGAACCATTCTTCGGTCGCCTGTTAAAACAATTAGTTGGTTTTGTCTAGGACTCGAACCTTTCTTCGGTCGCCTTGACGGGGAATTGCTTTTCCAGGACCCGAACCTTTCTTCGGTCGCCTGTTTAGAGCAATAAACTGGTTTGTCTCGGACCCGAACCATTCTTCGTTCGCCGTGACGGGAAATTGTTTCTCTAGGACCCGAACCATTCTTCGGTTGCCTATTAAAACAATCAATGATTTGTCTAGGACCCGAACCTTTCTTCGGTCGCCTTGACGGGAGATGCACCGACCTTTCTCAAGGCATCTGTTTGCTAGGGGTACCTAACCTCAATCAAGGACACCGGTTGGTACCCGACCTTTCTCGGGAGATGCGCCGATCTTTATCAAGGCATTGATTTGTGGGGTGTCTAACTTTCGTCGAAGACACCAGCTGGAACCCAACCTTTCTCGGGAGGATGCACTGACCTTTCTCAAGGCATTGATTTGTGGGGTGTCTGACCTGTGTTGAAGACACCAGTAGGAACCCGACCTTTCTCAGGAGGATGCGCCGACCTTTCTCAGGGCATCGATTTGTTGGGTGTCTGACTTCTATCGAAGACACCAGTTGGTACCCGACCTTTCTCGGGAGGATGCACCGACCTTTCTCAGGGCATCGATTTGTTGGGGGTGCCTGGACATTCACAAGCATTGAAAGAGTACCTGGATATTCACAAGTACTAACCTGGAGGATATTTGGGCCTTTGCAGGCGTCGAAGGGGTACTTGGATGATTGCAAGTACAAATTCTTGGAGGGTGCCTAGATTTTCGCAGACGTTGAAGGAGTACCTTTTGATAATTGGGAATATCGAGGACGTATCTCGCAAATTCGTGAAGGTCTCCCACCTCCTGGCAATTGGGGAATATCGAGGACGTACCTCGCATATTCGTGAAGGTCTCCCACCTCCTGGTATGGGGATATTGATGACCTACCTGAGATATTCGTGAAGGTCTCTCACCTCCTGGTAGTTGGGAATATCGAGGACATACCTGGGATATTCATGAAGGTCCCTCACCTTTTGATAATTAGGAATATCGAGGACGTCCCTGAGATATTCGTGAAGGTCTCTCACCTCCTGGTAGTTGGGAATATCGAGGGCGTACCTGAGATATTCGTGAAGGTTTCTCACCTCCTGGTAGTTGGGAATATCGAGGACGTACCTGGGATATTCATGAAGGTCCCTCACCTTTTGATAATTGGGAATATCGAGGACGTACCTGAGATATTCGTGAAGGTCTCTCACCTCCTGGTAGTTGGGAATATCGAGGGCGTACCTGAGATATTTGTGAAGGTTTCTCACCTCCTGGTAGTTGGAATATCGAGGGCGTACCTGAGATAGTCGTGAAGGTCTTTCACCTCCTGGTAGTTGGGAATATCGGGGGCGTACCTGAGATATTCGTGAAGGTCTCTCACCTCCTGGTAATTGGGAATATCGAGGGCATACCTGAGATATTCGTGAAGTCTCTCACCTCCTGGTAATTGGGAATATCGAGGGCGTACCTGAGATATTCGTGAAGGTCTCTCACCTCCTGGTAGTTGGGAATATCGAGGACGTACCTTGCATATTTGTGAAGGTTTCTCACATTCTTGGATATTTGGAATATCGAGGACGTGCCTCGCATATTCATGAAGGTCTCTCACCTCCTGGTACTATAAACTTGAATGTGGTATGAGGCTTACCTGGATTGCCGCAGGCACTTAAAAGGGGTGGAACACCTGGGTAGCCGTAGGTGTACAAAGTACTGGAATACTTGGGTGAACACAAGTATTTAATGATATGATCTGGGACCACTTAGGCAGGTCCAAATGTAAGAAAGCATACCTGGGCGGTGGTGCCAAGCAAAGCAATGGAATGCTTGAACAGCTTCTATATTATTTGGGGACAACTCGGGCAGGTTGAGTGTCATGAAAAGGAAGTACCTGGACAACGGTGGGTACTTGACGATATGGGGATACCTAAACAGCAGTAGGTATTCCAAGAGATACTTGGTCAGTCACGAGTATCAATACTCTGGGGATAACTCGAACAGGTCGAGTGTCAGGAAAAAGGGAGTATCCGAACGGTGGCTGGTACTCAAAGACAATAGGGATACTTAGACAGCAGCAGGTATTCAACGATAAAGGGATACTTGGTCAGTCACAAGTATCAATACTCCGGAGTCAACTCGAACAGGTCGAGTGTCAGGAAAATGGAGTATCTAAACGGTGGCCGGTACTCAAAGACAATAGGGATACCTAGACAGCAGTAGGTATTCAACAATAAATGGATACTTGATCTGTCACAAGTATCAATACTCTACGGACAACTAGAGCAGGTCGAGTGTCAGGAAAAGGGAGTATCCGAACGGTGGCCGGTACTCAAAGACAAGAGGATACTTGGTCAGTCACGAGCATCCAAACTTTAAAGACAACTCGAACAGGTCAACAGAGGGAGCACCTGAGTAACGGTAGGCACTTAAAAACAGGGGAGTACCCGGCAAGTGGTGGGTAGTCAAAGACAAGGGGATACTTGGACAGTTGCAAGCACCCAAACTCAAGGGACGACTTGAACAAGTCGAGTGTCAAGAATAGAGTACCTGGACAGTGGTAGGTATTTTAAGACAAATAGGGATAAGGATATGCTTACCTGGCAATATCTCTGATCTCTGAGAGTGTGTCTGCTATTTGCACAATATGCACACATGATTGTATATGCTATAAATTCATGAGTTCAAATGAGATTCATGCATGATAATTTTGTTAGTTTTGTATCATCTGATTTCCACTGGGGAAGATTTTGAAAGACAACCTTCATTTAGAATGTAGATGTCTTGAGCATGCCAGGTGAGGGACTTTCAGTCTGAAAGGACTTTTCGCTCACTCTCATGGAAAAGGCTATCATGACCATTAATGTAGGATTTATAAGGACCACACTTCTCACTATCATCATGTCAACAGGGGTCTGAGTATTCTCGCAAGTGGTACGACTTTACCAATGTGAGAGGTCTTCGTTGAAATTGTGATGAAGACTTGGTCAATAGCTCGTCAAATGGGACCGTCGAGGTCAAGGCTTATGAACGAAGTGCCGCACGATCATCTCCGGGTTTGCAAGTCAAGAGTCCTGCGAAAAGAGATAGAATAATCTTGCTCGTACTTCTTCGAGCGATGCTTATGTACATATGAAATCCTACGTTAATTGAAGTGCCTTAGTCTGAAGAGACTTTTACAATGGGACGCAATGTGGACTTGACTCATGTGTAAGAGGGTGAGAGTTGGTGACTGTCTTGGCATTTGTCACTGGCCTTTCTTCTTACTGTTAGATGGAAGCTTTATCACAACAGCAACTTCTCTTAGGAATACAATTGACTGTATTTTTTGCTGGGGGCATTGGCCTTGTTTTTACCAGGCACACTGCTTTTTCATGCCCCTATTTTTTATTCCAGATTTTCATTTATGGGCATTGACCTTGCTTTTACCAGGTACACTGCTTTTTTAGGCCCCTGTTTTTCATTCTTGTCGTTGGAGGAAATGGCCTAGGCAAGTTCAATCGAAGCACCGTTATTAGACTCTTGAGTCTTCATCTTCAGTAGGTGCTCTAGGCTATGCTGCTTAAATGGCGGTAACTTCTGTTTTGCCTCCATGTGAGGGTGAAATTACAGACTCAATTGGGTTGTAAAATGAATACGAGTGCATAGAGAAAGAGTTGCTCTTCGTCATTCTAGGGCACTTAAATTAACGTGAGTGTTCATATGCAATAAGGACACCCGAAGATTGATGCAAGTGTGAGCAAGAAAATTTATATCTCTCTTCTCACCTTGTGATGCTGCTTTGTCTCTGATCTGCCCCAATGTGGGGTGGTTCTTGACGGGGGTATGAGAGATGCTTCTCCAGTGTATGGGGCTCAATGGGGTGAGCGATGGAATGCCTCTCACTATTTTGGTTATCATACCATTCGCGAGAGAACTCTTTACCCTGCAGCCATGGAATCTTCTGCACTCATCTCACAAGTGTATAGATGGGGGACTGTGTGTAGGATATGGCTTGCCTTTCATCATTCTGACACGCCTCATCCAGCATGCTCGATTAATCTTGTATTCTTCATTTAGCTGTCTATTCTAATAATCCTTAATGGAATCAGTGATTTAGACAGACAAAATCATCATGCGAAATCCATTTGGAAAAGACATGCATCATTTTAAATGTGATGGAGTTTGTACTCTTAGAACAAATGAATGGTTTTGACTCAAAAAGACCTTCTTGGTAGCTTTAAAGGCCAACATAATAGTATTGTTAAATTTTGAACATCAAAAGGGTTATTCACAAAGGGGTGTTGATGGTTGTCCCTATTGATTAGGGATATGACACATGAATGATCAGCCAAGGATTAGGAATTTGATCGGGCATCTCTGCTTTTGCCCCTGTAGAAGAGAAAATGTACAAGTAGATCAATTAGTCTGGCCAAAATCAAATGTGAGTTGAGGCCTAAAGATTTTCCGTCATTTGCTTTGGCGATACTTGAGACGCCATTTTGCTTGGGAGAGTTTGTCATGCCTCTCATTGATTTGTTATCTGTGTTTTGACAGTCAGGTGACCCTGCAACAGATAAGAGGGAATGTGTTAGTCATGAATTCTTTTAAGAGTCGAATAATTGGAAGCGATACAACTTTACCCTTCACTGGTTTGCAGACGATTGGGTGATCCTGAAGTGAGAGGGGGACACGAAGTCCTATGTCCCTTGCTTCGTTAGGTCGATTATTCTCTGAATTGGCTCCTGGATGACGCGTCCTTTTACACGAAGCCAGGTGAATTTGATGCGGGTCATTTCCACGAACCACACTTGGCCAATATTGACTGTCAAGTTTGGTTTTAGATTCCCAATGTTTTCTGTCAATAGGGAAAATACGTCAAAAGCGAGTTCAGATAGTCAGAGTAATGGAAACGGTACCGAATTACCCTTCATTGGTTTGCAGATGATTGGATGGACTTGAAGTGCAAGTGGGTCACGAAGTCCTATGTCTTTTGCTTCGTTAGGTCACCTCTTCTCTCGTAATTTGCAAGTGCAAGGGAAGCAAAATTTTTTTTATTATTTTTTACCAAGCAGCTAATTGCCGCATCGGGGATTCGAACCCCCGACTTCGGACCTTTTTGCTTCTTCCCGGATACCACTCGGCTAGAGGTGCCAATGGCGTCCGTGGGGCGCTTCCTTTTTTATTTAACTGAACCGGCTCCTGGATGACACGTCCCTTCATACCAAGTTAGGTAAATCGATATGGATCATTTGATTTGCCCAAATTAACCATTGAGCTTGTTTCTTGAATCATATGCTTCCTGTCAATAGGAGAAAATATGTCAAAAGTGAGTTCAGACACTGGGAGTACTGGAAACGGTACCAAATTACTCTTCTCCAAAGTTTGTATTTGCTGACTCCTAGGGATCTCTGTATGTCAATGACGGCCTTTTGTTTTTGACACAGTTCAATGTCTCTTTTGATTGGCCCTCTTCATTTGTGACCATGTATGGATGATTGTTGGTCGTTGATTCATCTTTAACGCCTTCCTTCTGTGGAATTTCTCTTTTCCTTGGAAGAATATGCGTCTGGAGTGAAGCTTCTAGATTCCATAGTCATTGTCCAGGGTGTGGGGCTATAGATCGCCTTGACTGTCTAGATTTTCTCCCTGTTGACAGTATTCACTTTAAAGGAAGAGAAGGAACTTCTTTCTTATGCTTCTGGGCTCGTCAAAGTTTGAAACTGTAACATCTAGCTGTTTGGGCGTGTCGTGCGACAAGATAGTCCTTTGGCTTAGGATGGAGCTGGGCAGGAGTGAGGCATGTCATGGATGCTTCGATCTCAACTCTATGCCTGTACCTGTTACGTTTCATCTTTTGTTAGAAGAGAGAGGACATCATTTCCAAATTATATTCAGAGAATAAGACTTACCCTCTTTTGGTGTAGGATGATTCTTTCTATTTGTCCCTGTTTTCTTGGCAGGGTGTCTTTGAATTTGGCGAGTTCACCTGATGCGCTTGCTTCAAATGCCCCTTGTTACACTAAGTAAAAAGGGACGGGAATGATCTTCTGAGACATGAAGTGAATGAGTCAGAAAGACAAACATGATTAAATTTATCATCTTGTTTTAACAAAAGCTTTTGGGTGATGAAATATTTTTTATTTTCAAAATACGTCTTTGGGGGAGAAAAAGCATGAGGAAGCCCAGCCCTCAGTATTCTCCTTAGATGATATTTTCTTTTCATGGTTGGATAACATCACTAGGCTGGTTTGGAGTACCACCTCATGCTCTTAAAACAAAATATTATAACTGTACAATAGGGTACTTGGAATGAAAAATACAACAGTAGCACACTAGACAAGATAAGAAACATGAAATTATAAAAACAAGTAAAACCCATGAAAATTCCTGTGTAAAGGAGTGCTTTGATAGTGTTGGTTCCAAAATCAAGCACCTTTGAGTTCCTCGCCTCCAGTGGACTCGAAGTATTCACATGAGAGGACCACTTCATTGAAGCTATGGAAGTGCAACCCATGCAACCAACAATGATGCTTGCGAGGTAAAGTCCCTATGAACAGCTTTATCATTTCTTCTTCGGCTAGTTGAGGGTAAATTTGCATCATAAAAGCCTCCCACCTCCTTGCATATGCTCGGAAATCCTCCATTGGTCTTCTTCTGAAGTGAACCAAGTTCTGACAAGGCACTTCAGTCCCAATCTGGCTTTGATACTGAAGTAGGAATGCAGAAGACAGCTCATTCCAATCTCTCATAAGGTAGATATCTGCTGTGATGAACCATTGTAATGCAGATCCCGTAAGACTCTCTTGGAAGGCCTGAGTTGTGAATGACATTGGGCCATAGTACCGACTCATTTCAGCATGGAGGTACTGCAAGTGGGCCATGGGGCAAGTCGTGCCGTTATATTTGCGGAGGTTAGGTATCCACATCTCTCCAGGGGTCATGATCCTATGAGCGCAAGACGGGCTTGATGTATCTTGGTTAGGCCACTGGTTTTCCCATTGCATATCTGTTATAGTGGTGAATTTTTCTGTTTCAGGAAAGTTGGATTCTACCGAGATTACCCCATTGCTTTCTTCTTGGTCAAAATTTCCGAATGAGGATGAAGTATTGAAACTATCCTCATGGTCAGAGGACGAGCTTAGTACTTCGTTAGGATCATAGCGGATAAAGACGTATGCTTCCTCTTTTGACGGACCTTCATCCCCAGATGAGAGTAGGAAATAGTTATACGATGAATCGTCAGTTTCATTGTCGAAATAACGCTGGAAGTCCTTGGGATTGTATTCTAGTGCCGGGAAGTCTTCAGGGTTGTACTCTAGAGGATGGTGGCCTTCAAAGCTGTATTCTTGGGAATGCTCGAAGCTTTGGTGCGGTGGCTCGTTGGCAGATGCTGCATTGATCTACTTAGGCTTTCTTTTCTTGTCTCCTGGTCCAGACCTTTTGAGTAAGGCCCTTCGTTTTGCCAACTCGATCCTATCCAGGGAAGTGAGAGATATTAGAGTGTCGCTCTCTGATTCACTTTCTAGGTTGATAGGGGTTGGTATTCTTTGGACCCTAGCTCTTGGAGTAAGCTTGGGGAGTCGTCCAGTCGTGCCCCGCTCTTGAACAGGCTCTGAGTCTATGATTTCGTACAAAGGCTCCTTGCCTTTCCTAGTGGGAAACTTTCCAGTAACAGGGTGTTGCTCAGCTGCCCATTTATCATGCAAGGCTTCATTGACATGCTCCTCTCCTATCTTATCGACTAATGGCTCCTTGTGCTCCGCAATCATTGGCTTTTCGTAGGGCAAGGTGATGCCAGGGGTGATGTCAACATTATACTCTTGGTGAAAAACATGAATTAGTTCCCTCCAGGTTTTAAGCGGACTAATCTTCCTGACAATATACCATCGCAAGACAGGGCCAGTCAAGCTCGATTGGTACGATTGAATCATCCTTCGGACCAAGTAGGGCGGGAGGTATCAGCACACCTTTCGCATTCAGGTGCTTTGAGTTCCTCAGGGATTTCAATGCCGACATAATTGGAAAGGTCCATGGGATTCTGCCCCTGTAGCTGGTTTAACTTTTTCATGATCCCTTCAAACTGTCTATGGTACTGGCTATTCTCTGGCAAATTTGCTGGCGTCATGACGGTGTTTGAGGCAACTATAGAGTTGGGCTCAGCTTGAGTGGATTTCATTTGTCTCGAGAGTTGTTGAAGGACAATGGACATCTATCCTACGCCGTCTTCAATGTTAATGAGACGATTTTGTACATCATTCTGATCGGGTCCTATTGCATGAGGCCAATCACGGGCGATTGGTGGTCGGTGATTCATAATTACCTGTTTGTTGTGAAAACAATGAATGAGCACGAAAGTAAACAAAGATTGACCCATGGCAATGGTCTAACTACTTTTTTATTTATCAAAAGAGGATTTATAGACTGCCAACTCCTAACATCTAGAACTTGAAATTGAAAAGACAGGATGAAATACTAGATATTAAACAAGAGTCCCTAAACAATGGGACAAAACTTTCACACTATTTACACTAAGGGGCACATGATTGCTAATTTATATGTGACGGGGAGCCTTGTTCTTGCGAGGATGCCTACTTCCTTAAACTGGTTCTAAGGTGTGCATCCAGTCCATTCCGAAATCTCTCTCCATGAGCTTTGCTTGCTTGTGCTGGCTTATCTCGCTGATTGAGTGAGGGACTAATGGCTTCCATCTTATCAGGATACAATGGTTGTGGATGTAGGACATGGAGGCGTGGTGGGCCTTTTCTTCTTCCTCAAGCCCTTCAGGTATCACAATCCTTTTGCGATGGCACTTGTCCCAGGTTTCCTCAGCGGTAGAAATTTCAAATTCATAGTCACGGCTTGTGTTGAAAAGAACTGGAGGGACCATCATCTTGAAAGGCGGTGGGATCTCCTGAAGGGCTCCATATTGTCGTGCTACCCGATACGGGTAGTAGGGAATGGCGCCGGTGAGACCGAGCAACGGAATTGGGCGGGTGCGCATGTAAGCAAAGCGGGCCCTCTTTTCATGGAACCAACCAGCACACCATTGGAATGCCTCAGGAGCTGGGTTTCTTAGGAAGCTTACCCAATTTAAACAGCTTTGATTGGGAATGTACGGTCCTAAAGCCATAAATTTTTGTAATGGATTTTCAAAAGCATTTGTTTCAGGCGATCGCATGAAGTCTCGAAATTCGCTTAGGTGAGAAAAGAACCAGACTCGTAAAATTTCAGGAGAGGCTCGCATGATTTTCTTCGAGTTGTCTTTAAAACGATTAAAAGACAAGAATGTTTCAGTTAAAATCATGTTGACATAATTCCCTCCTCTTAAGATCTGATCAACTATCCATGCCATCTTGGGAGTTATGGCATTTATTTGATAGGGGAAGATGATGAGCCCGAAAAAGGCTAGGAGGAAAATCTCACTTTTCTGGGTCATAGGCTGATTTTGGAAACAAGCATTCATAAATTCTAGTGGGCATGTATTATGGTTGCCTTTAAGAATTTGTCTCATGACATGGATTTCAGTTCCTAAAAGTTGTGCTAACCCGCGCCATGGGAGGGCGCCTATCGATGGCTTGACAAGCTTTTTCTCAAGAGGCATTCCAGTGATGATGCTGTATTCTTCCAGGGTTGGGGTTAGCTCAAACCTACCGAATATAAAAGTAATTGTCTTCGGGCACCAAAAATGTGCCATGGCTTGTATGACTTCAGGACGAACAGTGATTTGGATCAATGATAGGAGATGACCATTCGGCCTTCACGCGCTCCCGGGCAAACCGATCTAATTGACCCCACCATCCGAAGAGTTCCGCCTGGGAGCAGGAATGAACTGGATATCGTCTTTCCCCATCACATATAAACTGGGACTTGAAAAGTTTATCCTACATTGCCATGGGCCAAATAAAAAGACTGAGTAAAAGTAAAGAAATCACTTTGCTTTTAAAGAAAAATGGCAAGCACAAAGACATGCGCATGGGACGCGCGGCTCGATTTCTAACTCAGAAGGCTTGATAAAATTAAAAAGGTATCCGCCCATCGCAGTCTCGCGTTAGCAGCATACCCCCTTAACCTCGGTTAAGAAATTCGGGGAAAAGAAAGGCAACCTCTACATCGTAGTCTCGCGTTCGAGGTCGTATCTTTCCTAACACCATCCTAGAAATCCTATGGCGGCCCAGGTCCAGCGGCCGGGTTGTGTGTGCCATGTGTAGTGCTAAAACAGTAAAGCATGCATAATAGTTTATAATCACAAGATAATCTATTTTAAGCAAAATTAAAATGAATTTCTAAGCTTTTGACCTGCATAAAGAAAAAACCTAAGTCAGAAAAGAATTTAAACAAGACAAAAATGGCCTAAGTCCTCAAAGTCCCTAGCGGAGTAGCCAAGCTGTCGCGACCTCTTTTTTTCTTTGGCGCCCATATTCGGGTACGAGCGCCTAAGGAGGCTAATGGCTCGGCTGAATTTAATTATGCCTGGACTCTCCCAAGTCTACCAATTCACGACTTTAATAGTCTAAGTTTTTTTTTTTTTTTAACCTGTAAGTTGATTTTTAAAATGGAGTCGCCACTAATCAATTTGGGGTGGGTTGATTAGAAACCCAAGTGAAGTATCGGGAGAAATACTCACTCCTGCGCAACCAGAAAAATTAGGAACGGGGCCTTGATTACACTAGTTAATCACTAATGCCCTTTCGGTACCTAATCTTGTTTAAACCTTGAGACTTTTTGGATGCTCGAGGGATTTTCCATGCATTTTTGGAGAAAAATATTTTTTGGGTCTTTTTCTATTTTTTTTGACATGAAAGGGATTTTTTTTTCGGACCTTTTTGGTATTTTTGGAAAAATACAAGTCTTTTGGCTTTTTCTGAATTTTTTTGACTTTTTCATGAATTTTTGGCTTTTTTTTGGACTTTTGGCATTTTTTGAAAATATGAAATATTTTTTTATTTTTTTTTTTTTTTTGATTTTTTTGGAAAATAAAACATTTTTCAACATTTTTTTAATATTTTTCGATTTTCTGGAAATTAAAACATTTTTTAATATTTTTTCGAAAATAAATTATTTTTGATTTTTTTAAAATAGATTATTTATTTATTTAGTTATTTATTTAAAATACATTTTTTAAAATAAAACTTCAAAAACCGACCCGGGCCGGATCGCGGGTTGGGTCCGACCGGGTCGGTAACCCGAAGGCGGATGGGCCCGCGTTGCGGGCCCGACTCGGATTTTTTTTTTGTCTTTTTTTCTTTTAAGTGTAAAAGCCCAAACCTATTTTTTTTTTTTGGCGAAAGGGCCCATGCCCACAACAAAATTGGGCCTTTCCCAGCCCATGCGACTTAAAACCCTAGGGGAACCGGGTCATGCGCCCGACCCGATCCCATCCGGTTCGCAGCTCTCTCTCTCTCCCATCTCTCTCTACTCGCGGCGCCCATGGAGGAACTGAGGCGGCGGCTTGCGTCGACGACAGCAGCGATGGCGGTCTTCCACGGCGACGATGACTAGGGCGACGACAAGCGGTTGCTAGCGACTCCACTTGGGGAAGTGACGTCACCCGGCGGTGTCTCGGCGGCCGGGACACGGACGACGGTGGCTAGGGTTTTGTGCAGAAAAACGAATGACGGGTGGTGGTTGATACCTTTCTGCGGAGGGAGCACGGCGCAGGGGCGTTGCTAGTCGGCGTCAGGGAGGGATCGTGGCACGGCGGTGGACAGATCCAGCCCTCCCCCTTCTGGTTTCCCTCTCGCTCAGCCACCTACTTCGCAGATCCATAATCGCCTCTTCTCCTCCGGCCTCCGCTGCTCACAGATCCGGGTTCGCTTGCCGCCGGCCTCCCCCGATGTCTCTCGGTGGGAGGTCGTTTAGCTTGCGACCCGATCTTTCGCACCCTTTGCTCACTCTTCGATCCCCCCCTTGAAGTCTCTCAAGGGGAAGCTCTTAGAGTTCGCTGTCCTGTGGCCTTCCCCCCGGCACCCTATTTATAGGCGCGGGGGTGCCGGTCGGCGGAGGCTAGGCCGGCGGTCTATGGTGCGCCAACCGGCCTTCCTTCGCCGGCTGAACTGGCATCAGTTCCTCCCCCTCCACGAAGGCTCGCTCGCCATCAATGCCGCGTCCTCTCAGCCACCGGCCTATGCTCCTCTCTCTGCCCTAGCTCGTCCTTCACGCGTCGGCACCCTTTGTGCGCGTGAGTTGCACAGGCGTAGGGGAAGAAGATGGAAGAAGGAAGAAGAAGAAGAGAAGGGGGCCGGGCTTTTGGGGGAAAATGGTTGGGCCCTGGGCCTGCGTGAAAGAGGGGGTTGGGCTGGCTTTTTTTTTTTTTTGTTTTCTTTTGCTTTTCTTTCATGTTTTTATTTGTTTTTTTTGTTGTTTTATCTTTTTTATTATCTATTTATTCGAAAAGACAAAATTAAAAACTTAATTAATAAAACTAATTAAAATTGAGGTGTCAACAATTTCAGAAGCAAAAACAAGTGGGAATTTCTATGGGGAAATTGTTCAGTTAGTCCTATCAGACCTATCGTGGTGATATTAATTTATTTTCTAAAATTTTCAATTTTGCCAATTTAGTTATAAACCTTTGTGCAAGTCCAATGTTGTCCTTCCAACCAATTGTTGGAAATCACTGATGTGGCGGTCTAATGTTGTCATTATGACTAATTTTCTTCGAAAATTGTTGACATGGCTGAAATGACTGGACCGTTGCATAAGCAATTTTCGACAAAAATTTGCTGGAAGAATAACGTTGACATAATTGCAAAGTTTAGGATTAAATTGGTATTTGCACAATAATTTTTGGATTGATAGGATAATTTTCCCGGGATTTTGATTTCATAGTGTGTATCACGTAGCCAATCTTGAATGAACGATTGTTATGAAAGAGCTATGTGCTTTTCCCAATGCTGCTATGAGCCTACATGACCCAACGTTTTCTTCTTCTTCTTGGAGGATCTCCTACTTTTTTAAACCATTTTGGCCTCTGTTCTGTGGCCATAATGCTATAACAAGCCTATCTACTTTTTTCCCAACATGGTCCATTGCGTGCCAAATTGAATCCGGACCATCGTAAACGATACCAGAATCGAGTCTTGTATATCTGTTGGGAGTCTTGTATATCTTTTGGGTTTGTGCTGTACTTTCTCTAAAGAAAGGACTTTTTTTTTTTTTTTGCTGTGCACTTATTGAGTTCCAATTGATTTAGTCCATTACACATGCTTGCACGAATTAGTTCGGAACAAAACCTTATTTTTAGTGCGTGGTTTCAAAAATGCCAAGGTTATCCTATTTTTCATTCTGCTTAAATTCATAGTCGTAGAAAGGTGAAAACTGTGGACGTCCTTTCATATATCGTTCTAAAAAAACATAGAAGAAAAATTTGGATAACTTGGATTTAAGGTTAACTTATAATCAACTTTTTGCCTCATCACATCCAATAAATGAATATTGAATGAATTAGTGCTTTCTCCCTCCATGATTTAAATCCACCCGGTATCCAGTGATAGTCATTCCTTTTAAGGGATTAAAATATGTGCAGGTGCTTTGCATGCATGCGAGAAATTGATATTTGGAAGATTAAGCAGAATCATATGTTTTTTTTTTTTTTGGTAAAATAAGCATAATCATATGTTATGAAGCATATAAACCATTAAATAACAAAAAGGGATCGCACACAAAATTACATATTATAAAGACGTTGTGTAAATGTTAAAGAAAAGGGAAAATATCCTGAGATTGGAAATATTTTTGGGGAAGTTGTTGTAGTATGAAAGCTAATCCAATTACGAAGATAGAGAAATTGAATAAGCCAATGAAAAGATAGAATTTGTTTAGGTTCTTTTGGGATGATGACGTGTCCGTCCATTGACCTTTCATCAAGTGCCAAGTGTTATCAATTCCATCGGCTTTAAATTTCTTGACCACGCTTCTGGTGCCTTCATTTTTACGTGTAGTCCATACACGACCGAAAGAAGGAAGAAGAATCACAACCTTTCGCTGCGGGAATCCGATCAACACACAAAGAAAACTCCGGCGGCTTTGATGGCCACGTTCAAATTCGCGCCGCTCGCCCTTTCCTTCGCGGTTCTCTTGCTGCTGTCTCGATCTCCCTGGAGCTCGGCTCGCGAGGTCACTGCGTCCACGGACGAAACCGTTCGCCAGCGGCAGCAGCAGCAACAGCGACAATCGAGCGACGATGTCTGGTCCTCCTACCGAGCGAGAGAGATGGCGCCCATGTGGTGAAAAGGCTGAGTGTCGGTGGGGGCGGGGGCGGTCGTTCGGTGGCGGTGGAGGTGGCGGTGGCGGTGGGGTGGTTCGGTGGCGGTGGCGGTGGAGTGGGGGCGGTCGTTCAGGTGGCGGTGGCGGTGGCGGTGGGAGTGGGGGCGGTCGTTCAGGTGGCGGTGGCGGTGGCAGTGGGCGTGGGGGTGGCGGCAGCCGTGGCGCCACTCCCATCCGGCGGCCGCCAGGGAGCGTAGTGCAGCCTATTCCCACCGGGACTGATGGATCGTCAGCCGTCAGGTCTCGCCAGTCGACGACGCTCGGCTTCGCCGTGAGTTCCTCCTGACCCTCGGTCTACTGCTTGCTTCTTCCGTCCTTGTTTGAATGTAGCCACCGGAAAATCTGGAGTTGGCCGGCTGTCGTTGGCCTCATCTTACTTTTCGTGATTTGATTTGGGGTTAGCCTGTGGCTTTTTCTGGTAGCAGTCGAGTCATATGGTAGCTCTTCGCCCATAAATGTCCTCCCAGAAAAAAAAAAAAAATTGCTCGATGAAAATATAAATGTTTCTTAGAAAGTTTATCCTACTTTTTATCTGCTGAAATTTAATGTTCGCATTTACAACAGTCGGAGCTTCACCCACATCGAGATTGACCTAGTGATTAGGGCTTTGCCTTGTTCTCGACGTGGAAAAATCGACGGTTGTAAATCTTGAATGAACGATTGTTATGATAGAGCCATGTGCTTTTCCCATCTTGGTCCCTGTCGCCATTCTACTACGAGCCTATACGACTCAAATGTTTTTTCCTTCTCCTCGGAGGATCATCTACTTTTTTAACAATTTTGGTCTATGTTATGTGGCCGTGATGCTATGACAATTACAAACCTACCTACTTCTTTCCCGACGTGGTCCGTTGCGTGCCAAATTGAATCCGAACCATCGTAAATGATACCAGAAACGAGTCTCGCATATCTGTTGGGATTCTTGTATATCTGTTGGGTTTGTGCAGTATTTTCCGCAAAGAAATGACTTTTTTTTTTCTGCGCACTTATTGAGTTCTAATTGGTTTAGTCCGTTACATGCGCTTGCATGAATTAGTTTGGAACAAAACCTTGTGTTTACTGCGTCGTATCAACAATGCCAAGGTTATCCTATTTTTATTCTACTTAAATTTAATGCTTAAATTCATAGTAGTAGAAAGGTGAGAACTGTGGACCTCCTTTCATATATCATTGTCAAAAAAAGAGAAGAAAGATTTGGATAATCGGAATTTAGGGTTAACTTATGATCAACTTTTACCTCATCACATCCAATAGATGAATATCAAATGAATTAGTGCTTTCTCCCTCCATGATTTAAATCCACATGGTATTTAGTGATAGTTATTCCTTTTAAGGATTAAAATATGTGAAGGCACCTTGCATGCAAGCGGGAAATTGATATTTGGAAGATTAAGCAGAATCACATGTTACTAAGCATTTAAACTATTTAATAATGAAAAGAGAACGCACACGAAATTACACATTATAAAGACATCGTGTAAATGTTAAAGAAAAGAGAAAATATCCTGGGATTGGATATATTTTTAGGGAAGTTGTTGTCGTTTGAAAGATAATCAAATTATGAAGATAGAGAAATTGAATAAGCCAATAAAAAGATAGATTTTTTTTTAGGTTCTTTTGGGTGATGACATGTCTGTCCACTAACCAATCATCAAATGCCAAGTGTTATTGATTCCATGGGATTTTCTTCCCAAAAAGAATATATTCTCGTAAAACTTTATCTCGTGGAAATTGGTCAGCTGGGTAGACACTGAAAATCTATCTCTGCAACTTAGATGATAATCCGTATTTCAATAAAACTAGAGATCACCGGTTTCTTAACTTTGCGTTCAGAAAAATCTCAGATTAGGTTCTCCTTCAAAGCCCTCACCTTTAAATACGAATAATTCATCATCAAGACACTGCACTCTTCCTCTCCAGATCATAGTTCTCATCCAACTTTATCTTCGCAGCTCGTAAAACTTTTGCAGTTCTCATGGCAGTCATCATCAAGTCCGTGCTCCTTCTCTCCCTTCTCAAGGTGGCCTTTTGAGAAGGTGCCTCCCTGTACAAGCCATCCCACTGAACTCTGCACATACCAGAAAAAGAAAATTTGCTCGATAAATATAATATAAATGTTTCTTACTGTGAAAGTTCATCCTATTTTAGTATCTGCTGAAATTTAATGTTTGCATTTGCAACGGTTCGAAAGAGGAAGCTACACCCGCATCGAGATTGACCTAGTGGCAAGGGCTTTTTCCGTATCTCCGTCTTAGAAAATCGACGGTTGGGAATCCGATCCCTACTCTGATTTACTCAGATTTTAAGTAAGGGGCTCTGACAATTCCCCTTCAGATAGCTGGCTAACTGCGAGCGTGCTATTAAATTATCAAAAAAAAAAAAAAGTATATAAAGCCACGCAACTCCACATATTGCATATCCTTGTCAGGAAAAAAAATGAAAAAGAAAAAGAACACAAGATTTGGATAATCTCAGTTTAGGGTTATTTGGAGAATTACTAACCGCAATCATATATCGAATGAATTAGCATGCTTTCCTTTTCTTAACGGTTTAAACTTTATGATGATTGGTGATGTTTATTCTCTTGAGGGATGTAGATAAACAGTTAAAATATTGCCTGATTGGCTCTCAAAGAGACAAATTGAATATAAATCAATGAAAAGATGAACTTTGAGTTTGAGGCTCTTCTGAATCCTCAAACGTGTCCGTTTTTTAATTGACCTATCGTCGAGTGTCAAGCATTATCTAATGCTTCAGAAGCAAAACCTAAGCCCCGCACAGCAAGCTCTCCTTCGAGTCCTTCGCCTCTAAATGCAGACCTTCAAGAATCACTCCATGTTATTTAAAAAAAAATATCGTACTGTCCGTACACCGATAGAACAAGCTCACTTGAACCATTAATCGTGTTAGCCTCACAGTAGGACCTGCGTGATTAAAGGGGGCCAAGGGATATTGATCTGCATGAACGAATTCGCCCTTGTCTTTTGCCGCCACGGCAATGTCAATCTCTTTTGAGACCTTGGGTTGCGAAAGTGCTATTGAGTTAGACAACAATACTCGCGAATGAGAGGAGGAGGAGGAAGAAGAAATAGGATCGTCACTAAGCGGAGGCGGCAGCGGCCAAGGCATTTTGTGTTCCTTCCACATGAGACAAGTTATGTGACAACAATGTCGATTCTATGGTTGAACGAGTCCTTATAACTAAACCCAAATTTTCTCATGTGAAGCCAGATCTTGTGATCAAAATGTCCCATCATGTAGCCATCAACATGAAATATCAATTGATTTTGCTAATATAAATAGAATCGGATATATCAAGCATAGGACCGTAAGAATTATATTGACAAATCATAAAAAAAATCGGAATTGAATTGATAAAATTAAAAATTTTAGGATTGAATTGATTATAGTACAATAAGTTTAGAACTTTTTGGATAATTTTTTCAATTTTTGAAGGTGGAATTTAAAATCGTGAGAATCTTGGCAAAGATGTCTTGGAAATCGATAAGTTATCTAGAAGACAGAGGGATATCAATTTTTGGCATGGAAAAACTACCTCCGACATCTTTGCAACGATGGATATTGATTAAATTAAAAATGATGAGAATCTTGGCAGGAATGCCTTGGAAATCGATGAGTTATCCAGAATACAAATGGGGATATCAATTTTTGGCAAGAAAGGACTAGATTCGACATCTTTGCGGATATTGATTAATTAAAAACAAAACATATCTAACATGTTTATGTACTTTTAAGTTTTTGAAACGCAAATGATCATGGACAAGTGAATAATTAATGAAAATAAAAGTTAAGAATTGAAGAACAAAATAGAACATGATACGTGTTTAAAATGTATATAAATCGTCTAGATTGAGCAGGTGTTTTTGGCGAATTTGTGAAAGACAGTAATTTTAGTGAAAATCATGTATCATATAGTGTACTTTTTAGAGAGGTACTAAGTATTTTAAATTCTTGCAACATGTGCGGTCTAAAAAGAAGTATGTCGATGAAGTTGGTTAGTTTTGAACCGATGACAACATCTTTTGTGAAAATGCTATATCAAATGGAACACGTATATACCACCACAACATACCCAACGAAGGGTTTGCACGGATGTGAGGCATCATATCAACATATCACATTGGATTTGCCCAATTGCAAACTGAACATTAGGCTGTACCCTACAGGAATTTTCCTTGGGAACTAAAGAATAGTGATATTTTTCGTTAATTAACTCTTCATCAGATGGTATTAGTCTCTTTACGCATCAAATTAATTTAGTGAAATTTTCAAAAGCAAATACATGATGGGAATTCTTAGGGGAAATTATCCAATCAATTCTACTAAGTCTATTGTGCAGATATCAATTAATTTCTAAATTTTTCAATTTTACAAATTTACTGCTAAATCTTTAGGTGAATTTAATGTTATCCTATTGGTCAATTGCCCAAAATTGCTGATGTAGCAGTCTAATATTGTCCTTTGGGCAATTTTCTTTGAAATCATTGATGTGGCTGGAGATGATTGAACCATCATGTCAGTAATTTTCGGCCAAAATTCATAGGAAGAACAACGTTGACAAAATTGAAAAGTTTGTAATTGAATTAATATTTTTACAAAATAACTTGAGGATTGAAAGGGTAATTGACCTGGGTTTTCTAGTTCACAGCGTGCGTGGCGTAGCCAACCTCGAATGAATGACTGTCATGATAGAGCCATGTCCTTTTCCATGTTGGTCTCTCTCGCCATGTTGCTATGAGCTTATACGACGCGACGCTTTCTTCTTCTCCTTAGAGGGTCATCTACTTTTTTTCCATTTTGGTCGGCCATGATGCTATATTGAGCCTATCTACTTCTTTCCAATGCGGTTTGTCGCGTGCCAAATTGAATCCGGACCATCATAATTGAGTCTCGGATATTTATTGGGATTCTCGTATATTTGTTGGGTTTGTGCAGTACTTTTCCTAGAGAGAGGACTTTGTATATATATTTTTTTCCACACACTTATTGAGCTCTAATTGATTTAGTCCATTCCACGCGCTCAACCAAATTTGTTCGGAACTAAACCTTGTTTTACGGCGTCGCATCAACAACGCCAAGGTTTTTATCTTACTTTTATTTCTGCTTAAACTTAGTGCTTGCATTCACAGTAGTTGAAAGGTGAAACTGTGGACCTCCTTTCACATATTGTTGTCAAAAAAGAAGAAGAAAGATTTGGATCACCTGGATTTACGGTTAACTTATTATAAACTTTTACCTCATCACATCCAATATATGAATATTAAATAATTTAGTGCTTATGTGCATGTGTTTGGCATGCACGTGAGAAATTGATATTTGGAAGATTAAGTAGAGAATCACATGTTATGAAGCATTTAAACCATTAAATAACGCAAAGAAATTGCTCACGAAAGTACACATTATGAAAATATTGTATAAATGTTAACGAAAAGTGAAAAATATCCTGAGATTGGAAATATTTTAAGGAAAGTTGTTGTAGTTTGAAAGCTAAATCAAAATACAATCATTCGTAAGAAGAAGATTGAAATCCCATAAAAATAGGAGGGGCTCTTCACATCCACAGGACGTTCTACAATGGTTCCCGAAGATAGAGAAATTGAATAAGTCAACAAAAGGATAGATTTTCAGGTTCTTTCAGGTGATGACGTGTCCGTCCATTGAGCAATCATCGAGTGCCGACTGTTAGCTGGGTAGACACTGAAAGTCAACCTCTGCAATCTTAAATGATAATCCGTATTTCAGTGAAACTAGAGATCACTGGCTTCTCCACTTTGCGTTCGGAAATATCTCATATTAGCTTCTCCTCGAAAGCCTTCTATGCCTTTAAATACGAATAATTCATCATCAAGACACTGCACTCTTCCTCTCCAGATCATAGTCCTCATCCAACTCTGTCTTCCCAGCTTGTAAACCTTCGCAGTTCTCATGGCGATCATCATCAAGTTCGCCCTCGCCCTCTCCTTCGCGGTCCTTGTGCTGCTGCCACCATGCCGACCCCTGGAGGTTCCGAACTACCAAGGCGTGGAAGATTGGCCCAAATTGACCATTGCCCGGCAAAACCAGAGAATCATAGAAGAAGATAGGACCAGCGTCAACATGACGTGGTTGGGCGGAGCCACAACCGGAGGTCGAGCCGGAGCAGGAGCCAGAGCCCGAGCTGAGCCTGAGCCTGAGCCCGAGCCCGAGCCCGAGCCGGAGCCGGAGCCTGTTCCCAAGCCCAGCCTTGTCCCTGGCGTGAAGCCAAACCCCGCGTTCATAATGCCGACGCCAACGCCTGAAGATATTGTTGGAAATACGACGTCCTCGGCCATCAGGTCTCGGCCGTTGCTCAGTTCGGTTGTTTATTCCTCTCTTTTCCTTGGTTGGTTGTCTAGAATCCTAGATTGAATTGAACCCTCAAGAAAGAGCAAGTTAGGGTTGGTTGTAATGTCGTATTTATTTTTCTTATAACCTCTGAATTAATTTGGATTCTTGATGATTTGGTTCCCCCTGCAGTCCTGTTTTGCGTTTCCTTGCCTGTCAACTTCTGTGATACATGTTCATGATGTTTTTAGCAGTCAGCAATAACTCTTGCATGGATCGGATACACACACATATTTATAGACACACACACACACACACACACACGTGTGTGTGTGTGTGTGTATGTATGTATATTTGTCCTTCAGTGTGTTCTATTTTGATGGTTGTTTTCATGAGGCTCGTGAAGGCCCATTTTTGGTGGATGATTCAACCATTCTTGATTTTTTTTTTTTTTTAATCTGTGGAACCTATTTGTGGATAATTAGAATTACTTTTATAAAATTATCAACTTATCACTTATCGACTACTTTAAACTTACCAACCCTAAATATGGATTTACCAATCTTTGTTTGAGTAAATTAAGAATTCTATTTTAGATCATCTGGGTCCTCAAATTTGAGTTACTTTTTTTTTTATTATTAATTAATTTTTGTTATCATTTATCAACTTTTATTTCTCTTTATACTAACCGCCTCATATTCATCGATTTTTATGTGTGACTTCACAACTTTTCTCCCACCGAAGGACTAATTGTCTTTCACCACTCTCATTTGAGTTGATGACCAACATGTCAATATTTCTATTAAATTACCACTTTTATTTACCTTACTTACAACAACAAACTTGCACTCAACAAGACAACAAGTCCGTTAATCTTTTCAGAAATTACAAAACTTGATTGGAGTGATTATTCTTTGATTCAATTGCTGACTTACGGAGCAAAGTTTATCGACTGTTCTAAGTTACAAACTTCTCTCATCTCCGGCAAAATATAATTATTATTACCTTCCACAAACTTTTGTTTACCTTTCTTACTAACACGTGAGATTACTATTCCTTATTTAAGTGACTTAGCAAATTTTTTTCTGATTAAATTATCCACTGATTTTGGGTTACTAAGACAATGTTTTAAGTTGTTTTTTGCTTACCAACGCTAATTTGAGTTGCTTACTGATATATACTTAATTTTTCCATAAAATTGCAAAGTCTTTTATTGAGTTACCCAGTTTTCAAATTTACCAACTATTTTTGTAATTATCAACTTTTCAAACTTGCCGACACTTTTTAAAATTATCAATCTTAATTAGAGTGATTACAAATTTTCCTGATTAATTTACCAACTAATTTTGTCTTACCAACCAATAGAATGAACTCTATTTTTTTTTTAAACCTGGACTTCTCTTAACTCTAACAAAAAAAGGTTTTCTGATAGTTTATCAAAATTTACTTTTCTTTTTTTATCAACTACTATATGAAATTAGAAATCTTTATTTTAGTGACTTGCCAAATTTTTGCCTGATCAAGTGACCTAATAGAATTTTTGGTAAGTTAAAAAAATAAACAAAACTTGGTAAAGAATTAAATGAGAGTCGATAACTTTGAACAAATTGATGACTTAATCAGAGGAAAGTCAATAAATCATTTAAATTAAATTTATTGATATCATATAAGAGTTGGTAAATTTGACCTACAGTTGAGAACATAAAAATAAAAGTTTGTAAAGCTAAGAAAATTAGTAATCAAAAGAAAAATGAACAGTAAATAAGAGTTAGTAACTCAAAAGTAGTTGATAAAGTAGAGAAAATTGGTAAATTACTCTAGTTGAGGTTGATAATTTGTAAATAAATATTGTAAATTTAGAGCTTTAGTAAGAAATGCAGATAAGTTTTGTAAACTATAAAAAAAATGGCAAATTAAAGGATAGATAATGGTAAGTAAAATAAATGACTTTTGTTAACCCAATACTAAGTGAAATTTAATGGGAAAAAAAGTTAGTGATTTTACTAATTTGGGTTGGTAATGAACATTGTAAATGTTTAAGGTTAATATAGATAATAACTCAATAGAAGAGTTGGTAAATTAAAAAAAATTAAAATTAAAACATTTAGGGGCTAAGCGAGGTCATTCGGCGGAGAGAGAGCCGTCGTCTTGAGCTGTGCCGCCACCGTCGCCTCAAGCTGTGCCACCTCAAGCACAGTCTGAGCAGAGTTGCTGCCATCCCGATGCCGCCGTAGTAGACCCCTGCCAAACAAAGCCACCGCTCGATGCTTGCCACCCATCCCGACGCTCACCGCCTGTCTTGACGCCAGCGTCAACGAGCCGTCCCTGCAGTCGCCGCCTCACTGCCGTTGCACACTCCCGTCACTGCCAGACCAGGTGGGAATCCCTTCGTTGCTGTCGACCTAGCCGCCGCCCGCCGTGTCGTCGTTGTCGTTCGACCAATATAAACAGCATAGTCTATAATTCAAGAACTCATTTGGCAAAGAAAAAAAAAATATGTTTGAAGATCCAATTGAACATTTTGCATAAGTTGAGAGACTACTAATACCTTCATTCTTTTTTTGCCCCCTAATACTATAGACTTTAAGTCTTAATACGAAGTCTATTTATGAAGTCAACTTTTCTTTATTAGACAATTTGACTTTGACCTCTTCAATTTCAAAGTCGAGTTTATTGCAATGTTAGTCATAAAAATCCTCTATTTTTATTTGATTTCCTCTTACAATTGACCTAGTTAATGACATAGACTTTCATAATTTGTTTTTATAGTTTCAGTTTGTTACGATCTCCCTCTTTATAGATAAATTTTCACTCAGAGGAGACGAGTTTTTTCTACTCATTTAATACTACTGAAGCTTTATCTGATTTATTTAAAAACAAATCATGGCACTTCTTTAATTGATAATCACAATTAAGTTAGCTTAAGAAAAGAAGAGAAAAGAAGAAAATTTGCCAGATGTTGGTGAAACCATGCATGTCAACTTTTCATAGATTAAATTAAAAAAATTAGATTAAATAACTTAATAATAATAAAACTAAATACTACTAGATTATTAGATCGTTAGATGAGATAGATGACATTATCAGATTGAATTAAATTATATTAGAAAGATTAGATTATATATTAGGTTATTGTATGTTCTTCATTAATAGGCAAGTGAATAATGAAAAAAGAATATTAGATTATTAGCCTAAGCCTGCTGACGGTGTACACCACGTTGACGGCAAAAGTTGGGTCTCATTTGCAGCTGCTTTTGTATAATATTCTTTTATTTTATTTTTTCATTTCTAACTTTCTTTTTCGGAAGTTTCAGAAAAATCCCATTTTATTCTTCGAATTTAAATAGCAAACTAGGATGCCGCCGTGGCATTTAGCGGTGATTTAACGGTTAACAATTTTTTTAACTAAAAAACCAATATAAACAGAGTAGTCTATAATTCAAGAACTCATTTGGCGAAAAAAAAAAATTGTTCAAAGATCCAATCGAACATTTTGCATTAGTTGAGAGACTACTGAAACCTTTATTCTTTTTTTTTTTCCCTACTACTATAGACTTTCAGTCTTATTACGATGTCCACTTATAAAGTCACCTTTTGTTTATGAGACAATTTGACTTTGACCTCTTCAACTTCAAAGACAAGTCTGTTGCGATGTTAGTTATAAAATTCCTCTATTTTTGTTTGATTTCCTCTTACAATTGATCTGGTCAATGAAATACTCTTTAATGATTTTTTTTTTTTTGTGTGCAGCTTCAGTTTGTTACAGTCTTCCTCTTTATATTTTAATTTTCACTAGAAGGAGACGAGCTTTTTTCTACTCATTTAATAATATTATGATGAAGCTTGATCTGATTTATCTAAAAAAGATCATGGCATCTCTTTAATTGTTAATACTAATTAAGTTAGCTAAAGAAAAGAAGAGAAAAGAAGAAAAATTGCCAGATGTAAGGTGAAACTGTGTATGTCAATTTTTCATAGATTAAATTAGAAAATAGTAGATTAGATATTAGATGTCTCTGTCGTTAGTCAAGTGGATCATTAAAAAAAAAGACCTTTCGCGCTTTCTACTATCTATGAAGTTCCAGATCAAAGTTGAAATGGAACTCGAAAAAGTTAAGACGCTAATTCCAATTACTTGCTAGACTACACATACTGTCACCATACAGAGAGATATAATAATGATAAAACAAACTTCGTGATAGAATGCTATATCAGGTTTAACTGTAATATATCTAGGAGAAAGGGTGCACACTCTCACGCAACCCTGACTTAGACACCTCAGGATTTGGTAGACCAGTAGACTTCTTTCATGAAACTATAGCGTAGAAAGTAGTGATGCTTCCTATTGTCCCAATTCCTACTATTCTTTAAGTTTGGTCGACCGAATAAACATCACACACAACGTTAATTGTGTTGGATTTTCTACATTCTTCGCAAGTTTTGCAGTCTGTCACCAGACTCGCCTAACATTGGGCATCCATAAACTTAGGTTGACATGTATTTATTATATAAGGCAAACCTTACAATGATTCATAATGAAAGAGGCACAATGTCTGTAAATTACGTAGTTCTGATGGATAAGGTAATCTTTTTATGCATGGCAAATCCTAATCAATAATTCCTCCACCGATTTCAATTTTCTCAAATCTTGAATTTCTATTAGCTGCTAGTAGCTGCTCACTGTCAGCTCTTCGAGCTTCCCTAAGCTTGATAGACCCGATAGGCTCACCAACTTCAGACAATTTGCCACTTTCAAAATGATAGAGATTCTTTAGTTGTTCAAACTTGATCTCTCTCAACCAACATCTATAGAGTGTCAACTCAGATGAGCACCTCAAGTTGGAAAAGAATGGCTGCTTTAGTGGAAACCTGGGATATCTTGAATTCAAACGACAAAGACTGGAATAAGCCTTGTGAGAGATCAAGTTTCATCGCAAGGTAAGAGATACTTTTACAATCGCCAAATTTCAATACTATAAGATTCACCGGCATCCTTATGGCCTTCAATAGATGTCTTATTATCTCACTTCAGCCTTCAAGATATCTAATAGAGGCAGCTGCTTTCCTAATCTTTGTACTTTGCAAATATAACTCAGATCAATGACTCTAGTCCTCCAATGCAGTTTGGTAGCTCCCTTATTGGAGTGAATACCAAGTTCATCTCCTTCAATCTTTTAGATCTTCAATAAAATTAGGTGACTCTCTTATTCTTGTGTCGTACAAATTCAATATGAGTAATGGTCTCATTTTTTCAATAGAGTGTAGAAGCTTTCAAAGCCAATAACAACCCTTTAAAGACAAGCGCGTCCATCCTGCCATCTCTCCAATAGATGAATGAAGCTCTCATATACACTGGTCCTCTAGATTTAGGCTTGACAGGTACTTTAGATCGCATATTGCAGAAGCTACTATGAAGTATGAACAGGTCAAAATAGATGCTTATGGACAAATTCGTCGACTAAACTTGGGCTGCAATTGTTTCCAAGCACTGTTGATGCTCTGGCTTACGAATAGAGCTATCAATTTCTAGTGATATTGGACAATGTTCATCAAAAACCAGTATATTCAAACACAAACATGTCATGTCAGGAGTTGTCAAGTGATGGCATTTCAAGAGATATATAATTTTTAAGTAATGATTCACCTCTTAAACATACAAGAAAAGCAAGGCAAGGCAATTGGCAACAAATAGAGGTGATGTCGAGCAGGAGCGAATGGTCCTCTTACTCGAGATGCTTGCCCTCGTTCAGCATGAATTCTCCCACAACCTTACTGATAGACGCAAATTGCGCAATCCCCAAGATCTCCATAACTAGAACAAGAACATGCATAACTGAGTAGAAAGAATTGACGCACCTGTTTTGGGATCCATTGTTCTTGAAGCGGAAGCGGAAACACAATGTTCCACGCGCAAGTCCTTCTCCTCTATTACCCTCCGTATCACTGGCTCAATGAGGCGGCCCCCCTCACATGCAGCGTTAGGTAAACGCCCCTTAGGTGAGGATACAGGTGAGAATTAGGGTTAGAGGAGAGACTTGAGCACTATTTATAGAGTTTCCAGCCAGTCCCCCTCATTATGGGCCAGGCTCAACTCGGCCCACACTAGCCAGCCCATATTAGACTAATTAAGAAACCTTCTATCTCACCTTAGACCAAACCCCGTAAAATGGTAAATGTTAAACGGTAAATTATAATATCAATTAATGTAGTCCACAATTAGAAAAACTCTTACATTCTCCCACTTGGACTATATTAATTGAAATCGTACCTTATGTGCGCACATTGGTCCAGAGATAATTCTTAATAGTCAATCCTATCCCATAAAATCTCAAACACCGAATCATGGCGGTAACTGCATGTATACACACAGAGCCTTCCACGATCACAAGTGCTCTCAACTTTATTGATATGGATTCAATATGGTAGTGTGACAAATGGATAACATCTCTCATAGAGAGATCCCATTTGTCAGTCACCATTCTCTTACCTTAGGCGACACAAAAACTTGTGCCACAAGAGAATGCTTTATGCTTCCAACGAACCCACATATGTCTTGTCCTTATGGTTAACCTTTCTTTATGTATCACAAGACATATGCACAAGGCTAATAACCGGATGCCCGGATGCCCCTAGCCTTCACTCAAGGTTTAAACAGTACCCTGAGACTTTTAACAATATATATGAACATAATAACAATCCATTCAAAAATATTTTATTGAATGCAAAAGTTGACATATATGTATCAAACTGTTACTAAATTGTAACAAAACAGATGTAAACTTTATTCAAAGAAGAATAAAACACAGCTCCCACTAAATAACAGCATCCCAAGACGCTCCTAGGCCCATTCTAATGACATGTCGATCAAAAACACACGGGCATAGGCCTTTAGTTAGTGCGTCTGCAACCATATCATCTATATGAATATAATCTACTGCAACGTCACCATTCTGTACTAATTCTTTTATAGTCAAAAACTTGACCTCCATGTGTTTAGACCCCTTTAAACTTCTGTTGTTATTAATAAACAACACTGCAGAGTTATTGTCACAATATAACCTGTATGGGTCTATCCACAAAATCATAAACCGATAACTCTCTAATGAGGTTCCGGAGCCAAATAGCTTGAGTAGCAGCTGAAAAACATGCTACAAACTCCGCTTGCATGGTTGAAGAAGATATGGATTTTGTTTCTCGCTCTTCCATGACACCGCACCTCCGCCAACATAAATATGTATCCAGTCGTTGATTTCTTATCATCTTGACAACCAGCAAAATCTGCATCTCGAATACCCAACTAGTTGCAAGTCTGGAACAAATCTATAAATCAGCATATAATCTTTTGTTCTCTTTAAGTACCTTAAAACCTTCTTGGCAGCAACCCGGTGATCGTGTCCTGGATTAGGCGATATCGCCTAGAAGCCCTGTTGCAAAAGCAATATCGGCCTAGTGCAAACTTGAGCATACATGATGCTTCCAAGCACACTAGCATAAGGTACATCCTTCATTTGAGTTTTCTCAAAATCTGAATTAGGGCATTGTGAAAGACTCAATTTATCACCCTTAACAACGGAGCAATTCCTGGTTTGCAATCTTGCATACCGAATCTTTCTAAAATGCGATCAATATACGCCCTCTGAGATAAACCCAATGAACGGCATGAGCGATCCCTATGGATCTCAATGCCAAGAACAAAAGACGCCTCACCAAGGTCTTTCATGTCAAAATTTTTCGATAACATCCGTTTTGTCTCATGCAGTAAACCAATGTCACTACTAGCAAGCAAGATATCATCTACATAAAGTATGAGAAAAATATATTTCCTCCCACTGACCTTGTGGTATATGCACTGATCTACTTTGTTCTCAATAAATCCAAATGAAGTAACAACACTATGAAACTTGAAATACCACTGTCTAGAAGCTTGCTTAAGGCCATAAATAGACTTTTTCAATCTACAAACAAGCTGACCAGAGTCATCTGCTACAAAACCTTCAGGCTGCACCATATAAACCTCCTCATCAAGGTCTCCATTTAGAAAAGCAGTCTTAACATCCATCTGGTATAACTCCATATCGTAATAAGCTACCAATGCTAAGATCACTCTAAAGGAATCTTTAGAAGAAACTGGAGAAAATGTTGCTTCATAATCTATTCCTTCTCTTTGAGTGAAACCCTTAGCTACTAGTCTGGCTTTAAACTTTTCAATCTTTCCTTTGGAATCCCTTTTAGTCTTAAATACCCATTTGCAGCCAATAGGTTTACAACCTTCAGGTAATTCAACAAGCTCCCAAACACCATTATGTTTCATAGATTGCATCTCATCTTTCATCGCATCTAACCACAAATCTGATTCAGGACGGGAGATGGCTTCATTATAAGTCACGGGATCAATAACACAACCTATGTCATAATCATGCTCTCCCAAGTAGACTAGATAGTCTGGTGGTATAGCTGAACGTCTTTCTCTAGTTGACCTTCTGAGTGGAGCTACTTCATCCTCATTTAGAATATGAGGAACTTGTGGAATTTCTTCAGGAATAGCCTCAACAACAGGATCATGGGCCACAACAGGCTCGGTTGTGGCGCAAGAGGCTCCATAATTGTCTCGCACGGGATGAGATAGGGATCCAGTAATCCCCATCAAACTATCAACTTCGATAGCTTGTGAGCAGCTACCCTTTTTAGCTACATCAAATTCCAGAAATTTTGCAGTCTGAGATTCCACAATTCTTGTACCTCCATTAGGGTTATAAAATCGATACCCCTTTGAGTGATCTGGATAAGACACGAAGTAACACCGAGTAGTTTTGGAATCCAGCTTACTCAATGTTGGATTATATAACTTCACTTCGCTGGACATCCCCAAACTCTAAGATGATTCAAGCTAGGTTTACGTCCAGTCCACAACTCAAAAGGAGTCAATGGAACCGCTTTAGTAGGAACACGATTTAAAATATAAAGAGCTGTTTTCAAAGCTTCTCCCCATAGAAAAGTAGGTAAATTTGTCATACTAATCATACTTCTCATCATGTCCATAAGTGTACGATTCCGCCTTTCAGCTACACCATTTTGTTCAGGACTACCGGGCATAGTAAACTGACTTATAATCCCAGAATCCTCTAAGTATTTAGCAAACGGCCCTTTAAGTTGTCCAGCATCACCATGCCTACCAAAATACTCACCACCACGATCAGATCTCGACAATCTTAATAACTTTTCCCAATGTTTCTCCACTTCAGTCCGAAAAACCTTGAATTTATCAAGAGACTCGGACTTTTCTTTAATCAAGTATAAGTATCCATATCGAGAATAGTCGTCAATGAATGTGATGAAATAAAAATTTCTGCACAAAGTAGCTGTGTATGGTCCACTAATATCGTGTGAATAACCTCCAACAAGTCGAACTTCGTACAACAGATTTCTTCTTTATCTTAGTCATCTTACCTGCGCAAAGTCTACGCAAGTCTCTTGATCATCTTTAAGAGTAGGCAAGATATCAGCCTTTATTAGCCTTTCTACTCTTTCTTTAGAGATATGACCAAGACGTTTATGCCACAATGCATAAGACTGTTCCTTAGGTAGAGGTCTTTTGGAAACAACCTTTTCAGCTGAGTAAGCAACGTACATGTCGTTGGGAGATAAACTCAATCGATATAATCCATCGGATAAATTGCAACACCCAATCTTATTTGAATCATAAAACATGGAAATAATATTACTCTTTATTTCAAAAGAATATCCACACATGTCCAAACAAGACACATAAACTAAATTCCGCCTAAAAGAAGGAATATAAAAAGTGTTTCTTAACACCATACGAAAACTAGAGTCTAAAATTAAAATAACATCTCCCACGAACTCTACGTCAACTCCAACATTGTTTCCAACAGTGAGCTTTGATTCATCCTGATTTGGCGTCCTTCGATTTATGAACCCCTGAATGGTAAATGCAACATGATTAGTTGCACCACTATCTAGCCACCAAGAATTGGTCGGAACTTCAGATAGATTGGATTCATAAATAAATGCCAAATAATCATTACCTTTAGGCTCACTCTTATTTCTCTTAGACAACCAAGCCTTAAACTTGCTGCAACGTCTCTTCACGTGTCCTCTCTCCCTACAAAAGTAGCAAAGAACACCATCCTTCTTGTTGATTGCCGTCTTAGGACCCAAAGTGTTAGAAGGACCTGCTCCTTCAGAATTTCCTTTATTGTTGGAAGGACCAGCTACTTCTGAATTGTTTTTATGGGTATAAGTTTTCACCTTCTTACCCTTGTCTCTAGCAGAACTAGAAGCATAAAGAGCAATATGTCCTTTATCTTTCTTCAATTTCTCTTCCTCTGCCACCAACCTTGCAATCAGGTCATTAACAGACCAGGTTTCATCTTGGGAACTATAATTGGTCTTAATAATCCCAAAATCAGGAGGAAGAGTATTTAGAGCTTGATGGACAATGCAAGCAGCAGGAATTTCAACATTGAGAGCCTGAAGCTTTGTTTGCAAATCAACCATCCTCAGAACATAATCTCTTACTCCACCAGAACCATCATACTTCATAGTAAAAAGTGTTTGCATATGTGTCCCTATCTCAGCATTAGGCGACACACGATTTCTAGCCATCAAAGCTTCCATCATTTGCCTAGCATTGCAGTCTCCAGCAAACCACTTTTCAAGTGTTCCTGAATGGAACGCTTCATGGACAGCAAGCAAATTCTATTGCTCTTTTCCCATGCAGCAAAATTTCCTTTTTGAGCCTCTGTACTCTCGGCAGTCAAATTTGCCGGCCGATCAGTAGTAAGAGCCATATGAACATCTGCCATCTCCATAGCAAACAGAAAATCCTCTTTCCATCTCTTAAAATTCGAACCAGCAAGAACCTCAATAGTGATGGCGTTACCATTTACAGAAAAGGTGACTGAAAAACAAGCAATGTATATAATTAGCATCATGTGAGCATTGTGTAACTTGACACACAAGTACACATCCAGAGAGTTACATGCAAAATCACATAATCACCTTTGGGCGAGAATACATGACAAGCAATTGTACACTCCCCACATGATAAGGGTTATGAGAATATATTCCAATTTTCATGAATTCATCACCTTTGGGCATATGAACCATTAGGATCGGTCACTCCTCCACCACACTATCATGTATCCCTCCATGAACTAATACACAATCACCTCCTTTGGGAGTATAACTATGCATTAGACCAGGAGACATCCCAATCAAGTATACGAGATCGAAATTTCTCAAATCCAATCAAGTGTGCCACTTTGGCGGTCACAACTCAATTGAATCCTTGAAACTCTCTCATACCAGGGATATAAAATTTTCATCTCACATAAACCATACATATGTGATTTTAACTTTAGTGATAGGGGCAGTAATAACTAAAATCACATATCATGTTAATTATATTGCTTTATTCATTAATAAAAATAAGCTTTATCGTATATTATTAATGAATAACACTTATAAAGTTCATGTGATAACATACCTGTATCCCAGCACTTGTATTTTCAAAAAACACAGAAAATACAAGAAAAATACGCGAAAATACACTAAAAATTCACGTATTTAGGGCTTTGTATGTATTTTCACATCCATAAAATCATCAAATATATAAAATAAATATACCATGACGTAGGAAATAGTCATACGAGTCCATCGCCGCCGGCCACTCGCGAATCGGAGCCTCCACGCGCCCGCACGCGCCGCCTGAGTGCGCGGCGCGTGGAGCACACGCGCAGCGCGTGTTCGACGCGCAGGAGGCGCGTGGCCGCGCGTGGGGGCGCGTGCGGCCTCCTCCGTCGACGCGCCGCCCACGGTTTTCTTCGTCTCGTCGAGCCCAATCCGAATATATAATTTAACTTAATTTTTATTGAACTAAAGATCTCGAAAATCACAAATTAGGGCAAGATCCGTACTAATTAGGGCTAATCCGAACAAATTAGGGCAAGATCCGTACTAATTAGGGCTAATCCGAACAAATTAGGGCAAAATCCTTTGCGTTCGTGTTCTAGGATTATGGAGGCTCGATACCACATGATAGACGCAAATTGCGCAATCCCCAAGATCTCCATAACTAGAACAAGAACATGCATAACCGAGTAGAAAGAATTGACGCACCTGTTTTGGGATCCATTGTTCTTGAAGCGGAAGCGGAAACACAATGTTCCACGCGAAGTCCTTCTCCTCTATGCCCTCCGTATATCACCGGCTCGATGAGGCGGCCCTCACATGCACATGCGGCGTTAGGTAAACGCCCCTTAGGTGAGGATACATGTGAGAATTAGGGTTAGAGGAGAGCTTGAAGACTATTTATAGAGCCAGCCGGTCCCTCATTACGGGCCGGGCTCAACTCGGCCCACACTAGCCAGCCCATATTAGATTAATTAAGAAACCTTCTATCTCATCTTAGACCAAACCCCGTAAAACGATAAACGTTAAACGGTAAATTACAATATCAATTAATGTAGTCCACAATTAGAAAAACTCTTACACTTACCTCACGCAACGGATGGGAAATTTCGATTCACTTCAGTTTAGCCATGAGATTCTGTCATATTCAGGAGTCACTACAAACCTATATGGGCCAGCTCGGAGCCAAGGTGGAGGTTGTCCCACTTCTTATGTACTAGAGGATCCAAATCTGGGACTTGCTTACGCTAATCAACCCTTTTGGTCCATAAATTTGTTTTTGTTTGCCTACTAAGTAAGCAATGCGGTCTTGTCAAGTTAAAAATCGTAAGGTTCTTTCCACTAAGTGTCGATGGTTATCTGTGAAAATATTCCTTAATGGATCATACGAGACAAAAATCATACCAAATCAAGATAACGAAAGCCATACATCAAGTGATATAAAATGCAAAAGTAGAGATGACGAAAGTAAAATACTAAAAGATACACTTAACCTCGTTATTAAGCTTGGACATGAAGTTATAAGTCAATGAATGATGGTCCAATTATGCATATTTCAAGCGCGCATATTTTAATATAATGTTTGTAGAGCCATACATCTGATTTGTGAAATTATGCAGAACTCATCTTATAAGCATCAAACTAGCCGACGAGATGTGAAGGGAATTTGTTATCCTTAGTTTGCTCATTTATTGCGTACCCACATTTGATAGAAATGTCTCAAAAGAAGGAGAAATTTGAATTGTTTTGTTTTGGTAAGCCAAATTGATTGCTTTTTTTTTTTTTTTTTTGGTAAAAGGTAAGAGGTATATAGACTTAAGCACAAAAAGCTATACAGCTATACAGCAAGGGGGGGCTCGGCACCAGCTCACACTCAAAAGGACAGAAAATCCAAACGAGTGGAAGGGGACCGGGGCCAGGGGGGAGAAAAGGGGAGGGAAGAGCTGCAAGCGAGATACATTGCTGAAAAAAGCAGCAGCAAAAGAAGGCCAAAATAGTGGCCAACAAAGGAGACAAGGGCAAAGAGCACACAACACAGTGGCCCACTCAAGGAAAAGACACAGAGTAGAAGAGTAGGAGAGACACCAGGATGGGAACCCAAGCCGCATCATCAGGAGAGATTTGGGAGAGATCCATCAGAAGCATCAACCGGCAATAGCGAGATGGGTAGCAATGTAGCAAAGGGCAGCTTCACCAACCTTCAGGCCAAGGAAGAAAAGGGGGGGGGGGGGGCAATAGTAAGCATAATCAATCAAAGATGGAGGGGTAGATGCCCCCGCTAAGTTGTAGTCTTCTATTACAGGGGTTGTCCGAGATCTTGGGGAATGATAAAGCCCTATCTTTGACAGCTTTACGAAGGTGGTCCTTTAAAGCCGGGAGGTATAATCTTTCATTGTGAAAGATAATGTTATTCCTTACTTTCCAAATGAGATAACATAAGGCACCAAAGGCAAGGCGAGCCAAGGATTGGTGGAAGGTAGCATCAGAAAGGTGTTCACTAATCCATAAAAGATTGTCCTTCCAAGCATGATTCCTCCAAGGTAAGTTACACTTATGTCACGCCCCGAACCCCGAGCGCACGCACATCCCACTGCGGTCGATCAAATGCGACATTCCCAGGTAGTGTCGCCGACCCCATTAATATATTAATGCATAAGCGGAACGTATTATAAAACCCCTGACAATAAAATACGGGATAGAAAAGCAGGAAGCAAAACCACAACATTAGAAAAGCAGGAAGCAAAACCACAACATAACACTTTCATAATTCAACAGAATTACAAACAGAGGTCTACGGCCAAAAGTCTACAAAAGACCGGCTCTAAAAAAAGGAATTGTCCTACGACCTACAAGTCGGACACGTTCTCCAATCTTATGACTTCACCTCTGCAACTCCTCAAGGCCAACCAAAGCTATCCGGTCGCTCCGTCCACCAAGGACCTGAAATTTTAATCCCACAACCAGGATGAGACGATGTCTCAGCAAGTTCAACCCCCTAAACCCCTATTAGAAAGAAAATACGCCCCGGGTGGTCTAGCCACATCACACAGAAGACTTACCTCGCATTAGCCTTCATCTGCAAGTTAACACAATTTATATAATTCAACCACGTGCAATTATGATAACCAAACAACCATGGCACAATCACATCATCAGAACAATTCAATCACTTGGATCGTCTCAGCGATCAATCGACTTGGCCGATTACATGTCATTCTAGCAAATCAATCATTGCTCTCAATTACGGCCCTATAGGAAGGTTTAATAACCAGTAGCAATCACGGCCCCACTCGGCACGACCTTTAATTAGGTGGTCCATCACGGCCTCACTGGGCACGATCTCTCATAGGTGGTCCATTACGGCCTCACTAGGCACGACCTCTCTTAGGTGGTTCATCACGGTCCTATTAGGCACGACCTCTCATAGGTGGTTCATCACGGCCCTACTAGGCACGGCCTCCAATAGGTGGTTAATCACGGCCTCACTGGGCACGACCTCTAATAGATGGTTAATCACGGCCAATCTCCCATCAATTTCAACACTTGGATTTTATAAAGAATCCCTATCTATCGCAATCACACTCAATTTGCCACAATTAATCATCAAACTCAAATTCTACATGCATAGTTGCGATCAGCACGAAATTCTAAGAGAACAAGGTCCCGACAAAATTTTTGGAATTTAATAAATAATTAAATTTATTCCGAAAATTAATTAAATAATAATATCCATATTTTCGTCATCCACACCCAATTTATAATATCCAACCATCAATTTCAAAATCCGAACGCATAGCAGTGATCGGCATGAAATTCGAGCAATCGGGTCAAAAATAATTTTTTTCGTTTTTTTTATATAAATAATATTTTAATAATTTCGGATTATAAAATAATATTATATTTTCCAGAATTTCGAAGCACTTAAATAATTCAAAACTAAAATCCTTTTATGTCACATCAAGGCTTAACTTTAAATAACTTCTTTTAACCTTTAATTTAAACACACTTTAACATAAACCAACCTCTTAATCCAATTTATAATTAAATACACTAATCCACCCACATAAACTTACTTAATTTAAACTAAGCACACTTAGGGCATCATTAACACTCTAATCAAGATTTAGTGAGTTAAACTCACCGGATTAGCGAGCCAAGCGGACCGAAACGACGGGGACGCCGAGGAGAACAACTTTCCTCAAAGCGGGTCGAGCATCTTAAACGGGGATGTCACGCCCCGAACCCCGAGCGCGCGCACATCCCACTGCGGTCGCTCAAATATGCGACATCCCAGGATATGTCGTCGACCCATTCATTTCATTACGCATGCGGAAGCGAAACAAATCCCCTGACAACATTTAACTTGGGATAGTAAAGCAGGCAATCAATCACAATACCAAACACTCATTTACAAACACATAGGTTTAAATACGACTCTGAACTATCTACAAAATAGACCAGCTCGACAAAAGGGGAATCATCCTAAAACCAACTAGCAGGACACGTTCACCGATACTTCAATCTCCACCTTTCCAGACTTAGGGCTTCGGGTCCTCCACGACCGCCATCTAGGGACCTGAAATTTTAATCCCACAACCGGGATGAGACGATGTCTCAGCAAGTTCAACCCCTAAACCCCTATTAGAAAGAAAATACGCCCCGAGTGGCCTAGCCACATCACACGAAGACTTACCTCACCTCAGTTCCTTCCTGCAGGTTAGCACAATTTATATAATTCAACCACGTACAATTATGATAACCAAACAACCATGGCACAATCATATCATCAGAACAATTCAACCACTTGGATCGTCTCAGCGATCAATCGACTCGGCCGATTACATGTCATTCTAGCAAATCAATCATTGCTCTTAATTACGGCCTTATAGGAAGGTTTAACCACCAGTGGCAATCATGGCCCCACTCGGCACGACCTTTAATTAGGTCGTCCATCACGGCCTCACTGGGAACGACCTCTAATAGGTGGTCAATCACGGCCCCATTAGGCACGACCTTCCTTAGGTGGTTCATCACGGCCCTATTAGGCACGACCTCTCATAGGTGGTCCATCACGGCCTTACTAGGCACGACCTCCAATAGGTGGTCCATCACGGCCCTATTAGGCATGACCTCTAATAGGTGGTTAATCATGGCCAATCTCCCATAAATTTCAACACTTGGATTTTATAAAGAATCCCTATCTATCGCAATCACACTCAATTTGCCACAATTAATCATCAAACTCAAATTCTACATACACGTCACCGATCGGCACGAAATTCTGAGAGTTTAGGGTCCCGACGAAATTTTCGAATTTTAATAAATAATTAATTTTATTCCGAAAATTAATTAAATAATAATATCCATATTTTTCGTAATCCACACTCAATTTATAATATCCAACCATCAATTCTGAGCAACCGGGGTCAAAAATAATTTTTCCGTTTTTTAAATAATAATATTTTAATAATTTCGGAATATAATATAATATTATAAATTCCAGAATTTCGAAACAATTAAATAATTCAAAAATAAAACCTATTATGTCCCATCAAGGTTTATTATTAAATAAACTCTCTTAGCCTTTAATTAAACACACTTTAAATTAAACAAACCTTTTAATCCAAATCACAATTAAATAAACTAAGATATCCACCTAAACTTGCTTAACTTAAGCTAAGCATACTTAGAGCATAATTAACCGTCTAGTCAAGATTTAGTGAGCTAAACTCACCGGATTAACGAGCTGAGTGAACCAAAACGACGAGGACAACGCGAGGATCGACTTTCCTCAAGGCGGGCCGAGCATCCGAGCTCGGGAAGGCGGCCAAAACGGGCCAAACACCCGCTGCCATACCCATTTTTCCAGATTCTGTTTGGGGCCGAGAAGGAGTGGATCCGGTGGCTGGTGAGGCGCAAAACCGGCGGAGATGGACGGCGGCAGCTTAGGTGGTGATTGGCGGCAGCTCCGGCGACCCTTCGACGGCGGAGACGAGCTCCAACAGCTCGTGGAATGCGCAAATAGGGGCGGAGGCGACTGGGCGTCGGCCACGCGCGAGCGGGTGGGCAGCGACGGCGACGCACGACAGCGGTGAGCGAGCAGCGAACGGGGACAGGCGGAGGCATGCGATGGCTCCGGGCGACGTTGGTTGTTGCTTCTGCTTGCGTCCGACCAGATTTGAGATCTCGAGCATCAAGAAGAAGGAGATGGAGGAGAGAGGGCGACGGTGAGCGGGCACGCGGCTGCACGCGCGAACGGCGGCGACGACGACGGCACCGGCGGCAAGCGGCGAAGGAGGCGGATGGTGAGGGGCTGCTTCGGCTTCTTCCTCTGCAACTTTTCTAGTCTTTCGCACAAATAAGATGGAGGAGAAGCCAACTGAAGGGAGAGAGGAAGGAGAGAGAAGGAGAGAGGAGGGGGCCCTTTTCTTTTCTTTTTTTTTTCCTTTTTCTTTAATCCCACAAAAGTGGCCCACCATGACCTCATCTCATGTCATACTCCACTAACTTCAAATCTCTCCCCACAACAATCTTCAATGGGTCCACTTCTATTTTCCGCCGGGGTCCAATTCTTGTACAACCAATTCTCCAATTCCACTTGATTCTCTTCCAATTAAATCAAATTGAAGTCCATAAAATTAATCCAATGTCACCATACTTCAATTCACATCTTCACTTGTCCGTAGAACCATCTTAAGTCCCAAAAGTGCAACCAAAAACGGGCTTACTAATTTCTCGAGCCAAATTAGCCATTCTCTTATTTAATTTCTGAAAAATTCTGATTACATGAAAAATCTTCCGAAGTTAAGTTAATATCCCTAAAATGATTTGTGACACACCCAGACTTCCAATTTCTGAATTCGATCTCAATTCCACGGTTAATTTCACTTTGGCACGATACTAGCGCGGCCCAACCTACCGGGTAGCCTTTATAAATTTTCATGCATTTGACCTGTGGTTGATCATCTCAAGCCACAATGTACATCTTTGAAACATTGGCGACTTTCGGTTGTCGGGGTAATCTCAAGGTTTCAAATACGAACACAGGGTACCCAATCAATAGAAAAGTCGGTCCAGTGTTGGTCGACAAGGATTATGCAATCCGATGGAATCACCCACACTCGATCACATGCCTCTGTCGGGTCGACCTATCTCCAGTCTTTAATCGATTTTTATTTGTGCCGTAATGACCCTTGCAGATTAGCTCGGTCGAAAGGTCGCTTCTTGGTCAAATTCTCGAGTCTGATGCATTAGAAACTCTTAACGGCTTCACCCGATAGACTAGTTTTCACATGAGTGGCCGACTTAAGGAAAAGAACCATATGCGTGCCAACGAAATGCCCGTCTTAATTTATTGAAAATAGAATCGAAAAATCGGGATGACACAACTCTTCCTCTCTTATAAAAATTTCGTCCTCGAAATTTAAACCTTTACCAATTCTTAAACAAAAAGGTGGAGGTATAATCTTCTCATATAATCTTCTCTTTCTCAGGTTGCTCATTCTGTACTAATACTGCTAGATCACTGCTATCTTGCCCAAACCACTTCGGATCCAAAATACTAAAGACTTGCCCACTTAAAATTTCAAAGGCCTTCAATCCAAAGCTAAATTGGCGATTCTGTGCAGTTTCTAAACTGTCTCTAATAATTGCGACTGAATCACTGATTTCTGAACCAACTCTGGACCTGCGATTTTCTGATCTCTGATCTTATCTCAACCGACTGAAGTCCTGTACACTCTGCTCTGTACTGATTAAAAAGAAACTATCTGACCGATCTACTGAAACTGGAAACCTCTGGTCAAGATCTGATATAACTCTGACATTGATCTCGGCAACTGCAATCACTGACTACTGTACTAACCTTGGCCTGCAATCTTTCTTTCCCTGATTTCATCTCAGCAATCGAAATTCTGCACTCTCTGCTATGCACTGCTTAAGAAAGAACCATCTGAAAGCTCTGCCAACTTGGAACATCTGATCTAGATTTGAAATACAATTCATCCATGGCGCTCCATACTGATGAATTATATGATATACACACACTTCGGTATACCTATTCTAATCGGGATTCTTTTCATGCTGCACTAAGGTGAGTTGACCCTGTTCATCTGTTGACCACAGCCCCATAAGGAATCAATACTCTTCCTGACTCCTTAACAAGCTATCATAACATTCCATCATGCCATGTTTCCATTCCCACACATGACTCTCTCACATGCTTGAAAAAGCTTTCCTGGTTTACATTACCAAATTCTCGCTTACTGATACATCCAACACTTACAACGTGTTCGGCGATAGTTATCTTCATACCGATCTACCAATCCCGATGATGTAGATTCTGACTCATCTTTGCACTGTCTGGACAACGCTGAAATTGCTATGATTAGCTTTCCATAAGATATCTTCTTTAATCTCTACATCATCAATTACACACAATCATCCTTAGAACCTTAGCGTTCTGTCTTCCGAAATCTGAAAATCAACCGCTCTCTCATTTGCATTCTCTTATAAAGTCTCCTGAATTTCTGAATCTATCCGCTGAAGCAATTTGATTCTGATATGCTCTCTCGGTTCAATTCGGAGGGTAGTAATAAGATTCCAAAGGTGACCTACCTTAGATTTGAAAACCGAATTTCGAACTTTCTCAATTAAGATCAAATCCTTGAGTACCAACTATGCAACTAAGGACTCTCGACTCAGTGCATCTGCGACTTTGCTCACCTTTCTAGAGTGATACAAAATATCATAGTCATAGTCCTTAATGAGTCCCATCCAGCGACGCTGTCTCATATTCAACTCCCAAGGTCTCAACTGACGGGACGCATATGCCACAGTCCTATCCTGCTGTATCAACACACAACCCAATCCTTTAAACGATGCATCACTATATATCTCATCACTTCTATGACCAAATGGAATAGTAAGCACAAGTGCGGTAGTCAGCTTCTACTTAAGCTCTTGAAAACTACGCTCGCACTCATTTGTCTACATGAACTTTTCTTACTTCCTTAGAAGTCGAATCAACTGCAACACTGACGTTGAAATCCCTTCCACAAAACTTCCGTAATATCCTGCTAATCCCCAGAAACTTCTAATCTCTGACACTGTAGTCAATCTCGGCCAGCTGTTCACTACTTCAATCTTGGACGGGGTCTACGGAGATTTCTTCGCTTGAAATCACGTGACCTTGGAGTGCGACACGAGTCATCCAAAACTCACACTTGCTAAACTTAGCATAAAATTGAAGAGTCCTCAAGGTCTGAAGTATCATCTTCTAATGTCTCTCGTGCTCCTCAGCACTCTTTGAACACACTAGGATAATTTCAATGAACACAATCAAGACTGATTCAAGTACCCTTAAACATTTTGCTCATTAGACCCAAACAAATAGCTATGGTGTCCATCAAACCGTACGGTATTACAGCGAACTCATAATTGCCGTATCGAGTGCGAGGTCTTAACTTTGGTATGTCTTTCTTCGTGATTCTCAATTGATGATACCCTGACCTCTAGTCGGTCTTGAAGGATATCAATGTACAAACACAACGGACCAACTTTCTTCTTCATGAATAGAACAGGTGCCCCCTAAGGTGATGCACTAGAACGTATGAATCATTTATCCAACAATTCCTACACCTGCACCTTCAGTCCTTTTAACTCGGGTAACACCATCCGGTAAGGAGCCTTAAGGACTAGCTCTGTTCTGGGTGCTAATTCAATCACGAACTCTATTTCTCTTTTTGACGGTAGACTTAGCAATTCTTCCTGACACACCTCAGAAAACTTCTGTACCATGGTTAAGTTTCTCACATCTGGCTTCTCAACTGACGCATCTATTACAGTTGCCAAGCAGATTCGGTAACCAACAACAGGTCGTCTTCAGTGACGAATAACAAGGATTGAAGTTTCTCTTTGACCTTCAGTGATTCAAAACTTTCGCACACTAACTAAACAAGCTGAATTATATCAATACCACGATTCAAAACAACAGAAAGCTTATGGAGATAAATCTTTTTACAAATGACTTCCAAGTCATACTTAAGCAAACCCCTTCAAGTACAACTATATTTAGAGATTCATATTTCTATTACTTTGTTACCAATCCGGAAATCCTACAACCCTCGCTGCAAATTCTGCTACACTACTATGATAAAAACATCTCAGAAACATCCTTCTTTTGATTGATGCATGGTCGATCCCTTCATGCTCCTCTAGCCATCCTAGTGGCATCCTATGTGCAGTAACGATACTCACACTTTCATGGACTTACGCGGATAGTTCCTAACTCGATGGCCATGCTAGCCACATTCAAAGCATGCTCCCTTTTTTACTCTGACACCAGGCTAACTCATGCCTCCTTTCCATTGACTTAGCACACAATCAAGGAGTCGTTTACCTCCTATCAAGGAATATCATGCACCCTTCTTTGCACTGGGGTTTGTTCCAAGTACCCCATTAAATGTCCCTAAGCATGTTTCCTCAATTCTGTCTCATCAACGGCGGGGCAGAAACAGCTATGGTTCCATCCATCTATACGAGCCATCTTTGATCAAATGGCTTTACTGGCAACACCTGTAACAAGTCATTTCCCTCTTACAGCACGGAACAGATCCATGTCTTTTCTTATATACACAACACACATCGATCGAGTTGAGCACTAACTTTCCAACTCTACTTCTTCGGTTGGGTGAAACAGGGCACCTTTCTTCTGGCATCGGCCCTTCTCCCCAATTGATTTCCATCTCTATCTAAATTGAACCTTGACTCAGATACAGCGGCTTGCTCCTCGATCAGAACTCCAGATTAGGCCTCAACAGGCGTAACAACAACAGCGGTCACAACACTAGCAGCGGTAGAAATAACGGCAACAGCGGCGGCTCGGTCCTGAACTTACTGACTCAACAAGCTTCCAAGGAACACTAGCACTTGAACGATCCCACGAACCTAAGATCGTTCGATGCTGCTACACTCTAAGTATCGACTTGAAGCGGTACTCTCACACTCGCGCTGGTCTAAGCCTGCGCTCTACCTCGGGTACCGACTCTTGTCGGCGTCCTACCCAAAGGTATAGGTCCTATCGACCTCTTCCAAGGAGTTCTCCACTCCTAACCACTCATTCTACAGGCTCTTTATAGACACCTGCTTTCCGATTCCAACGTCAGGTTGAAATTTGAGTGACCCCATAAACAAGCTACCAAACAGCTATCAACCACATGCATCAGCATATTAAAAGCCTTTCCTACAAACTATCCCATAACTCATCGCACCTTATCACTCCATACACAAACCATGCTCTGATACCACTTAAACGGGGATGTCACGCCCCAAACCTTGAGCGCGCGCACATTCCACTGCGGTCGATCAAATATGCGACATCCCAGGATATGTCACCGACCCATTCATTTCATTACGCATGCGGAAGCGAAACAAATCCCCTGACAACATTTAACTTGGAATAGTAAAGCAGGCAATCAATCACAATACCAAACACTCATTTACAAACACATAGGTTTAAATACTACTCTGAACTATCTACAAAATAGACCAGCTCGACAAAAGGGGAACCATCCTAAAACCAACTAGCAGGACACGTTCACCGATACTTCAATCTCCACCTTTCCAGACTTAGGGCTTCGGGTCCTCCACGACCGCCATCTAGGGACCTGAAATTTTAATCCCACAACCGGGATGAGACGATGTCTCAGCAAGTTCAACCCCCTAAACCCCTATTAGAAAGAAAATACGCCCCGAGTGGCCTAGCCACATCACACAGAAGACTTACCTCACCTCAGTTCCTTCCTGCAGGTTAGCGCAATTTATATAATTCAACCACGTACAATTATGATAACCAAACAACCATGGCACAATCACATCATCAGAACAATTCAACCACTTGGATCGTCTCAGCGATCAATCGACTCGGCCGATTACATGTCATTCTAGCAAATCAATCATTGCTCTTAATTACGGCCCTATAGGAAGGTTTAACCACCAGTGGCAATCACGGTCCCACTCGGCACGACCTTTAATTAGGTGGTCCATCACGGCCTCACTGGGCACGACCTCTAATAGGTGGTCAATCACGGCCCCATTAGGCACGACCTTCCTTAGGTGGTTCATCACGGTCCTATTAGGCACGACCTCTCATAGGTGGTCCATCACGGCCTTACTAGGCACAACCTCCAATAGGTGGTCCATCACGGCCCTATTAGGCACGACCTCTAATAGGTGATTAATCATGGCCAATCTCCCATCAATTTCAACACTTGGATTTTATAAAGAATCCCTATCTATCGCAATCACACTCAATTTGCCACAATTAATCATCAAACTCAAATTCTACATACACAGCAGCGATCGGCACGAAATTCTGAGAGTTTAGGGTCCCGACGAAATTTTCGAATTTTAATAAATAATTAATTTTATTCCGAAAATTAATTAAATAATAATATCCATATTTTTCGCAATCCACACTCAATTTATAATAACCAACCATCAATTTCAAAATCCGAATACACAGCAGCGATCGGCACGAAATTCTGAGCAACCGGGGTAAAAAATAAATTTTCCATTTTTTTAAAATAATAATATTTTAATAATTTTGGAATATAATATAATATTATAAATTCCAGAATTTCGAAACAATTAAATAATTCAAAAATAAAACCTATTATGTCCCATCAAGGTTTATTATTAAATAAACTCTCTTAGCCTTTAATTAAACACATTTTAAATTAGACAAACCTTTTAATCCAAATCACAATTAAATAAACTAAGATATCCACCTAAACTTGCTTAACTTAAACTAAGCACACTTAGAGCATAATTAACCGTCTAGTCAAGATTTAGTGAGCTAAACTCACCGGATTAACGAGCCGAGCGAACCAAAACGACGAGGACGACGTGAGGATCGACTTTCCTCAAGGTGGGCCGAGCATCCGAGCTCGGGAAGGCGGCCAAAACGGGCCAAACACTCGCTGCCATACCCATTTTTCCAGATTCTGTTTGGGGCTGAGAAGGAGTGGATCCGGTGGCTGGTGAGGCGCAAAACCGGCGGAGATGGACGGCGGCAGCTCAGGTGGTGATTGCGGCAGCTCCGGCGACCCTTCGGCGGCGGAGACGAGCTCCAACAGCTCGTGGAATGCGCGAACAGGGGCGGAGGCGACTGGGCGTCGGCCACGCGCGAGCGGGTGGGCAGCGACGGCGACGCACGGCAGCAGCGAGCGAGCGGCGAACGGGGACAGGCGGAGGCGTGCGACGGCTCTGGGCGACGTTGGCTGCTGCTTCTGCTTGCGTCTGACCAGATCTGAGATCTCGAGCAGCAATAAGAAGGAGATGAAGGAGAGAGGGCGACGGTGAGCGGGCGCGCGACTGCGCGCGCGAACGGCGGCGACGACGACGGCACCGGCGGCGAGTGGCAAAGGAGGCGAACGGTGAGGGGCTGCTTCGGCTTCTTCCTCTACAACTTTTCTAGTCTTTCGCACAAACAAGATGGAGGAGAAGCCAACGGAAGGGAGAGAGGAAGGAGAGAGAAGGAGAGAGGAGGGGGCCCTTTTCTTTTTTTTTTTTCCTTTTTCTTTAATCCCACAAAAGTGGCCCACCTTGACCTCTTCTCATGTCATACTCCACTAACTTCAAATCTCTCCCCACAACAATCTTCAATGGGTCCACTTCCATTTTCCGCCGGGGTCCAATTCTTGTACAACCAATTCTCCAATTCCACTTGATTCTCTTCCAATTGAATCAAATTGAAGTCCATAAAATTAATCCAATGTCACCACACTTCAATTCACATCTTCACTTGTCCGTAGAACCATCTTAAGTCCCAAAAGTGCAACCAAAAATGGGTTTACTAATTTCTCAAGCCAAATTAGCCATTCTCTTATTTAATTTCTGAAAAATTCTGATTACATGAAAAATCTTCCGAAGTTAAGTTAATATCCCTAAAATGATTTGTGACACACCTAGACTTCCAATTTCTGAATTCGATCTCAATTCCACGGTTAATTTCACTTTGGCACGATACTAGCGCGGCCCAACCTACCGGGTAGCCTTTAGAAATTTTCATGCATTTGACCCGTGGTTGATCATCTCAAGCCACAATGTACATCTTTGAAACATTGGCGACTTTCGGTTGTCGGGGTAATCTCAAGGTTTAAAATACGAACACAGGGTACCCAATCGATAGAAAAGTCGGTCCAGTGTCGGTCGACAAATATTATGCAATCCGGTGGAATCACCCACCCTCGATCACATGCCTCTGTCGGGTCGACCTATCTCCAGTCTTTAATCGATTTTTATTTATGCCATAATGACCCTTGCAGATTAGCTCGGTCGAAAGGTCGCTTCTTGGTCAAATTCTCGAGTCTGATGCATTAGAAACTCTTAACGGCTTCACCCGATAGACTAGTTTTCACATGAGTGGCCGACTCAACAAAAAGAACCATATGCGTGCCAACGAAATGCCCGTCTTAATTTATTGAAAATAGAATCGAAAAATCGGGATGTCACAATCTGGGCTCGGGAAGGCGGCCAAAACGGGCCAAACGTCCTCTGCATACCCATTTTTCCAGCCACTGCTTTGGGGTTGGAGGAGGTGGATCGAGGCTTGATCGAGCAGAGGAGCGGCGGAGGAGAGGGGCGGCAGCTCGGACGAAGCTCCGGTAAGGTCTACGGTGGCTGGAGGCGGCCGAATTGTGGCCTATGCTAGCCAAAACGGAGCTAGACAGCAGCTCCGGAACTGGGCGAGAAGGGAAACCGAGATGAGCGGAGCAGCGGTGGAGCGATGGCGTGAAGCACAGCGGCGAACGGTAGAGGGCAGCAGCATCGCGCACGGCGCGGGTTGCTTCGGCGCCCATCCCAGATCTGGGATCTCGGGCAGCAAATGGAGATAGAGAGAAGAGAGGGCTTCCACTACGGCTGAAGAGGGAGAGGGAGACGGTTGCGCGGCCGGCGAGCAGCTTGGTGGCAGCGACGATGAGCTCCGGCGATGGGCGACGGCGGCGAACGACGTGCGAGCTACTGGCCGAGCTCCTCCCTGCATCGCACACCCCTCTCCCTTGCATGGTTCAAACATGGAGGAAGAAGATGAAGATGAAGAGAGAGAGAGAGAGAGAGAGAGAGAGAGAGGGATGGGACCATTCCCTTTTCTTTTCCTTTTTTTTCTTTAATCCCACAAATGGCCCACCATGACCTCATGCATGACATCACACTCCACTATCTCCCAAAACCTTATTCCAATGGGTCCATTTTATTTTTCCGCCGGGGCATAAAATCTTGTGCATCAAATTCTTCAATTACAATCAATCCACTTCCAATTGAGTCCAAATTGAAGTCCATAAAATTTATCCAATGTCACCACACTTCAATTCACCTAATTACTTGACCATAGACCATCGTGAGTCCCAAAAGCACAACCAAAAGCGGACCTACTAATTTTCCAAACCAAATTAACCATACCTTGATTATTTTGCCGAAAAACTCGGCTTGCATGAAAAAAAATCATCCAAAGATGAGTCCATACTCCTAAAATGATTTGTGGCACACCCAGACTTTCAATTTCTGAATTCGATCTCAATTCCGCAGTTAATTTCACTTTTGCACGATACTAGCGCAGCCCAACCTACCGAATAGCCTTTAGAAATTTTCATGCATTTGACCTATGGTTGATCATCTCAAGCCACAATGTACATTTTTGAAACATTGGCGACTTTCGATTGTCAGGGTAATCTCAAGGTTTCAAATATGAACACAGGGTACCCAATCAACAGAAAAGTCGGTCTAGTGTCGATCGACAAGAATTGTGCGATCTGGTGGAATCACCCACAATGTTATCACATGCCTCTGTCGAGTCGACCTATTTCCGGTCTCTAATCGATTTTTAATTGTGCCGCAATCGCTTCCTGGTCAAATTCTCGAGTCTGATGCATTAGAATTTCTTAACGGCTTCACCCGATAGACTAGTTTTCACATGAGTGGCCGACTTAAGGAAAAGAACTATATGCGTGCCAACGAAATGCCCGTCTCAAATTGTTGAAAATAGAATTAGAAAAATCGGGATGTCACAACTCTTCCCCTCTTATAAAAATTTCGTCCTGGAAATTTAAACCATTAAAAATTCTTCTTCAAAATGGTGGGGTATTGTCGTCTCATCGATTCTGCTCCTTCATTCAGCTTCGTATTGCTATCCAAGATCCTCAGTGCCAACGAAACATTTCCAAATTAACCAGACCAATTCTTGATTCCCAAAAAGGCTAAGCACTTGTCGATCTTTGCAAAAATGAAAGTTGCAAAAGTTTTGGTTCTCTCTTCTTTTTTTTTTTTCTTCTTCTTATTTTTCCACAAAGTGGCTAACTGCCGCGTCGGGGATTCGAACTCCCGACTTCGAACCTTTCGCTTCTTCCCGGGTACCACTCGGCTACAAGCGCCGATGGTGTCTTGAAATGCTTCTTTAATTCATTTAAAGCCAAAGCCCTCATTTGAACTCAAATTTCGATGGATTCCGATTTAAATGCCGATTCATCTTCCCTTCCTTAATAGATTGAGACGTTCTCACCAAGGGCGACACCCAAGGAAAAATACACTTCCCCTCTTAAAATTTCAAAGGTCTTCAACACAAAATTTGCGAAGCTAACTGGCGATTCTGAGCAATCTCTAAACTGTCTCTGATAACTGCGACTGAATCACTGATTCTAAACCAACTCTGGACCTGCGATTTTCTAATCTCTGATCTCATCTCAACGACTGAAGTTCTGCACGCTCTGCTCTGCACAGATTAAAAAGAAACTATCTTATCGATCTACTGAAACTGGGAACCTCTGGTCAAGATCTGATATAACTCTGACACTGATCTTGGCAACTGCAATCACTGACTACTGTACTAACCCTGGCCTGATCTTTCTTTCCCTAACTTCATCTCAGCAATTGAAATTCTGCACTGCTTAAGAAAGAACCATCTGAAAGCTCTGCCAACTTAGAACCTCTGATCTCGATTTGAAATATAATTCATCCCTAGCACTCCATGCAGATAAATTCTATGATATACACACACTTCGGTATACCTATTCTATTCGAGATCTTTTCGTGCTACACTAAGGCGAGCTGACTCTATTCATCTGTCGACCACAACCCCAAAAGGAATTAATACTCTTCCCGACTCCTTAATAACCTGTCACAACATTCCATCATGCTACACTTCCATTCCCACACAGGACTCTGTCACATGCTTGAAAATGCTTTCCTGGTTTACATTACCAAACTCTCACTTACTGATACATCCAACACTTACAACGTGTTCGGCGATATCTATCTTCATACCGATCTACCAATCTCGATGATGTAGATTCTGACTCATCTTTGCACTGTCTGGGCAACGCTGAAGTTGCTACAATGAGCTTCCCATAAGATCTCTTCTTTAATCTCTGCATCATCAATCACACACAATCGTCCTCAGAACCTTAGCGTTCTATTTTTAGAAATCTGGAAGTCAACCTCTCTCTCATATGCATTCTCTTATAGAATCTTCTGAATTTCTGTCCACTGAAGCGATTTGATTCTGATATGTACTCTCGGCTCAATTCTGAGGGTAGTCATAAGATTCAAAAGGTGGCCTACCTTAGATTTGAAAACCGAATTTTGAACTTTCTCAAATAGGATCCAATCCTTGAGTACCAACTGTGCAACTAAGGACTCTCGACTTAGTGCATCTGCGACTTTGCTGACCTTTCCAGAGTGATACGAAATATCATAGTTATCATCCTTAATAAGTTCCATTCAGCGACGCTATCTCATATTCAACTCCTGAGATCTCAACTGACGGGACACATATGCAACAACTCTATCATGCTAAATCAACACATAACCCAATCCTTTAAACGACGCATCACTATAGATCTAAAACTTTCAGGACCAGATGGAATGGTCAGCTTCTACTTAAGCTCTCGGAAACTACACACGCACTTACCTGACCACACAAACTTTTCTTTCTTCTTCAGAAGTCTCGTCAATGGCGATGCTAACACTGAAAACCTTTCTACAAACCGTCTATAACACTCTGCTACGACTTAGAAAAACTTATGATCTCTATCACTACAGTCAATATCGGCCAATTGTTCATTGCTTCAATCTTAGATGAGGTCTATGGAGATTTCTTCGCCTGAAATCACGTGACCTAAGAGTGTAACACGAGTCATCCAAAACTCACACTTGCTAAACTTAGCATAAAATTGAAGAGTCCTCAAGGTTTGAAGTACTATCCCTAAATGTCTCTCGTGCTCCTCAACACTCTTCGAACACTCTAGGATAACTTCAATGAACACAATCACAACTGATTCTAGTACCTTAAAACATCATGCTCATTAGACCCAAACAAATAGCTATGGTGTCCATCAAATCACATGGTATTACAGTGAACTCATAACTGCCGTATCAAGTACGAGATACTGACTTCGGTGGGACCTTTTTCCTGATCCTTAACTGATGATACCCTAACCTCCAGTCGATCTTAAAGAATATCGATGTACAAACATAATGAACCAACTTTCTTCTTCACGAATAGAACAGGTGTTCTCTAAGGTGATGCACTGGAATGTATGAATCCCCTATCCAATAATTCCTGCATCTGTACCTTTAGTTCATTTAACTCGAGTAACACTGTCCGGTAAGGAGCCTTAGGGACTGGCTCTGTTCCGGGTACTAATTCAATCATGCACTCTATTTCTTTTTCTGAAAGCAGACTTGGCAAATCTTCATGAAACACCTCCGAAAATTTCCGTACCACGGTTATGTTCTCCATATTCGGCTCCTCAACTGACGCATCCATTACAACTGCCATGTATATTCGATAACCAATAACCAGAACCAAGTCATCTTCAATGACCATAACAAGGATCGAAGTTCCTCTTCGACTATCAGTAATTCAAAACTTTCACACGCTAACTGAACAAACTGAATTATATCAATACCACGATTCAAAACAACAAAAAGCTTCTTGAGCCAAATCTTTTTATAAATGACTTCCAAGTCATACTTAAGCAAACCCCTTCAAGTACTACTACAGTCAGAGATTCATATTTACATTACTTTATTACCAATCCGAAAATCCTACAATCTTCATTGAAAATCCTGCTGCACTACTCTGATAAAAACATCTCAAAAACATTCTTCCCTTGATCGATGCATGGTCAGTCCATTATTATTCCTTTCGCCATCCTAGTGGCGTTCTATCTGCAGTAACAGTGCTTACGCTCTCCTGAACTTACACGAACAGTTCCTAACTTGACGGCCGTGCTGGCCATATTCAAATCATGCTCCCTTTTTACTCTGACACTAGGCTGACTCATGCCTCCTTTTCACAAACTCGGCATACCATCGGTGAGTCCTCTACCTCCCATCAAGGAACATCATGCACCCTTCCTTACACTGAGATCTGTTCCAAGTACCCCCATTGAACATCCTGAAGCATGCTTCCTCTGTTCTTTTCTATCGACAGCGGTGTCAGGAACAGCTGTGATTCCATCTGTCTATAGAGACAATCTTTGATCAAATGGCTGTACTGGCGTCCCTTGTAGCAAGTCTTTTCCCTTTTATAGCACGGGACAGATCCATGTCCTTTCTTACAGACACGACACCCATCGATCGAGTTGAGCACTGACTTTCCAATTCTACTCTTTCGGTTAGGCGAAACAAGGCACCTTTCTTCTGACATCGGCCTTTCTCCCTAATCGATTTCCATCTCTGTCTAAACTGAACCTTGACTCAGATACAGCGGCTTGATCCTCGATCACAACTCCAGATTAGGCCTTAACAGGCACGGCAACAACAACGGTCACAACACTGGCAGCGGTAGAAACAACAACAACTCAACGACTCGGTCTTGAACTTACTGACCCAACAAGCTTCGAAGGAACACTAGCGCCTGAATGATCCTATCAAACCTAGGATCATTCGGTGCTACTACACTCTAAGTACCGACTTGCGGCGGTACTCTCACACTCGCGCTGGTCTAAGCCTGCGCTCTACCTCGGGTACCGACTCTTGCCAGCATCCTACCCCGAGGTACAGGTCCTATCGACCTTCTCCAAGGAGTCCTCCACTCCTGGTCACTCATCCTACAGGCTCTTTATAGACATATGTTTTCCGATTCCAACATCAGGTTGAAATTTGAGTGACCCCACAAATAAGCTACCAATCAACTATCACTCACATGCATCAGCATATTAAAAGCCTTTCCTACTAACTATCCCAAGACTCATCGCACCTTATCACTCCATACACAGACCATGCTCTGATACCACTTAAATGGGGATGTCACGCCCCGAACCCCGAGCGCACGCACATCCCACTGCGGTCGATCAAATGCGACATTCCCAGGTAGTGTCGCCGACCCCATTAATATATTAATGCACAAGCGGAACGTATTATAAAACCCTTGACAATAAAATACGGGATAGAAAAGCAGGAAGCAAAACCACAACATAACACTTTCATAATTCAACAGAATTACAAATAGAGGTCTACGGCCAAAAGTCTACAAAAGACTGGCTCTAAAAAAAGGAATTGTCCTACGACCTACAAGTCGGACACGTTCTCCAATCTTATAACTTCACCTCTACAACTCCTCAAGGCCAACCAAAGCTATCCGGTCGCTCCGTCCACCAAGGACCTGAAATTTTAATCCCACAACCGGGATGAGACGATGTCTCAGCAAGTTCAACTCCCTAAACCCCTATTAGAAAGAAAATACGCCCCGGGTGGCCTAGCCACATCACACAGAAGACTTACCTCGCATTAGCCTTCATCTACAGGTTAACACAATTTATATAATTCAACCACGTGCAATTATGATAACCAAACAACCATGGCACAATCACATCATCAGAACAATTCAATCACTTGGATCGTCTTAGCGATCAATCGACTTGGCCGATTACATGTCATTCTAGCAAATCAATCATTGCTCTCAATTACGGCCCTATAGGAAGGTTTAATAACCAGTGGCAATCATGGCCCCACTCAGCACGACCTTTAATTAGGTGGTCCATCACGGCCTCACTGGGCACGACCTCTCTTAGGTGGTTCATCACGGCCCTATTAGGCACGACCTCTCATAAGTGGTTCATCACGGCCCTAGTAGGCACGACCTCCAATAGGTGGTTAATCACGACCTCACTGGGCATGACCTCTAATAGGTGGTTAATCACGGCCAATCTCCCATCAATTTCAACACTTGGATTTTATAAAGAATCCCTATCTATTGCAATCACACTCAATTTGCCACAACTAATCATCAAACTCAAATTCTACATGCATAGCGGCGATCAGCACGAAATTCTTAGAGAACAAGGTGCCGACAAAATTTTTGGAATATAATAAATAATTAAATTTATTCCGAAAATTAATTAAATAATAATATCCATATTTTCGTCATCCACACCCAATTTATAATATCCAACCATCAATTTCAAAAACCAAACGCATAGCAGTGATCGGCATGAAATTCTGAGCAATTAGGGTCAAAAATAATTTTTTCGTTTTTTTATATAAATAATATTTTAATAATTTCGGATTATAAAATAATATTATATTTTCCAGAATTTCGAAGCACTTAAATAATTCAAAACTAAAATCCTTTTATGTCACATCAAGGCCTAACTTTAAATAACTTCTTTTAACCTTTAATTTAAACACACTTTAACATAAACCAACCTCTTAATCCAATTTATAATTAGACACACTAATCCACCCACATAAACTTACTTAATTTAAACTAAGCACACTTAGGGCATCATTAACACTCTAATCAAGATTTAGTGAGTTAAACTCACCGGATTAGCGAGCCGAGCGGACCGAAACGACGGGGACGCCGAGGAGAACAACTTTCATCAAAGCGGGCCGAGCATCCAGGCTCGGGAAGGCGGCCAAAACGGGCCAAACGTCCGCTGCATACCCATTTTTCCAGCCACTGCTTTGGGGTTTGAGGAGGCGGATCCGAGCTTGATCGAGCGGAGGAGCGGCGGAGGAGAGGGGCGGCAGCTCGGACAAAGCTCTGGTAAGGTCGACGGTGGCTGGAGGCAGCCGAACCATGGCCTATGCTGGCCAAAACGGAGCTGGACAGCAGCTCCGGAACTGGGCGAGAAGGGAAACCGAGATGAGCGGAGTAGCGGTGGAGCGATGGCGTGAAGCACAGCGGCGAACGGCGAAGGGCAGCGGCGTCGCGCACGGCGCGGGTTGCTTTGGCGCCCATCCCAGATCTAGGATCTCGGGCAGCAAACAGAGATGGAGAGAAGAGAGGGCTTCAACTACGGCTGAAGAGGGAGAGGGAGACGGTTGCGCAGCCGGCGAGTAGCTTGGCGGCGGCGATGACGAGCTCCGGCGACAGGCGACGGTGGCGAACGACGTGCGAGCTGCTGGCCGAGCTCCTCCTTGCATCGCACGCCCCTCCCCGTTGCACGGTTCAAACATGGAGGAAGAAGATGAAGATGAAGAGAGAGAGAGAGGGATGGGACCATTCCCTTTTCTTTTCCTTTTTTTTTCTTTAATCCCACAAATGGCCCACCATGTCCTCATGCATGACATCACACTCCACTATCTCCCACAACCTTATTCCAATGGGTCCATTTTATTTTTCCGCTGGGGCATAAAATCTTGTGCATCAAATTCTTCAATTACAATCAATCCACTTCCAATTGAGTCTAAATTGAAGTCCATAAAATTTATCCAATGTCACCACACTTCAATTTACCTAATTACTTGACCATAGACCATCTTGAGTCCCAAAAGCACAACCAAAAGTGGGCCTACCAATTTTCCAAACCAAATTAACCATACCTTGATTATTTTGCCGAAAAACTCGGCTTGCATGAAAAAAAATCATCCAAAGATGAGTCCATACTCCTAAAATGATTTGTGGCACACCCAGACTTTCAATTTCTGAATTCGATCTCAATTCCGCGGTTAATTTCACTTTGGCACGATACTAGCGCAGCCCAACCTACCGAATAGCCTTTAGAAATTTTCATGCATTTGACCTATGGTTGATCATCTCAAGCCACAATGTACATCTTTGAAACATTGGCGAATTTCGATTGTCGGGGTAATCTCAAGGTTTCAAATACGAACACAGGGTACCCAATCAACAGAAAAGTCGGTCTAGTGTCGATCGACAAGAATTGTGCGATCTGGTGGAATCACCCACACCTTATCACATGCCTCTGTCGAGTCGACCTATTTCCGGTCTCTAATCGATTTTTAATTTTGCCGCAATGACCTTTGCAGATTAGCTTGGTCGAAAGATCGCTTCCTGGTCAAATTCTCAAGTCTGATGCATTAGAATTTCTTAACGGCTTCACCCGATATACTAGTTTTCACATGAGTGGCCGACTCAAGGAACAGAACTATATGCGTGCCAACGAAATGCCCGTCTCAAATTGTTGAAAATAGAATTAGAAAAATTGGGATGTCACAACTTAGCCGCCCAAAAGGATGCAAGGCGATTAGTGATAGAACATCCAAAGAAAAGGTGATCAACCGAGTCTGGCATAGAAGAGCAAAAGGCACAAGAAGCATCGGGGATTCTCTTATGAGCAAACAACAATACTTGGGTTGGCAGTCGATTGTGGGAGATTAACCATAGATGGGTTTGATACCGAGGAGGTAAGGAGGGTTCCATATAAATCTCGACCAGGGGACCACAACACCCCTCGGCCTTAGAAGGCTCCAAGCTGAGGCAGTAGAAAAAACTCCTAAGGAATGACCAAGCCATAGAAGACAGTCACCGGCCTCATTGAGGTTTGAAAGGGGATCATTCCAATTCATTATGGAGGTCGCAATAGCAGAAGGTAGGGGAAAGGCAGTTAAAGCAGTAGCTACCATAGCGAGCCTTGATATACCAGAGCAATATATTTCACGGTCAGAGAATAGCTTGTAGAGTGGACCACGATGGTGCTAGTGATCAAACAAAAAAGAGACAGATAGCCCATTACCAACGCGTCATTTAAAATGATGTTGGATCAAATCATGGAGGCCAAGCAACTTCTTCCAAGCCCAAGAGCAATAGGTAGGTCTTGGGACAATCCAAAAAATTTTGCCCAAGAGCAATTGATCGATTTTAGTACAAAAGAAAAGAGAAAAGAAAAGGTAATAATGTTCTCATGCTGGGCACTATGCTGAGAGGACGTCATTAATACGGAAATCTAAAACGCCAGAAAATGAGCAAAATATAACTAGATTATAACTAAACTTTCACAATTGTGCGGATACATTGATCTATGGAAGATGCAGAGCTTCGCCCACGAGATTAAGAATATTGTCCACATATGATACAACAAACTTTACAGTACGGAATGCTATCCTCATTGCCATACATGTGTGTTCAAATCCTACCTAAAGGGTGATGTTGACATCACAACCCATGAGCGAGAGATTCTCAAGAAATATGCATCGTGCGCAAACTCAAACCAGGTGTTTAAAAAACAAGCTTAACCTAATAATAGTCTAGTCCTCTCGTAATAGAATGACCAGAATTAAGAGTTATCAAATGCATCTTTTGATCAACTATAATATTGGCATGGATCAAGTATTATTCGAACAACATGACTTCCGTATTGCCGCTCTGACAAAATGTGTAATGTGTCATAATGCTGAAAAACACGAGAGACAAAACAAAAATTTGAACTTCCAAGAAGTTACACAAGAATATTTTCTTCTCTACGTGGATAAGCATCGACTCAACAAGTGCAAAATCATTTCAATGATTGGTAACCTACCGTTGGGTCAATTCAAGTAGAGACGGACCCCAAGTGAGAGAGAACTGAAGATCAACAGAGTATGACAGAAATATCATCTCAAGCATAATCGGGCATCACTTTTTTTCAGGCTTGTGATAGGCTAAGAATCCACAATAAAATTAAATCACACAGTTCACTAGCAAACCGACAAAAACAGAAGATGTTGAAAGTTGATCAGCATTCATGCATTTGTCACACAGACGGCTCTTGCAGGGCTGTGGGTAGCTCTAGCTCAGGCGCAGATATAAGAAGTGGAGAGAGACATAAAAGTCGACCCTCTCCTTGGTTACTTCTTCCAAACTTGGAGGATCCCACTGCACGTTATTTAAAAGACCCACAATAAATTTCTGTCATGAAAATTGAGAAAACGTCCAAGATTGTAAAATTTGGGACTGACTTTTACAGTAGGAGTGAAGTCCTTATCCACTAACCATGCCCGAACACCCTGTTAAGTATAAAGGAACAAAAGCTGATGAAGAAGAATGGAAACAGCACGTGTTGGAAAAAGAAAACAGAGGACTTGGCAATACAGCAAAAGCAGAGGACTTGGCGATACAGCAAATGACTTGGATCGCCAAGCCATAAGATGTAATCAACGGTAAAGATCTTATAAGGAAGACCAGCCTGGATCGACATCAATGAAGGAGATGCTCAAAATAGTAAATGACTTGGATCGCCAAGTCATAAGATATAATCAATTAGGTTTTTCTGTTAAGAAGTAGCCGCATTCTGTTTTCCTCTTATAACTAAGTTCTGTTAAGCTCTTAGATATAAATACTCTTCTCTCTTTACATAAGAAAGATAAGAAAGCAGATCGAGAAAGAGAGTGAAGGAGAGTGTAGAAGAGGAAAACTAGCATCATCAACGAATGCTCAGCATTCTCTGTATTAGAGATGAAGATTCGAAGAATGGTTGATAGCAGAGGATCGAAATGCTGAAATAAAACAAGTAAGATTGATCTTAGGAGGTAGAACAGAGGAATTGTATTCTTTACTATCTCAAATGTACTGAGTAACAATGATACAATTGTCATACTGTAATACAAATGAACTTCAGAGTCAATCGCTTGATCTTGTCTGAGTTCTTCATCTTTCTCACACCCTGCAGATGACAAAGAAAACTATTAATCAGAACATAAACCTGACCTTTGCAACCCCACAGGCGGCAAAGAGTACAGTAATGTGACGGTAAGGAGAATGGGAGAAACACCGCAAGTCCTAATAATTTAATGGCAGCGGATGTCCATGATTCGCATACCCCTCAAAAGTCTCGAAACTTTTCCGGAGATTCCACAAAGGATATTCGGTATTACCAGGTTAAACATTGATCAAGATTCTGGAATTTGCCTTCATGGATATTAAAGTCTGAACTTTAACCAAGTCTGACAAAAGGAATCTACGTCCAGCGAAGAAAATCGAAAGAATGGCAACTCATAGATCTTAAAGTGACTTTCAAGCGCATGGAGAAGCTTTCCTTAGTTTTCTTGATCCGACTAGAATTCGTACTTAACGGACTTGAATGGAAAATTTATACAAATTCGAAAGCTTGATCAGACAAGTTAGAAGTGCAATAATATAATTGAAAGTACTTAAGTTCGATCATGAAAATAGAACGTAAACACAAATTAAGTTGTGTGGCGATGAGGGAAAATTGCCGGTGGGTTGGGTCCCACGAGGCCGAAATCACAAAATCACCTATAAAAGTTAGCTAATTAATGGCCATAAGTGTGGGCCCGCGAGTAATACTCTTCTCCCCGGATAAGTCCCAAACGAAAAAGACGCGTGTTCGACCGAAAATTTTAAAAGACTGGAGAGTGCCATCCTACCAAAAACGATCAAAAGCAACTAGATTTGGATTCATTTTACCAAGTTTCCTTTTTTCTTCCTAATATACTCTCGTCTTTGTTTATGTCATATTGGGTGCAATGATACTAATGTCCATAAATCATGCGTGTATTACGAATTAACAGCAATTAAAAAAAAAAAAAAAACGAGGTACATAACAATGCCTCCAGAAATTTGTGCCTCACATCTTAGTTTCTCTTGGTACGTAATTCCTTTTAATTATTTTAGGGCCGCTTCTTCAACTTCTTAAAATTACTTATGATTTCAAAAGGTTCATGAAAGAATTTCGTGTTACTTAAAATGACACGAAATGGCAATGTGATGTATGTTCAGTATTAGATAAAGGCAGATCTCAAAAACAAGTGGAGGTATAAGGCAAATCAAAGTAAAGATTGCCCCACAAGAGACCAAGACTTGACTTCAAGAAAGCCTCGACGGATCCTTTCAACTATATAATAGGAAAGTAGAAGAATGCTATTTATGTATTCTCTAAATGAAAACCTAATTCTACTCCCAGAATTATATATATATGTATGTATCTATCAATCCATATACACACATATACAAATAGTTTGGAATGATTATGCTAATGAAGTAGAGGACTTTGCTAATGATTATGCTCTTCGGTTCTAAAAGCACTTTGCCCATTAAGTGTCTAGTCCATCAAGATTCAGATCTATTCTTGCCTGTATACATCTTTTTAACCGTAGATTTTCAATCTTGATACAATATTCACTCAGAAAGTCATTTTTTGTTTATTAAATAATTTGAGTTTGACCTCTTTAACTTCAAGGCCGAGTTTGTTATGCCCATGCTATGACAGTTCTAAAAGTCCTTAGCTTTAGTTCAATTTGCTATTATTATTGAATTGGTTAGGGACATAAACTTTAGTTGATATTTTTGGTGCAGATTTGTTATGATTTTCTCTAATTTTGTCGCCTGGTGGTTTTTGTCTACTCATTTAATACTGTTATGATGAAGCTTGATGTGATTTTCTGTTAAAAAAATTGGCATTTTTTCATCTGTTAATCAAAATCAAGTTAACCGAAAGAAAATAAAAGAATATAGAAGAAGATTGCCATGTGTCAGGTGGAGAAAGTATCATTGTCAACTTCTCATGAAGCACTACGCACCACCACGCATTTATTTAATTAAACTAGACAAAATTAGACAGAGTTATTTTTGTAATGTGAAAAATGTGGATATCTTTAGAAGGGAAGGGGAAGAACTGAAAAAAAGAAGAAGAAGTTGACTGATCGTTTGAAAGGAGACAATGAGATAAAGAATTGGGAATGCGAAAGAAAAATGAAGAAAATAAGGCAAGGTACGAGTGAAATGGTAAAGCGTACCGAGTGTCAACCATACTTAGGAGGTCTCCTTGAAAATAGGCGCGGGTTGGATTTCCGGCACCACCAGCAAGATTCCAAAACGTCACGAGACTCGCCTAAGTTAGGGCATGCATGAACATCCAGATGACACGCGCTTGATAAATCAGGCAAATCTTGCAGTGATTCACAGTGACATACGTACAAACTCCGCAATTTATATAGTTTTGATAAATCAGGTAACCTGTTTATGGACCTCCAGTTCGCAATGAATAAGTACTCTAGCGAGTTTGGTAAATCAGGCAAACCTTGTAGTGATTTACAGTCCATTACGGACAAACTCCGCAATTTATGCAATTTTAATAGATCTGGTAACCTTTCTATGGAGCTGCATTCCCCAATAGATAATTTCTCCAACGATTTTATTTCTTCTAAATCTTGAATCTTGATTAGCCGTGAACACGAAAAGATACTCAGCCTTTCAAGCTTCCCTAAGCTTGATAGGCCAGATATCTTCACCAGCGAGTTACAGCTATCCACATCTAAACGATGGAGATTCTCTAATTGTTTAAACTCGATCTCTTTCAATTCCCATCTAGAGACTGTTAACTCACGCAAACATCTCAATTCCACAAGGAGGGGTTGTTCTATTGGTGACTTGACACCGTTCAATCCCAAATAATGAAGACCTAGAGGAAGCCTTGGGAGAGATCGAGGATCATCACAAAATATGTCAAGTTCCCAAAGATGAGGAGGCCATGTGATGTCTATACCACTACAATCATGGTATGTCAACCCTTCAAGATTCTCCAACATCCATATTGCCTTCGGGAGCACTCTTATCTTACTTCCATACATACGTAAGCGCTTCAGCCTTTTAAGATATCCAATAGAAGGAGGCAATTCTGTAATCTCTGTATACTGCAAGTTTAAGTAGAGCAATGATTCTAGTCCTCCGATGGAGTGTGGTAGCTCCCTTATCTGAGTGAATCTCAAGTTCATCACCTCCAATCTTTTGAGATCTCCTATGGAATCATGTAACTCTCGTATCTTACTATAAACCATAAATAAGCGCCGCAATCTTTTAAGATATCCAATAGAAGTAGGTAGTGTTGTAATCTCAGTCCACTGCAAATCTAAGTCGAGTAATGATTCTAGTCCTCCAATGGAGTTTGGTAGCTTCTTTATCCGAGTGTATCCCAAGTTCATTTTCTCCAACCTTTTGAGATCTCCAATAGAATCAGGTAATTCTCTGATTCTTGTGTTGAACAAATTCAATTCAATCAACAATTTTAATTTCCCCAAAGAGTTTGGAAGCTTTCTAAGCCGATAACAATCCACTAAAGACAAGCATGTCAAGCCTACCATCTCTCCAATAGATGGGTGAAGGTCTCGCATACATTGCCCCTCTAACTTTAGACTTGAAAGGTACTTCAGACCGTATATTGCTGAAGGCACCATGCACATGTCAAAATGGGGGCTTTTGAACAACTTTGATGGTTGAACTTGAGATCCAATTATTCCCAAGTGCTTTAGATGCTTTAGCTTACCAATAGAGCTACCAATTTGTGGCGACTTTGGACAATGTTCAGCAAAAACTAGTATCCTCAAATTCAAGCATGTGGAGAAATCAGGAGTCGTCGAGAGATGGCATCTAATGAGATGTATTACTTTCAAGTCATAATTCGCCTACGAAACAAATTAGAATTAGAAAAGTAAGGCAACCCCAAATAGCAAACGTGCATATGTGTTGTGAAACCATACCATGCATGGGCCCCATCCGTTCCAGTTATTTGGAATTTTGCTATCCAAAAGCTTGAGCATGACTAATTTTCCAAAGTATAGATTAATTGCCTGCAAGTTTGAAGGGCAACGATACCAAGAAAGCCATTTTAAACTTGAGAGAATATTCTTAAAGTCTCCTACCAAGTTTCCCCCCTCTAATTCCAACAACCTTAAGCTAGGTAGCCTTAAAAACTCTTCACTTGTAAAGTCATGCTCTTTTGGAAGTCCGGTTAGTTTGAGTGCCGTCACGTTCTCTGTTCCCTGACAACATGAATAGGCATGAGTGAACTTTCTTCAATGAAGAAAATGAGTGCATTATGTGAGTAAATATTACATTAACTTCTTCTATAAGTAAACCAGTCTGTTTGCTTCTACTTTTAGAATGTAAATGTGAGCTATTAATATATTTTGCTAGATATAAACTATGATATTACCTTCATTTTACTCAAATTAAGAAATTTAGGTTTTTGCGATGCGCAACAAAAACAAAAGAACACTTTTTACCAAAGAAAAAAAAAACAAAAACAAAAGAACACATCAAAGATATACTCTAAATTTCAAGCTGAATGTTCCCTTGATCTAGAAAACAACTTTAAATAAAATTTACCCTTCTAGTCTGCACTACTTCCAAAGCAACCTCAGGGCACCATAGTCTACTACGCTTCCTAGGAACTTCGTCTTCTTGTTGAACAATAACTCTTCCAAGGTCTCTAAGCAGGCCATGCATCAATAGTCTATCATCATCATCAACCTTTATCAAAGACTTACGGGTAAGGACAATGATATTGCTTCTTGGGTAATACTCCAAAGCTTTCCACATATAATGAGGATAGATTGTTTTTTCACCAATAAAATAACATGCAATATCAAGAAAAATTTCTCTTTGTGCATTGTCTAGCATCTCAAAGCTAATCTTCAATATGTCATGAACTTTTTGATTTGAAAGTGAATTTAATTTCTTCAATGTGTCTTTCCAAAGTTGTTTACTTTGGCAATAAAGAGAGGAACCGATAACCTCGAGAGCCAAAGGAAGTCCACTGGCTATGAGAGCAATCTCGCGAGAAATATCATCATAGTCATATGGAGGGAAATCCATTCTGAAAGCATGCTTAGAAAAAAGCTGAAGAGCATGCTGATGGCGCAATTCTCTCATTCTGTAGATTTTAAACTCTTTGAAATGCATTTCAACATTATTTTCTTCATTCTCCTCTTCGATTAGCAAAAAACTGGTGTCCCTTGTTGTAATAATTATTCTGCTCCCAAGACCAAACCAATCAGACTTTTCTGCAAGTTTTGAGAGTTGGTCCCTTTCATCTAGGTCATCGAGAACAATAAGAACTTTCTTGCGGCGGAATCTCATGTTCAATTGGTAAATCCCCGCATCAGCATCATAAAACTCTGGTGGATTGGAGTTAAGAATTTCCGACAATAATTGTTTTTGCAATTGAACTATTTTGCTGCCCTTTGACGCTTCTCGAACATTCGAAATAAAGCTGCACCCATGAAATCGACTATGAATTTGGTTAAAGATAATTTTGGCAAGAGTTGTCTTACCGATGCCCCCCATTCCATGGATTACTAGATATCGCACGTCAAGAGAACCTTCATCTATTAGACGCATGACGTCTTCAACTTGATCCTGAATTCCGACTAAATGATCCGGCAGCTTTTTGTCTCTTTTATTCAGCTTGATCGAAACTTCAGCAACGATTCTTTTAATGAGTTCGCCGTGACTATCATATTTGATAAAAGGGTCTAGTAAGAAACATCCAAATAGAATATTAAACTATCGAGCTCTGTAATATTATGAATTAAACGTAAACCAATTGTTTTATAATATCAACATAACATTGATTTAGAAGTTAAGAAAATGCATTTTTATTCAATCTGAAAGATGCAAATCGAATAATGAATATAAATTGGATTTTTCATGTCTTAATAGAGAATTCATCTAGTTTTGAAAGGAATTGATTTAATTGGGTGGAAAATTCATCTAATTTTGAAAGGATTAATTTAATTAGGTGGAAAATTTATCTAGTTTTAAAAAGGACTGATTTAATTAAGTGGATGTGCTGTGAGTAGTTATAGAATATGTGTGAATTGAGTGACAATTTTATGAAAAAGAGAACAATGGGTAGTTTTAACTTTTAATGGAAGGGTGATAATATTTCTCATTATTTATATTTCTATAAACTAAATTTCTAATTAAAGAAAACAAAAAAGAAAGCTCAAACCTTACCCAGTATTTTTGAGATCCCATCCTTTCATACGAGCGACCTTTTTCAGAGTCTGTTTCCATCGTTGCACGACCTCGCAGCCAAATCTCTCTTTGTGCTTCTGCAGAGCGTCCTGGTATAGCTCAGTTTTAAGTTTGACATCTTTGGGTTTCACATCAAAGAAAATCGGCAGAATCATGGCTTTGCAATCCACCATGTATGCAAGCTCACGAAGACACCATGCACTGAAAGCATAGTTTTTGGAGAAAATGGGAATACAGATTGTGGAGCTCTTGATTGCATGCTCTAGTTCACCTCCAATTGCTTCGCCTTTTCTGATCTCTTCGTCATCTCTGAAAACGCAAATGCCTGCTCCGTCCATGGCGTGATAGAGGCAATCAGCAAAATTAAGACGAGTGTCCAGTCCTCTGAAACTCAAGAACACCTCGAATTCAGCCCCCAACGACGACGTGGGGTTGCCTCTGTTGGTCGACAACACCTTGTACTCAGCCCCAAGCGATAAGTCAACATCAACGCTATCTGTCGACCCTGCTGGTCCATCTGAATATTTCCTCTTTGCCATCTTCTAGAGCTAAAAGTGCAGTGATTGAGTTTAATAACAAGGAGAGAGATGTAAGAGTAGTGTTTAAATCGTGGAGTATTTATGAACGAGCCAAAGAGTCCTGGGAAGGGCTCAACCAAATATTACATTATAAACTATTTTGGTAAAAAATTTCAATTGATTTCACGTCACGTTCTTATTTGTTAAACGAAAAACTTTCCCAGATTTCAAACTATAAAAACAAACAGAGGGTGTACTTTAAAATAATCCATGGACGGGCCACATTTGGTACCAGTGATTGCATATCACATGCTTGTGACAGGAAGGCAGAGCCATGAATTAATCGGGAAAAAGAATCATTAACGACAAAACCTGTTTATATAATATTACAAGCAGATAATGGTGTTCTGGTCTTACATGGATGGCACTTCCATTCACATTTTATTATATTCAGTAACTATCAACTCCATCTGTCCATATAAATTTGCCCGTGGTGATCTTTTTTACTTTTAAGATAAATAAAGCATTTCATTCATCTAAATGTAATTAAGTAAAATATATTATATATAGGTTACATTTCGAGTAATATTTTATTTCAAGATAAAAATTTCTAAGAAAAAAGTTATCCAAAAATATTCCCCAATTGAGTGATATGTTAATCTAAATTATAATTTTTAACTTAACAATTTTTTTATATAATTGTGAACTAAATAACAAAGGTTCTCAAAACATGGTATACAAGCTATAGTAGCCCAAAACGTATTGGTCTTTTGTTGGTTAAGTCTTCAACATTCTATTAACTCAATTAACTCCTGAGCGTTTTTGGAAAATGTGTAAGTGAATAACCTCTTGTCACAGCTTTTCTAAAGGTAAACCATCAAGAGAAAGCAAATGTATTATTGGCAGGTACAAATGATTACTCATTAAAGAACGATAGCGTCGCTTAATATGAACTCTCTCAAGCCCATAATAATCGCAACTTTAAGGTTTCAATTAAATCAATTAGACATGTAATTTAATGTATTTAAGAGTCGCAACTAATCTAATATGGGTTTAAAAAAATGCTTTCCAAATTATTCATTTTCCACAAAATAAATAAAACACTAGTCTAATGTCATGCACTTGCCATGTGAATTAATTTCAACGATCTTCCATTATATAGTTTTCATAAGGCCAAAAAAGAAAGAAAATTAAGTTAGTCATGCAGATTTCTTAATGCATACTCGGACCATTACTTATTAACTAATGACATCAGTCCATGCAAATCAAATTATATTAAGTATCACCAACTTTCTTAATTTCTTTAAAAAAAATTAACTTTATCAACACTTGACATTTGTTTTATTGTTTTGGTTCGGTTAAGACAAGCTTGGATGGAGTGCTCCACAAAAATCTACTTTGTTTTTGTTAGACTTGTTAAATGGGTGGGTTGGGTCAAGTTTGGGTTCGGATCATAAATAATTCGACCCAAATTGACCCATTTGATCTGTTTATGATTTATTGTAATGCAAATTTCTTGATCCATACCTGACCTAACCCATACTTAACCCATATCAGACTTGATTAAACAAATTTAGATCTTATTTCTTAAGATTTTTTTTTAAAAGAAACAGTATTACTAAAATATTTTTATGCAATTCAAATTTAGTGAACAATTATTATTATTATTATTATTAAATAATTGAGGTTCCATTTTTTTCTTGGAAAAATTTTTCCAAGAAAATAACAATAGTCTTTTTATGTTTGTAAATAAAATATATATTTTTTATTTTTTTAAATAATTTTTTTTTTTATTTTTTTAAATTGATTTTTAATTATTTTTCTTTTTCTTTTTTTCTTTTTCCTTCTTCTTTGATTGATCGCCAACCATAGGTGAGCTCAAGCATCGCCCTCATTCCAGCGAGGCAAAGGCCTCACCAGATGGGCAAGCTCAAGGCCTCACCGACATTTGGCAAGTCTCAAGCCTTGTCGATCTGGGAAGCTTGAGTCTCACCAAATTGGTGAGGCCTTGGCCTTGCTTGCTTGATTGACGACCTTGAGCTTGCCGAAGGCCGGTAGCTCTTCCCTCGCTTGGTAGGTCGCTTGTCATTAGAGGAAAGATGGAAGAAGGAAGAAGAAAAAAAAAGAAAAAAATATTATAATTATAATTATAATTACGATTTTTTAAAAATAATTTTGTAAGGCTGAAGAGGGAAAGAGTGCATGTGTAAGCCCTAGGTTAAAAATAGGTAATGAACTCAATCCATTTAGACCCATTTATTTTAACCTTCAAAATTTTAAACCCACTTAAAGAAGACTCTACAAAATTGAAGTGACTCATATATGACTAATTTATTGGGTTTAAGACCCATTTTGACAGATCTAGTTTTTGTTGGCTTGAAGACATTGTATACATTAAGCATCGTTTACCGAACTTGTATGGATCATTACATAAATCAAGGATCCTGTGGATTCTAATTTTTCACCTAATACTATCACGGTTTGACCAAAAACGACTTGAGGTCTAACTCGTTTGAAAGTTCGATTGGACAATGTAAGTGGGTATAATCTGGAGAGAGCTTCCAGATGATTCCAATTCGTCGAAATTGGATGATCGCATCTTGATATACAATGCCTTTTAATCTCCGCCATTTGATATTGATGATATCGGTAGTTATGTAATTTTCCCAATCAGATGACGTCAGTCGAAAGGAGGAGTTACAAGTTTTCACGTCATCGAGAATCACATAGGTGCTCCCCGAGTTCTAACTGATTCGGCTGTTTATCGATTGAGTTGTGAACATTCTATTTGAGCAAGTGACTCCTAAGCCTTTTGGAAAATGTGCAATTGAGTGCTAATCTCCCACATTTGCTCATCGCAATATCATGTCCTTTTTAGTCTTTCACAAAATTAAACCTTATTTCGACAGTAATCAAAGAGTGAAACACATAAGTTTCTTGAAAATTGAGTGGGAAACTTGATTTTGAGCTTTTATTGAAAAGTATAATTCAAATTTTCTATTGAAATAGTTTGTTATCATAAAAGATGTGTCTTTTGATTAAGAGAATATGTGATCCTTAGTTAAGAGAAGACGTGACTCTTCATCCAAAAGACGTGACTCTTGTGACTTTTGATTATAAAAAGAGTTGACTATTCATCTTAAAAAGAGGTTATCAGTAGTTATGAAAAGAAGTGACTTTTGACATGAATAGTAGTGATGGTTGGGGATAAGGTACTCATTTCAAGAGATGTGCTGATTGGTTATTTGTAAATAGACACCAATTCACATATTATATATACAATAACCACAATTGTTCATAGGGGGCTTCTTTGTGACAGCCCAAGCGACGGTGTGCAGGGAGAAGGGATGGTGGTGCGTCCGCACCTCGGTCCTTGGACATGCGCAGGGAAGGGGAATGGGTCATTCTCTAGTCCCACATCGCTTAGGGGGATAGTCCTGGGCTAGTTTATAAAGGCTTGGGTCCCTTTAATATGTGTAACAAGTTTTAAAACCGTGAGAATTCATTGTCCAAAGCGGACAATATTACACAGTGCGGCCCGGGTTGTTACAAATGATATCAAAGCTGACTCCCAACCGCGTGTGGGGCCATAGCGAGGACATTGTGCTCCTAAGGGGTGGAGAGTGTGACAACCCAAGCGACAATGCGTGGGTTGGGCTAGTTTATAAAGGCTTGAGTCCCTCTAATCCGTTTAAAACCATAATCTTAACACATTCAAGGAGAAATTTCAAGAGAAATTCAAGTAATTGTTGAACTCATTTCTCTATAACTTTGGTGTATATCATAGAGGTGTATTTATTCTTTATCTGACAACAACAACAGCAGGGGCAAATAATACTTCAAAGACAATAATCATCATTATACATCAAAGCACTAATGATGTATTATTACTTCTCTATCTCCTTCAATAATCAAATTTGCCCAACATTTTCCTCATAACTTTTGTGGCTAAAAAAAAATAAAAATAATCCCCTATCATAAAATTAAGGCTTTATTTTGTAATTGGTTTCCATAATTAAGTTGTCTACTCAATGACCGACAAGATTCATATGTGTTGGTTAAAATGATTATTCACTTCACAATGCTATGAAAGTTTATATTTGTCTAGCTACTAAAAGTCATAGGCAATGAAATTAGTACTTGATTACATTTTTGTCAAAACATTTAGAAGTCAATGATTTCTATTACACTTCTTTTGACATAAATAATGTGATCAATGTTTAGGACTTAACTAATCAACCACAATAAATTTACAAAAATTGTCCACCTTGACATCATCTACATCAACAATTTCCATCCAAAATTAGCTGAATTGATTATATTAGTAAATTATCAAAATTTTTAGAACTCAATTAGTCAAAGTAGGAAGCTTATAGCCTAAATTGGCACAAATGAAACAAGTTTAGAACTCAGTTAGCTTGGTCAAGTGAGACGGTTGGCGTTCACATCAACAATTTCTAGCTAAAATTGCTTGGATTGATTACATTAGTAAATTATCAAAAGATTTATGACTCAATTGGTTAAATCAAAAAGTTTATGACTTGAATTGACATGAGTTCAACAAGTTTAGGATTTTTAGACAATTTCCCCAAAAATTTGCCACAAAAAAAAAATCATTTTGTATAATTTTAATTTATTCCACTTCACATTCTAATTTATTAATAGAATGTCAGCTACATAATAAAGATTCTCAAAAGGCGATGTATGTGATATAGGAGACCTAAGCATGTTGGTTGTTTCTTGACCGAGTCTTATTTGTATTTAATCAATTGACTCCTAAGCCTTTTTGAAAAATGTTTAATTGAGTCCTAGTCTCCTTGCCGGGGATAATTACTCATCGTAAAATCATGTCATTTTAGTTCTCTAAGAAATTAGAAATTATTTCGACAATAACCAAGGAATGAACATATAAGTTTTATTGATAACTGAGTAAAAACTTGACTACTTCATTCAAAACATAAATAAAATTGTGTCCATAACATTATGTAACTCAAGGAAAAACAATGATCATAACTTTGAGTTTTTCCTTCTCCGTTTTGGTAAAATGCAGACTTTATTTCTCTATCGGTTTCCATAATCAAATTTTACACTCAGTTATCTATAAGATTCATATGTTTTATTTCTAATTGTGGTTCAAATGATGATATATTTCATTATAATCTCAGAGTACGACTACTGGTTACGAAAGGTCATTAGCATTGATATTAGTACTTGATTGCATCTTAGTCAAAATCTTTAAGATTCAATTAACCAAAAATAATTTGTTTAAGACTTGATTAATCAACCGTTAAAACATTAGGACTTATATCACACTTGTTCTTTCACATCCAGCGTGATTCGCTAAAAGAAGAAGAGTAACTCTCCACATGTACTACATGTTATCAGTTCTGTAGTGATTCCCGTGTTTGTTTTGTTGTTACACTTCTAGATAACGTTAAAAAAACATAAATAAATTGATCTAATTAAAAATATTCTATCAACTATTCCAATTGTTCCAAAAAGAAGATGTATAATATCAATTGATTCCACTTCATGTTTTAAGTCTTGGGAAGTCTCTTTCATTGTGTTGGGTTATTTCTTGGGTGTTCTTGGAAGGGCCCAAGAAATTTCCCACAATGAAAAATTATTCTGTTCATGTCATAATATATATATACTTTGAATAGATTCCACTTCACGTTCTAATTTATTATAAGACAAGAACATCAATAAAATACAAGAAATCGTAATCCTTTATTCAAGTTTTAATTTATTAATAAACAAGAACATCAACGAGGTAAGAGAAATCATAATCCATTATTCAATGTTGCTTGGGCCAAATCTGAGGAAAATAAGGCCACTATTACCAGGTCCCTTTTAGTATGATAATTATTAAAGAAAGAAAGAGAGAGAGAGAGAGAGAGAGAGAGAGAGAGATTACCAGGTCCCACCTTCCTATTTCCTTGAGAGAGAATTTTGGAAATGGTGGGGACGTTAATATATAAATAATAAATCATGTTGAGATATGAAATGTACCAATCCACGGAGGAAAAAAACATTAAACATAAGTAACCAATGAAGTTCATAGGACGGCACACATCCATTTGCATTTTGTTCTATTCAAATAGCCAATTGGTGAATGATCTTTTCAAAATTAAGATAAGGAAAGCATTTCATTGATGTAATATATTCTACTTAGTCCGAGTGAAATATGTCAAATATCTTGGGAAGTCTCTTTCATTGAGTTGCGTTATTTCTTGGGCGTTCTTGGAAGGGCCCAAGAAATTTCTCACAATGAAAAATTATTCTGTTCATGTCATAAAAGAAAATATATACTTTGAATAGATTCCACTTCACGTTCTAATTTATTAATAAACAAGAACATCAACAAGATACAATAAATCGTAATCCTTATCCAAGTTCTAATTTATTAATAAACAAGAACATCAACAAGATACAATAAATCATAATCCTTATCCAAGTTCTAATTTATTAATAAACAAGAACATCAACAAGATACAAGAAATCGTAATCCTTATCCAAGTTCTAATTTATTAATAAACAAGAACGTCAACGAAGTGCAAGAAATCGTAATCCATATTCAATGTTGCTTGGGCCAAATCCGAGGAAAATAAGGCCACTATTACCAGGTCCCTTTTAGTATGATAATTATTAAAGAAAAAGAGAGAGAGAGAGAGAGAGATTACCAGGTCCCACCTTCCTATTTCCTTGATAGAGAATTTTGGAAATGGTGGGGACGTTAATATATAAACAATAAATCATGTTGAGATATGAAATGTACCAATCCACAGAGGAAAAAAAAACATTAAACATAAGTAACCAATGAAGTTCATAGGACGGCACAAATCCATTCGCATTTTGTTCTATTCAATAGCCAATTTGTGAATGATCTTTTCAAAATTAAGATAAGGAAAGCATTTCATTGATGTAATATATTCTACTTAGTCGAGTGAAATATGTCAAATATCTTGGGAAGTCTCTTTCATTGTGTTGCATTATTTCTTGGGCGTTCTTGGAAGGGCCCAAGAAATTTCTCACAATAAAAAATTATTCCGTTCATGTCATAAAAGAAAATATATACTTTGAATAGATTCCACTTCACGTTCTAATTTATTAATAAACAAGAACATCAACAAGATACAATATATCGTAATCCTTATCCAAGTTCTAATTTATTAATAAACAAGAACATCAACGAAGTGCAAGAAATCGTAATCCATATTCAATGTTGCTTGGGCCAAATCCGAGGAAAATAAGGCCACTACTACCAGGTCCCTTTTATTATAATAATTATTAAGAGAGAGAGAGATTACCAGGTCCCACCTTCCTATTTTCTTGAGAGAGAATTTTGGAAATGGTGAGGACGTTAATAAATAAACAATAAATCATGCTTTTTTTTTTGGTTAGAAAAAGAACTACATTCATTAAAATGGAGTAGTACAACCTGCTACTAATGCATCAGAAATTGAAAGATCTAAAAACATAGAAAGAGGCGAGATGGGCCAGTTTTTAGATAGGGCACCATCTCTATGGGCCTTAGCGGCCCAGTCTGCTGCACGATTGGCTGCTCATTGGCAATGGCAAACCCTAACAAAGGAGAAGCTTCACAAAAGATTGGTGGCTTCCTCGAAGACGCAACGAACCTCCCACGGCGGCAAGGTAAGATCATTGACAGAATCAACCAAAATCAAGCTGTCCGATTCGATGATCAAACTATCGTGAAGTCGACCGGTCATTTCCAAATGGCAAAGGGTGATCAACAGAGCCTGAAACTCTGTTTGAAGAGCCAAAGATGCAGCAACGCTTCTAGTAAGTCTATCAATCAATCTACCATTCTGATCTCGTCATATATTGGCTATTGTCCCAAGAGTGGTGTGAGGCTGAAAAGCCTCATCAAAATTCACCTTTAATGTACCTAGGATCAGGAGGTCGCCACAAATCACCAAAGTTGATTGTCAGCTGCGCTGTGTCTGCAGGATGAGGGAAGGAATACAGAGCTGATCGAGCACTTATGATAGTAGTATCCACAACATGGCGAGGATCCATCTGTTGTCTATGGAAAATGAAATGATTCCGTGTCTTCCAGATGTGCCAGAGAACGTATGCTAAAGTATTCGAAGTAGATAAAGTCTGTCTATTCAGGAGCATTGCTGCAATCCAATTTTCTATGTTGTGAGTAGCCTGCATGTGGATAGGAATGTTTAGTGTCGAATCCGACCAAACAGAGGTAGTTGTTGGGCAGAGTAGAAATAGATGAGTAGCTGTTTCTGGTGTGTTGTCATGGCAAAGAGGGCAAAACGGGTCTGTGGTTATGTGACGATGAAAAAGGTTGGCTTTTGTGGGTAATGCATTATGACAGAGAGCCCAAATAAAAAATTTGACTTTGGGGGCTATCTTCAATTTCCAGAGATTTTTCACATTGACTGAGGGAGATGACTTTGGCTGACTACTATTTGCCGAAGTGCTTGATATCCACTTTTAACTATGTAATTACCATGAATAGTATCTGTCCAAATCAGTTTATCCTCTATATAAGAGGGGCTGATATGGATTGTAAGGATCTCCTGCACTATGTTGCAATCATAAAATCTGTTAAGAGCAAATATATTCCAACCATTAGTCGAGACATCTAGGAGGTCCGCAACCTTAATAGGTTCATTTCAATTCGTCGGGCCACCCAAAATACCGCTGGGCAGCCAACGGTCTTCTTGTATTCTGATTCGTGTCCCATCACCTATTGACCAGCGAAGCCTTGGAATAATAGAATCCCGACCTAGTAAAAGGCCCTACAATCCCCAAGATGGTTTGGTACCTCTATCAGCAGTTAGAAAATCTGTAGAGTGGAAATAAATACATTTAAGGTTACTCCAGAGAGTCGTAGGATTTTGATTTAGTCGCTAGGCTTGCTTTCCGAGCATAGCTCTATTGAAATCCAAGAGATCTCGAAATCCGAGACCTCCTTCAAGCTTGCTTCTCTTAAGCTCATCTCATCGTGTCCAGTGAATCCCTGATTTGGTAGATGCATTCTACCATCTGAAGCGTACAATTTTCTTTTCAATGGACATGCAAATAGAGACCGGCAGTTTGAATATAGACATAGCGTACTGTGGGATTGCCTGTATAACTAATTTAATGAGGATTTCCTTTCCCCCTTTGGTTATTAAATGTTCTTTCCAACCTTCCAGTTTTTTATTCACTCTCCCGATAATCCAAGCGAATATGTCCTTCTTAGATCGTCCCCAGTTAGAAGGAATTCCCAAATATTTCCCAGCTTTGACTAAAACTGGGACTCTCAAAGCATTTCCCAAAGATTCCTGTAAGGCAAGAGGACAAGCCTTGGAGAAATATATTCCAGATTTATTCCAATTAATAGCCTGTTCCGTAGCTAAACAGTACCGATTCAATAAATTGGAAAGATTTTGACATTCCAATAGTTTAGCATCGAGGAAAAACATAGTGTCATTAGCAAAGAATAGATGAGATAAAACAGGACACCACCCATTTAGATGAATGCCTTTGAGATTTCCCATGTTGATTGCTTGATTGCTTGATTGATAAGATGTGATAACACATTAACTAGGAGTATAAATAAATAGGGAGAAAGTGGATCGCCTTGCTTGATGCCACGGGTGGATGGAAGAAGGGTAGTTGGTCACCATTGAAACGCACACTATAAGAAACAGTTGTTATACACTGCATTACTCATCTAACCCAAATAGGGTGAAATCCCAACTTCAAAAGATAAGCTTATAAGAAATCTCACTCCACACGGTCATAAGCTTTATGCATATCCATCTTTAGCACTGCTTAGAAAGTTTTCTTACGTTTCTTAGTGCACAACTGATGTAGCACTTCCTGGACAATGAGAATATTGTCTTGAATTTGACGGCCACTAACAAAGGCACTCTGTTAGGGAGATATTAACTCAGGGAGCCAGGGCTTAAGTCTATTTGCAATCACTTTGGATATTATCTTGTAGGTATAATTACATAGACTAATAGAACGGTACTGGTTGAGGCTTTCAGGATTTGGGACTTTAGGAATCGGAGTAATGATGGTTCTATTAAGGTCTTTAGGCATAACCCCAGTTTTAAAGAACTCATGTACTAGTGGAATAAGATCATCCCTCAAAACATTCCAATGATGTTGGTAAAAGAGGCCATTCATACCATTTGGTCCTAGTGCTTTGGTAAGACCCAGCTGGAAGGTGGCGGTTGTAACCTCTTCCTGAGTAACTTCTGCAATAAAAAGTTATTCATAGTTGAGGAAACCACTTGCTGGCATTGGTCAATGATTGGCTGGAAATCTCGGTGGCCCACTAATTGGTAGAGGTTGGTGAAGAATTGGAGAGTCATATGTTTCAATTCACTATCTTCCCTAACTCATCTCTGTTCATCATCTTTAGCAGTCTAATTCTGTTTCTTTGTCATCTTTGGATAGTCGTGGCGTGAAAAAACTTTGTGTTTTTGTCTCCCCACTTAAGCCAACTTATTCTAGAATGCATGAACCAGAATTGTTCCTCTTGTTGCCATAACTTTTGTATCTCCGCCTTTAAATTGCTTGTTGCCTTCTTATCATATTGACTATGAAGCTGGTTTATGAGATTCTGGAGCTACATTTGTAGTATAGCAATCTGGTTTGGGGCTGTAGAAAATTTCTTTCGACTCCATTTAGCAAGGGCCAGTGAAACTAGCTTGAGTCGTTGTGTTAGATTTTTACCTGTGCCATGGCCAGCACTCCAGAATTTCTCAATAACTGCACTACACTCACTTTCTCCTAACCAATATGCTTCAAAAGTAAAGGGCTTTTGACCACATCCTAGTAGAACGTTCGTTGTTAACATTAAAGGGCTATGATCAGAGCCCACAACAGGTAGTGCAATAACTTCAACATTAGGGAAGGCAATATGCCAATCATAAGTACAAAATGCTCGATCTAACCTTTCCTTCACAAAATCAGTCCCTTCTCGATTGTTTGACCAGGTAAAGGCATAGCCTTTACTGTCAATTTCCATAAAAGCACAGTCTTGTATGACTTGTCTAAAAGAGAACATCCTATAAGCTTCTGCCGAACACCTGCCAACATTTTCCCAATGGTACATGACCTCATTAAAATCCCCAAGACAAATCCAAGGTAATATATTTGTAGCAGCAATCTGTTGAAGTTCAGTCCAAAATAATTGGTGAGGTTGAAAAGCCACAGGAGCATGGACACAGGTAAGGCGCATAGTAATGCCACAAGTAGAGTCCATACAAGACATATCTAAAAAAGCTTGAGATGATTGAAACATTGTCACCTTGATATATTCACACCACATAAGAGTCAACCCTCCTGCTAGAGCCAACAAGATTTAGAATATATGATTTATGAAATTTCAGACATCGCTAAAGTTGAGTTACCACCTCTTCACGATTCTTAGTTTCCATCAAAAATAAGATACTAGGCTTTTCTTTGGCCACAAGAGCCGTAAGGGCTTGAACTGTCAGAGGAGAGCCTAGACCTTGACAATTCCAGCTGATGATTTTCTTTTGTGTTGAGGCGACTGTTTAGGGCTAGCCACCATTGCCCATTGATCAACCTCATTAGCCAATAAAACAGGAGTCTCCAACAGCTTACTATCATCTAGTACCCCTTTGATCGGACTAGGTGACTCATAAGGAGTGTAACGTTTAGCCTTCTTAGCCACACTTGCTTTTGTGGAGAGTCTGGTATGCGTTAATTTCCTGTGATTGGGATTGTCCTTTACTTGTTGTTGAATATTTTGAAGTACGTTGGGAACAGGGATAATGGTGTAGTAATCCTTACTCATGTTAAGGTGAATGGGAGACATAGCATGGTCTGGAGCTTATGTGAGTGGACTGGTCTTACTCTGAGGTTCCAATACTTGAGTTGTGGGTTATGCACATTGAGTCAAATGTCCCTTTTCTTTTACATAGAGTGATTTGTTGCTAGATGTTTCGCCTAGTGCTATTTTCAGACATGTTGTTCCCTGTATAGGTTGTTGCTGTATTCCAAGTACTGCTTCAGTAGAAGGTCGTATTTGCGGAGACAAAAGTGCTGTTGGAGGAATCTCTGGAACCATCTCATCATCGATAAGATGTTGCTCCTTATAAAATGTTTTCTAGTAAGGGCTACACTCTTTTACTTCTACCTTCAGCCACTGCCCATAAGCCATTTTCTCTTTCCCTTCCATTTTTGCGTCAGTAAAGGGGATCTCCTTACAATACATGGCATAGTGACCTATTATCCCACAAGAATAATAGAAATGGGGAAGTCGTTCATATCTGAAATCGATCCAAATAAGCTTCCCAGTTATTCGTAATAGTTTCCCTGGTTGTAATAGTTCATTGAGGTTAATGTCGACACGAGCCTTGGCAGTTTTAAATGCCATACCCTCTTTAGTATCTATTTTGACTTCAAGCACCTTGCCAACCATATTCACAGCTTTGCAAATCATGGTGTCGGAGTACCATTCTAGTGGCAGACCATAGATATGTACCCAAAAGGCGCATGTAGAAAAATTGTAGCAATGAAACAACGTGTTAAATGACCAAATGTCCCGAAAACAACCAAAGTCCCCCAGCCTGTACTCTAAGTTTTTCTTCTTCCAATTTGAATTTGGCAACGTAAATATCAGCCTCACGTAGAGTAATTTCAACTTGTTCTGTTCTCAAGGCCTTCCTTAATGTGGTCTGAAAAGCTTGTATATTCAGAGAAGGATTGGAGGGAACTTTACCTATGAGCATTAACTTACATTCATCAACTCTTTCCAAGGGTGGTGGATCATCCCAATCTTCAATTTCGTTCTGATTCTAGAGGCAGCCCATTCGGTGGCAAAGAGCAGCAAGTCGAGGATCCTGTTTCTCTCTACATTGTTCCATTGGTGCAGCATCCGTTAAGAAAAAAGAACAATTGACGCAGTTGTGAGGTCAAAATCAACCCAAGAATTGTGATCAGAGGCCATGCATGATAGGCGAAATAGGGGTTTGTGGAGCTAGAGAAAGTAGAAGATGTGGGTAGATAATGGATGCGTCAATCCCGTCCATGCGACAAAACCCAAATGAAAAAGAGAGAAAACCTAACAGATGGAGAAATTGGTAAGATGGATTGATAAAGGAAAGGTAATGGGGAATTTGTTTAGTGGAGGAGCCGATGAAACGAAGATAGAATCCATTGAATGAACAGCGAAAATTCAGTCGCAAAAGATTAGGAGGGTTATCATACTGAAGACTATCATGGCGGTAAGGATGAACTCTTCATATCGAGAGAGTTGAAGAGCAGAGAAGTAGGAAACTCTAACAATAAATCATGTTGGGAGATGAAAAGTGTCAATCCACAGAGGAAAAAAAAAACATTAAACATAAGTAACCAATGAAGTTCATGGGACGGCACACATCCATTCACATTTTGTTCTATTCAATAGCCAATTCGTGAATGATCTTTTCAAAATCAAGATGAGGAACAAATTTCATTGATATAATACATTCTACTTAGTCGAGTGAAATATGTCATATATCTTGGGAAGTCTCTTTCATCGTGTTGTGTTATTTCTTGGGCGTTCTTGGAAGGGCCCGAGATATTTCCCACAATGAAAAATTATTTTGCTCATATCATAAAAGAAAATATATACTTTGAATAGATTCCACTTCATGTTCTAATTTATTAATAAACAAGAACATCAATGAAGTACAAGAAATCATAATCCATTATTCAATGTTGCTTGGGCCAAATCCGAGGAAAATAAGGCCACTATTACCAGGTCCCTTTTATTATAATGATTATTATAAAGAGAGAGAGAGAGAGAGAGAGAGAGAGAGAGAGATTACCAGGTCCCACCTTCTTATTTCCATGAGAGAGAATTTTGGAAATGGTGGGGAAGTTAATATATAAACAATAAATCATGTTGGGATATGAAAAGTATCAATCCACGGAGGAAAAAAAAAAAACATCAAACATGAGTAACCAATGAAGTTCATGGGATGGCACACATCCATTCATATTTTGTTCAATTCAATAGCCAATTCGTGAATGATCTTTTCAAAATTAAGATAAGGAAAGCATTTTAGTGATGTAATACATTCTACTTAGTCATGTGAAATATGTCATATATGGATTCTTAAAATAACAATTTAAGGAAAAACTTTGACATGGTGTGTACCTTCATCATTGGAGAGCCCCATAATTTCTAGTCAATCTTTTTCTTCCCAACTAGGAGGGAATACACCCCAAGGCAAATCTCCCTCCTGTTTCTTCTCCTTAAGCCTAGTAAAGAACTGCTCAGGTCTTTAGGACATTAATATATAAACAATAAATCATGTTGGGATATGAAAGGAATCAATCCACGAAAAAAAAAAAAAAAGAAAGAAGAAACATTAAAGAAGAATAGCTCATGAAGTTCATGGGATGGCACACATCCATTTACATTTTTTTTTTCTATTCAATAGCCAATTCATCAATGATCTTTTCAAAATTAAGATAAGGAAAGCATTTCATTGATGTAATACATTATATCTCGTCAAGTGTAATACATTCTTGCTTTTTGGATCTGGTACGAATCACTTCATCAATGTTACCGATGATGAGTTCTTTGGGATGACTAGACTTGTGCTTCTAGTTGCTGGTCGGTCTGATAGAATGTTGTTCTTCTACTTCAATTAATTCTTCAACTTCCGCTCGTTGATTTTCTCCAAAAGTCTGAGCTACTTTAGGGGAGTTAGACTTTGTAGGGTTTGGAGTAACTTCAGATTCTTCAGGTTGAGTCTAAATTTGTTGATTTTGCAAAGAGTCTTGAAATTTGACATTCATAGATTCTTCTACAAACCGAGTCTTCTTGTTGAATACTCTGTAGGCTTTGTTGGTGGTTGAATATCCAAGGAAGATTCCTTCATCTGATTTCTCTTCAAACTTACCAGTTCAATCATTTGCATTTTTCAAAACAAAACATTTACATCCAAACACATGAAAATAAGAAACAATTGACTTCTTTCCTTTGAATAACTCATAAGGAGTTTTCTCTAGAATAGGCCTTAAGAATACTTTGTTAATAATATAGCAAACTGTAGAGACTACTTCAGCTCAAAAACAAGAAGAAATATTACTTTCTGTTAAAAGAGTTCTAGTCATTTCTTGTAATGATCTATTCTTTCTTTCCACAACTCCATTTTGTTCCGGAGTGTATGGAGAGGAGAAAACATGCTGAAAACTAGATTCATCACAAAATTTGGCAAAGTATTGATTTTCAAACTCACCTCCATGATCTGTCCGTATGCTTGAAATAATATATCATTTCTCATTCTAAACTTTCTTAGCAAACTTTGAAAAGTGAGAAAATGTTTCAAAAACTTACTTGCTAGAAAGTAAACCCAAGTAAATCGTGAATAATCATCCACAATTACTAGGTAATATCTCTTTCCACTAATGCTTTGAGTTCCAAGGAGTTGGTCCAAAGAGATCCATATGCTAACTTGTTTTCCCAAAACACATGGTGTGCAAAGCACAAGTTGGATTAGTAGAAACTTGATTTATTGCCAAAGATTTGATTCATCTTAAATTGAGATTAGACATTGAGATCTTTCTGGTTTTATATCCATAAGATAAATATTTCCATGTCTTCGTCCAGTAAAAGATTGAGACAGATCTTTACTAGTTCCCGAACATATTCCTTCTTGAAAATTGATTTTGAATCCAATGTCACACAGTTGGCTAACGTTGAACAGATTGTAATTCAATCCTTCTACCAAGGAGACATTGTTAATTGTGAGATATCCAATCTTTACAGCTCTACATCTAACAATTCTTCCTTTATTGTTTCTACCAAACGAATATTTTCCTCATTTTATTTGCATAAGCTTTGTAAAACAACTAAAATCTCCTATCATGTGTCTCGAGCAGTTACTATCCAAATATCACTTTATCATTTTCTTGATAGTGACCTGCAATTATAAAAGGAACTCAAGCTTTCTTTAGTATCCACATTTTCTTGGATCCAGAGGAGTTAGTGCAATATACAGTCTTTGTCCATTCCTTCTCAATAGGTCTTCAAACCATAGGACATTTTTTTTTTCAAAATGTTATGAGCTGTTGCACTTAGAGCATTTAAGAGCGCTTCGGCCAACATGTTTTACAAAGACTCTTTGAAAATGATTTCTATAAAAGGTTTTTGTAGGTCTTTGTTTGATTCTTTCATTTACTTTTGGAAAATCAATTAGAGGAATAGTTTCAAAGGTCATTCCCAATCCTGATTTGTTAAAATAAGGTCTTTGGACCGAAAGAATATTTTCCAACTTCTCAGATCCTATTGAAAACCTTTTTGAAATATTTGAAATGTCATTTTTCAAAAATGTATTTTCTTTTGAAAGAGAGTCTGCATTTTCTTTTAAAACGGCAAAACTTTTGTCTAAATTTTCAAACTTTTCTTTCCAAGAGTTTTCCTGTTGCTTCAATGTAGAATTCTCCTTTTTTAGCTCGGAAATCATCTTAAGAGAGGTTTTGAGACTAACACAAAGTTCATCAATGTATTTTGAGATTTTAGTAGGAATTTTTAAATTACTTACCTCGATTTCACTGTCTGAGTCTGAATCTATTCCAAAATCTGAGTCTAATTTAGAATTTGCCATAAGACATATGTTGGCATATTCTTAATCACTTTCCTCACATTCTGTCTCGCTCCATGTCTCTGTTTTGAGAGCCTTCTTGAACTTTTTCAGTTCTTGCTTTCTTTTTCTTCAACAAAGGACAGTTGGTCTGATGTGTCCTTTTTTCTTGCATTCAAAATAGACCACATCTTTGTTGATCTCATCATCCTCATTTGATTTGTTTTGGAATTTTTGAGAACCTTGTTTCTTCCAATTAAATCTTCTTCCTTTTCTATTCAATTTCCTAAACTTCCTTATCATTAATGCTAGCTCTTCGCCATCCATGTCATCTTCAGAATTTGTATCATCAGAATCATCGTTAGACTTTAAAGCAATTGACTTATTACTTTTGGGATCTTCTTCCTCATTTAGTTGTTCCACTTAGTATGACTGAAGTGTGCCTACAAGCTCATTAACTGTAAGAGGCATAATCCTTTGGGTTTCTCTTATTGAAGTCTTCACGTGATTCCAATCTTTGGATAATCCTCGCAGCAGTTTATTGACCTTCATTGGTCCTAAGATTGGCTGTCCCTAATATGATAGATCGTTTGCAATTTCTGTAAAACGACTAAATATGTCAGTAATGGATTATCTTGGTTCATCTTGAAGGCTTCATACTGTCCGAGTAGAATATTGATCTTTGTTTCTTTAACTCAATCAGTTCCTTCATAGGTAATGTGCAACCTATCCCAGACTTCTTTTGTTGTTTCACAAGATGAAATTCTGTTATATTCAATAGGAGATAAAGCATAGTATAAAGAGTAGATTTCTTTGGCATCAAGAGCTTGTCTTTGGTTATTTCTTCTTATGTCATTTCGCTAGTATCTACAACTTCTTTTGCTCTTTTTGAGACTGATGCAGCTTTGGGAATGATTCTCTTTTCTACCACATCTCATTCCAAGGGATCTTTCGATCTTATGAATGCATTCATCTTATTTTTCCAAACATTGTATTACTTTCCATCAAAGTAAAGCGGCCTGGTGTTGCTTTGGCTTTCAACCAAACTTGGAGCCAAAATACTAGTCATAGATCTTTAGCTCAGAAGTAAAAATGTTTCAACAAACCGAGCACACAGGCTTTGATACCAATCGATAGCGCTAGTAAGAGCACCTAGAGGGGGTGAATAGGTGATTAAAGAAGTTTTTGCAAAACTTAACAGATTAATTCGTTTTAAGAGAATAATAGACTGAAGATGTAAAATACTATAAACAATTATATAAAGCTATGAATTAAAGTAAGGAAATTAGGGAAAGAGAATTGAAACACAAGGTTTATAGTGATTCGGCTTAAACCAAGCTTACGTCCACTCTCCTGTATTAACAGCCCACTCGCTGGATTTCACTAAAAACCAAAAGAGAATTTACAATCTCATGTCCTTGATTCAATAGTGTAGAAACTCTGCTACACTTCCTCAAGGTCTCACAAGTATTTAGTCTCTTTTTTTAGTACAATTTAAGCTCGACAAATGAAACAACAAAGAACTTGGAGTTTCAAACTTTGGAATTTTTCTTTCACGCATACACTCGAATAACTTGAGTGTCTTCTTTATATACTCCTCCATGCCTTCATAACCGTTGGTATCTTCCAAATGAGTTCTTCCAATCTACCAGTTAGACAGAATTAATTAGGGAGATCTCGAGTTATTTAAGGAATGTGATGACAGCCCACCAATCCTACTCGTCCATACAATCAAGATCTAGGTTTTTATAAGTAGAATCTTCCAAGTATACTTCGCCAATCAACATATCTAATTATCCAAATTGATATCAATAAGAATAACTGATCACGAGATGCTATTTCTAGCCGTGAGATCTTCTTCAACCGTACAAACCAAATCTTTAAAGATATACTCGTATCTAGACAAGTCTTCTTCATTGGATAAACATTTTCTTCGTCGGTCTGGAAACTATCAGTGAGAGCAGGCTTTAAATCTTGAGTCTTGAGTCTTGAGTTTTCAAGACTTTGACGACAGAGTCTAAAGATCGTCAGACTATAACACTTGAGTCTACAAGTCTTCAGATTAGACTGATAGAAACATTTTGTTAACTTCAAAACAAATAAAGAAGTTTTCTCCAACAGAGTGCCTTGCTTCTTCCAGTTGAATCTTCTTCCATTTCTATTCAACTTTCTGAATCTCCTTATCATGAGTGCCAGTTCTTCATCGTCCATATCATCTTATGAATATGTGTCTAAATCATCGTTAGATTTTAAAGTAATTGACTTCTTACCTTTAGGATCTTCGTCCTCATTAATTTGCTCCACTTCATATGATTGAAGTGTGCCAACTAGCTTGTCTACAGAAAGCGGCATGATCCTTTGGGTTTCTCTTATTGAAGTCTTCACATGATTCTAGCTTTTGGAGAGTCCACACAGCAATTTGTTAACCTTTATTGGTCTTGAGATTGGCTATCCCTGATATACTAAACCGTTTACAATTTCTGTGAAACGACTAAACATGTCAGTGATAGATTCTCCTAGCTTCATCTTGAAGGCTTCATACTGTCCGAGCATAATATTGATTTTTGTTTCTTTAACTTGATCAGTTCCTTCATAGATAATGTACAACCTATCTTAGACTTCTTTGGCTGTTTCACAAGATAAAACTCTGTTATACTTAGTAGGAGATCAAGCACAATATAAAGAGTAAATGGCTTTAGCATCAAAAGCTTGTCTCTTAGTTATTTCTTCTTGTGCTATTTCGCCAGCGTTTGCAACTTCTTTTCCTCTTTCTAAGATGGATGTAGCTTTGGGAATAATCCATTTTTCTACTACGTCCCATTCCATGGGATCTTTTGATCTCAGGAATGCCTTCATCTTGTTTTTCCACACATTGTATTCATTTCTGTCAAAGTAAGGAGGTCTGGTGTTACTTTGTCCTTCAACCAAATCCGGAGCCAAAATACTAGCCATAGATCTTTAGCTCAGAAGTAAAAACACTTCAATAAAATGAGCACACAATCTCTAATACCAATTGAAATGGCTCGTAAGAACACCTAGAGGGGGTGAATAGGTGTAAATAAAATTTTCGTAAGATTTAATGAAAGTAAATTGTCTTTAGAAGATAATAGACTAAAGATGTAATCAACTATAAATAGTTTTATAAAGCCACAAATTAAAGTAAGGAGTTTGGGGAAAGAGAATAGAAACACAAAGTTTATAGTAGTTCGGCTTAGTTCAAGCTTACGTCCACTCTCCGCACTAACAGCCTACTAGCTGGATTTCACTATGAATCAAAAGAGTGTTTATAGTTTCACATCCTTGACTTCATAGTGTATAAACTCTACTACACTCTTCCAAAGTTTCACAAGTGTTTTCTCTTTCTTTTGAGTACAAGTTAAGCTCGACAAATGAAATAGCAAAGAACTAGGAAGCTTCAGACTTTGAAAATTTTATTTTATGCACATACTCGAACAACTAGCGAGTTCGCCTTAAATACTCCTCCATGCCTTTATTATCGTTGGCACTTTCCAAATGAGTTCTTTCAATTTACCAGTTGGACAAAATCAATTAAGGAGATCTTGAGTCATTTTAGGAATGTAGTAAAAACCCATCAATCCTGCTCACTCATACAATCAAAGGATCTTGGTTTCCATAAGTAGAACCTTCCAAGTATACTTCGCTTTTCAAGAGATATGATTATCCAAATTGATTTCAATAAGAATAATTAATCATAAGATACTATATCTAGCCATAAGATCTTCCACAAACCATACGAACCAAATCCTTGAAGATAAACCCACATCTAGATAAGTCTTCACTCTTCGGTCTGGAATCTGTCAATGTGGTCAGACTTTGAGATTAAAGTCTAGCAGTTTTCAGACTTTGACAGTAGCGTTTGGAGTTCTTCATACTATAATACTTAAGTCTACAACTCTTAAAATTAGACTTTAGGAAAAGTTTTGTTAGTTTCAAAATAATAAAGGAGTTTTCTCTAACACTAGTAACTCTTGAATTAATATGGCTTCTTTATTATTTGGTCCCCCTGCAGTCCGTTTTGCGTTTCCTTCCGTGTAAACTTCTGTCATACATGCTTATGATGTTTCTAGTAGTCAGTAATAACTTGATTGGAGAAATTACCTATTCGATTAAATTACTTACTGAGTGATATTTATTGATTGTTTTAAGTTACTAACTTCTCTTATCTCCAACCAAATATAATTATTTTTATCTTTTGCAAACTTTTGTTTACCTTTCTTACCACAAAGTTGAGATTATTAATCCATGTTCAAGTGACTTACTAACTTTATTCCTATTAAATTACCCATTAGTTATTGGATATCAAGCCAACGATTATTTGTTTCTTTCTAAAAGTAGATCCTATTGGCTTACCACTTTTACCTGATTTACTTAACATTTTTTTTTAAGTAAATGAACTTTTTTCACTCTATTTAGATTTTGCCAATTTTTCTCCTACTTGACACTTAACAACACTTAATTAAAAATTAGCCCCATGGAAAAAAAAGTCCATTTTTTTCTGGAACAATAAAATTTTGCCTTGTAAAGTGAAGATTGGATCCCTCTTATTCAGCCAAAAGGATAAATAGGAAAAAAAATCCGAAGGCAGGGCGATGAAGTAATTTGTGCAAATATAGGATGAGGGTGGGAATAAGGCTGAAACCATCTACAACACGATAGGACTTTTTGAGTCCTGACTAATCTCTTGTAAAGCAGTTCTCCCGTCTCACGTAAATTGGTTCCTAAGGCAAGCCGAAAACTCATACTCTTAAGGACAACCTTGGAGGAAAAGAAGGATTGATTGATCAAGTCTACTTTGCGCTGGAGAAACGTTGACCTCCTTAATTGCATTCTTCGCACATATAACATCACTATCAACGTGATCGACACTGCCTCTTCATCTCAGAAGTTCACAAGTTGGGCTCTTTATAGATCGAAACATCAGCGAACGAATAATAGAAGAAAGCTTCGAGCTTGAATATAATCTCCATCACGGAATCACCGACGCTGCGAGTTACGGAGGAAAAAAGAAGACAGGATTGTTTAGGTGGTAGTGATAGTGGTCGTGCAGGTGGTGGTGGTGGTGGTGGTAATAGCGATAAGGGTGGTCATGCAGGTGGCAATGGCGGCCGCCACGCGACCCCAGGTCACCTGAAAATTCGGAGTTACGTATTGCATTTTGTGAACAGTTTTTGGTGATTTGAGTGCAAATTTGGAGGTAGCATATGATGTTTCTAAGTCATATGGTTGTTGGACCATAAATGTTGCCCCAGATAAATAAATAAAATAGATACAGAAATCTTTTGTATGCCTCAAAGAAGGGGGGAGACTTATCGTACCGACTTCAAATTTGATCCATTATCACCAATTACAAAATAAATTATATATTTATCACTCGAAAATTAAGATGTGCGGAAATTCGATTGCATAATTATCTTTAAGTACACACGTGGATCATCTGATTGCAAGTGGCTGAAAATTTTGATATAAGTACAAAAATTTATCTGTGTATAGCGTTACAAAAGTGATTGGCGTCGTTTAGAGTAAGTTCGACAATAGCTCTTAAGCCGACACATACTGATGCTGGTGAGAGTATAGGGTCCTGCAGTTGGACTCACTGAATTTATTTGTGCACTAAACAAAAGGATTCTCTTTAATATTTTTAAAATAATGTTGTTTGTTTGTTCATCTAAACACAGTTATAAAACTCCTTTTATTTCAGGGAGTTTTTTTTAATGAAATTCGGTATCAAAGAATTTGGATTAATTTGATTCCGATGCTTTTGTTTTGTTTTGTTTTGTTTTTTTTTTTGTTTTTGTTTTTTTTTTTTTTTTTTTTTTGTTTTTTTTTTCAGACTGAGGAACCACGGAGATTAGCCTTCGGAGATCACATGACTCTCCGGTGCTTTGGTAGCACCGTCGGCCTTGCTGCAAGCCGCTATTTAGACGTAAATCTTCGGGAGGCTAATCCACCCCTTGGACTCCCACTTAAGTCATGGAATGCAACGAGAGGGTTCGGACTCTCGACCTTGGCGTGAGAGAGAGCACTCACATCATCTGCACTGCTCATAGGTGGGTTTTCGACATTTTTGTTGTTCTTTCTAGTTTCTTCTATTTATTATCACAATTTTAAGTCCACCCATGGCTTGTGCTTGCTATTATACTAGGAAACGTACCCGTGCTCTGTTGTGGGACCACAAACAATCAAAGCCACTGTATGGATAACGAGGTTTATCTTTTAGTCATAACTTTGATTTTTATAGTACTTTTGATAAAAAAAGAAAAATTAAACAACAAGAATGTTGGCAAAATTATCATTTGTTTTGGCTTACAAAAAAAGAAAATAACATATGCGAAATCATTAAAGTTCTCATTAAATCATGATGAATGATCGATTACAAAGAAATTAGTATTATAACATTCGATGATAACATCGAAGTGACGACTTTTTCTCTTAAGGTAGGATAATTTAATTATTTTGAATTTGATTATAAGTAAACTATAAGTGCTTATCTTCTCCATTGGTTTAAACTACATGTTAATTAGAGATAATTATTTTCTTGTTGATGTAGATACAGCATCAAAGCATTGTGTCAGGACTCTCAAGGATACGAATTGAGCATTTACCAATAACTCAGTCTAATGACCGGGTTTTATGCTTCTTCCTGTCAGTGCAACAACACTGTTGATTCAAAAATAATAGCGCTTGCCACCGTCGGATCTTGTTGGTACATATGATGAGAGATTGCATATCACGAATGTATGACCCAATAAATAATGAAAAGAAATTATCTATTGATAAAAATGGCAAAGCACAAATAAAAAATTGCATAAATATTTATGGAAAGACAATAAAATATCTCCAGATTTGAAATTGCTTTTGGAAAGATGTTTTCGTATCTAAAACATCTAGAATGTATTATTGAAAAAGGCCAAGGATAAAATAAAAATACAAATTTACGCATTTGGTATTTGAAAAAAATAATTGAGATATTCTCATCAATTGCCGAGGGTTATCAATTTCTCGATTTTTCTTCCAAAACGAATATATTCTCATAAAATTTATCTCGTGGAAATTGTTTAGCTGGATAAACACTGAAATTCAATCTGTCCAATCTAGACGATAATCCTTTTCCAAAAAAAAAAAAAGAAAATCTAGATGATAATCCATATTCTAGTGAAACTAGAGATCGCCAGCTTCTCCACTCTGCGTTCGGAATCTCCTTCAAAGTCTTCGCCTTTAAATATGAATAGTTCAGCATTAAGACGCTGCACTCTTCTTCTCCACTTTATAGTTCTCATCTAACGTTGTCTTTGCAGCTCGTAGACTTTCACAGTTCCCATGGCGATCGTCATGAAGTTCACGCTTGTCCTCTCCCTCGCGGTCCTCGTGCTGCTGCCGCCGTGCCAACCCCTAGAGGTCTCGAACTACCAAGGCACGGAAGATTCGCCCGGATTGACCGTTGCCCGGCTAGACAAGAGAATTATTGAAGAAGATAAGACCGGCTTCAACATGACGAGGTTGGGCAGAGCCACAATTGAGTCCGAATCCGAGCCCGAGCCCGAGCCCGAACCCGATGAGCCTGAGATCATAATACCGATCCCAATAACCGAAGATACTGCTGGAAGTACGACGTCCTCGGCCATCAGGTCTCCCCCGTTGCTCAGTTCGGTTGTTTGTTCCTCTCTTTTCCTTGGTTGGTTGTCTAGAATCCTAGATTGAATAGAACCCTCAAGAAAGAACAAGTTAGGGTTGGTCGTCGTGTCTTATTTATTTTTCTTGTAAATCCTGAAATAAATTTCGGATTCTTAATTATTTGGTTTCCCCTGCAGTCCTGTTTTGCGTTTCCTTGCAAGTAGATTTCTGCGATAAATGCTTATGATGTGTTTACCGGTCAGTAATAACTCTTACATGGATTATATATATATTTTCTTGTTTAGGACTATCGCAAAAGAAAATCGAAGATGATCAATCCGGTGCTCGGATTGTATTATTTCGTCCTTTACTAGTTTGTTCTATTTTGATGGTTGATTTCATGAGGCTCGTGAAGACTGATTTTAGGTGGATGATTCTACTATTTTTTTATTTTTTATTTTTATCTTGGTAGTAGGTTTCCAATAAACAGTTTTATATTGTAAAAAAAAAAAAACGATTTGTGGATAATTAGCAATGCTTTTATGAAATTATCAGCTTATCTATTATCATCTAACTTAAATTATCGATTCTTAATATGTATTTACCAATCTTTATATGAGTGTATTACCAATTCGATTAGATCATTTGGGTCATCATATTTGAGTTAGTATTTGTTTTTTCTTAATTTAATTAAGTTTTGTTATCATTGATCAACTTTTATTTTTCCTTCCACTAAACGCCTCACATTTATTGATTCTTACGTGTGAATGATCAATCTTTCTCCTATTAAAGGACTAATTGTAGTTCACCAGCTATCATCAAAGTTGGTGACCAACGTGTCAATATTTCTATTAATTTACCATTTTTATTTACCTTACTAGTAACCATTTCCCAACTCTTTTCAGAAATTACAAAATTTGATTGGAGTAATTACTCTTTGATTAAATTACTAACTTACTGAGCGATGTTTATTGATGGCGTTAAGTTACCAACTTCTCTCATCTCATATAAAATATAATTATTTTTATCTTTCACAAACTTTTGTTTACCTTTCTTATTGGCAAGTCGAGATTATTAATCCTTATTTGAGTGACTTACTAACTTTTTTCCGATTAAATTACCCACTAGTGTTGGTTTCCAAGGCCAATGATTATTTGTTTTCTTTCTAAATGTACGAACTTTCCTATTGGGTTACCACTTTTACGTGATTTACTTGACATCTTTTTAAGTGAACCAACTCATTTGACTGTACTTAGATTTTACGAATTTTTCTCCTACTTGACACTTATCAACACTTAATTAAAAATTACCCCCATGGAAAAAATCCATTTTTCTTTACAGAACAATAAAATTTTGCCTAGTAAAGTGAGGATTGAACCCCTATTACTTAGCCAAAAGGATATATATAGGAAAAAAATCCGAAGGGAGGGAGACGAAGTAATTTATGCGAATATAGGATGAGGGTGGGAAAATGACTGAAATCATGTACGACATGATGGGACATTTTGAGTCCCGACTAATCTCTCGTAAAGCAATTCTCCTATCTCACGCACATCGTCTTAACACTAGCCGAAACTGATTCTCTTGGGGACAACCTTGGAGAAAAAGAAAGATTGATGAGTGTAATCCGTTCTTTGATCAAGTCTACTTTGCGCCAGAATAACCTTGACCTCCTCAATTGCATTCTTTGTACATCTAATTTCACTGTCCACGTGATCCCCTCTTCGTCTCAAAACAAAGTTTCCTCCATAACTCGCAGGGTCGGCGATTCCATGGTGGAGATTACATTCATGCTCGAACATTTCTGCTGTCATTCGTCTGCTGATGTTTCAATCTATGTAGAGCCCGACTTGCGGAAACATTAATTATGTGACTAGGGCCATCACGTTACATCCTGTCTTCTCTTTCGCTAGAATTAATTGTTATCTCGATACAAAGAAGATGAAGTCGTAAAACCAGTCTTGTCTCCAAGAGTTTGCTTCGAGTATTTCTTTGTGACCCAGAGATTTTCGCAACTCCATGATGGAGATCAAATTCGCGCTCGCCCTTTCCTTCGTGATTCTCATGTTGCTGTCTGATCTCCCAAGAGCTTGGCTCGCGAGATCGCCGAGTCCATGGATAAGACCCTCAGCCAACAGCAGCAGCAGCAACCGTCGACAATGTCTCCTCCTCTTTCCAAGCAAGAAAGATTTGCATGCTGAGTGGGGGTGGGGGTGGAGGTGGTCGTTCGGGTGGTAGTCGTGGTAGCTGGCAGATGGTGGTGCTAATGGCGACCGGACAAAGGAAGATGGAGGAAGGAGCCAAAAAAAAGGACAAATAAAAGAAAAAATTAATAAATTAAAATATTTAAAAGTTGTTCACATCAATGTCGGTTGGCATTCGGTTGAGCGCAAATTTGGTTCATGTGAGAAAAGTGACCGATTGGCAAAAAAATTTGGCTAGATGGATTGAAAAATGACTCAGTTGTCCATAAAAATTAATTTAAAAATGGATTGGCATAAGTATAGTAGATTTAATTTTTTTTTCCTATGAAATTTGGTACCAAGAATTTGGATTTAATTTATTTCCAATGCTCTGGTTATTCATTTTAGTTTCTTGGATTTATTATCGCAATTTTTGCATGCTATGATACTAGGAACATACCTGCGCTGTGTCGCGGGACCATTAACAATCAAACTGACTATATAGATAAACAACATTTCGTCTTTTTATCAAAACTTTGATTTTTCTAGTACTTTTGATACTTTTTCTTTTCTATATAGCAAGAATATTGGCCAAATTATCATGTGTTTCAGCTTACAAAATAAGAAAATAACATATGTGGCATCATTATAAGTTCTCATTAAATCTCATTAATGATCGATTATAGAGAAATTAGCAATATAACATTCAATGATAACATCAAAGTGACGACCTTTTTCTCTAAGGTGCAATAACTTAATTATTTCAAATTTGATCTCTAGTAAACTATAAGTGCTTTTCTTGGTAATGTAAATACACTATCAAAGTATTGTGTGATGGCTCTCAAAGATACAAATTGATCATATACCGATAGCTCAGTCTAACAATCATTGATATTTACTCTTCTTTCATTGACCTTGTATTCACATCTCATAACTCATGCAATTTTCATGGTGGACATTACATTCGTCCTTGTCCTATGCCGCTACCTCTATGTCAATCTCTCAAGGTCTTGGGTCACGATAGTGCTATCAAGTTAGCCAACAATCTTGCGAATGAGCAGAGGAGGAGGAGCAGAGGAGGAGGAGGAGTAGGATCGTCACCGGGCGGCCGTAGGGTTTCTTGCTACTTTCAGTTAGCGGAACAACACCGTTGACCCTATCGTTGACCGGTCTTCATTACTCTGTCCGAACGTATCCTAGAAAAGCCAGACCATGCCAAAAAATAATAGCGTTCCCCGATCATGATGAAAAAATCGAATTTTTTTAATTATTTTTAAAATTTTGAATTTTTTATTATTATTTCTTTTCTTTTCTTTTTTTCTTCCTTTTTCTTTTCTTTCTTCTTCTTCTTCTTCCTTCTTCTTCTCCCTTGTTCCTCCATCGGCAGCGATTGACCTAAGCTTGCTAGCTCAAGCTTCGTTGTGGCTGGCGAGCTTGTGGCTTGCCAGATCCAAGCAAGCCTGAGCTAAACCAAGGCCGGCGAGCTCGCACTTGAGCTCCGTTGGGGCTAGCGAACCAAGCTAGCTGAGGCCAATGAGCTTGCGGCTCACTAGATCTAGGTGAGCTCCAGCTCCATTGAGGTCAGCGAGCTTGTGGCTTGCTAGATCAAGGCGAGCTCTGGCTTCGCTAAGGTTGGTGAGCAACCAGGCGAGCTTCAACCTCGCTAGCTAGCTTGAGCCTCACCTAGTCGGTTGCCATCCGTCGCCGTGCCGACCATCGGATAAGGAAGGAGGAAGAAGAAAGAAAAAAAAAAGGAATAATGAAATATAAAAATAATTCTAATTTTGATTTTTATAATTTTTTTTTTATAAAGTTAAAGGGGGAAGTTGGGTTGGAAATGAGTTTTTAAGGCTAAATTATTTAATTAGTCTCTTTAAAATGTAAATGACCTATATATGACTCATTTCAAAATATAAGTGATCAATATATTATCAATTTATGATTTAAATGGGTCAAATATGGGTCTAAGATCCATTTTGACACCTCTAGTAGTGGTTGCCACCATGTGACTCTTGACGGCTACGGCAATGGTCCCATCCGGTTGATGACAAGGAGTGTAGTGAGGCCTAGTAATGGTCCTCAGCCTTTAGGTCTCACCAGTGGATGCTCTACTCCATCATTAATTTCTCTCTTTGCCTCATCTATTGTTTGCCTCAACCCTAGTTGGAATGTCATGTATGTTTTGTGGACAGTACTTTGGGGATTTGATTTGGTGATTTTAGTGCGAATTGGTAGGTAGCATATGATGTTTCTAAGTCATATGATTGTCAAACCATAAATGTTGCCCAAGAAAAAAAAATGAAATTTCTTGATATATAGAGAATTGTTTTGTATGCCACAACGAGAAGGGAGAGACTTAGTGAGTTTACTTTAAATTCGATCCATTATCTCCGATTACGAAATTATTTACACATTTAGCATTTGATAATTGAGATGCTTAGAAATTCGGTTGCATAATTATCTTCAAATACACATGTCGGTCGTTTGTGTTTGAATATTTAAAAAATAAACAATCTTTTCATCTAATAGCCTTATGTTCTTTGAACAATTGATAGTGAACTCACAAAATCTTCTATGGTGTCAGACCTAGAAATTTTGAGTTTGAATATCTTCACTCTTAAGCTTCAAGTACAGGAATTTATGTGTGTGTCGCCTTACAAAAGCAGATGACATCGTGACACATATTGATGCTAGGGAGAGTATATAGTCTTGCAGTTAACTCTCTGAATTTATGTGTACTAATCAAAAGTTTTCTCTTTAATATTTTTAAATTAACATTGTTTGTTTTTCATCTAACTGCACGTATAAAATTTATTTATATTTCAAACAGTTATTTCATGTGAAATTTGATACTAGATAATTTAGATTTAATATATTTTCGATGCTCTGGTTATTCTTTTTAGTTTCTTGAATTTATTATCACAATTTTGGGTCCGCATGGCTTGTGCTTGCTATTATACTAGGAAACATACCCACACTTTGTTGCGAGACCATAAACAATCAAAATGACTGCATATTTTTATCATGACTTTGATTTTTCTAGTACTTCTGATATTTCTTTTTTTAAATAGCAAATATGTTGGCTAAATTATCATATGTTTCAGCTTATAAAATAAGAAAATAATATAAGTGGCGTCATTATAAGTTCTCATTAAATCATGATTGATGATTGGTTACGAGAAATTAGCAATACAACATTTGACAAGAACATCGAAGGGCAACCTTTCTCTCTAAGTTATAATAACTTAATTATTTCGAATTTGATTATAAGTAATCTATAAGTGTTTTTCTTCTCTAATGTTTTAAATTACATGGTAAATAGATATAATTATTTTCTTGGGGATGTAGATACACTGTAAAAGTATTGTGCGATGGCTCTAAAAATAAAAATTGAGCATATACCGATAACTTGGTCTAGTGACCATCAATATTTACTCTTTTTTCATCGACCTTGTATTTGCAACCGGGCAGCAATAGGGTTTCATGCTCCATTTGGTCAGTGCAACAACACCGTTGACCCTATCATTGACCAGTCCTCTTTGCTTTGCCCGAACCTATCATGGTAAAGCCAGACCAAGCCCAAAAATAATAGCATTCATCAGCCGTTGGATCTCGTCTGCACATATGATGAAAGATCGCATGTCACGAATGCATTAACCGATAAATAATGAAAAAAATTTATCTATCGATCAAAGTGGCACAGCACAAAGAAATTGCATAAATATTTTTGGAAATATAAAAAATATTTCCAAATTTGGAATTGCTTTTGGAAAGATGTTGTAGTATCTAAAACATCTAGAATGTAATATTGAAAAAGGTGAGGGATAAAATAATTTTTTTTTACGCATTTGGTATTTGAAAAAAATAATAATTGAGATATCATAAAAATAGGAGGAGCTCACATGTTATTACCTTGATCAATCATCAAGTGCCAAGTGTTATCAATTTTCTCGATTTTTCTCCCAAAAATAACACATTGTTTATCTTGTGGAAATTGTTTAGCTCGATAGGCCCTGAAATTTAATCTCTCCGATCTAGATGATAATCCCTATTCTAGTGAAACTAGAGATCACCAGCTTCTCGACTTTGCGTTTGGAAAAATCTCAGAACAAATTCTCCTTCAAAGCCTTTGCCTTAAATACGAATAATTCACCATCAAGACATTGCACTCTTCTTCTCCACTTTATAGTTCTCATCTAACTTTGTCTTCGTAGCTCGTGAACTTTTGCTGTTCCCATTACGGTCATCATCAAGTTCCTGGTTGTCCTCTCCCTTGCGGTCCTCGTGTTGCTGCCAGCATGCCGACCCCTGGAGGTCCCGAACTACTGAGGCACGAAAGATTGGCCTGAATTGACTGTTGCCCAGTGACACAAGAGAATCATAGAAGAAGATAGGACTGGCTTCAACATGATGAGGTTAGGCGGAGCCACAATCGAATCCGAGCCCGAATCTGTCCTTGGCGTGAAGCCAAGCCCTGCGATCATGATGCCAAAGCCGACGGTCGAAAATACTGCTGCAAATAGGACGTCCTCGGCCATCAGGTCTCGCCCATTGCTCAGTTCGGTTGTTTGTTCCTCTCTTTTCCTTGGTTGGTTGTCTAGAATCCTAGGTTGAATAGAACCCACAAAAGAACAAGTTAGGGCTCGTCGTAGTATCGTATTTATTTTTCTTGTAACTCCTGAATTAATTTGGATTTTTTATTAGTTGGTCCCTCTGCAGTCCTGTTTTGCGTTTCCTTCCGTGTAGATACATGTTCATGATGTTTCTAGCAGTCAGTAATTACTCATCAATTAAATTACTAATTTACTGAGCGATGTTGATTGATTGTTTTAAGTTACTGCCTTCTCTCATCTCCAACCAAATATAATTATTTTTATCTTTCACAAACTTTTTCACAAACTTTTGTTTATCTTTCTTGCCAGCAAGTTGAGATTATTAATACGTATTTGAGTGACTTACTAGCTTTATTTAGATTAAATTACCCATTAGTTATGGTTTATTAAAAGTACCAACTTTCCTATTGGGTTACCACTTTTACGTGATTCACTTAACATCTTTTTAAGTAAACCGACTCATTTTACTCTATTTAGATTTTACCAAATTTTCTCCTGCATGACACTTATCAATACTTAATTAAAAATTACCCCCATGGAAAAAAATCCGCTTTTTTTTTTTTTCTGGAACAATAAAATTTTGCCTCGTAAGGTTAAGATTGAACCTATATTACTGAGCCAAAAGGATAAATAGGAAAAAAATCCGAAGGCAGGAAGTAATTCGTGTGAATATAGGATGAGGGCGGGAATATGGCTGAAATCATCTACAACATAATAGGACTTTTTGAGTCCCGACTAATCTCTCGTAAAGCAATTCCTCTGTCTCGTGCAAATTGGGTCCTAATGCGAGTTGAAAACTCATGCTCTCAGGGACAACCTTGAAGAAAAAGAAGGATCGATTAGTGTAATCCATTCTTTGATTGATCAAGTCCACTTTGCGCTAGAAAAACCTGACCTCCTCAATTGCAATCTTCGTACATATAACATCACTATCCACGTGATCGACACTCCCTCTTTGCCTCAAAAGTTCGCAAGTTGGGCTCTTTATAGATTGAGACATCAGCGAATGAATAACAGAAGAAAGGGTCGAGCTTGAATATAATCTCCAACCTGGAATCACCGACGTCGTGAGTTATGGAGGAAAAAGGAAAATAGGATTGTTTGGGTGGCAGTGGTAGTGGTCGTGCAGGCGGTGGTGCTAATAGCAATAAGGGTGGTCATGCTGGTGGCAATGGCGGCCATTGCACGACCCCAGGCTGCCCGGGGCGGCGATCCTGTCCAACGGATGCTAGGGAGGGTAGGGAGGCCTCTGGGTTCCTCAGCCATCAAGTCTAGCCGATCGCTTGGCTCGGTCGTTAGTTTCTCTCTTTTTCTCGTCTATCGTTTGTTTCAACCCTAGTTCGAATGTCTCGGCCACCTGAAAATTCGGAGTTACATATTGTGTTTTGTGAACGGTTTTTGGTGATTTGAGCGCGATTTTGGAGGTAGCATATGATGTTTCTAGAGAAAAGTGCCAAAAAGTCGTAAACTTTTTGTTTTTGTGTCAATTTAGTTCTAAACTTTTTTTTGGTGCCAATTTAGTCCTAAACCTTTTTACGTTGTACCAATTCAGTCTTTTTCGGCCAATTTTAGCCGATTTTGCTAACTGGACACCGGTCGGCTGACGTGGCCTGATCGGTGCTGATGTGGATAACTTTTAATAATATTTTAATTTTTTAATTTTTTAATTTTCTTTTTCTTTTTTTCTTCTCCTCTTCTTCCTCCAGTCGGTCTCTAGATCTCAGCGACCGGCCAGAGGTGACAACCGGTGAGATCGAGGTCAACCTCGCCAACCACCTCGCCAGTGGCTACGAGGGCGGCCTCACTTGCCCAGCGCAAGGCCACCCTCGAGGCCTAGGTGGCGAGGCTCACCCTCGCTAGATTTGGCGAGGGTCAAGCCTTGCCCATGGTCAGCAAGGGCAAACCCCACCAGCTCGGCACGAGGAGGCGGCTCGAGTTGGCGGGGCTCGCCCTCGCCGAGATGATGCTTCCGCGAGAGTTGGATGATGAAACCCCCACAGTAGCATCGTCTCCACTACCGCCGCCTATCCTTCCTCGTCGCAACATCCACCACCACCCGGCAACCTTGCCTTCTCGACCCTCACCAGATCTAGCGAGGGTGAGCCTCGCCGCTCAGGCCTTGAGGGCGGCCTTGTGGCCACTAGTGAGGTGGTCGGCAATTGGTTGAGGAAGAAGAGGAGAAGAAAAAAAGAAAAAAGAAAAGAAAAAGAGAATAGAAAGAAATTCAAAAATATTAAAATATTGTTAAAAGTTGTCAACGCCAGCATCGATCAGGCCACATCAACCGACAGCGTTCAGTCAGCAAAATCCGGCCAAAATTGGTCGGAAAGGACTGAATTAGCACAACGTAAAAAGGTTCGGCACCAAAAAAAGGTCTAGAACTAAATTGACACAAAAACAAAAGGTTTATGACTTTTTTGGCACTTTTCCCTTGTATAATTCATAGATCACTATAAAATAGTAATGAATTCAAATGAACCGATGAATGTTAAATAAATAAAAAAGATAAAATGTGAATGTCATTTTAAACTTATCGTAAAGCCTAAAGAATTTTACCCTAAAATTTCAACAAGTAATGGGCAAGAAAAACGGAAATTATTAGATAGGAATGTAGAAAACTTGGTCTGCATTTTGTTGGCTTCAAAAAATATTTTGGCAAAATGGACATAAATTGGGACTCGAAAAGGTCAAACAAAAAAGCGATAATTGCCATTTTTATTGGACACTTTAATATTTCGTCTCCCTTGAATTCTCTCCTATTCGAACACTTGAGTCACGTATTGAAGTTAATTTTAATTGTTGATTAGATGACGTTGTTACATCAAAAAAGAAAAAAAGAGAGTAAGACGTGAAATATACATGTAAAAGATAGAATACGTTTGATTCATTTCAAAGCCAAATCAAAATGCATAAAGGACCACAAAGACCATTTATGAATTTCTTCTTAAATTAATAAAATTCTCTAATTTGTAAACCATTTATAAAAAACTTAGGAAATTAAAGGGAGATGGTCGCGAAGTAAAAGAGCAAAATGAAAGAATATGGTTCATCTAAAAGCCATATTGGAACCGCAAGAAAGGAAAAATTGTCCGAGTGCCACTTAAATTGTCTAAGTGTCACTTAGAACCTTTAGTTCAAATTATCCAAATGTCACCTAAAACTTGTTGCTACGCTAAGTCCTTAAATTATACCTTTTCAACATAAATTTTGGACATAATCGAACCGATCAAAATATTTAGGGCTTAATTATGTGTATGTTTATAAAAATGCAACATCCGATCGAATTAATTAGAAGATTTAAAAGTGCGATTCGATTCTGTACATAAGGGACTAGCCTCATCATTGACTTGTCCACCAGCTCACTTTGATTAAACAAAGAGGAATAGAGAGAGACTGAGAGCGAAAACCTTGAACGGGAAAATGCTACCTGCACATCACAGTCGTAGACCACACCCGGTCCATTTTGAGCACAAGCCTTTTAACTTTTGATGGGGTCAAATCATGCAACAAAACAAAACATGCTAGGCATAAAACTCCATGTTGTTTTCTTTTTAGTACATCCTTAAAGGATGCTCACAAGTCACTGCCTAAGGGTAAAAAAAGAGGGAGCATCGGGGAGTTTTACTGCAATGGGGCTGGAGTTGCAGCTTTGTTCAAATAGCAAGTTGCTTCCTTTGAGGTAAGTTGTTGTCAAAGCAGGTAAGATTACTGGCAAGGAAGCAAGTCCAATCCATGCCTGCATATTTAAGGTAATTTTTGGTGACGTGGTGCGGTGCCCTTTCTTTCTAGACTCTCCGCTTCTTTTCTTGTGAATGGCAGTCTATTGGTCCTTGTTACGTTTCCAATATAAAATTTTACTTCTCTTTAAGAACAATGGAGTCCAATTGATGTTTTTTTAGGAGAAGTATTCGGGAAGCCCTTCATGGTTTAGTTCTTGCTCTACTGTAGGTTTCCCAGCTTAAATTTGATACAATTTGATAGAAGAAGTAGTCAATTGTTGAACTGTTGGTTTTGGGAACAGATAAGAAAGTGGGACTGGAATGAACATGGTCCAATTTTGAAAGCCAGGCTCAATGCAAAACTATCAATTTATCGAGCCTTTGCAATATTCAAGATGAAGAGGTCATCATCTCTTGATTTGGATGGTAAAGCTCTGAAGAAGTTTTGGCTTGAGACTCTTGTAATATTCCTTGATGTAGCCGAGGCATGTTTACTATGCTTCTAGAGAAAATTAAGGATGTGCAAATATCGATTCAGTGCTTTCCTTAATAGGTTGGTTCAAATTGTTGTCACTTAGGGTGCACAGTAGGAACAAGTGCTGCTCATTTGCCACAAGCTATTTGTATTGATTGCATATGCTCAGGCACGTTTAAGAAAGGAATTATGCCTGTTAGCATCATCCATTTGCAATAACTCTGATTGATCTGTTTATCCATATTATTCTGTTTCTGGGACTACAATTTGTAGCAGGCCGATGCGAGGACCAATAGCCATGGAGCCATTATTGAAAGTGTAATGAAGGCAAGCTGTCCAGTGATTGAACATGGCTAAGCAAGTCTGAAGTTGTATACTACCACTTTTTATTGAAAGTTATTGAAGGGGGCAGTGCTTCAATTCATGGCTTACTGCGGATTCTTGTACGGACCTCTACTTTCTAGTGTATTTGCTCATATATAATTGGAATATTACCCATGAGTTTGCTTTATAAAATGCAAGGTTCCCACAGGAGCCTAGTTTCTCAAACTTTTCTTCCTCCATTAATTCTTGTCAACATTTCTTTTATAGAAATGGTACGGTTCAGGTTTTTCCCAAAAGCTAAAGTTCGTAGCTAGGATAAAACGGTTAAATTTTCATTGAATTGTGTCTAGAGCTCATTATGTGCATGACAAATGTCTGTCCAAGTTTGACAGAAGATGAAAGATGCATAAACCAAATGAAAGAACAGAGAGCAGCAACTCAGCAAAACGATATCATCTATGAGAAGAAAACACATCGTTCCAGTGTTCCTCATTCATAAAAGAGTACTCCTCAACAAAATTATTCAGTTAATCCAGACATCTAAAGACAAGTTTCATGTTGAGAAGAATTAATGAAGAAATTATAGACATTTAATTATTCCTGATCAATGCTTGGCAAAATTGCAAGTAATGATAGCTTTCCCAGAGCCAGCAATTGGCCACAAGTAAATTTTAAAATAAGTTGCAGACGCCAATTGTGCACCAACAAGAGACATGCCGTTAGAAACTAGATGGATGAAAACAGCAAGAGATATGTACATATGACGGTCAAGAAGATAATTCCAAGAGCATTCAGAAGGCACTTCACCATTGAAAGCTCCATTTGGCTCCCGATTTAGGAATATATATAGCCTTAGAATGGAAGTCCAAGAACATCTGGTCCTTGAAGCAAAATGTGTTCATCAGTTAAGCAATGAATCGTCCATGAAAGATGGACAATGGTACTTGTAGCCAATAGTTGCATCATGAATTGCACTAGAGGAAATAAGCTTACTCAAGCTGGAAGGGATAGTGGAAGGGATAGAAGATAGGACTACTTCACATGCCATTCATATTTTAAATACCTAGTAGGATTACCATTTTTGTCCGTCTTTCCCTCGAACAAGATTTTCCATACTATTTTCTTCTCAATTCAACTCAATATGTAGGGACTACGATTCAAGAATGTTCTCTTCTTTAGTAATAGAAGAAATCGAGACAATTTCATCCCCAACATCATTCGGGAAAGGAGAAAACAGTAATTTCATCTTCTTCATGTTGAATCTTGAACCCAGTGCCTATTAAGATATAGCTTCTCAAGTTCCACATGGAAAAACCGATGAATTTGCTTCAGCATTAGAAACTCCCGACTTGAAGGAATCTTGGGAACCAATGAACAACCTTCACTAGCCATCAACATTTGCTTCTTGGTTATGACTACCGATTAGAAAAGTACTTTTGGATTGATTTATGTGGAAGCTTCGAGGTCAATATTAGAGGTCCCCATCATAAATATAAACCTACCACTTCCTCAGTCAAAATATATGTAAATATAAGATAACTTGAGTCGAGAGTCACCCGTAATTCCTACAAGCATGTGTCAAAGCCAAGAGGTTTTTACAACTAAAGGGCCATGCCTTTCCGTGGAGGACCTCTTGCAGTCGTTAGGGTTGCGCATGACAACACTTCTGTTCCGGGAAGAGTTTTTTTTTAGAAATAGTTCTTTTCTATTTTTGTTCCGGAGAACAATTTATGAGTAAAGGAACCTATTTGGTAACTACACAAAATTTATACTCTTGGAATAGAAAAAGAATAGAAATGCGTTTGGTAATGCAATAATTTCTTTTTTGTATTTATTTATTTTTTATTCTTGCTCATGAATCGCCGTTGCCACCAAACGCCTGCCACCGCCGCGTGCACAACCGCCAACCGTCACCATTGACCACCGTTGTTGCCCATCGGCCACCGGCGACCGCCGATCGATGGTCGATGGGCAGCGACAACAGTTGGTGGCTAGTGGTCATGCACACGACAATGGTGGCAGCAATGGCCGGCGACCGATGGCGGCAGCAACGGAGGCGGCCAACGACCGGTGGCGGCAACGGTGGCGGGCGATGGCTCCAAGCGGTTGACGATAGCCGCGGCAAGAAAGAGAAATAAAAGAAAAATAAAAAAGAAAATTAGCTTATTTCTAGAAATTGTTCCCGGGAACAAGAAACAACTTTTTTTTGCTTCTCGTTTCTGCTCCAAATCTATTCATGGGCTAACTTTCTATTACCGGGAATAGAAAAACAACTTGGCATTATCAAATGGGTTTCTGTTCTTTTTTTTGTTCCGGGGAATAAAAGAATAGAAACCATGAGAAACAAAATGGTTCTTGTTGACACCTCAATTTTAATTAGGTTAATTTTATTTTATTAATTAAGTTTTTATTTTATTTATTTTGTCTTTTTCGGAATAATAAACAAAAAAACCAAAAACAAACAAAACAAATAACAAAAACAACAAAAAATTCAAAACAAATAAAGAAAAGCAAAAAGCAAAAAAGCAGCCCCCACCCTTTTTCTTTCTTTTTCCTTCGCACGACCTGCCCCCCCTTCTCTTCTTCTTCCTCCCATCTTCTTCTTCCTTCGTCTTTCTTCCGCCTCTGCAGGTCACGCGCGGCGACGAAGACGCGCTCGAGCACAACCTACAACCGAGAGGGGAGCGTAGGCCGGTGGCTGAGAGGACGCAACATTGAAGGCGAGCATGCCTCCGTGGAAGGGGGAAGATTTGACGCCGGTTCAGCCGCACCTAGGGCCGGTAGGAGCCGACGGCCGAACCTCCGTCGACCGGCCTCCTCCTCGCCTATAAATAGAGGAGCACCTCCATCAACGAAGGGATCGCAAGCTTGGAGATCCTCCCACTGAGAGACTTCGGGGGAGGAATCGTCGAGCGAGTGGGAGGGAACTCGAGTTGTGAGCTCAGCCCACCCTCCACCGAGAGACTTCGGGGAAGGCCGGCGGCGAGCAACTTCGAGAGGGTCAGATCCGGCCGGTGGAGGCTCGGATCTGGCCTGAGTGAGAGAGAAGAGGGTCGGGCTGAGAAGCAAAGAAGGTGAGAATCGAGCGGAAGGAGCTGAGCGAGAGAAGATTCGGAGGAGAGAGGGCCGAGATCTGGGCGCAGATCTGGAAATCCGCCGTGCCGAGTGGCCCCGAGCCAGGCCGCCGCCGTCGCTGTGGCCGAGAACCAGTCCCGACGCCGTCAAACGGTACTGTCGCCCTCACGCCTCGCCACTGCTGCTTTCCCCGACGCCGTCCAGGTTTAAGGGCCGCCGTCATCGCCACAAGCCGTGCCGCCGTGCCGTGCCAACGCCGAGAGCAGGTGACGATAGATCCTGCCCACGCCATACCCATTTCTACTCGAAGCTCTGACCGTTGTCGCCGCCGTCGCCGTCATCGCCACCACGCACCTCAGCCTTCCCCTCTCCGGCACCGCGAATCGAGAACCCTAGGGTTCTCGATTTTCCGGGTCGCGGCCTCGGGTCAGTGGGTCGGACCCGGGGCTACGAGTCGGGTAGGGTTTCTCTGTATTTTGGGGGGGCGGCGGAATCCGAGTCGAAGTCGGGCGGATCCGGGTTGGCGTTCGGGTAGGGTTTCGTCAGGCCGGGTTGTACGCGTGGGCCGGTTTGCTATTGGGTTGCACCCTTTTGTGAAGTAGGCCCAATTCCGTGTGTATGAGCTGAATTTTTATGAAAAAAAAAAAAAAAAGCAAAAAAAATCCGAGTCAGGCTCGTCCTCGTTCGGATCGCTGGCCCGGTCGAACCAAACCCGTGGATCCGACCGGGTCATTTTTTATATTATTTTAATATAAAATAATATTTTAAATAAATAATAATTAATAAATAATTATTTTCAAAAAATATTAAGAAATGTTTTAATTTCCAAAAAATCGAAAAATATTTAAAAAAATGTTGAAAAATGTTTTATTTTCTAAAAATCAAGAAAAAATCAAAATTAATTTATTTTCCAAAAATATTAAAATATATATAAAAATATTTTATTTTCCGAAAAATAAAAAAATCAAAAAATTTTATATTTTCCAAAAAATGCCAAAAATCCAAAAAAAGCCAAAAATTCATGAAAAAGCCAAAAAATTCAGAAAAATCCAAAAAGACTTGTATTTTTCCAAAAAAATACCAAAAATCCATTTTGTGTCCAAAAAATTAGAAAAAGACCTAGAAAATGTTTTTCCTCCCAAAAATGCATGGAAAATCCCTCGAACATCCAAAAAAACCTCAGGGTTTAAACAAGATTAGGTACCGAAAGGGCATTAGTGATTAACTAGTGTAATTAAGTCTCCGATCCTAATTTCTCTAGTTGCGCAGGGGTGAGTATTTCTCCCGATACTTCACTTGGGTTTCTAATCAACCCACCCCAAATCGATTAGTGGCGACTCCATTTTAAAAATTGATTTACAGGTTAAAAACTCAGACTATTAAAGTCGCGAATTGGTGGACTTGGGAGAGTCCGGGCATAACTAATTTCAGCCGAGCCATTAGCCTCCTCAGGTGCTCGTACGCGATTGCGGGCGCCGAAAAAAAGAGGTCGCGACAGTTCTCATGCACTACCTAGGATTCCCAACAAGACTTCTCCCAGAACTTTCCAAGGGCGGGCGATACAGTAATTGAGCCAAAATCTAGAATTCTCCTGTCATTAGAGTCGGTAGTTGGTAGGTTTGGCGGTATGATCTTGTCCGCCGGATGAAAAGATGATCAATGGATATAATCAGAAGGCCTCAAGTATAAGAAGGGGTGTCCTCCCCCTCATTTGTAACCATCCAACCATTCAACAATACAAAGGCTCCTTTTTTTCTAGAGCTTCTCTCTTTAGAAACTTTCTCTCTCTATAATCCGACTTAGAGAGCGAGTGTGTGATCGATTAAGCAAAGTTTGGCTTAGGCATCCTAACGATCCAAGTCAATCCAAAAGTGTCTAAGTCACCGCACTGTCACGATCACAATTGATTGGCCCATGACACATGCATAAAACCCTTTTTGTCTTTGGAAGCAACATATTTTTTAGGATTGATAGGCTACTTTCAACAGCATTTTTCTTTTTTAATACTTTGAACACATTTTTTAAGCTCAATCCACCAGGCATATGGGGTAAGAGAAATAAACTAAACAAAGCTCATCTATCCATAGGCAAAATAAAAAGATTCATTATCCATATGCACAACAAGACGCCTAGTTGATATCGTTATAAGATGCTTACGTATATAAACAATACATGAGCCTCTTAGAATAATGAACACATTCACCATTTTGAAACTATGGGAAAATAAAATCACCCATTTCAATGGGAAGATAGGGGTATGTCAAAGGTTTCTCATGATGTGTATGTGTCCCTGCTCTCTACATGACCCTCACACCTAGCACAATCCATAATCAATCATGAACATAATCTCTTTCAAAGAGTAATAGCTTAACGGACATTTATTTTTGCCTAACACCCTTATCTTATAATTACTCTTGCAACTGCGTTTGAGCCACTTGCATCCCTAGCGTCCTCAGTGGTGTGGACCTATTTCAAGGCTATGTCCCTGGCCACCTACTTCCAATTGATAAATGATCCGAAAAATTGGATCATCTCCTATAGTGTTAGGCCTCGAGCCTCCAACATTATTTTGTAGAAAAGAAACCATGAGATGCATGACACTGCCATGAAGTAGAAGGTAGCCTTGCTGTGGATGATCGCCTTGTCTAGTGGTAAGAATGCCGGAGCAGAAGAATGTCATGTTAAACGCATTTATTCTGGTCACCTTCATATGCTTAGAAACTCATTGAGGGAACAAAATTAGAAAAAAAAAAAAAAAAAAAAAAAAACATATCGGACCAGAAATTTTTTCTAATGAGAGAACCTAAATTACGAAAATTTTAGGATTTAAGTGCATTATTATAAAAGTTTTGGAATTTTTGCTTCAATTTTTTTTTTTTTTAACCTTAAGTAACTAGTGGCATTATGGCTTGCTAAGCGCAAGAAAGTTAAAAGAATGATTTTCACATGAAAATTACAGAATTCTCTACACGAAAAATTGTAAGATTATAAGGAATAAGATTTCCACGTTTCACATTCCCATGCTTTCACACTCTACAACTTGTTTCTACTCTACATTCGCATATTTCAATTAATGAATTATTCAATAGATAAGTCTACTTAATTGCTTGATCCTAATCTATTTATTTTGTATTTTGCCAATAAGTTTTTCAAGAATTCAATTGATTAACTATTTTTAATAGCTTGGAAATTCACTACATTAATTACAAAGTACTCATATCACAATAGTTGAGGTATTCAATTAGAGAACTCTTCATCATTAATTAACGCTACTCTTCGTTTCACATATTCACGACCTCTCGAGTATTTGTTCTTATATAGGACGATAACTATATTTAAGAACAGTTTCTCTATGTTAGTGTGTTCTTGAAGCTGGTTGTATCGATATTTTTCTGTATGTTTTCATTTGACTGAGTACTTTTCTAAACTTAACACTCCTAACAATGAGGCGATTTATTTGTCTAAAAAAAAGTACTCAATTAAACATTCTTTCAATTTGAACCATTTTCCAAGAGAGATTTTCTTTTTAGATAATTAGTTGACGAATATATATATACAAGTGTGTGACCGTAATACATGTTATGGTGACTAGAGGAGAAGAACTTAATGAACGCGAATTTTAGTTACAATTAAAGACAAAAGGTACCATCAACCAAATCACATGTTCACATACTACAGAGCAAAATGGGTCGCTAACAATTTGCTTGTAAAAAATTTGGATGTCCATGCTGATTCATTTTGGCATACTTATGTTATTTTTATGTATTTATTTATATTTAACATTACAAATTCTTTTTTGAAAAAATGTCCCCATTCTTACTATCATAACAAAAAATTCTATCACTTAAATATTTTCCCTTCCTCTTTTATATGGATTCATGTAACTTCTTAGAAATAGCATGTAACTCCATTGTAGTCAGAAGAGCCAACAATTTTAGTACTAAAGCATAATATTAATATTCTCAACCTTTTCTTGCAGCCTAGACACCAATTCAATCATGTTCACCTTCATTTTTTTTTTTTTTACTATTTATATAATATCACATGTCGTAACAGAGTCAAATTTCTAAGAATTGATTAACATTATTATTTTCTCATGCTTGATAAATTAATTTTATTTATTACTTTAAATTTACATGTTTTTAGATGTGATGTTTGTAATTATACTGACATTTTAAAAGGTTCCTCTTAAGTATGTCACTCGTAAAGTCAATAGTACTTGTTTTTATCGAGAAATTTTGCTCTAAACTCATTAAAACTAAATGCACATGAGCAAAGAGCACTTTTATTATCATATATTACCCACCGATTTTCCTATACTTTTACTTTTCTCTTGAGAAAGCTTTCAAAATATTATTTGAGAAAGAAGAACATTTTCATTTAAAAATGAATGAATTTAATGTGCTTAAACTCAATTTTGGTATGATATATTAGATTTTTAGCCTCTATCAAAAATTCAATAAACTGATTTCAATGAGTGTTTAACTAAAAATACACTTTTAATAATATTATTTAGATTTTTGTATCATAAATATGATCAAATAAGGTTTATTCTTCTCGATAAACTCGGTGTAGATAGACCCTATGATTGACAAGGCTAGCAAGAGATTTTTTCTATGATCTAAAAAAGTTGAATCCTTTCCCCCTTAGAGAGAGTAGAAAGCTATCATGAACAAAGAGAAAATGTTGGGATTTAATAACTTAAAATAATTTGAATATGGAATTTAAAATTAGATAAAATCTAATCCTAATCACTCTACTACGAAGAATTATCCAAAATACTCACCTGCACGGGGCCTTTGCTTCAGAGAGGATAGATTATAAAAGGAAGTTCTAAATGGGGTGTTCTCTGGATTGATCATCACTCCACATTGTTGGACGCCACATTGTTGTCAATGCTTCGGCGTCCAACAATCATATAAGAGGAGTGAAGCGGTGAGGTTTGGAATATTATTCAACTTTTATTTCCGCAGCAATTTGACCCCTCATGGTAAGACCTTTGTCAACTATTATTTTGAGCCTGTTTTGATCATGTTCGATAGTTGCATTTTTTTCCTTTTTTTTTTTTTCTGATAGATTAAGGCTAGTCTTTGTTAAAATCAGTACTTGCACTTTTGACAAATCTGTAAAAAACATATACAACGATGTAATTGTGTGATGCACATAGTTTATCAATCAAGTGGCTAGACAAGTAACACGCATGGTTTGGTGGTGCAAGGACAAGTAGCACGTATGGTTTGTTTGATACATACATAGTTTCTCTACAATGAAATAATGTTGATCATATGTTTTGTGATATGCATAGTTTATCAATCAAGTGGCTAGACAAGTAACAAAGTGATTAGGAATGAAATATTAATTACAAACTCACAAAACATAGGATTGACATTATTTCATTGTAGAGAAACTATGTATGTATCAAACAAACCATACGTGCTATTTGTCCTCACACCACCAAACCATGTGTGTTACTTGTCTAGCCACTTGATTGATAAACTATGCGTATCACACAATTACATCGTTGTATATGTTTTTTTTTTTTTTATAGATTTACCAAAAGTGCAAGCAATAATTTTAACAAAAACTAGCCTTAATCTATCAAAAAAAAAGGAAAAATAAATGCAATCGTCAATCTATTGAATATGATCAAAACAGGGCTGAAATAATAGTTGACAAAGATCTTACCATGAGGGGTTGGCTTGCTGCGGAAATAAAAGTTGAATAATATTCCAGACCTCACCGCTTCACTCCTCTGGCATGATTGTTGGACGTCGAAGCAATGACGACAGTGTGGAGCGATGGTCAATCCAAAGAACACCCCATTCAGAACCTCCCTTTTACAATCTATCCTCTCTGAAGCAAGGCCTCGTGCAAGTGAGTATTTTGGATAACTCTTCGTAATATAATGATTGGGATTAGATTTTATCTAATTCTAAATTCCATATTCAAATTATTTTAAGTTACCTAATTCCAACACTTTCTTTTTGTTCATAATAGCTTTCTACTCTCTCTAAGGGGGAAAGGATTCAACTTTTTCAAATCATAGAAAAAATCTCTCTCTAGCCTTGTCGATCATAGGGTCTATCTCCACCGGATTTATCGAAAAGAATAAACCTGCTTTGATCGCATTTATAATATAAAAATCTAAATGATATTATTAAAAGTATATTTTTAGTTAAACACTCATTGAAATCAATTTATTGAATTTTTGATAGAGGCTAAAAATCTAATATATCATACCAAAATTGACTTTAAGCACATTAAATTCATTCATTTTTAAATGAAAATGTTCTTCTTTCTCAAATAATATTTTGAAAGCTTTCTCAAGAGAAAAGTAAAAGTATAGGAAAATCGGTGGGTAATATATGATAATAAAAGTGCTCTTTGCTCATTAAGTGCATTTAGTTTTAATGAGTTTAGAGCAAAATTTCTCGGTAAAAACAAGTACTATTGACTTTACGAGTGACATATTTAAGAGGAACCTTTTAAAATGTCAGTATAATTACAAACATCACATCTAAAAACATGTAAATTTAAAATAATAAATAAAATTAATTTGTCGAGCATGAGAAAATAATAATGTTAATCAATTCTTAGAAATTTGACTCTATTACGACATGTGATATTATATAAATAGAAAAAAAAAATGAAGGTGAACATGATTGAATTGGTGTCTAGCCTGCAAGAAAAGATTGAGAATATTAACATCTTTGCTTTAGTTCTAAAATTGTTGGCTCTTCTGACTATTATGGAGTTACATGCTAATTCTAAGAAGTTACACGCATCCAAATTGTCGCAACCTAATTTTCATGTGCACCATCTAAGATTAGGCCAATGGACTACTAAGTCTAACTTAGCTCACGCTCTCCCAAACTCATACCAACTTGCGACTTTGGTTCAAATATCTAGTATGCAAAAGGAAGTCGCCACTAATCAGTTTACGGTAGGTCGATTAGACACCTAAGTAAATAACGGGAGAATTAATTTTTTTCTACGGACTAGAAACTTTGGGTACGGGGACTTGGTTACACTAGACTTGTTTAATGCCCTTGCGGTACCTTTCTCTTTTTATTTCGAAAAAATGTTTTGCAAGTAGCTTGAATTAATTTTAATTCAATGCGAGGTGATCATGCGGGTGCGTATACCACCAATTTAATACTCAAGAAAGCAAATAATAAAATGCAAAATCATCTCATAACAATGAAAGCATCTACATTATTAGAAAAAAATTCACATCATCAGTCCTAGATATGCTTTCTAATTAACACGCAATCACTCAATTTTTTGGATTTTCACTTATTTAATGAGAATCATGCTTTATGCAATGTGTGCTACTAATCTAACATAAAATTATATGGCATGGCAATATGACCTAAACTATATGACATAAATAAAATGCAGTCTATCATTAAGAATAAAATTGATTAATTCTAAGGCAATTTTTGGTATTTTCCATAAAATTCGAAATTAGAAAAATGCGAAAATTATCTACCTAGATTAAGATATCATCCAATTTGTATTAGGAATTAGGTTAAGTCAAATCCTAATTTAAACTAGAACATTATCTTAACTTGGCAATCTCTAACCTAAGATGCAATCTATCTAAAAAATCTATCTAAACTTAAAGTTAAACATGCAATTTTATTCTAATATGCAATGACGTGCAAAGAATGCCCTAATTCCACATGACATATGCATGATAATTTTGGTATTTTTTTAATAAAAAATTCGAAAATTTAAAATTGTTAAATAATTAAACATGCAATTTTAAAAAAACTAACATGAATGCTTTATTTGGATTTTTATTTTCTCAAAAAATTGAAATAGATAAATTCCCTATGCAAAATAACCCTAAAACAATAAACCTAATCTAACTCAAAAATTTTGGATTTTCTTTTATGAAAACAAAATCGACTCAAACAATACAACAACACATCCATCATGATAAGATTGATATCCATAAATTGACGTATCCGGATTGGCCAATTTTAAAGAAAATTGCGAATCGAATCTCGAATGTGAGATCGGATTGGCGATTTTTTGTACGATTATGAGTCGGATTTCAAACGCAAAAATCAGACTGTCAATGCTACTCAAATTGCGAATATCAGTTGAGGATTTCAATTATGCATCAAGAGATATCAAATAAGGAAACAGATTTTTTGGAAATTAAATTTTTTTTACCTATTCTGAATATTGGCTTTCAAATTTGGACTTCGAATGGCTAGTGATGTTCAGCGAGGCTCGGGTCTTTGCGACTCTCTCGGACGGACCGGATGGTTTGGCATCGGTGCCTCGCTGGAAAACCTGCAGAAAAGAAATCTTCGGCAATTGTGTTCTTCGTGGACGTCTCCTTCTTCGGATGGGTTCTTCTCTTTTGGTACCGAGCGGCGAGCACTACGATCAACCGAGGGCTGTTCTCGTCTTGGGTGCCGTCTTTCTTTTTGTGCGGGCGTTGGCTTCTTCGCCAAGGGAATCTCCACCGCTTCGGCACATCACTCCCCAACTTTTCTCCAATTTTTCCACCAATTGGATTGAGGTGCTTTAGTGAAGTTCTCCACAAATCTATGCACGTCCTCCTGCTGCTGTGTCGACAGAATATGGTCTTAAATTTAGCCCAGAATTTTCAAGGGATTCGTGTAGGCATTCGGAGTGTGCTGCCTGTGTTGGTGTGCTTTCTGCTTGGATTCTCTTTACAAATTCTCTCCCTTTGACTTGATGAAACTTGGGACGTCGTGGAACGCTCGCCGAGTAACCGGCACGTCAACGTAGACAGCGGCAGAGAGGGCTGCAACTCTGGTGTCCGATGCTGAGACGTGTCATGGCACGTTTGCAGTGGGGTCGCCGTCAAGGGGCAGCAGCGGCATCGTGGGTCAGAGCTCGCCGGAGGAAGGGAGACGGACCTCGTCGGATCATCGTTGAGCAGCGCGTCAAGAGTGAATGGCGACGAGTTCGGATTCAGTGGTGCGGCTAAGTCGGGCGGCCTGGGTCTTCGCGGGTCAGCAGGCGGGCATGGAGCGGCGGTGGTGCTCGGAGGCTCGGCTGCTGGCGCTGGGTTGCAGGCAGCAGCGTTGCGCAGGGGATCGGCCACGGCGCAGCAGGGCGAGACGAAGAAGATGAACAGCTCCTTTCTTCTCTCTTTTTTTTTTTTTTTCTTTTTTCTTTCTGCATCACATGTCGCACGACTCCTCTCTCCGTCTCTTCTCTCTGCTGCAAGAACCAAGAAGAAGCCCCCCTTCACGATCGAAAGAAAAAGGGTTTTTTTCTTTTTTTGTATTGAACCTTTCGACCTAGAAACAGTGAGAAAAACCCCCTTTTACCTCATGAATTGTGGCTGTATGTTTCTATTCTGTGGCCTCCCTAAAATCCTAGGCAAACAACCCTTTTATAGGCCGAGGCTTAGGGTTTTATTTTCTTCTACAAACCAATACGTACGAAGATTTTTTCCAAATGTAATATTTCTTTTTATTTTCCACATTTCTTATAGATTTCCTTTACAATAATGAATATTCTCCACTGATTTTTCAAAATTGCAATAGGATTTTTTTTTCAAATTTGAAATCTCACAGAGATGAGTTCGTAATATATCCTCGAGGATACAGGCTTGGGTCGATTTGCTCTCTTCGTGAACTTAGACCAACTCATCAAATTAAAGTTCTGAACCATCAAGTCGAACCCATCTGTCGCCGGTCCAATGCAAATGCAATAATAATAAATAAATGCATCAAAAGTTATATGCTATGCAATTAATTATTTTTTCAGGGTTAAAATTAACCCATAATTTTCTATACAATAAATAAAAGACTGGATCGTCAAAATTTAGGTGTCAACACAAATAAAAGAGGAAGGGAAAATATTTAAGCAATATAATTTTTTGTTATGATAATAAGAATGGGGACATTTTTTCAAAAAAGGATTTGTAATGTTAAATATAAATAAATATATAAAAATAACATAAGTATGCCAAAATGAATTGGCATGGACATCCAAATTTTTTACAAGCAAATTGTTGGCGACCCATTTTGCTCCGTAGTATGCGTGATTTGGTTGACGGTACCTTTTGTCTTTAATTGTACATAAAATTTGGGTTCATTAAGTTCTTCTCCTCTAGTCACCACAATATGTATTACGGTCACACTCTTGAATATATGTATGAATGTGTGTGTATATATATATATATATCTCCCTTGGAAAATGGTTCAAACGGAAGGAAAGTTTAATTGAGTACTTTTTTTATAGACAAATAAATCGCCTCATTGTTAGGAGTGCTAAGTTTAGAAAAGTACTAAGTCAAATGAAAATATATAGAAAAATATCTATACAACCAGGTTAAAGAACACACTAATATAGAGAAACTATTCTTAAATATAGTTATCGTCCTATATAAGAACAAATATTTGAGAGGCCGTGAATGGTAATGTGAAACGAAGAATAGCGTCAATTAATAATGAAGAGTTTTCTAGTTGAATACCTCAACTATTGTAATATGAGTACTTTGTAATTGATGTAGTGAATTTCCAAGCTATTAAAAATAGTTAATCAATTGAATTCTTGAAAAACTTATTGGTAAAATACAAAATAAATAGATTAGGATCAAGCAATCAGGTAGACTTATCTATTGAATAATTAATTAATTGAAATATGTGAATGTAGCGTAGAAACAAGTTGTAGAATGTGAAAGCATGGGAATGCGAAATGTGGAAATCTTATTCCTTATCATCTTACAATTTTTCGTGTAGAGAATTTTGTAATTTTCATGTGAAAATCATTCTTTTAACTTTCTTGCACTTAGCAAGCCATAAAGCCACTAGTTACTCAAGGTTAAAAAAAATTGAAGCATAAATTCTAAAGCTTTTATAATAATGCACTTGAATCCTAAAATTTTCGTAATTTAGGTTCTCTTATTAGAAAAATTTTCTAGTCCAATATATTTTTTTTTTTTTTCTGATTTTGTTTCCTCAATGAGTTTCTAAGCATATGAAGGCAACCACAATAGAAATGCGTTTAACATGACATTATTTTTGCAACTTAGATTTTTTTAAATGATTTTATTACATTTTTTATTTTATTTTTCTTCTTCATGTTCTTCCTTTAGTTGGTTGCTGGCCTCAGGCATAGCTAGTGATCGATGAGACCGAACCTCAATATGGCTGAGCAAGGCTAGGCTACCAAGCCATCGGCAAGGCCAAGCTAGCCAAGCCACAAGCAAGGCTTGACCTCGCCAGGCCACCATGAGGTTGGCCTTGCCTTGGTCAAGTGATGCCAACCTTATGGTGGCCCGATAAGGCCAAGCTTGCCCAATCACTAGAGAGGCTCAAGCCGTCAACGATTCAGTGAGGTCGTTGGCTATAGCCAAGGTCGACGACTGGCTAAAGGAAGAAGTGGAAAAGGAAAAGAAGAAAAAAAGGAAGGAAAAGAAAAAAGAAAAGGCTTGATTCTAGAGTTGTTTTAGGGAACAAAGAAATAACTTTTTTTTTACTTCTTGATTTTGTTTCAAATCAATTTCCAAGAACAAAAAAGTTATTAGATAGATTTTTGTTCAGTTTTTATTTCGGGAAATAAAATAATAGAATTAGATACTGTTTAGCACATTACCAAACAAGTCATTATTGACTAGATTGGTCCTTGTATACATCATTGTCTAGTATTGAAGGAGAATATTACGTGGGCAAATCAAGGGAATGGCTGGGCAGGAGAGAATTCAAACCACCACGTCAGCAGTTGAGTTGGCATGTATTTATTTACTTACATCTATTCAGAAATTGACATGTGTTCACATTGCCACTTCAGCAGCTGACGTAGAATCAAGTAAAAATTTCACTTTTTTCTTTCTTTGTCTCTTACGTTCTCCTCCATCAGCCTGAGTTTTCTCTGCTTCTTCTCCTCCATCACTCAAGGTTGCAAGCTTCACTTGTCCATGGCTTGTGAGGTGGCTCAGCTTGGACGATGAGGACGCAGTGCAGGTGACTCCATTAGTGGTGACAGCGAAGGAAGGTCTGTAAATCCAACAGAGCAAAGAAGCTTCGGTTGTCAGAATCGTTCATCCATAGACGAGTTTCGGAGCTCGCTGTCAAGGCTGGCGACCATGGACGATCTACGGTCGCCAAATCTATGAATAAGGTGCCTCGTGAGCCATGGACAAGCCAACTTGCGGCCATGGATGATGGAGGACCCCTTCCAGAGTTGCTCGCGATCGGCTGGAGCAACCCTTCCAGCTCCATCTTTTTCTATTTTTTCTCCAACCTCTAGATCTAGCATCGCGACCCTCGTCCATGGTGTCGTCACCTTCGCTGACATTGCTCTCCAAATCATTAGATCTGGCCATCCATGGCCGAATGTGTTCAGGGATTGTGTCGCTTGTCCATGGGCATAATAGGCATTGAGCAACGTTGGAAGGGGAGGCTCGACTTAGACGTGCAGGATGCGGCGCTCGCGACCTCACTAGTGGCCATGGCGACGGTGGTGCTGCAAACTTCAACGGAGCAAGAACTTCCTCCATTGCCAAACAGTTTTTGGACAAATTTCTATTTTCTTATTTAATTTCATGACAGCATTATACGTGTGTGGACAATGAGCATGATAAAAATTTGATTTTTCACGAAAATTAAGCGGATATAAAGCTCTTTGAAAAGTTTTTCATTTTTTTTTTACAGTAAAATATATAAAACAATAATTTCAGAAGATTAATCTGTCGTATTTTAGGTAATCCAAATTACACAAAAAGGAAATTGGTCAGAGAAACCATGCTCGGCACGGAGAGATGGTCCGAATAAAAATAAGTACTGGTTAGAATAACAAGAAATAACCGATGCACCTAATGGATTAAGATCATCTGTCAATTAAAAATCGACATTTGCTGGAATCTCACCTAATGATAATGACATTTTAACTTTGTGTCTTGTCTAAAAAAAAAAAAAAAAACTTTGTGTCGTTATTCGATTCTCGAGTTCGAAGCTCCCAGTCAGCAGTATTTTGGTCCGGCTCTGTTCCACAGCTTACTCTGCTGAAGAATACCAAGATGGGAATTCTGCAGAGTATCTCTCAGGTAAGAAAGTCATGAATTTCTGCAGCTCGAAAAGTCTAAGAGTAGGTAACTCAAAAAAGATGACTGCAATACTGATTGGAAGACCATCGTATTACTTAGGGGTGAGCGGTTCTAGATTCCTTATAGGTTCCACATAAAACTTGGAACCTACCATCGAGTATAGATTCATCATTTTTTGAAACTTGGAATCTATCTATTAAAATCAAGATCTGGCGAGGGTCGAGAAGGCGAGGTTGTCGGGTGGCGGTGGATGTTGCGACAAGGAAGGATAGGTGGTGACACCAGAGACAATGTTGCTGCAGGGGTTTCAACATCTGACTCTCACAGAAGCATCGTCTTGGTGAGGGTGAGCCTCGCCAGCTCGAGGCCGTCTCCTCGCGCCGAGTTGGTAGGGCTCGCCCTTACCGGCCATGGGTGAGGCTCGACCCTCCCCAAATCCAGCAAGGGTGAGCCTCGCCGCTCAGGCCTCTAGGGCGGCCTCGTGTCGGGCAAGCGAGGCCGTCCTCGTAGCCACTAGCGAGGTGGCCGGCGAGGTCGCCAAGGTCCGGCGATCGGTTGGAGGAAGAAGAGGAGAAGAAAAAAAGAAAATAATAATAATAAAACATTTAAAAATTCAAAAACATTCAAAAATATTAAAATATTATTTAAAGTTGTCAACGTCAATGCTGATCAAGCCATGTTAGCCAACTGGTGTCTAGTCAGCAAAATCTAGCCAAAATTGACCGGAAATGATTGAATTGGTAGAACATAAAAGGGTTTATGACTAAATCGACACAAAAAAAAAAGGGTTTAGGACTAAATCAGCACCAAAAAAAAATGTTTAAGACTTTTTTGGGACTTTTCCTAATGTTTCTAAGTCATATGGTTGTTGGACCATAAATTTTGCGCAAGAAAAATAAAAAAATAGATACATAAATGTTTTGTACACCTCGAAGAGGAGGGATGGAGTTATCGCGCCCATTTCAAATTGGATCCATTATCACCAATTACAAAATAAATTACATATTTATCACTTGAAAGTTAAGATGTGTAGAAATTCGATTGCATAATTATCTTTAAGTAGATCATATGATTGCAAGCAGTTGAAAATTTTCTCACCCTAACAATGATATGACTACAAAAAATTTTCTGTGTGTATCGCCTTACAAAAGCGAATTGTGTCGTTTAGAGTAAGTTCGACAACAGCTCCTAAGCTGACACTTGGTAAGAGTATACGGTCCTGCAGTTGGATTCATTGAATTTGTTTGTGTACTAACCAAAAGGATTTTCTTTAATATTTTTAAAATAATATTGTTTGTTTTTTCATCTAGATGCAGTTATAGAATTCCTTTTATTTCAGAGAGTATTTTTTAATGAAATTCGGTATCAGAAAATTTGGATTAATTTGATTTGACGCTTTTGTTGTTCTTTTTAGTTTCTTAAATTTATTATCACAATTTTGAGTCCACACATAGTTTGTGCTTGCTATTATACTAGGAAATGTTCCCGTCCTCTGTTGTGGGACCGCAAACAATCAAAGCCACTGTATGGATAACGAGGTTTCATCGTTTACTCATAACTTTGATTTTTATAGTACTTTTGATAAATATTTTTTTAAACAACAAGAATGTTGGCTAAATTATCATTTGTTTTGGCTTATAAAATAATAATAAAAAAAACAACATACGTGAAATCAATAAAGTTCTCATTAAATCATGATCAATGATCGATTACAAAGAAATTAGTATTATAACATTCAATGAGAAGATCAAAGTGGCGACCTTTTTCTCTAAGGTACGATAATTTAATTATTTCGAATTTGGTTATAAGTAAACTATAAGTGCTTGTCTTCTCCATTGGTTTAAACTAAATGTTAATTAGAGACAATTATTTTCTTGTTGATGCAGATACAGCATCAAAGCATTGTGTTAGGGCTCTCAAGGATACAAATCGAGCATTTACCAATAACTCAGTCTAACGACCATCAACATTTACATTTTTCATTGATCTTGTATTCACAACTCATAATTCGCACAATTGTCATGGTGGACATTACATTTGCCCTTGTCCAATGCCACCACCTCCATGTCAATATCTCATTGCCTTAGGTTGCGATAGTGCTATTAAGTTAGCCAACAACTCCCACAAATGAGAGGAGGAGTAGGATTATCATTGGGCGGCGACCGGGTTTTGTGCTCCTTCCGGTCAGTGCAACAACATTGTTGATAAAAAAAATAATAGCGCTTGCCACCGTCGGATCTCATCGCATATCATGACTGCATGAACCAATAAATAATGAAATTAAATTATCTATTGATAAAAATGGCACAGCACCAAAAAGAAAAAAAGAATTGCATAAATATTTATGGAAAGACAATAAAATATCTCCAGATTTGAAATTGCTTTTGGAAAGATGTTTTAGTATCCAAAACATCTAGAATGTAATATTGAAAAAGGTCAGGGATAAAGTAAAAAAAAAAAAAAATTACGCATTTGGTATTTGAAAAAAATAATTGAGATATCATAAAAATAGGAGGAGTTCACATGTTATCACTTTGATCAATCATCAATTGCCGAGGGTTATCAATTTCCTCGTTTTTTCTCCTAAAAAGAATATATTCTCATAAAATTTATCTTGTGGAAATTGTTTAGCTGGATAGACACTGAAATTCAATCTGTCCAATCTAGACGATAATCCATATTCTAGTGAAACTAGAGATCGCCAGCTTCTCCACTCTGCGTTCGGAAAAATCTCAGAACAGATTCTCCTTCAAAGTCTTTGCCTTTAAATATGAATAATTCAGCATTAAGACTTTGCACTCTTCTTCTCCACTCTGTAGTTCTCATCTAGCTTTGTCTTTGCAGCTCGTATACTTTTGCAGTTCCCATGGCGATCGTCATCAAGTTCTCGCTTGTCCTCTCCCTCGTGGTCCTCGTGCTGCTGCCGCCGCCATGCCGACCCCTAGAGGTCTCGAACTACCAAGGCACAGAAGATTCGCCCGAGTTGACTGTTGCCCGGCTAGACAAGAGAATCATTGAAGAAGATAGGACCAGCTTCAACATGACAAGGTTGGGCAGAGCCACAATCGAGCCCGAACAAGAGTTCCTGCCCGAGCCCGAACCCGAGCCCCTACCCCTGCCCGAGCCTGAACCTGAGCCCCTACCCCTGCCCGAGCCTGAACCCGAGCCCGAACCTGAGCCCCTACCCCTGCCTGAGCCTGAACCCGAGCCCGAGCCTGTCCCTGGCATGAAACCAAACCCTGCAATCATAATGCCGATCCCAACGCCCGAAAATACCGCCGGAAATACGACGTCCTCGGCCATCAGGTCTCACCCGTTGCTCAGTTCGGTTTGTTTGTTCCTCTCTTTTCCTTGGTTGGTTGTCTAGAATCCTAGATTGAATAGAACCCTTAAGAAAGTACAAGTTAGGGTTGGTCGTTGTGTCGTATTGATTTTTCTTGTAAATACTGAAATAAATTTCGGATTCTTAATTATTTGGTTTCCCCTGCAGTCCTGTTTTGCGTTTTCTTGCGAGTAGATTTCTGTGACAAATGCTCATGATCTTTTTAGCGGTCAGTAATAACTCATGCATGGATTGGGTATATATATTCTCTTGTTTAGGACTATCGCAAAAGAAAATCGAAGATGATCAATCCGGTGCTCGGATTGTATTATTTCGTCCTTTACTAGTTTGTTCTATTTTGATGGTTGATTTCATGAGGCTCGTGAAGGCCGATTTTAGGTGGATGATTCTACCATTTTATATTTTATATTTTTATCTTGGTGGTAGGTTTCCAATAAACAATTTTATAATGTAAAAAAAAAAAAAAACGATTTGTGGATAATTAGCAATGCTTTTATGAAATTATCAACTTATCTCTTATCATCTACCTTAAATTATCAATTCTTAATATGCATTTACCAATCTTTATATGAGTGTATTACCAATTCGATTCTTCTGGGTCATCAAATTTGAGTTAGTATTTTTTTTCTTAATTTACTTAAGTTTTGTCATCATTGATCAACTTTTATTTCGCCTTCTACTAAACACCTCATATTTATTGATTCTTACGTGTGAATTATCAATTTTTCTCCTATCGAAGGACTAAGTGTAGTTCACCAGCTGTCGTCTAAGTTGATGACCAACGTGTCAATATTTCTATTAAGTTACCATTTTTATTTACCTTACTAGCAACCATTTCCCAACTCTTTTCAGAAATTACAAAATTTGATTGGAGTAATTCCTCTTTGATTAAATTACTAACTTACTAAGCGATGTTTATTGATGGCGTTAAGTTACCAACTTCTCTCATCTCATATAAAATATAATTATTTTTATCTTTCACAAACTTTTGTTTACCTTTCTTACCAGCAAGTCGAGATTATTAATCCTTATTTGAGTGACTTACTAACTCTTTTCCGATTAAATTACCCACTAGTGTTGGGTTCCAAGGCCAATGATTATTTGTTTTCTTTTTAAATGTGCGAACTTTCCGATTGGGTTACCACTTTTACATGATTTACTTGACATCTTTTTAAGTAAACCAATTCATTTGACTGTATTTAGATTCTACCAATTTTTCTCCTACTTGACACTTATCAACACTTAATTAAAAATTACCCCCATGGAAAAAATCTGTTTTTCTTTACCGAACAATAAAATTTTGCCACGTAAAGTGAGGATTGAACCCCTATTACTTAGCCAAAAGGATATAAATGGGAAAAATCCCAACGGAGGGAGACGAAGTAATTTATGCGAATATAGGATGAGGGTGGGAAAATGACTGAAATCATGTACAACATGATAGGACTTTTTGAGTCCTCACTAATCTCTCATAAAGCAATTCCTCTATCTCACGCACATCAAGTCTTAACACGAGCCGAAATTGATTCTCTTGGGGACAACCTTGGAGAAAAAGAAAGATTGATGAGTGTAATCCGTTCTTTGATCAAGTCTACTTTGCGCCAGAACAACCTTGACCTCCTCAATTGCATTCTTTGTACATCTAATTTCACTGTCCACGTGATCCCCTCTTCGTCTCAAAACAAAGTTACCTCCATAACTCGCAGCGTCGGCGATTCCATGGTAGAGATTACATTCATGCTCGAACATTTCTGCTGTCATTCATCTGCCGATGTTTCAATCTATGTAGAGCCCGACTTGTGGAAACATGAATCATGTGACTAGGGCCATCACGTTACATCCTGTCTTCTCTTTCGCTAGAATTAATTGTTAACTCGATACAAAGAAGATGAAGTCGCAAAACCAGTCTTGTCTCCAGGAGTTTGCTTCGACTATTTCTTTTTGACCCAGAGATTTTCGCAACTCCATGATGGAGATCAAATTCGAACTCGCCCTTTCCTGCGTGATTCTCATGTTGTTGTCTGATCCTTCTAGAGCTTGGCTCGCGAGATTGCCGAGTCCATGGATAAGAACATCAGCCAACAGCGGCAGCAACAACCGTCGACGATGCCTCCTCCTCTTTCCAAGCAAGAAATATTGGCATGCCGGTGAAGAAACTGAGTGGCGGTGGAGGTGTGCGTGGCGGTGGGGGTGGGTTGGTCGTTCTGGTAGCAGTGGTAGTGGTTGCACAGGTGGTGGTGGTAACGGCGGGAGAAAAAGGGGGAAAAAATCTAGTAAAATAAGATATTTTTAAAAAATTGTCCACTTAATATCAACCAAATGGCGAGTGCCAATTGGTATCCACATGAATGTCAACCGATCAAATTTGATCAGATGGACTGAATTTGCATAATTGCAAAGGATTTAAGATTCAATGGTCCAAAAAAAATTAAGATTAAATTAGCACAATTATAATAGATTCAGATTTTTTTTTTTTAGTAATTTTCCCTATGAAATTTGATACAAAAGAATTTGGAATTAATTTGGATGCTCTGGTTATTCTTTTTAGTTTCTTGAATTTATTATCACAATTTTCTGCTTGCTATTATACTAGGAAACATACCTGAGCTATGTCGGGGGGCCATTAACAATCAAAGTGACTATATAGATAAACGATATTTCGTCTTTTATGAAAACTTTGATTTTTCTAGTACTTTTGATACTTTAAAAAAAAAATAGCAAAAAGATTGGCTAAATTATCATGTTTTCCAGCTTACAAAGTGAGAAAATAACACATACGGTGTCATTAAATCGTCATTAATGATCGATTATAGAGGAATTAGTAATCTAACATTCGATGATAACATTGAAGTGACAACCTTTTTCTCTAAGGTACAATAACTTAATTATTTCGAATTTGATCTTAAGTAAACTGTAAGTACTTTTCTTGGTGATGTAAATACACTGTCAAAGTATTGTGTGGTGGCTCTCAAAGATACAAATTGATCATATACCTATAGCTCAGTCTAATAACCATCAATAGTTACTCTTTTTTCATCGACCTTGTATTCGCATCTCATAACTCGCGCAATTCTCATGGCGGACATTACATTCGCCCTTGTCCTATGCCGCTACCTCTTTGTCAATCTCTCAATGCCTTGGGTGATGATAGTGCTATTAAGTTAGCCAACAATTATCGCGAATGAGCAGAGGAGGAGTAGGATCGTCACCAGGTGGTGGTAGGGTTTGCTGCTACTTCCGGTTAGTGCAACGACATCGTTAACCCTATCGTTGACTGGTCTTCATTGCTTTGCCCGAATCTATCCTAGTAAAGCCAGACCATGCCCGAAAATAATAGCGTTCCTCGGTCATCGGATCTCATCAATTCATACGATGAAAAAAATCGTATGTTACGATTGCGTGAACCGATAAATAATGAAAAGAAATTATCCATCGATAAAAGTGGCACGATATGAAAAAATCGCATAAATATTTATGGAAAGACAAAATAAAATATTTCCAGATTTGAAATTGCTTTTGGAAAGATGTTGTAGCATTTAAAACACCCAGAGTGTAATGTTGAGAAAGCGAGGGATAAAATTGAAAAACAAATTTACGTATTTGGTATTTGAAAAAAATAATTGAGGTATCATAAAAAAAGGAAAAGCTCACGTGTCATCACTTTGACCAATTATCAAGTGCCAAGCGTTATCAATTTCCTCAGTTTTTCTTCCCAAAAAGAACATATTAAAACTTATCTTGTGGAAATTGTTTAGCTAGATAGACACTAAAATTCAATCTTTCCAATCTATATGAATCCTTATTCTAGCGAAACTAGAGATCACCAACTTCTCCACCTTGCGTTCGGAAAAATCTCATAATAGATTCTCCTTCCAAGCCTTCGCCTTTAAATACGAATAATTCACCATCAAGATATTGCACTCGTCTTCTCCATATCGTAGTTCTCTCGTCTAACTTTGTCTTCGCAGCTCGTAATCTTTTGCAGTTCTCATGGCGGTCGTCATCAAGTTCGCGCTCCTGTCCCTTGCAGTCCTCCTGCTGCTGCTGCCGTGCCAATCCCTGGAGGTCCCGAACTACCAAGGCGCCGAAGATTGGCCCGAATTAACCATCGCCGCCCGACGACACCAGAGAATCATAGAAGAAGAAGAAGATAGGACCGGCTTCAACATGAGGAGGTTAGGCGGACCCGTCACCGAACCCGAACCCGAACCCGAACCCATCCCTATCACCAAACCGGAGTTGGAACCGGAACCCATCACCGAACCCCAATCCCAGACCCGGACCTGTCCCTTGTGTGAAGGACGGCTTCCGCTGCCATCAGGCCTTAGCAATCGCTCGGTTCGTTCGTATGCTCTTCGCCTGAGGTGGAGGATGTAGAATCCTAGATTGAATAGAATCCACAGGAAAGAACAAGTTAGGGTTGGTTATAGTGTCACAATTTATTTTTTCTTATAACTTCTGAATTAATTTGGATTCTTGGTTATTTGGTTCCCTTTATTTTCATGTAGTCTTGTTTTGTGTTTCTTGAATGCCATAACTTTTTTTTTCTTTGACCAAGGGAGTTTCATAACTTCTAAAAAAGAACATTCATGTGGTATAGTGAGCTCTATACATAAATTTGAATTATCACATTCATGTGGGGTCATATGAAAGTTATGATACTTGTGATATTTTTTTCCCTATATATATAAGAAAATATTGGAAGTTCTTGGTTTGGCCTATCCCAAAAGAAAATTGAAGATGATCAATTTATGTGATTGGAAAGCAAATAGGAATCTGAACAAGAAGTATTCGGTTCTCGCAATGTATTATTTCGTCCTTTACCAGTTTGTTCTATTGTGGTGGTTGATTTCATGAGGCTCGTGAAGGCCGAATTTAAGAATGGTTCTACCATTCTTGAGCTGTAGGTTTTTGATAGAAATTTTTTAAATGTTAAAAAAAAAAAAAAAACCGATTTGTGGATAAATACTGATACTTTTATGAAATTATTAAACTTATATGGATTAGAATACAAGATCATCTCGGTCATCGACTTTAAGTCATTATTTGTTCCTTTAATTTAAATAAGTTTCGTTACGATTTATCAACTTTTATTTATGTTTCTATTAAACTCCTCATATTTATTAATAATTCTTACCTGCGACTTATCAAATTTTCTCCTAACAAATGACTAAGTAACACCCCCGTAGACCATTGTTTCCGGAATGCAAATCAAGCAGCAAATTGGGTGGCAAAGGCTCATTGAAATGACTCTTTTCCAAATTGACTGTCTAGCATTATGTTTTGATTTCAGACAATCTTCTTTAAATCTGCTTAGCAATGAAAGTACAGCTTTTTCCGACCCAAAAAATAAAATGGCATTCTTCGTACATATAACAACGTCACTATCCACACGATCGACACTCATCTTCCTCTCAAAAGTTCATATCGAAACAGAGTTTCCTCGATAAACTCACAGCGTCAGCGATTCCGTGGTGGAAATTACATTCATGCTCAATCTTTTCTGCTGACGTTTTAATCCATAGAGGGCCTGACCTGCGGAAACATGAATTATGGGGCTAGCGCCATTGCGTTGCATGTTGCATCATCCCGTCTTCTCTTCTGCTAGAATTACTTGCGTTCTCAATACAATGAAGATGTAGTAAAACCTTACTTGTCTCCAAGAGTTTGCTTCGACTATTTCTTCGTGACCCTGAGATTTTCGCAACTCAGCGGTGGAGATCAAGTTCGCGCTCACTCTTTCATCTGCAGTTCATCTGCTGCCATGCTAATCTCACGAGAGATTGGCTCTCAGTTACGCGAATTATGCGGGCAAAAAGCGTTGGACAAAAAGTCCAGCGTAAGAGAGGAGAAGCAGAATCGATGATCCTATGTTTTTCTGGCGCCGTTCATGGCTCGACATGGTGGTGATGATAATTCTTACAGTGTCACAACGATGTCGTCCTCGGCCATCGCATCTCAGTCTGCCGCTCGGTTCTATCGTTTGTTCCTCTCTTTTCCTTGGTTTAGCATTGCCTACGTCGTTCTGCTTGGGAAGTTCGGTCGTTCGCTTGAAGAAGGGTTTGCATAAGCATTCGAGTCAGAAACATGGAAGCAACATCCTCGACTATCGAAGTCCCAATGTTTCGCTGTACATTTTATTCTCTCTTTCCATCTGGCTTACTATTGTTCTGAATAGATAACGTCTCTTCAAGACGTCAAAATAAAAAATAAAATAAAAAGAGGACCAAAATGCTGTGGCAATATGAGATATTTCCAGTAGCGTTGGATCTATAGTTTCTCTGTACTAATCTGGGATTCTCATCAAATGTTTCTGGAACAAATAGCAAGTTCTTTTCAAAGTTATCGGATGCTCATTTAATTCTTTTGCTAAATAGACTGATTGAATTGAATTTTCCTCGATACCGTTCAGCATTCGTGCGAAACCCACTTTCAAAAATTATTGAATGCTCTAATTTCATTACTCCCAATCCTGATGATTTGTGATGATTTGGGATGGGTAAAGTTAATGGGGGACGAGTTCGGGTTCGGGATGCGGCCGACCATTACTCACGAATCCGTCCAGCTGCCATCCCTTTTTGCAAAGTGAAGAAAAAGCGTTGGCAAAACCAGTTACTCATTCACCATACTCCTGTTCTATTTCCTCAAGAATTGCATTTCACAAGAAGCATAGAAGCCAAATAGTAAAGCATAACACAGACTTACCAAAAAATGAGACAGAACAGCAAGAAATAGATGTTCCGCTATGATATATATGAACAAGCTAGGGATGCATACAATAATGCAGGACGAAAAGAAAGGATCAACGTATTGATAGAGAAGTATATCACAAGTAATGTTTAAATAAATACACAAGATGAAGTTGCTACATGACTTCATGCGAATAAGTAAAAACACTGCAGATCATCACACACCAGATGCCCTGCAAAGTCATTCAGATTCTGCTAGCTTAGCTCGAGAACCGCTTCCAGCTTGCCTGATCAGATTCGGAAGACATCCGTCTGGAATCGCTCATCGTATAACTGCCAGTGGCCATACCGCTCTGTATGGTAAACCGACCGAGGGATGTAGAAATTAGGCTTAATTATGTCCTGCAGATTCTTCAATTTGGATGTCGCATTCACGATATCACGACTAGTCAGGTTTGCACACCCCGACAGGTCCAAGTGCATAAGGTCGAGACAACTGTCGCAAATGGAGGTAAGACCTTTTGCTGTTAACTTGGAAAAGCGAATCTCAAGGTGCTCCAGTTGAGGCATGTACTTCCCTATAGCGGCAGCTTCTGAATCGCCTTCTTGCGGGCAAGCATTCAAATACTCAGCGGGGACTACACCCGCATGTTGGGAAGGATCTAACCAGTTCACCAGGTTCCTCTTCAAAACTTTAAGATTAGGACAGTTCCTCCCAATCAGAACCAAAGATTTATGAGACACCTCATGGCAATAGCTAATATCGAGCTCTCTAAGGCTGGCGCAACGGGATGCTATCCTGGCCATCGAGGCATCGGTGACACTTTGGCAGCTCTTGATTGAGAGAACCTTAAGATTCGGGCACCTGCAATTCGCCGGCGGCAGATAATCATCATCATCAACAAGACTCAAACTAAATCGAAAGTATCTTCTCAAAGCTGATTGCTGCAATGCTTTAGCATACGGCAAACAACACATACAACAGAAAGGACCAGTCCGCCAATGGAATGAAACGACGTCTTAGCAAGTTTTACCCTCCTAGCAAGTTCTACCCTCCTAAGACCCAATTAGGAAGCGAGAAATTTTCTTGCTCTTGCATCAATCTTCTCGGTCTGATGTTTAATTTCGCCACGGCAGATAGAATACAACTTTCGATTCAATCCCAATCCGATTGACACCATATTCAATGATGCGACGGCCGGCCATAGTGAGATTCCACACCATTCAAAGAAAGATGTCCACGCCAGAACAACGAAAAAACAACGGCAAATTCGACTCTGTTCCTGCCACAATTCCATGTACGCTTCTACAGAGACTCAGATAAAAGCAAGCTTCGAGCTCGCATCCTTTCAAGGCACGGCATGTCCCAATTCACCTCCGTTTCAAGTAATAAAAACGATAACTTTATTGAAATATGCAATCGAATCGGCGAACCTCTCGGCGACCAAGTCGAGGGAGCGATCGGAGCAATGGCGGGCGCGGATTGCGGCGAGGCCGCCGTCGCTCCAGCCGACGGCCGATCTGAGCATGGCGTCGACCCTCCGCTCGAACTCCGGCGACCACCAGCGGATCGACTCGCGGGACGACTCGAAGCGGGCCTCGAGGTCGAAGGCGGTGTGGAGGGAGGGGTCCGCGGAAGCGCGGAGCCACGACTTGCAGACGAGCATGGGCCCCGTCCAGAGCTGCTCCGCCGTGAGGCGGGCGAAGACGTTGGTGAGGCACTCGTGAGTCAGCTCGGCCCAGTCCGGGCTCGGCCCCGACTCGCCGGAGGAATCGGCCGGCGGCGGCGGCTGCGGCGGCTGTTGCTCGGGGGCGTCCATTGGGGGGGATCGAGGAGCGATGGTTGAGTGCGAAGAGGGGAAATGGATGATAAAACCGGTGGAGGCCGGCGGCGGTGGAGAATTAATTGCAGAATGGACCCTAGACTTTCGATATTTCGCAATTTGACCCGTGGACTTTACTGATATTACTTTAGAACCAAATAAAGCTCAAATAAATAAACGGACCGCACCACGACGATCAGTATGAAATTAGGTCGCCATCCGGTTAATTTCCAAAATAATAAATAATTAAATAATTAAATTTCAAAAATTAAATAAATAATTATAAAAATCCAATTTATGCCCATAATACTGAATTGGACACCGAGACGAGCCCGGAAAATTACCGAGACTCGTTCCATAAATCACAAAACCTTTCTATTTGCTAATGAATAAATCTAACCACCTAACATGCATCGGTAAGTCACTAATTAAATTATTCTAAACTAATCTAACCACCTAATTGCACTTAATTAAATCTAATCAACTATTAAGTATAATTAGCAAACTAAGAAGGCATTAGTGAGTAAAACTCACTTGGTAAAAGCGAAGATTGAATCACCGCAATGGCGACGCGACGGCGGCCGAAATTGGGCTTTCGACAACACCGCTGGGCTTGGACCGGGCCTTAAACTTGGCCCAACAAATCTCAACCCAACTGAGATTTATTCTTGCACTGGACTAGGCTTCACTTGACTGAACGGGCCTTGAATGGGCTGTCCTCACGGGCTGAACTTGCTGAATTGGGCCCAATGGAATTAATGGAGAGATGGGCTGAGCTGGGCTGACTTCTTGGGCTGACCTGAAGGAAGTTGGGCCAAAACTGAAATGCAGGAGCAGATGGGCTGAATACACGGCCCAAAGAAGCTGCTGGCCGTGGGCTGCTGGAATTGTCGAGCTGGGCCAGAGACACGTGTGGACAGCTTTGTCCGAATTGCAGGAGCTACTGTCTTTGTTGCTGGGTGGCTTCGGCTTCGCTGGAATTCAAGGGCCGAAGTTGTTGGCTCGAGAATTTCAATCGGGGCAGCGTTGGCGAGATGAAGACAATGCTACTGAAGGACTTCTCTCGGTTGGAATTATGTAGGACTTTGCTTCGTGGCAGCTGTTTCGTGAAGCCAAACTGAAGACGATGGGGGCAGTCAACAAGCCAAATCCTCCGCTGGAAGGTTGACAGGAGCTGAGGGGAAACTGACGATTGGCAACCTGCAGGAGCTTCGGTGGATCGTGGCCTCGCTTCGGTGGTGTCTTCGCTGGACGCACGAAGCGGTGAGGAGCTTCAGTCAACAAATGGCAAGCTGGGTCTTGCGGCCTTGACTGAACACGTGGGGCTTCTTCTCCCGTGGGCGTTGAGACGTAAGAAGGCCTGCAACAAACGATGGGAGCTCCGCTCGGTCTTCTTCTATGCCTTTCCTAAAAATGTCGAATGAATTGGGGGGAAATGGTGGAGAAGTAGTTCACGGCAATATGATGGAGAGGATGAGGGAGAGGTGGGGCCTTGGCTTGATATTTTGCAAAAATATCATCCAAGAATCAATCTTTACTTATGTAAAAATACTTGGCCTTGATAGCCATCAAAATGCCTCATATAACCTCCCAAGTGGTCCATTCTTGCTAGGGTGTGGGGATGTTGCGAATTTCTCAAGGTCTTGCTTCAATTGCTCTTCTATTATCTCTTGATTCATTTTAAATTGGCCACCATAATTTCAATCGATGTCTCAATGCTCAAATTGCTATTTTTCCTCATCCAATAACCCATCTTGCATCTCAATTTTACGACTGAAAACCATCTCCGGCATTTTCTGCACTAAAACAACCCGGCGACGACTTTTTCCCAAAAAGTGTCGGATGTCAAAAAAATCTTCTGAGACTAAGTTGATACTCCTAAAATTTGTTGTGACATAACAGAAACTCCAATTTTTGAAATCGAACTTGAATTCGCGGTTAATTTCAACTTGGCGTGTTTTTAGCGTAACCTATACTACCGGGTAGTTTTCAGAACTTTTAGGGCAAATGACCCGTGATCAATTTTCTTCGAGCCACTATGAGCCCACTCGACTCATTAGTGACTCTCGATTGTCGTGAAAATCTTGAGAATCCAAATGCAAACACGGGGTACCAAAACAATAAGAAAATCAATCTAGGGCCGGTCAACGAAAATTTTCTAATTTAGTGGGGTCACCCACGATTAGCCACACATCTCTATTGAACTAGTCTATCTTTGATTTCAAATCAATTTTTAACTGTGCCGTAATGACCTCTAAAGATGGACACGGTCGAGAAGCCGATTTCTGATCGAGTTTTCAAGTCTATTGCCTTAAACTTCCTTAATAATTTCCCCAGATAGTCTAGTGATCTCGAGAGTGATCGGCTCTGAGAATAACCCTATAGGCGCGTCAATGAAATGCCCGATTTATTCAGTAGAAGATAGGATTGAAAAATCTGGATGTCACACCTGAGGCTAGCAATCGGCTAAAGGAAGAAAAATAAGAGAAAGGAAAAGTAAAAATATATATAATATAAAATTATTAAAATAAAGAAAAATTTCATAAAATTATTAAAAATTTAAAAAATCCTATGTCACAAAAAAATTTTGGGGCTGTACCAAAATTTTGTTCTTTTTCTATTTCGAAAATAGAAAATTTGTGCAGTTTTCAAATGCCCTCAAATGATTAGAAACTTGTCCAAGGAATAGAATCAGAAAAAATAATTTCTGAATAAAATTTTTTTCCGGAAATAGAATAGTTATCAAATGTATCCTGAGTGGTCGAAAAAAAGTTATGATGCTCAATATGTTATACGTTTTCAAGATGCATTCCCACAAATTCTTCACCATCCTCATATGCATCTTCCATGCTTGACATGTAAATTAGTAATTTCCAAAATTCTTCATCGATTTGCACTTGTTAGACTAGATATAGCTTCTCATCTATTTCTCAATTAAAAGTGAATATATTAAAAAGAAATCAATTTACACTACAATTAGGACCGTAAATTTATGCTAAGCCGCGACTTACTAGCCAGAAGGAATAATTGTCCATTAAAATCTTATCGAAAAGGTTTTGAAGATAACAAATATTATGGCTAAAAAATATCTATCTCCACGCCAAAACTCAGGACGCCACAGCATGAAATGTTTGGAGTCATACACTATCAGAGTTGAACTTTATAGTTCATAGTACTGTAAAAGAGATTATGCATATACTAAGTAAAGCCAACAATATAATGCCGAAAACCCTTCAAATCTAGGACTCAAAAATGTTCTCAGTGTGTTTGAAAATGTTTTTTCGATCTTATGTTTTTCGTTGATTTTATTATTAATAAAGCTTGAAGCAAACTCCCACAAAAGTTCAACATCATTTAGGTGGAAGTCTGAAAAACATGCATGAAGGTACGAGTCGGGAGACACAATAAGAGGCAATGACAATTGTGGCATTATCAGATTGTGGTTAATCAATGTAAAAAGAAAGTAAGGTACGTAAGACATTACCATCTTTTCTACTTGACATGGATTTTTCGTTTATACAAGGAAATTGTTAGAAAGATCTATGCAATTACATATTGTCATGTATGATTTGGAAATTAAAGTTCATATCCAGTATAGAAAGGAGAATCAAAAGTTTAATATGGTGCGTCAAGAACATGAGGGATTTGGGAATGTATCACATAATTGGTTGAGAATCCATCTCCATTTAAAGCTCTCAATCTCAAATACTCCTTTCAAGGAAATATATCAACTAAATTGCTAATGAGATTATCATAGTTAATTAAGGAACCGAATTGAGAATATGGAAAAATTTGTTCAGCTTTCAAGTCTAGTACTATAAATAGGGCCTGGCTGCTCCTATGGCGAAACACAACCAACACATAAAGATCAATACCTCATACATTCTCATTTGGATAGTGGCCCACATTGATGGAGACAATATTTAGGGACTAGCTCTAGCTTGCCTGTCCCTTCAGATCGCCCATCCCGATATTTGGATGTAAAATGATCGTCGAGTGTTGCCTCCCTGTAGCCATGTAGTCTAATCATGTTCTCCGATGGAACCGGATTAAGGTACGAACTATTAGAGCCGATTTCTTATGTCGAAGATGTTCATAGGACTCAAACTACGTTGTTGACATTTAGTGTGCTTCATTTGGACAATTGTCCTCTCATAGAGCACACCATCTTTGTCAGGAACAAATAATTGTTACATATGATCATATCCTTTTTCTTAAGAGTTTTTATGCCACTATGAACAACGTATGCCCACATATATGTAGCTTTTTTTTATTATATTTTCTCATAGTCTGACAATAAATGTTATATTTATAGGTCTCTACAATCAAAGATAAGGAGAATAACATCAATTCTTCCTTTAGGATGCAGTAGAATTTCTCCAAGGAGCTTCTTCTCCATGTGAAGCTGGCTCTAGTAATTTGAACCCAAATCATGTTCCACTAGAGGACTTGAATGGGCTACATGGACACGGATCGGTAACTCCCCCCGATTGATATATTTTTGCGGCAATTGAATGACGGGATCCACGATCAGAAGGGAGTGGCAAGCTAGAGGTCTTCGTCATTGATGGACTGCTATTTGAAGGAGAATGTATGAGATATGTTCCAAAAATGTAATATTGTTATATCTTTATGTGTTTATCGTGTTCTGTCATCATACTGATGTGGTTGTGTTTATAGTATTAGATTTAAAAAACTCAATAAATGTTTGCAAATCCTCACTTTGGTTCCTTGATTACCTATGTTAAACTCATTGGAAATTTAGTCAATATATCTCCTTGAAAAGGAGTATTCGAGATTGAGAGTTTTAAATTGAGACAACTTTTACTGCCAATTATGTGATGCAGTTCTCATGTCCCTCATCCTCTTGCTGCCAAAAGAGTATTGCATTTTTTTAAAGTTTGGATTCTCATTTCTACACCAGATATGAACTTTCTCCATATTATGATAGTACGTAATTGTATAGGCTTTACCTTTTTCTACTCGACATGTTACATGATTATTTCAAATCCATTCCTTCATAAGGAAAAATCGCACATGTTTCCAAGATAATCCTATCCTTGCGATACTGCCAAGCGAAGGATATGATTATTTTGACCAATATATCCAATATTACAAGGGAAAGTTGTCCAAAAAGTTATAAACCCATTGTACTTCTGATAATTCAGTTCTAAATATTTTACTTATGTTAATTGAGTTTCAAACATTTTCACATTCTGCCAATTTAGTCAATCCAACCAATTTTAACCAAAAATGGTTGACGTGGACACCGGCCATTCTACGTAACAGAGGCAATGATTTTTAATAATATCTTTGTATATTTATATTTTATTTTATTTTTCTTGTTTTGTCTTTTTTCTTTTGTTTTCTTTCTTCTTTTTTTTTTTTTTATTGTTAAAGGCCGTTAAAGGGCACTGGCCACTTGTCGAGGGCCCGTGGCCCTCGTCGCTTAAAGCTAGGTTAGAGCCTTGACCCCTGCCCTTGCCCCATGGCTAGTGAGAGCTGATTTGAGTGAGGGTTGAAAGCCCTTGTTGACCACCACTGCACAAAGGACATGACTCTCGCCTAGTGACTATTGAGGGCTCGTTGCCCTCGCACACAACCCTTGCTTAGATGTGAGGCGAGGGCTCACGGCTCTTGCCAACCATGTACAAGGGCAATGAACCCTCACCAACCACTAGGTGATATTGAGCGAGGGTTGTGAGCTCTCATTCAGTTTCGGTGTGCAGGTTGAGCCTTGGCCAATGGCCCCATGATAATCCTTAACAATGCTTAAAAAAAAGAAAAAAAAAGGTAAAGAAGGGAAAAAAAAGAATATATATTCAAGAAATATTATAATTGCCCACGTCAGCGCTAACCATGCCATGATGGATGGTTAGTATCGATATTAGCGATTTATGGTCAAAATTGGCTAGATTGATTTAATTGGCAAAATATTAAAACGTTTAAACTCAATTGGCACAATTAAAATATTTAGGATTGAATTGATATGATTAGAATTTTTTGGAAAAATTTCCCAATATTGCAATAAACTACACCCTGTAATTAAAGACAAGTAGATAATAAAGTAACTTCATATCCAACAACAAAGAAAGCTGGGTGTATAGAAAGCGAGAAGGCCAAAGCTATGTTCAACGGATTTTTTCAAATCTAAGAAACAAAGAATACGACAATTGTGCCGAAAAAATGATAAAATTCATAGAAAGTTATTATTTCTGTATACTTATATTAATCATGATTGTTTCCTTTGTTGCTTTTACATATAATAACATGCTTAACCATGCAAGATTGACTATATAATGACCATCTAGCATTTGAATTAAATCTATTTATGAAACTTAAATTAATATAGAAGAGGAAGTATATGTATTCGATACAAATTATCAGGATGTATATCAAACAAAGTTTGTCTGGTTCTTACCTCAGATGTATGAAGATAGCTTCCTTACTCAACTCAATCCTGTGGAAACATATCCAGTGTGTTCTTCGAAGTGGACCAGATAAGAAAGCATATGAAGAATACCTAAGTATTTCATAAACACCTCTCCTTCACTAAATTATTTCTCAAGGATTGAAAACATTGCTTGCTCAAGGGCTAAGTAAATTTGCAACTAGATGTCGCTTGATCTTGATCGATGGCTACTTTAATGCCCATTTGGTTTGGTTTTTATAATCTATATTTTCATAAGGGCGTCAATGCTTGTAATTTTTATATTTGTTTTTTTATCATTCCATCTCCTGCTTTCTCTTTTTCCAAGTCTTGTTTTTCTTTTTTTATTCTACAAATATTGCTTACAGTGATATAGAGATTGTATTAGAAGCATCAATCTCAAGGGTAAATGAATGATGCGATCTAATGGATCGCATATCGCAGAGAACATGGGATATTTTAAATCGCTTGATCTAATAGATCGTATATCACCATCAAGAATTTGCACTCGTCTTCTCAATATCGTAGTTCTCGTCTAACTTTGTCTTCGCAGCTCGTAATCTTTTGCAGTTCTCATGGTGGTCGTCATCAAGTTCGCGCTCCTCTCCCTTGCAGTCCTCCTGCTGCTGCTGCCGTGCCAACCCATGGAGGTCCCGAACTACCAAGGCGGGGAAGATTGGCCCGAATTAACCATGGCCGCCCGACGACACCAGAGAATCATAGAAGAAGATAGGACCGGCTTCAACATGAGGAGGTTAGGCGGAGCTGTCACCAAACCCGAACCCGAACCCGAACCCGAACCCGAACCCGAACCCATCCCTATCACCAAACCGGAGTCGGAACCGGAACCCATCACCGAACCCAAACCCAAACCCGGACCTGTCCCTGGCGTGAAGGACTGCTTCCCCTGCCATCAGGCCTTAGCCATCGCTCGGTTCGTTCGTATGCTCTTCGCCTGGGGTGGGGGGATGTAGAATCCTAGATTGAATAGAATCCACAGGAAAGAACAAGTTAGGGTTGGTTGTAGTGTCACAATTTATTTTTTGTTATAACTCCTGAATTAATTTGGACTCTTGATTATTTGGTTCCCTTTATGTTCATGTAGTCTTGTTTTGTGTTTCTTGAACCCTATAACTTTTTTTTTCTTTGACCATGGGAGTTTCATAATTTCTCAAAAAGAACATTCATGTGGTATAGTGAGTTTCGTACATAAATATGAATTATCACATTCATGTGGGGTTATATGAAAGTTATGATATTTGTGATTTTTTTTTCCCTACATATATATATATATATATATAAAAGCAAATATTGGAAGTTCCTGTTTTGGCCTATCCCAAAAGAAAATTGAAGATGATGAATTTATGTGATTAGAAAGCAAATAAGAATCTGAAAGAGAAGTTATTCGGTTCTCAGATTGTATTATTTCATCCTTTACTAGTTTCCTCTATTGTGGTGGTTGATTTCATGAGGGCAAAATAACGCTTCAAGTGCCATAACTTTGACTAAAGGGACACTTGCCATAACTTACGAAATGTACACTTAAGTGCCACATTCGAAGAAAAACGGATCACTTGAGTGCCATTTCGACCAAAGTTCGGCCAAAACGCCAACGTGACATTTTTCCGGCAAAGCGCACCCAAAACGACGTCGTTTTGCATGCTGACGTGGCCAAAACGGCGTCGTTTTGGGTTGACGTGGTAAAAAAGTAATAAAAAATTAATTAATTTAAATTTAGTTAAAATATTTTAAAATGATAATTTTAAAATTAAATTCAGTTAAAATATTTAAACGTTTCAAGTGCCATAACTTTAGCCAAAGGGACACTTGCCATAACTCACGAAATGTACACTTAAGTGTCACATTCGAAGAAAAACGGATCACTTGAGTGCCATTTCGACCAAAGTCCGGCCAAAACGCCGACGTGGCATTTTTCCGACGAAGTGCACCCAAAACGACGTCGTTTTGCACGCTGACGTGGCCAAAACGGCGTCGTTTTTTGGGTTGACGTGGTAAAAAAAGTAATTAAAAAATAATTAATTTAAAATTAAAATTAAATTTAGTTATAATATTTAAAATAATAATTTTAAAATTAAATTTAGTTGAAATATTTAAAAATTAAAAAATTAAAAGATAAGGGGGGGAGGGGGGCAGGTAGCTAAGGGATTAGCCCTCATTTGCACGCCGCCGCCACCGCCCCGCCGCCCCCCACCCCCTTTTTTTAAATTTTTAAATTTTTAAAATTTTAAAATTTTAAATATTTAAACTAAATTTAATTTTTAAATTATTATTTTAAAATATTTAAACTAAATTTAATTTTTAAATTATTATTTTAAAATATTTTAACTAAATTTAATTTAGTTAATTTTTTTATTTTTTTTACCACGTCAGCCCAAAATGACGCCGTTTTGACCACGTCAGCGTGCAAAACGACGTCGTTTTGGGCTCCATCGTCTTGAAAAAAATGCCATGTCAACGTTTTGGCCGGATTTTGGTTGGATTGGCACTCAAGTTATCCCTTTTACTCCGATTTTGGCACTTAAGTGTACCTTTAATAAGTTATGGCATTTAAATGTCCCTTTGGGCAAAGCTAAGGCATTTCAGGGGTCCGCACGTCGGCTCGTGAAGGCCGATTTTTGGTGGATGGTTCTACCATTCTTGATTTTTTTCTATAGGGGTAGGTTTTTGATAGAAAGTTTTTAAATGTAAAAAGAAAAAGAAAAACCGATTTGTGGATAAATACCGATACTTTTATGAAATTATTAACTTTTATGGATTAGAATATAAGATCATCGGTCATCGACTTTAAGTCATTATTTATTTCTTCAATTTAAATAAGTTTCATTATCATTTATCAACTTACTATTGTTCTGAATTAGATAACGTCTCTTCAAGACGTCAAAATAAAAAGTAAAATAAAAAGAGGACCAAAATGCTGTGGCAATAGGAGATATTTCCAGTAGCGTTGGATCTATAGTTTTTCCGTACTAGTCTGGGATTCTCATCAAATGTTTCTGGAACGAATAGCAACTTCTTTTCAAAGTTATCGTATGCTCATTTAATTCTTTTGCTAAATAGACTGATTGAATTGAATTTTCCTCGATACCGTTCAGCATTCGTGCGAAACCCACTTTCAAAAATTATTGAATGCTCTAATTTCATTACTCCCAATCCTGATGATTTGTGATGATTTGTGATGGGTAAAGTTAATGGGGGACGAGTTCGGATTCGGGATGGGGCCAACCATCCCTATTTGCAAAGTGAAGGATTGCATTTCACAAGAAGCATAGAAGCCAAATAGTAAAGCATAACACAGACTTACCAAAAAATGAGACAGAACAGCAAGAAATAGATGTTCCGCTATGATATATATATGAACAAGCTAGGGATGCATACAATAATGCAGGACGAAAAGAAAGGATCGACGAATTGATGGAGAAGTATATCACAAGTAATGTTTAAATAAATACACAAGATGAAGTTGCTACATGACTTCACGCGAACAAGTAAACTGCAGATCATCACACACCAGATGCCGTGCAAAGTCATTCAGATTCTGCTAGCTTAGCTTGAGAACCACTTCCAGCGCGCCTGATAAGATTCGGAAGACATTCGTCTGGAATCGCTCACCGTACAACTGCCAGTGGCCATACCGCTCCCTATAGAAAACCGAGCGAGAAAGTGTAGATATCAGGCCTAATTATGTGCTGCAGATTCTTCAAGTTGGATGTCGCATTCACGATATCACCTCTAGTCAGGTTTGCACACCCCGACAGGTCCAAGTACATAAGGTTGAGACAACCGTCGCAAATGGAGGTAAGACCTTTCACCGTTAACTTGGAAAAATGAATCTCGAGGTGCTCCAGTTGAGGCATGTACTTCCCTATAGCGGCAGCTTCTGAATCGCCTTCTTGTGGACAAGCATTCAAATACTCAGTGGGGACTACACCCTCATGTTGGGAAGGATCTAACCAGTTCATCAGGTTCCTCTTCAAAACTTTAAGATTAGGACAGTTCCTCCCAATCAGAACCAAAGATTTATGAGACACCTCATGGCAATAGCTAATATCGAGCTCCCTGAGGCCAGTGCAACAGGACGCTATCCTGGCCATCGAGGCATCAGTGACACTTTGGCAGCTCTTGATTGAGAGAACCTGAAGATTCGGGCACCTGCAATTCGCGGGCGGCAAATAATCATCATCATCAACAAGACTCAAACTAAATCGAAAGTATCTTCTCAAAGCTGATTGCTGCGATGCTTTAGCATACGGCAAACAACACATACAACAGAAAGAACCAGTCCGCCGGACAGGATGATCGCAATGCGAAGTTCCACAGCAGATAGAATACTACTTTCGATTCAATCCCAATTCGATTGACACCATATTCAATGATCCGACAGCCGGCCATAATGAGATTCCACACCATTCAAAGAAAGATGTCCACGCCAGAACAACGAAAAAACAACGGCAAATTCGACTCTGTTCCTGCCACAATTCCATGTACGCTTCTACAGAGACTCAGATAAAAGCAAGCTTCGAGTTCGCATCCTTCCAAGGCACGGCATGTCCCAATTCACCCCCGTTTCAAGTAATAAAAATGATAACTTTATCGAAAGATGCAATCGATTCGGCGAACCTCTCGGCGACCAAGTCGAGGGCACGATCGGAGCAATGGCGGGCGCGGATCGCGGCGAGGCCGCCGTCGCTCCAGCCGACGGCCGATCGGAGCATGGCGTCGACCCTCCGCTCGAACTCCGGCGACCACCAGTGGATCAACTCGCGGGACGACTCGAAGCGGGCCTCGAGGTCGAAGGCGGTGTGGAGGGAGGGGTCCGCGGAGGCGCGGAGCCACGACTTGCAGACGAGCATGGGCCCCTTCCAGAGCTGCTCCGCCGTGAGGCGGGCGAAGACGTTGGTGAGGCACTCGTGAGTCAGCTCGGCCCAGTCCGGGCTCGGCCCCGAATCGCCGGAGGAATCGGCCGGCGGCGGCGGCTGCGGCGGCGGTTGCTCGGGGACGTCCATTGGGGGGGATCGAGGAGCGATGGTTGAGTGCGAAGAGGGGAAATGGATGATAAAACCGGTGGAGGCCGGTGGCGGTGGAGAATTAGCTGCAGAATGGACCCTTGACTTTCGATATTTCGCAATTTGACCCGTGGACTTTACTGATATTACCGAGGAACGATGAAACATGGGGAATGAAAATTAAAGTGGTAAATAAGGGAAATGTGATATCATATAAAGAAGGTTTGACCAAAAAATTTAAATATTTCTCATTACTTCTCATCCAAATATTTATGTCGCCCCTAAAATGAGTATTTTGCCTTACATTTTTTCCTGTCTTTGTATTTATTTATCATACGTTCCTAATTTTCATCCTTGTAACATTTTGCCTCATGTATCGTATAACAAATTACCTTCCCACTAGTGTGATTAGAATCCGGTGCACACTAAACATTTTATATATTGATAAAAAAAAATCACATCACCAATTTTGAGATAAGTAAAATTGAGAAAATATATTGCTTTTTGAAAGGGTAAGTTTTTATATGGCTATATTTTCTTTCCTCAAAATTTGAATAGAAATGTAAAGTCATTTCTCCAAAATTGTTTAACTCAAGGCGCATTTGCTTAAAGCAATTACCTTATGGTAACTGTTGAGTTTTATGTTGGAGAACTCAATGGAGTCAGTTATGATGATCTTGTTATTGTGAAAAAAAAAAAAAAAAAAAAAAAAAAGCTAGATGTGCCCAATTAGATGAAATTTTTGAATTAGATCATTAAGTGACTTCAATGTGTTTTTTGCAAAGTAGCTTCAAAGTTAGGGGAAAAAAAACACAGAGAGTGACTACTCTCGTCATCTCCGTTGTGGAACAAACCTAGCGAAGCAAATCTATGGCTAAGAAGGATCAAACTGTCGAAAAGGTGGCCGAGGGAGGCGAATAGCATGATCGAGAAATTTATTGATGACAATTTTCACTCCAAAAATCTCTCGATTCCACACAATCGAATTCTAGCATTTCATATCAAAACCTCTACTACCAATCTACCTTAAGCAAACCTCATTGAACCTACAAGATCAAGAATTTCATATCGAACCCTCTACTACCAATCTACCTTAAGCAAACCTCATTGAACCTACAAGATCAAGAACTCAATCAATACTACTAGAATCGAATTCTAGCATTTCATATTGAAACCTCTACTACCAATCTACCTCAAGCAAACCTCATTGAACCTACAAGATCAAGAACTCAATCAATACTACTAGAATCACTGTTCTCACCATCAGTCCATCAGTCCATCAGCCTTCACATAACTCAGGCCACCACGTCCATGTTTCACCAAATCGTCTAAATCTAGCTCGTTAAATCCATCCAAAATCGAAACCTCGTCTCTCACCAACTAAACAAGCCCACAAAATCAATATCCCAACCATTGATCCCTCATCGGTGGCCCTCTCACCAACCACGTCAACCCGGGTATCCATGAACAACCTTGCAGACCAAGACCCGCGCGAACCCATACCCGGTGACTCAGACCCACTATTATCAATGACCCTCAATGACCCTTTTGGTTTAGCATTTGGAAGGGGCATTTGAGCTCTTAGGGGGTTTGGCCAAATGCAAACATGTTTAGTTCAATATTTTGGATAACTTTGACAAGATAAAATTGCATTTGCAAATGGCTCTAAGGGCCTTTACTCCATAGAAGCTCCAAAGATTTTTGGGAAGTTGCATCTTCAAAATACAAGTCCCATTATTATTCACAGATACTATTCATCTTCTTCAAACAAATTAACAGAGGCTGACAATCGCTACTTGAGGGGTTGCTTGACCTTGGCGACTGTTGCTCGAGGGTCACAAACACCTAGCAACCACTACCTAAGATTGTGAGACCTCATGCGAGGTGGCTTGAGGTCACGTGACCTCAAGTGTGGCTTGGATCACATGACCACCTAAGGTCCAACGACCTCAATCGATGGTCGCCTGGGTTGCAGGACCCCAAGCGTTGCTTGAGGTCAAATAACCTCAAGCAAGGCTGTCGAGTGGCCAAATTTGGCCGCCGGAGGTTGGCTAGAATGGCCATTGGTGGTTAGATAATATATATATAATTTTTTTAGCAAAAGTCCTAATATAGTTTTTACCAAAAGGCATTTAAACCAAAATTATTTTACAATGCACTTTAAAATTACAATTTATCAAACGTTAGTTGTATTTTGAAAAACTCATTTAGCCCAAAGACATTTGCATTTTCCTAATGACATTTTCCTAAAGCCAAACGAAATGGGGCCAAAAAGGTCTAGAACCTTGCGACACTCTTTGGAGTCTACCTTTCCCTCCCAAGCCTTCCCTATTCCTAGGTGAATATCTATCTTCCTCATCTAAGAGGGAAACCTCGCAAATTTTATCTCCCAGAGTTAAGATGAAATAGTTTAAGGACTTACTCAGATTCAATCCAAACACTAAGAACAAGAAAAAAACATTGTGAGGTGTCCACTCCAAACATCAAAAATAGCAAAATAACTTGCTTGACTTCCTCAAATTTCAAATTTATCTAAGCATATTCTAATTATCTTGTAAATAAGGAGCACATAAATACAAGACTTGCTTCGCACATATTGCATTAGAATGCAGGGTGAGCATGGTTCCCGGGAGCTCCGGTTCGATTCCCGGTTATAGGGAGGGAGGTTTCAATTCTCGGTTCCTCTTTTTTTTTAAATCGGTGGTTCTCTATTCTTATAGGAATTGGAATCGAAGTCGGAACAAAAACAGGACCAGGATTCTTAAACCTAAAATTGTTTATGCCTTTTGTTTTTCTTTTTGCCTCTTACAAATGCATTTGGGTTCTTATGGGATTTCCATCATTGAATTCACGGAACATGACGCTAATGGACTCTATCCATTTGTTTAATTGAGTCGTGCATATTTGTGGGTCAACTTGGTGAGCTCTTTGCAAAGAAAAACAAGAGATGAATTTGAGATTATTTTCCATGATTTGTTATGTAATTTGATGAGATACCTGTCAGGTTAAGGAGTAAAATTTGTGTTGTCTTCTTATTACTTTATTATTCCTCCCTAAGCAAGTATTTTCTAAATAAGATATTTGGATAGTTTATAAGGACCTAGATTTATCTTTGTTCTCTTTCCTTTACTCTTTTCATGATTGTGGCTAAAACTACTTATGTTTTCTCTTAAGAGAATGTGGGATGAATGGAATAACCATGGAGAACCCATAGATGAATGATTATCCAAATGCTATAAAAAATTGAAGTTGATAGTCAATACGTGTCACGCCCCGAACCTCGAGCGCGCCAATATCCCACCATGGTCATGCAAATGCGACATTCCCAGGTAGTGTCGCCGACCCCATTCATTTTATTATTGCGCAAACGGAACGTATTATAAAACCCCTGACAATTAAATACGGGATAGAAAAGCAGGAAGCAAAACCACAACATATCACTTTAATAATTCAACAGAATTATTAACAGAAGCCTACAGCCAAAAGTCTACAAAAGACCGGCCCTTAAAAATGAATTGTCCTACAACCTACAAGTCGGACACGTTCTCCAATCTTATGACTTCACATCTGCATCTCCTCAAGGCCAACCAAAGCTATCCGGTCGCTCCGTCCACCAGGGACCTGAAATTTTAATCCCACAACCGGGATGAAACGATGTCTCAGCAAGTTCAATCCCCTAAACCCCTATTAGAAAGAAAATACGCCCCGGGTGGCCTAGCCATATCACACAGAAGACTTACCTCACATTAGCTTTCATCTGCAGGTTAACACAATTTATATAATTCAACTACATACAATTATGATAACTAAACAACCATGGCACAATCACATCATCAGAACAATTCAACCACTTGGATCGTCTCAGCGATCAATCGACTTGGCCGATTACATGTCAATTCAGCGAATCAATCATTACTCTTAATCACGGCCCCACTCGGCAAAATTAGAATCAGTGGCATCACGGCCCCACTCGACGCGACCTTTATCAGGTGGCAATTCACGGCCTCTCTGGGCGCGACCTTTATCAGGTGGCAATTCACGGCCCCACTGGGCGCGACCTCTAATAGGTGGCATATCACGGCCCCACTGGGCGCGACCTTTATCAGGTGGCAAATCACGGCCTCACTGGGCGCAACCTTTATCAGGTGGCAAATCACGGCCCCACCGGGCACGACCTCTAATAAGTGGTTAATCACGGCCAACTCTTCCATAAATTTCGACACTTGGGACTTTATAAAAAGAATCCCTATTTATCACAATCACACTCAATTTGCCACAATCAATCATCAAATTCGAATTCTAAATACACAGCAGCGATCGACACGAAATTCTGAGAGTTTAGGGTCTTGACGAAATTTTCGAATTTTAATAAATAATTAAATTTATTCCGAAAATTAATTAAATAATAATATCCATGTTTTTGTCATCCACGCTCAATTTATAATATCCAACCATCAATTTCAAAATCCGAACACACCGCAGCTGATCGGCACAAAATTCTGAGCAATCGGGTCAAAAATAATTTTTCCCTTTTTTTAATAATATCTTAATAATTTTGGAATATAATATAATATTATAATTTCCAGAATTTCGAAACAATTAAATAATTCAAAACTAAAACCCTATTATGTCCCATCAAGGTTTATTATCAAATAAACTATCTTAGCCTTTAATTAAACACACTTTAAATTAAACAAACATTTTAATCAAAATCACGATTAAATAAACTAAAATATCCACCTAAACTTACTTGACTTAGACTAAGCACACTTAGGGCATAATTAACCGTCTAATCAAGATTTAGTGAGTTAAACTCACCGGATTAGCAAGCCGAGCGGACCAAAATGACGGGGACGACGCGATGATCGACTTTCCTCAAAGCGGGCCGAGCATCCGGGCTCGGGAAGGCGGCCAAAACGGGCCAAACACCCGCTGCATACCCATTTTTCCAGCCACTGCTTTAGGGTTGGAGGAGGCGGATTTGGGCTTGATCGAGCGGAGGAGCGGCGAAGGAGAGGAGCGGCAGCTCGGGCGGAGCTCCGGTAAGGTCGACGGTGGCTGGAGGCGGCCGAACCGTGGCCTATGCTGGCCAAAATGGAGCTGGACAGCAGCTCCAGAACTGGGCGAGAAGGGAAACCGAGATGAGCGGAGCAGCGGTGGAGCGATGGCTTGAAGCACAGCAGCGAACGGCGGAGGGCAGCGACGACGAGCGAAGCTGGCGGCGACGGGCGGAGCTGCTGGTTTCAACCGATCTTCAGCTTGCTGGTTCGGGGTTCTTAGATCTGCTGGGGACGCAGGCTGAGGCGGAGCGGGGAGATGAGCTGACCGGCAAGCAGGCGCGGGCGGCACGAGGCGGTGGCGACAACGAGCGGACGGGCGAAGGCGTGAGGTCCGGCGGCTTCTTCGGCTCCGCTGGCCTGCTCGATTCCGTCCAGCCACAAGAAGAAGTCGGGGAGAGAGGGAGCCAACGGGAGGAGGAAGAAGAGAGGGAGGAGAGAGAAGGAGGAGGGCCTTTTTCTTTTTCTTTTTCTTTTTCTTTAACCCACAAAAAGGCCCACCACCATGACATCATCCCATGTCATCTTCCACTAACTCATTCCCTCTACAACCTACTTCAATGGGTCCAATTTCATTTTCCGCCGGGGCATAAAACTTTGTGCAACAATTTCTTCAATTCCACTTGATTCCCTTTCAATTGAGTCCAATTGAAGTTCATAAAATTAATCCAATGTCATCACACTTCAATTCACATCTTCACTTGTCCATAGAACCAACTTAAGTCCCAAAAGCAAGACCAAATGCGGACATACTAATTTCTCGAGCCAAAATAGCCATTCTCGAATTTAATTTGCCAAAGAACTCTGATTGCATGAAAAATCTTCCAAAGATGAGTTAATATTCCTAAAATGATTTGTGACACACCCAGACTTCCAATTTATGAATTCAACCTCAATTCCATAGTTAATTTCACTTTGGCACAATACTAGCGTGGCCCAACCTACCGGGTAGCCTTTAGAAATTTTCACGCATTTGACCTATGGTTGATCATCTCAAGCCACAATGTACATCTCTGAAACATTGGCGACTTTCGGAGGGTAATCTCAAGGTTTCAAATATGAACACAGGGTACCCAATCGACAGAAAAGTCGGTCCAGTGCCGATCGACAAGAATTGTGCGATCTGGTGGAATCACCCACACTCGATCACATGCATCTGTCGAGTCAACCTATCTCCAGTCTTTAATCGATTTTTATTTGTGCCGTAATGACCCTTGCAGATTAGCTCGGTCGAAAGGTTGCTTCCTGGTCAAATTCTCGAGTCTGATGCATTAGAAACTCTTAACGGCTTCACCCGATAGACTAGTTTTCACATGAGTAGCCGACTTAAGGAAAAGAACTATATGCGTGCCAACGAAATACCCGTCTTAATTTATTGAAAATAGAATCGGAAAATCGGGATGTCACAATAGGGTTTATGTATATTTCTTTTAAGAAGTTTTTTTGTTGCTCTTTCATCATTTTTAAGAAGCCAAATATGTCTAAGCTTGTTTATTATTATTGTGTTTATTTTTGTTTTGTTTAACTAAAAATGAAACCAAAAAAAATAAAAAAGAATATACTTAACTTTGAAACTGACCTTGAAACCTATAATAGGGTAAATTTTGGGTTTTGGATTTTGATAGATAGGTTATAGATTTTAAAAAATAAGAAACTCATACCTAAGGGTAGATTCCAGATTCAAAGTAAAATCTGTAAGGGATTTAGAACCGCTCATTCCTAATAGATAAGTGAGATTATGCACACATACATAATAAATGTTCGTTTCAACAAGAGCCACAGTTTCGGATGAACGAGATCTAAAATTTTGTTGTGGACCACAGAAAATTATCTAGTCCCACCCAATGGTTAACTCCCAATTATTTTAGGCGACTCTTTATGTTTTTGAAATTGATTATTATTGCTTCAAGGACATTGTTGTTGTTGAGTAATTGAACATCTACTATTCCTTCTAATCATCCATTAATCCATTCATAAACCCCATTTTAATTATTTCGTTTAATGACACAAAAGACCGCTAAGAAATTGCAAGGAAGTGCAATATAAAAAGACTATCTGCTGAAATTGTATGGTCTCTGAGACAAGAAAACTCCAATAAAAAACAACTTCCGACGTACCTTGCCTAAGTTCGATTTTGGCGGCTTTAAAACCTATTTACATGTTTTCCACCCCCACCCATAATATTTGTTAAGAGTCTCCTCTCTTTTGATTTCTTTGAGCCCCATGTGATACGTTGTGTTCAACCACAATGGATGGATAACCGCTAAATCAGTGAATAGAATTTGGAAGCTTGCATCAATTAATGAGTAAATAAAAATGGCGTGCGGTGATAAGGAAGTATTTAATAGAAAAATCATAAAAGATTAAAGGGATATGTTCAACAGAAGTCCTAAAACTTATCCGAAAGTGCAATTGAGTCCTAAAACTTACAAAAAGTTCAATCAAGTCCTAAAACTTGTCAAGTTGGTTCAATTGAATCCTAAAGTTAACACCATTAGCCTTTTCCCGTTAAAAATGCTTACGTGTCATTTTAAATTATTTTTTATTTTCCACATGGATTTTTTTAATAATTTTTTATTCGTTTTAAAAAAAATAGATTTAAAAACTAAAAAAATAGATTTATTCATTTTATTTTCACCAAAAATTAAAAAGAAAAGTTATAAAATTTATTTTTAAAATTGTTTTTAAAAAAATCAGCCCTCTACTCCCTGCCGCCGCCCATCGCCGGAGGGGCCGAGCGACGGTCGTCGGCCCTGGGCGAGGGTGGCCGGCCCTCGCCGGCCCCAGGCGAGGGCCGGCGACCATCGCCCGCCTTGGGCGAGGCTCGCCTAGATCTGGCGAGCCTCGCCGGCCCCGAGAGAGGGCCGACGAGGCCTCGCCCAGGGCGGGCGACGGTCGCTCGGCCCTAGGCGAGGGACGGTGACCGTCGCCCGCCCTGGGCAAGGCCTCGTCAGCCCTCGCTGGCCCCGAGCGAGCGCCGACGAGGCCTCGCCCAGGGCGGGCGATGATCGCTCGGCCCTAGGCGAGGGACGGCGACCATCGCCGGCCCCCCGTGAGGACCGGCGAGGCCTCGCCCGGGCGAGGGCCGGCCACCCCTTCCAGGGCTGGCGACCGTTGCCGGCCCCTCCGGCGATGGGCAAGGGGCGGAAGTCCACCGGTGCCCTTTTTTTTTGAACAGTTTTGTTTTTTTAAGTAAATTTAGATTTTCCTTTTTTAAATGAATTTAGATTTTCCTTTTTAGTTTTTAATCTAATTTTTAAAGATTTTGAATAAAAATAATTTTAAAAAGCCATTTAAATAACAAAAAAATAATTTAAAATATTACGTTAGCGCCACGTCAGCAATGTCCGTTAATTTTCTTGACGGTGTTAAGTTTAGGACTCAATTGAACCAACTTGACAAATTTTAGGATTTGATTGAACTTTTTGTAAGTTTTAGGATTCAATTGCACTTTCTGGACAAGTTTTAGGACTTTTGCTGAATATATCCCAAGATTAAATTCAACGAAGTAGACGTGTGACCGGTTTCTGTTGGTACAGATGGTTTTTGATATTATTCCTAAAATGGTCAATCTGGGTCCTTCAAATCACTTACGAATTATTTACGTTTGTGTTTCCGTCACATAGGAAGGAGTTTCTATCAAAAAGTACCCTGATTGGGCTCAATTAGTTGTTTTTAAATCGGGGGGACTAGCAAAGCTGTACTTTTCTTAAGCCCAATACCGCCTGTGGCTCTTGCCTAGGCCCCGTATTTCGAATCAAAAGTGGTCTTGGACGAGAGTTTTAGCCCACTCCCTGGCCTAGCCCACGTATTATTTATTTTTTCTTTTAAACGTTTTGCCTAAGCCCATTCGAGCTCGCTAGTCCATCCGCGTCTACTGGCAAAATGCCAAATTGCCATTCCTTCAACGAGATGACAATACTTTGCTCAAAAAAAAAAAAAAAAACGAGATGACAATACAGTAGAGTTGATCATGGCCGAGCGCCTCGCTCACTCGAGCGTGGAAGTGTTATGTTGCAAAACTTTTCCCATCTAAAGATTCACGACTATCAACTACTTCAGGCTGGAAAAGTTGATTTGTATTCTGTTTTTGTTTAATAGGAAATGAATGGAATTGGATAATGAAGTTACGTCAGACTTGAATCTGAATAGATCGGCCCATGGACGAGTCTAGAATATAGATGAGGCAAGTCCCCAACATGGGCATGGTTGAACTGTTGGCACGCATATTGGAAAATTTTCCCTATTCTTCCCCTAATAATCTGACCTAACTCCCGCCATCACATTAACATATACCACTTTAGACATGCTAGTAATAAATTGCTGGAACTTTACATTTAGGTTCTTTTATCCAATCAGAATTACCTATTTAACCTCTTGGGAGTTGCATCCTGACAAAATTGTTCATCTGCAAGAATCCTATTTGAAGCCATAAATGGCCATTGATATGATGATCCGATATATCAAAACCAATCGATCATATCACTTTTTGCAATATTAAGGAAGAAAAATAGAAATGCAAATGAAAGAAACATGAAGTATAGAATAAGCTTTGGAATTTAGTTCCAAAAGAACAAGACACTTTCAAACAGGGAATTTTTCCTGACGAAGTCGTTTCAAGCTTAGTTTGATATTCATTATATCTCCAGTTTCTGATAGGATGGCACAGTCAAATCTCCTGTCAATTCAGCACAATCGAGCTTGTTAAATTTTCCACACGCGAATGGATGGGGCAAGTGAGGACATTCAAATTTAGGCTCATATCAATCACGTTCTCGAAATTACCTAATTCCAACCGAGTAGATTCATTGAGTAGTTCTCTTGCAATTAGAAGCACACCAAGTTCCCCATTTCTATAAGACCAGATCCATTGAATTTTGTTTTCTTGCGTATAGAGATATTTCAAGCCCGTCAAATTTCATATAAATGATGGAATGAGACCGGTGAAGTTGTTGTGGCTTAAATCAACTTGATTAGAATGCATGAGGTTCCGTATTCTAAGAGGATTTGGATCCGCGTAATTTGTTTGACTTTAAGCCGAGTTATTACATTGCTAAGTGCATGGAATATGAGATTTTAAGTGGGTCGATCTCTTCGGATTGACTTGATTTATGATAAAGTGTCAAGTACACGACGCCTGGTGAGGTTCTCCGGAAAGGAAGGCAGCTCATTGGTGAGACAATTGTAGGACTTATCGTAAATTTCACGGTTGATTAATGGTGATTTAATTAGGATTTAAACCGGATTATGTATGGAAGTAGGACACGTTCAAGAAGTCAAGGTCTTGGTCGAGCACCCAACTCCAATGTCTCCAAGGTCATCGGATTTCATTTTCATGGGAACCTAAGTAGAAGAAACATACTACCTGAAGGTCTGGAATCTATGTCAGAATACCATCCCTCTCAAGTTCAACTTATGTAGAAGAAACAAACTACCTGAAGCCTCGTGTCCCATTTGCAGCTTAGAACCTGAGACGATTGAGCACTTTTTCTTGTTGTGCCCTTGGACTCCGCTGATTTGGGTGAATCCCGCATTGCAAATTATGATTTTAGTGTTGGAAATTTCCTATAATACGGACTTACATTAATTAATTAATTTTTTATTTTAAATAATTAGGTTAATAGTTATTCACCCTACAGTGATCTGATTGAATTGAGTATTGGCATCTATTGATAACAGGTCTGATTGAGCAGCAAAGTGTAAGCAATTGTGTTTGACTGAAATCCGTATTGGGAAAGGCCAAGTTGACATGTTGATTAAGGTTTGCTAAATCTCCTTTCTAGCCTATAAAAGGGTAGGTTATATAGTTGCTGAAATCTCATTGAAAGCTGTTATACTGAAATAGGTCATAGAGAGGAAGATTTGGTATTCCGATAGATTCCTGATTATTAGAGTGATCTACTTTTTTTCATGTGAAACAATAGCTCAAACAGTTACTCTCTAATTCCGCTGTATTTATTAATCTCAGTGTTTTACAATCATATATAGATCCGTTTTTCATGATGGATTAGTTATTTATATGAATAAATTTTATACATTTACAAGTTGGGCTGTCGAGAATCGAAGATTGGTTGCTGAAATTCAAGGAACAGTAGATCTACCGTCTTTCGAGGTCGTTGCGAGTGTCCTGTGTTTATTTGGAGGGCGAGAAACGACTACATCTTTCGAAAGAAACGCCCAAAACCAGAAATTCTAAATGAAGAGGCACGCAACATGCTCTGTAACTGGTGCAAGTGGAATTAAAAAGAAAGAGAAACAATGTCAGGAGAAGAAGACCTACCTCTACGATGGTGCAAGTGCATTTATAAAGATCAAGAAACAATGTCAGAAGAAGAACACCCACCTCTGCGTTGGAAAGCTCCAAAGGAAAGAACTTTGAAGGCCAATTTCGATGGGTCTTACGGGAGCAGTCACCTGTGTTGTTCGAGATGCGTCAGGAGCTTTGGTGGACGGAGTAGAAAGATCGGTACCAACATCGTCTGCGATACAAGTGGAAACCCTAGGTTTGCCCACATCTCTCTCTCTCTCTCTCTCTCTCTCTCTCTCCTCGAAGCAAAAAAGGAAGAAACCATCGGTCTTGAATCTGACTGCAAGTCTTTAGTTCACATGGTTAATGGCTCAGGTCGATGTAACTGGGAAACACGTGCTCTTATTACAGAAGCTCGCGAGATCATGAGCCGGTTCAAGCACATCCACTTAGCCTATTACACAAGACAGTCCAATAGAGTGGCAGACAGGATCTGTAAGGCCTATCGACTAAAGACTCTACCTTGTAATTGGGTAGTCCATCCTCCTCAATCCTTTTGAGATCTGCTTTCTTTTGATGCCCCGATCGTGGACTTTTGGGGTTTGAAGTACTTTTATATTTAATAAAGTTTTGTTTGACAAAAAAAAACTAATCATGCATTCCGATTTTACAAAAAAGATGAAAAATAAATGACTGTTCGATAAAAACTTTTCACTCCTTAGTAATTGCTACCTGGGGAGATTTTAGCCTAGCTAGTATAAAAAAAGCGACATGACTTAAAATTGCACAAGCCGCATACCTCATGTCCTTAACCACGTTCACCAATTTGCAGCATCATTATACCAACCCACTTTTCACTTGATGAAACTTATTTGCTAGTATTGGGGCAAGTACTTTAGGGTCCTTGCTATTCGTGTAGGCTTGACGAAGTTTCTGTTGATTTGCATGCCCACCATACTCGATTATTTTCTTGAATCAGCGCGATTGAGATTAAGTGGAAGGGCTTGGTCAACGCCAGTTTCGGAGCTAGAAAAGCTTCCGAAGCTTTTTTTATTTTATTTTATTGCGGATTGTGATTTTGGATCACTACTCAAGCAAGCAAGTGCTAGAGAAATTACTAGAATGATACTTCTTGCAATAGAATTCTCTTTTGGTATTGGCAAGTGCGGGTCCAACATTTGATGTAGCATAATATCATCATTAAAGAGTCTCAACAGCATTAAGATGATCTCCCCTATATGCTCACCCGATATTGTTTCCATTGCTATCATTTGAAGTTGTATACATCGCAGTTTTCATTGACAACAAATGTGTAAGCAAGTTCTTAAAAAAATAACAAAAAGTCATAAATTAGATGAGGCTTGAAACTATATATTGATCTGCCTATGTGCCTCCAATAATAACATTCCACAAAAATATATATGATTGTTACTCACCTGGTGTTATATATCCATGAGTGCCTACGATATTTGTAGTGATCTTTCGTTATAGTGGAAACAATGTAGCTTAATTATGATTTTATGCTATACTTCTCTCGAGTGTTTCACTTTATATTGGAAGCTTCGGACAGAAGATGATTCTTTGCTTCAAAATGATACAGTTTCTTCAATGCCACGACTTTCCCACTCGGCAATTGCGCTTTATAGACAATACCGTAACTACCACTCCCAATGCAATATTTGATGTCAAAATTTTATGTTGCATTGATTATATCTTCATATGCAATTCTCCCATCATAATTTCATATTGACAAGAAGTTCCATTATTTTCTATGGTCGCTCGTTGCATGCTCTTTGTTCTACGTCAAAATATGAAGCAAGACCCAAGAACTATTATTGATATAGCCATCAACGGTATAGATACCATCATAAGCATAATCTCAGACATTCTTCTGGAACCATTAATCTTTTACAAAACTCATTGGCTTGGAAAGCTCTATAGCGAACATCAGCTAGATTATCTAGAATTTTTCCGGTGAGTTTATTGTACGACAAGTTAATGTAATCCAAGTTGAAAAGCTTTCTAAAACTAGGAACTGAACCATGTAGAGAATTGTTCTCAAGATTGAGAGCACATGAAACTATACCTAGGTAAATCAGCCTCTTTAGATTTCCTAATTCGAGAGGGATTGGACCATCTTTGATTATTATCGATCAAATATGCAACATCCCGGTTAGGTCATTGGATATGCTTCGCCGAGTGCACATATTTAGTGGCGAATGAAATTCATTTTTTTACGCATGCGGAATGCGAAACAAATCCCCTGACAACATTTAACTTGGGATAGAAAAGCAGGCAATCAATCACAATACCAAACACTCATTTACAAACACATAGGTTTAAATACAACTCTAGACTGTCTACAAAATAGACCAGCTCGACAAAAGGGGAACTATCCTAAAACCAACTAGCATGACACGTTCACCGATACTTCAATCTCCACCTTTCCAGACTTAGGGCTTCGGGTCCTCCACGACCGCCATCTAGGGACCTGAAATTTTAATCCCACAACCGGGATGAGACGATGTCTCAGCAAGTTCAACCCCCTAAACCCCTATTAGAAAGAAAATACGCCCCAGGGTGGCCTAGCCACATCACACAAAAAACTTACCTCTCCTCAGTTCTTTCCTGCAGGTTAACACAATTCAAATCACCCAATCACAGATAGTAATAGGAACTCAAACAATTGGAACGCCATCACTTTCATATAATCACAATCGCACTTAGCACGCATTCCAATTATTATTCACTGCCACACAAGGGCATAGCCTACTCGCAGTTCGGCTATCTACTGGCATATAGCCAGGCATCGCCTCCCCCCATGGAGCGCGGCTTCGTCAATACATCGACGGCTTTCCCGAAGGAGCATGGGCCCAGAATCAACTGCGACCCGCATCCACCGCGTGGGCATCCCATATAGGGGCAAGTCCGGCTCAACAGCCCAGGACGATTCCTCTTAATTATCACACAGCCAAAACATACTCGGCCCCAGGACACTTTACATTTCAATCAATGCTTCCACTTAAATTAGTGATCCCGGCCATTTTTCTCCATAAAAAAAATATTCCAGAAATTACTCATGTGTGTGGGGACACGCTAATTTCGAATCAAAAGCCAATAATCTCACTTTTTCAAACCCCACTATTTAATATAATAATTAAAATCCAATTTTTACATAAAAACCCGACACTTGGGTTTTTATGAATAAAATCCATATTTATCATAATCAACACTCAATTTGCCACATCAATTCATCAAATTCAAATTCTAAATGCACAACAGCGATCAGCACGAAATTCTGAGAATTTAGGGTCCCAAAATAATTTTTCGGATTATTAAATAATTAAATTTATTCCGAAAATTAATTAAATAATAATATTCATATTTTTCAAAATCGATCACATTCAATTTATAATATCCAATCATCAATTTCAAAATCTGACTACACAGCAGCGACCGGCATGAAATTCTGAGAATTTAGGGTCCCGACAAAATTTTCGAAATTTAATAAATAATTAAATTTATTCCGAAAATAATTAAATAATAATATTTTAATAATTTCGAATAAAATATATTATTAAATTATATAATAATTTCAAGACATTTAAATAAATCAAAAGTAAATTCATTTATGTCAATCAAGGCTTATATTAAATAAACCTACTTACCCTTAATTAAGCATACTTTAAATTAAAACACCACCTTAATCTAATCTACTCTTAAATAACTTAAACTAACCACCTAATAATACTTAACATAAACTAAACCTCCCTAAGCATAATTAACCCTCTAAGCGAGGTTTAGTGAGCTAAACTCACCGGATTAGCGAGCCGAGCGGACCAAAACGACGGGGACGACGCGAGGATCGACTTTCCTCAAGGCGGGCCAAGCATCCGGGCTCGGGAAGACGGCCAAAACGGGCCAAGACTTAGCTGCCATACCCATTTTCTTGGTTGCTGTCCATGGCGGTTTGAGGCCGAGGAAGGGTAGATCCGGTGCTTGGATGAGATGGAGAAGGACCAAGGAAGGTTGAGGGGTCGAATCGGACCTAGGCGGGGCCCGAACGGTGGCCGGAGGTGGCCGATCCGTGGCCTGAGCTAGCCGAACAGCCGCCTGGAAGTGAGGACTAGCAAGGACGACGACGAGAGGGAGGCGGAGGCGCGCGGCAGCAACGACGCGTAAGGGCGGCGACGAGCGGTGGCAGAGGCTCCCTTGGTGGTGTGCGGCTTTAGACGGGGATGCTCTAGTTCGCTGGTCTGCTGGGCGACAAACGGAAGCTTGGACGAATGGAGCACGGAAAGTCGGAGCGGCGCGGGCGCACGGCGGAGCGAACGGCAACGGACAACGGTGGGCGGCGACGGCGACGCGATGGGGCGGCTGGTGGTGGCTGGGCGAGCTGCTGTTTCGTCGATCGCTCCCTCCTCTCCATTCAAGAACAAACTCAAGGTTGAAGATGATGGAGATGGGTTGGAGGTGACATCCCACCTTTTGAAGAACAAATCCCTACCCTCCACTTGTCATGATCTTATGCACTCTTGCCCCACACCATGACATCACCAAGTGATGTCATATTCCACTCACTCAAAACTCCCACAACCTTATTCTAATGGGTCCATTTTATTTTTCCGCCGGGGCATGAAACTTTGTACAACAAATTCTTCAATTCCACTTGATTCTCTTCCAATTGAATCAAATTGAAGTCCATAAAATTAATCCAATGTCACCACACTTCAATTCACATCTTCACTTGTCCATAGAACCAACTTAAGTCCTAAAAGCTTGACCAAAGCGGGCCTACTAATTTCTCAAGCCAAATTTAGTCATTTTCTGATTTAATTGTTGAAAAACTCTGATTGCATGAGAAATCTTCCAAAGATAAGTCAATGATCCTAAAATGATTTGTGACACATCCAGACTTCCAATTTTTGAATTCGATCTCAATTCCATGGTTAATTTTACTTTGGCACAATACTAGCGCGACCCAACCTACCGGGTAGTCTTTAGAAATTTTCATGCATTTAACCTGTGGTTGATCATCTTAAGCCACAATGTACATCTTTGAAACATTGGCGACTTTCGGTTGTCGGGGTAATCTCAAGGTACCCAATCGACAGAAAAGTCGGTCCAGTGCCGATCGACAAGAATTTGTGCGATATGGTGGAATCACCCACACTCGATCACATGTCTTTGTCGAGTCAACCTATCTCCGATCTCTAATCGATTTTTATTTGTGCCGTAATGACCCTTGTAGATTAGCTCGGTCGAAAGGTCGCTTCCTGGTCAAATTCTCGAGTCTGATGCATTAGAAACTCTTAACGGCTTCACCCGATAGACTAGTTTTCACATGAGTGGCCGACTCAAGGAAAAGAACTATATGCGTGCCAACGAAATGCCCGTCTCAATTTATTGAAAATAGAATTGGAAAATCGGGATGTCACAACTCTTCCCCTCTTATAAAAATTTCGTCCTCGAAATTTAAACCTTTACCAATTCTTAAACAAAAAGGTGGGGGTACAATCGTCTCATATAATCTTCTCTTTCTCAGGTTGCTCCTTCTGTACCAATGTTGCCAGATCACTGCTATCTTGCCCAAACCACTTTGGATTCAAAATACTAAACACTTGCCCACTTAAAATTCCAAAGGTCTTCAACACAAAATCTGCGAAGCTAAATTGGCGATTTTGAGCAGTCTCTAAACTGTCTCTGATAATTGCAACTGAATCACTGATTTTGAACCAACTCTGGACTTGCGATTTTCTGATCTTTGATCTCATCTCAACAACTAAAGTTCTGAACCATCTGTTCTACACTGATTAAAAAGAAACTATCTGACTGATCTGCTGAAACTAGGAACCTCTGGTCAAGATCTGATATAACTCTAACACTGATCTCGACAACTGCAATCACTGACTACTGTACTGACCCTGGCCTGTGATCTTTCTTTCCTTGACTTCATCTCAGCAATTGAAATTCTGCACTCTTTGCTATGCACTGCTTAAGAAAGAACCATCTGAAAGCTCTGCCAACTTGGAACATCTGATCTAGATTTGAAATACAATTCACCATCGGCACTCCATGCAGATGATTTATATGATATACACACACTTCGGTGTACCCACTTTGTGACAAGACAAAATCTCCAATTTCTGAAATCGAACTTAGATTGGCGGTTAATTTCACTCGACACGCTTTTAGTGTGACATAGGCTACTAGGTAGTTTTCGGAGCTTTTTAGGACAAATGACCCGTGGTCGATTTTCTTCGAGCCACGATGAACCCACTTGACACATTGGCGACTCTCGAGGGTCGTGAAAATCTCGATGATTCAAATACGGACACAAGGTACCAAAACGACAGTAAAATCAAATTAGTATCATTCGACGAGAGTTTTCCAATTTAGTGGAGTCACCCACGATCGGTCATTCATCTCAGTCGAACCGACCTATCTCTGATCTTAATTCGATTTTTAACTGTGCCGTAATGATCTCTAAAGATGAGCACGGTCGAGAAGTCGATTCCTGGTCGAATTCTCTAGTCTATTTGCCTTAAAGTCCTTAATAACTCACCCAACTAGTCTAGTTATCTCGTAAGTGGCCAACTCAGAGAAAAAACACTGTAATCGCGTCGATGAAATGCCCAATTTAACCAATCGAAATCAGAGTCTGAAAATCAGGATGTCACACACTCAAAACAAGGTCTATTCATACTGTCTAGACAACACTGAAATTGCTATGATGAGCTTCCCATAAGATATCTTCTTTAATCTCTACATCATCAATTACACACAATCATCCTCAGAACCTTAGCGTTATGTCTTTAGAAATCTGAAAATCAACCTCTCTCTCATCTACATTCTCTTATAGAATCTTCTGAATTTCTGAATCTGTCCACTGAAGCATTTGATTCTGATTTGTACTCTCGGCTCAATTCTAAGGGTGGTCATAAGATTCAAAAGGTGGCCTACCTTAGATTTGAAAACCGAATTTCGAACTTTCTCAAATAAGATCCAATCCTTGAGTACCAACTGTGCAACTAAGGACTCTCGACTTAGTGCATCTGCGACTTTGCTCATCTTTCCAGAGTGATACAAAATATCATAGTCATAATCCTTAAGGAGTTCCATCTAGTGATGCTGTCTCATATTCAACTCTCTTTTTGAGAATACATACTTGAGACTTTGATAGTCATTGATGATATGAAATATTCTCGATAGTGCCTTTAAAATTCCAAATGAACATAACCCAAGTTCTACGAATCGAATAATTTAACTCACAAGATCTCAACTGACGGGACGCATATGCAATAACCCTATCATGCTGCATCAACAAGCAACCAAATCCTTTAAACGACGCATCATTGCAGATCTCATAACTTTCAGGACTAGATGGAATGGTCAGCACAAGTGCGGTAGTCAGCTTCTGCTTAAGCTCTTGAAAACTACGCTCGCACTTATCTGTCCACACAAACTTTTCTTACTTCCTCAGTAGTCGAATCAACTGCAACGCTGACGCTGAAAACCCTTCCATAAAACTTCTGTAATATCCTGCTAATCCCCAGAAACTTCTAATCTTTGTCACTGAAGTCAATCTCGGTCAACTGATCATTGCTTCAATCTTGGCGGGGTCCATGAAGATTTCTTCGCCCGAAATCACGTGACCTAAGAGCGCAACACGAGTCGTCTAAAACTCACACTTGCTAAACTTAGCATAAAATTGAAGAGTCCTCAAGGTCTGAAGTACCATCCCTAAATGTCTCTCGTGCTCCTCAGCACTCTTTGAGCACACCGGGATAACTTCAATGAACACGATCATGACTGATTCAAGTACCCTTAAACATTATGCTCATTAGACCCAAACAAACAACTAAGGTGTCCATCAAACCACACGGTATTACAATGAACTCATAACTACCATATCGAGTACGAGATGCTAACTTCGGTGTGTCTTTCTTCCTGATCCTCAATTGATGATACCCTGACCTCCAGTCAATCTTGAGGAATATCGATGTACAAACACAACGAACCAACTTTCTCCTTCACGAATAGAATGGGTGCTCCCCAAGGTGATGCATTGGAAAGTATGAATCCCCTATCCAACACTTCATGCATCTACACCTTCAGTTCTTTTAACTCGGGTAACACCATCCGGTAAGGAGCCTTAGGGACTAGCTTTGTTCCGGGTGCTAATTCAATCACGAACTCCATTTCTCTTTCTGACAGCAAACTTGACAATTCTTCAGAAAATACCTTAGAAAACTTATGTACCACGATTAAGTTCTCCATATTCGGCTCCTCAACTGACGCATCCATTATAGCTGCCATGTAGATTCGATAACCAACAACCTGAACCAAGTCATCTTCAGTGACGAATAACAAGGATTGAAGTTCCTCTTCAACTTTCAGTAATTCAAAACTTTCATACGCTAACTGAACAAACTGAATTATATCACTGCCACGATTCATAACAGCAGAAAGCTCCTCGAGCCAAACCTTTTCATAAATGACTTCCAAGTCATACATAAGCAAACCCATCAAGTACAACTATAGTCAGAGACTCATCTTCCTATTACTTTATTACCACAACGAAAACTCTACAACCTTCACTCAAAATCCTGTTGTACTACTTTGATAAAACACCTAAAAACATTCTTCCCTCGATCGATGCATGGTCAGTTCATTCTTATTCCTTTCGCCATCCTAGTGGCGTTCTATCTGTAGTAACGGTACTTACACTCTCATGGACTTACACGGACAGTTCCTAACCCGATGGCCGTGCTGGCCACATTCAAAGCATGCTCCCTTTTTACTCTGACACTAGGCTGACTCAAGCCTCTTTTCCACGAACTCGGCACACAATCGGTGAGTCATCTACCTCCCATCAAGGAACATCATGCCCCATTTCTTGCACTAGGGTCCATTCCAAGTACCCCACTGAACATCTTGAAGCATGCTTCCTTTGTTCTGTCTTATCAACGGTAGTGACAAAAACAGCTGTGGTTCCATCTGCCTATATAGGCAACCTTTAATTAAATGATCTTACTGGCGACACCTGTAACAAGTTCTTTCCCTTTTATAGCACGGGACAGATCCGTGTCCTTTCTTACAGACACGATACCCATCAATCAAGTTGAGCACTGACTTTCCAATTCTACTCTTCCGGTTGGGTGAAACAGGGCACCTTTCTTCTGACATCGGCCTTTCTCCCCAATCGATTTCCATCTTTGTCTAAATTGAACCTTGACTCAGATACAACGGCTTGATCCTCGATCACAACTCCAGATTAGGCCTCAACAGGCGCAACAACAACAACGGTCACAACACTAGCAGCAGTAGAAACAACAGCAATAGCGGCGGCTCGGTCCTGAGCTTATTGACTTAAAATGCTTCCAAGGAACACTAGCACCTAAACAATCCCACGAACTTAAGATCGTTCGATGTTGCTACACTCTAAGTACCGACTTGCAGCGGTACTCTCACACTCGCGCTGGTCTAAGCCTGCGCTCTACCTCGGGTACCGACTCTTGTTAGCATCCTACCCCGAGGCATAGGTCCTACCGACCTTCTCCAAGGAGTCCTCCACTCCTGGTCACTCATCCTACAGGTTCTTTATAGACACCTGTTTTCGATTCCAACATCAGGTTAGAATTTGAGTGACCCCACAAACAAGCTACCAAGCAACTATCAACTACATGCATCAACATATTAAAAGCTTTTCCTACTAACTATCCCATGACTCATCGCACCTTATCACTCCATACACAGACCATGCTCTGATACCACTTAAACTGGGATGTCACACCCCGAACCCCGAGCGCGCGCACATCCCAGGATACGTCGCCGACCCATTCATTTTTATTACGCATGCAAAAGCGAAACAAATCCCCTAACAACATTTAACTTGGGATAGAAAAGCAGGCAATTAATCACAATACCAAACGCTCATTTACAAACACATAGGTTTAAATACAACTCTAGATTGTCTACAAAATAGACCAGCTCGACGAAAGGAGAACTATCCTAAAACCAACTAGCATGACATGTTCACCGATACTTCAATCTCCACCTTTCCAGACTTAGGGCTTCGGGTCCTCCACGATCGCCATCTAGGGACCTGAAATTTTAATCCCACAACCGGGATGAGACGATGTCTCAGCAAGTTCAACCCCCTAAACCCCTATTAGAAAGAAAATACGCTCCAGGGTGGCCTAGCCACATCACACAAAGAACTTACCTCTCCTCAGTTCCTTCCTGCAGATTAGCACAATTCAAATCACCCAATCACAGATAGTAATAGGAACTCAAACAATTGGAACGCCATCACTTTCATATAATCACAATCGCACTTAGCACGCATTCCAATTATTATTCATTGCCACACAAGGGCATAGCCTACTCGCAGTTTAGCTATCTACTAGCATATAGCCAGGCATCGCCTCCCCCCATGGAGCGCGGCTTCGTCAGTACATCGACGGCTTTCCCGAAGGAGCATGGGCCCAGAATCAACTGCGACCCGCATCCACCGCGTGGGCATCCCATATAGGGGCAAGTCCAGCTGAACAGCTCAGGATGATTCATCTTAATTATCACACTGCCAAAACATACTCGACCTTAGGACACTTTATATTTCAATCAATGCTTCCACTTAAAATAGTGATCCCGGCCATTTTTCTCCATATTAAAAATATTCCAGAAATTACTCACGTGTGAAAGAACACGCTAATTTCGAATCAAAAAACCAATATCTCACTTTTTCAAACCCCACTATTTAATATGATAATTAAAATCCAATTTTTGCATCAAAACCCGACACTTGGGTTTTTATAAATAAAATCCATATTTATCACAATCAACACTCAATTTGCCACATCAATTCATCAAATTCAAATTCTAAATGCACATTAGCGATCAACACAAAATTCTGAGAATTTAGGGTCCCAAAATAATTTTTCGGATTTTATTAAATAATTAAATTTATTCCGAAAATTAATTAAATAATAATATTCATATTTTTCAAAATCCACATTCAATTTATAATATCCAATCATCAATTTCAAAATCTAATTACACAGCAGCGACCGGCATGAAATTCTGAGAATTTAGGGTCCCGACAAAATTTTCGGAATTTTTAAATAATTAAATTTATTCCGAAAATAATTAAATAATAATATTTTAATAATTTCGAATAAAATATATTATTAAATTATTAATAATTTCGAGACATTTAAATAAATCAAAAGTAAATTCATTTATGTCAAATCAAGGCTTATCTTAAATAAACCTACTTACTCTTAATTAAGCACACTTTAAATTAAACCACAACCTTAATCAAATCTACTCTTAATTAACCTAAACTAACAACCTAATAATACTTAACATAAACTAAACCTCCCTAAGCATAATTAACCCTCTAAGCGAGGTTTAGTGAGTTAAACTCACTGGATTAGCGAACCGAGCGGACCAAAACGACGAGGACGACGCGAGGATCGACTTTCCTCAAGGCGGGCCGAGCATCCGGGCTCGGGAAGACGGCCAAAACGGGCCAATACTTAGCTACCATACCCATTTTCTTGGTTGCTGTCCATGGCGGTTTGAGGCCAAGGAAGGGTAGATCCGGTGCTTGGATGAGATGGAGAAGGACCAAGGAAGGTTGAGGGGTCGAACCGGACCTAGGCGGGGCCCGAACGGTGGCCAGAGGTGGCCGATCCGTGGCCTGAGCTAGCCGAACAGCCGCCTGGAAGTGAGGACTAGCAAGGACGACGACGACGATGAGAGGGAGGCGGAGGCGCGCGGCAGCAACGGCGCGGGCGGGGGCGGCGACGAGCGGTGGCGGCGAGGGGTGGTGGCGGCTGCAGCGGGGATGCTCTAGTTTCTGGTCTTTGCTCGGGCGCCATGGAGGAGAGCTTGGACGAATGGAGCACGGGGAAAGACGGCGGGGGACGGTGAGCGGACAAACGGCAACCGCAACAGTTCCGGCGACGGCGACAATGGCATCCGGGCGGGTGGCCGGCGAGCTGCTGGTTTCGTCGGTCGCTCCCTCCTCTCCATTCAAGAACAAACTCAAGGTTGAAGATGATGGAGATGGGTTGGAGGTGACATCCCACCTTTTGAAGAACAAATCCCTACCCTCCACTTGTCATGATCTTATGCACTCTTGCCCTCACACCATGACATCACCAAGTGATGTCATACTCCACTAACTCAATCCTCCACAACCTCTTCCAATGGTTGCATTTTATTTTTCCGCCGGGGCATGAAATTTTGTACAATCAATTCTCCAATTCCACTTGATTCCCTTCCAATTGAATCAAATTGAAGTCCATAAAATTAATCCAATGTCACCACACTTCAATTAACATCTTCACTTGTCCATAGAACCAACTTAAGTCCTAATAGCAATACCAAAGGCGGGCCTACTAATTTCTCGAGCCAAATTAGTCATTTTCTGATTTAATTGCTGAAAAACTCTGATTGCATGAGAAATCTTCCAAAGATAAGTCAATGATCCTAAAATGATTTGTGACACACCCAGACTTCCAATTTCTGAATTCGATCTCAATTCCACGGTTAATTTCACTTTAGCACAATACTAGCGCGGCCCAACCTACCGGGTAGTCTTTAGAAATTTTCATGCATTTAACCTGTGGTTGATCATCTCAAGCCACAATGTACATCTTTGAAACATTGGCGACTTTTGGTTGTCGGGGTAATCTCAAGGTTTCAAATACGAACACAGGGGAACCTAATCTACAGAAAAGTCGGTCCAATGCCGATCGACAAGAATTTGTGTGATATGGTGGAATCACCCACACTCGATCACATGTCTTTGTCGAGTCAACCTATCTCTGATCTCTAATCGATTTTTATTTGTGCCGTAATGACCCTTCGGTCAAATTCTCGAGTCGATGCATTAGCTCGATAGACTAGTTTCGAGTGGCCGAAAGGAAAAGTCGCGAAATGCCTGTCTCAATTTATTGAAAATAGAATTGGAAAATCGGGGTCAAATTCTCGAGATCGGGAGCAAAGAGAAATTCATGCATTAGAAACTCATTAACGGAGTTGTCCATGAAATGCCAAGCCACCTGCGATAAGACTAGTTTTCACAAGAGGGCCGACTCAAGGAAAAGAACGTATATGATCCGTGCAGTCAACGAAATGCCCGTTTCTCAATTTATTGAAAATAGAATTGGAAAATGTGGAAGGCCTGAGATTGTTGTGATGTATAAAAGTTTTGAGTAAAGAAACGTGTTTAATAACAAGTCAAAATTTATATTTCTAAAATAAAAATTCGGTTGATAATAGAATAAAATTTCTATTTCTAGGAGCAGCAACGATTGACATCCGGTGGCCGGAGTCCGATGTTCGATGACCAATGTTCGGTGTCCGGTGACTAGCGGCGGGTGGCTGAAGTCCAAAGTTCGACAGTCGGTGTCCGACGCCAAGTCCGATGACCAGTGGCACATGGCCAAAGTCTAGAGTCCAACACCGGAGTCCAGCAACCGACAACTAGCGTCCAACGTCTAGAGTTCGATGTCTGATGTCCAATATCTGGAGTCCAGCAACAAGAGGCCAACAGTGAGTGGCTAGTGGCCGGAGTCCCATGGCAGATGGTGGGCAGCTGACATTCGGCAATTGGTGGTGAGCAGCGGACAGTCATCGGCGAACATGTGATGGTTGGTGATGAGCCTCGGACATCCAATGATTGGCAATGAGCAACCAACGACTAGTGGGCGTTTGGCATCCGACAACCGACAATTGGTGACAGGTGGCTAGAGTGCGGTGGCCAGTGGTTGACATCCAATGGCTGGTGATTGGCGGCTGGTGGCCGGGCTCAGTGGTGGGCAGGCAGCAATAGCGGTTGAACGTCCGGCATCCCATGGGTGGCAAGTGGGCGACAAGCAATGAAAAGAGTGAACGATGAGAGAAAAATTTTGATTTCTCATTTATGTTCCAGAAATAGAAAAGCAAAAAATTTTAACTTCTAATTTTTGCTCCAAATCTATTTCTGGAATAGAAATCCATTCCAAAAATAGAAAAATAAAATTATATTACCAAACGGATTTATATTCTAAAGCTATTCCGGGGAACAAAAAAACAAAGAAATATAGAAACAAAAATTTTATCATGCTCGACCTTAACAATCAATATGGAGGAAACCGATTTGCATAGTTTCCGACATTGTAGAATCAGGACCTTTTCACACTTAAATTGACTCCTGGAACCTACCGCATTCGTTTGATTACGCGATGTAAACAAATTAGCTCTTATAGCCCGCTAGCTGCTCAAACTAGCTTGATAGAAGTTAAATTTTATGTTCAATCCAACAATTGACATTGTATGAGTAGCGTGGCAAACAAGAAATAACCATTGATCGCTACCGATACAAATATAACCTCAAATCCGATGTTGTGACATCGTTTGAATTCTGTGCCATAACTTTTAATTGATCATCTAAGTCTCCTAATTTTCAAAGGTAGGTTATTTAAGTTACATGGATTATTTTCTTGCCAAAAATTCCTAAATGACATCAAACTTTCAGGCCAACCACCTTGTTGAAAATATGTCTCAAGTTTGAGCCCGTTGAATGAAATCGAACTAACGAGAATATGTGAACTCGATCACGTGCGAGTCAAAGCAGCGCATGTGAATTGATCAGCCAAAATTGTCAGAAGAAGATTGCACGTGGATTTCATTTATGAGCCCCAAGCGTGAAGAGGCTAATGTGTAGCTTCTTTTGTTGTCTTCTACTCATCTATGCAGGTTGGACTTTTTGAATGGAGGAAAGTGGACGATGGCCGACTTGCATGCAAGGATGGGTGTTCCCTTTCTTGTCTTCTGCCAAAGCCATCATTATTGACTTTGAGAGAAGAAGAAAGTAAGGTTCATACATCCATTTTCTTCTCTCCTTTAATGCATGCACATGCATGGACGTCCATGGATTATGGTGGGCTTGTTTTGTCTTTTCTTTCCCTTGGTAAGGGCTGAGCGGAGCGCCAAATTTTGGTGGCCAAGAGAGAGAGAGAGCTTTGAGACTGTAAAAGAGTGTAGACAGTTGTCTTATGTGAGGAATTCTTGTTGTAAATTATACCCAAGTATTTTAGTCAGTTAAATTCTTGTGAATAGAATTTATTTAATTTATTGAGTGAGGTTTTACTAGGAATTATGATGGGCTAAACACTGTGTGAGTTATTTGAATATAATTTGAGATTGGAAAACACCGAGAGTGTGTTTGAGTGCTCGAGTGATTGTAATCTCTGATGTATCACATGTTTCTATAGTGAAATTCCGTACTGCTTTTTCCATGAACGTAGGTTCTAATATTTGAGTCGAATCACGTAAATTCGGTGTCCAATTCCCTTTACTTCATTTTGACTATTTTATGTGATTTGTAACACACATTTGGTGATTTCTAATGCTACAATGTTTCAAGCAAATAAAAATGGCCGGTGTAACTTAAGGGATGGATTTTTAAAAGTCATGACACTAATTTCCCGGCTAGTAGAATATATTGCTCATACGAATCTTTAAATTTCGCTGTTTTATGATTCAATAAGAATGTAAATCAGCATGCATGTGTGAATGGAACTTGTGCACATCCATAAAATAAAAAAAAAATAAAAAAAAAAATCAAGGTTTTTGACGAGTCTGCAATTCAAGTGTGAAGAAGTCGAGTTCTTTTGGGTTTTCACATGTTGGATCAGTACGCGTTACAATAGTTCGTGGAATTGTCATGGTCTTCATGGACTTTTTATTTGTGATGGTTGGCCCTAAAAATTTCTAACTCATCAATAATACCAACACGCAGTAAATACCTAGTCGATTATAATGACCATATGCACTCCGATCTTACTCCAAAGACAAAAAAAAAGAAAAATTGGGTTACATAAACTGACTCCTAAACATGGCATGGACAAAGTTTAATACTCTGACTTAAATCGTAGATGCCAAATGATCTTATATCCTCAACCACCTTCACCAAGCTGCAGCATCATATTACCAATCTACCTCGTCACTATTGTTGGGACAATTAGAAAATGACCCCCTTATACATCGATTAGGCTTGACGAAGTTCTAGTTGATCCACCTCCCAACCATGATCTGTTATAACCTTAAAGATAAACTGAGAACATGCATCACTTAAGCAGAAGCCTTGGAATGATTTTCTGCTAGACTTTATTCCGTAGGGATCGTCAAACTTGTGCAAATCCTTGTTGCCGAAAAAAGTGTTTGCGGGAAGAGCACCCATAAGACTATCTCGTCCAATTGGGCCATTGAGATGATTGTATGATAAGCCAAGGCGGTCTAAGTTTGAAAGCTCTTTAAATGAGAGAATTGAGCCCGAAAGAGATGGGAGTTGCACATGTTTAAGAAGTCAAGAAGGTCTTGGTCGCGAACCAAGTTACAAAGTCTAGGTCTTCAGAAGTTTCATTTTCATGTGCATGGGTCGTCTACACGCTCAAGTCTTGGTATTTGGCCGTTTCCGTGATGTCTGATCTTTAGCCAACGTGAAGGAAACGTAAATTGCGTGATTTTCAGTCTTTGATTGACCAGCAAACCTTCAACTAAACAGAAACGATCCTTCAAATATGTAGTGAATGTCCTTAACAAGCCAATCATTCGTGCGACAACAATGCATTATCATTCACCGTGCGTCTTAATCTTTGTAAAAAGAGTAAAGATAAACTGTCTTTTGAGTGCTTCTCACTCCTCACCAATTGCTACTCAGGCAAACTTCTAGCCTACCAAGTATAAGAAAAGTTCTACATGACTGAAATTGCACAAGCTGTATACTTCATATCCGCAAGCACGTTCATCGATTTGCGCTATCTTGGTCGTTGCTCTTGTTGTAGGCTTGACGAAGTTTCTGTTGATCCACCTTCCCACCATGCTCCTCGATTATTTTCTTGGAGCTGCGCAAGTGAGATTGAATGGAAGGGCTTGGCCAATGCTAGTTTTGGAGCTCGAAAAGCTTCAGAAACTTGTTTCATTGTGGGTCGTGACTTTGGGTCACTACTTAAACAAGCAAGCGACAGAGAAACCACGAGAACGATACTTCTTGCAAGAGAATTCTCTCTTGGGATTGACAAGCGATGGTCTAATATTTGATGTAGCATAAGATCTTCTCTGAAGAGTGTCGACAACTTTAGGATGATTTCACCTGGATGCTCACCCATAATTGTTTCCATTGCTATCACTCCAAAGCTGTATACATCACATTTCTCATTGATGACAAAAGTGCAAGCAAGCTCTGGAAAAAAAAAATGAAAAGTTCCTCTAGTAATAACATTCTAGAAAAGTGTGAAGGATTGCTGCTCACCTGGTGCTATATATCCACTAGTGCCTGCAATATTTGCTGTGAGATTAGATGAGAAATTAGGTTTAAGGAGTCTTGCCATGCCAAAATCTGATAGGAAAGCCTGCATTTTGTTGTCAAGCAAAATGTTGTTGGTAGATATGTCTCGATGAACAATTGGCCGAGTGCAATCATGATGCAGGTAAGACAAGGCATGTGCCATGTCCCAAAGAATGTTGAGTCTTTTAGACCAATCTAGTTCCACTGCTTCAACGTCATCTCTTAAAGCACAAAAAAGACTCCCCCTTTCCATGTACTCATAAACCAAAAACATACATCGCTTGTGTAAACAGAAACCGTGGAGCTTAATTATGCTTCTATGTCGTACTTCTGTCAAGTATTTCACTTCATTTCGGAAGCTCTTATCAAAAGCTGGATCCTCTGCTTCAAATCGGTGAAGTTTCTTCAATGCCACAATTTTTCCATTCGGCAATCGCACTCTATAGATACTACCATAACCACCACTCACAATACAGTATTTAATGTCAAAATCTTCTGTTGCATTGATTATGTCTTCATATGCAATTCTTCCATCATAATTCCATATTGACAAGAAATCTCCATCTTTTTGTACTGTCTTTGATTGCATGCTCTTCCTTCTATGTCGAAATATGAAGCAAGACCCAAGAACAGTCAATGTTATAGCCATCAGTGGTACAAATACCGTCACAAGCATAACCTTAGACGTTCTTTTGGAACTATCAACCTTTTTCAAACCTTCATTGCCGTGGAAAGCTCTATAGCGAACATTGGCCAGATTATCTGGAATTTCTCCCGTGAGATGATTGTACGACAGGTTGATATAATCCAAGCTGAGAAGCTGTTTGAAATTGGGAATTGAACCATGCAGAGAATTGTTCTCAAGATTGAGATAGCTTAACATGATCAAACTCTCAAGTTCACGAGGGATTTTTCCAGAGAAGTTGTTCGAGCTCAAATTTAGATGAGTGAGACTCTTTAAATCTCCTATTTCGGACGGAATGACGCAATCTAATACATTATCATTTAAATTTAGTACCTTCAAGTTGGTTAAATGGGCTAGAGATGAAGGGATGGGGCAAGTGAAGGAGTTTGAGCTAAGATTCAACTCAATCAAACTCTTTAGATTACCGATTTCTAATGGGATTAATCCGCTGAGTTTGTTCCCTTCCATACTCAGATATGCCAAGTTGGTCAAATTCCCAATTTCCGGCGGAATAGTTCCATTGAAGGAGTTTAGTCGCAAAGCGAGACGTGTCAAGTTCCTCAGTTTCAATAGAGACGAGGGAATGGAACCGATGAATAAGTTTCCATGTAGGTCAACGTGATTCAAGTTCACGCAGTTGCTAATCTCGAGGGGAACGAAGCCACCCAACTTATTATGGCAGAGTATGAGGCTTCGTAAATTCAACAAGAGACCAAGACTGGGAGGGATTGTGCCATTAAGCCCATTGTAACTGAGATTCAGGTCGATCAGCCTCTTTAGATTTCCCAATTTGGGAGGGATAGTACTATTGATTCGATTATTATGCATGTCAATAACTTCTAACATGGTGAGGTTTTGAAGACAGAGGTAACTCACCTGTAAGCTCATTGTGGGCCAAGTTGAGATGCCTAAGCTTTAGGAGTGCACATATTTGAAGGGGAATGGTACCAACGAGGAAATTATCAGGCAGCAGAAGAGAGTTGAGATTTGGAAGAAGAGAGAAATTCATGCTGCTCAAGTTACTTGCAGCCTGGTAGTTGTAACGGCCTCGTGGTGGCATGTCTATTTTGATGACGCTTCCTGAATCGTCGCATGAAATGCCAAGCCATGCGCAATGGGATAAGGATGCATTGCTCGTAACTGGGTCAGGCCACCACCCACTGTGAAGTAGAGCATCTGCCTCTGTTCCGATGGCAATGGCGGGGTAGTTGTGGGAGAGGGCTTGCCCAATAACGATCCAGGCAGCTGCGGTCATCATCCTGTGAACACGTAAGCGGACGAGTTTGCTTACAGGATTCAATTGAATCATGTGGAATATCTTCACGCTTTATAGAGAGAGGACCTCTTCTTTGGCTGGGAAGTGGAAGGCCCGAGTTTGCCGTGATATTTAAGGAGCCCCGCTTTTCAACAAGCCACGTTGAATTACTCAGCATTGAATTAATGCCGCAAGGGATTTTTAAGTGAGGAAAATCGCCAACGTAACTTAGTCGGTCAGTTTTTAAAAGTCATGATATCAACTTTCGGGCAAGCGAACCATTCTGCTCATGCGAATTCCGCGGTTTCAGGTTAAGACCAGCATACCGGCCAAAAGGTAAGAACCAGCGTCAATGTTTGGATGGAAGTTGTACACTTCCATCAGAGAGTCAAATGTCTTTGGGGTTTCGTGCGTTGATTTGTGACCCTAAGAAGATGGAAGTTGTACACTTCCATCAGAGAGTCAAATGTCTTCGGGGTTTCGTGCGTTGATTTGTGACCCTAAGAAGATAACTACACGATAAGAAAGGTTGTTGAAATATCACAATGACTTGATTATGGGCTTTATACGTTCTACGACGCCATGATTTTCTTGTTGAGCAGTCTTGCTTTATAGACACTATCGTAACTCTACTATGAATGCAATATTCAATGTCAAAATCTTCGGTTGCATTGATTGACTTCATATGCCTATTTGGTCCCATGAAATTATTGCAGGATAAGTCAAGGTATTCTAAGAATGAACGTCGTCTAAATTTGGAAATTGGACCCAAAAGAAAATTTGGTCAAGACGTATTAATTTGACCAAACTTTTCAAATTCAATACAGATTTCTCCATATTAACTCATTCCAGCTAAATCTAGAGTAAGACTCTTCAAGTTTCCTATTTCTAATGGAAATGGCATAGTCTATTCCATTTCAAGTGAAGGAGTTTAAGCTAAGCCTCATCTCAGCCAAACTGAGCCTCATCTCAACCAAACTCTGAATTTCAACAGGGATTCTTCCATAGGAGTTGTTAAATCTCACTAGATAAGTGACTCTTTATATCTCCTTTTTTTGATGGAATACCACAATCGACTCCATTCCAGTGCAAATTTAGCATGGCCATGATTTTCTTGTTGAGCCATCTTGTTTTATAGACACTATTGTAACTCTACTATGAATGCAATATTCAATGTCAAAGTTTTTGGTTGCATTGATTGACTTCATATGCCTATTTGGTCTCGTGAAATTATTGCATGATAAGTCAAGTAAGAATGAACGTCGTCTAAATTTGGGAATTGGGCCCGAAAGAAAATTTGGTCAAGACGTATTAATTTGACAAACTTTTCAAATTCAACATGGATTTCTCCATATGAACTTGTTCCGGCTAAATCTAGAGTAAGACTCTTCAAGTCTCCTATTTCCGATGGAAATGGCACAATCCATTCCATTTCAAGTGAAGGAGTTTAAGCCGAGCCTCATCTCAGCCAAACTCTAAATTTCAACAAGGATTCTTCCATAGGAGTTGTTAAATCTCACTAGATAAGTGAGACTCTTTATATCTCCTATTTTTGATGGACTACCACAATCGACTCCATTCCAATGTAAATCTAGCATGGCCAGGCTTGTCAAGTTGGCCAAAGATGGAGGGATGGGACAAGTTCAAAGAATTATAGCTCATCTCAATCAAGCTCCTGAACTTGCCTTTTTTCTTACGGAATAGATCCATCGAAATTGTTCTTTCCATATTTAGCCGTGCCAAGTGTCACGCCCCGATCCTTGGGCACGCACCCATCCCTTACCTTGGTCGATTTTAAAGTGTAATATCCCAGAACTAAGTATCGCCGACTCTTTCTTTTTATTACGCATGCGGAAGCAGTTATGAATCCCCAGACAATAACACAATAGGATAGAAAAACATGCCATATTTTTCACATTAAAATTCACAACCACACTTTTATTAACAGCACAACTCATAGTATATTTACAATACTATATACAGCAAACAAGTCTCACACCTATCTATACTAAGACAGGGTTCACAAAAGGGATGAGATCTCAATCCACATCTGGGTTATATTCAAAATCCCTCTTTGGATCATCTTCTTCTTCAAAAGTTTTTCTCCTCTTCAGGTTCCTCCTCCTCAACTTCTCCTCAGGGCCTTGAAATGGTTATTCAATAACTAATAAGACCACGTTTCAGCAAGTTCTACCACCTAAGACTCGATTAATAAACCAATACACCTTGGGCTGCCTAAGCACATCACGAGACAGAGGATTTACCTTGGCCTCAGTTCCTTCCTGCAAGTTAGTATATATATCAAATATACATCATCACATCACATCACCCAATCAGATCTCAAGATAATCTGTAGAGTCACCAAGCCAATAGATCATATCGTCCTATCTCAAGATGACATATAAAGTCACCGAGCCGGTATACACACAATTTATCATACCATACTGTCTCCAGATGCTCCGTAGAGTCATCGAGCCGGTAGATCGTACAATTTATCATACTGTACTGTCTCAAGATGCTCCGTAGAGTCATCGAAGCGGTAGATCATACCGTCCTACCTCAAGATGACATATAAAGTCACCGAGCCGATTTACGCACAATTTATCATACCGTACTATCTCCAGATGCTCCGTAGAGTCATTGAGTCAGTATACATGCCATTCCAAGCAAACAATCAAATAACCAATTTTATCCTTCCCGATAAAATGCCGAATGTGGGTACACGATCGGCCCTAGCCAAAATATAATAATTTCCTTTTTATAAATACCACCATTTTCTGTAGTCCGCTAAAACATTTTTGGTATCATTAACTGAAGTCCGGTTAATTTCCAATTACTTTTCCAAGATTATTTAAATTAGGGAATAAATCCTAAATTCACAAATAAATCACTTCCGCACAAAATAAAGCTTAATTAAATAAACGGACTGCACCATGACAATCAGCATAAAATTCGATCACCGGCCATCTCGATTGAATTTCCGGAAAAATAAATAATTACTTAATTAATTTCGAAAAATAAGTAAATAAATACTAAAAATCCAATTTAGGCCCGTATTGCCTTATTGGACGCTTGAGAATAGATCGGGAAAAATCTCGAGATACATTCAATAAATATTATAAGCTCTCTACTTGCTAATGACTAAGTCTAACCACCTAACATGCATCATTAAGTCACTAATTTAATTGTTCTAGACTAATCTAACCACCTAATTGTACTTAATTAAATCAAACCAACTCCTAAGCATAATTAGCAAACTAAGAAAGCATTAGTGAGTAAAACTCACTTGGTAAAAGCGGAGACCAAATCACCGCAATGGCGGCCGAAATCGGGCTTTCGACAACACCGGCGAGCTTGGACCGGGCCTTAAGCTTGGCCCAACAAATCTCGGCCCAACTAAGATTTGTTCTTGCTTTTGGGTTGGACCCAAATTGAATTGGGCTTGCTGAAGATGGGCTTCAATTTGTGGGCTGGGCTGAAATTGATTTACTGGAATTGGGCCCACTCTTGGGCTTTAATTGGTGCGGCTTGGAATTGGGCTGCAGCTGATGAAATTCAACTGGGCTTGAAGACTACTGGGCTGCACGTTGAACTGAAGTGGCTGAGGTGGACTGGACCTCAAAACTCAATTGATGGGCTGCTTCTTGGGCTGGGCTTAAGCTGAGATGGGCTTTGCTGGACTCTTGGGCTTGCTGCAGGTTGGGCTAATCAAAATTTGCTTGGGCTCGTGGACGGGCCCAACTGCTGGACCGTTGAAAATCTGTTGGGCTCAAGACACCCCGACCAGCTGAACGAAGGAAAACGCACGCGGAGCAGCTGTTTCGGTGGACTGCGGGCTGACGTCGACGCTTGGATTGTAGTCCACCGCGGGACTTCGAGGGAGAGAAGCTGACCCGGGGACGTTGGGCCAGGTGGCGTCGTGGACCACCAACCGTGGAACTTGCGATCAAATTTGGTGGAGAGTTTCACCGGTTTGTTGACCGTGAAGACAAACCGAAGTGGAGCTGCAGGTGGGATGGCTTCGTTGGCATGGTGTCGCGGATGTTGGGAAGGAGCTGCTGCGGTCGAAAATCGATGGAGAGAGACTCGGCTTCGGTTGATTGGTGGACAAAGGAGGAGGTGAGCCGCGGATGAAGGTGGACTCGGTGGACGCGTCGGCTTGCTGGAATCTTCAGTGAAATTCGTAGGCGTGAAGATGGGTCAACAAAAAGGGAATTACGGTGGGTGAGGGTTGACCTGCATGGGACATCCGTGGGTGGAGAGGGCAGCAAATAGAGAGAGAGAGGGAGTGGAGGAAAGATGATGATGGATGAGGGGCATGGATGAGGGATGAGCGAGCGGTCTTCGAAGGGAGCAAAAAGAAATGAAAGCAAAGACAGAGGCTGAAGGAGATGGGATTGATCGAATGAGGAAGAAGACGGAGGGGACGTCGCGGGCGTGCACGAGAAGCCAGCTGAGAGGGGAGTAAAAGTCAATAACCTTAGCCAATATATTGAATGCTTGGTCCCCCAAAGCCTACACACATATCTCTAATGTCCCTGATACTTTCTAGCATGTAATTTCCACAAATTAATCCACTTTGGTGCCAAAATTCCAGCCCTCATATTAGCATCCGAATTTCACAATTTAAGCTTCGATTTCTTCTCCGATTTCCCCAATTGAGGACCAATTTCGTCAAAGAAAATGCCTATACCATTTCTGCAATTGCCCATCGCCAACTAGCTCGACTTATAAGTCAAAATTTCCTTTAATTTGACCCATCCGAATTTCCGCAAATTTTCTGCAACGGTTTTCCGTAAAAATCTCGAATCTCAAAAAAATCTTCTGAGGGTAAGTTGACGTTCCTAGAATTTATTGTGACATGACAGAGACTTCAATTTCTGAAATCAAACTTGTATTCGCGGTTAATTTCAACTTGACGCGTTTTTAGCGTGACCTAAACTACCGAGTAGTTTTCAGAACTTTTTAGGGCAAATGACCCGTGGTCGATTTTCTTCGAGCCACTATGAACCCACTCGACTCAATGATGACTCTCGATTGTCGTGAAAACCTTGATGATTTAATTATGGGCACAAGGTACCAAAACGACAGTAAAATCGAATTAGCATTCGGTCGATGAGAATTTCCCAATTTAGTGGAGTCACCCACGATCGGCCACACATCTCAGTCGAACAGACCTATCTCTGATCTCAAATTGATTTTTAACTGTGCCGTAATGGCATCTAAAGACAAGCACGGTCAACAAGCCGATTCTCAATCGAATTCTTTAGTCTATTTGCCTTAAAATCCTTAATAGCTTCTCTGAATAGTCTAGTTATCTCGAGAGTGATTAGCTCTAAGAACAGCCCTATAAGCGCGTCAATGAAATGCCCGATTTATTCAGTAGAAAACAGGATTGAAAATCTGGGATGTCACACCAAGTTTGTCAACTTTAATTAGAAGTTTATAAAATGTTACTAATTAAAAGAAAATAACTTAATAAGTACTCAAATGAAAGTTGGTAACAAAAATTTTATTAGCAATTTAATCATAGAAAAGCTAGTCAATCACTCTAATTAAAGTTGGTTGTTCTAAAAAAGAGTTGGTAAGATTGATCCGTGTCTAAGAAATACAAGCAAAAGTTTCCAAACGATAGAAAGGTAATATGTTGATAAATAACTTAAATAAGAGTTGATAACCAATAGTATGTGCTAGTTTAATTGTAGGAAACTTGGTGAGTCGATGCAAATGTAAGTTGTCTTGACACATATACTTTACTTCTTCCAGAAGTATGGAATCTCAGTTTTAGTTACCTCGTACATACAATCTCTCTAGATCGAGTCCCAGAAAAGTCACTCTTTCGCTGAATCATCTAGTTTTGACATAGATGTGCTACTTGAGCAGTTTCAGAAAATTCGGAAAACTCTCGCCCTTCAATTTAACCTAAATAATGGCAGTGCATCTCCTCAGTGCATTTGATTATTTAATGCGAACAAATTAATTCTTGTAGCCCAAGAGGCTCAAACAAGCTTGATTGAAGCCTTATTTGAAGTTTTTATATAAAATCAGCTCTCATTCTATCCAGTGAGTCAGTGACTACTCCCATTAATGATAGCGAGCAGCAACTAAATTGATCGATAACTCGAGAGTTGGGTGTCGTGGCGTTACTCGAATTTCTTGATTTCGGCCAATTGTAACCCGATTTCTGATAAAGACGAGAAATTATCGAGCAGTTGCTTAAACTTCACGATGTGATTACACAGTAGAGTATGAACCAGCATTCATTGTGGCGGGTACACAAACATAGAGGTATTCGAGGTCATCATTTTGTGTACACGTTGAAGAGATACGTTTTCGGATCGACAGGACCAACATATCTCCATGATTTTAAGATGGTAAGTTACAAGCTTTGTAAGGGATTAACGAACTTCAAGTGGAACATCAATGGTCCATGTATGTAGAGATGTTCCTCTCAATATAGAAAACTTACTATGAAATATTTAACTCAGAAATATAAGTACGCTTACTCATTAATGACGGAGCCCCCTTGTAAAATCTTATGCCATTTCGTAATCTACTATATAATAGGCGGAAGGTTAGAAAATCAGTTTTTGATAGTATGCCACTAATTACTTGACAGGACCAATTATAAAGATCTTGTAGCACTTGGTAATTTACCATCGGATGGTAGATTTCAAGATGGTAAATTTGTCCTTTCGTTGGTAACTGACTAATCAATCGATAGGCCTGCTTGTAATATTCTAAAACATTTAGTAATTTTCTACTGGATGTGAAGATGGTAAAATCACTATCTTGTTAGTAAGTGATGGGTAAACTTGTTAAATTTATAGCACTTGGTAATCTAGTGGTGGATACTTGATTTGAGAATTATAAATCCATTCTTTCATTGGTAAATTGCAAATAGTTCACTGGACAAAAATCAACTATTATGGGTCGAGTTGATTGATTGTTGTAGCTAAGTTGACTTATGACGATTTGAGTCTAGACGAGATGAAATCCATTATCATCCAAAGTAGTGCTGAACTCAATCAATGATGGGTCGGATCCAGAAAGTTGTTTCACTGTTTGGAGGAAACATGTAGATATATGTGGGCAGAGAAGAAACATATGGTTCAATTGTCTTGAGTATCGGTGCATGTGAACTTCTGTGAAAACTCCGTAGTTCCCACAAAAACCATGCACATGGCCTTGTTCCTAAAGGGTTCATCACTTGTATGTATAGCCACAAAAAGTACAGACAACTTGAGCAGTACCTTTCCCAACCCAACCAAATAAAAAGAAGAAAAAGGAAAAACTAACCTTTTCGCAAGATAGAATTTATCTCATGTCCTCATTTTTAACTATATTCACGCAACATTTTAGTAGGAAATTGACTTTTGATCACTATAACTAGAGACTTGTCTTCACCTATTACTGATGTTATCAATACGGCTGGGGATAGATGCAGAAGTCAAGTCTTGGGAGGGCTAAATCAATCATTCGTCCTTAGGGATCTGACAATAATCCTCACATACCTACTAATTGGTGGGGTGATCAGTTCCCGGTCGATCCAATTCCGACCACAGAATTAGGAACCAGACCGAAGGGATTAGTTCCTCATTTCCAAATCAAGAACTGAATCAAAAAAGGCTAGAACCAGATAAAACTAGATTGATTGATCCAATTCAGCTCCCGAGCAGTCCAATAGAACCGATCACACCTCACATAAAAAATATTCAAACTAGACTTGAGCGAAAATTACCCCTATCTTTATGAAGCTTCTCACGTCACACCCTGAACCTTTACGGCCGTGTGACAACACATGCTCATTGAACCTTTACTTATCCTTTGGTCATTCGATTGTGACATCCCAAGAGGCGTCACTAACACAAATCGTAATAACATTAAAATGCACAAGCAAAAATGTGAGCAAATCTCCAATCATCAAACAGCATGGATACTTAAAAACATATTCATACATATAGAAAAGTGTTACGAGTCAATGTCTCATACAACATGAGTTCAAGGGTTAAACACAACTAGCTTCTTCACTTCCGACATGCCTAACCACTTTGCCATGACCTCCTTCAAAAAGGGTCCCGGGAGATACCTATGCCTTTAATATTACGAGGGTGGTTCAAAAAGTGCTAATAGCCTCGCCACTACCTAAGCCTTAATGGCCTCTAGGGTCCAGGCCTCCCATGTGGTGACCAGCATGAGGTTGATCTTAGGGTCGGACACCTCCCCATCGGGAACGTCCCTATCCTTGACATCCTAACTTATGTCGCCCCCAAATCCTCTGGCACCTGGCGAACTGTCGAAGCTACGGATGGGACCGTGGCTCTTGTCGCCTACCTAAAAGTATTGAACCATGAATCGGTGTGGCACAAGGTTAGGCAAACCCTCATCGACCCAAATGGTCGTAACATATCACGTATGGTGTGCGTCAACTGCTCCCACTGTCGCGTACTTCATCGCCTCTTGACTATGCTTGATAAGGAGGCCAAAACGAATATGATGGAATGGTTTAGCCATTCTTAGGGCCTGAAAACATTGCAACAAATAAATATGAGGTAAACTCAATAAGTGAACTTCCTAAACTTTGCATATGGAAGTCATTCACCTCGGAAGCGCCCTAAAAGTGCAATTATCTGTCGATGGTGAAACATGGCAACACATGTCTCGCTTTACTCTTATTGATCTCACAACAACTTGTCTACCATACAAGGCCATCAAAGTAGATGCATAGGCAATTTCATAACATAGACTTCATGTTCTTGAGCCAAACATAGGAATACGCATTATGATCTAAGTCATATGCTCATGCCATGCAATAATCCGAACCTTATCACATATGAATTGTTGGTAAAATATGCTTCGAATTGGGTTGAACAATGAAGTTGGATCTTTAGAATACTCAAGTCGGACTTTGAGACGTGATATCACTTTCTTTAAGGATTTATTTGCCCCACTACGTTGCTAATGGTCACCGGCAAATTTCCTCCAGGATACAACAAAGTCTCGAATGAGAATACTAGATAGCAATTCTAGTATTTCTCCAGGATCTCTCTAAGAAACAATCGAAAAATAATGGCTGTAGTTTCTCTCGAAAGAAAATGAAAAATGGAAGAAGTTCTATGTTTGATCTCAAAACAAACGTATTTATCTTTTTTCTTTCGAATAGAGGCAACTCTTCAAAAGGTTGCAAAAAAGAACAAAGACAACCTTTTCGTGAAAAAGTACGTCTCAAAGGTTACGTTGAAAAAACATAAAAATTCGGAAATAAATAAATAAATAAATAATCGTAACTTTTTGTGAACAGTCACACTGTTTCAACAAGATTTTATAGTTAATATTTTATATAAATAAATCCGAATTTTCAATAAATAAAATTAACGATTGTCGGTTAATGCCAAATCTCGTCCACGTGCGCACTCACATCTTTTTAATGTGGGACAAAGCACCTCTTCATTTGTTTTATAAACAAATTACCAACAATCCCCCACTTTTGTTTATAAAACAAAAAATAAAAAATAAAACGTTAGAAATATACAACCAAAATTTCCGTGAGATTAATATACATACATAAAGGTCTCTTTCGAGTTAAACATTTACTTAATGCAAGCATCTCAAAGCTCCATCAAAGTGACAAGTAGCTCGGCTTTAAACTTGTACTTTTATATAATAGAACTGGACATACCGCACATATAGTAACCTCTTGTTTCAGCGAGAAGTTCTATATTACTCCGCACTATTATGGCCTTGTGCTTGATCCTGTTTCATGAGCTCTCTAGAAAGCAACCCTAACTTTCGTAAGAAGCGGCATCACTTCTAAGCTCATATAGGTGAAGTATCTACCATGTGTTTCTGTTACTATCAACGCATTACAAATTTGTACTATACTTCATTAAGAATTCAATTCAACCTACAAAACGTAACAGACGATACTGACTTCTCATATCAGGGCTACGTCAGTATCAAACAATCACATTCAATAACTTGTTTTTACCTATTAAACCTTGTAACTAGTGATGTTCTAGAAAAAGGTCGGGTTACCATTATTTGTGATTTCAATTAAAGGGTTTCAACCCCGTTTCTTATGAGGTCATTATTACCATATGTCTTGGTAAAGCCTTCGTCAAAGGATTGGTAAGATTATTACTTAACCTCATGTAAACAATTGTTATGGTACCATCTTTAATCAATTATCTCATATACTCATGTCTTAAACTAATATGTCTAAAACTTACCATTATAGGTGCTATTATAGGCTCTTGCCAAAGTAGCCTAACTATCACGGTGGATAGAAATAGGAGGCATAGGACTAGGCCACAATTTGATATTCAATAACAAATTCATAGTCCATTCAGCATCTTTCCCAGATTCTGCTAAAGCAACGATTCAAATTTCATAGTTGAGTGAATTATGCACATTTGTTTCTTGCTCACCCAAGAAACCACACATTCACGTAATGTGAAAATTAATCCATTAGTGGATTGTTTATCTCTCACACTTGTAATCCAACTAGCATTGGTATATTTTTCTAATATAGCCGGATTATTATAGAACAATAAGATAACCCTCCAATGTTCTATATTGGATTACTAGTATTTACTCAACTTGCATATACAAAAGTAATATCAAGTCTAGTATAATGTATCGCATACATTAATTACCCATAGCACTCACATTAAAAACTCTCCACCAGGAATCAAATGGAGTACTTATATATTTGAAAACAAGATGTTTAAATTTATGCAACATCTTCTCCGTGTAATCACTTTAGCTCAAAGAATAACCCCCACTATTTTTTAATTTTAATACTTAAGATAGTATCTGCTTCTCCTAAATATTTCATTTTTAAAATGAATGCTAGATACTTCATAGTCTCAATAACTTCAAGTCCCCTTCGGATACCCTCACCACAAGAATATTTCATGAGGCATCCAATCAAAACTATGCATTGTCAAATTTCATGCTCAATGAAATACATACATCAAAATAGAAAACCAATGCAATTCTACTCTCTTGGCTCATTTATGCTATTCCTTAGAATCAAATCTATGAGGGGCAAGGACAACAAATAGAACACATTAGAACCAAACAAGGGACACCCAAACAACCCATTCAGTATCTCCAGATTGCCTCCATAAATAGAGTTCTACATATCATCCTATGCATGTAAGAACATTCTCTAAAAATTCAGTAAATGCAAGCGAATCGAGTATCGAGGTATCAAAAGTGCATAAACTGGAATTGAGAGAGGCGAAAAGAAGATACCAGCAATTCTAGGAATGGAATCAACAACACCGAATAATCCGAATCTTCTAAAAGGTATAATCAGAGCCATACCTCATTTCTTCATCAAATTGCACGCAAGGGCAAAACCATAAATTTAACATTATTATGCTTGAAACCATTAGATGATATGATTGAATCGAATTTTCATGCCACTGCTTATGTGCTCGCATAAGCCCATAATAACATAAACATTCATGCACATATTAATCTAGGACATCAAGCAATCAAGCCGATTCCAATTAATCTTGTGCTTGAATGCATGGCTCAAAAATACTAAAGCATGAAACGAATCAAGGCCAAAAGTCTAGCTCAATCACACAATACCAAAATTCTACATTTTAAAGTTTTGATCTTTTCTTTCTCGATAAAGATTAGAAACTATTATATGCATAAATAAAAATCCCATGGTGCAAATGATAGATCAGAGACAGACCCTTCAATTTACTTTGACCAATTGATTTTTTTTTTTTTTTTGGGAACAGGAGGAACCAGCTTGCACCGACAGTGCGCCGTAAACCCCCCGGTGACGCTAGCAGGGAAACCACCACCCCGACGTCACGCTTAAGTCACCACACAACACTTCAGCCTTCCTGCTTCGCAGGGGCTTCGAACCTTGGCCTCCACCGAGGAGGGCCAAGGCTCTACCATCCACGCCACCGGCCGGTGGTTAACTTTGACCAATTGATTCATCCCTTGTACATACATAAATTTCATCCACAACAAAGATCCTATTATAGAGAAGCAAGAACATCAATATGTGCAGACAAATGTCTCATTAAAAGAAACATAGCCAGGATGTCACCACTGGCTAATCATGCATGAAACACTCATTAACTTCAATTTGATTAGAAACAAGAACCTGCATTGGAGGAAGCTTTGATGGCCATTTTCTTGCTTGCCCCACAGCCAATCCGAATTTTATTTAATAGGCCACATCAAACTCGACGATATGAATGGGATTAGCAACATTCGACAACGATGAGCGACACAGTCCAACTCAACTTGTCAAAGGTCCAACTCAAGACCAATGAAATAATAAATGGAATGAAGCAAATAATTGAGAATATTATCACACCTGATATGATCATTTTCTTCCCAAATTTCAATGAAATCACATACCTTGCTGATTGTGCACGCAAGAGCGCTATTGGCAACTTTGATGCTAATGATGATTACATTGGTAGCGTCGAAGCCATTCTCCGGCGAGCAATTGTCATTCGCAATATCACACGTTGACTCATCACGGGTAGTGACGTAATCTTGTGCTCCCTCAGAACCTTCGCTCTCACGTCGCCATTCCTCCTAGACAGGACGTAGAGAGGACGAGGCCCACCAAAGTTGCGAGGAAAGTCCCCAGAATGTACTGATAGATCACCACCATCTCCATTTCCTTCTCTTTCTCCTTCGAATGAATCAACCAATGAGACCATAGAGACAGAGACAACAGAATGGAGATCTCGCGCTCTCCTCATCTCATTGTGTCTCAGGCAATGCCAATGTCACGCAGCGAAAGAGCGAATTGCAGTTTCGAAATCACCCTTCTTGGCCAGAAATTCAGGACCCAGGATTGACGTTTCATACGAGACACTTAAAGATGGATCACGTAAATTGATGAAATTGGGGACAGCAGAATGGCAAGGTCTCCATCCCTCCTTGGAGAACCAACGTGTCAACGCCATATGTCAAATCCGCCAGAAACCACTGCAACACTCCCTTTTGCCACTTTGGCCTCTTTCTTCTACCGTCGTCTTCTGCTGCCCACTCCAAAAAACCCTCTCTCATTCACGGTCCTCAACGGCGCATTCTCTTTAGGAGTTCGACCCTCTTGTGGACGTCGCTGCTTCACCAACGTCGTCATGCTTTAAAGACAAGGATGGCGGAGTCTTGAATTACGACGCTAATTTCCTGGAGCAAAAGGTAATGAACGAGGCTCTTGCTTACTATGCAAAATCCATCGTGGACATATCACACGAGACGGCATCTCATCTCATAAAAACGACGTCAAGGATGTCGAGACTCCGATCCATGAGATTGAGTGCAAGTTACAAAGGCTTCTGTTGACTATCGGAGTTACGGCCAACAGAAAGGTCTCAATTGTGATCCAATCGCTTCAGGCTCTCAACCATGAAGCAGTGCAGAACAGAACACTCGTTGCTTCTTTGAAACTATGGCCAACAGCGATGATGATTGTTGGCGTCGACTAGAAGCCATTGAGGAACAGACCTGTTGACAAGTGAAAGAACCTGTCCATTTGCATGCGTCTGGTGCTCGCATCGTGCAATGGCAAACCTGGCTTCTTGCATCTTTATCCACGGCCACACGTTGCCTCGAGATTTACTAATCGGCATTGGCAAGGGACTCGATTTCAACTGCTTCCTCAAGATAGCGTTCCACGACATGTACGACATATATGGACGCTTGGCTGCTTGGCTAGATGCTGAATAAGGATGTGGCCTCCTAGAACTCCAAGATCCTTCATTTTCACGTACTCTTGATCTCTTGGACGCCCACGGGCGTGGTAGGGAGCCTTCGTACGTGGCGAGAGGGAAAACATTCGCCATCTTCTTTTTCTTCTTAGTCTTCTCCTCATAAATTGAATCGGACTCTTAATTTATGACAGAACCAAAATGGACATAAAAAAAACGAGAGAAAATTCAAGAGAAAGAGAGAGCCTCCCCTGCCACCATGAGTGGGATGAATGCCATAATGACTAGAGAGATTTGTTCATGGAACGAAGAAGAGGGCTCCATTTGCGTTTTACACATCCTTTGCTTAACCCACCATCAACCGCATCCTTAACTTATTGTTGCACAAATAAATCCTTAAAATTGTTGGTAAAATATGCTTGAATTGGGTTGAACAATGAAGTTGGATCTTTAGAGTACTCAAGTCGGACTTTGAGGCGTGATATCACTTTCTTTAAGGATTTATTTGCCCCACTACGTTGCTAATGGTCACCGGCAAATTTCCTCCAGGATACAACAAAGTCTCGAATGAGAATACTAGATAGCAATTCTAGTATTTCTCCAGGGTCTCTCTAAGAAACAATCGAAAAATAATGGCTATAGTTTCTCTCGAAAGAAAATGAAAAATGGAAGAAGTTCTATGTTGGATCTCAAATCAAACATATTTATCTTTTTCTTTCGAATAGAGGCAACTCTTCAAAAGGTTGCAAAAAAGAACAAAGACAACCTTTTCGTGAAAAAGTACGTCTCAAAGGTTACATTGAAAAAACATAAAAATTCGGAAATAAATAAATAAATAAATAATCGTAACTTTTTGTGAACAGTTGCACTGTTTCAACAAGATTTTATAGTTAATATTTTATATAAATAAATCCGAATTTTCAATAAATAAAATTAACGATTGTCGGTTAATGCCAAATCTCATCCACGTGCGCACTCACATCTTTTTATTGTGGGACAAAGCACCTCTTCATTTGTTTTATAAACAAATTACCAACATGAATCTCATGCACTTCCCACACACATTTATCCAGATTGTTACGGTCACTCAAGACCCAAAGCCAACTCGAAGGTTTGCAAATCATCCGGCGTAATTGGGTATCGTCTCGCCCCATCAAGCATGGTATCCTGTTGACTTGGGGGCATTCTATAAGGAGCTTTGTTCTGAAATCCATCCGCGAACGGCATCCCATTGACTTGAGGGCATCTGAACTTAATCGGGCATTGTCCCGCGTAAAACGCCTCAAGACGGGTTCACACCGCACATAAAAAGCATCAAGGTCTTAGGCGATCACATGCGCATACCATCACATACTCAATTTCTTATCTTTCTCATTTAACCCATATGATGCTAATGTGATATGCAACTTCTCTTGTCAAATGCCATCGTTCCATACATGTACGTCACTTACATCACACACATATGTACTATTCACTTCCCAAATTCATGACACATAATCCACATATCATGTTTAACCGCTAATTCACATGGCACATATTCCATTTATCATTTTTAACCATTAATCCACATCGCACATCATCCAAATAACAAGTTTAACCACTAAAATACATGGCACATCATTCAAATGACATGGATAACCATTAAACTACATAGCACATAACCCAAATAACATGTTTAACCACTAAACCACATGTCACATGACCTAAATAACATGTTTAACCACAAAACCGCATGTCACATAATCCAAACAACATGTTTAACGCCTAAACCACATGGCACATAACCTAAATAACATGAATAATCACAAAACCGCATGTCACATAATCCAAACAACATGTTTAACCCCTAAACCACATGGCACCTAACCTAAATAACATGGATAATCACCAAACCACATGTCATGTAACACAAATAACATGGATAACCATAGAACCACATGTCACGTAACCTAAATAACATGTTTAACCATAAAATCACATGGCACATCCCTTAAATCGCATAGATTACCACTAATTTACCATAAACTACTCCCTAAATGCAACGAAAGCCCTAAATGAAGGCTAGGAAGCCACTCACGGACAACTCGGGCTTCGAAACATGTCAGGGGAAGGAACAACAAGATAGGACAGCAGCTAAAGGCCACTAGTCGTGCGTCTATCGCACATGACGGAGCTGGACGATGACTGGTTGCTGCTCCAATGGTGGCCCGGCGGTGGTCTGACGGTAGTTTAGCATCAATACAACCTTCGGTGGGGAAAATAAGTGAAGAACAAGCCTGCAAAAGAGAGAAAATGGAGGTGTGGGGGTTCAGTCGAGGCTAGGGAGAGGGAGAGAGTGTTTTCAAAATTGTAAGTGAGGAAAATGAGAGAATGAGGGTGAGAGAGAGAACCAGCGTGAGGGGGGAGGGGGGAGAAAGGAGAGAGAGTGGTCTTGTCCCTCATTAATACCTTGCTCTCCAAATCTTCCATATCTCTCAACCCTAGGCTTCCATTGAATAAAGATGTGACATCTTGAAGAGAGAAAAGTGAGAGTGAGGGGATGAGGAGAGGTGACCAGCATGAGGAAGAGGAAGGACAAAGAAAAGAAAGGTCTTGTCTCCATAAATGCCCATCAAATCCCTTGTCTCTTGTCCATTAAGGGTCGCTTGTGAAATAAGTAAATCTTAACATTAAACGGGAGATAGATCACACTCAAGTACATAGGTTAGGTCTAGAGTAGGTTAGGGAAGCCTATGGTCTACCCTTTTGGGCCGCCCATTAAGGGATGGGCCCAATTGGGCCTTGCACCACGGGCTTGGGCTTGTTGGGCCGCCCAACGTGGGCTTGGGCTCACTTGGGTCCTCGCTCGTGGCCTGCTTCCACTTCTCTGAGCTTGTATGCCCTTATCAAAGAAAGATCAAGTTTTTCACCCTTTAAAGGGCCTTTCCCGATGTCCTCGTGGCCAATCGATCCTCAAGACACTCTCATCCGACGATCACTTGCTAGAATAATTCCATTCTAAAAAACCGAGTCGGAATGAGGATGTCACAACTCTTCCCCCTTAAAGAAATTTCGTTCTCGAAATTTGCAGGATCGACCACTTCCTTGAATAGACAGGGGTATTAGCTCCTTATAATGTCCTCACTTTCCCATGTCGTTCCCTCGGTGCCATGATGTTGTGAGACGATTTTGACCAAGGGAACGACCTTATTGTGCAACACCTGTTCTTTTCTATCTACGATTCACATTGGCTGCTCAATGTAAGTCACTTTGTCGTCCACCTTGATCTCCTCATTGCTTAGCACATGCATCGAGTATGGGTCATACCTCCTCAGCATAGAGACATGGAACACGTTATGAACCTAGCAAAATTTGGCTATAGTGCTAACCGATAGGCTAAAGTCCAAATTCTTTCTAGAATTTGAAAAGGTCCTACGAATCTAGGGCTTAGCTTCCCTTTCTTGCCAAAACAAGACATACCTCTCATTGGCGACACCTTAAGGAACACGTGATCGCCAACTTGGAACTCCTAGAGGTCTCTATCATTTGTTTACATAGCTCTTCTAGCAACTTTGGGCTATCTTTAATCTTTCTTGAATGATCTTAACTGCATTCACAGATTGTTGCACTAGTTCGTGGCCCATAATTTTTCTTTCTCCTACCTCATCCCAATATATAGGCATTCTATAGGCACTTCTATACAATGCCTCAAACGGTGCCATTCCGATGCTCTGTTGATAATTGTTGTTCTATAGGCATGTATAAGTTTATTTCATATGTGCATTTACTATGTTAGTCAAATTCCATGTATCATTTATAAACCGGGTTGCACATAAGAAAGGTTGTTGAAATATCACAATGACTTGATTATGGGCTTTATATGTTCTACAATACCATGATTTTCTTGTCGAGCAATCTTGCTTTATAGACACTATCGTAACTCTACTATGAATGCAATATTTAATGTCAACGTCTTTGGTTGCATTGATTGTCTTCATATGCATATTTGGTCCCATGAAATTATTGCATGATAAGTCAAGGTATTCTAAGAATGAACATCGTCTAAATTTGGGAATTGGGCCCAAAAGAAAATTTGGTCAAGACGTATGAATTTGACCAAACTTTTCTAATTCAACACGGATTTCTCCATATGAACTCATTCCAGCTAAATTTAAAGTAAGACTCTTCAAGTCTCCTATTTCCGATGGAAATGGCACAATCCATTCCATTTCAAGTGAAGGAGTTTAAGTTGAGCCTCATCTCAGCCAAACTCTGAATTTCAACAAGGATTCTTCCAAAACCAGCATCTTCAGTGCCCGCCCTCAAGGCCATTTCCCCTCTCTATGTCCAGATCGACTCACTCATTTGCTCTCTATGTCCTGGTTGACTTGCTCTCATATCCCTCCCAAATCACTTTGTGGAATACTTCAAAGTTGAAATATGCCCGCCTCATAAATAAGTTTAGAGCTTTCCTTTTGCAAAATGCACAAGAATTCCTTAGTATGAGCCATAGTGAGCCCACAATCTTACTTTCCAAGCTTATCTTCATCAACGTAGTCATCCTACAATTTCTTTTGCAAATAGAAAGAAAAATTTAGTAGTGCATACATACTAATGGTCTAAAGTTAGCTAAGATAATTACATATGGACAAATAAACGAACTTCTTCTTTTAACTCTTATCTTAATTTATTGTTGAGAAAATAAAATCTCTATTTTTGGGGGTGTAAAATGTAAGTATTAGTTATTAGATGAAGCATAGAAGCTTAGGAGCATCCCTCAGCATTGATGTAGATAGGAAGTCCCTACATAGTAACCAATACAACACTAGCCTAGGAAGGTCTAATCTTTTTATAGAGTGAAGCTCTACCTCTAACAATTTTATGCACCTTAGCTAAAATAATGTGGATATCATTTGACTCATTTTAAAAACATTTGCGGTTATGCTCTATCCAAATTTAAAATATTGTTGCCAAGAATGATACCTTGAGGAGTCTTTGCCAAGTCTTTGCCCCTCGTATGACTGGTCATCCATTGAAGTTCATCATTTCACCCTCTTACAATTATGACCGAATCCCATAATGTGCCAAGATATTACGCCCATACTTCCAGTCCAATTGTAGTGGAAAAATAAAAGCGTTCTATCTTCTAAATGGATCATATAGAAAGTGCACTAGATGTCGATTGAAGGCATCTTTGATAATACAATCTATGTTGTTGGAAGCCTATATCTACAAAACTAAGCTAGTCAATAAAATTATGTTTGCTAATGCTGCTAGTCCAAAATAGATTATACCAATCCACAATTGGTCCCCTTTGCCATGCACCATCTCATTGAAAATGAAGTGGTTCTTACAAGACAAATACAACATGTTTCAGCTTCAACATTCGATTCTGCCAAAGTCAAGGGTTGATAGTTTTGCAATCTTAGAGTGTGAAAATGGCCTCGTCACTCAATCCTTGTTCTTTGAGGTGAAGCAATTCATAATAAGAAAACATATGAAGAAAACCTAAGTATTTCATAATCCCCTTTTGTTAACTAAATTATTTCTTAAGTATGAAAATATTGTTTGCTACGGGCTAAGTAAAGCCACAACTACGTCACCCCTGATCTTGGTCTCTTTTTTCAGACTAGACCATGAAGTTTGCCATTAGGTCATGTTGCTACACCACAACGTTCACCTATCTGGAAATCAAGTTGGTTACCAGATTCCTTCCTTAAGATATTTATCAAGCACTGACACACATTGGGAGCGAGCTACCAATCAACCATCGATTTTGATACCATTTGTTAGGAGCATACAGTAGAAACCCAATAACTTCACATGGGGAGATCGCCAAGGGGAAGTTCAAGTTTGAGCCCATCAACATATCCAATTTGACCTACCTTTACTCAAAGCTTCAACTAATAATTTATAGGTTAACTAAGATATAATAATTGCTCAACACCACACCAATTTTCTGATGTAGGACTTTTCTAACACAACTCACACATGTATCATAAAAAAGAGAAACCAATATGAAGGCGAAATGAGGGGGAGAGAGTGGAGAACTTGCGCAGGTGTAATATATGCGTGGAGAGCGAGAGTACAAACAAAGTGCTCAACAAAAGGCAAACATAAATAATAAAACACAGGTTCAGAATTCCTCTCTCTCTCGAGTGTAACAGGCCGAAGAGACCCAACACGGCCTGCCTTTTGTGGGGGATTGATTCAGGTATTAAGATAATGAGGAAGCAGGTGAAAGTTATGGCTTTTGAATGGTTCCGTGTTTGCAGAGACCGAGAAAAACAGAGAAGGGAGGCGGTGATGGTTGGTAGGGAGGCGTCGGCATTTGAGTGGAGGCATTCGAAACCGCACATCTGTGCTTTAGGAAGCACGTCGAGAGATGGACGTGCTCGTAGAGTTCAATATCAACAACCATTACTAACCTCGAGTGGCACTCCCAACTTTTCATTTCATTGACTGTGCAAACTTGCAAATCGTAAGTAACAAGTGAAAGCCCCGAGTCTTGGTTCAAAGTTCAATTAATAGTTTTGTTCCAATTAAGGGCCAGTTAATTAGCTTGTTCAAGATCCCAATTTCTAGATGAAAATTTAGTGCTCATTAGATTAGAGAGGAAGAGAGCTTCGCATCGCATATGCTTTTGATGCCATGAAATCATATTAAATCACAGGTCGCAAGAGGAAAGAATCGTGTTAAGCATTGCTAAAATTACTTGCGAAATTCATTCAAATTTGACATGATATGCTGATATTCAAAGAAAGGGTATAACTGGACTGCCTTTGTAGTAAATTTTGGTAAAATCATCGTCTTGCAATTCTTGCATGCATTAGATAAAGATGATCCAAAACTGCAAAGTGTAATCTGATGGGGTATTACTGTAGCGAGAGATGTCTTACTAAATATCACCCTTCGCCTCATCATCGCCATTTTCACGCTTTGGTCCATAATTCTATGTGCAAGCTCGCTAATTGACTTGACGAGCTGGTTCATGGAATCATTGATTCTTGAAAGGATACAATTTAACAAGGAAAATGGAGCTTGGGTCCAATCGGGTCGGATTGGATATGATTTTCTAAAATTGTACGATGATTAAATGGGTCAATTTGGGTTGAACTATTTTTGATTCAATCCAAACCCAAATTATGCATGTGGAGATGAATTATAACAACTTCACTAATCAAACGTTTCTATATTATCATGAGAGATGAAACTCAAAAATTATGATTATGAAATTTCTATTCTTCGCATCATGTCTTGAGACATGTCATTAGAAAAAGATACCATAAGTATCATAACTTTTATTGGTTCTCACTTAAGTGTTGTAACTTTTTCTCCATCACTTAAGTACAAAAAGTTACGTACGCCACTCACTTGAATATTATAACTTTTTTTCCTATCATTGAAGTGTCATATAACTTTTCAATCAATCACTTGAATGTCATAACTTTTTATTTTGCTTTTTTGTTCCTTGGAACAAAAAAGAACATAACTCCATTTGGTAACATTTTGTTCCCGAGAATAGGTCTAGGATAAAACTAATAAGTAGAAAAAAGTTACTTTTTTGTTCCCAAAAACAACTAAAAAATTAAGCCAAACCATTTTCTTTTTTTTTTCCTCTTTTCTTTTCTTTCTTTTTCTCTTCTTCTTCTTCTTCTTCTTCTTACTATAGCCAGTCGCTAGTCATGGTGATGGTTGGCAACCAACCAAATGAGGTCAGGCGACCTCGCTGAAGTCTCGCCATGGCTAAGTGAGGCTCCCCCGAGGCTGGCAATCGACTAAAGGAAGAAAAATAAGAGAAATGAAAAGTAAAAAATTATATAATATAAAATTATTAAAATAAAGAAAAATTTCATAGAATTATTAAAAAATTTAAAAAAATTCTATGTCAAAAAAAATTCTAGGGCCGTACCAAAATTTTGTTCTTTTTCTATTTCGAAAATTGAAAATTTGTGCAATTTTCAAATGCCCTCAAATGATTAGAAACTTGTCCAAGGAATAGAATCAGAAAAATTAATTTCTGAATAAAAATTGTTTCTAGAAATAGAATAGTTATCAAACGCATCCTGAGTGGTAAAAAAAAAGTTATGATACTCAATATGTTATATGTTTTCAAGATGCATTCCCACAAATTCTTCACCATCCTCATATGCATCTTTCATGCTTGACATGTAAATTGGTAATTTCCAAAATTCTTCATCGATTTGCACTTGTTAGACTAGATATAGCTGCTCATCTACTTCTCAATTAAAAGTGAATATATTAAAAGAAATCAATTTACACTACAATTAGGACCGTAAATTTATGCTAAGCCGCAACTTACTAACCAGAAGGAATAATTGTCCATTAAAATCTTATCGAAAATGTTTTGAAGATAACAAATATTATGGCTAAAAAATATCTATCTCCACGGCAAAACTCAGGACGCCACAGCATGAAATGTTTGGAGTCATACAATATCAGAGTCGAACTTTATAGTTCATAGTATTGTAAAAGAGATTATGCATATACTAAGTAAAGCCAACAATTTAATGCCGAAAACCCTTCAAATCTAGGACTCAACAATGTTCTCAATGTGTTTGAAAATGTTTTTTCGCTCTTATGTTTTTCGTTGATTTTAATATTAATAAAGGTTGAAGCAAACTCCCACAAAGTTCAACATCATTTAGGTGGAAGTCTGAAAAACATACATGAAGATACGAGTGGGGAGACACAATAAGAGGCAATGACAATTGTGGCATTATCAGATTGTGGTTAATCAATGTAAAAAGAAAGTTTCCATTAAAGGTACGTAAGACATTACCATCTTTTCTACTTGACATGGATTTTTTCGTTTATACAAGGAAATTGTTAGAAAGATCTATGCAATTACATATTGTCATGTATGGCTTGAAAATTAAAGTTCATATCCAGTATAGAAAGGAGAATCAAAAGTTTAATATGGTGCGTCAAGAACACGAGGGATTTGGGAATGTATCACATAATTGGTAGTGAGAATCCATCTACATTTAAAGCTCTCAATCTCAAATACTCCTTTCAAGGAAATATATCAACTAAATTGCTCATGAGATTATCATAGTTAATTAAGGAACCAAATTGAGAATATGGAAAAATTTGTTCAGCTTTGAAGTCTAGTACTATAAATACGGGCTGTTCCTATGGCGAAACACAACCAACACATAAAGATCAATACCTCATACATTCTCATTTGGATAGCGGCCCACAATGATGGAGACGATATCTAGGGACTAGCTCTAGCTTGCCTCTCCCTTCAGATCGCCCATCCCGATATTTGGATGTAAAATGATCGTCGGGTGTTGCCTACCTGTAGCCATGGAGTCTAATCATGTTTTCCGATGGAACCAGATTAAGGTACGAACTATTAGAGCCGATTTCTTATGTCGAAGATGTTCATAGGACTCAAACTACGTTGTTGACATTTAGTGTGCTTCATTTGGACAATTGTCCTCTCATAGAGCATACCATCTTTGTCAGGAACAAATAATTGTTACATATGATCATATCCTTTTTCTTAAGAGCTTTTATGCCACTATGAACAACGTATGCCCACATATATGTAGCTTTTTTTAATTATATTTTGTCATAGTCTGACAATAAATGTTATATTAGAGCCGACTTCTTATGTCGAAGATGTCCATAGGACTCAAACTACGTTGTTGACATTTAATGAGCTTCATTTGGACGATTGTCGTCTCATAGAGCACATCATCTTTGTTAGGAACAAATAATTGTTACATATGATCATATCCTTTTTCTTTAAGAGCTTTTATGCCACTACGAACAACGTATGCCCACATATATGTAGCTTTTTTTAATTATATTTTCTCATAGTCTGACAACAAATGTTATATTTGTATCCTTACCAAAAAAAAAAATGTTATATTTGTAGGTCTCTACAATCAAAGATAAGGAGAATAACATCAGTTCCTCCTTTAGGATGCAGTAGAATTTCTCCTATGGAGCTTCTTCTCCATGTGAAGCTGGCTCTAGTAATTTGAACCCAAATCATGTTCCACTAGAGGACTTGAATGGGCTACGTGGACACGGATCGGTAACTCCCCCCGATTGATAATTTTTTGCGGCAATTGAATGACGGGATCCACGATCAGAAGGGAGTGGCAAGCTAGAGGTCTTCGTCATTGATGGACTGCTATTTGAAGGAGAATGTATGAGATATGTTCCAAAAATGAATATTGTTATATCTTTATGTGTTTATCGTGTTCCGTCATCAGACTGACGAGGTTGTGTTTATAGTATTAGACTTAAAAAACTCAATAAACGTTTGCAAATCCTCACTTTGATTCCTTAATTACCTATGTTAACCTCATTGTAAATTTAGTCAGTATATCTCCTTGAAAAGGAGTATTCAAGATTGAGAACTTTAAATTGAGATAGATTTTTACTGCCAATTATGTGAAGCAATTCTCATGTCCCTCGTCCTCTTGCTGCCAAAAGAGTATCGCGTCTTTTTAAAGTTTGGATTCTCATTTCTACACCGGATATGAACTTTCTCCATATTATGATAGTATGTAATTGTATAGGCTTTACCTTTTCCTACTTCACATGTTACTTGATTATTTCAAATCCGTTCCTTCATAAGGAAAAATCGCACATGTTTCCAAGATAATCCTATCCTTGTGATACTGCCAAGCGAAGGATATGATTATTTTGACCAATATATACAATATTATAAGGGAAAGTTGTCCAAAAAGTCATAAACCTATTATACTTCTAATAATTCAGTTCTAAATATTTTACTTATGCTAATTGAATTTCAAACATTTTCACATTATGCCAATTTAGTTCATCCAATCAATTTTAACCAAAAATGATGACGTGGATAGCGGCTGTTCTACGTAGTATGGACGATAATTTTTAATAATATCTTTGTATATTTATATTTATATTCTATTTTTCTTTTTCTTTTTTTACTTTTGTTTTCTTATTTTTATTTTTAAAGGCCATTAAGGGGCTGCAAGCCACTTGGCAAGGGCCCGTGGCCCTCGTTGCTTAAAGCTAGGCAAGTGCGGTGACCCCCGCCCTTGCCCCATGGCCAGCAAGAGCTGATTTGAGTGAGGGTTGAGAGCCCTTGTCGACCACCACTACACAAAGGACATGACTCTCGCCTAGTGACTAGCAAGGGCTCATTGCCCTCGCACACAACCCTTGCTCAGATGTGAGGCGAGGGCTCACGGCTCTGGCCAACCATGTACAAGGGCAATGAACCCTCGCCAGCCATTGGGTGATGCTAAGCGAGGGTTGTGAGCTCTCATCTAGTTTCAGTGTGCAAGTCGAGCCTTGGCCAATGGCCCCATGATAGTCCTTAATAATGCAAAAAAGTAAAAAAGTAAAGAAGGAAAAAGAAAAGAAAAGAAAAAAAAATATATATATAAATTCAAAAAAATTATAATTGTCCAAGTTAGCGCTAGCCATGCCATGATGGATGGCCAATATCCACGTTAGCAATTTATGATCAAAATTGGCTAGATAGATTTAGTTGGCAAAATATAAAAATGTTTAAACTCAATTAGCACAATTAAAATATTTATGATTGAATTTGCAAAAGTGCAATAGGATTAGGATTTTTTGGACAAATTTCCCAATATTGCAGTAAACTACACCCCGTAATTGAAGTATGGTCTTAAAAGACAAATAGATGATAAAGTAACTTCATATCCAACAACAAAGAAAGCTGGGTCTATAGAAAGCAAGAGGGCCAAAGCTATGTTCAACGGATTTTTTCAAACCTGAGAAACAAAGAATACGACAATTGTTCTGACCAAAAAATAAAAAAGAATACGACAATTGTGCCGAAAAAATGATAAAATTCATATATAGGTTATTATTTATGTATACTTATATTAATCATGATTGTTTCCTTTGTTGCTTTTACATATAATAACATGCTTAACCATGCAAGATTGACTATATAATGACCATTTAGCATTTGAATTAAATCTATTTATGACACTTAAATTAATATAGAAGAGGAAGTATATGTATTCGATACAAATTATCAGGATATATATCAAACAAAGTTTGTTTGGTTCTTACCAGACACATATAGAAGGGGAGAATTACCAAAAAAAGTCCTAAACCTATTGCAATTATGCCAATTCAGTCCTAAACTTTTTTTTTGGTCAATTTAGTCCTAAACCTTTTACAATTGTGTCAATTCAGTCCATCTGGCCAAAATTGACCAACCGGCGCTGACATGGATGCCGGCCGGCCGGCAAACGATTTTTTAATAATTTTTTTAATTTTTTTCGAATTTTTTCGAATTTTTTCCTTATCTTCTTCTTCCTCTGGCCAGCGCCGGCCAACCGGCCAGAGGCGAGGGCCGGCAAGGTCAGCCTCGCTGGCCACTGGCAAGGCTCGCCCCCGCTGGCCACTGACGAAGGCGAGCCTCACCTTGGCTGGGCGAGACTCGCCTTCGCCAGTGGCCGGCGGGTGTGAGCCTCCCTAGTGGCCGGCGAGGAAGAAGATAGGAAGAAAAAAAAATTAAAAAAATCATTAAAAAATCGTTCGCCGGCCGACCGGCGTCCACGTCAGTGCCAGCTTGCCAATTTTGGCCGGATGGACTGAATTGGCACAATTGTAAAATGTTTAGGACTAAGTTAGCCAAAAAAAAAAGTTTAGGACTAAATTGGCACAATTGCAATAGGTTTATGACTTTTTTGGTAATTCTCCCCATATAGAAGAGGGAGTGTATATCAGGATTTGGCTTTGATATTTTTGCAACCTCAGATGTGTGAAGATAGCTTCCTTACTCAATCCTATGGAAACATCTCCAGTGTCTTCTTCCAGGTGGACCAATTCCAAATAAGAAAGCATATGAAGAATACCTAAGTATTTTATAAACACCTCTCCTTAACTAAATTATTTCTCAAGGATTGAAAACATCGCTCGCTCAAGGGCTAAGTAAAGTCACAACTAGATGTCCCTTGATCTTGATCAATGGCTACGTTAATGGCCATTTGGTTTGGTTTTTATAATCGATATTTTCATAAGGGCATCAATGTTTGTAATTTTTATATTTGTTTTTTTTATCATTCCATCTCCTGATTTCTCTATTTCCAAGCAATAGTCTTGTTTTTCTTTTTTTTTTTTATTCTACAAATATTGCTTACAGTGATATAGAGATTGTATTAGAAGCATCAATCTCAAGTGTAAATGAATGATGCGATCTAATAGATCGTATATCGCAGAGAACATGGGATATTTTAAATGTAACCATGTTATTTGGATGTTTTAATCTTATTTATTATATTTGATTGTCGAATATTTGATTGTTGAGACAATTACACATGTAAGTTAAACTTATATGATTTATTCCATCTAATCAATGCAATGATCGATCGGCAGCCTTATTTTTTCCTTATTCTCAATTTATATATATATATCGTATGGATGGATATTAGATAATACAAGATATAGCCTTTATTATGTTCTTTAACGACTCTGCAGTTATTTCTTCACCTTTTACCTTTCCAAATAAGTATTTACCTGTATTTATCATTTTTTTTTATTTTATGAATGACCGTTTTCGTAGGTTGGTCTTGAATAAGGTTTAGTTCTGGCTGGTGCTTCTCAGATCAAGTACATATATTCTCAATTTTTTTTATTCCTTATGGTATTGCCTTTGTCTATATGCCTTACTAAAGGATCATGGACTGTCTCTACTTCAATGCTTTTAAAGTTTATTCAAACCATTTTATTTGTTTATTATTAAACATCGTTATTTTGAATTTATAACTTAAATATCAAAGGATATTTTGTCACGATTATCAATAGTAAAAAATATCAAATGAAGTTAATTCATTTTCTAACAAAAAAAAGCCATAAAAAAATCCCAAACTTTACAAATTGTGACACATTTACCCCAAACTTTTTTTGTAACATCAAAAACCCATAAACTTATACTCATATGATATATATACCCATAACCTTTTTCTATGACATAAAAGACCTCAAATTTGTATTCGTGTAACCAAAAATTTTGTGTCATAGAAAAAAAAAATTGGGGTTTTAAGTGCCATAAAAAAAGTTTGGAATTTTTGGTGTCACTAAGAAAAAATTTGAGATAAATATATCACACTATACGAATTTGGGTAAATGTGTCATAAAGATATATGTTTGTGATTTTTAGTTTCACAAAAAAAGTTTGGGATAAATTTTTCACAATGGGTATAATTTAGGATTTTTTTTATGGTATTTACCATTTAAATCCATGACTATTTAATCAATCTTACGAACTAACCTGTTTATAGAAAAGGTCCTCCATCTCTAAAAGGTATATTCAACTAGTAAGTTCATTCTATTCCAAAAAACATTCATTAGACATGAGTCACGAAGTAATTCTGAGTAATACACACAAGGGATTTCATATTTTAAATCAATTTTAGCAGTTAAGATAATTTATAAGAATATAATTCATTATTTTCATCTCAATAACATTTATTCTACCAACGAGTTTTAACGAAATTGTCATCAGCAACCAATTTGAAAATTATCATTTTATTATGATACACGGTTAACTATAAGAAATATATTTTGCATGCTATTATAAATGCGAAAATTAGGGAAAAAATTTAGATCCCGTTTCCAAAATTCTCAATTTCAATCCCATATGTGTATATAAATCACTTGTCGTACTCATTCTCTAGTGATAAAATCAGTTAAAAGAATGTATAGGCATCAAAAGAAAAATCTGTAGCATTTTCCTGTTTTATATTTACTACTAAAGCATTTATATTCCAACTTAGCCCCTCCAGTACATTATTAATGGTCATTACATTCTGGATTGATTCATCATTTAGTGACAATATATGCTTTTGCATCAATAATATGATTAATATAATAATCATCTTCCTATCACTGTAATCTTTCTCTCACTTTTTTTTTTTTTTTGGGGGGGGGGGATAAGTTACTTTATCTTTAATTTATGGTTTAAGACCTTACTTCAGTTATGGGACGTAACTTATTGCAAATAGGATATATTGGTCAAAATAATCATTTTCTCATTCACTAGAAAATATTTTATGTGTTTCCAGGATAATCTTATCCTTTTGCTTGTATTTTGTTCTTAAGAGCTATTCTATTTATGGCACTATGAGCAGTTTATACCCACGTTATAAATATTTTATTTTTAATCCTCTGACAAAAGGATTTACATATACAAGTCTCCACGATGAAAGATGAACAGAACAACATCAATTCTTCCTTTAGGACAATGAATCACAACAATGCAATTGACGGAAGTGGCAGTGAAATCGCTGAGCAAAATGTTTTCCCAGGAAGTGCTATGCTTTTGGATGAACATATATTGCAACGGCAAGGACACTTCATTTCAACTTGAGCTCGAAAAATCGAAACTCCATCGCCACCTATGATTGAGTATCTTACAATTCTAGACTGCCATTGGGTGCTCCGGTAAGCTCCAGCGACGACCCGACTCCGGCAACTGGAATGTCGGGGTGGGGGATTAGAACGGAGAGGCAACCTAGAGCTCGTCCAGGGATATTGTCTCCGTACTGTGGGCAGCTGTACACAGGAGAATGTATGACTGTGTTCTGAAAAATGTAATACTATTGTATCTTTCCATGGTTATCATATTTCAGCGCAGGAATCGTGAGGTTATATTTATAGAATTGGACTTGAAAACTTGATAAATTTTTGCATATTCTTGGTTTGGTTCCTTGATTAACTATGATAATCTCATAGAAGATTTATGCTCCATTCATTTTGTGAAAAATGTGATGTTTCCAAAAAATGTTTTCCATGAAGATATTTTCAATATATATATATATATTAGTGTTCAGCTAAAGTCTGAAAATGAATTAAAAAATATTTTTTGCCGTTTGGTAAGGAAAATCTCTTCTTATGTTCACTCCTTTCAATAATTAATTTATTTAAATTTTATTTAAAATTAATTTATTAAAATCGGTTGCCATTGGGTTTCAATATTAAGGTTCACCTCGATGGCACCTTTAATTGATTGAAGGTACAATTAGTTACTAAGGAATATACTCAATGTCACGCCCCGATCCTCGAGCGCATGCCCATCCCTCTCTGGTCGATAAAATCTATGTGACTTCTCAGGACGAGTCGACGACCCTTTTATTTTATTGCACATGCAGAAGCAAATAACAAATCCCCTGACAATAACTATCTCGGGATAGAAAAGCAGGACATCACATTCACAAACAAACCACACTTTTATAAACATACTGAGTCTTTTACACAAGTCTATAACCAAAAGACTAGTTCTCAAAAAGAGGCTGTCCTATCTAACCTACTCTTCAGGTCTCCTTAGCTCAGCTCCAAGTCCTCCCTCTACAATCTTGAAAATTTTAAGCCCATGACGGGGTGAGATATAAATCTCAGCGAATTCACAGAGTAAGCTCCGATTATGAGGGAAATACACCTAGAAGTGTCCTAACCACACAACCACTCAATTGGCACAGAGGACTTACCTCGCCTCAGTTTCCTTTCCTACATGTCAGTATAGTTCATATCGCAATGCATATAACAACTGAAACACCTCATCAATTCAATTAATCATCGGGGTCCTGATTATAAGGCCAAACCGTTATGACACGTCCCATTCCATGTCACACAGTTTTGGTCTCATAATCGGGTGCATCAAACTCAACAATCATGCGTTCCAATTGTTAATTACACCCCTCAAGGGTACGGCCAACTCCAATATTAGCGGTCTTCTGGCATTGCCAGGCATTGTCTCACCTCCTTTGAGCACGGCTACGTCTCTCAATTAGACGGCTTCCCCAAAGGGGCGTAGGTCCAGAATCTACTGCAACCCGAGTCCCAATGAATGGGTAACATCTGGCTTAATAGCCTAGGATGGTTTCTCTTAACCAACACACGACCAATTAATCTCGGCCCAGGACAATGTGCATTGTACTCGAATGTCTCAATTAAAATAATGAACATGGCATATTTTCTTTGTATTAGAAATACACGATAAAATAGTCGTGTGTGGATACACGGTCAATTTACACTAGAAAAATTGATATCCTCCATTTGAAAGTCCCACTAGTTTATATAGTACATAAAACAATTTTTGGTGTTAAAACCCGACACTCGGAATTTTCTGAATAAATAATGAATTTCACAATTTTTGGAATTAAATACTCGAAATTCCAATCAACACTCAATTTGCACAAATTAACATCCAATTGCATAAATTGAACACGCCATTGCAATCAGCACGAAATTCCAATCACCGGCTATCCCGGTCTAATTTCCAAAAAATAATTAATAATTAAATAAATTATCAAAAATTAAATAAATTACAAAATAAATAAATTTAAAGCATTTAATTGAATTAACCTAAACTAACTAAACTAAATAATCTAACTAACAATTAAATCTAACCATCCTATTTAATTTAATCTAAGTACACTAACTAAATAAACTAACTAATTCCTAACTAATCCACCTAACTAAATTAATTACACTAACTAAATACTAACTATATACTTAATCTAACTAAGCCATCCTAAGCCTAATCAACATAATTAATCCACAAATTAGCTAACGAACGCACCTCTAAGTGTCATTAGCCCACTAATAAAGGATTAGAACACAACTCACCAGTTAAGCCCGAAAATCGGCTCACAGTGACGACGGCACAACGACGGCCGAGACTTGAACTCACAGTGAGACCGAGGGAGCTCGGACCGACGGAACTCAGCCAACAAGCTCGCTGCTCGAGCTAAAAACTTAAGGGCTCGAGGACGCAGCAACGAAGCTCGACTTCGAGGAGACCCACGGGCAAGCTGGCGGTCAACAAAACTGCAAAGTGAGGCTTCGGTTCGGTAAGCTTTGGAGATGGCAGCTTGAGGAATTTCGCTGGTCTTCAGTGGCAGAGAAGCTGCAGGTGAGATCGTTGGTCTTCAACAGGTTGTGGGCCGCACAAATGAGGGCCAACGAAAAGAAGCAGAATGAAGAAATGAAGCTGCTTCGATTTTCGGTGGAAATGAAGTTCACGAACGCCAAGAGCGTGGGCTTGCAGGTGTTGGATTTCGTGGCAAAGAAGCAACGGTAGTCAACATTAATGGAGGAGAATTTCGTTGGTTGACCGAAGGGGAGGCGTGGCCTGCAGAGGAGAATCGTGAGTGGAGGTGGGCATATGTGAGTGGAGCAGGGGATGAGTGGCTTCGGTAGATGGCAGAGGAGATGGAGGGGAAATGATCATGGAGCAGAAGCTGAAGGCGTCGCACGAAGAAGCAAAATGGAAAAAGAAGAAAGGCCGAACAGTTGGCTCGGTGAAGCAGAAGCCCTAAGAGGATAGGAACGGGGAAAGTGTTCGAGAAACTTGGGAAGAAAGAAAAGGAAAAAGTCAACAAGCTATCCAATATATTTAAGACTTGGTCCCCTAGATATTTATGCATAAATATCCCAATGTTTTCCCCTAATACTTTCTTGTAAAAAATCCACAAATTATCCCATTTTGGTGCCAAAATGCCGCCCTCCTCTCTTGATCCGAATTTACTCAACTTTGGCTTCAATTTCATCCTCAAATTCTCATATTCGAAGTCCAATTTTATCGAAGAAAAATCCCACACATGTCCATAAATTCCCATCACCCGGTAGATTTGCTTAGAAGTCGAAATTCCCTTCAAATGAGCCTGTCCGAATTTCCGTTCAATTTCCCAATCGATTTTCCGTAAAAATCTTGGAATCTCCAAAAAAAATTCGGAAAGTGAGTCAACATTCCTAAAATGAATCGTGACACGGCAGAACTTTCAATTTTTGAAATCGAGCTCAATTTCGCGGCTAATTTCAATTCGACGTGATTTTAGTGCGTCCCAATCTACTAGGTAACTTTTAGGAATTTTTAATACAATTGACTCGTGGTCGATTATTTTCGAGCCACAATGTACATCTTCGACACATTGGCGACTCTCGATTGTCGTGAAAATCTCGAGAATTCAAATACGTACACAAGGTACAAAAATGACCAAAAAATCGGTATAATCACATATATCTATCGAATCGACCTATCTCCGATCTCTAATCCATTTTGACGGTGCCGTAATGACCCTTACAGATTAGCACAGTTGAGCAGTCGATTCTTAGTCGAGTTCTCATGCCTATTGCGTTTAGATTCCTTAACAGCTTCACCTAATAGACTTGTTAACTCGTGAGTGGCCAACTCAAAGAAAAAAGCTATAGACATGTCGATGAAAAGCTCAACTCATCTCATCAAAATCAGACTCGAAAACCAGGATGTCACACTCAAACTTGCAGTGCTAATTATGATGTCACTTTTCACCTGCAATTAAATTATCATCCATTCGTGTCTTTATTTCCCTAGCAACACGTTTTAGATGGTTCCTTCATCAATTGGATATCAACAATGCATTCTTACTTGGTGATTTGGCTAAAGAGATGTATATGAAGCAATCATCGGGGTTTGTTGCTTAGGGAGATAACCCGGTAATAAGACTTTGCATGGACTCAAGCAATCTCTTTGTGCTTGGTTTGGTGGGTTCAATGATACAGTTATCAAGTTTCGATTAAAACAATGTCAAGTAAATCATTTAGTCTTTAGTTTCGTCTCCTCATTTGGGTGTATTCTTGTGGTGGTATATGTGGATGGTATTATCATTACTTGTAGTGATTCAGATGGTATTCAATGACTTAAACAATTTTTGCGTACACAGTGTAATACTAAGGATATGGAACGTCCGAAGTATATCCTGGATATCAAGGTTGCCTACTCACATAAATGTATCAATTTAACCCGACAAAAAGATGTACTTGGCATTCTTGATAAGGTTGGACTTATTAGAGCAAAAACCAATTGATACTCTCGTAGAACCCCAATGTGAAACTTAATGCATAACATGGAGAATTATTACATGATCCAGTAAAATATCGGAGATTAGTTGGTAAGCTGAATTATCTTACTATCACGAGACTTGATATAATTTTTGCTATCAGTGTTGTAAGTTAATTCATGAGTTTTTCTCGGACTACTCATTGGGATGTTATGCTTTGAATTATCAAATACTTGAAAGAAGCACTGGATAAAGGACTAATTTTCAAGAATTATGGTCATCTGAATATTACGGGTTTCTCTTATGTAGATTAGGCTGAATGTCCTACTAGTAGGAGATCTACATCGAGTTATAGTGTATTTCTTGGAGGTATTTTAGTTGCCTAGAAGAGTAATAAATAATATGTGATTTCTCGATCAAGTGCTAAAACAAAATATAGAGTAATGGCACATGTGTCAGGTGAATTGCTTTGGTTGAGAATGTTGTTATCAAAAGTTGGGATATCTGATAGTGCTAGTATGAACAAAATAAATGAGTTAGGGAAGAGAATAAGAACACAAGATTTATAGTGGTTCGGCTTAATCCAAGCCTACGTCCACTCTCCCACGATAACAGCCTTCTTGGCTGGATTCCACTATGCAATCAACAAGATATTACAACTTCGAGTGCAAACACTTAGTAGTAGATCACACTATCTCACTAAGTCACTCTTTTGGTATTTCTCTCACGATTACAAACGTTTAAGCTCTCAAGAGACAAGTATATGATCGAAAGTCACTTAGACTTTGGAATTATAAATTCTACGCTCCGTCTCTTACTTGCTCATCGGTCCTTCATCTCCTTAAATACTCCTCCACTTCCAAACTACCCGTTGGACAGTATCCCGGAGAATCGTCTTCCAATATACCCATTGGCCAGCTCTGTATCTAGAAAATTTGGTAGCCGTTGAGTGACAAAGGTAAAATCCCAAATTGATTCCGATCGCCCATACAAACGAAATCTTGGTTTCCATAAGTAAAGCTTCTTCGTATAGAAAGTTCTTGTCTTCAAGATCCAATCGTCAATCAATTAGATTGAATCAATCAAATCAATCTTGATGTGGAATCCAAACCAGATCATTAGCCGTTATATGATTGGGCTTGAGTTACGATTCATCGAATCTGGATGTAAAGTCTGAGTCTGTAGACTTTACAATATGAGTCTGTAGACTTTACAATCTGGGTCTGTCTTCTGGTTTAGCTTCAGCATAGAGTCTGTCTTCTGGTTCATCATTCACGTTCAGTCTGGAATTAGTCAGAGTTGACAGACTTCTGATATAGACCAGACTTTGAGTCTTGAGTCTGGCAGTCTTCAAACTTTGAGTCTTGAGTCTGGCAGTCTTCAAACTTTGAGTCTTGAGTCTGGCAGTCTTCAGACTTTGACACAGAAGTCTGGAAATCTTCATAATATACTTTGGACATGTGTTGCATTCAATCTTCTGGTCGTCTTCGCATTTTGACAATATTCTTTACATGTTCTATCATCTGCATGGTCTATTACTTAACCATTAAACATGTTAGTAGCCTTTGATTTATTTTGTCATCTTCAAAACATCATAAGGGATTTCCCTAATAATATCAACATCAAAACCATCGATATTATATTGTGATAATCAATTGACTATTCATATTGCAAATAATCATGTCTTTCATGTGCGAACTAAAAACATTAAGGCTGATTGTTACTTCAAACGTGAAAAGGTTCAAAAAGGGGAGAATACTCTTCAACATACAAGAACGGAGGATCAAGTTGCTGATACATTTACTAAGTCTTTATGGGGGAACAAAGCGGATTTTTTATGTAATGTGTTGGGATCATTTGATATCTATATCTCAACTTGAGGGGAGTGTCAAGAAATAATAATGATAAGAGTAAAATAGTCAATAATTATTACATATTGAGAGGGTTACCTATATATATATAATATGTATTCTTGTAATCATTTTGATTAAGATAATATAATATGATGTTTTATCTCTTTCAAGACCATTCAAAATCAAAACCTTCTCTATTACTGATCAAGTAAGTTTCTAAGGGGAAGAAAGGCAACTGAAAAAAAATATTAATCCTTGTAGAGGGTTTTCCAAAAATGCCGAAAGCCGAAACAAGGGCGCAACCTTTATTCGATCAAATTTACTTTTATAGATGATGAGTTACAAATTATGAAGATCATCATATGCAAACTAATTAATTATAAATAAATCCATCAAAACAAATTATAAACCCATTTCCTAAATCATATGGGTGTTTGATGGGTTACAAACGGATTAATTATATTAAACACAATATAAATATTAAATGGCTTGTAAATGAGTTTATAATTTATTTAAATTCAATTCATTTCTATAACTCACTCTTCAATCTCTCTCATCTTTACTTGACCTCGTAGTTACTCGACACTTTCATCTTAATTTGGCTATGAACTTTTATAAATTTAATTAAATAATATAGATTGAGCCGAACATGAGTCTTCTCATTTTGATAAACATGGTTAGCTGGAATAAAAAATATATCCTCCATATCTTTCATCCTCTCAGTTGAAGACCGGTCGTAAATCGCCTTTGTCAACGAGAAGGGATCCCCCCAAAAGATCTCAGTCTATACATGCCACAGACTTCTCCTCGGATATTCTAAATCCATCGTCGAAGGGAAAATATCTGACAGCGAGCTGAGGTGGCAGCTCCTCATTGGCTGAACCGAAGGCGGATCGATCTCTCTCTCTCTCTCATTCTCTTTCGTTCTTCCGGAGTGAAAAGTACCGTGTTATTTTTATCCGTCAGGTTGCGTGTCACGATGCCGTTGGTCCGTCACGAAGCTTAGGTGCTGCAATCCGAGGGTGAAAAGTTGGGGGGTAAAGAAAAGAGGGAGCAAAAACCTCGAACGTCCCAACCCTCTATCTTAACCCTTCTCTCTCTCTCTCTCTCTCTCTCTCTCCTCCCGTCTCACTACGAGCGCAGAAGCCATGGCGTCTTCGATGTCTCTGGCTCATCACTTGCCGAAGCTGTGCCCGCCCCACGACCGGACTCCTTCATCAGTCTCTCTCTGTAAACTCTCTCTCTCTCTCTGCCTCACTTGCTCGTGTGCCCATTACGTTTACTTTAGGGGGTTGAATTGCGTTCCGTCCGCGAGGACGAATTTGCTGCTCTCTTAGATTCGATCGGATTTCGCGACCATTTATGATAGTGCGAAGTGAGGAATGGGTTTTCGACTGGCAATTGGTGCGGGTTTTTAGCTTTTGGAGTTGCGCGATTGATTAGGAGCTCGGTGCCGTTCGAGGATGTGGTTTGAACGGCAATATTAGCCGTCCTCTCCTTTTTTTTTTTTTGCAATTCGGCACTGGCTGTGATGTCTATCGGTTTGTGGGTGTTTGGTACAGAGTTATAGAATTGAGAAATTTGCTACTAATGCTGCATCTACATATGATCTTGTTTGGGTTATCTCAGATTAGTTGTGGAAGGGGCAGGTGGTCAATTTAGAAGTGTGAGGAAAAGCGGGGCATTCATGAATGTTCTAAGAGATAAAAGGTTGAAACTTATTGACAAGTCTAAGCAGTGTCTCTTCTTTCTGGGCATTCGTAAATGTTCCAAGAGACAAAAGATCGACAGTTGATGACAAGTCCAAGTAGTGTATCTTTTTGGATATTGGACATGAAGAGTTTGGCTACCAATATTAGTGCCTTTTGCGGCTTACATACATTTAGTGTTTGTCATGTCGATGCAATGCTCAATTTACAGTGAGCAAACAAATTGCCATGCTTCATTGGGATATGAAACAGGTAGTTGTATTGGTCGGGGAGAAGTTAGAGGGCTGGGGTGAATTTCTGGGCTGTGTGTTCATGTAAAGTTGTGCACAAGAGCAGATGCTTAATTGTCATGCATCTACAGCCAGTTGGTGATGGACCTACTACACATCAGAACAAACGCCTGTCTGAATACAGCGTTTTGCTTTTGTAGTTTGCTGCCTTGCCTCTTAGGCACACCCATGGACACACACAGTCAAGTAGAATTGAATGGGGAAGTAACTAAGGGTCATCTTCCATAAACTCAGGTCTGTGTGTCAGGCTCTGCTCCTCTTGGTTGAATACTTGTGCGCACGGGTGTGAGAGAGACATTACCAAAATGAAAATTGAATTGGCAGTTGAGGTTCATCTTTTAATTTGGCCTATTATTTGGTGAAAGTATCAGGTGGGAGTCAGATTTCAGTAAAATGAAGTTTAAAATGACATTAACCAGTTTATGTGATGGAAAAGATAAAAGATTGCTAGGAAGATCAGTTAAAATGGTTTTTCCATTTCCATTTTCCTGCTGTCACATTTGCTGAAATGCTTTTGCGGTCAGGATCGGACCGATATGTAGGTTTCAGCTTGAAGTTCAAGTACAAAAAATGTAATTAAGAGAGATATAGGTTAGAGGGTGCTGAGTAAGTGAATTCCTTTGCTAAGTTGTGAGCATTGAACGGGGAAGTGTTTGAATTACTTAATGTCAAGTGTGCATGGCTTTTGTTCATGATCCGAGATTACTTTTTCCCCCCAGTTAAACTAGTATTTATTTGGAAATTGCATAAAATGCTGACAACTTTTCCATTGGTCATTTGTGCATTTATGCTCATATTACTTATATAATAATGATTATTTTCCCTTTGTAAAATTGGCATATAAAATGTATTTTCCTAATTAGACTTAAACTTAGGAACTTTGAATTTTTTTTTTTCCTTTTAGCCAATGGACACCTGTTAATTTACAATGGTAAACATGCTCATAATCTATTCAATATTTACCTCTTTATTGTATTGTTACTTAAACTAATATTGCTAGAGTTTGATGCAACTGGATTTCTCTGTAAGTTTGCTGCAAATGTGATGATGGAATTTGCTGGAAGGTTAAGCATAAGCAATGTGTAGAGTAGATGTTTTATTGCTTTCTGCTTCTGCTCACTCTCCGACCTTTGGAGTGGGCTGTAGTCCACTGATGTTATGTCTGCTTTCCTTCATCACACCAGCTGTTTATTTGTGGTCCTCCTGCTGCTTTTCAGGTAATCTCAACTCAAGCGTGAATATTGTTGGTAGTGGCAGGCAAATTTTGCTCTGGTCTGCTCATAAAAGTGTCAACAAAGGTTATGGAACTCTTCGTGTACATGGCCTATTTGGAGGAAAGAAGGATAACAATGATGATGCTCCTCAAAAGGTTTTCCACTATCTTTTTAAAGGACTGTCCTTAAATATGGTTGTTAATGTACAGTCAAGGCAATGATTTTGGCAGAGTTGCTTTGACCACATTTTGAGTTGTCTTGCCAACTAGTTTGAAATATCTTTGATGTTCTTATCTAGTGCATTGGACATTGTAGGTCTCTTATTGTAGTTTTCTTCAACTTTTCTGCATCTTAATATAATCTCTGCAATTTTCCTTGTAGGTGAGATGTTTTCTGCTGTATTAAGTTAAGCTCACTATGAGTAGGTGGACTACATTTGAGTAGATTTAAGCAGCTTAGAATGATTGGCGGATTAGAAGGCTCAGCTCAGCTCAGCTAAACCGGTTTTTGAATGTAGGAACGTGGGGTCCATTATCCTTGTGCAATATATCTGGAGCTTATCAATGCTGATTCAATCTCTAGTTTCCATATATACATGTGTGTGTGTGTGTGTGTGTGTGTGTTGTAGTTTTTGTGATAATTTATGTGCATATTCCTGTGATTTTTAGGCAGGGATTCTTGGGAATATGCAAAATTTGTATGATACAGTAAAAAAGGCACAAATGGTTGTCCAAGTTGAGGCTGTGCGAGTGCAGAAGGAACTTGCAGCGTAAGGTTTTATGTTATTTCCTCTTTATGTTGTCTTATATTATTTTATTACCTTTGATGTCTTGCTTTTCCGTCATCTAGACTTAACTTATAATATCCTTGATATTTGTCCATTCTGATATACAGAGCGGAGTTTGATGGTTACTGTGAAGGCGAATTAATAAAGGTACTACTGTTTTCCTCACATGGTTTTGTGATGCTCTGTGTTACCATATGCCTATCTTAGATGAAGCAGTCATGAACATATGTAGGGCCAACAAAGGCCATGCATGGTCTGTATTGCCATGCACCAACAGACCAGGAAGGCACATGCGATGGTCATACATCTGTGCTTATCAGTAAATTATTCTCTTATTAAATACACACAAAAATCTCAAGCAGAATTCAACCAAAGGAGTTCCCAGACGATGAAATTCTCACAACAAAACCAATCTGGATTCCTGGATGTGGAGGTCTTAACTAAGATTTTGTCATACAGAACTGAATAGTGACTAACCAGACTTAATATAGAGAATGGACCTGGGAAGTTTAGTGAATACCTGATCAAGGTGGTGGAGTAGAGACCCAGAAATATGGGGTTAAAGTCATACGAGAGGAAAAGAGTGTGAGTGAAGAAAGAAAGAAGAAAGAATGGATGAACAAATGGGTTGTCTAGTTCAAGGTGAACATTAATATCTCTCTCTAGGGATGAAACTATTGGTTAAGAGAATTGCAGTTAATTGGTGAAAGGCGCTTTTGGTAGAGACAGTAAAATATGCAATATTGTGAAATACATTGTTGCTGGGTACAAATGCATTGCCTTACTAGTGAAATTTTGAGGTGCTATGGATGCCTTGCATGGTTTGGCTGTTCTATATTGAGGTTTTGAACATGTTATTTGCTTTGTCCATGAGAAAAAAGGGGGAAAAAAATCTTGGGGAGGTCATATTCTGAGATTGTTGGGAAAGTGAAGACAGAATTTTTTTTGGTTCCAAAATTAGAACTTGCAATTGTGTGAGTATAGACAAAAGCTTTTCTGACAGATCTGAAATAAGAAGAAAATAAACCAGGACAAGAAATCCAAGGTGCCAGGTTGGATTATGTGTGATTTCTAATGGCAAATAAGGTAAAAAAACTAAAAGCGGGAAGATTTTGAATTCGTCGGTGGCCATTGCTCCATTAGTAATTAGTTTTATAGTAATACTTGTTTTGCCAAATTTTGACTTGTATTGTTGATGATGTTGTTTGATTACAGTGCTTTCTAACGCTTTTACTACAACATAGAAATGATATGTTTGATTTAACATTCCCAAGGGGCTTTCAACCTCCAAAGCCCCTTGAGGCAATGCTGGACCATTTAGCAACAATTTTGGAGGAGCTTTCCAGTAGTATTGAGAAGGTTAAAAGCCCAATGCAATATTTGGCCAAATGCTGAAATTCATTTTTTTCTTATAAAACTACCCTCACAAATTCTTCAAAATTTCAATTTTGTCCCTTGTTATTTTTTTAATCAAAAAAGGACCAAACCTTTTGCCAGACCGGCGAAAGGCTACGATCGCCAGCGAGCCAGATCTAGCGCTAGTGGTCATTGGTTGAGGTCACCCAAGGTTTGGCAACCTCCGGTGAGGGCCGCACGACCCTAGTGAGGGCCGCTAGAGGTCACATGACCTCGGACAACCTAGGTGGCGGTCGCTTGGGTTGCGCGACCCTCGGCAAGGCTCACCCAACCTCGGGCAACCTCGATCGATGGCCGCCGATGCCAAGGCTCGCCCAACCTTAGGCAACCTTGATCGATGGCCACCAACACTAGATTTGGCTTGCCAATGACCGTAGCCTTTTGCTGGACTAGCGAAGAGTTTGGTCTTTTTTTTTTAAAAAAAATTATATATATTTGATTTTTTTAGTATTATTGTCAAAATTTATATTTAAAAAGTTGCATACTTTATATTTTTCAATTTTAAACAAATAGAAATTAAAAAATTAATATTAATCACCCAAAGGGCTTTTTAAATGTGTTTTGCATCAAATGGCATTCCTCTCAAAGTTGCTTCTCAAAGCGTAGTTTGCCAAACGGCTTTTGCATTTGCCCAAAATCCTTTAAGCTAAACTACTTTGTATTTCTCCAATGGGTTTTCAAAATGCTAAACCAAACACAACCAAATTCTATTTGAAAATTTCTCAAGCAAAGCTAATATATTGGTTTCATTTAATTTTATGCGTCTGTTTATGTTGTAATTCATATTGCCAAAGCTTTCCATTCTCTGACATATTTAAAGGGCTCAACATAAGAACAATGAAATATAATTAATTTTGTACAGGCTACTTTAACTGGAAACCAGCAACCTGTGCGTGTCGAGATTACTGAGGCAGCAATGGAATTAGGAGCTGAGGTGAGTGCAAAATGTTCTGAAGCTACTGTTCAATTTGTATTGTTGTGACAATCGTTTAGTAGATTGGTTAATGTGGTTTTTTAAGGAGATTTCTCTCAAATGATCACATTGGATTTTGCTGTTCACTAGTTTCACTTCGTTAAGTCTATATCAAGCTCCAAGATTTTGTGAAAATTGCACTAGCCATTCAACTTAGTTGTCCTCAGTCTGCTGGGGTTGAGGTCTTGTTTGTTATATAATGGCTGCTTCCATTGGGTCTTGTTAGTTATTCCTTTTTCAAGTACTACTCCGCCTGGGTTCCATCCTTATCATTTAATTAGATTTGAAGAACCGCTTAGGCAAGATTCTGTATTCAGGAATTTTTATGAAGTCTCCGTGGCGCCCTTTCTAGATAGTTATGTAATCTGTCAAGAAAGGCAATTGCTTATGATTACCATCTGCTCTGCCAATTGAAGTTTTTCTGTGACCCCATTTTATCATCAATACAAGAATACTTGTATTTTGATAAGGAATCAAATGGGAACAAATCCCACTTTTACTGATCCCATCATGTTGGAAGAGTCACAACATGAGTTTCTTCCATTATTGACATTGATTCTTCATCTATCCTTTCATGCCTTCCAAAAAGGCTCCACTTAGGCAGAAAATATTCTCCTTAGTAGAATTCATATGTCATTAGATATGGATTTTGGATGGTGATTCAATGATGAAGCCATGGGGTTTTCTTTTAATCTTGATTAGTTTTGTGCCCTAGTAAATTCACTCTCCATTCCATTCTGCATTATGTTATTATTACTTCAAGAATATGGCGATGGTTTGTATCAGTTGGGAAAAAAGTCCTAATGTACCATCAAGTCCCGAACTACTAGCCAGATAGTTTCTGTCATCTTTTTTCTGCTAGCTCTGTCTTTCAATCTCTGCCATCTCATATGCCTATGCAAAACTATTTTACCATATTTCATGGTAAATTTTCCATTAACTAGCTTCATCACTCTAATAATAAAGCAGGTTGAAATTTTTCTATCTATTCATGCAGTTCTCTGGAGTTACTTGGTGTTCAGGCGCTTTTCTTTCCTAAGAAAAATTTTGCATGATGAACATGTTGACGTATTTTTGTGTTTCTAAGATAATAGTGTGCCTTATATTGTTGTCATCCCAAGCTGTGGATGCACCCTGGGATGGCCTACGTAATACTTCCCTTCACAGCTATACAGCTGATAGAATAAACCATCTACTTAGAAATCCTTCTCTGGAAGGAAATTGTAGCCATGCAAAACTTGGGTGGTCTTGTCTCTTACATGAGTTGCTTGTGCATGGACATTATGGAAGTTCTCTTTCCTAAACGATGTTGGTGGCTGTAGCTCTTATCCCACATGCTCTATTGCCTCCCACTTCATTTCTTTGCATGAAGTTGTTTTGACTCCTGTAACTTCAATCCTCTTAACTTCCACCTTTAATCCGGGGCATCAGCTTACTGCTTTTAGAAATGCCGGGGCCTATGGCTAGAGTAGAGGTTTGCTTGCTATATAGATTCTGTGCTGCTTGCTGGGCTTTGGACCTTCTTTTAACTTTCTTTTTTGGTCAAAGGCCTTCTTTCGAGTTGAACCGCTGCAACTAAAGGCCAATTCAACTGTATGGCAGAAGCTGCCTTAGCTTTCTTGTATGCCACGTCTATTTTATATTTGACCTTCTATTGATCCTTATGCACTGGTTAGGACATTGGGGAGATAAGCGGGGTGAGATTAAGTTGTATATTTGCTTCTCCACCTAGAGTTTTTGTTACTATCATTACTCTAGTGATAAGAGAAATTCTCTTCGCAAAATGTTATTTCACTATAGATATGGAAACTCCCGGTGCATGCGTGCGCATGTGTATGTTTGGGCGAAGGGAATTCCCTTTTGAAGAAACATACATCCTATCTTCAGGTGCTGTTCGTCTGTGTATCTGCTTGTACTTAGATGAAATTTAGAGCATGCCATACAGGATTTAGTTTGATATCAGTAAGCCTGATTACCTTGTGGGAAGATACGTATGCAATGTGAACCTGTCTAGCTTCTGCTATTGAAAAAGGCGATGGACAATCGTAATGCTTACACGCTCAACGTTTTCAAATGCAGAAGCTGTCGGAGTTAGTCAATGAGGCTTACAAAGATGCACACCAGAAGAGCGTCCTGGTGAGAAGAACGAAATTCATATGCACCCACATGAGATGTGATGTTATCATCTTCTTAGCTGAATTGTTTGTGTATCTTTCTCAGGCCATGAAGGAGAGAATGAGCGATCTTGCCCAGAGTTTGGGAATGCCGCCGGGGATGGGCGAGGGGTTTAAGCAATGATAGCTTCTCTCCTGCCGGGGAGCGGCTCAGAGTCGAGTTCCAATTTTGTATACAGTCAAGGCATATTGTTCCAATTTGTACTTTAGCCATAGATTTTGTAACCATTTGAATGCCAGTCGCGGTTTCAATGAAATTAGTGAATTCATTACGCATGCCATAAAACCTGCCGTTGCACCGCTAACTTGTTACATGTCTCGTGGCTCGTGGTGTCTCGAGGAAAAGTCAATTCGAAGAATGCAGCTGATTTCTTGTTCATCTTAGGTCACTGACATGAAGAATGCAGACTACCTTTGGCTTGAAAGGAAAACTACTTCTTTCTTTTCCTTTTTTTTTGTCCTATGCAGGTGATGCTGGCACCATCGCCGGCCGCTGCAAAGGCCTCACTCAAAGTGGGAAGGGTCGCTACGGGCGGCCCCACAAAGGCCTTGGGTGAGGTCATCACGGCCTCGCCGGCCACAGGCAAGGCGATCCTTGATCTTCTCACCCTCACCCTTGCCGTGATGGCCCTAGGTGAGGCCTTCATTGCATTCCCGGCATATTAAAAAATAATAAAAATAACCAAAAATTGTCCAAACCAGCATAGACAATGTAGGGGATGTCGCGTAGGACAACGTATGCCTACATCAGTGATTTTCAAATAAAATTAACTGAATAAATTTAATTGGTAAATTATTTTTTTTTTTAGCAAAAAATTGGCAAATTGTTGGCTTTCGCTAAAATTGGCCTAATGGGTTAATTAGCAAATTGTCCAAATTTGTATGACTCAATTAAGGTTTATGATTGAATTAGTCAATATGAAATAAGTTCACCCCTTTTCAAATAATTTCCCCTCATTTGCTATGAGATTGGATCTACAACTGATGTTAGTTACATTCTTCATAGTAGGAGTCGAACAGCAAGAAGTTCCTTTTTCTTTCCTTTTATGTGACTATCTTTTGTTTATATCTAAAATAATTTAACATATGTTTAACATTTGATCATGCTTCTAACACATTAACCTTTTCCATATTTTATTAAATTTTTTCTTCCATTTTTTAATCAAGATCAGCTAGATAATTAGATTGGAATTTAATTTTGAACTTTCAAAGGTAGTTTCTCTCAAAATATTTTATAAAAAGTAGGCAATGAATTGTGTGCTTATAAGCCATCATAAATAGAAATTTGTGATATTCTTTCTATGTAGTTTTTGTGATTAAAAATATGATAGCATAAATTGAAATTAATAACCTTATCTAAAGAATGTGATAACAAAATGTGAATAAGATGACATCTTATCAGTGTGATGGACTACTTGTATTGTGAAACTAATAAGAGAGATGATAGAACCAAAGGCTGTTTTTTTTTTTTTAGCTGATAAAGTAAAAATAAATAAATTGAAATGACAGAAATGAGGATATTTCGGTAAGTTAACTAAAAAAATGAGTGTTTTAGCTATGATGAGAGTGAAAAGTGAAAATATCGCCGCTCTTCAAAAATATGTGCTTCAAATCCTGACCAAATGTTAATCTTGACCGTGTGAGTTTAACTAATCAATGGTTATCATTAACGAGTGTACAGGGGCAATCTTGTTTCTTCAGTCAAGAGAAACTCGATTTCTTTCTCTTTTTAGGTCGCAAGTGAAACATAAGCCAAAGGTATTGTTATGAAAACGAGTAAGGAATAGTTATTCGTTCGGCCATTACCAAATGATAATTATAATTGGCATACTAATAAAATTCATTCTCCTCATTTATTAAGAGATGGGCAATGGAAAATGGATCCATCTCCTTCTAATTCACGTAAGGAAATAAATTAGAAGTGACAATATTCAAGCCATAAAAATGATTCAAAGGAAATCTAAGTGCAACTTCTAGATGCAAGATGGATATTCCTTAATTAAATAATGACGACGCATGATATGATAAGATCCAATTTTCTGTAAAATTTAAAGAAATAAATCTAAACTATGATATTCAAGTGCCTTTTTGGCCTTGATATTTAATGGACAATTTTAATGACGTCAACAATTTCTAAAAATAACTCGCAATTCGTGATTAACTATGCTTTGGTGTTTAATCATCTTATTGGGATGTGAGGAAATGTCCCAAGCGAGAGCTTCGAGATCTATAATTTGTCCAAGAAAACCGATTAGATAAACCAAATGGTTAGATTGGAAAAATCAACCGTGGAGAATAAGTTGTTGTTCAATAATAGGTCGGATCTATTCAAAAAAAAAAAATTAATAGGTTGGATTTTCACTTGCAATTTTTTTTCCTGATTAATAGATAAGGGGATATACTCATAACCGAGCAATTTCATCCCAATTGAATTCGACCAAGAAAAAAAAATCAAATTAAAAAACGGGTGCTCCTGTTCGCACCTGGCGGCTGGGGAGCCAACCGCGTTGACCGTGGGGAGGGGACTCTCCAACGGTCAGCGGTGTCCCCTTGCTTTTTCCACCCAGCAGTCCCCCTGAAGAACAGTTTCGGACAAAAAAAGGAAAAAAATCGAAATTTTTTTCCTTAAAAAAGAAAGTAAATAGAAGAAAAACACGAAGCGGCACATATAAAAAGCCCGAGGCACAGTTCCGCGTTCCCCAGATTTCGATTTCATTCTTTTTTTTTTTCTTTCCATTTCATCACCGTCTTCTTCGCAAAGCCGCGGTTTTTTTCTCTCTCTCTCTCTCTATCTCTTCCGGGTTCGATCGTCATCAGGTCAGTTCTTCTTCTCTTCCTCCTCGATCTCTCCGCAGATCTGGTCCGAATCTCCGCCGATCTCGCGATCCCGTCTTCCTCGCCTTGATCTCGAATTTCTAGGGTTTCGGTCGGATCGATCGGTCCGCCAAAGGATCTCATGCGCAATCGGAAAAAGCACTCGATCTTGCTCGTTTGTGTTTTGATTGGACGATTGGGGAGTCCGTGATTGTAATGGTGGGGTTTCCCGCATTTCGTCTCGTTGATTTTGCAGGTAGGGGCGGGTTGGTGATTTTTTTTTTTTTTGAAGGATGTTAGAGCAGCTGCTGATATTCACGAGGGGAGGGTTGATCCTCTGGACGTGTAAGGAGATCGGGAACGCTCTCAAGGGATCGCCGATCGACACCCTGATCAGGTCGTGCCTCTTGGAGGAGCGCTCCGGCTTGGCCTCGTTCAATTACGATGCGCCCGGCGCGGCCTACACGCTCAAGTGGACCTTCCACAATGAGCTCGGCCTCGTGTTCGTGGCCGTTTATCAGCGGATCCTCCATTTGCTGTACGTGGACGATCTGCTCTCCATGGTGAAGCGCGAGTTTGCGGAGATTTATGATCCGAAGAGGACTGTGTACCGCGAATTCGACGGGACATTTAAGCAGCTGAAGATGGAGGCTGAGGCTCGAGCTGAGGAATTGAAGAAATCGAAGCCGGTGGGTAAGCCTGTGAGTAATGGCAAGAGGCAAGGGCATGGGCAAAAGGGTGGGTATGATGGAGGTAACAAGAATAGGAGTGAAGGTCGATTGGCAAATGATGGGGGTGATGGTGATGGTGAAGGGCATAAAGGGAATAAAATGGAGAATGGATATGCCAACGGCAATCATGTGGGAGTCAAAGATTCTAAAGTGACTACCGTTGTCAAGGGAAAAGAAAATGCGAGCTCCAACAATGGAGCTTTCGATGTAAATAAACTTCAGAAGCTTAGGTCTAAAGGTGGAAAGAAAACTGACACTGTTGATAACAAGGTTTCCAAGGAGGACACCAAGAAAAAGATAACAAAGAAAAATAGAGTTTGGGACGATAAACCTCCCCCGACGAAGTTGGATTTTACACCAACTGTGGATGCAAATGGGAATGGGAACGGCAATGTACATGATGTGGCAGAGGTGCATGGTGAAAGCATGATGGACATCGAGGAGGTTGTGAGCAGTGAAAGTGAATCTGAAGATGATGAGGAGGTGGGAAAGGAGACCAAGCTTGATGCCAAGAAGAAGGGATGGTTTTCATCCATGTTTCAGAGGTACATTCCATGACATGATATTTACCTGATGTTTCCTTGCTATGTTCCTACCTATGAATGAGCTTCTTTATTGATTCTTTCGAGGATGTCTTCATTGAAAGAGATTGCTGACTCAAAAGGTTGAAACCGTGAAACTGTTGTATTCTTCTTTGGCATTTTCAACCACTTTTCCATGGGATAATTGTTTGCTTACTGCGCTTTCTTTTCCTGAATATTATCTGTCTGGATACATGATACTATCACGTACTTTGCAAAACTCTCTTGAGGACAGTTGGTTTGAACACATGTCGTCATGATTATTGTGTGTTGTTTGTATTGGCTGGTTAATTCAATCAAAAGTTTAACATTGGGATACTCCTTAGACCTTGCATTCCAGTACGGAACATGTTGAAATTGACTATAAGTCACTCCCCAAGTAGATCAGTTCTAATTAATCAAGCCATTCATCAGTCTGGTCGTTTTTTTAAGCTCCTAGTTCCTCCCTACAATTAATCAATCTGTCTACCGAAATATTCATTTTTCCTTTTTGCCCTACCTTTATTATTTTTAGGAATTACATTTCATAAGTGTTATTTTGCCTACTTTATGCCTTCTAGGTTTTATAGTCCCTCCCAGAATACCGCAGAATTCTTGTTTTGAAACTTTGTTTTGGTAGCATAATGCCGATCATCGAGGGTGGAGTGAGACTTTCTTCTGAATCTGTTTGAGACTTATTTCTATCATGCTTCTTTCTATTTTGACAAGTTAGACGTTACTGTCATTGATCATGGGTATTCTACTTCAGTATTGCAGGAAAGGCTAATCTGGAAAAGGCTGATCTGGAACCAGCTCTGAAAGCTCTTAAAGACAGGCTCATGACCAAGAATGTGGTATGCATTCTTCGTTTGATTAGTCACACGTCTTACTTTCTGTGGACAAAATCCGTGTTATTCTTGAGGAGTTATTCATGCTTGGAGATTTACAGGCTGAGGAGATTGCGGAGAAGTTATGTGAATCTGTGTCGGCAAGTCTTGAAGGGAAAAAACTGGCCTCATTCACCAGGGTTTCTTCTACTGTGCAGGTCATGATCATCTCTCAATCTCTCAACATTTACCACCAGTTTTCATTTTTGTAGTCTCTTACCATTTAGTAGGAGGTCAATTTGTTTTACCAGAAGATGCTAAGTTCTTGCGATATAATGGCTACAGGCAGCAATGGAGGAAGCTCTTGTTCGTATTCTAACTCCCAGGCGCTCAATTGACATATTGAGGGATGTCCATGCAGCGAAAGAGCAAAATAAGCCTTATGTTGTTGTTTTTGTTGGTGTTAATGGTGTTGGAAAATCTACTAATCTAGCGAAGGTAAAGCTAATTGTAACTTTTATGTCTTTTACATATTAAGTGGTGGCATACTAAATTGATTGCCTGTCTCTAAAATGAACATGCAGGTTGCCTACTGGCTCCAACAGCACAAAGTTAGCGTCATGATGGCTGCATGCGATACATTTCGATCTGGAGCTGTTGAACAGCTGCGCACTCATGCTCGTAGACTCCAGGTACTTTATTATATAGTTCTGTGCTTTTGGAAAATATGCATTATCATTCTATGTGGACAAGTTAATTTGATTAAGGTCTGTGATTGTCTTATTCTCATTCTGTTGCTTTTAGATCCCTATATTTGAGAAAGGATATGAGAAAGATCCTGCAATTGTTGCAAAAGAAGCAATTCAAGAAGCTGCTCGCAATGGTTCTGATGTTGTTCTTGTGGATACTGCCGGTCGAATGCAGGTAATAATGCTCTGATAATTTTGCAAAAGGTCAACTGACATTACCTGGACTGTTGGTGGACGTTAAATTTAATGTTTTTCCCTGTCATATCCTCCCTTATTGCTGGTCCATATTGAGGTATAGGAGCGGACAAGTTGCCAGTCACGCCAGACTTCTTACCAGTAAAGAAAAAACTCTGAAGTAATCTTCCAGCGTGGAGTCTAAAATTGAAAACCATCACACAAAAATGGCCAAATTCACTGTCATCAGCACTTATCCATTCTGGATCACTGGATTGCTTCCTTCCTTCTTTCTCCATCTATAAATGGTATATTTTTTTCCCTCTGTTGGGAAATGCTTGTGTAGCTTTTGGTCTTAAACAATCATTGCTGATTAGCAGTGTAAAGGAGGGAATTTTTTCTTTGAGTGAAAGACAGGGAAGAACTAAATAAGTTATTCTGTCCTGTCGAAGTACCAAATTATCTCACCGATTGGATCTAGCAGACAGAAGCTGTTCAGGATTTTACTGGAACTGCATATAGAATAATATGAGCATCAAATCGCTACTCATTATTTATCCAATAAAATACTATGCAAGAAGACCTTTTCTTTGCCATGGCTGACTCTGATGTTTTCCCCTACCAGATGATGGAGAGGACGTTGTAGTATTTATTATTTCATTCATTTGATGATTCATGTATTTTACATTTCTGAGCCACTAATTATTAATTATGTGTTTGATATTTGCAGGACAATGAGCCACTAATGAGAGCTCTCTCAAAACTTGTAAACCTCAATGATCCAGATCTGGTTTTGTTCGTGGGTGAAGCATTGGTTGGGAATGATGCTGTTGATCAACTCTCGAAATTTAATCAGGTAGGGTTATTATAGAAGTTTTGATGGCTCTCATTGAATGCCGTGTGAAATGAATGAAGTATGATGAGGAAGGACTATCCCATTAGTCTAACTAGGGATATGACTGCAGGACCTAGGTTAAACGGCTATTAGTTCAAAGGCAAATTTACAGTTTAGTTGAGCTTTTGGAGTTGTTTCCTTGCTTTGTGAGTTGGTAGATCATTCCATGTTTTTACTGATCGGCATTGACTCCTCTTGCCTCTGTTTTTCAGAAATTGGCCGACCTGTCAACTTCTCCTAGCCCCAGATTAATTGATGGAATCCTGCTCACAAAATTTGATACTATTGACGATAAGGTAAAGAATTACTCAACTCCCATTGGTTGCAATCAGTTTCCTTACATGGACTTGTATCCATTCTCTTACCATTTTCGTATACTTCTCTCATACGTGTCACGTACTTACTCTTGCGTACTTGCTCTTGGAAAAGGTTGGAGCTGCACTGTCGATGGTCTATGTTTCCGGAGCACCAGTCATGTTCGTGGGCTGTGGACAGTCATACACGGACTTGAAGAAACTCAATGTCAAATCGATCGTCAAGACCCTTCTTGCATGAGAATCTGTGCTTGTCGTCTTTCCTCTTTGTTCAGACATGCTTGTCCTATGCTCTGTCCTTCGTGTTTGTGGTAGATTGTGGTCCGACTTCTTCTAGGAGGTGATCAGTCGCTTGCGGCTACTAATTTGTATGGGTTTTATATTGCATCAGTAGTCTTCTTGCTTTACAGAATTAGACCTCCATGTGCATGCTTTTCTTGCTGTTGCTGAAGTGACTGCATGAGCTCAGGTTTAATCCTGACTGATGCATCACGGGCAACTTGTTCACTTATACTCCGGGATCCATGACCCGCTGAGACTATGGTTGGTCGAGACTCACAACGGTGCTTTTAGCCTGATGGCGACATTGAGTTAACCACTTCTTTTTTTTTTTTTTTTTCAAATAATTTTTTTATCTAGGTAACATGAGTTAAAATTATCCCACACCCAAAGTGAAGAGAGAAACATATGATGGTGTCGGTGATAGGACGATGCATATACATGTTAAACGGCAGGACATATGTAGCGGGGAAAAAGCTGAAATTCAAAGCTTTCGCTTGAAAGGAATAAGAAAGTAGATGCGACAGCGTAATTGGACTAAAATTAGGTTTTATGGTCCTTGTAGCACTAAAACTAAAGGAACAAAGACATCAGAGATCTTTGAATAATTGTCAGATGCTTAATAGGACCCTTTGACTTTGGATTCTTAAAATTGTGAGAGAGAGAGGCTGTGGCCCTTGCAGCGGGTTGCAGGGTTGGGTGCACGCGCGATAGCAAAGGCCCTTGGTCCTTGCTGTTCTCGTGGCGATGGTCTCAGCCCTTGCCATAAGCATGATCAGGACCCTTGCCTCAAATCTGGTCCGTCTCACTATCGCTACAGATCTGAGCGAGTGTCGCCCTCACAACGTATCTAAGCGTGGGAGGGCGGCCCTTACCTAGAAAGGTTTAGGAGGGCTGCAGCCTGCTAGCATCTGGTGAGGTTGCAATGGACCTCATCTAGCACACTTGCGACATGCACGCTCTCCAGTTTTTATGGCGAGTGGTGGAGGTGGTACCGACATTCTTGTCGAATTTGCTTGAGCTCGGCAAGCGACAACGGTCCCTCGCTAGCGCATGAGCCACCTCTCCCTTTCTCTCTTTTTATTTTTTGAGATATTCAGACCAAAGGCATTTAAATTTATCACAAAAGTACAATTAAATCATAAAACTTGTTAAATTTGTTTAATCAAATCATTCTGTTAACTCCGTCTAATTTGACTAATTGGAGATGTTGACATAACCTTTTATTATTATGTTTTTCTCCTAGTGGCCATCTCATGGCCAAAAAATATCATTTTGGTCCAAATTTTATTTTTTATATAGAAGATTTATTTAAATTAAACCCAAAATAAACCAAATTAGAGAGAGAAACCCAGTGGTGAGGGCTACAAGCCCTTGCCGCTATTACCCCACCATTGTTGGAACCTAACGACCATTGTCCACTATAGGCGAGGGCCTCAGGCCTTGCCCCAAATCTAACCGAGTGTCACTAGCCCTTTCTCACTGTCGCCGGCCCTTCCTAGTGATGATGGGGCAATATTGGTGAGGGCATGCAACCCTCATGACTTGATTTCACCATTTCTTTTTCTTTTTTTTTTTAAAGAAAGTTAGTTTATTTTATAATTTTATTTTAAATAAAATTGATATTGAAAATAAGATTTGGATCAAATTGACATTCTTCTAGTCTTATATTCCATGGATTAGCTACTTCATCACCGTGTAGGATAAAATATAAAAATAAAAATCATGTAAGTAATTTCCGTTAGCCAAATTAAACCGAGTTAACAGAAGAAATCGATTGTATAAATATAATAAATTTTAGGATTTAATAGCACTTTATTTATTTATTTTTTTCCATTTTACACCCTCTACTTTATTGGAATTTTCCTTTCCCATTAATTTTTGAAAAACATATTTGTAAAATAACAAATATCCTCTTCACGGTCGCTTCTCCCTCTTCGTTTATCCACGGCACACTGCAGGGCCAGCGGGCACGGTGCAGGCAAAGGTGAACCGCAGAGCAAGATGAACGCCTGAGAATTCCCACTTCGATCGCTGCCCACTTCAGCGGGACTCCTCCAGCTTCTCACCATCTCTGCACAGAAGAGAGAGAGAGTATTTGCTGACCAGTCGCCGCCATGGAGGTCGCTCCTCCCCTCAACTCAGTCCACTGCCGCCTGCGTGAGCACCCTCTCTCCATCGCCCCTCACATGTTCTTGCGTGCGTATGCGTGCGCGCGTGCGTGCGTACTGGTGCTCTCTTGCAGTTGCTCATTCTCTCTCTCTCTCTCTCTCTCTCTCTCTCTCTCTCTCTCTCCGTGCAGTGCGAATTCCCGGTTGCAGTCATCTGGGGAAAGCGGCACCCACCTCCGTTCCAGCGGTAACCAACTCTCCCCTCGCTCGGTCCGTCTGCTGTGCCCGTTGGACATATGATGATCGACTTTAATCTCCGTTGGCAATGCTCATGTACCCATTTGATCATTTGCTGCTAATTGCTTGGTGCGACCGGGGCGGGGGGTGGTCGTGTGAAATCGGCTCAATGGGTCGATTTTGCTGCTCTAGCTAAAGAGCCTGCACTTGGATGTTGAGTTTGGAATTGTCGGAATTTTGAGTTGCGGTCGACGTGGTCGCTCTGAGATACTTTGTGATTCTATAATGTGCTGTTCTTCTTTCTGGAGAAATTTGGATCTATGTTGGTGCATGGAAGTTAAAAACCTGAATTTTCCTTTCCAATGGTACAAGATGCAAAGTTCACAGAGGGAAGTAGCTTTTGTATGTGTGGCCCAGTGACTGAATATTTTATAGGAATCCCACGTGATTAGATGGCTCAATCAATGACTTAAGGATTCGAGCTGTAACAAATGTAAAACAATGTTTTACCTTTGGTTCTCCTGCATTAACTGATTAATTTGAAAAAGCGTGCTATCTTAGTTGTGTAAAGGTCTTTTTTTTTCAATGTTTCGTGTGTAGATTTCCTCGTCTTCCAAAAGCAGGGGTTTCAGGATCTCCTTTCCTACCAATACAGATTCTCTTAAAAGTAGTTTCTCTGGTGCTGGTGCACTTGGTTCTTTGAAGGTATGTTTCATCAAAGCTGCTTAGTTGTTTCTTTATGAAGTTGCTGGCTGTTCTAAATATCTGATTCTGCACCATTTGTTTTAGATCTGTATGTAAATCACCTACTCTTTGTAGATGTAGTCATAGGTAAGTATTACGTTCTTGATGATGCGGCTGGCTCATATCTCCATTTATAAGGGCATTGAGCTTCCTATTCATAGGGACAAACTGAGTTTCGAGAACTGATTCAGTTAATTTAAGAACATCACTAGTTTTTAAGAACTAATTTTTGCTGGCATATGACCAAGGTAGTCCTACCAGGTCCTGTAGTTTCCATCCTGTTGTCAATTCTTATTGCTATATATGATCATGCAACATCTACCATCTGTAGTCATCAATCCACCTTTCAGCAAACCTATACCATTATCCAAGTACAACCAGTTGTTGCTTTTAATTTTAGCACCTGCTAGTTACTTTTCTTATCTATCATAATCATTTGACCCTATTTATAATTATATTTGGCTTATTTGGTTATGAAATTGCTTTAGAAGCAGTCTTCATTAGTTTCTACATTCAGCGAGGAAGTACTTGCCGAAGGCTCAGTGAGTCTAACTAATGGATGTCGATGGTCATGACTTGTAGTCTTTTGTTTTATATGTACAAATCACTACCAATATCTTGGAGTATGTTTGGGATACTGCTTTGTTTATGTGAGATTTCTGAGTTCTTTTGCTTAAAGAGCAAGCTGCATTTTAGATGCTACATGCTTGCCAAAGATCAATCAAAATCTAGTTGTTTAAATGGTTATTTTTCTGAAACAGATGAAACTGACAAACAAGCCCGTGTTGAAACATTATCTTCTCCATTCAGTTGACTTCCTGCTAATCTGTTTCTACCTGAGTGACTTTCATGATTCTTCTTTTCTAAACTCCCTTTCAAAGGTATATTAGTTTGATTGAGTTTTGAACTGTCAGTTCAATGAGAACATTTGCCGGAATTAAAAGCTAGGAGAAACAATCGTGTCAAATAAGCTTTGATTGTTGCCTGGCGTGATGATGATCTACTTGAGTAATTTTGGACAGCTAGAATCCTATTTATGCTTGGTCCATGCGGTTTGTGTCACCACATATTTGTAACCTGAATCACTTTTAAGCTCAGATAACATTTGTTCCTTCATCAGACGGAACTTCCACTTTGGGTGCAGCCTTTTCAGGAAACATGTATTAGCTGCTAGTAAGAAGATAAAAGTACCAACTAGTGAATCTAGGAACCATGCCATCAGAAAGTTATTGATCATGTGGTTGTCCCTAACCTTTGTGCCGCTGGTCCTTCAGTGGAGTTGAAACAAAACTGCTGTTAAATTTTGCTTCATGGTTTCTTTTTGATATTTTGCAGCATTACTGTCGGAGATTCTCGATTCCTTCAACATCTTCTCTCTCATCAGATAGGTCATATCAACAGTATGTGGTGACCATCAGGAATGATCATCCTCAAAATGCAGATTTTCCTCGCACCTACTCAAGAAAAGAGAAGAAACCCTTTAAAGTACCAATTGTTGAGATGAGGCGAGCAGCAAGGGAGAGACTTAAGAAGAGGAAAGATCAGCCCAGAAAACCTGTTTCACCTCCGAAAAATGGGCTGGTTGTTAAAAGCCTTAAACCATTGGCTTATAATGTTTTCAATGCAAGGATTACATTAATCAACAATCTCAAGACACTCTTGAAAGTAGTACCGGTCCATGCTTGTGGGTAATATTCTTGCACATTTAATGGTCTTGAAGATCCTTTTTCTGATGACATAAACTAACAGCATCTGTGGCTATAATTTGTTTTTCACAAGACAATTCAGCCTTCATTTCTTTACATGAAAGGATTATCTTGCCTCACTTGCTTGCCACAATAGTTTCATGTCTGCTTGTAGATAGTCACTAAATGTTCTTCCTGTCCACGAAGTCACATTTCTGACACAAATAGAACCACTATTTTCAATCAAGAATTAGGTGGCATGTTGACTGAGTTTTACATTCTTTTACACTTTTCAATGTCCTAGTTCATCTTTGTTGCTGGTGGCTGTTGGAGATCCTTTTATGGCTCACAGAAATTTTCTAGATGATTCAGCAATAGCTGTTGCTGTAGATGGTGTTTTTGGTCAGGAGAAACTCTATTGAACTATCTAATAGTTGTTGAAATAAGACCATATCACTTGATGACTGTAGAAATTGAATGGCTTCACATAATAGTTACTTCTTGCAAGGAAACTGCAGATTTGACTTCTAAGCCTTACAGTTGCATCTGTATGGTCATTGGACTGTGGCACTTTACTGTTAAAGCCATTAAATAGATCTAGTCCTTGATGAGCCAAGTTATTTATCACGTAGCCTCCATTTCCAGTATTGGTTGACATATCTAATTTTCCTTATGGACTTTTAAATTGGTCAATAATGTACCACCATAACCCATGCAGGTGGTGCGGTGAAATCCATGTGGGACCTGTTGGGCATCCATTCAAGTCATGTAAAGGTCCAAATTCATCTATGCGCAAGGGCCATCATGAGTGGACAAACGCCACCATTGAAGATATATTGCCACCAGTTGAAGCTTATCACCTATTTGATAGACTTGGGAAGCGTATCTCTCATGATGAGAGGTTTTCAATTCCTCGAATCCCTGCTGTAGTTGAGCTCTGCATCCAAGCTGGTGTTGAAATTCCCGATTTACCTACGAAAAGGAGGAGAAAACCTATAATTCGTATAGGGAAGAAAGAATTTGTTGATGCTGACGAAAGCGAGCTCCCTGACCCCATCCCAGAAGCTCCCATAATTCCAATGCTGACTGAACTACCTGATTCTCAGATACTGGCACCATCTGATGATGAAGAAAAGCTCTTGCTGGCAGAGGAAACATTGCAGGCATGGGAGAAGATGAGGCATGGAGCCAAGAAGCTGATGAGGGTGTACCCCGTGAGGGTTTGTGGATACTGTCCGGAAGTGCACGTGGGTCCAACTGGGCACAAGGCGCAGAATTGCGGGGAACACAAGCACCAACAACGGAATGGGCAGCATGGATGGCAATCTGCTGTGCTCGATGACTTGATACCTCCTAGATATGTATGGCACGTTCCCAATGCTGATGGCCGTCCATTACAACGAGAGCTAATAAGCTTCTATGGAAAAGCACCTGTGGTGGTTGAGCTATGTGTGCAGGCTGGTGCAAACGTGCCAGAGCAGTACAAACCAACCATGAGATTGGATGTAGGGATTCCCTCGGATGTCAGAGAAGCGGAAATGGTAGTTTGAGGTGATTGCAGTGTGTCCAATAGTTGGATATCTTACAGCACACGCTAGAAGATAGTAGACAGCATAAAGGTCCAGCTCGATGAGAGTTTTTACTTTCGCCAAACTGTCTGACACCCAATATGACCAAGCTCTAGCTATTCCATAGTTTTTGCTTAGAACTGTTGTAATCAATGTAGAGTAGAACTATACCTGGAAAGCGATTCATTCATTGAGGTCATTGTTTTTGTATAATAGGGGGTACCGAACCTTTCATTTCCTCAAGAAGATCTGATACTTCATATTTTTCTTTGAAGATAAGTCGGATATTTCCTAATTGTTTTTTAAGTGTGGTTTTCTGTATCTGTAAAAGCATTAGCATCAGTGTACACCTCAGACCTTGCACGGGAGCATTTACCTGACAGATCAATTCTGCTTAATTTTGTCATTTATCATTTGTGTTGTCATCATTTGGCCAATAGTTGCAGTCTACTATTCATCAACCTTTTTACTGTGTATGTGTAGTCTTTATTGGTGCTTTTTTGGGCAACTTTTGCTATCTTTCGGGATTCTCATTAGAGTCATTAGACGGGCATAATGATTCTGGCCATAATATGCTTCCTTCTGGTTTCTCATTCCGCAAAGCCATTTTTCTGGAGTTATTAACTAAATCCCTTAAATGAGGGAAAAATGGAAAGCGGTCAATGATTATGTGATGAAGTCCTTCCCATTCTCCTGCTACAGATGACATGCTGTAGAGATCTTGTGGTGAAACTTCGCTTCAGATTAGCACAGCAGAAATCTGGGATGGAGAATAACCTGAGACTTTCTTCTGAATCTGCTTTCGATATATTTTGATGGTAGTCTCTCTCTGTTTTAGCAAGTTGGGTGCTACAGAGAGATCTTGGACGTTCTTCTCCAGCGTTGCAGAAGCAGCAAATCTGGAGAAGGCTCATCTGCAACCAGCTTTGAAAGCTCCAAAGGGCAGTCTCGTGACCAAAACGCGGTATGCATCTTCATTTGCTTAGTTCCACGTCCTATGAACATCCATTCTGAAACGTTCAGTCTTGAGGTTAAAAAACTGGCCTCATTCCCCAAGTATCTTCTACAATGCATGATGCGATCATTTTTCGAGAAGTAGTTTTTGGCTCTCTTACCAATTTGTAGGTCTGTTCCCATGAAATAATAGCTCCAGGCAAGCATTGGAGGATGCTTTTGTTGTATTCTAACTCCCAGTCAGGCATGCCTGACTGAGGAATGTGTCCATGCAGCCAAAGAGCAAAATCAGCCGTCTAGGATTGTCTTTGTTAGTGCTACTGGTGATGGGGAAACTGCTAATCTAGCAAATGTTTGTGATGAAATTCATGAGCACAAGGCACAGAATTGCGTGGCACACCAGCACCAAAAGCGGACTGGGCAGCACGGTGGCAGGCAGCTCTGCTCGGCAACCCGATAGCTCCCTGATGTCAAGAGCCCCATGCCGCCTGCTCGATATTGGGAGTAAACTCGACACTATTAGATGATAGATTTATCACGGGTGTATCATTTTAGGATTTTTTATGATATGAATATTAGTTTTGGGCAATTGCAATGCGGTCGTACTAGTTTCATTTTTTTTTTTTTGCGATATAAAAATTAGTTTAAGACAAATGTAGCATGGATCTATAAGTTTCAATTTTCATTATACTATAGGTAAGATATGGTAAGGAAGCAAAACCCCTCCATACATACATACTTTTAGCAATAGAAGGAATTATTAAGAATAGAAAATTTTGCATCAAGACAATTTTCTTTGGGGGCAACCATATTATCGAATTGTTTAGCTTTTGAAAATAATTTCTTGTTCCATAAATCACTCATTCATTTTATGCGCAATTCAGATTGATCATAACAAACCGATTTAAAATACTTTCTTAATAAGGTCATGTTACGCAAATGATGATATATGAATTTATGTTAGATTAATGTGTTCATGTGTTATAAACATATACTTACCACTGGTCGTGGTGGCTCAACTAAATAAGAGCTTAATTGATTCTTGCCTAAAGGAAGGGATTCAAAATCCAAGGAGGCACTTGATGTCTTAAGCGTCATGTCGAGAGGGTGGTGGATCCCCCATTAGCGTTACTCTAGATTTACTCGTCGACTGCCGATTATACAAGATTCTCTGATATAAAAAAGAAAAAGAAAAACATATACTTGCTAAAGTTGAATATCATATAAATAAACAAGGAGTACATTACAAATTAGCTGCGTTATATTTTTATAACATACTTTGCGTGGAAAAAGTGAAATCAAAGTGAGGGGGAAAAAGGGGTTTTGAAAATTAAATACATTATCAAGGGGAATAAAAAAAAATTTAAAAAAAAAAAAGAAAAAGTGGGAGTGGATATGAAGAAAGTCAGTGCAAGATGCCAGAGATGCCTTGAAATTGGCGAGAAGAATTTGCTTGAGGATCCCTCGCCTCAGTCTACCAACTTCATCTCCCTCCCTCGTCGCCGCGCTAACGGCACCACCGACTCACACAGAGAGAGAGAGAGAGAGAGAGATCCGCCATGGAAGTCGCTTCCTCTTCTTCTCCTCCTCCGCAGCAGCACTCGTTACGGCTCTGTCGCAGTGCTCTCTCTCTCTCTCCCTCTCTTTGTGTGGCGTGCATGTTGCGTCTTCTGTGCTTTCACGCGGGTTTTTGATTTCTTTCTCTCGTTCTGTCTCAGGTTTCGGGTACTCGAGGAGCTTCTCTCCGCCGCCTCTCGTGCCGGTAATCTCTGCCGCCCCCTCTCTCCCCGTCGTTCGTTCTCGCGATCGAACCTCCTGGGGTTCGGAGGCGCCTCTCTCTCTTTTATTTTATTTTCCTTTCGTGCTTTCTTCGCGATTGATTTCGGAATCTCCGTTTCGTGTCCTCGAAAACCGAGCAAACTCGGCGCCTTTTTCGATCTTCGAATTTAGTGCGGCCGGTGTTCCTTTCGCGAAGTGCGTTGGATTCAGTCTCGCTTTTGTCCGCGCCTGTGCGTTTCGTTTGGAAGAGGAGGGTGAAGCTGGGGACTGCGGCGGAGTGTTAGTTGACTGGATTATGAGATGATTTTTTTAGAAGCTTTAAATGATTTGCCTAATAGCAGAAGGTGTAACAGGAGTGTACATGTAGGATTTACAGTGAAAACATAAGAGGAATAGGGACAGACTGAGTTGTGAAAAAGGATGAACTGCTGAGCATCTTCTGTTTTGCATCTGTTGCTTGTCGGTTTAGATGAGGTTTATAATGATATCATGCTTGAATTTATTTTTTATGGCCTTTACGTTCCACTCATTTTTATCGCAGTTGATAATTTTCTTTTTGTCTGAATCTTTTTGCAGTTTTCTGTGCACAAAGGAGCTAATAGTGGGCACTCTCCTTATAGACGTTCGATTCTTAGAATTGCCAGTAATTGTAAGTATTCATGTTTTAGCATGTGCAGTGCAAAGAGTAACAATGAACTACATTATCGGTATCATTAAATGAGTTCCATTGAAATGAATGGGTTCATTGCGGTGTATCATTTCTAGTTTGGTCTTTTATAGACGACCTCCTTAGGGCCTTACCTAGAGAGTGTTGTTTCGTAGACCTTGCCACAGTCAGGGTGCTGAAAGTTACAATCTCAGATCATTATCTGGTCTGATTGTGTGGTGCCCGTGTCTAGTGCTGCATTTCCAGAAAGGGAGGTTAATCCATGCTTCAGGATTACTAGGAGAGAGGAAAATTAAAGCACTACTCAACATTTATTGACCTCTTTATCTCTCTTTTCTGAATCTTGTTTTGTTCAAGCAGCTCAAAGATTTCCTTCCGGGGCCTCCTATTGCTTGTACCTTGCACTCATCATTGGCTATTCCTTTTGGAAACCTCCAGTGAATATGTTTGGGTCTGTTCTAAGAATCACACGTATGAGTGATGATTTTGGATGTATTGAAAGGACAATAAACGTGAGAAGTGAGAATGACTTTTTACACTAGCTGGGGACAAAGTTTTCTGTCCATGGTACCATAATAACCTTTTTCCTGAAAATATATAAACCTGTGGGGTGGCACTTAGATGGCGGATGGACTTTGAGGAAATGCAACGAAATTGATTGGGTAGGATCAGCTAGGTGATTATTATCTTAGTTTCTTGAATGACTAAGAAGTTGGGTGAGAACATATAGAATGTTATCCATGATGCCACTAAGAAAATGATGTCGCCTTGGCTTTTCTGCAGCAGTCTGTTCTGGAGTGCCGTGCTATCAACTATATCTTCTCATTCTTTCAATTTCAAAAAATGGTTCAACTGTGACTGTTTGGAACTTGAGTAGTTTGTGGGAACATGGCGCCACTGATATGGTAGTGCCTTTTGAAAAGGTGCCATGCCCATAAAAGATTTTCAATTGGCTTAAAATATCTGTTTGCTAGAAGTATCTATCTTTCTAATGAACTTCTGTGGGACAAAATAATTACCCACATGGTCCTTTTTGGTTCAGATGGAAATTCACACAAAGTGAGGAGAAAGGTGAAAACAGCAACCCTATGCCTCTTTTTGTTCAAGTAGATGACACGGAAATCTAAGGGATAAATGGGGCACTATAGAGGAAGGTTTTGAATTTCATTAAAAACCATTTCTAGGACATTAGTGGCTGCTTATATTTTTCTCTTTATTTCTTGTATTTAGGTTTTTAAGAATTAGAGGTGGTCATATGACATGATACAACTCAGTAGAGTTGTATGATGAGGACAGTGTATGATGAAAGTACATAGATGGAAGGGAGTATTGACTGCTGATCCTTAGTGTTTATCCAAGGAAAAAAGATGAAGTAAGAGATATTTAATTTTATAGGGACATAAGCCAATTTTTTGAGATTATTTGCTCTATACATGATATGAGATTAATATCATGTATGCCTTACTAAAGTTAAATTTATTTTAAAAGTCCATATTTCTTGAAGATTCGGTGTGAGGTTTGCTTTTTCTTTTGATTGTCAAGTGATGGGGACTAAGAAGAGTAGCATAAAGAGTCTCAGGTTGATGTGGGTGCCGTTTGCATTTTCACATTGTTAGACATCACTTCAATTCTTCATGAGTTTTGTTTACCCCTCAAGACTTAGATTCTTCTTGCATCATTGTAGTAAGTTCTGAAATTCTTTGGTGAGTTTTTCATACTTGCATTGCAGTAAATATGCATACACCTAATTCCCAGCATCTGCTGCTTCTGGTTTCAGTTTCTTCAAAATGCTTTTTCCACCACTCAAAGAAGCAAATCCCTGTTTTACGGCATCATCCTACCTGGAAAGTCGAGTTCAACAGGCCATATTACTATGATAGGTGGTACTCTCAGAGTAGATTTTATAGGTATACTGTCACGAGATCTGAATTGGCTGAATTTGGGAATTCTGGTGCAGCTCTTCCCTTGCCAGGTCTGTTTGAAGTCTATCATCCATTCCCGCCACCCCCTCCCCCAACTTGAAAATTACAATCTCAATGCTATTCTGTTTTCCCTGTTGAATCGCAGTGCATGAAGTAATTGGTAAAGTGAGAGGAGTTTGCTTCTACACTGTCACTGCAATTGCTGCAATTATTCTTTTTCAGCTAATGCTGGTGGCACATCCTTTTGTGCTCCTCTTTGACCGATATCAAAGAAAAGCTCAGCACTTCATTGCCAAGATTTGGTCTACATTGAGTGTTGCTCCGTTTGTTAGAATTGAAGTTCAGGGATGGGAGAATCTTCCTCCACCAGACACTCCTGCTGTTTATGTTTCCAACCATCAGAGCTTTTTAGACATATATACTCTCCTCACCCTAGGGAGAAGCTTTAAGTTCATCAGCAAGACCAGCATATTCCTCTATCCCATTATTGGCTGGGCAATGTATTTGTTGGGTACTATTCCTTTGAAGCGAATGGACAGCCGAAGCCAATTGGTAAATTCTCTCGTTTCATTTGTTGATGAAGTGTTCCTTTGTATTATTTGGTTTGTTGGTAACAGTCTTAGACTTGTGGTATGGAATGTTCATCTTGGTTTTATTGTATATCGTTGTTTTAGAATATTTTTCTGTCTTCTGCTCGTAGCAATGCTTTACCTGGTGCATATGTAGGTTCTATGGATAAAAATTGTTGTTTTTCTCAGTTTATTGACAATCTTGGTTCCCTACATGTAGGAATGTTTTAAACGGTGCATGGATCTTGTTAAGAAGGGAGCATCTGTCTTTTTCTTTCCCGAGGGAACACGGAGTAAAGACGGAAAATTAGGTGATTTCAAGGTGATGCCCCGGTTGCCTTTCTATAGTCTCAAAATGCTAATTTTATGAGATCAGTTGACGTGAACTGAATTTTGCTTCTATATGCATAAATGGAGACCAAGGTTGTCGAGTCTGTAGGATGATCTTCTATATGTTCTTCAACATGGATATGGGATTTATGTCATTCTTTTTGGTATAAATTGCTTAAGAGATAATGACATTCTGGTTAATACAAGGAAGGAAGAGTAGACTTCTTGACGTCTACTAAGATGGAAAAGTATTTTCTGATGCATTGTTTATCTTGACATGTAGAAAGGTGCATTTAGTGTTGCAGCAAAGACCAGAGTGCCTGTGGTACCTATGACCCTGATTGGAACTGGCAAAATCATGCCGGCAGGACACGAGCGCATTGTAAATTCAGGATCTGTGAAAGTGGTTATACATAAGCCAATCGAAGGTGGTGATGCTGAAACCTTGTGCAATGAAGCTAGAAGTACTATAGCAAAAGTTCTGAATTCTCAAGGATGAGGAACTTAGTAAGCAATCTGAGAATTTATTCCATTTTTTTGCACAATGGAGAGATAAAAGGTACGAGTTGCCTATAGTGTTGCTTATTTCCACGATCTACTTACCAAATATATACATATACATATATATACTGGACAATCTAGTACAGCTTTTAGATGATATGACTGATCAAATCTTCAAATTGAAATCAAATACTGTGATGCAGATTGCTTATTGACCTAGTTAGTTACTTGTGATTTTCATCATCATTTTCTGTTAAACTTTTGCTGAATGCCGGTGTGCATGGAAGTTCTTCTGTTGATAAGGTAAACAGTGAACAAGCCTGGTTTTGATGGTGCTTCATGCATGCACCAAGGATTGTTTTGGGTAAACATTGATTCCAAATGTCTGCTTGTTTCTCTTTTTAGATAATTACTGATTTTATTTTTTCTTCTTATTCTTGTAAAACTTCTATTCCCTCAGCTTTTCCAAATGGCACTTCTTTTTCTACCTATTCCAAGCTTGAAGCTATGTCTTTGTCATACTTGATATCAATTGGATGAGATCCTACCGAGTCATGGGTTGACTGTAGTGGACATGTAAGATTGGAAAGATGGATAACTGCACTCCTACTGCATTTTTGTTGCTGAAGTCTCTCAACATAATGAATTTGTAGTTATTGATGATATGCCTAGGTAAAATAAGTGAACAAAATCCAAATGGTGTTATCATGCATTGTGCCATAGATCTTTGTCCTCGTTAAGTGTTTTGTGCATCCTTTGCTTATAGTCTGATGAAATGTCGCCTTTTTCAACTTTTAGGCTGCACTTTGGGGAGATCCTATTTGACTCTGCATAGGATAGGTGTTTGGCAGTGGCCTTTTGATGGGATAGAGAGCTAGATAAGCACGGATATAGCCTGTTTATGGATCCCAACTTCAAGGGTCCAGATAAGGCCAGATGGGATTAGCCTATCCAGCAAGAGAGACTCATGATGTGAGAAAGTTACATGGAAAATTAGAGCAGGATATTCTCCGTCATGATATTTACATAGGCCATACCCATCCAGAGTAGCCAGGCAAGCCCTTGCTGGCAAGTGCCGATGCTAGGGCATTTGGATGCTCTTGCTCTCTCTCTCTCTCTCTCTCTCTCTCTCTGTCTGTGACACATGCCCATCTTTATAGAATCGGTTGCCTATCCTTGTTCACGCTAACAATTGTTTAACAGCCACCAGCTCACTGGTGTGTGGCATCGACCATGGGCTTCTGGTAGGTGGTCAACCAATGGTTGGCAAACCACGAGGGCAAATCTCATTTTTATTGTTTTTAACCTCTTTTGTTATATCTGGCCTTCAATGTGGGCGAAGTTTAGGAGTTGTCATTTCTGACTTATACCAGTGATTTCCCTTGAATTATTTTGGTTAGCACGCACCCCTGGGTGTGTATTGCAATCCAAATTCATCTTATTGGAAATTATACATAGAAAACCTCATGCAGCCCTAGATTTTGCTATCTTATTAGACCTAATGTATGCATATTCGTTATTTCTGCAGGCGATTGCAGTGGACAGATTGTGCAGTACAAAACTGTAGTTAAAAAAATTCTTCCTGTTTGGCTCGATGTTGTGACTCGTTCACCTTACAACCACAAGAGCCGGTTTGATTTAGTCATGAACAGATCACTGACTGCTATAGAAGCTTTCATCCCATCCTTCCCCACCCGGCATGCTCTCCCAACCTGGCATGCCCGAGTTTAAATGGTAAAGTTTCTCAAGGTTGAAAAATGATTGCGCATGTGTATTACACGTAATGCATTCCTTGTGAATCGAATTATGGGAGGCTGCGATCACAAACCGTAATTTTTTTTTTTTTTTTGGGTATATTGAAAGAGAATGGTAGGGAGGTTCTCTGGAAATTCTGTGATAGAGAATCGGAAAACCATACGAACCAAAGCAATTCATTGTAATTGTTTCCATTTTGTAATCGTTCTTTTCTTTTTCTCGAGAAGTGGTAATGCTTATTCGGTTTCTTCGTACATCTCGCAGCAACTGAATCAGGCTTACATACTATAATTGTGCTATACAGTGCGATGGACGGTCGATCTATGCACTGAACTTTCGAACTCACATTCCTGAAGCTCTTCATACCTAATGATACTTCCAACTTCCTCCTGTGTTCGGAACTTGTTCTCCAAAGTCCGGACGTGGGGTCTGGATATTCGTGATCGGCTGGACGGACTCGCACTCAGTCTCTCTCTCTCTCTCTATGGGCCCTAGTCCTGCGAAACACAATCGAGATTGGGCTTACTCGACAAGAATGAAACAGAGTTCTGTCTATATCTTATCCTAACGCTATTCAATGGAGGAAACTCCCAATGCATCCGGTCCGTGGTGGGGCTTAATCGCCTATCACACGTAACGCTCGATCTCCAGTGATTTGGTAGTTGAGGACTTCTTTCCAAGATTCCCGGTGGCCACATTCAGATGAGGACAGAAGCTGCGACTGTTGTGTGAATGTACACTGCCTGAGCCCATCATCTAACTACGGAAAGATCTATGTACTTGACACGGTCCCAACGAAAGGAATTTACCTATTCATCATCCCTTGGATCGTTTGGCCGTGCTAATCAATCGCTAGCTAATCAATCACTATACGGCGGTCGGTGGGTGTTGTGCCCTGGAGCCCATCCGAAACATCAAAATCGACGCATCCCCAACATGCCAGTACCTCATCATGTGGTGAATTGAGAGATTTGTCATGGTGGGTGAGGGCCATTGATGATTTTGTCTGTCTATTTTGAATTTGATAAATTAATTGGCTAGTTCGATGGTTTATGTTGATTTGATTGGCTATATGCTTATTGATCCGTCTGTGAGATAAAAAATAATTAGGAATTGGCCAACAAGGTATTAGCTTAGATAACAGAGGAGTTTGCTCTCCTTCTTATGATCTTAGGTTTAAGCTTTGTACAGGACACTTCAAGAGTAAAATCATGTATGCATTGGGCCGGTGTGGAAGAATGTGCAAAAATTGGTCCGGACACCATGTGCTTTTTTTTTTTCTCTCAAGAAACTGGGAACTGAAGGGTCAAGACAATCAGCTAATATTCTAGTTGAGTGCGCTATCAAGGAGTTGATGGGATGCTAATGATGGACTTAAAATAAAAAGGGTATTTTATCTCCTAGGCGCGTATGCAATAAATCAGATAAGAAAAAAAAAAAGGATCTAATAGATGAGATGCCCATGATCAAATCGAAATGTTCACGTGATAATAAAATTTTTGGGGTTTGGTTGACGAGTTCGGTTGACTTCTTGCTGATCGTATGAGGGTGAAAATAGAGAAGTTTAAGGCCACCTTTTTGCTGTTTAGATGCAATTTTGTTAATTAAATTAAAAAATCCGTTCATCAAGGCTATGCCTAAAAGATTTTCCTAGGTATATAAGTTTTTCATGATAGTCAAAAATGCTTTGCTTCGGAAAGTTTTCGTTTATGGTGAAAAGGTACTTATTAGACTTTTTCCCCAAAAATGGGGAAAAAAAAAAAAAGCCCAAGTGCATGAATGAATCAAAGAATTTTCCCATGATTCTGAAGATAGTGCCGTGTTAAAATAATAATAATAATAATAATAAGTCCACCCCTACTTCAAGACCCGAGCTACTTTCGAAAATATTTGTCTGAATATTTTCACCATAATAATAAACACGAAAATTTCGAACATTACAAAGACAAACAATGTAGAAAAAGATGCATCAATACAAATTTTGCTTTGCTAATGCCAAAATTCATATCCGAGCTGTCTGGTTTAAACAGTCAACGTTTCATGTAAATTATTTACCCAATATATGAATATATGTATAGATAGATACATACACAATATAGGCACAAGCCATGTTCACATACGGAGCTTACACATGGTCAAAGATTCAAATGGACATCACTATCACTTCACATTCACCCTTATCCACGGCGCTTCAATCCCGTGAACAATCCACGCTTTTCCCAATCACAACTCCAAAAGCTAATTATCTTCTTCCTTTTTTCTTTTTACCTTTTTTTTCAATAACAGATATTTATCCGACTAATCAGCTTTTCCTCTCTTTTTTTCAAACATAATTGACCTCATACTCTAGATCGTCATAAAATCAAAGAGAATCTTCTAGATTCACTTCACTTTTAAATTCTTTTTTCCTTTTCCGGATTGTGGATGCACACATTTTGACTTTCTAAAATCAAAACATCAGAGACTTTATAGAACAATTATCTAATCCTTCATGAATTTTTAAAGTCAGAATAATATTTTTTACTTGTTGCAGTTACTATTCTTGGCTTCCATTTTCTCACGGAAAAATGATACAAATAATTTGTGTATATTGATTTAACATCTAATGTCATCATTAAACTTTTTGTATATGTTCAATTTTAATCATTGTATAACATGAAAATGCTAGACATTGTCCGTTAATTTGAATTAGTAGAAAGATAATATTTGAACATTTTCACATAATTTAATGACTAAATTTAATATTTACGATAAATTTAATGACCATATTGAACAAAATTGAAAATTCATGGGAGATATCGCACATTTAAATAAAGTTTCAAATCCATATTAAATAAATTAAAAAATTCATGGATAAACATTATATATCGAACTGAGATTCAGGGATTATTTAATATGATTATTTATTTTCTCTCCTTTTTTGAAAGATTGAAAAAAAGAAAATTACGTTTTTCCTTCTGCAAATGGACAGCGGACACGACAAGCTAGCAGGCCCGGCGCAACTTCCACGTCGCAAAGCGACGATCGCGACGGAGGGAGCGCGTGAGGAGTAGCGGCAACTCGGTCTCTCCGTCAACAAACGTCGCTTTCGGCAGTTGGCGCTGACCGCGCGAGTACGCTCCCTTTCGCCGTCCCCCACTCAGGGGCAATCCCGTCATTTCTAGTTACCCACCACACCCCTCCATTTTACCCATTAAAAAAAAGGACAATAATGCAAGTAATCCTTCAACTTTAACCCAAGCACAATTTAACCAATAAACTCTTAATTAATACAACCACTAGGTGTCCCAATGACCATCCTTCCAATATAAAAGGTAGAGATGATTTAGGGCATGTATGATAAAATTTTACTTCTTTATTCTCTGTTTATTTTCGGATTGGAGTGGGAATGATTTAATTTAAGTTTGAGTGAGTGGGTTTTTCGATTCGCACGCAAAAACGAGGGTGAGTGTAGAGTTATAAGAAGATATCACAATTTAATTTTTTCTATTTAGAATATATTTTTATTACATAAAAGTGAAAAAGAAATTAGAAGCTAAAATTTTTAATTTCTTAAGCGAATGTTAGAGTAAGAATAGAGTAATATTAATTAAAAAAATCTTAATTAATACATTAAATATTTTTATACAATTCAAGAACTGAATTCGACATGTATCAAAAATCCAATCACATCAAATAACTTAAAAGTTGAAAAATCACGTTACATTGAATAAATTAAAAATTTAGGGATTAAATTACAAATTGATCAAATTAGGGGTATTTGTATAAATTTTCCTAAAAAGCTCATTTTTTTCTTTTTTTGGATTTTCAACTTTTGGCTCTTTTCTTTTTGGCTGCAGTAAACGATATTTCGGACTTCTTCTTCTTCTTCTCTCTCTCTCTCTCTCTCTATAAGTCCCACGTCGTCTCTCTCTTCCTTCCATCGCCAAAATCCGATGGACTGAAAGAAACCCGGCGACAGTTGTTCACTGGTGAGTTCCGCCCTCTCTCTCTCTCCCTCTCCTCCGCTCTCGATCTTCTCCGCAGTTCCCACGCTCGATTCGCCGACTCCGGTGACGCTCTCCTCCTCCTCCTTCTTCCTCCTCGGATTTCGCGACTCGTGCTGTCGTGTCCGCAGTTTCATCGGCGTTCTCCACTCGATGCTTCTCTTCGCATCGCGTCGCGTCGTTTGAATTGTGAACTTTCGGTCAACGCGCGCACGCTCGCTCGTTCGCTCGTCCGTCTCTGATTTCGGAATCGCCTCGCTCCTCTCGGCGGTTTCGTTCTGCTGCCGTGGCGAGTTCGCCCGCGGTCGCTGGTCAACGCCGAATTCGTTCGCGACGAGGAGGATGGGGGGTTTGCGAAGATTTGTATTTTTTGTGGTGGTGGTAGGCGGCGGCGATGGGCCGGCGAAGGATCTGTTCGCGTTCGCCGTCTGGGTGCGTCTGGTCGGGAGGGGCGGTGTTGATGGGCGTTGCTGTGGAAATTTCTGTCTAATGTTGTCGCGAATGTTAACGGAAAAAAGACGGATTCGGTTCCGGCTATTTCGGGCGAGTTGTGGGGCTCGACTGTCTTAGCAGCTTTTAGCAGTTTCGAGTGATGCACTTGCTTGTCATTTAGGTCCACTGTGTGGATTCGATTCCCCTGAACCGTGCGGCGCTTCTATTTTTAGATGACCTACTTGGACTCGTGTTTTACTTGATCGTGAAGCCGGGGTTCACTTGTGGTTTACTCATTTGGAATATTTTTATTTCTTTCCCTTTCGTTAGGGGAGATGGCGGTGCGTATCTTGGCTAACATCTTCTGAAAGGCCTCGAAGGATTTGATTTTCACTTTAGAGGACAGTATCATAGGATTAGCTCTAGTTTTTAAGAACACATGATAGTATTGATCTTCAAGGGGTCAGTTAGCTGTGCACTAGATTTTTCTAATGTTAGAGCACATCGGCTTGATCGGTCTTTTTTAACTGGTCTAGAAATGGTTTTTCTCTATCCATTTGGTAGTTCTTGTCGAAAATTCTTGCATGAAGTGTTTGGAATGAAGTGCATGCTGAACATGCTTTTGTGTTGTTGCCTTTGCTGTTAACGAAATTGATTGCTGCATGTTCTTAAGGACATGCTTCTACAGCATGCTTTCTGTCCTGCTACATGGCATGTTTTTATATGTGCATATTTTAAGTGTCCCTTTGAAATGGATTTAGTTATAGGATGTTCGGCGATGACTGTCAGAGATAAAATTTTATGTATGGCTGGGGAAGTGCCTGTCTAATGCATTGTTAATGAAAAAAGATCTTTTAGGTAATCTTTTGTTTTCTTTTTCTTGGTTCTGTCAAATGCAAGTAATACCACTTTAGGCCTTCTGAAACTCAAACCACTTTCTTGTTCTTCAGGTGACTTATATCTGGTTTTTGTCTGCATAATGTTCGACTGTGGCTTGAAATCTCACTACATGGGTGGCCAACAGGAGAAGTTTGTAAGGTAGTACACAAAATAGCCATATTTTCCATCTGAATGCAACGTACATTGAAGGTCCTATGTCGGATGATGGCTAATAGCTTTTTCATAAGAAAATATTTAGAAAAGTGGCCAATTTTGAATATATATTGGTGAAGGCTGAGGGTAAATACCTGCTTATCAATCAGGCATTTTGTGGAATTCGGTAAATTATGGGCAAACATTTGAGTGCTTATCATTAAGTTCTCATTCCTGTAAGTACTAATCGCCTGGGCTCTTCAGAACATTGCTTTTTCCTTGTCTTGGATGAAAGTTAACATTGTCACCTTTTCTTTTTGTATGTACGAGTGAGCATATTGTCATTTGGAAAAAAATTGAATGTCGGGCATATTTGATTTCAGCATTCTGAGATAGTTAATCAAGAAAAAAACTGTGGCTTATTCATCTAGGTTCATATTTTTGCTTTCTGAATTTTAAGGCAATTTCAAGATGCTTACTGAGATTTTTTTCTTTTTTTCCTTTCTTTTACCATTCCATGAAAAGAGTTGGAATGGATGCTTTAAAATGATAATGAATAGTTGGTCTCTTCCATGCTAACACTGTTTTTAACCTTCTAGGCTGGACGATTTGGACTCTAGAGTGTCATCATCTTCTGATACGGGAATGAAGAAGTGTGGATTCAACATTGAGGGGTTTAGCCGTGTCAGCCACACAAATAATGCCAAATCTAAGTCCTTTAAGAATGGAATGCAAAAGGGATCTGAAGGACTTAAGTCGATTGGTCGTTCCCTTAGATTTGGAGTTTCTAGGGCAGTGTTCCCTGAAGATCTGAAATCATCGGAGAAAAAGATATTTGATCCTCAAGATAAATTCCTACTGATGTGGAATAAACTCTCTGTCTTATCATGTATCATGGCAATATATGTGGATCCCTTTTTCTTTTATCTTCCTGTCGTTTCGAGTAACTGTATTGGCATAGACAGCAAACTAGCCATCACCGTGACCACACTGAGAACCATTGTCGATGCTTTCTATCTTATCCACATGTTCCTCCAATTCCGAACTGCTTATATTGCTCCATCATCCCGGGTTTTCGGACGCGGTGAACTTGTTATAGATCCTGCCCAAATAGCTAAACGGTACTTGCGGCGGTACTTCATCATCGATTTATTTGCTGTTCTACCCCTGCCTCAGGTTCTTACTGAACTCTTGCTGTGTACTTTTTCTTGGATGTCCCAGGAGGCTGCATATACTTTCCCCTGTTACAAACTTTTCTCATCATACGGCACATTCATTTTGCTGAAAATCAATAACATGAAAAACATTTTCTTAAAAATGACGGCTCGTATAGCTTATAAAAATGAATTAACGAAAAATATTTTCATCATCAACAAAAATGGTCAAAGCATACTTCGTTATTGATAATCAAATACTTTCCGTTGACTAATTTACTAAGCAATACAAACAATCATCTTCAGGAAAATTTGTTCACATCATTGATTTTCTATAAGAGGAATGCACTCACTATTCTTTACTTTTGATTCCAAAATTTCTAAACTAAGGTTCCTGCTGTGTGTTGAGTTGTTTTGTTCTATTGGTTCCAATATATGCCTCCAGTTTTCTTTTCTTTTTTTCTTTTTCCAGCCAAACTTGTTTTGTTCTGGCTGATATCTATGTTATTATACTGCAAGTAAATTATATTGGATGAAAAACTCTATTGTAGGCTTTGCAGATTGTTATTTTGGAAATGGGCATGTAGGGTGCTGTACATTGTTTTCTTTTGTTAAATGCAGATTGTTGTCTGGAGATTCCTTCTGAGGTCAAATGGTACAGATGTATTAGGGACAAAAAGGGCTTTGCTTTTCATCGTGTTTGCACAGTACGTTTTTAGATTTCTTCGCATCTTTCCGTTGACTTCAGAACTAAAAAGGACTGCAGGAGTTTTGGCTGAGACTGCCTGGGCTGGAGCTGCATATTATTTGCTACTGTATATGCTTGCCAGTCATGTGAGTGATTCCAATTCGCTCTTATTAATAATTTTGTTTTCAACTACTTTATTTGATGGATTGTTTTAATGACTTTTCATCTAATCTTGGTCTACCTGCATTCTGCTCTGTCTAGTTTAGGTTTCTTTAGGCGCATTATTATTTATTTCCGTGGCAAACAGTTTCTTTGTTCATTTTGGAGTTTTGAGAATTTGCTAGATGATATTACTGATGAATCTAAAGGAGGTGGCTGGAGAAAAGGGAGGGCCAGCGATTAGGTTTGCTTGCATCTTAGTGAAATGTGGTATACTCATACGTGAGAAAGGAAACTGATTAGGTCTTGAGGATCAATATGCAGCATGAATCATTTTTAGTTTTCCTTTTTTGTGTGTTGCATGGGCTTTTGAAGGAACGCCCTGGGGTGACAACAGGATTCTCTCTCACGCTAAATAGGGAGGCATGCTTATTTTTTGAAACTACAAGGATGAGATGCCAATCCTATGTCCTTATCTTCTTTAAAACATGCTAAATCTTCCTACTAATTAAAAGAAAAAACATAGTTATGAATGTTGATTTCTTGAGCGATACTCTTTGGACAATGTCATGAACAGATATGGCTTGCTGTACTTCAGCAAAACTGGCTTATCTCTCATTGTTGGAGTTTATGAATTCATCTATTTCCAAGATTAGCCAGGACTCTTTGGTGCATTTTTAGCTTTACAACTGGCTTTTGCCATTTGAAGTATTTCATATTTCTACTATGATTTTGTTACCATCTGTGAAAGAAACTTCGATTGGTAGAAATGATAAGCTGTTGCTAAGTTACTTGCTTTATATTTCTACCTTTTTCTTGGGTCATCATTCTACTTTTGGTTGAAATTGGCCTCAGTTTGCATGCATCTGGTTTCCTTGTATGTTAACAAAACATCAGTTGGTGGAAATGACTCACTCTCAAAATTTATTCAGATAGTTGGGGCATTATGGTACTTGTTGGCTGTGGAACGAAATGATACATGCTGGCAGCAACAGTGCACTGGAAGCTGCATGAAGGGTTTTCTTTACTGTGGCAATGAAAAAATGCCTGGTTATCCTGACTGGAGCAACACAAGCCAAAGTGCACTCGCTTCTAAATGTACAGCAGATGGTGACAGTTCATCATTTAATTATGGCATCTACCAATCAGCAATTTCATCAGGAATAGTTTCGCCCATGAATTTTATCTCAAAATACTGTTACTGTTTGTGGTGGGGGCTGCAAAATTTAAGGTACATAATTCTATTTAATTATTGTAACAGATGACTTCCAGTGATCTTATGTTAGAATATGTATCACATATCTTTGTGTTATCATGCAATGTCATTCATTATGGAATTAAAACGAAGACTTTAAAATGAGGCTAGAGTACTTTTGACTTGTCACAGAAATGATATGCTCATGCCGAGATATTCAATAGGTCTCATGCCTAAGTTGATAGTGTTTCCTTTTTCTATCTAGCCTTTGGCCAACGAAAAGAAATTGGAGGCATCTCTTTATACTGTAGTGTGGTTGTCAGAAAGAGTCATGGGATTAGCCTGTTGTATACATCAGAAAATGACAGCCGAGGAAAAACCAAAGAGACAAAATAAAAGAAATTGAAGAGTAAAGAGACGGAGGAAGCGTACTTTGGAAGAAAACATTCCTAACTATAGCAGAATCCATTTACTAGCAAGTTTAGAGGAAAAGTTTTCAACTGTGACATGTCAACTCCAAGTCTTCTAATATTCTCCTGTCTGTTTTAAGTTGTAAAATACGAATAGAAGAACAAGAGATCTAAATGTCTCTTCCTAAACCTAGTTCCTTCATTCAGTTCCACAAAGCTGTCCTCATATTTAATGCAATCCCATGGTGTAAGATGATGTTAACGTCTCTGGAATTTGTGTACTTAGGAACCATAATGACCACGAAAGATCTGAATCTTGCCTTCCAATAAGAATGGAAAATTTACTGTCTCTCTCTCTCTCTCTCTCTCTCTCCCCGATTTTGCTCCTCCTATCCCGCAGATAAAGATGAATCGGGCAAATTCTGAACTAAGGGATTATGATTTACCATGTCAGTAGCTAAGATTTCTGGTTGATTTCTAGATGCACGGTATTTGTGCAGAGGAATCTTGGGCATCTTGACTTACTTTGTTGATAATAAAGAAAAAATAACTCTACCTGCTGCTATGCCTCCGTAGGTTCTGTGGCTTTTTCAGAGGGAGAGCTAGTTTGGAGTTTATCAAAGAACCACTTTCTATTCTGTTATAAGCTGATGGAGAAGATCTATCTTGTATTCGTGATAAAAATTGCCAACATGTATGAAGCTGGTGCATTTAGCCATCAGCATTGGTTAATTGGATTCTGTCAAATATACCGACATTTAGTTTCCTACTGAGCTTCTTTCTTTCATACTAAAGTGTTGTCTGAGAAAGTCAAAGCATTTATCCGTTCTCTGAAGGTCAATTGTATGTATATCTTGTGTAAAATCACCTTTTGATGATGGTCTGTTACTTGCAGTACACTGGGGCAGGGCCTTGAGACTAGTACCTACCCTTGGGAAGTCATATTTTCGATTTCATTAGCAATTCTGGGACTCATCCTATTTGCTCTCCTGATTGGTAACATGCAGGTAAACTCATAATTTCTTTTGTCATTTTTTGAAAGTTGTAACTGTTGATCTTTCGTAACTTGTCTGTTTTGGTAGTAGGTGCTGATCTTAGGCTTTGGTTGGTTCATCTTATCTGTCAGTCTAGATTCCCTATCCTGTTTTTATTGAGGACACTACAGCTACTCATGTGCCTACTGCCTACTAAGGATAAGTAATGGTCTGTTTGATGTGACACTAGCTGGTACATTGGACATTTAAATGACTGCTATAGATTATGCAGTTGAATTCGGTGGCTCTACCTGCATCCCAAAAATTACTAGCAAGGTGCTTGTTAATTCTGGAGAAGTGAGAGAGAAATGAAGTTTTTTGAGAAATAATTGACAAGATCTATCTCTGGTTGATGAATCCATACATGGTTTCATATGCACATAAAATCCTTGAACTTTGTTTCCTTTATACCTCTGTTTCTTGTCGTACTAAAAGCTTCACAATTAGCTGAAAAAATGTTAATTGCCTGTTAATATCATACAAGGTGTGATAAAAACAGTAATATATCTCTCCAAGAAGGTGATAGGAGAGCATTACTGGAGGGAACACTGGTAACATGTCCTCCTAGGTACTTCACTTGTCTCAGACCATTAATGCAAAGCTTGATCTGACTTTAGTTGCATTCAAAGTCATGCTATCGTGGTTTACAATTCTTTAAAAATCGCTACAAAATTTTTTAGATGAAAAATTCTTTAGCTAATTAGTCAAAAGTAGGGTAACACAGCTTGTCTTCTAGTCTTCTAGCTTTTATGCCAGAAACCATGATCCAAAAGATGGAGGCAGAAATCCTCCACCTCTCTAATACACACTAACAATAACCCTCTTTTGTTTATCTGACGGTGTGGAGAGAGTGAGTAATCAGCTCATTTTGCCTGAAACAATTCCCTACTTCAGGGCAGAATGGTTTCAATAGTTAAAGAACACTATTGGAATCTTGCAGCTTGTAGGGGCATTGTGGTAATTAGGTTATGATGTCCCATAATGGTACCTAGCATCGGATATAAAGCTTTGGTTATTTTAAGAACAAAGGATGCGGGGATGATTTGAATACACAAGATACAATGTGTATTTTACCTATAGAAGGCAAACTTTAATTTGCAATGCCCAGTAAAGGGCTATGACATATTGACAATTTAACTCGTCTTCCTTCCACTAATTCCTGTTATGTGCCAGTACTATATCCACTACGCTCATTTAGGAATATTTCTAAGTCAATCGTGAAAAGAATTGGAAAAGGTCGTTTTCTTCTTGCTTTTCACATAAGAAAAGATAAAAGATATCCTTGCTGAGTTGCTGAACTTGTGCGTAGGAGTATAATCAAGTTGAGTCGAGTCGATACAGTTTAATACTTGAGCTCAATTCAACTTGAATATTCAAGGCTCGATAATCAACTTGAGCTTGATTTTTCAAGCTTGAGCTAGACTGGAGTAAGTTTTCAATGAATACGAATTCACCTTGACGATTTAACAAGTTTTAGTTGAAGCTCCAATCAAACTCAAACTAGAGCATGTGCTTGATCTTGAATTTTGTATATACACTATGCTTCAAATTAAAAGAGATGACACAAGTGGTCCCTAAACTTTGGCCTAATGTATAATGTGATCCTTGAATTTTAGCCTAATGTGCAATATGGTTTCTGAACTTTTGATTCGTTCAATATGGTCATTGGGCTTTTGGTACATTTTCAAGTTAGTCCTCAAATTATATGAAAATGTACAATGTTGTCTCTGAACTTGAATTAATAGAAGGACAACATTGAACAATTTTATTTAATCTGGGGACTAGATTGCATATATACCAAAAGTTCAAATACCACATTGAACGAATCAAAAGTTTAGGGACCACATTGTATATTGAGTTACAGCTTAGAGACCACAATGAATAAATTAAAAGTTGAGGGACCACATTATATAATGGGCCAAAGTTCAGGTACCATTTATATTTTTTATCATTTTCCCAATATTAAACAATATTTGTTTGTATATAGATCGATGTATTGGGCCATTAAAATAACTAACATACATTTACTCGATTAGGATCGCAAGCTATTCAAGTATTTTAACTTAAGAGCTCGACTTGATTAAGTACTCGAGCTACTTTAACTTGAAAGGAATCGAGCTGAGTTCAGCACATGAGTAGCATGACTCACGCTTCTACAATTGTGTTGAAGATGCTTATATTTCAAGAAAAATCGAACTTTGGTGTTGTTTCAAATTCTTCAACATGCTCATATTTTGAGTTGTTTTTATTGTGACAGACCTATCTTCAGTCTCTTACTATCCGGCTTGAAGAGATGAGAGTCAAGAGGCGTGATTCAGAACAGTGGATGCATCATCGACTGCTACCACAAGATCTCAAGGAACGAGTTAGACGCTATGACCAGTATAAGTGGTTGGAGACAAGAGGGGTGGATGAAGAAGCATTGGTTCAAAGTCTACCAAAGGATCTCAGGAGAGATATCAAACGCCATCTTTGTCTGGCTCTAGTTAGGAGGGTAAGATCTTTTTAACTTATTTTGCTACTTCCATTCATATACTCAGTGTGATAATGCATTTAGATGGATGTTGCATTATTTGTTGCTACTAGTGTCTCCAGTTACCAGAACATTTGGGGCTCCAAATATGCTGTATTGCACGTTAAATTTTGTTTTTATGCATTCATGGGTTACAGTTTATTCACCTTACTCAGACTGCACGTAATTTATGTGGCTCCTCACTAGTTTGTATTTGAATGAACCCTGAAATGAGTGGAATTTAAATATTTTCCTGGACGTGTTGTTTAAAAGTGTTCCTGTCATCTTAAATATGTGTTGTTCTTATATCCCGAGTCTTATCTTGGCACATTGCAAATATTACTGCTGGTGCAAGAGACAATATCTTTGGAAAATACATTGATGCTCATTTGGAAACTGTCTTTTACTGTGTCTTTGCCCATCTGCTAATTGCCAAACTATTTCATCATATAGGGTGGCGAAACTTCTAGTCGTGTTTATTTTCATAGTATACATGTGGAATGAATGAAAATTTATCCAATTTGTCTCCTATTGCCATACAATTTATTGCTTTGCCAACTTGTTTAGGTTCCTCTCTTCGAAAATATGGATGAAAGGCTACTTGATGCAATTTGCGAGCGACTGAAGCCCAGCTTATTTACCGAAAGCACATACATAGTTCGGGAGGGGGATCCTGTCGACGAGATGCTCTTCATAATTCGTGGCCGCCTTGAGAGTGTAACTACCGATGGTGGCAGGAGTGGTTTTTTCAATCGCAGCTTGCTTAAAGAAGGGGATTTCTGTGGTGAGGAGTTGCTAACATGGGCCCTAGATCCCAAGTCTGGCTCCAACCTCCCATCCTCCACACGAACTGTCAAGGCAATAACTGAAGTGGAGGCTTTTGCCCTAGTAGCTGAGGAGCTGAAGTTTGTGGCTAGTCAATTTCGTCGGCTCCATAGTAGGCAGGTTCAACACACATTCCGGTTCTATTCACAGCAATGGAGGACTTGGGCCGCTTGCTTTATTCAGGCAGCATGGCGGCGATACTCCAAGAGGAAGAACATGGAACTGCGCCGAAAGGAGGAGGAGGAGGAGGAAGAAGTTGAAGGGTCTGATGGGACACACAAAAATGCCGGTACTGGTGGTTCTTATAGCATTGGTGCAACCTTCTTAGCTTCCAGATTCGCGGCAAATGCACTCCGCGGGGTTCATCGGAATCGGAACGCCAAGAGTGCAAGGGACTTGGTGAAACTGCAGAAGCCTCCCGAACCTGACTTCACTGCCGAAGATGCAGATTAGATTTGTTGTACTATAACTACTTGATTGAGACGTGATGCTGATTGTGTATCTGATTTTATATGCTCAGAAGGCTTAAGATAACTATGCTTCCATAAGTTATAGCTTGGCATTGTATTTAATGGATTGCCGGTTGAATTTAGGTTCATCCTTTGGTCTTTCGATCTGGAATCAAAGCTTATTATCTGTTTGAGGCTTCATTTCTATCAAAGCCTAAAGAAAATGGGAAGCTTGTTGCCTGTGTGCTATCTTGCGCATGCATTTGCAGAGTTCTGTACTCGAGGTTGGTGCGGGACTTGATTTCATCGTCAGAGTGTGGTCATGACATGACCATCTTTCATACTTGAAATTTTTTAACCAGTTAAAGATCGTGATGCAACATCCAGAAATCGCAATGTCTTGAGCTTGGTGAAACGGTCGACCTTGGCCTGTGTACCTCCTACCCTGTAAGAAAAGAAGTGACGCTTACCTGAGTTCGATGTGTCCGCCATGCGAAATACCACAGCAATCGAAAAACATAAAAAAGCATGAATGGGGAGAGGAGTGAAAAGCATGAATGGGGAGAGGGACAGCCAATTGATCGCGCATATTTCATGCTCAATATCTGTGTAAGTGATTGTGCAGGAGGCTAGGATCTTCTTTGATATGGCCAAAATGTCAACCACTTAAAGAGAAATTCGACTTTGTTAGTAATCTTGGGCTTTTCATTTTTGACAAGACTCGATGGAAGTGTTCAATGTATCTGTCCAATCAGCTTTAGTGAGGTGATTTGTGCATTCTTTGCCCTGAGACAACTAACATTTGGAATCATTGCTCTGAATTGTTCCATCTGGGAAATGAGTATGCACAAACGGCTCCTCCTTTTACTAGGGAGTAATTGAAAATGCACGAAAGTGTCCTTCAGATAATCCAGCGGTTTGGGTACACGGATTAAAAGTGATGTTTCGAGTTCATCGTAACCACAATCTCTATGGAGAATCATCATAGAAAATTAGAAATAGCTCATCACCAACTATCACCAACTACCATGGTTCATAAATTGAGATTTTAGAAGATGTTTACAAACGGATGTTTTTGTTCCAGCAATCATGGTTTCTACATAAGGAACCAGGAGCCACGCACATTTCATAGGCTTGCCACTTCCGCCGGCTCCTCCCTAGTTAGATCCTGAAGATCATGCCAAATTCACTGGCAATGAGCGTTGACTACGATTCTACAAGTACCTGGAGAGCTTCCCAAACAAGAATAGCATGTTGTTTGCCCCATCACAAGGTGTTTACTATGTATATAAGGCCATCAGTCCCAGTTATTGAAATTAAGTATGAAAGGAGTTGCAAATGCCTTAAAATCGTCTTGGCATTTCAACTTTTCAATTCATTGGTAACTTTTTTTGGGGTCAAAATTCATTGCTAAATTCAGCAGCCGTTGATGTCATTTACCTTTGTGCAAAACAAAAGTTCTAGCAGTATGTACCTACGATATTGGGGAGTGTTTTAATGAAAATAGACTTTCCAAGTAAGTTCAATAGATGGGACAGACAAGAAAACAACATACATTATCATCTCATGCTCGATTAACCGAGCTATCTACTACAAAGAACTAGAAGTACCGTATACATATTAGAGAAATTTGTGGAAATTTCAAATGGAGTTCATTTTAATGACTAGTTTCATCAGCCCTCCAGACAGACTTGTTGCATCTAGCTAGACTTATTAGACATGGCATTTTGTTGTAATATTCACTCTATTCATAAACATCTCTATTTTTGCACTTTTTCTCAAGAGGAGGGAGAAACCACTATGTATCATGGGTGAGTTCAACTTGACGACTTCTAAACAGCTGCCCTGGAGTCAAGTGACTGAAGTTCATCTTTCCCTTTTTCTTAAAAGACTCGCATTCCATCTATTTAAGTCAAAAAGTTCTACAGTCATCTAATTTGACAACTTGGCTGTTCTGATACCCTCTAAATAAACAATGCCGCTGAAGAAATTGGCCTCACCCAAAAATATGACAACAATAATGGAACACAAGAAAGTCAGAAAGGTAAAAACAGATTTCAACCATCGAAGACAGGGACTATGAGTCTTCTTGTGCAGGAGGTTCAAGCATCCTTATATTACGAGGCAGCATAAACTCGGCAAATATGGGATAGTGGGATGATGGATAGCATCCATCAATGTTATCACTGACCACTTCACAAGAAACTGGTATGAGAGATCTACCACGGAAGAGAATCCAGTCTACGTGCAGATCCTGAGTTTGGCGATCCCAGCAGAGGCAGAGCGCCCTGAAAATCAATTTGATGTACTCAAGAGTTCCCTGCTTGTCACCTAATAGGCAAAGATAAAATTAGTTCAAAACATCCACAAACTCACTTGCAGTATACATGGACTATGCCCCATTTTCACTTGAGAACCAAAAATTATACCTCTAAATCCATGGTAAGTGCGAACAAGAGAAACGTTCTTCCGCACTCGTGCGTTAAACCATGCATCCCGCATATCTCCTACCACACCATGCTCTCTGCAGCAAGTAGAAAGAACCCACCAAAAGAAGTCATCGTCATTAAAGGAAACCAAAATTGCACCTATTCAATGTATAGAAGTGTTTGAGGCAAACTATAATGCTACACAAAGAAAATTTTGCTCATTCATATCTGGAGCAGCAAGCATCAGACATATAGCCATCTGTCCACATAAACTCAGAAAATGTATACCACACAAACTATTCTTTTCTTGTAAAAGAAAGCAGAATAATGGGTGCGGAAATTTTGACCTCAAAATTATGATTGTTTATTGAGTATTTAGCTTAGGCTTCAGATTGATTAGAATTACATAAAAAAGGCAAAGAAATTTTCCACACAGCGTGTCACTTCTACAATCCTAATGGAGACTTGGAGCTCAGAAGTCAGAAGAGGACAATCAAGGCACTTCTCATTTCTGTAGACACATTACAGCTAGTGCTAGCCATAGCATCAAGCTTTTGCTGTTGACAGAAGTGACGCACATGACAAAGCTTTGCCTAAATCAATGCACCAGATATCAATGGTACCTTGATCTTCCAAGAAGAAAACGCCCCGTAGTTGATTCCTTTTGGGTGTTGAATCCTCCGCAATACACAACTGGCAAGCTAGGAGGTAAAGACGCAATATGTTGCCAAGTGAGCAATGCGCCTCTCCTGCGGGCACGTGGGATCAGTTCGTCCATGTTTGTATTTACTATCTGAAACGAAAAACCCGGAGGCTCGACACCTTTCAATTGGAATGTGTGGGGGCATTACGTCAAGGAAACACCTTTCTTCATTCATTCAATAACTTTTGATCTTTCACTTGTCAAGCATATATTAGAGGAGGAAGAAGGCTGACAGTCAAAATAGAAGTTCATTATGAGAAGGATATTGCCCATGTCGCAATACAAGGAACCGCTGAACCCCATGATTTGCTTCCGGGAACAGAAGGCGAATCTGACAACCAAAAAGTTCCACCTTCAAGTAGCTCAACCTTTTGTGATAAAGAAACAGACAGAGAATAAGCTACAACAATCCAAACAATTATGTTTCTAATGGTATGATTAGAAGAGGAAGAAAATAGTACTTTCTCTTTGTCGTAGAATATGGTGCAGTGCTCATCTATAGTGTCTTGGGACCCTTTCCTTGAGATTCCAAATTGATCATAACCTGTCCATTACATCTGTGAACAGTGCATTCACAAGCAGTCTAGAAGCCTTTTGAATGATGGACTATACCATTAAGATTTTGTAGACAGCATATTCCAAATACGGAGGGCATGACATGCGCAACTTGGATCATAGTCTATACAACAACCCAGACCATCCACAAATGTTCTCCCATATGGATGCACTTGATTTGTTTCTAAAGCTTGGAGGAATGATTCTAAACATTGAAACTGACAGGTCTACTGGTGACACATGACCATTTTTAAGGGATATATCACCTAAGTTATGCAGAGTATCATATCAAACTATCACCTGGATAGAGTGCGCTCTATCTGTAAAATTAACCAAACATTCGAATCCTTTCTTCCCATACTAAGTCAGGAGAAACATCAAAACCTCACATTCTTTAAGCTTTCTGTTGAACCTCCTAGCCCGCCTTCTCCTCCATTAAGGTTTCAGATGTTCAAAGATATTAAAGATCAGTGAAATTGGTAATTTGGGAAAAAAATACATGACCTCATGGAAGTCGACCTTCAGCCAAAACGAGTTCCATAGTTCAGGAAGACATTGAGATAGTGATGCGGAATGTAACCCACAGCTAGCCCAAATTATATCACTTCAGCGGAGCAATTATATCGATAGAATTTTCAGAGAAATTTCGAGAAAACTCATTGTCAAGCTTATTGTTAGTCAACTTAACGGATGTAAGTAACAGCAGAAGATTTGAGCTCGCTCATCTAATATTCTCGAAATAGAGAAGACGCGAAAATTACCAGGCAAGTACTGCTGTAGATAATCAAGCTGCGATTTTACACCTGCAAGAACAATAACCAGAACAGAAATTGAAGAAAAACAAGGAGGGAGAAACAACACTCTGATCCAAAAATAGAAAAAGCAGCTGGCCATTCGATTCTTGGAGCAAAGAACCTCCTAAAAAGAAGTTAGACAATGTGAAATTTAATCTGCTGCTCGTTCTTGATTTTGTCAAGCAGCCCATTTTACGAACTCATATGGCGAAGCACATCAAGAAAATGGAAAATCAAATAGACCCAGATCCAACAATCAATAGCCCAACTCAAGATTCACACGCGCCACCGACATACACAGACCTTGTTGGGTGCAGAGGATGATGGGGGAGTAGCTGGTGATGACACTGACGCACATTTCCCTCCTCTTCAGCCATGAATTCGGGCTGTCCTCCCCTTGATCATCCAGCAGATTGAAGGTCATCACCGTGAGGGACGCGCTCATCCTCTCTCTCTCTCTCTTCTCTATCTCTTCTCTTCTCTTTCTCTCGACCCTTTTCGCTACCCAGTTGCTACATGATGCTGACCGATCCTGGCCCCATCAGTGAGCATCACAGGAGTCGTGCTGCGCAACGAGGAAGCTGTTCATTGCCTTTGCTTCTTGCCCATCTCGCTTGCTTGCGATGTTGAAACTCGTGGGGACTACTGGACAGGAAGTCGGAGTTGGTGGGAAAGGTGGAAAAAAGAGATAATTATTGCGACGCACGGGGAGGATGTCTTGCGAAGCATTAGATTCGAGGCGAGGTTGTACTACTTTGACCGCCCACGTACGTGCGAGGCCCGACCACCCAGGGAAGAATATCGCGTGTGCCGAGAGCATCGGAACCCGTTTCATCTCGGCCGTTGAATCATTTGGATCCGAATAGAACTCACAAGGTTTATTTGATTTAAGATGGAGTTGGTTCACAGGATCGGAGTGCATATAAGAATTTTTCTGCATAAAGATTATGTGACCAAGCTCATCTAAATCCTTAATTATGTGCATATTGAGGCGAGGCCTATATGATCAATGGCGAATATAGTGTCAGCCTTAATTATTTGCAAAAATAAATAATTTAAAATGATCGTTTGTATAATTTAAAATAATTAGTTGATGAAAAAAGTTTTTATCATAAATAATAATTCATATCTAAATATTTTGTGTGGTGATAAATATATATATATATTTTCTTTTTTTGCGAGGGGTAAAAGCGATCATTTTCAGAAAAGTATATTTAAGATTTTTTTATTTTCTGAGAAACAAATGCACCTTAATGCTCTGTTTATTTTTCCAAAATATTTTCATCAAAATGTCGTTTGTGTTACATAAAAAAATGAATAAACAAAAAATTTGTCCATCAAAATATTTAAATATAAATTGTTGTTGATAATAAAAACATTTTTCATTGACTAATTATTTTAAGTAATATAAAAGATTATTTTTACAAAAACATATTCTTAATAATATATATTTTCCACCAAATAAATGAAGTCTCGAAGAAACCAACTTTTTGTCTCAGATAACTGATGTCGTTCTATAGAAACCGTATTTGGAAAAAAAGATGAATTGAGATTGGAATCTTGCCCTAAGATCTCTCTTCCATTTCAAAAATCTAATAAAATTCCTAATTCTACCTCCATTTTACGTTAAGATTTTGTTAGATTTGTCATGGGTGTACCTATAGCAATTTAAAATTTCCTATGACACGAAAATTAATTCAAGTTTAATGCAGTAGGATTGTGTCGATTTCGATTTTTTTTTTGTAATATGAAAATTAATTTAAAATAAATATAATATGAAGTATTGTTTTGGGATATGTGGTGTGATATTTGCCTTGATTTTGGTTGTTGAATTATAATCCTTAGACAAAGCATATATTTTCCTAAGATGTATAGGGGGAGTGCAAAAGACAAGGAATTGGAAAGTAAATCCTTTTTTTGGAGAAAAAATAGGTCCTTTTTAAGAAGGGTTAATATCATGAAAAATCTTAAATTAATATACTTATGAAAAATTTAATCCAAATTAATTTTTTGACCATAAAATATCTTAAAATGGTATATCGACAATTTAAAAAATCCAAAAGTGGCACATTTGTCAAAAATTTACCCTCCATTAAATAGAATTAATGTTATAAAAAACTACAAATTATTACACATGCGATTGATGATAGGTAAAATCATAAACTAGTATGTCCGTAAACTGTTATGTATCATCCAACTTAGTATTTTGACAGTTTAAGATTTAGCTGTGGTGGCAATTCTCTGATTATTAATATTTGAGGCTACAATGGGCAAATAACATAATAATAAGATTTACTTATTTTTATGGATTTTGAATACAAATGAGACGGAAGCGGCGCCGGTTCCGGAGGGTCTCTTTGTATAATTCTTGAAAATTTGGGGGTTTTTGCCTTTTGAGCGTGGCTTCTTGTCCAAGCCAGCCGGCGGCGAAAATCTCTTCTGCAGCTTCTGCAATCCGAGAGCGAAGAGCAGCAGGCGGAGGCGAGAGGATGGTGGGGACGGATCTGAAGGCGGAGACGATGAAGCTGATGGAGAAGCGGACCGCCGTCGAGGCCGAGATGAACGTCATCATCGAGCGCCTCACCCAGCCCGGCGGCCCCGGTCTCTCCGGCAACCTCGTCGATTCCGAGGTACCCAGAAGAAAGAAACGAAAATTTGAGGCTCGAACGAAGATGGGTTCGAGTGGTTCGGATTCTTCCGGTCTGAATTTATGGGGTTCTCCTCGTGTGCAGGGGTTTCCTCGTACGGATATTGACATCCCGGTGGTGCGAGCGGAGCGTCGCCGTCTCTCCGGTACTGTGTTGGGCTCGCTTTCGATTCGCTCTTTTTTTTGCAGCTTGGGTTGCGAGAGTGAATTAGATTACTGCTTGTGAGCTACGGAAATTTGGGTATCGAAGGTTGAGGTTGATGGGTACTCGGCAAATTGGTGCTGAAGTTTTTCGGTTGGTTTTTGATGAGCCAGTGAGCCCTTGCTTTTGAGGGTTCACTACAGTTTGGTCGATTATTTTAGGGCTATGGAATTGTAGTTTTGCAGCAGAGGCAGGCTGTTTTAGCATGTGATTGGGGGTCCTCGGGGGTTTGTACTGTCTCTTGACTTTCGTTTGTGTGTGGTGGATTGCGATGATATGATGAGATGTTCTTTTGATTGCAGAGCTTCGAAATGACCATAAAGAGATCACTGATAAACTTAATGAGAATATACAAGTCCTTCATTCGGCTAGGCTTGCTCCCAGGTCGGCACCGGCTAAGGGTTCTGGTAGGCTGCTCAAACACTCGTGTTACTTCATCTTTGAGCAGGGCCAGACAGTTTACTATCTGTCTGGCCTCATGTTTTTCCAGAATGACCTTGTTTGGTTAATAGGATTATATTATTTCCTGTAGTAATTTACAAATTGCTTTCTCTTGAGAATATGATTTTGTTCACTAACGCTGTGTGTTTGGAAGCTGGTAATGGTGACAAGTCCAGTTTTACGTTTTTCCTTTTGTTTCATGTGTCGTGCCTTCTTCTGCCTATGCATGCATTGGTTTCTGGCTAGTCTAACTAGTTAAAGCATTTGCTTATTCTGGTGTTAGACCCTTGGGTGTAAACTTTTAAATTGGGCTGAGAGAACTATAGAGAAAATAAAGAACTTTTACAATAAAAGGAACAGTCAATTACTTCTTTGTAATGAAAGGATTATCTAGTTTCGTTTTGAATAGGCCTCTAGGATGAGACACTATCCTCGCTCATTCAATCATGCACTCAATATCGGATGATCCACATCAAATAGATAAATGCAGTAGCTTCCTTTAACCCTGCATTTGATCAGGTTATTATGAAAGCATGCACTTTTGTCACCTTATCCTTCTTTTACACCTTGAACTATCAAGAGATTTGATTGAGATGACTCCCACTATGTAGGTATTCTAAAATACTGGCTCAACAATAATTCATATAATTGTTCGATGCTTTTGCCATTCAAAATAAACCAAATAAAAAATTCTATTGTATATATTTTCTCCACCTTTCTTTGACAACACCTTTTTGGGATTGTGAACTGATTTTGCATTACTTTAAGTATCATCTATAGTTATGCATTTTGAATTCAGCCTGGCTCTTTTTTTTCTGTCCTCGTTTTTATTTGAAGGCGATGCTGTGGGATTGGATCTTAGAAACACATCACATGTTGACGCTACAGGATCAGAATCCTCGCGTAATATCATACAAAGAGATACTCCCAGTGACATGGATGTTGATGTGATAGTCAGTAGACCCTTTGCAGTAGTTGATGAAATAGCTGATGGTTCACCAGCAGCAGAGGATGGTTTGCAGCTGGGTGATCAGATTGTGAAATTTGGGAATGTTGAATCTGGGGATGATTTGCTCCAACGACTTTCTTCTGAAGCTCAGGCAAGTCAAGGCCATGCTTTAACTTTGGTCGCTATGAGGCAAGGTGCACTCATCAACTTAACAGTGACTCCCAGAACATGGCATGGCAGAGGCTTACTTGGGTATGTGATTTTCTTTCTTCCTACTCATATCTCATTGTCTAGTCCAGTCTGTGGCAATGCTTTACCTTTGTCTTTTATGGGTATGCTAAGAGCATCCTGCTCAGTGATTCTGCTGAATAACCTCTGGAATGTTTCTAGCCCCTTTAAGAGAAAAGTAGCTTTATGAAGAATTAACAAGAAATTGATGGATTTGTGATAGGAATAAGCTGTTAATGTGCTTCAAACTTTGAGCTTTGAAGTGAAGTGACCATCACAAAGCGGCTTTGAGCTGTAAATGTGATTAAAGAGCTTGCATGTTACACGAGATACTAAGCCTTGTGCATTTGTGATAGTTGGGTCACAACCCTACATCAGCAAATGCCACAATGATATCCTTGCCCAGCAAATTTTAGAATAAAAAGAGAGAAATGATAGCTCCTTTAGATGGCTGCTAGGTTGCTTCATATAGTTCCGGGAAAAAACAAAGTCATATGAGGTCTTCTTACTGATGTCCTTTCATTTGATTCATAGATGGCTTCTAGGTTGCTTCATATAGTTCCAGGAAAAGACAAAGTTGTATGACGTTTTTTTTGTGATGTCCTTTCATTTGATTCATGGAATACATTTTGGAGTGCATTGTATATGAATTTCCCTGGGAAACATTAGTTCCTATAGTGACTAAAAGATACATATACTTCAAGTCTCTTTTGGAGTCTGCCTTAGCTATTGGCGTTCTCTGATGCTTTCACGTGTCAATAGTGTTACTACGAGTACTGTAGGCGTTCAGCCATCAATATTCCAAAAGCACCCACACTGCTTCCTGAAATTAACATTTATTTGCCTTCATTTTTGCCTACGTTTTTGCTTTTGAATTCTTACCAAGCAATTTTACTTAAGTTGCTGTAACTTATTGGCAAAGGATGAAGCCTTGCAAAGGGTTCACAGATCCCTCAAATCTCATTTCTGTGATTGTAAGGGATGCGTACCCAATGATTTATTGTGCTTGCACTTTGCTCCATCTATGGAAGCAGATAATGAAGTCACTTGTATATATCTCGGCTACGCACATCGTAGAAACGCCTTACTTGATTGCAAAATTGCATCACAACCATCTCACTGGCTCCCAAAAGGAATAATACGAACTTTGAATGCTTGCAGGTGCCATTTTCGGATCTTGTGACATTCTTTGTCTGCAAGTACTCCCATAGAGGTATCTAACGAGGTGCAAGGTGCTTCAAAGGATGTTCTGCCTTGAAATTCTGTTCTCTTTTTGTTGCCAAAGCATTCCATTTACTTATGAAGTTAATGTACTGTTTAATTAATATGATGGACAGAGTTCTCTCTGGGACTGTACTGCAGATATTCAACCATTTACTTGTCCGGTTTTGTTCCTGTCGATTCGGTAGTCACTTATTGTCTGCGCTGTGACATTTTTCCTTTGGGGTTTATTTTCCAGAAGCTGAAGCACTTGATTTTGTCTAGTGATGTTCCTTGCCATATGGCTAAGTATTCCTTCTCCACAGAAGCATCACAAATCTCTTTGTGCAGAGGGATGCGGTGATTTGGAGTTTGAAACTTTGTTGGTTATACAGTATTATATAGGTATTTTCAAAGAATAAGTTTGAAAGCTTGTTAACTTAGTGCTTTTTAAGTAATAATACCTTCTTTTTGTTAATCTGAGTCCCAAAGCTTTGTACATTAGTTCTTTCCTTCCGTAGATGGAAGGATTTGATTAGACCGAAAGATAAAAGTTTTAGGGCTTAAATGTGCAAATAAAGTTTGATAATATACGGACAAAGTTAACAATTTTTAAAACCCGTGAGTACGATATGATATTTAAGCAGGACGACCCATCCTCTTTTGATGTTGCGAGGGGGAAATTTCTTGTCCGGAGCTGGATCCATCAAAATGGATCTATCATAACCATGTTCGATCGTGGTTGTTCTGCATTGGCAGCACTTGTGGGTGCCACAAGATCGACAGGCGAGATTGCACCCGGACTTAGATCCGGCATTAGAGCAGGCTGCTTGGCAAACTTACATCCTCTTCATTGTTTTCACTATTTTTAGGAATTGAAATGTAGGAGATATGGGATCGTGACTTCTTCGACGCAATTTTCTCGAAATAATAATCGACTTTTGCAGCTTTTTTTCGTTTGACTTATAAACAAAATTCGACTTTAGATATATAACATCGTTGTATCTGCAACTTTCAAAATTTGATTCTTTTTCATTACTTATGGACAATTCAATCATCCTTTCTTAATATAAAAACGATTTTGTTAGTGCAATATGAGATGTATTTGTTAGTCTTTGTCCATTTGTCCATTTTGAAATTACAAAAGTCAAGAAATCATAGGAAATTAAACTTTTATCCTTATTCATGCTCCCTAGACTTTTATATTAGATTTTCATTATCTAATAAGCGATAAACTACAACAAATGCACGCTACACGCGCACCCGTGCATTGCGTTAGTAAAAACTACTTAACTATCAATCAAGCAAAACTTCCTCATGGCCCTCTTGCATCTCACGCTTGGGCAATAGAAGAGTCTCGCTATGATTCTTTAGGTGCCTGCCTCTTACTCACCAATGAACAATGAATAGTCAATTATGATAAACTACTATACGCTTTCGAGACATTGGCGAAGTCAATAATGATAAACTGCTATATGTTCTCTTTCGAGAATTGGCGAAATTCAGGTTTAGTCCCCAATTCAATTTAGAATTAATCCAAGGAAAACAAAGATCATGCCTTTCACCTCCTTTAACACCCAGCTGTATAATGCATCCTAACTAGTCTCGATCATGTAGCATTGTGTGCAATCAAATCTTGAAATACACCGAGTTCTCATATCGAGCTTTGTAAAACCTCCATCTGGACGACAAATGCAATCATGCGTACGCTATTTCTTCATTCGCTAAATGTCATGACTACATGTGCACACTATCCCTTCCTCTATTTAAACAGATTCTACAGGGTATTAAAAGGGAAATATACAGGCGCCCACCAAGAGACCACAACAGAGACATAAATCAAAGGACCTAACTTTTTCCCTCCACAAAAGCAAAGCTTACCCTAAGAACCTTTTCACATCAATAAATTCTGATGAATTAGTAGTCTCTTTCTTTTTATAACAGAGAAAAGCAAGAGTAACTATATGCATGTACCTGGGACGAGGGTTTCCCTTTACCATTTTCTGCCCTTACTTTCGCGACGTGTAACCATCAGCAGATATCCCCACATCAAACAAGGTCTTGATGTTGGAAGTACGAGGACTTGAAGAGGGAGACAGAGCCCAATGTGAAGAAGCTAGCAAATTTCTTGGGCTGTCCATTTACTCCTAAAGAGATTGATTGTGGTATAGTGCAAGATATCATAAAGCTGTGCAGCATAGAGAGTTTAAAGCAAATAGAGGTGAACAGATCGCGGGTCTATCGTATGGGAACTCAATCACGCGAGACGGTCGAGAATAGCAGGTGTTTTTGGCGAGGGCAGGTGGGCGATTGGAAGAATCATCTCTCGCAAGAGATGATCGAGCGGCTTGATCGGATAACTGAGCAAAAGTTTGAGGGTTATGATTTGAAATTCTAGTATCCATCTTGAAGCATAAAGGAGAAAACTAATCCAACATGGGAGCATAGTTCTCGATAATGAGCTAAGATGAAGTTGCTAGAAAGAAGGCTTCAGTTCATATATGATGCTCTTGTCTCCGACAGTTTAAAGTTTGCACCAATATGGGAAGTGCAGTAATTCAAGTTCCAACGGCGGCTTTTTTTGTTTGCTATGCTAATTCCCAATAATTATAGATCAGTTTAGTCTAATAAATTGGGTCTTTGACCATAGTGAGGTATCAATCACCATTAGCATTATGATGTTCTTTAATTAGTTTTGACCAATAACTTTCATTGAATTTTGAGATTAGAAGTGACACTTTCTACTATACCTAAAAAGACGCAGTTAAATGTTTTGGCGATTAAGGAAAGACCCAAATCACTCACACACGTGAAGTTTTTTAATGGTTTTGGCCTCGCATCACTTTTACTAAATTAATGAGGTAACTGTCTGGATATATAATTCTATTACCTCCAAGCCTCTAAACCTAAGACAATTTATGGTTTTAAGATATTTTCATCCCAGGCCATTTTCATAGTCTTCCAGTTTTATACTTGTGATTTGAAAAATGTAGTTGAAGATACATAGAGAAGTATCAAAATGTGCGAATGTTTAGGTACTCGTATTTAGGAATATTTTTAGCTTTTGTTTAGGTGCTTGAATTATTGATGTTTTCGACACTTTATACATATACTGCCGTTTTGAGGCATTGTAGAACAATTTGGCTATCTGTCTCGTGTCGCATTGTTTTCTGATTGTGGGAGACTCCTTCCTTTATGTTAACTTTGCTTTAAGCCCAATAACCTCGAGAGCTAAAGGTAGTCCACTAGCTTTGCAAACAATATTGCAAGATATTTAACTATAGTCACGTGGAGGGGAATCCATTTTGAAAGCGTGTTTGCTAAAAAGATGAAGAGCATGGTGGTGGCACAATTCACTCATTTGATAGATTTCAAAAACTTCAAGACATGTTTGGATAGTATTTTCTTAATTCTCCTCTTCGATCGACAAAAAGTTGTGCCTCTTGTTGTCATAATAATTTTACTCCCAGGATCAAACCAATTCTACTTTTCTGCAAGTTTTGAGAGTTGGTCCCCACTTATCTAGATCGTAAAAAATGATGAGGACTTTCTTGTCACGGAATCTCCTTTAAATTTGGTTAACTGCATCAAAGTCAGAAATATCCACCAATTTGAAATTGAGAATTTCTGCAGTAATTGTTTTTGCAATCGAACTACCTTGCTGCCCTTTAAAGCTTCTTGAACATCTGAAAGAAGGCTACACCCATGGAACCAACTAGAAATTAGGTTAAAGACAACCATGGCAAGAGTTGTCTTCCGATACCTCCCAGACCGTGGATTACTATATAACGTACTTAAGGAGAACCTTCATCTAACAAGTGTATGATGTCTTCAACACGATCTTGAATTCCGACTAAATGTTCGGGCAGATTTTTTCTCTTTTATTCAGCTTGATCAAGACTTCAGCAATGATTAATCTAATGAGTTCACCTTGGCTGTTATATTGGATACAAAAGGGTCTAGTTAGAAAAATCGCAGATAAAATATTACCTCATCTAGTTCAGGAATATTGTAAATTAAACACAAACCAGCCATGGAAGGAGGGAGTCAAGGAGGGGCGGCTGCTTCCCTCCCAAAAAACTTTGTATACATCCTTGGCTAATACGTAGGAAAAAGTTCAACTACAAGTTAATCAACAACTGTCGCGACCTCTTTTCCAAGTGCCCACATATGCGTGCGCCTACGGAAGCTAATGTCTTAACTAGGTTTATTAGGGCTTAGCCCGAGCTCTCTCAATCCCACCAATTCATGACTTATGGTCCAAGTTTTTAATTTGTGAGTTAATTTTAAATAGGAGTTGCCACTAATCGATTTGGGGTGGGTTGATTAGAAACCCGAGTGAGATATTGGAAGAAATATTTCACTCTTGCGTAATCAGAGAAACTAAAATTAGGGACTTAATTAGACTAGTTAATCGCTAATGCCCTTCCGGTACCTAATCTTGTTTAAACCCTAAGGTTTTTTGGATTTTCAAGGATTTTTTCATGCATTTGCGGAGAAAAACATATTTTTGGTCTTTTTTCTATTTTTTTGAACATGAAATGCCTTTTTTTGGATTTTTTTTGATCCTTTTTTGAAAATATAAATTATATTTTACTTTTTCTGGTTTTTTTTGGGGAAAACATGAACTATTTTGGATTTTTTATTAAAAAATAAATTATTTGTATTATTTTTTTGGTTTTATTATTTTTATTAAAATATTATTATCTAATATTATAAAAACGACCCAGATCAGATCTCGGGTTGGGACCGACTCGATTTGTTAAAACTAGCAACTCGGGTTGGGCCTGAAGTACAGACCTGATTCGGTGTACCACTTCTTTTAAAAAAAAACAAGCCCGAACAAATCAAGCCCATTTTCATTAAGGAAAAGCTCGGCCCAGGAATCAGCCAGCCCAGACCCGGCTTGAGCATATTCGGCCCAAGTCATTTGAAACCCTACTTGATTGCGATTCGCGCCTGACCCAGCTTTGACCTGACTCGCACCTCTCTTCCTCTCTACTTCTTCGTAGTGCCGAGGAGGGTGGCTACGACGAGCGACGTCAGTAGTCATTGGGGAGATGCCGCGGGTCAGTGACCAGCCAAGAACTCTGGTGGTGAGCTGCAACTTAGCGGGGACGCATCTAGAGGTGTGGTACGGTGGCGAGATAGGTAGCAGGCATCAGGCCAGTGAGGAACAAGATGCAGGGGACATCGACGATTGGGGGTGACACTAATGGAGAACCTAAAACGTACTCCACATACTTTGGAACCTAAAACCGGATTTAAGAACCTATCCGGTTCTCTAATTCTAGGTTGTCCTAAAACCATGCTCACCAATAATTTATTATTATAATCCACTTACCATAATTTATATCTAGATACATGAAAAATATGAAATATTAATAAAGTAAAAGTCTCAATTATAAAATAGAAATTTGGACTAATGGTTCCAAATCATACATTTATAATCAAATATCATTAAATACTGCAAGATCATATGAAGACATAAACTAAGAAAAATATGAGAACTTAATTTAAGTTTTGATTCTAAGTTTCACCTACCTAAAACTTGGAACCTACCCATCAAAAGAGATTTTCCAATTTTTGCAATTCGTAACTTATCCTACATAAATTGGAACCTAGAATCTAGTTATTCAAAACCATGGTCACTCCTAATATCAATCCACACAAGACTTTTACCACATTGAAGCACACCACATGTCATCAAAGTGCGAATATATATAAATGTGTGGTTGGTGGCTGGTGCCCATTTTTGGGTCTATTTATAGGCCAAATTCAAATAAAAATGCCCGAATCCTTAGATCAGCTAATTCCCCCCCCTCCCCCCAAAAAAAAAAAAACTCCAAATTTTAGGTCTAGTCTTAATTTTGTTATGAACTTTTTTTTGTCCTAGAAAAACTTCAAACATTAGGTCTAGTTAGAAATCTTTCCCAAATTTTTTTGTCTCATAAAAAACCCCAAACTTTATGTCCAATCTTAAATCCATCACAAACTTTTTCTCCTCGAAAATAAATATCATCGATTCTTACTCTAGTCCTAAATCTACCTTTGTTAGTCGTCTCTAATTTTTACATCCTAGAGCGATTTTAATTTGAAGATAATTTTCCATGTCACCTTATTGATGTGGATTTGTTGTCGATGTGGAGATGCCACATCAAATTAGTATTGAACTACGAGGTAGATTTAAGGATACATTAAAAGTTGGTGTTTTTTTTTAGGCAAAACAAAATTTGGGACAAATTTGGGACTAAACCTAAAATTTGAAGTAGATTTGGGACTAGACCTAAAATATGATTTTTTCTAAGATAAAAAAATTTGGAGTAGAATTAAGACTATACTTAAAATCTGAGGTTTTTTTTTTTTTTTTTTTTTTAATTTGTTTAGGCCTCTTTGGATTGAAATTGGCCTAAATTGTACAACATCGCAGAAGAAGGCATCATTGTTCCATGTCAAGATCAAACTAAGTGGGCGTTTAACTTCTAAGAAAGTAATCACATTTTCATTTCTTGGAAACTGGGGAGAGAGATGGAACAACCTATCGAATCTTGTGGTATCTTCGGGTGTTTTTAGTAATGCTCTCGGGAATATGTGTTCATGTTTTTTTATTCTTTGGAATATAAATAGAACATAAACAAGTTTGATAATTTTTTTATTCTCTAGAGCAGAAATAATAAACAAAAAAAAGTATTTTTTTTGGTTCTTGGGATAAACTCAAGAAATGAGCATTTTTTTTTCTTTTCTTTTCTTCCCTTTCTCTTCCTCTCTTCTTCCTTTTGGTAACTGGCTAGACAAGGCCCAATGACCTCGTCGAAGCCTCATCGGCCACGGCAAGGTCGACCCAACTAGGTGCAAGCAAGGTTGAGCCTCACCAGTGGTCGGACGAGGTCGTTGGTGGCCGACGAGGCTCCCTTGAGGCCGGCGACCTCACCAACCCTCGGCGGCCATGGCCAAGGTCGATGACCAGCTAAAGAAAGGAGAAGAAAAAGAAAAAAGAAAAAAAAGAAAAAGTAATAAAATTATTAATAAATAAAAGAAATTCTAAGTCACAAAAATATTTGAGGTCGTACCAAATATATTTCTATTTCAGAAATAGAAATTTTGTGTAGTTATCAAACATCTTAAAATGCTCGAAACTGTTCCGGAAACAGAAATATAAAAAAAATATTTCTAAATAAAAATTGTTTCCGAAAATGAAAATGTAACCATAAGCACCCTTCATGTCTGCTAGCTATGCTTCAGACCATCATTGCACTCAAGGCTTGTGGTCGGTTCTTCATTAATTTTTAAAAAAGGGCATAGGAGAATGTCGCTTACTCCTTACAATGTAACGCAAGTCAATTTGATCCCAAGCACGACTTTGGCTTGGACTCCATTTGTTCTTTTTCATACTCGTATTTACCAAGTTAAAATATTGGATTCCTCCCCAGCTATAATATGTAACTTCTCGGTCTTCATCAAAATAATTGAACACGATCATATAAAAGGATTAAAAAGACTTATTTATCGACAAAATATTTTAAGATCGACAGGAAAAAGGCTTTGGTATCAAATTGGAGATGGTTGAGCATGGTCCGGGTTGGGCAAGTCCACCCTCTAACCTTAGGACCAACTTGTACATTGTTGGTTCTCAATTTTTGAGATCGATGATCAAACTGACGCAATATGTCCAGTTAGGTTCCAAGGTTAACCCAAGACCAACCAATAATTTTTTTGTTTTATTTTTTGTATTCCTTGAAGAGGCGACCGAGGACTAGATCGGCCCAATGAGTTCAGCAACAAGCAAGGTCAACGAAGAGAGGCAAGCAGTGCGAGCGGCAAGCATCAAATGGGGCGAGTGTTGAACGGCGAGTAGGACAAGTGGCAAGCAACAAGGGAGGCGAGCGGTGAGCGCCGTGAGTGACTAGAAGTGAGTGAGGCAAGTGTCGAGCGGCAAGTAGGGAAGCTGTTTGTTTCGATTTTGGCAAATTGAAGACTAAGCGGACAAAGAAGATAAAAGAGAATAAGTATTAAAGGAGGATACCATGAGAAGCTATTTACATTGTTTTAGATGCTGTGAGAAGTCCTCACACAAATATTTTCCTCTTTTGTAAATTATGGCTGTTGATGTTGTAAAAAGCATTAGAAGTCTAAGCTATTAAAGAATAATGTAAAATTACTTAAACTCCTCACTAAAGAGCCTTTTAATGCTATTGATGCCGTGTAACTTAGGTTTTTCTCTATATAAAAAAATCATAAATAATATATATATATATATATATATATATATATATATACATATATTTTAGATATATTGTATATAATATATACAGTCAAGGTTAGTTTGAGTTGTACTGACTCTAAACTCCTAGAACCGATGATCAACCCGCACAGTACTAGTCAAAGGATCTCAAGACCAAGGATCGACCCACTTCTCCTAGGAATCGAATCAAGACCGACTGGGTTGGGCTGATCCAAGGTTAGTCCAAGGTTGACCCTAAATCGATGCTCATCCCTAAAATTGGAAAGAGAATATTTATTACTTTAGGGACTCGTTTCTTTCTTGTTTCATTGGAGAGTTTTCAACCTCCGAGATTCATTTGAATATCTGGAACTCGTAAGAAATTTGAGATTAGATTCGGCTTAAGAAAATAGTCATCAAATTCACTCTATCTTAAAGCAGATTGTTCCCAAATTGTGGAATGACTCTTTGTCTCCTCCTCTAGGTCGATAGACTTTATAGATAGTCAAGTATGAAATTCAATAATCCTATAGTTGGATCCTTACTAGTTCCATGATCTAAATGCAGAAATTGTGAATTATAGCAATCAATCATCATGCTATGTGCTCTCAATTCCTCAAAGCTAACTGGAAATTATCTTGTGTTTTTTGGATTGACTCTATCTTAGGAGTGATTGGGTTTGGGTTGTTGGGGGCTAATAATACAATATAAAGGGAGCTGAATAAGTTGTTTTAGAAAACTTGACAACTTTTTTCGAAAATTAGCTAGTGCTAAGTTAAGATCAAGTCAACGTGATGTTTCATAACTTGTGATGGAACCATGTGCTAGTAAGAGTGAAGTATAGTGGTTCGGCTTTCTCCCAAAACCCTATCCACTCTTGTAGATTGCACTAGTGATCTATTGAGAAAGTTACAATCAGTAAACATTGATCCTTGCATAAGATGGATCACATTATTAGGATTTAGCTGCTACTCTTACTCTTGTATACTTAATCTTTAGCACAATTACTTAAACGGCATGAATACAATGCTCGGAGAAACAATCAAAAGAGAGCGTATTGCTTGGAACACGGCTAGTAACAAATCTTTAGATCTTGGTATGTTACTCTCTATAACATTTGGTTTCTAAGGTCTTCTCTTTTATAACTATCTTTCGAAGGTGGATTGGAGAAGCAAAGAGCCGTTAGAGTTACTATTGAACTGTTGTCCAGAGATAAAACTATCCATACAATCTTTTTTCCTTAGCATTTGGAAGCTACCTAAAAATAGCATATGTTGCTATTCTTTCATTGTAGTCTTTGACAAATCTGTCAGACAACATAGTTTCTCAATTATTGATTTCATTTGGATTTTACTATAGTGCGATTTCAGAGCCATGAGTTCATGTTGAGAATTTTGAATAATGACAAAAAAAAGGATAAAAAAATCGAAACTCCATCGCTATTAAACATGTGCATATCCATTTAGAGGCCTAATTTCCTATATATATAAAGTTTAAGTTCAATTTCAATTTTGCTCCACATCCAAAAAAGGGAGTTAATTTCTTCAAAATTATCAATATCAGAAGGTTGTTATCCTTGATGAGAGTAAAAGTATTGGTGGAGATGTAGGTTCAAATAATGAACCTGTAAATGATCATTATATTGATAATTTTGAAAAAATTTATAGCGATATCTGTATGTGGTGGTGGACTTGAGATGGTGATAATTTCCATTCACACCCCCCTCTCCCCATTAGACAAAGGCAGCGTCTTTCACCTGGTGGATACCCGGTAGATCCGCCATTTATAAGACCCCGAAACCCGCCGACCTTAATGGAGCACTCGGGCTCCACTCTCCCTCACTCACGGGCCCCAGATAATTAGAGTCTCAAAGTCAAGCACTCGCGGCAATATGATTCTCGAGCCGGGCGAGAAGAAAAACGATGCGCACGATGTGCAGGAGATGGAGAAATCGATCGCTGGATTGGATGGATCAACAGATGGAGAGAGGGAGGAAGAGGGGGAGAGGATCGGACGTTTGGAGAGAGAGAGAGAGAGAGAGAGAGAGAGAGAGAGAGAGAGAGAGAGAGAGGATCAATCTCTCGGGTTCTACAGCGGGGGGAGATGAAGGAGTGACGTTAGAACTATTAATACTGAGATTGAGCGAGAGAGATGAAAGGCCTCAAATACATATTCAAACCTAAGCAGGTCCGGTGCTTGATGAAACCCAATGTCATTGTCTCGAGCCGAAATCTCTAGAGGACTCATTGAGCTTGACAATTTGTCACTAAGGTAAGAACTGGCTAGGATATTATCAATTATGTGCAAATTATTCTTTTATTATTGATAAGATAGTCAATAACTTCATTTTAAATGGAATTGAACGTACACAAACTATATCGACAAAACTTGAGAATGTAGGTACTATGAATAGAACTAAATGTATACAAATTATGCTGGAATTAATTGACGACAAAGTTCGAGAACATAGAGAGGCAACACCGGAATTTAAGCGATGATGGAAATCTAAAACCTATAGCTAAAAAACACACTAGAATTTAATCTATGACATGAGTTTGAAAATTAAAACTCTGATGCATCAATTGGAGAGTAATTGCAAGATAACATTTTTTTTTTTGTGCACTTGCAAGTTCTCCAGTAGATTAGCGATGGTATATATAGCATTCATGCCGTAACCATGTAAGAGCAATTCTCCTGTAGCCATGTCTCCATGTCTCTACATCTTCGAGAATTTTGTGCCCATACTCTAACGATACCATGATCTTATTCAAGTGATTGCTCCTTTAAAGTTGTGTTTTGATCCTTTATGTCCTCATCCATTCTTGCTCCATGATTTATTGGTCTTCGTAGCTATACTGACCAGTGATTTCAAATTTGAAATTTTATATCTACATCTTGATGGCCTCTAAGTTTCTAATCTTTTTGCAGCGTTTTGATTGGTAATTTATTTGACTCATTTAACCAATATTTTTATCGACAATCATCAATCATATCACTTGTCATCACAGCCTATCATTGGTCATCACTGTACACCACTCTTGACAGCGGTTTCTTATAGCCATCGACAATGATTTATAGCTTACTCTAGTCACGTGCTTATTCATTGACTTCACTGTGAGTCTAGGCTCAGCATCTCCAAGGAAGGAGCACCCAAGAAAATCCAACCCAACTTGAAGAGCAAAACCCTAGCCAGCTAGCCGACCCTCCTAACGAAGGATTCACACGTTACCCACGTGATGTTAGCATGAGATGACTTGAAAATTGTGGACAAAAGTAGATACACGTGGTGAGACTTATAGCATCTACAAGGCAAAGAAAATTGTGCACAAAAGCACTTTTGTAAACAGTAAATTTTGTCGTGGAAATTTTATAATGTGTAGAGGAGGACAAAATTGTGCACAAAAAGCACTTTTACCAACAGTAAATTTTGTCATGGAGATAGAGGGACAAAATTGTGCACAAAAGCACTTTTATAAACAGTAAATTTTGTCGTTGAAAATTTTTCATGGGTGGAGGACCCCAACGCTTAGGGCATAGTCAGTTGTTTCCTGCTGTTCACTTTGACAGTTTTGGCCTCTTGCAATCATATCATCCGCTCGACGACCTGCAAGTTGACGTAATTTAGAAATGACCAAGACCGAGGGCAATGAAAAGATCTTTGTAGATTGCTCCTCAGTCCTCTGAGGTCTTTAACAATGTCTATCTTCCTTTTCTTTGCCTTCATTTTGTTATGAATCGGCCGATCACGAAGAAATAAAGAACAAAAACGGGTTAAGAAAAAATTGAGACACCAAAATTTTTATCATAATTCCATTATAATTAACTAAGACAAGTGTATTAGAAGTTCTAAAATTTATTACGAAAATACAATTAAATCCTAAAACTTACAAAAAATACAATCAAATATTAAAACTTATCAAATCGGTTCAATTAAGTTTTAAAGTTAACACCGTCAGATTTACTAACGGAAAATGTTGATGTGGCGCGGACGTGAAATTTTAAAATATTTTTTATTTTCCAGGTGACTTTTTAAAATTATTTGTTATTCAATTTTTTAAAATAGATTTAAAAAATTATTTTTAAAAAAACTGTAAAAAAAGAAAAAAGAGAAAATGGTAGCTCCTCCACCGCCGCCGCCGCCCACCGTTGTAGGGGCCAGTGACCATCATCGACCCCTCTGGTGATGGGCGGCGGCGGCGGCGGAGGCGGAGGAGCTGCCATTTTCTTTCCTTTTTTTTTTTTAACAGTTCTTTTAAATAAATTTTAGCTTTTCTTTTTTAGTTTTTAAAGCTAATTTTGAATAAAAAATAATTATAAAAAGTCATGTGGAAAATAAAAAATCATTTAAAATGTCATGTTTGCGCCACATCTACCTCACATTTTCCGTTAGCATTTTAATAAGATGTCCTCTGTATATTGGTTTCTTTATTTTATCTTGCATTTCTTCGTACATGCAATCGGTCCCTCCAATTTGTTCTACTGACACGATTAGCGCTTCTGCCCTGTACTTTTTCTTTTTTTGGGATCTGCCCTGTACTTCATTTCACCAATTCGTCGATGTGCGTATAATTGATTGCCGTGAACGGCTCACACTTAAATCCCCCTCTAAGAGCAAGGGCTGAAGCACTAAGGTCCCAAAGGGGTTAAAAAAGAGAGTCCGAGAGAGTATCTTTCGGAAATGAAAGTAGTGCAGTGGCTTCTACCGGTGGCTGTGGCCTGGTGGTTGCGACAAGGCGGTGCTCCCACCGTGGCCGGAGAGTGTGCAACCAAGTGTGGGGACGTGGACGTACCTTATCCGTTCGGGCTCGAACTCAAGTGTGCAAGGTCCAAAGATTTTTTCCTCAATTGCACCACTGAAGGGAACCATACACAACGAACTTGTCGCCTAACGAACTCGCTCTGGCATCTCTGCATTGAAAGAGACTTTATTAAATCCTAAAGTATGGATTATTGTTGATTTTTCTTTATATATGAATTTTAGGTTTTTGTCAGAGATTTTGTACCACGTGGAACGCAAGGCCGAAGAAGGAGAAGAAGATCGAGCACATGAAGGACAAGGTTGATATGGAATATGAGAAACTTGATGTATTTTGTGGGATATGGGGATGCGAGATGGTCGAATTATATACTTGGTTGTTTTTTTTTCAAGAGAAGTCTAAATTTTATACATGTTCCCAATGAGTTTGGTCGAAGGATGTACTTGGTTCGGCCTTTTTGTTTAAGCGGATAACTTATCTAGAATTGTTTTTCTAAGGTTAATTTTTATGCAAAACAGGGTCCAATGAAAACAGGGTCAACCCTGTTCCCGGACCGGAAAAACAGGGTGGGCCGGGAACAGGGTCCAATGAAAACAGGGTAGGGAACAGGGTCTAGGTCTAGACCCTACCCACCCTGGACCCGCTCACCCCTAGGAGAGAGGCTTCATCTGTGGGACCCATCCACGCCACATGGTGCCATGTGTCGAACACCGAGTGGCCCAGGACTAAGCTAGTGTGGTGAAGGGAACGTTGGTCGAGTGGAAAGTGATGGGGGGGAGAGAGAGAAAATGCTTTTTCCTAATTTTTTTTGGTAAAGCTTTTTCCTAATTTATTTGATGCATACTACCTCATACTATAGGCCTGTGATGGAATTTTACTTGGACTCGAGTCCATATCTGGCATGATCATTGGACCCACCATTATCAATAATTACCATAGACCCAATTGAGTCAATTCGGGTTTGAGCAAGTATTTCTTCTAATGTTCCAATTTTTGCTTGATGGAATAAGTTAACGTGGTCGCCACCACCTTGCCATTGTCGTCAACATCATTTCTAGCGCAACCACAATCTTGTCTTCTCCTTCGAATCCTTGGTACTCCATCTTTTATATATTTTCATTAAACGTGATAGGCATACTAAAATGTATTTAGATGGTTAGATCCAACGAGCACTGTCATATTTCATGATGTATAGTAGCGCATCCACCTCACTCATTGAATGATGGCCCATATTATTTATGTAAAGGTCAATGTCCTCCCTCCTAGACTTAGTTGTCGTCCCCAGTGAGCATATCTAATATGGCAACACCCCATCTGCCTTGCTTTGGAAACATAAGGTTCATATGCATTGCAAAAACTCCATTTCCACAAGTTTTGTATGCTGGATCCTGTCCAAGCTCCTGTGTCGTTAAGGGGTCTTGTATAAAGTTCGAGGCAGCTTTGATCTCCGCCAGTGGCAAAACATAACACCATTGTTGAGCTCATAGTTGACACGGAGAGAGCAGAGAGTAGATAAAGAAGAAATATCTTAAGAGACGATAGACATGTGTTGTGAAACTATAACCAAAACCTAAATTGGATAGCATTATGTATATAGTAATCCATGTTCCCACTTGTTTAATTTGTTTTTGCAATTGACTGAGATAATGGTTCAATTTGTCTTCTACATAATTTAGACATCAATGAGTGCAAGGAGCCACAAGTATACCCATGTCATGGAAAGTGTAGGAATAAGCTTGGGAACTACACATGCGATTGCTCATTCGGAAAGCTGGGCGATGGTAAAGTCAGTTGCCAAATTGCTCAATGGGTTGTGCTTGTTGCAGGTACTTTCGTACATGCCCTCAAATCATCCACCAGTATTCATATTATATCAATTCATTCTAGATTTTGCAGTTAGTTTTACAATACAAATAGTTCATGAACTTTGATTTAAAGTGTAATATCACCCCTAAACTTTTAATTTGTATAATGTATTCCCTAAACTTTAGCCTATTATACAAAATCGTCCATAGACTTTTAATTTATTCAATGTGGTCTATGAAGTATTGGTAAATGTTCAGTTTAATCCATAAACTATTGATAAATGTTCAATTAAATCCTTACATTTGAGGCATTTTCATATAATATAGGGATAAAATTAAACATTTACTAATAAGTTTAGAGACCACATTCAATAAATTAAAAATCTAAGAATAGTATTGTACACTAGGTCAAGTTCAGGGACCATTGAACAAATAAAAGGTTTGAGGGCGGCATTATACATTAAATTAAAGTTTAAAAATCATTTGCATCATTTCTCTATAGATTATTGCACTGCACTTGGTGTAAACCCTGACAAAACAAGCAGCAAGCCACAAGCTACCACGTGTCCCTTTGCAATCCCAGGCTCATGTCAATAACATCTTTCCTTTGTTTTTATTTTACCTCCCTTTTCGCCTTTTTTCTGTTTATATGAAGCTAACATCTTTTTAACTACATTCATGGGAGGATACACTGCAAATTTAAGTGAAACAGAGAAATAGAAAAATAAAGAAAGAAAGAACGAGTAGAAACAGACAAATATAGTTTTTGAGAGTAAACAGAAGGAAAAATGACATAAATGGTTCATAAACTTCGATCTAATATATAATATAATCCTTGAACTTTTAATTTATTCAATGTGATCATTAAATATTAATTTAATGTGCAATGTGGTCCTTAAAATTTTAATTTTTTCAATGTAGTCTCTAAACTTTTAGTAGATGTTTAAATTAGTTCCTAAACTATATGAAAGTATTCAATATTGTCACTGATCTTGAATTAACAGAAAGATTGTATTGAATAATTTCATATAGTTCAATGAATACATTGAATACGTATCAAAATTTCAGGAATCACAATAAACAAATTAAAACTTCATGGACCACATTAAACATTAGGCAAAAGTTCAAGGATTACACTTAATAAATTAAAAGTTCATAAACCACATTATACATTAGGCGAAAGTTCAATGACTATTTGTTTCATTATCCCTAAATGAAATGAAGCTATTGAACATGTGGCAGATCTTAGTACACTACTGGTGTAATTTGAAACTATGCGGTATAATAATCCATATAATAATTGAGATTTTGCCAAGGTATAAGAATACATTTTCCCATCTATCTAACATATTTAAAGTTAGTGAAATTAAACCTATATATTTAGACATTAGCTACAAAAAGGGATAGATTTGTAACTTTAAGCTTGTGGGAGCGGGTTTCTTAAAACAGAGAATGGGCATCTCCTTGAATGGGACAAATTTCCCGCAAAAAAATGCCCGGCGAGTCATTAGGCTGCCTGATGCCTAGCGAGTCCGCCCTGCAAGGCATTAGCGCTGCCCCGGCTGGCGAATCTACCCTCTCTACACTTTTAAGAAATTCTTTTATCTTTTATTTGACTTGTAATATTTGTTCTAAAGATATGAAATAACAATAACAAAACCCCAAGAACAACCACTTCTCCTTATAAGTCTTGCTTTTATAGAATATGAAAGCTTTTAAAGTTCTTTAGGTAAGCAATGTGGTAAAATTGTTTTCCATGTATTTCATCTTCACATTTTCCCACATTAACTAATTTGTGCGTGTTGGAGTTTGTCTGGCTCTTTAAAACCAACCAATCCACTCTTCCTGTATAAATCCAGCCCTCTGGCCATTTTTTTTTTTTTTTATAAAGATAGTAAAATATAAAGAAAAATGTCAAAAGGCCATCTAGTAAGTCGATTAGCTCTTTTTGAGAAGAATGATTAATTCTATGGCGGTGGCCTGTGCTGGGCTGTGGCGGGCAAGTTTTCATTTCAAGGGACGAGGGACGTCATCCTAGTCCTTGCCTTCACATCCCAATTTAAAATTAGTTTTAGAGAAACAATTAACTTTTAGATAAAAATGGTTATATTTTCTTTCTTCTCTCGCTAGAAGAAATCTCTTTCAATCATGTTTTTGATTGGCGGATTATACATTATAAACATCACACTTGCAAATTTGGTTAATACAATTTTGGAAATTATCTATGTTCGTAACGCCACCTGTTAGAGTTTCCTCCAATAGGATGGACGAAAACATTCAATCATCATAATCATAACATGCATAATTGGTAAAAAAAAAAAAAATTCCACTTGGTTTTGGTACCATTTGTAAATGAAAAGAGCTAAAACAATGTGACAGGAATGCTTCCCTATTTCTTCTGTTTATCACAAACCTTCTCCATTATAATCAAGGAAAGACATTTGGCGGAGTTATGGAAGATGCAGGTAGTATGTATTTCGGTCGAGTTCAATATAAGGATCGTTACGTAATATATGTAGCCCATTTATTACAGAAATCATTTCTATCACTGTTAAATTGAGTAGTTATATTTTGAAAGACAAATCATGCAAAATGGATAGTCTTTTTAAAATTAATTTCTTTTATGAACTATGTGGACCGTATAAGGATTACATGCTCGAATCATTAATGTAAGATATATTCCTTGGCAGTGATTATTATGGCCTTCTTCTTCATAACAATTAGTGCTTTAGTCTTTGTCACGTGGAGGAGGAGAAGCAAACAGAAAAACTTCAGGCGAAATGGGGGAGAGCTCTTGAAACACCACAGAGTTCAAATTTTTACGGAGGCAGAATTGGCAAAAGCAACCAACAACTATAATGATAGCAATAAGCTTGGTGAGGGCGGTTTTGGTTCCGTCTATAGAGCAAGAGTAGCAGGGGGAACCGTGGTCGCAGTCAAGAAGCCTAAAGATCTACACAAGTCTCTAGTAAAGGGAGATTTCCAGCATGAACTTGAAATTGTGATGCAAATAAACCACAAAAATGTGGTGAGGCTCCATGGCATTTGTTTGGAGACTAGAATACCCTTGCTGGTTTATGAATACATTTCGAATGGTACCCTCTTTCAGCACATCCATCAGAATGCGTCGACCATCTTAAGATCATGGAAAAACCGGCTCAGAATAGCCACTGAAGTTGCTATTGCACTCGCGTATATGCATTCCTGTGCAGAATCCCCAATCATTCACGGTGACATCAAGTCAGTGAACATACTTCTAGATCAAAATCACTCAGTAAAAGTGTCTGATTTTGGAACTTCCGTGCTTATATCACCAGAGCATAGTCATATAATAGCCACTGAAATTCAAGGCACATTGGGCTACATCGATCCTGAATATTTAACCACTGGTATGCTAACAATTAAGAGTGATGTATATAGTTTTGGAGCTGTTGTCGTGGAGTTGCTCACAGGAAAGAAGCCTACAAGTTTTATTACTAAGTCCGGAGAGTCAATTAATATTATCCATTATTTCATCTCTTCCGTGAAGGATAAGACGCTATCTGATGTCATAAACTTTGAGGCAGCTAGTGAAGATGAAATGGAGAGAGTAGGAATGGCTGCTGAGATTGCAGCGAAGTGCTTGGACCAAAGCGGTGCGAAGAGGCCAGTAATGATGGAAGTGGCTGAGCAACTCACGAGGATCAACCAAGAGCTCAACAACTCAACAGTTGAAGAAGAAAATAAAGAGACGGAAAGCGAGGTGGATAAAGAAAACCTCAAGTCCCATGCGACTTCAATTACTGCCAGGATGAGCGAAGATGGGACGTCGGGCTCTCTTTTCTATTCAGTAGGTTCCAGCATCTGATCGTTGGTTACTAGAGTGACATGTCTATTAATTGTGCGTAACAACTTTTAGGGTTGATTGTGTATTCTCTATGCGTGTGTTATTATTGCCATTTGTTTTGGACTTAAAGTTGCGCAAGCATTCATGTAAGTTTGTCACAATCTGTATGATATATGTGCAGCTTTGCACTAGACTTATAGAAGGCCAGCATGTGGCCATTTTAACATTATCAGAATCTCTCTTTCCCTTTTGATCTTTTCTTCTTTGTCTTCTTTTCCTTACATATAATAATAATAGGTCAGGAAAAAAACAATCTACTCACTCGTTTTTATCTTATTTTGTCCTTAGTATAATCCCAATTAACTTTTGTGGCAAGTAAAAATCTCCCTTGACTTCCGGTCTTTACCTTTCCCTCATTATGTTGCACTTAATCCTAATATAATATCCAGATCCAGACGAAGGTAAGAACTGTTGGCCAAAAAGACAATAATAGGGCCAGAAAAAAATATCTACTTTCACTATTGCTTCCATTTTTTTCATATAAATTTATCTTAATTTGAAAAAATAAATCCCAATTTAATTTATTTTCTCTTTATTTGTAGTTCATTTAATCTAATTTTAGTTTGGATGTTAAACCGGGAGTGAGAGTGGGAAAAACAAGCCGATTCAGAAATAAAAAAATACCATATCTTCCAACCATGATATGATTATTTATAAATATGACGAAGGCATCTCATGTGTGCTTCGGCTGGATGCTTTCTTCTATTAGGTTTTCTTGTAGTCTACCTTCAAGTAATGCATTTTTGCCTATTCCTATTGCTTTCTTACATACCACGTATTATTTTGAAGCTGAAGTCACAGTAATGGACTTGATGCATGATGGAATCACCTTCCACATGTGGCCTTCCCATACTCCTCACGTTCCAGAGTACCTAGGCTTGTCCTGTGCACGCACAGATAAAATCAGAGCGATGGTCACTGCCACCGTGCTTGGTCGAGAAGGTTCTTGGACAAAATATCTTTCACCAAAGGATGGGTCTTCGATTTTTTGTTTGTATAGAGCCCCCTGTCGATTCGGAAAGGAAGTTACAGATTCTAATCATAATTATGATGAATAAATGATAAATTTAAAGCAATTGAAAGTAAATGCAAAACTAAAATAAGTAAAGAACGCTAGTAGAAACTGAGTATATTGAGGTTTCTTGTTCAATTGTGCTATCCCTTTACAATGGCGACTACTTGGCTATTTATAGCAAAGTATTGTGAATAACCGTATTCTAACGATTATCATCTCAATTTTAAGTTTCCTAGAATCTTTGGTACTGTAGTAATAACTGCATTGTTTTATTCGTGAAGTCGTCGATATCAAGCGCTCCAGTAATTGCCTTCATCCTTATCCTCCTGTTCTTGAGTGATAATCGGCACTGAAGTGATGATGATCTCACCTAGATCTTAATGGACTCACTTCACAAATCTCAGAACTATGGGCCTTATTTTTCATCCATGGGTATTTCCTTGAAGAGGAGATGGCGCTTCTCGAAGAATTATAGGAAATCTTGTCCAAAACAATTAATACCATGAGAAGCTTATGGAAGTTGAAGTAATTAATGACAATCCAATTAAGAAATTTTAAAAAGATTTATAGAGGAAATTCTGCATTAACTTTGAATTACTTGGAATTATGTATTAAAAACATAAAAGAAAATTTCAAATGAAGACTTAAAAAGTTATTATTTTCTCTAATAAGAGTCCGAAATGAATATTATTTCAATTTAGGATCTAAAGAGCCCAAATCATCTCAAACAAAGACTTTTCACCAGCTAGTGACTATTCTGACTATTGGAGAATGGGTATTTTAGTTAAAAAAAATTCTAAGCATATTTTATTTTATTTTTCTTTCTTTTTCTTTTGCTTTCCTTTTTTCCCTCTTTCCTCCCTTGGCCATCGTCGTGCCTCACCGATGCCAACAAAGGTTGCCAACCCCAAGTGAAAGGGTTGCCCTCGACGACATCGGGCACGAGTCACCTTGCCTGGGTAGGCCAACCAAGGGCAACCCTTGTCTAAGCCCAGTAACCTACACCATGCCCAGCGGAGGGGAAAAGAAAATAAATGGAAATCTTTTTAATAAAAAAAGACTAAAATGCCTTTCAATCAATTAGATTAGATTCTTCTTTGAGACTAATATAGCCACTTGAGACTCTTTTTTAAAAGAAATTCCACTCTAGTCCTTAATTTGATAAAACAATAGTACTTCGGATCCTTATTAGAGAAAATTAGAATACTTCAAACTGTTGTTTAGAATTTTCTCAAAACATAATTAACAACAATTAAATAATTCCATGCATTCATGCGCACGCCAAAGAGGATTGTGCATATCTATGTAGAATAATGCTCTCTTTCCCTAATTACGAGTTATAAAAACAAATAGATTGATTATCTAATTACTAATCAAATAGATTTTTTGTTTGATCGGTTAATCAAATAGATTGACTAATATACCTTAACAGTGAAAACCTTAGAAATATAAGGTAATTTCGCAGCAAAGGCCGGATTCTTATTATATTCAACGTAAAGATGCATAGAGAAACATATTTAACATACAACAGTTCAACATTAAGTTTATAAAGATTTCCAAGTATCCATATCCCGTTTAGCATGTATGAAGAGCCATAAATCAAACACGTGTGCTAACCTCAGAGTATAGCCACGAAAATTGAACATACGATAATGTTTTCTTCTTAGGAGGAAATCCACCGTGAGTAGATAAATTTTGAACAAATGAGATACCACATTAAACTCGATCACAAATAAGACACGAATTAAATTACGGGCTAGTTAATAAATGTGAAATATGGGTCAGTTGCCTACTCTACTCATACGGATGAATTACTTAACTACTAAAGCAACCCATATGACCAATTTTGCATAAGTAAAAATTTAATTAGAGAGTTTTCAACCTCCGAGATTCATTTGAATATCTGGAACTTGTAAGAAATTTGAGATTAGATTCGGCTTAAGAAAATAGTCATCAAATTCACTCTATCTTAAAGCAGATTGTTCCCAAATTGTGGAATGACTCTTTGTCTCCTCCTCTAGGTCGATAGACTTTATAGATAGTCAAGTATGAAATTCAATAATCCTATAGTTGGATCCCTACCAGTTCCATGATCTAAATGCAAAAATTGTGAATTATAGCAATCAATCATCATGCTATGTGCTCTCAATTCTTCAAAGCTAACTGGAAATTATCTTGTGTTTTTTGGATTGACTCTATCTTAGGAGTGATTGGGTTTGGGTTGTTGGGGGCTAATAATACAATATAAAGGGAGCTGAATAAGTTGTTTTAGAAATTTTTTTTCGAAAATTAGCTAGTGCTAAGTTAAGATCAAGTCAACGTGATGTTTCATAACTTGTGATGGAACCATGTGCTAGTAAGAGTGAAGTATAGTGGTTCGGCTTTCTCCCAAAACCCTATCCACTCTTGTAGATTGCATTAGTGATCTACTGAGAAAGTTACAATCAGTAAACATTGATCCTTGCATAAGATGGATCATATTATTAGGATTTAGCTGCTACTCTTACTCTTGTACACTTAATCTTTAGCACAATTACTTAAACGGCATGAATACAATGCTTGGAGAAACAATCAAAAGAGAGTGCACCGCTTGGAACACGGCTAGTAACAAATCTTTAGATCTTGGTATGTTACTCTCTATAACATTTGGTTTCTAAGGTCTTCTCTTTTATAACTATCTTTTGAAGGTGGATTGGAGAAGCAAAGAGCCGTTAGAGTTACTGTTGAACTGTTGTCCAGAGATAAAACTATCCATACAATCTTTTTTCCTTAGCATTTGGAAGCTACCTAAAAATAGCATATGTTGCTATTCTTTCGTTGCAGTCTTTGACAAATCTGTTAGACAACATAGTTTCTCAATTATTGATTTCATCTGGCTTTTACTATTGTGCGATTTCAGAGCCATGAGTTCATGTTGAGAATTTTGAATAATGACAAAAAAAAAGGATAAAAAAATCGAAACTCCATCCCTATTAAACATGTGCATTTCCATTTAGAGGCCTAATTTCCTAATATATATATATATATATATATATATTAACTTTAAGTTCAATTTCAATTTTGCTCCACATCCAAAAAAGGGAGTTAATTTCTTCAAAATTTATCAATATCAGAAGGTTGTTATCCTTGATGAGAGTAAAAGTATTGGTGAAGATGTAGGTTCAAATAATGAACCTCTAAATGATCATTATATTGATAATTTTGAAAAAAATTGATAGCGATATCTGGATGTGGTGGTGGATTTGAGATGGTGATAATTTCCATTCGGACCCCCCTCTCCCCATTCGACAAAGGCAGCATCTTTCACTTGGTGGATACCCGGCGGATCCGCCATTTATAAGACCCCAAAACCCGCCGACCTTAATGGAGCACCCGGGCTCCACTCTCCCTCACTCACGGGCCCCAGATAATTAGAGTCTCAAAATCAAGCACTCACGGCAATATGATTCTCGAGCCGGGCGAGAAGAAAAACGATGCGCACGATGTGCAGGAGATGGAGAAATCGACCGCTGGATTGGATGGATCAACGGATGGAGAGAGGGAGGAAGAGGGGGAGAGGATCGGACATTTGGAGAGAGAGAGAGAGAGAGAGAGAGAGAGAGAGAGAGGATCAATCTCTCGGGTTTTACACAGGGGGGAGATGAAAGAGTGACGTTAGAACTATTAATACTGAGATTGAGCGAGAGAGATGAAAGGCCTCAAATACGTATTCAAACCTAAGCAGGCCCGGTGCTTGATGAAACCCAATGTCATTGTCTCGAGCCAAAATCTCTAGAGGACTCATTGAGCTTGAAAATTTGTCACTGAGGTAAGCACTGGCTAGGATATTATCAATCATGTGCAAATTATTCTTTTATTATTGATAAGACAGTCAATAACTTCATTTTAAGTAGAATTGAACGTACACAAACTATATCGACAAAACTTGAGAATGTAGGTACTATGAATAGAACTAAATGTATACAAATTATGCTGGAATTAATTGACGACAAAGTTTGAGAACATAGAGAGGCAACACCGGAATTTAAGCGATGATGGAAATCTGAAACCTATAGCTAAAAAACACACTAGAATTTAATCTATGACATGAGTTTGAAAATTAAAACTCTGATGCATCAATTGAAGAGTAATTGCAAGATAACGTTCTTTTTTTTTTTTTTTTTGTGCACTTGCAAGTTCTCCAGTACATTAGCGATGGTATATATAGCATTCATGCCGTAACCATGTAAGAGCAATTCTCCTGTAGCCATGTCTCCATGTCTCTACATCTTCGAGAATTTTGTGCCCATACTCTAACGATACCATGATCTTATTGAAGTGATTGCTCCTTTAAAGTTGTGTTTTGATCCTTTATGTCCTCATCCATTCTTGCTCCATGATTTATTGGTCTTCGTAGCTATACTCATCAGTGATTTCAAATTCGAAATTTTATATCTACATCTTGATGGCCTCTAAGTTTCTAATCTTTTTGCAGCGTTTTGATTGGTAATTTATTTGACTCATTTAACCAATATTTTTATCGACAATCATCAATCATATCATTTGTCATCACAGCCTATCATTGGTCATCACTGTACACCACTCTTGACAGCGGTTTCTTATAGCCATCGACAATGATTTGTAGCTTACTCTAGTCACGTGCTTATTCATTGACTTCACTGTGAGGCCAGGCTCAGCATCTCCAAGGAAGGAGCACCCAAGAAAATCCAACCCAACTTGAAGAGCAAAACCCTAGCCAGCTAGCCGACCCTCCTAACGAAGGATTCACACGTTACCCACGTGGTGTTAGCATGAGATGACTTGAAAATTGTGGACAAAAGTAGATACACGTGGTGAGACTTATAGCATCTACAAGGCAAAGAAAATTGTGCACAAAAACACTTTTGTAAACAGTAAATTTTGTCGTGGAAATTTTATTATCTGTAGACGGGGACAAAATTGTGCACAAAAGCACTTTTATAAACAGTAAATTTTGTCGTTGAAAATTTTTCATGTGTGGAGGACCCCAACGCTTAGGGCATAATCAGTTGTTTCCTGCTGTTCACTTTGACAGTTTTGGCCTCTTGCAATCATATCATCCGCTCGACGACCTGCAAGTTGACGAAATTTAGAAATGACCAAGACCGAGGGCAATGAAAAGATCTTCGTAGATTGCTCCTCAGTCCTCTGAGGTCTTTAACAATGTCTATCTTCCTTTTCTTTGCCTTCATTTTGTTATGAATCGGCCGATCACGAAGAAATAAAGAACAAAAACGAGTTAAGAAAAAATTGAGACACCAAAATTTTTATCATAATTCCATTATAATTAACTAAGAAAAGTGTATTAGAAGTCCTAAAAATTATTACGAAAATGCAATTGAATCCTAAAACTTACAAAAAATATAATCAAATGTTAAAACTTGTCAAATTGGTTCAATTAAGTTTTGAAGTTAACATCGTCAGATTTACTAACGGAAAATGTTAATGTGGCACGGACGTGAAATTTTAAAAGATTTTTTATTGTCCACGTGACTTTTTAAAATTATTTTTTATTCAATTTTTTTAAATAGATTTTAAAAACTAATTTTAAAAAAACTGTAAAAAAAGAAAAAAAGAGAAAATGGTAGCTCCTCCACCGCCGCCGCGCCCACCGTCGTAGGGGCCAGTGACCATCATCGACCCCTCCGGTCATGGGCGGCGGCGGTGGCGGAGGCAGAGGAGCTGCCATTTTTTTTTTAACAGTTCTTTTAAATAAATTTTAGCTTTTCTTTTTTAGTTTTTAAAGCTAATTTTGAATAAAAAATAATTATAAAAAGTCATGTGGAAAATAAAAAATCATTTAAAATGTCATGTTTGCGCCACATCTACCTCACATTTTCCGTTAGCATTTTAATAAGATGTCCTCTGTATATTGGTTTCTTTATTTTATCTTGCATTTCTTCGTACATGCAATCGGTCCCTCCAATTTGTTCTACTGACACGATTAGCGCTTCTGCCCTGTACTTTTTCTTTTTTGGGGATCTGCCCTGTACTTCATTTCACCAATTCGTCGATGTGCGTATAATTGATTGCTGTGAACGGCTCACACTTAAATCCCCCTCTAAGAGCAAGGGCTGAAGCACAAAGGTCCCAAAGGGGTTAAAAAAGAGAGTCCGAGAGAGTATCTTTCGGAAATGAAAGTAGTGCAGTGGCTTCTACCGGTGGCTGTGGCCTGGTGGTTGCGACAAGGCGGTGCTCCCACCGTGGCCGGAGAGTGTGCAACCAAGTGTGGGGACGTGGACGTACCTTATCCGTTCGGGCTCGAACTCCATTGTGCAAGGTCCCAAGAATTTTTCCTCAATTGCACCACTGAAGGGAACCATACACAACTACTTGGTGCCAATGGGGGGAATATTCCGATACGCAATATCTCGGTCGAGGATGCAACCATGGTCATCAGTGTCCGCGAAGCATACACCTGTTACGACCCAGACGGCCAGGCAACAGTCAGCCGTGCCCTCGACCTATCTTCATATCCACCGTACAGATTTTCGGACACCCGGAACAAGCTCACCGTCCTCGGCTGCAACACCTATGCGGTCATGATGTCCGAACTAAATGGGACGTTTGGGAGCGGGTGCCTCTCCTACTGCAGCCACCCCATCGACTTCGCTAATGAGATCACTTGCTCCGGTCTTGGTTGCTGTCAAACATCCATCCCGAAGGGGCTTAAGACGCTTAACATTAGCATCGAGCGCCTCGACAAGGAAGCCTGTGTACTGGCCTTCGTGGTGGACGATAGGTCATTCAATATATCCAACAGGAAATTCCCGACCCTGAAGGAAGTAGGAAAAAGTTCGGACCTAGTTCTGGACTGGATGGTCGAATGGGACGTGACTTGCAAAAACGTCAGCTTGAACCAGTCGGGCTATGCCTGTGGCAACAACACGGACTGCCATGACTTCGCGAATGGACCGGGTTATCGCTGCTTTTGCAAGCCTGGGTACAACGGGAATCCCTATAATCGCTCCCACGGTTGTCAAGGTAATGAACACATATTGAATCCTCATGCATTATTGCCCTCGAATATATTGTGTGGATTATTAAATAATTAATCACCAAGCAAGAACCGGAGAGAAGACTACTATATGATTCCATCTAGTTTTACCCATTTAATTAACCGCTGGTAGATTTGTGCACCTTTCTCTCTCTCTCCCCTCAACCTCTACCTCCACCCTCCGGTTTGCCCCTCACGCCACTGCCATGGCCACCATCATTCCTCAACCTCTGACCTCCACCCTCCGGTCCTTTTGCCCGTCAGACCACAGCCGTGGCCTTTCCATCTTTTTATATACCAATCCCACCACCTCCTCCACCGGACCCCCACTAAGGAGATGACAACAAGTGCCGTCACCACCACAGGCAACGACCTCTCTCTCTCTCTCTCTCTCTCTCTCTCTCTCCTGTCTTAGTGAGTCTGGCTTTTACCTCATCTCGGTTGTGACAAGTCCCCGGTACCATCTCCTCCGCCATGAAGGAGATGAGATTTGATTGATAGTCTCTTCCACGAAAGGGGAGATCATATCTATAGGTCTCCTCCGTCGACGGACGAGGCAACGGTGTGTGGTGTTGAAGACGTGTCCTTAACTCATCTGTACATCAATCTGGACGATGAGAGGATGAAACCGTGACTCGACGGTGGCGGGGATGATGATGCGATGGTCAGTGTCATGGTTGGGCTGGGCCATGTGGTGGTGTAGGAGAAAATATTAGGGAGTCTCGCTCGTTCCACCGTGATAGCGGAGTCCCGGGCTACTCAGTAATCACCACGTGGTGCCACGTGGCGTGGCTGGGTCCCACCGACGAAGCACCACCATAGCGTAGTCTCGTTCCTTTTCCCTCTCTCAACTATTCATCTTCCCCACCACCTACCTTTTTTTTTTTCTTTTGTCAACGTAAAACACAAGAACTCGTCATTAGACATGATAATCAGATCTGAGAAAAAGGAAGGAAAAGAAAAAGGAAATTAGGGGAAAATTGATGGAAGATAGCGAGGCTCAAGTTCGTCTTAAATGAAACAACTGAAAGGAGCCGCACCATGGCTGCAACCAGTTCTGGCCGCCCCGCCAATAAAGGTCCGGTTGTCAGTGCCTGCCCGATTTCATTATCTCTCTCCTCCGTAAGCGTGTGAATCATCTCAGCCTCCTCTTTTTTATTTTCACGCATTCTCATTTCTTTTTTCATAGTCATTGGTGGAGGAGGAGGATATTGGTGATGAATTTCTGGGGAGCTGTCGATCAAAATGATAACGATGAAGACTAGGCGGAAATTGAAAGCGAAGCACAAGGATTTCTTCGGCTTCTTCTTTTCCTTTCTTTTTCTTTTGCTTTTGTTTGTCGTTGGAGGAGAAAATGTTCATAGATACATGGATACGGGTAGGTCTCCGTTTAGGGGTGATGCAATCATCGGCTCCGCCATCGACCCGAGCGGAGGCGACCATCGCCGATGGCAGGTCACCCGGTGCCCTCTCATGGGCAAAGCCTTTGGTGGCCATCCGGGTCACCCATGAACAATAGAGAGAGAGGGGAGAGAGGCTTCATCTGTGGGACCCATCCACGCCACATGGTGCCATCATGCACTGCCATGTGTCGAACACCGAGTGGCCCAGGACTAAGCTAGTGTGGTGAAGGGAACGTTGGTCGAGTGGAAAGTGATGGGGGGGAGAGAGAGAAAATGCTTTTTCCTAATTTTTTTTTGGTAAAGCTTTTTCCTAATTTATTTGATGCATACTACCTCATACTATAGGCCTGTGATGGAATTTTACTTGGACTCGAGTCCATATCTGGCATGATCATTGGACCCACCATTATCAATAGCTACCATAGACCCAATTGAGTCAATTCAGGTTTGAGCAAGTATTTCTTCTAATGTTCCAATTTTTGCTTGATGGAATAAGTTAACGCGGTCGCCACCACCTTGCCATTGTCGTCAACATCATTTCTAGTGCAACCACAATCTTGTCTTCTCCTTCGAATCCCTGGTACTCCATCTTTTATATATTTTCATTAAATGTGATAGGCATACTAAAATGTATTTAGATGGTTAGATCCAACGAGCACTATCATATTTAATGATGCATAGTAGTGCGTCCACCTCACTCATTGAATGATGGCCCATATTATTTATGTAAAGGTCAATGTCCTCCCTCCTAGGCTTAGTTGTCATCCCCAGTGAGCATATCTAATATGGCAACACCCCATCTGCCTTGCTTTGGAAACACAAGGTTCATGTGCATTGCAAAAACTCCATTTCCACAAGTTTTGTATGCTGGATCCTGTCCAAGCTCCTGTGTCGTTAAGGGGTCTTGTATAAAGTTCGAGGCAGCTTTGATCTCCGCCAGTGGCAAAACATAACACCATTGTTGAGCTCATAGTTGACACGGAGAGAGCAGAGAGTAGATAAAGAAGAAATATCTTAAGAGACGATAGACATGTGTTGTGAAACTATAACCAAAACCTAAATTGGATAGCATTATGTATATAGTAATCCATGTTCCCACTTGTTTAATTTGTTTTTGCAATTGACTGAGATAATGGTTCAATTTGTCTTCTACATAATTTAGACATCAATGAGTGCAAGGAGCCACAAGTATACCCATGTCATGGAAAGTGTAGGAATAAGCTTGGGAACTACACATGCGATTGCTCATTCGGAAAGCTGGGCGATGGTAAAGTCAGTTGCCAAATTGCTCAATGGGTTGTGCTTGTTGCAGGTACTTTCGTACATGTCCTCAAATCATCCACCAGTATTCATATTATATCAATTCATTCTAGATTTTGCAGTTAGTTTTACAATACAAATAGTTCATGAACTTTGATTTAAAGTGTAATATCATCCCTAAACTTTTAATTTGTATAATGTATTCCCTAAACTTTAGCCTATTATACAAAATCGTCCATAGACTTTTAATTTATTCAATGTGGTCTATGAAGTATTGGTAAATGTTTAGTTTAATCCATAAACTATTGATAAATGTTCAATTAAATCCTTACATTTGAGGCATTTTCATATAATATAGGGATAAAATTAAACATTTACTAATAAGTTTAGAGACCACATTCAATAAATTAAAAATCCAAGAATAGTATTGTACACTAGGTCAAGTTCAGGGACCATTGAACAAATAAAAGGTTTGAGGGCGACATTATAAATTAAATCAAAGTTTAAAAATCATTTGCATCATTTCTCTATAGATTATTACACTCACTTGGTGTAAACCCTAACAAAACAAGCAGCAAGCCACTAGCTACCACGTGTCCCTTTGCAATCCCAGGCTCATGTCAATAACATCTTTCCTTTGTTTTTATTTTACCTCCCTTTTCGCTGTTTATCTGAAGCTAACATCTTTTTAACTACATTCATGGGAGGATAAACTACAAATTTAAGTGAAACAGAGAAATAGAAAAATAAAGAAAGAAAGAACGAGTAGAAACAGACAAATATAGTTTTTGAGAGTAAACATAAGGAAAAATGACATAAATGGTCCATAAACTTCGATCTAATATATAATATAATCCTTGAACTTTTAATTTATTCAATGTGATCATTAAAGATTAATTTAATGTGCAATGTGGTCCTTAAAATTTTAATTTTTTCAATGTAGTCTCTAAACTTTTAGTAGATATTTAAATTAGTTCCTAAACTATATGAAAGTATTCAATATTGTCACTGATCTTGAATTAATAGAAAGATTGTATTGAATAATTTCATATAGTTCAATGAATACATTGAATACGTATCAAAATTTCAGGAATCACAATAAATAAATTAAAACTTCATGGACTACATTAAACATTAGGCAAAAGTTCAAGGATTATACTTAATAAATTAAAAGTTCATAAACCACATTATACATTAGGCCAAAGTTCAATGACTATTTGTTTCATTATCCCTAAATGAAATGAAGCTATTGAACATGTGGCAGATCTTAGTACACTACTGGTGTAATTTGGAACTATGCGGTATAATAATCCATATAATAATTGAGATTTTGCCAAGGTATAAGAATACATTTTCCCATCTAACATATTTAAAGTTAGTGAAATTAAACCTATATATTTAGACATTAGCTACAAAAAGGGTTAGATTTGTAACTTTAAGCTTGTGGGAGCGGGTTTCTTAAAACAGAGAATGGGCATCTCCTTGAATGGGACAAATTTCCCGCAAAAAAATGCCCAGCGAGTCATTAGGCTGCCTGATGCCTAGCGAGTCCGCCCTGCAAGGCATTAGCGCTGCCCCGGCTGGCGAATCTACCCTCTCTACACTTTTAAGAAATTCTTTTATCTTTTATTTGACTTGTAATATTTGTTCTAAAGATATGAAATAACAATAACAAAACCCCAAGAACAACCACTTCTCCTTATAAGTCTTGCTTTTATAGAATATGAAAGCTTTTAAAGTTATTTAGGTAAGCAATGTGATAAAATTGTTTTCCATGTATTTCATCTTCACATTTTCCCACATTAACTAATTTGTGCGTGTTGGAGTTTGTTTGGCTCTTTAAAACCAACCAATAAGGCCACTCTTCCTGTATATATCCAGCCCTCTGGCCATTTTTTTATTTATTTATAAAGATAGTAAAATATAAAGAAAAATGTCAAAAGGCCATCTAGTAAGTCGATTAGCTCTTTTTGAGAAGAATGATTAATTCTATGGCGGTGGCCTGTGCTGGGCTGTGGCGGGCAAGTTTTCATTTCAAGGGACGAGGGACGTCATCCTAGTCCTTGCCTTCACATCCCAATTTAAAATTAGTTTTAGAGAAACAATTAACTTTTAGATAAAAATGGTTATATTTTCTTTCTTCTCTCGCTAGAAGAAATCTCTTTCAATCATGTTTTTGATTGGCGGATTATACATTATAAACATCACACTTGCAAATTTGGTTAATACAATTTTGGAAATTATCTATGTTCGTAACGCCACCTGTTAGAGTTTCCTCCAATAGGATGGACGAAAACATTCAATCATCATAATCATAACATGCATAATTGGTTAAAAAAAAAAAAAAATTCCACTTGGTTTTGGTACCATTTGTAAATGAAAAGAGCTAAAACAATGTGACAGGAATGCTTCCCTATTTCTTCTGTTTATCACAAACCTTCTCCATTATAATCAAGGAAAGACATTTGGAGGAGTTATGGAAGATGCAGGTAGTATGTATTTCGGTCGAGTTCAATATAAGGATCGTTACGTAATATATGTAGCCCATTTATTACAGAAATCATTTCTATCACTGTTAAATTGAGTAGTTATATTTTGAAAGACAAATCATGCAAAATGGATAGTCTTTTTAAAATTAATTTCTTTTATGAACTATGTGGACCGTATAAGGATTACATGCTCGAATCATTAATGTAAGATATATTCCTTGGCAGTGATTATTATGGCCTTCTTCTTCATAACAATTAGTGCTTTAGTCTTTGTCACGTGGAGGAGGAGAAGCAAACAGAAAAACTTCAGGCGAAATGGGGGAGAGCTCTTGAAACACCACAGAGTTCAAATTTTTACGGAGGCAGAATTGGCAAAAGCAACCAACAACTATAATGATAGCAATAAGCTTGGTGAGGGCGGTTTTGGTTCCGTCTATAGAGCAACAGTAGCAGGGGGAACCATGGTCGCAGTCAAGAAGCCTAAAGATCTACACAAGTCTCTAGTAAAGGGAGATTTCCAGCATGAACTTGAAATTGTGATGCAAATAAACCACAAAAATGTGGTGAAGCTCCATGGCATTTGTTTGGAGACTAGAATACCCTTGCTGGTTTATGAATACATTTCGAATGGTACCCTCTTTCAGCACATCCATCAGAATGCGTCGACCATCTTAAGATCATGGAAAAACCGGCTCAGAATAGCCACTGAAGTTGCTATTGCACTCGCGTATATGCATTCCTGTGCAGAACCCCCAATCATTCACGGTGACATCAAGTCAGTGAACATACTTCTAGATCAAAATCACTCAGTAAAAGTGTCTGATTTTGGAACTTCGGTGCTTATATCACCAGAGCATAGTCATATAATAGCCACTGAAATTCAAGGCACATTGGGCTACATCGATCCTGAATATTTAACCACTAGTATGCTAACAATTAAGAGTGATGTATACAGTTTTGGAGCTGTTGTCGTGGAGTTGCTCATAGGAAAGAAGCCTACAAGTTTTATTACTAAGTCCGGAGAGTCAATTAATATTATCCATTATTTCATCTCTTCCGTGAAGGATAAGACGCTATCTGATGTCATAAACTTTGAGGCAGCTAGTGAAGATGAAATGGAGAGAGTAGGAATGGCTGCTGAGATTGCAGCGAAGTGCTTGGACCAAAGCGGTGCGAAGAGGCCAGTAATGATGGAAGTGGCTGAGCAACTCACGAGGATTAACCAAGAGCTCAACAACTCAACAGTTGAAGAAGAAAATAAAGAGACGGAAAGCGAGGTGGATAAAGAAAACCTCTAGTCCCATGCGACTTCAATTACTGCCAGGATGAGCCAAGATGGGACGTCGGGCTCTCTTTTCTATTCAGTAGGTTCCAACATCTGATCGTTGGTTACTAGAGTGACATGTCTATTAATTCTGCATCACAACTTTTATGGTTGATTGTGTATTCTCTATGCGTGTGTTATTATTGCCATTTGTTTTGGACTTAAAGTTGCGCAAGCATTCATGTAAGTTTGTCACAATCTGTATGATATATGTGCAGCTTTGCACTAGACTTATAGAAGGCCAGCATGTGGCCATTTTGACATTATCAGAATCTCTCTTTCCCTTTTTATCTTTTCTTCTTTGTCTTCTTTTCCTTACATATAATAATAATAGGTCAGGAAAAAAAAATCTACTCACCCGTTTTTATCTTATTTTGTCCTTAATATAATCCCAATTAACTTTTGTGGCAAGTAAAAATCTCCCTTCACTTCCGGTCTTTACCTTTCCCTCATTATGTTGCACTTAATCCTAATATAATATTCATATCCAGACAAAGGTAAGAACTGTTGGCCAAAAAGACAATAATAGGGCCAGAAAAAAGTATCTACTTTCACTATTGCTTCCATTTTTTTTTTATTTTATAAATTTGATCTTAATTTAAAAAAATAAATCCCAATTTAATTTATTTTCTCTTTATTTGTAGTTCATTTAATCTAATTTTAGTTTGGATGTTAAACCGGGAGTGAGAGGTGGAAAAGCAAGCCGATTCTGAAATAAAAAAAATACCATATCTTCCAACCATGATATGATTATTTATAAATATGACAAAGGCATCCCATGTGTGCTTCGGCTGGATGCTTTTTTCTACTAGGTTTTCTTGTAGTCTACCTTCGAGTAATGCATTTTTGCCTATTCCTATTGCTTTCTTACATACCACGTATTATTTTGAAGCTGAAGTCACAGTAATGGACTTGATGGATGATGGAATCACCTTCCACATGTGGCCTTCCCATACTCCTCACGTTCCAGAGTACCTAGGCTTGTCCTGCGCACGCACAGATAAAATCAGAGTGATGGTCACTGCAACCGTGTTTTCGTCAGGAAGGTTCTTGGACAAAATATCTTTCACCGAAGGATGGGTCTTCGATTTTTTGTTTGTATAGAGCCCCCTGTCGATTCAGAAAGAAAGTTACAGATTCTAATCATAATTATGATGAATAAAGGATAAATTTAAAGCAATTGAAAGTAAATGCAAAACTAAAATAAGTAAAGAACGATAGTAGAAACTGAGTATATTGAGGTTTTTTGTTCAATTGCGCAATCCCTTTACAATGGCGACTACTTGGCTATTTATAGCCAAGCATTGTGAATAACCATATTCTAACGATTATCACTTCAATTTTAAGTTTCCTAGAATCTTCGGTACTGTAGTAATAACTGCATTGTTTTATTCGTGAAGTCGTCGATATCAAGCGCTCCAGTAATTGCCTTCATCCTTATCCTCCTGTTCTTGAGTGATAATCGGCACTGAAGTGATTGATGATCTCACCTAGATCTTAATGGACTCACTTCACAAATCTCAGACCTATGGGCCTTATTTTTCATCCATGGCTATTTCCTTGAAGAGGAGATGGCGCTTCTCGAAGAATTATAGGAAATCTTGTCCAAAACAATTAATACCATGAGAAGCTTATGGAAGTTGAAGTAATTAATGACAATCCACTTAAGAAATTTTAAAAAGATTTATAGAGGAAATTCTGCATTAACTTTGAATTACTTGGAATTATGTATTAAAAACATAAAAGAAAATTTCAAATGAGGACCTAAAAGTTATTATTTTCTCTAATAAGAGTCCGAAATGAATATTATTTCAATTTAGGATCTAAAGAGCCCAAATCATCTCAAACAAAGACTTTACACCAGCTAGTGACTATTCTGACTATTGGAGAATGGGTATTTTAGTTAAAAAAAATTCTAAGCATATTTTATTTATTTTTCTTTCTTTTTCTTTTGCTTTCCTTTTTTCCCTCTTCCCTCCCTTGGCCATCGTCGTGCCTCACCGATGCCAACAAAGGTTGCCAACCCCAAGCGATAGGTTGCCCTTGACGACATCGGGCGTGAGTCGCCTTGCCTGGGTAGGCCAACCAAGGGCAACCCTTGCCTAAGCCTAGTAACCTACACCATGCCCAGCGGAGGGGAAAATAAAATAAATGGAAATCTTTTTAATAAAAAAAAAGACTAAAATGCCTTTCAATCAATGAGATTAGATTCTTCTTTGAGACTAATATAGCCACTTGAGACTCTTTTTTAAAAGAAATTCCACTCTAGTCCTTAATTTGATAAAACAATAGTACTTCGGATCCTTATTAGAGAAAAATTAGAATACTTCAAACTGTTGTTTAGAATTTTCTCAAAACATAATTAACAACAATTAAATAATTCCATGCATTCATGCGCATGCCAAAGAGGATTGTGCATATCTATGTAGAATAATGCTCTCTTTCCCTAATTACGAGTTATAAAAACAAATAGATTGATTATCTAATTACTAATCAAATATATTTTTTTGATCGGTTAATCAAATAAATTGACTAATATACTTTAACAGTAAAAACCTTAGAAATATAAGGTAATTTCGCAGCAAAGGCCGGATTCTTATTATATTCAATGTAAAGATGCATAGAGAAACATATTTAACATACAACAGTTCAACATTAAGTTTATAAAGATTTCCAAGTATCCATATCCCGTTTAGCATGTATGAAGAGCCATAAATCAAACAGGTGTGCTAACCTCAGAGTATAGCCACGAAAATTGAACATACGATAATGTTTTCTTCTTAGGAGGAAATCCACCGTGAGTAGATAAATTTTGAACAAATGAGATACCACATTAAACTCGATCACAAATAAGACACGAATTAAATTACGGGCTAGTTAATAAATGTGAAATATGGGTCAGTTGCCTACTCTACTCATACGGATGAATTACTTAACTACTAAAGCAACCCACATGACCAATTTTGCATAAGTAAAAATTTAATTTTTTTCAACTGTACGAAAGATATATAATTAATAATTAACTATAAATTATGATTTTAGAAACCCCATATTTTGCCTAAAGCTTCTAAAAATTAGAGCAACTTTCACCTAGCACAAAATTCATAGAAAGGTCGATTGAAGGGCTCAGTTAAGTAGTATTTATCAAGATCTTTCCCATCAATTCCCAATTTACTCGAGTCGGATGACTAGATCTCAACATTTCAGACCTTTTAACAAGGGTCGTATGATCTTGAGGGTGTTTAAAATTTGTGATTTTACCCATTCCAATAAAATATATTAAAATCAAGCTGCAAAATTTGAGATGAAAAAAATAAAGAAATGTTACTACTTCTCACCACAATCTCCCGTTCGGCCCGTTCCCTAGAGACCTGCCATTTCTACACTTTTTTTATGATTCAATCACATTTCAAGTGAGATTTTTATGTTTTTATTTTTGGTCTGAACATTTCAAGTGAGATTGGCTCACAAGCTTTTGATGAGTGCAAAAATCAGCTCAACGAATGTCAAATGGAAAAGATATATGATGTCAAATTTGGGGAAACAGGGGCTAGCTGCACATGGGCCAACTCTTGGCTGCAAGGGCTTGTGCTCCGTCATTGTCCGAATTTGACCATCCACCTAGCCCATTTCGTAGTAATTTTCATGCATTTTCCCACATTTTGGGTAATCAGAGGTATGTTTCGAAGCATTTCCCCTTTGATGCAGAAAATTATCTATAAGTAACCCTTTCCCCAACTGATTTGTGGCATGATAAGTTGATTCTTCCCTTTTTAATTTAGACTTTCTCTCTCGAAAATCAATAGTAGCTTGCAATATTTTCCTCAGATCATCTCGGAGTTCTCAAAGGCGGTCCCAGTGCAAATAGGAGGTGGAGAGGTCATATATGTTTCCGAAATTTCTCCGTCTTTATTAAATTAACGTCGTTCCACTGTTTCAATAAAATTAGGACATTTTGTTTCGTAGTTGTTATTTTCACTATGTAAAGTTATGGATTTCAGCAAAATATAATTGTCACCTTGCTTGTTCAAAACTAGAGATTTTCTTAATAAATAGGTCATTATTCTGCTATGATAAATTTGAAGAATACTATTTTTATTGATTTTATTCTACCAAATTAAATGCAAGAAACTCCATATTTTCTAATCTCATGAACCTGAGAAAGAGCGAGCTAAGCTTAGAATGGATACAAAAATTCTCAATTTGTCTCTCATAATTAGATTTCTTCAAAGATTTATATCTATCAAGCGAATCGTGATTTATGAATCATAAGAAAATCTATAGTTCACTAACAATTTTACATCAATATAAATTTATCGGTGCTTTCAATTCAAAATTTATTATATCTTTATCTATCAAAGGAGGATATAAATTTGTGGCATTTCTTTATCCATAGTTATGTAGACAACCTTTTGGCTTGCAGGATTCACTCAAGTATAAAATGACACATAGAGATTTGTCATGACAATGAAATGTAACCATTTTAGTGGTTCACAATATTATTTTCATCATAAAAACATAAAGATGAGTATGAAATTAACGTCTCATTTGGAAAAGACATGGATCTCACTCAATTTCTCGTACTTTGTAATGTTTCTTACTTGATTTAAGTATGTCTATGATGGATAATACAAATTTTAGGCGTGTCACTTAATCCTACTATTCCATTTGATTCGATTTTCATTTAGAATTCACAAAATTTTAAATCTCAATTCGGCAATTATAAATGAGGGTGATCCAAATCTTGATTGTTTTGCTTTTTTGAGAATTAAGTTCTTGTGTAGAAACAGGTGGTATATCTTTTTTAGGGTTGGTAGGGTATAAATGCCTTTATACCTGTATAATCGTGTCCAAATATGTTTAGGTGTGTCGTGCTGATACAAAAGGCAAGTTATTGTTGTTTAGTTTGGTCTAGGCTTAAAAGGGTGAATTAGCAAAATGCTGTTATTTCACGAATTAATTACTTGATTTATCTATGATATGAACAAAATTAAAATTAATCGCACCAAGCGAAATTGCAGGATTTACTGTGATAACAGGACAGAGAAAAACTTAAGAAAAGAAGAAGTAGAAAAAATGGCGCGGAAAAAAATATAATAAAAGAAAAAAAAACTCTGGCGATGCTGTTCTCATTTCATCTCTATACTAAACTCAGATAATTTGGTTTAATATATATACTATGCTAAAAAAATATCTACATGTCACGACTCTCGTTCGAGCAACAGAGGGCGTGTGGTGATTTCATTCTGTCAGATTGCAAATTCGGCTTGTGAAGTTGGACCAGTTATCATTTTTCTATGATGAAAATCTTGATATTAATTTCATTGTCTTTTTCGTGGTATGCGTGCATTTCACCTTAAGTTATCACAAAACAAGCACATTCAGGAGTTGCAGCTAGTTCCCCTCGAGGCTCCGAAACTCCAGCAGTCCTCGATAGAATCCTTAGAGCTAAGAGTGCTTCATTACCTGCTTCAAAGTGAGGAATATCGATCACCCAAGGTGATGACAGGAAATGTGATATCTTGATTTTTCAAATCCGATTTCAATTGAATAAATCGGGCCTTTCATCAACACGTCTGTAGTGCTATTCTCTGAGCCGATTACTCATGAGATAACTAGACTATCTGGAAAAGTCATTAAAGGATTTTAATGTAAAAGACTTGAGAATTCGATCGGGAATCGAGTGCTCGACCGCACTAATTTGCAATGGTCATTACGGCACAATTAAAAATTGATCAAAGATCAATGATAGGTCGATTTGATTGAAATGGGTGATCAAAATGTGGGTGATTCCACCTTATTGCAAAATTTTCATTGATCGGTACTAAATTGATTTTCTATCGTTTTGGGTACCCTGTGTCCGTATTTGAAATCTTGAGATTTTTCATGACAATCGAGAGTCGTCAATGTGTCGAAGATGTACATTATGACTCGAGATAAATCGATCACAAGTCAATTGCACCAAAAATTCCTAGAAGTTATCCAGTAAACTAGGTCACACTAAAAGCGCGTCGGATTAAAAATAAATGCGAATTTGAACCCGATTTCAGAAATTAAAAGTTCTGTGGTGTCACAAGCTATTTTAGGAATGTCGACTTACCCTCCGAGAATCAGAGATTCCGGGATTTTTGCGGAAAATCGATACGGAAGTTGCGGAAAATCAATACGGAAATTCAGATGGGCTAAATCGATGGAAATTGAGACTTCTAAACTGATCCTGTGAGTGTCGGGGATTTATAGAAAAAAATTTCAGGATTTTTCTTCATCAAAATTGGATTTTGAATTTGAGAATTTGTTGAAGAAATTGAAAACTAAAATGTGAAATTCGAAATTATGCTTGTACGGTATTTTTTTGGCATCATTTGGTTTTTTTTTTTTTTTGTCAGTCTTACTCTATTCCTACTCTACACTCACTCTCAGACTTTTGCCCTGTCTTTTGCCGGGCGTGGGAGTCGAAACCCACTCTTGAAATTTACGCGTCCCCACCCCAGCCCCCTCGAGAAGGTGGGGATTTGAAAGAATTATGGGACAAGTTGATTTACATGAGACCAAAAGTGGGAGACCAAGCATTTAATTAAAGGGATAGGATGATGGACTTTGGGGCCCTTTTTGCGAAACTTCCTCTGCACGCCTAGACGTCCCCTCCTTCTTCGAACTTCTTTTTCTCTTTTGTTTCTTGGTTGCCGCCTCTGCTTTGCTTCTCATTTTTGGAACCCAGCAAAGCCCAAGCCAGCGTCTGTCTTCATTCACTGCCCAACATCCACCAAAATTCCTTCCATCTTTCCCCACTCACGCCGGTCAACAATCAAGCTTCCTTCTTCCTTGTTTGACCGAAGCCTCCACGTGCGTCCAGCTTCGAAGACAACTTCACGCGGCCCCAAGTTCCCCTGCAAACTGCCAGCAACGCCCGCAGCTGCTTCTCCTCTCGCCTCCCAGCTTCTATCGAAGCCACATCAGCCCACGTCTCGATCAATTTCCCCAACCAGATTGTTCAACGAAGCAGAAGCCAACCGTCCGAAGCAGCTGCACCGAAGATCCGCATCCCCTCCTCGTGTCTTCAGTCCATCGGGGTCAACTCCAGCAGGTGTGATGACCGCCAATCTCCACTTCTTTGCACGAACAGAGGAGTCCATCGAAATTTGATCCAGCAGATTCATCATGCGATCCCCTCTCCACACGGCCAACGTCCAGCTCCTTCTGCCTCGTGCCTCATCTTCACCGCCAGTAGCTGCTTTCCTCGTGCGCCACCGAAGTCCAAGCAAGGCAGCACCATTGTCCACGAAGCCAGCGAATTTTGGTCAGCAGTTGGGCCCGTATCCAGCCCGCATCATCAGCCCACGAATTCATCCACAAGCCCATCTTCAGCACAGTAATTTTTAGCCCATCTCCAACAGACTTTGAAGCCCAAGCTCTGGCCCAAGTTCAGTTGGTTTTGGCCCATTTGAAGTTCAGCCCATTTTGGGCCCGCGAAGAAGGCCCAAGCTTGCGACCAGCAGCCCTACAGAAGCTCAAGACCAAAACTCAGCCTTACTGAGTTGTGTTGGGCCCGTTTTAGGCCCGGCTTGAGTTTCCACCAACACCGCCGAAAATTCAGATTTCAGCCGCCGTCGCGTCGTCGTCGCAGTGAATCGGTTTCCGCAATTAACCGGTGAGTTTATACTCTAAACTATGCTTAGTAGGCTAATGACGTTTAAGGGGTGTCTAGATTTATTTTATTAGGAATTAAATGGTTAGTTAGATTATATTAGAAATGTAATTATTTAATTGAGCATGTTAGGTGGCTAGCATGGTTTAGCTAAGGCCTAAATAAATTGTATTATTTATCTAGAAAGGTTCGGGAATTTCTCCGAGTCCGTATTGGTTATTAATTTAATGATTCTGGCCTAGATTAGTATTTTTAGAATTTAAATTAATTTATTTAATTAATTAAATTAATTATTTAATTATTAAATATTTTCCAAAAATTAGGCGAGATAGCCAGTGACCGGAATTTCGTGCTGATTGCAATGGTGTGGTTAATTTCTACAATTAAGTGTTATATTATGTAAATTGAATGTTGATTAGATTTTTGGTATTTAATTCCAAAATTATGAATTTCCAATATTTGTTTAGAAAATCCCGAGTGTTGGGTTTTAACACCGAAAATGGTTTTTTGTATAATATGAAATAGTGAGATTTCAAAAATGAAGAATATCAATTTTTCGAGGTCAAATTGACTGTGGACCCACACACGACTACTTTCTCAGATGTTTTTAATACGAAGGAAAGAGACCAGGATTACTATTTTAATTGGGGCATTGGAGTGAAATGCAAAGTGTCCTGGGCCGATATTGAATTGTTGTGTGTTGGTTAAGAGGAAATCGTCTTGGGCTGTTGAGCTGGACATGCCCTATATGGGATGCCCGTGCAATGGATGCCGATCGTAGTAAAAGTTGGGCCGATTGGACCGATGCTCCTTCGAGAATGCCGTCGACGTAATGACGAAGCCGTGTTCCATGGGGGGAGACGATGCTTGGCAATACCAGAAAACCGCCGAATAGAGAGTAGGCCGTGCTATATGCCGAGATGAAAACTAGGAACGCATGATTAATTGAGTGTAGCGTTTTGGTTATTGGAGCCTATTTGTTGCTCATACTCTCATGTTGTCTGTGAGATAAATTCTACTGACTTGCGGGGTGGATCTGAGACGAGGTAAGTCTCCTTGATTGTGTGATTATGACACTTCTGGGTTTATTTCCCTCCTAATTGAGGTTTAGAGCTTAGACTCACTGAGATGATATCACACCCCGTTGTGGGACAACATTTTCAGGGTCTTCGAGTGGAGGACCTGGAGCTGAGAGGAGGTGATCGGAAGCGTAGGTCAGTTAGGACCGCTTCTTTTTGGAAGGCCAGTCTTTTGTAGTCTTTTGGCCATAGACTTTGTACATGACTCGGTGTGAATATAAAAGCATTTTGTTTATGAATTTGTATCCTGCTTTTTTATCATGATATGATTACTATCAGGGGATTTCTTTTTGCTTCCGCACGTGCAATAAAATGGAAAGGGTCAGCGACTCGTCCTGGGAAGTCGCAATTATTATCGACTAGATAGGGATGAGCACGCGCTCGGGGTTTGGGGTGTGACAGGAAACATTAAGGCAAGGATCGAATATCACATCGACTGTTTTTGACTCCGGATAAATGCCCTGGCTTGTCACATTTGCATGTTAGTTGGTTTGATCTTGGTAGTAAAAATTGTCTAGAAATGATAAGGATAGGACAATTGCATATCTAGAGTGAACTTCACGTAACACAAATTAGGCCACTTGTGAAGCATCATCACAAGGAATCCAGATTCTAATAGCTTATTACCAAATGTGCCCAATTTGAGTTCCCTAAAGTTAGAGAAGATTAAGAGTGACTTGAGAAGATCCAGACTCTCGTATAAAAACTAAACAAAGCCAAAAGACACAAGGAAGTTCAAATTGCCATAAAAGATTTAGAATCATCAAAAAGTAACATGAGATACTTGTATGATCCAATCAATGAAGACTAAAGTAATAAAGAGTAATAAATAGACATAACTTGGCAGGGTTAAATAAAGATAGACATGCACACACAAAGATCTTTAAGAGCTTATATTCAACACAAATAGACGGAACTTGATTAGTGTTTTCTCAATTGAGGACACAATTAGGCAACGCATATTCGAGCAATCCTCCATGTAAGCACATGTGGTGCACCTCAATTTTGTGCATTATACGGCTGTAATATAAATAGGGAAAAATACCAAAAAAGTCATAAATTTATTGTCCTCGATATCGATTCAATTTTAAACCTTTCAATTAAATCAATTTAATTATAAACATTTTTCACACCTATACAAATTCAGTTAATCAGACAAATTTAAGCTGGAAATCACTAACGTGAATGCTAGTCATTTTATATAGCATGATTGATACTGACATGGACTTCGTAAATAATTTTGTTTTTTCCTTCTTCTTTTTTCATCTTCCCTTTTCCTATTGTTGGTGTCGGCTATCAGGCGAGGTTCGACCTCACCGAATGGCAACTTGGCAAGGGCGAGCTCCAATGAGGCCCCCCTTGCTGGAGCCTCGCCCTAGCTTGGGGGAAAACTGCTTTTACATGAGGGCCACCACCTCACGTTGCTGTGCTCCGTTGCCACTTCACTTCTTGCTCTCGATCACCATCTTCAGCTTCATTTAACATAAAGATCTCGCGGTACCTGTTGAAGAAGTCCCCTCGCTCGTAGGTCAAGCTCAGAACCCAAGAAAACGTGTCCCGCTGACGGATTTACGGCAGAACTGAAAAATAATTTCTCCGAACCAATTTCGATTCTCCGTTTTTCTGGTTCAGACACTGTCCATTTTTCTGTTTCGACTCTCGGTCACATTCTTAGGATGAAAACAGAATCTGAGATTTTCTGCATTGTCAATCTAAAATCCGGAATGATCCGGGCTAAGTCGATGATTCGGGTCCTGCTATCGCCTATCGTGATGGAATGAATTGAATCATTGCATTAAACTCATATATTAACTCAGCGTGTAAACTGCCCATCATATACTCGGCAAGATGCCCAAAACAAAACCATATAGATAAGTCCATGATCTCAACTGAGATTGATCGGTTCCCAATTCGATTCGGTTCCCATATTCCGAGATCAGGAATCGGACCAACCAATCCTAAAACCAAGAACTAGACCAACTGATCAGTCCGGTCCAGTGGAACTGGTAAATTTGTTGTTTTGGGCCAAAATAAAATGAAAAATATGAGAAATTAGGAGGAATTATGGTTTGTTTTTTAAGAAATTTAAAAATATGTATTATATATATATATATAATTAACTGGTCCAGTTCGCACCTTGGAACTAGGAACCGGATTGACCGGCCACAATTCCAATGTTTTTAATTTATCAAATTGGGAACAATTTTGAAAAAATTATATTCATGCGATCTTTTTGCACAAATTTGATCAAATTTTGACCGGGTATAACTTTTCTTCAAACTTCCCATTAATCAATTTTTGCACCAATGAAAAACTGTCACCCAATGTTTTCAATCCACCACATTGGGAAGACTTTGGAAAAATTATGTTCATGTGACTTTTCACAAATTTGGGCAAACTTTAACAAAGCATAATTTTTCTGTCCTGCATCTTATTGACTTGATTTTTGCACCTTCAGAAAGCTCTATAGTGTCACACTATTTCCTAGGCACGTCCAAATCTCAACATGTGTTCACAAAGCGAAACTAACTCTATAACATGAAATCGCACACAAGATACAAGAAATTATAAAAGCAGACTTTTGTTTCTGGAAATCCATTGAAACCCTAAGCTTTGTACAATATTCTTCTAAAGTTAGATGTGATGGGCTAATTTTATGGTTAGAAAAAAACGTTCAAATATTAGTGCATGTATACTGTTTGTTGAAATGCCTTGATGAAATTATAACGCACGTGCTTAAGAAGGAGTTGCTTAAGTTTGTGTAGCAAAGTGTTCATCACATGTTCAAATCATAATATGAACCTTCGATTCATACATATCGTTAATGTTTCATGAGATCTGAATCTGAAACCGAGAATAACACAAGGACTTTTGGTGTTTCTTTGTTCAATGCTATATATTTCCATGGTGTTCATTGATGGTCACCGGCACACTGTTTCGTTCGTCACCTCCCTTTCTCTCTATATGTTTTGGCTGTGATGCGGTTGTTGCGTGGTACTGGTGATATGCTGGTGGTCAGTGAGGTGTTGTTTGGTAGAGATAGGAAGTTGATAAAGGGCAGCCGGCGGTTGCCATTAACATGGTTGTTTGGTAGAGATAGGAAATTTAACGATTATCCCTATTCATGCTCCCCAGACTTTTAGATTAGATTTTCATTAACTAATAAGAGATAAACTGGAACAAATGCACGCTACACGCGCACCCGCGCATTGCGTCAGTAAAAAGTCCACTCAACTATCAATCAAGCAAATCCTCCTCATGGCACTATTGCATCTCACGATTGGACACTAAAATAGTCTCGCTATGATTCTTTAGGTGCCTGCCTCTTACTCACCAATGAACAATGAATAGTCAACTATGATAAACTACTATACGCTTTCGAGACATTGGCGAAGTCAATTATGATAAATTGCTACACGTTCTCTTTCGAGAATTGGCGAAATTCGGGTTTAGTCCCCAATTCGATTTAGAATTAATCCAAGGCAAACAAAGATCATACCTTTCACCTCCTTTAACACCCACCTGTATCCTAACTTGTCTCGATCACGTAGAATTCGGTGTGCAATCAAATCTTGAAATACACCAAGTTCTCATATCGAGCTTTGTAAAATTTCCATCTATAAGACAAATGCAATCATGTGTGTGCTATTTCTTCATTCGCTAAATGTCATGACTATATGTGCACACTATCCCTTCTCTATTTAAACAGATTCTATAGGGCATTATAAGGGAAATATACAGGCGCCCACCAAGAGACTACAACAGAGAGACATAAATCAAAATACATACAGACTCCAGGGAAAAAAATCGAAAAAAATCGAAAAAAACTCAAACCTGGCAATTAATTCTATTCCAGTTCAGAAATCTATTCACTTTTCAACAGGGCTTGATTTCGATTCCGATGCTTAGAAGAGTCCTTGCTGATTCCATTGCCTTCTCACCTCCAAGTTCCATGGCCTCTCCAGTCAATTCACCTCCTGCATCTACTGACAATTTGGTTGAAGCCTTTCCATTTTGGGCTGCATCAACTTTTTTATTCTGTGCACTGCTCATGGAAGCTGGAGCTGCAGCAGCAACAAGAGGAGCGCTTGGTGGGCCATGCCTCTTTTTGGGAACTGGCATGTCATGGTCATGTACCCCCTTATAAGTGATTATTACCGCATTTGCATTATCTACGGCCGTCTCAATTTGTTTACGAACTGGGCAACCCGCTGAAGTGCATCTGTAGTAATTCCTGAAATTCGCAGACATCATAAATGCCATTACAAACACTTCAATCTAGAAAGAAATGCTAGATCATGGAATACAGCGAATAAGACTTGCATATCATTTAATATTGTCCCCTTCACGTACTCTTAGAACAACGTCAAAAATGACCGCTCCCACCAGTATTACCTAAAACTAGCAAGGCAACACCAGGCACACATGCCACCACTACCATAGTGAAAAAGTATGCAAGCATACTTTCCCTCAATCTAACTGCCCACCAGGCCAGATGAAGAAAACTGGTTCATGCAGATCACTTATCATTGCAAGTGTCAGGTGCTTACCTTATATACGAGTATACAACTAGGAAGACCTTGTAGAGGCTACAACAGTCATTGCAGAGCACATTGTGATGTTGTGCTCTAAATATGGTTCACAGGTAGCCATTTGCAGATTATGTTTGTACTAAGATCTTCGAAATTGATTAGTGGAAAAATCTTGTGATTGTGGAGACCTGTTATGTTCATCTGTGTTGTGCTCATTCATATGTACAGCCAAATACAGCTTTACCTCCCCTAACTATAGTCATACTACAATCATATACATTTCATTCTCAGGTCCCTATATCTAATTTCCAAATATGATTGAACTCAGTTTCATTTACTTAAAGCAGCAAGCAATCATTCTTAGCTATACATAAGTACCAAGTGACGCAAACAGGAAAGTGAAACAAAATTTAGTACCATGCAATGCCCAAGAAGCTCTTAAAAAATCCTGAGGCTAGAGACAGGTGAGAAAATTATTATTATTATTTTTAAAAGGAAATACAATAAACAATCAGAGAAAAAGATCGTTCAAAACAGTAAAAGGTCCAGTCCCTTCATTTTCCCTCCACAAAAGCAAAGCTTACCCTAAGAACCTTGTCACATCAATAAATTCTGATGAATTAGTAATCTCTTTCTTTTTATAACAGAGAGAAAAGCAAGAGTATTTATATGCATGTACCTGGGACGAGGGTTTCCCTTTACCATTTTCTGCCCGTACTTTCGCCACCTGTAACCATCAGCAGATATCCCCACATCACCTGCTGCATGCACAACAATCTTAGCTTTCTTTCCAGGTTTCGGTTGAGGATCTGAGTGGCACGACTTGTTCTTCTTACCACTGTATGTCAGAGAAGAGGAGGAAAATGATTAAGACACCACCTAAACAACAATGCTTCCTTGGGTGACTGATAGATGAAAATTATTCTGAAAGAGAACATGGCAGGAATTACAGCTTCCTTCAACTTGCCTTTGTCTGTGCTCTATTTCATTGACATGCTCGTTCTTTACAGTAGTTTCCCCTTTTCCACGAAAGCCAACTGAATTTTGATGCTCACTTTTGGTTCTAGCAGGGATTTCTTGGGCTGGCTCCTTGGAAGAAGAGGATGGAACTGAATCATCAAGCACTCTGGCCGAATGGTTATTAGAAAGATGCTTATCAACAGGCCCAACTGATTTTTCAAATTTACCCTCCAACATGCCATTGGCCTTCTTTGGTGGATCATGGTTATGTTGACTTCTGTAAACAGTCTCTAACATATGGCCTATCTCATCACAACACTCGATCTTTTTTGCAGAACATTCTGTGTTTGTGCACCTGAAATAACTTCTTGAACCTTTGGGACTTTTGACTTGCTTTTGACCATATTTTCTCCAGTTGTAACCATCAATGTTGGAAGTCCTTAAAGCTCTAGGGGCATTCCTTGTGTAAGAACTTCTTATGTCTGGATCTGGCATGCAGGAACCCGTAATCTTCATCCCAGAACCTTGTTCCACCGGAGTTGGACTTGGAATTGACGAAATAGATTGAGTAACAGAAGTTGGTGATAATTCTGATATCGCCATTGCACATGGTGATAAACGCAGCTGGATCTGTGTCTCTGTCTGAATTGTCTCCCCTGCTCCAACTGCTAGACCTTCCTGGTGGGATTGTTGAACTTCCTCCTGAAGTCCAAAAATTGTCATCACATCAAAGACTTGCAAGCATTGATGAATAAACAAAGACCTGTCAACACAATCTACTAACAAAGACATGATGCCGGTGACAGCAAGAGAAATACATATTTCAAGAAACTATCTAGTTTATGATTCATTGAAATGTACTTATATCTAAGCTCACGATTTCACGATTGAGATGGTTATAAATGATGTTGTTTACAAATCTCGGCCCAAAACTTTGCCAAGAATTTCAAGCTAGTCTCTTGACTGTCTTGACTGTAAATTTTGATATTCTCACCCCTAAGCTTTCAAGCATATCACCATGTTCAACATTCATATTCTACACCATATTACATAGTAGCTAGAATCTCACCAGGATACATCTGGGAAAATGCGGACGGATAATATAAGTGTCACTTTGTTCTTCCATATAAAATTTGTGCCAAAACAAAGTAATTATAGAGAAGTTTCACAAAACTTTGATTGACGTTAGATGTCACGTTTCTATGTCTGTTAAGGTTTTACTTATCCAGAATCAAACAAAAGTCAAACCTCCAAGGCTCGAAGTGACAGTTAAGCAACTCAAAAGGAAAAAAGGCAAAAAGTCGCTCGCACACCCAAGTTGTCTGTTTGGTTGGTGTTTAAGACAGACTAACAAAGCAACAAAATGCCAATCTTGAATATCCAACAAAAAATGAAAAAAAATTCAAGTTATAGAAAGTCATACAAAAATTATGGTGATTTGAAATGTTAATTTTCACATATTTTTGAATATTTAAGGTGTTCTGCACTCAATAACATTGATTTTATTCTCAAGCTAAATAATAAGCCAGATACAAAAATGCAAATGACAAACTAAACACCCTCTAAGTAGTTGCCTAAAAGGTCAGCATGTAAAAGTCTGAAAGCATGATCATACATTTCTGAGATTGAGGGGCTAAATGGTAATTATTGATCTGGCTCAGGTCATCAGGGACTAAAGATATAGATGACCTGCAAAATGTTTCATCACGCAAGGTTTTAAGTCTGGGCCAGAAAATCATATTGTTCCAACTTACAGTCATGTTCAAACATACATTTTCCTGAAAAGGGAGAAAAGGTAAACTGCAAATGCTTCACACATTTTTAAAGCCATCTTATGAGCAAAATTATCTTAAAATGGTTGATTAGAGTTTTGACTAAATTCAAGATCAACATTCTGCTGAGATATGGCAAGTGAATCATGGAGAAAGCAAATGTCCCGAGGACATAGAAAGTATTGTTTCTTTCGCAATTAATTTCATATCTCCTTTATAACAACACTATGCCTTAATCCAAGTCAGTCCCACTAGATCTTGAAAATTCAAGATCGATTAATCTTCAGGAGGTGTGCACCAGTGCACTGGGTGCACTGCTAATTTTTCCTTCCTATCTTTCTTTTAGCATGCAAATTTCATTAATGGGACAAACCTGACATGCTACGCACATAGAAAAATTTACTTGTATGAAATCTATCCAACATCTCTGAAAACCATCATCAAAGGAAGAACCCCTCTCGTAGGCTGAATATATAGGGTGCAGCAGGAAAGCACCTCATCTACTAGGAGCTGAAGAATTCCTTTCTTAAGCAAATGCGTGATTAACAAGTCTCTCGATACATATTATCAATTCGCCTTGTTGCTGACCAGGAGGTGTGGTACTGGCATTCCACTATTGAGCTAATACCTTTAATGATTTCTATTCTTTAATCAAACTTACATCTGGTCTTGATTTCTTCCTCAATCCTCATGCTCATCCTACACTCAAAATGGTATCGCAAAGGGCATCCTGAAAATAGTCCACACAAAACAAACACAGGATTGTAAACGTGCTAAACTTTCTGATCAGACCCAATTCCATAAACAATTCTTGATTCCAAAAATCAAAGTTTTGATTTTTGAGGATAACGGGGGTTCTATGTTCGTTTTAACAACTGTTCCTAAGGTTGATCACTTGAGATAAGCCAACGAGTCATCCGAGCCCCAGATCGCAAGTATTGACTATCAATTGGTAGCCCATTGAGAAGCCCACTGACAAGTCTAAGACAGTAAACCAGCTAAGACAGCTTCATGTATGAGCGACTAGGAGGAGTACTAAGTCAAAACAACCGAGAATCGAAACAATGAAAAGCAACAGGAATCTTCCGTTCTATGGTCTTCATAACACTATCAGTCAAGTATTAGAGCGAATTCCATCATCATCCGCATGGAGAAGTGGAATTAAGTAGAATAGAGAGCGAGAGTGAGCAGCTCGCTTATGCAAACGAATTTACAAGGACCCAAATTTAAGCTTCACTCCAACAAAAACAGTAATCAAATGGAACAGAGCAACTGATGTTAACAAGCGTAAGGCACCTTAATCACCTTGGATTCTTCCGCCGCCGCGGAACTCGCTTTCGAACCTGCCAATTCAACCCACCACCGCCTCAATCACCAGGAAAAAAAAAAAAAAAAAAAAAAAAACAAAACAAAGCTTTGCCCGACCCAATTCTTCCCCTTTTTTCCCAAATCAAGACAGCTTCGGAACTCACCTTCGCACCGATCACAATCGGATGCCGCCGCCGCGCGTAGGGTTTCCGACGGCGGGCCTCCCCCCGCGCCCGATCCCGCGCCGCCGCCCCCTCCTCCTCCTCCCGCCGAGCTAGGGAGCTCGCCGGGACGGCCGCCCCCCGCCTCGAGAGCTCCGGAGCTGTCTCCGCCCTCGCCCGCCATGACCGGCTCCCGCCGACCACCACCACCACCACCGGCGGCGGCGCACCAGCAACAACAACCGCAGCACTGAACACGCCTCGAGGAGAGAGAAAGAGAGAGCAAAACCTCGTACGGATTCAGGAGATTCCCGGCGCTCCTCGAAGGTGAGGCGCAGGACGCGCTTCGGCCTCGATTCGGTTCGAATTCGCGATCGATGAGAGAGAAGAGAGAGAGAGAATCGTTCTTCTTCTTCTTCGTGGCGAACGAAGGAAGAGAGAGAGAGAGAGAGAGGAGGGGACAGGGCAGATGTTTGTCTTTGACTGGGGATTGACCCAGGTGGGGCTTATGTTTTCCGTGCCGGGGGAGGGAGATAACGGAACGGCAGAACGAGCCGCCGAGGGCGTTGCCGCCTCTCGCGGTGAGGGCGCAGCCGTTGGATCCGCTTACCTTTTTGACCGTTTCGTTAACGGAGTTTGGGTTGGGGTGGGCGGGGCCGTTTGTAGCTGACTCCACAAACGGTGCACGTGATCCATGCTGCTCGCTGCTTGCGGCTGCTCCCTTGCTTTCTTCATTTATAACGGCCTTTCCTGTAGGAGGAATTATTGGATTGCAATTAATTAGGGGCCCTCTTTTTCATAAATCGGAATTTTTACGTGGAAAAATCCATACTGGCATCATATTCGCACCCGCCCCTCAGGATATATTACCTTTTTCCTCTTCGCAGTCTTAAATATTTACAAAATTGTCATCGATGTCATTTTTTTTTACACGAATAATTGTTGAACCTTGATTCAATTTGTAATATAGTCCATACACTTTTAATTTGTTCAATGTAATCTCTAAATTTTATCTCTATGTGTAATATGTGTTATAAATTTTTAATTTATTTAATATGATCCATGTATTTTTACTATATGTTTAATTTTATCTCTAAATCATATGAAAATATTCATTACAGTCATTTCATTAATTCAATTTTTATGGACAATATTGAATTTTTGTCTTGTATATTTGGTTATAGGGCTAAAAGCTTACCTTGTGGACTAGTCTTTAGCAAAATCATTTTTCTCGCTGAGAGCTAGAGGTTGGAGTGATCGATTTCAAGGTAAATCGATTCCCACCCTAAAATCGTAAACCAAATTAGAAGAGTCGATTCCTAGTTTGTGAAAGTTGGAATTGGCCTATCTAGTGAGTTCGGTGAGAGGTGAGCATCAGCCGCGAGAATGAGAGAGGGAGGTGATTGGCGAGGGAGTCTTGAGCTAAGATATGACGTCAAGCGAGAGGGAGGCGAGAAGAAAGCGAGAAGAAGGCATTGACTTTGAGCGAGAGAGAGGGATAGAGGAGGTGTCAAGCAAGAGAGATTGAGGAGGGAGGCATGGCTTCTGCCTTGTGAGAGTGAGACTAAGCAAGAACCGCAATTAAGGTTTTGTAATAATAAGAGTTATAAAAGAAAAAGCTATATATGTCCAGTCCACCACATCTGAAATCGGAAACCAGACCGATTATCATTGGTTATAAAAGTTAGGAATTGGGAACTACTCAAAAATCGACTAGTTTGGTTTGATTTTAGCGTGCTATATGCATCGAAATGGGTTAAAGACTCATTTATTATCCCATATATGATGGATTAGGTCATATATGAGTAGATGTTGGTAGGGATTTGAATAGATTTTATTAGATGGGTTGATAGTTTGAGTGATAAAGTCCAATAAAATGTGGTTTTTATTTCACTTGCGGTCCCCGTTGAAGCTAGTGAGCTCATATCTAACTAATTTAAAAAATCTAAACAAAGGAGGGGTGACTTGTCGAAAGGCAGGGGCAACGGAGCCCCACGTGCTCCAAAAAGATATCTGGGCCACAGATTAAGGTTCGATATTTACTTTAATGAGCATTAAGTATTTGTTCAGGTACCTTTCTTATTTTTGGCCAGAGATAACTATCAACTTTACGTTTTTTTTATTATTTTATTATTTTATTTTAGTATTAGGCAATTTACTGCATGAATGAGAACATTGTCCCCTTTCTATTTTTATTTTTTTAATCTAATGTATCTGTGTTCTTATTAAATTTCAAGAAATCATTTTTCGAGAGAAAATTAATCATGGAAAAATAATTTCATTCATGACGAAATCTATACTTAATTCCAAAAAATAAACTATATTTAAAAAAAAACTTTTTGAAATTCACTTACACCTCCACAATAGCCATAGGTTGATCCATTAATATCGACGGAACCTCAGCTACTCCATGATAGACCATGGTCTCCATTGCCATTACCCCTCGAGACTTCAACAGCCCCATCCAATTACTAATAATCAAATTCAGGTTGACTTGTCTCATATTACTCACTTGAAAGTACATTGAGATTCATGCAATATAGTTTTCTAATTGATTTTTTTTTTGTGAAAATTAGCATATAATTTTACATGTCGATATTTATTGACTCATTGATTTTAAGAGATGTTGGATACCTTATTGTAAAACTCAATAAAAGTTGCAAACAAGTCAAAAATCTTATTTGTAACCTTATAAACTTACTTAGAATTTTATCTTTTGACAATACATACATATCATAATAGTTCTTATTTTTAAATATCTGTGTTTTGGTAAAGTGGGTCAGGTTGGGTATGTCATCAGATTTTTGTTACATATAAATGAGTCAAAATGGTTTAAATAAATCAATTTGGGTTGGACAATTTTCAGTTTGATCCACCTATTTGATGGCATAGGCTCTAGATAGAGTTGAAACAATTTTCTCTTCAAACAAAAGATAGGAAAGAAAGTTCTTTTGAAGGAAGTGATTCAAGTAATTCATAATTGGTTGACAATTAGAAGGGTGGATCTTCCCTGACTAACCACTTTTTCATTGGGTTTTGACCTCCAAAAGCCCTTGGGGAATATGGAGTGTTGGGAAATTTTTTCCCACCCCTTTGGCCAAATAATTTTTTCTTTTAAAACTATCCTCATCAAAATTTTCTTTTTTTTATTTCCCCTCATTATAACTATTTATCTTCTTTGTGCGAGAGCAATTAACAAGGCCATATCTAATTGTTGACAAGTCAATCTTGCGTTGCCTACCCTCATCTAAGGTTGCACGACTTGGCGGTCGCCTAGGGTCGTGTGAGACGATTGCTTGAGGTTTGCTTGACCCTAGGCATGACTTGAGGTCAAATCAACTGGGGTTGCTTGATGTCATGCAACCTTACATGACGGCTGTTTGCGCTAAATTTGGCTCAGCCGTTTGCGCTAAATTTGGCTCATTGGCAAACTAAGCCCTTTACCAAAACTAATGAAAGATTTGAGTATTTCTTTTTCTTTTTTTAAATAATAAAGTAAAAAGAGTCCTTTGCAACAATGATTTTTCCAAATACTCTTTAACCCAAAGTTACTTTACAACAAACTTTTAAATTACAATTTAATAAATAAAAGTTGCATTTCCAACAACTCCTTAAACTTATAATCTTTTGCATTTTCCTAAAAAATTTTCAAAAATCCAACAAAACACAACCTATACTCGGGCAAGCAAGAAGAGCAGAGCCAACGTCAATTCCCAATAGTCCAAATTTATTACCCAAATGTACTTATCTTAGATGATAAATAATGCACGTACGCATGCATCGGCACGAAAACGGGGCCTGGGATTGTATTCCCCATCCCGGCCCCATGAGGTGGAGCTTTGCCTAGCCACAGCTCCGGCCCCTGTGAGGCAAGGCGGGCGGGGTGGTGCCGGGTGGGGTGGGGCGCTTCGTTTTGTAAGCATTGATCAACCTAACTATGCACCATTTGTAAGCATTGATCAACCTAATTATGCACCACTTGTAATGCCTTACAGCTACATTACATACAACAGCAAAGAAACATCCATTTTAGAGATTTAATGGGGGCAGACTTTACTAGTTTACGATAATTTTGCTACGAATCCACTTCATATCAAACTCAGAATCTCCTTAAGAGCGGCGCTGATCTTCTCGTAGCACCGCCACACTCGTGGCCCGTCCCGATCCCTCGCGGCATAGTCCAGCTTCGAGACGCCATTGAAGAGTTCCGCGTACAGCTTCCTCAGTCTCGGCCTCTCGCTCCCGGGCCTGCTCTGGATGATCGTGTAGACGTCCTGCTTCAGGAGGGCCGAGCTCTGGCGCATCTCCCTCTGCGCATCCTCCCACGACCCCTCCTCCAGCAGGAACTTCACCGCTAGGAGAGACCGCGCATGGCCCCGGACCGCGCCCACGGCGTCCTCGACCGTCTGGCCAGGCTTGACGAACCCGAAGTCGAAGGCCTTTGCGGGCTCGGGTCGGAGGATTGTATATGAGGAAAAGAAGGCCAGGGAAGAGAGGGAGGACGTCAGGGCGAGTCTTCTGGTGACGGAGACGAGTGGGCGCGGGAGGGCCGTGGGGTGTTGGAGGGGAAGCGGAGAAAGGTCTGGTTGGAATTTGGGCTGAGAGAGCGAGGACTGGGTTGCTTCCATTTAGGAATTTCGTCGAACAGTTGGTGGGTGGACCAAAGCTTGGATATTTTCGCCGGTGAAAGGAGGGAGAGGTGATGGAGACCGCGGAGGGAATGGAAATAAAGATAAGGTAGTTATCGTGTCGTATCGGGACGACCACGCATGTTGAGTTTGTGGTGTGTCTGAATAACTTTTGGCTTTTAGCATTTTTGCAATTTAAATCTCATGCATTTTAACTTTTTTTTTTCCTTATGGTTCGAGCGTACGAAAGTTTCACAATATATAAATATTAATGCAATAATCTCACATACATATTCATAAAATTCGAAGTTCATGGAATATTCAATATTTTTATAGGGAAAACAAAGAGTTTGTGTTTTACCTTTTAAAAAGCACCAACAATTAACGGAATAATCTCACATACATGTTTCATAAAATTCGAAGTTAACGGAATATTCAATATTTTTATAGGGAAAACAAAGAGTTTGCGATAGATTTCTTTGCCGCACAAAAATCTTGGCCTCTGTTGACTACTCGATCACTGGCCGGTCGATGGAGGCCAAGATCTTGGTGAAGGAAGACCGACTTCCATAAACGCCAAGATCTCTGCCTCTTTTTCTGAAGGAAAGAGATGGAGAGAGAGACAAACAAGAGAGAAGGAAGGTGTTTATGGAAGAAAAAACCTAACCGGCAATTTATTTTTGAAAAATCTGAAATGTGAGCCCATTAGATACGCGTTGATCAACGGATGGGATAGTAATTTGCTGATTGGGTAGAACTATTGTACCTAACATTTTCTTGTCACGAAGGGTCCAAAATGACTTGACAGATAATCATGACAATTTCCTTTATAATCTCGAGTTGTACTGGTCTTAAATTGATCTGTCATGAAGGATGCAAAATGACTTGAAAAGCATCTATTAAGGATCGTTCATAACAATTTCATGTTCATCCACCTTCGTTGATCTGATCAACATCTCATCAGTGACCTTGCAATGCCAATTCACGTAGACATTTCACCAATATGCAACAATCCTCCTTTGTTCCCAACGAGTTCATTCCATGTATTCTCCTTCTTGGGCTGGTGTTGGAGTTCTGTCTAGTTGCATGACTTATCAAAAGTTTCGGTGATAGGCATGATACAAGTTGAACAACGAATAATTTGGATAAACGAACTTCACTGGGAAAAAGAGCTTTGCATGAAAGAATGTACCGTGTGACGGAGACGTGAGAGTTGTTGGATATTTTGTAAAGCATGCGATTTAGTTATAAAACCTCGCGAATGATCATTTTGATCACAAAACCTTTAAGAGTCGTTCAAATTTAAATGATGCCGGCCACCTACCTTGCACGAGAATCATTCATGACATTATTTTGGGAATGATTGTTCAACGTGGCTTCTTGGATAAATTGCCATTAGAATATGTGGAAAACATCCGCTCAAGGCATCAGTTTGCCACAAATTGAAAAAAATGGCGGGCGGCGAAGGATGAGGAGAGGAGATGGAGAGGGTCAATGGGGGAAGTAGTCGTGGCCACCGGCGTCGAAAGGAGGAAGAGGAGAGGCATGGCAAAGAGGCGAGATGGAGGAGGAGGAGATGGAGAGATGGCAACGAAGAGCTTTTAAGAGAGATATAATTGTGTAATGTTCTGCCAACCATTTCTTGAACAACGTGCCACGAGGATCAATTATAATGCCATGTAAACAAAACTACACGATAAATTATATCTAGCAGAAGAATAGTTTAAGTGCCAAAACTTGGCACGGAGGGACACTTAAGTGCCAAAATTTTGAAAAAGTACATTTAAGTGCCAAAATCGGAGTAAAATAGATCATTTAAGTGTCACTCTGGCTAAAATCCAGCCAAATTGCTGATGTGACAATTTTCCAGTGAGTTTGGTGCAAAATGGCATCATTTTGCACGCTGACGTGACAAAAAATTGCAAAAATAACGTCATTTTGTGTTTGATGTGTAAATAATTAATATAAAATTAATTAAATTAAATTTAAACTTAATTTTATTTAAAATATTCTAAAAATTAAAAAAACTAAAAAAAAAGGAGGGGCGGGGGACCGCAGGGACGGCTGAGGGCTGAACCCTTGCCATTGCCGGGAAGGGTCAGCGATGGAGGGGGGGTTGGTTGGGGTTGTCGGCCCTCGGTCGACTGGTGGTGAAGGCCTGCAAGCCCTCGCCCAGATCTTGGGCGAGGGCTCACAGGCCCTCGTTGCCGGTTAGTTGGCATTGTCAGCCCCTGGCCAAGGCCCAGCAACCTCGGCCGATGCTCCCCCCACCATCGCTAGTCCTTCCCGACGATGGCGGGGAGGCAATGAGGGCCCGCGAGCCCTTGTCCAGATCTGGGGCAAGGGTTGCGGCCCTTGCCTAGATCAAGTGAGGGCTTGTGGGTCATTGCTGCCAGTCGGCCAACATCGCCAGCCCCTGGCCAGGGCCCGGCAACCCCAACTGATGCTCCCCCCACCGTCGCCAACCCTTCCTGGTGACGGCGGGGAGACGGTGAGGGCCTAGGAACCCTAGCCCAGATATGAGGCTAGGGTCGCGGTCCTCGCCGCCGGTTGGCCGGGGGCCGGCAACCCCAAGGGACCCTCCCCCCTTCGTCACTAGCGGTGCAGGGAGGCGGTGGTAGCGAGGGCTCGGCCCTCAGCCGCCCCTTTGTCTCCACCCCCCTTTTTTTAATTTTTTTTTTAATTTTTAGTTTTTTTTTAATTTTTAGAATATTTTAAATAAAATTAATTTTAAATTTAATTTAATTAATTTGTATATTAATTATTTACACATCATATATAAAATGATGTCATTTTTGCAATTTGTCGTCACGTCAGCGTGCAAAACAACGCCGTTTTGCACCCAACTCATAGAAAAATTGTCACGTTAGTACTTTAGCCAGAATTTTGGTTGGAGTGTTACTTAAGTGATTCATTTTACTTCGAAACTAACACTTAAGTGTACCTTTATGAAGTTTTGGCACTTAAGTATCCTTCCGTGCCAAGTTTTGACGTCCCAAACTCAATTATATCCATCATTGATTTTGAGAATTATAGCTACCTCCTCTTTCAAATCAGTGGTGGATATAATTATTATTATTATTTATATTTTAACATAACAAGAGGTAAAATCTTTTGGCATGCTAACTTGTCGGTTGAGCTTAAAATATTTTGGAGCCATTATTTACAAAATTTGATACTACACTATGCACCATTGGCATTTTTAGTATCCTTGTCTCGTATAATTTGAAATAAAAATAACGGGTCAATTGCAAATGCAAATGCATGGGCTTACTTACTCACCTTTTTTATACTCTCGATTAATTCATATTGATTAGGTTACATTTTGAGTTAAATGCAATTATTACTACTTAGTTAGGATTTTGTATATTCAAAAATCAAGCCTGCATCCCTAATTTCTATCGTTTAAACGTTATTGTAACTAAAATAATTTTGAAAAGTATAATCTTGTCAAAGAATATGTAATCATTGATCTTTCACTTTATTATCTTATACGTTTCATGCTCATCTCAGAATTATTTAAATAAACAATTTATAGATGAGGTTTGATTTGTATATATAATTTGACGAGTATTAAGACTGACAATTATATTTTGAAGTCAGGTAAAAAAGTTTAATGGTGAATTATTCTTTGCATAAATGGACTAATATTGGTAAATGGACTCAAATAAGGGCTGGCAAGTTCCTATAAGAGGGAGCAATATTAACACGTTTGTATAAAGCTCCCCAAGAAAATGTTATTACATTCAAGGGTTTAAAGTTTAGGTTTTAGAATTTAAGACTTAAGGATTGTGATTAGTTTAAATTAATTGAGGTTTTGGGTTTCAGATGATTAGAATGTGATCAACTATAACCGAATTAGGTTTTGTAATTAATTTAATTAATCTTATTCCTACCCCAACTATTTTTACTATTTTCTAATGATCATGTGGATACAATACTTTACTGTATTATACTAAGCCTCCAAAGTTAGTATATTTAAGATGATGTGCCTTTCCTATTAGAAGTGTAGTTAGGCTAATCATTAAACGCGGCAAGGCTTTTTCTGTAGTTTTTTTTTGGTCAAAAAAGCTGCATTTCATTTCAACTTAAGTAGATAACATAGAACATGAACCCATCTGGGCTTCAGAACAAAGTAAATCAAATAGTGGTTGCGGTGGACTCGAAACCCAATTGTTCGAGAGGCGATGGTTGAGCTGGGCTTTAACAACCCAATCAACAATTTTGTTTTGTTTCCTAAAACAATGGGTAATTTTTATGTGAGGCAAAGAAGACAGAGAAGCCCGGCCCATTTTGATTTGTGTTGCAATGTCCCACGGTACTTGTCCTTCCCCCAACAAAGCGTGAACTGCAACAGATGAGTCAGATTCAACAATTGTACTTTCACTTTTGCCTTTTCCCTCTCCCATTCGTGTGCAAGCTTCATCCCCTCGAGCAGAGCTAGGGTTTCGGCTTGGAGTGCAGATTGCACTCTAACTTGGCGTACGATTTTTGATAAGTGCAAATCAATCTCTCTCTCTCTCTCTTCCTTCAAAGTGCCCTTGTTGTCTTCATGATATCAAAAGTGTTTTATCATTTTAGCTGTGATGTGTATAGCCTTCACAGAGACATACCTTTGAATTGCAATTAAGCTTTGGCAGTCATTAATTAGTTAAAAAGAAGAAGCTCCAAACATTTCCATCCATCTAAATTGACAGGTGCCAGGCACTGTTGCTTCCGATCTCTCCAGTCAAGAAGAGCCTCTAAAGGAACAAATTGCCCTGGAATGTCAAGAAGCAAAGGAGAAGTACCCATCTCATCATCTTTATCCAAAGAAAAAGGGTGGTTGACTCAGCATGTCTACAACTATAAAGGCTTCGGGTATAACAGTCACTTCCTAAGAGAAGTCATCTGGGCCAAGCAACATTTCGAGGCCCGGCCCACCGAGACCCTCTTGGCCACCTTCCCTAAAACCGGCTTGACATGGCTCAAGGCTCTTGTCATTTGCCATTGCCAATAGGCACAACGAAGACCTCCCAAGGCGCACTTTTCTCACCAAGAACCCTCGTGAATGTGTGCCCATTGAATTCTATGTCTGTGAGAAGGAGCCCATCTCGGCCCTCGACTCTCTTCCCTCACCTAGGCTTCTCTCCACTCACATCCCTTATGCCTCACTGCGGAGAACATCATAACGCTAATAGTGATTGATACCTCATTATGGTCAAAACCCAATTTATTAGATTAGACAGATTTTTATTTTTTCGAAATTAGCATAGCAAACAAGCTAAGCCGTTGGAACTTGGATTACTGCACTTTCCTTATTGGTGCAAACTTTATAGTGTCAGAGAGAACATCATATTGAACTGAAGCTTTATTTCTAGCAACTTCATATTAGCTCTCGATCGAGAACTATGCTCTAATGTTGGATAGTCTTCTCATTTATTCTTTTAGATGGACATTAGAACTTCAAATCATAACCCTCAAACTTTTGCTCGGTTATCCGATCGAGTCGCTCCATCATCTGTCGTGAGAGATGGTTCTTCCAATCGCCCACCTCCCCTCGCCGAAAAAACCCACTATTCTCGACCGTCCCGCTTGATTGAGTTCCCATACGAAAGACCCCGGATTTGTTCACCTCCATTTGCTTTAAACTCTCTATGCTGCACAGCTTTATGATTTCCTGCAATCCACCACCATCAATCTCTTCAGGAGTAAATGGACAGCCCAAGAAATTTGCTAGCCTCTTCACATTGGCCTCTGTTTCCCTCTTCAAGTCCTCAAACTTCAAAATTAAGACCTTGTTTGGATACTCCAAGCTTGCTTTCCAATAGCCTAGCACATGGTCCCAGTATGGCCCTGAAAGAGACACCCCTCTACTAAATAGCCCAAATGCTTCCTCCAGAGAAACAGGCGGCCTATCACTATCGGTATATTTCACTTTGCTAATGAAGCTCCACATTGACACGAACACATCCTTTGGCTCTCGGACGATGCACACGATCCGGCACCCTGAGGTCGCAACAGATCTTGGCAGCGAGGCATAAGGGATGTGAGTGGAGAGAAGCCTAGGCGAGGGAAGAGCGTCGAGGGCTGAGATGGGGTCCTTCTCATAGGCGTAGAATTCAATGTAGGGCACACATTCATGAGGGTTCTTGGTGAGCAAAGTGTGCCTGGGGAGTTCCTGGTTGTGCCTATTGGCAATAGCAAATGACAGAGCCTTGATCCATGTCAAGCCGGTCTTAGGGAAGGTGGCCAAGAGGGTGTCGGTGGGCCGGGCCTCGAAATTTTGCTGGGCCCAGATGACTCCTCCGAGGAAGTGATTGTCATACCAGAAGCCTTGATAGTTGTACAAATGCTGAGTCAACCACCCTTGTTCTCTGGGTAAAGATGATGAGATGGTTACCTCTCTTTTTTCTGCTCCTTGACACTCTAGGGCAATTTGTTCCTTAAGAAGCTCTTCTTGACTGGAGAGATCAGAAGCAACAGCGTGTGGCACCTGTCAATTTAGATGGATGGAAATGTTTGGAGCTTCTTCTTTTTCACTGATTAATGACAGCGTCAAGGATTGATTGCGATTCAAAGAGTAAAAGGGATAATAACAAAATACACATCACAGCTAAAAGGATAAAACACCTTTGATATCATGTAGATAACAAGGGCATTTTGTAAAAGAAGAGAGAGAGAGAGAGAGAGAGAGATTGATTTGCACTAATAAAACCACGGAAAGCCTTGTTTAATGACTAGCCTAGCTGCACTCCTAGTAGCTAAGGCAAATCATCCTAAATATACTAACTTTGGAGGCTTATCATAATCCAATAAAATGTTTCTTTCCATGCGATCATTAGAAAATAGTAGAAAATAGTTGTGATAGGGTCAAAATGTACTTAGAGCAAGATTAATCAAATTAGTTACAGAACCTAATTTGTTATAGTTCATCACATTTTAATCATCCTAAACCCTAAAACCTCAATTAATTTAAACTAATCACAATCCCTAAACATAAACCCTAAAACCATAAACTCTCATTGACATGACTAATGATATTTATATATAATATAACAATATTTTCTTGCGAAGCCTTATACAGACGTTCGAAATTTGCTCACTCTTATAGGACATTGCCAACTCTTATTTGAGTCCATTTGCCAATATTAGTCCATTTATGCAAAAGGATAATTCACCGTAAAACCTTTTTAACTTACTTAAAATTATAATTCCTCAGCTTAATACTTGTCAAATTGTATATATAAATCAAACCTCATCTATAAATTGGTTATTTAATAATTCTGAGATAAGCATGAAAGGTATGAGATAATCAAGTGAAAGATCAATGATTACACATACTTTGAGAAGATTATAATTTTCAAAATTATTTTAGCCACAATAACGTCTAAACGAAAGAAATTAGGATGCGAGCTGGATTTTTTAATATACAAAATCTTAACTAAGTAGTAATAATTTACATTTAGCTCTAAACTTAACAGAACCGATATGAATTAGTCAAGAGTATAAAGAGGCGAGTAAGTAAACCCATGCATTTGCATCTTTACTTGACCTCATTTTTTTTTCTTTTCAATTACAAATGATATGAGATAAGGATATTGGAAGTGCCAACGACAAATAATTTAGTATCAAATTTTACAAATGATCGCTCTTAAATATTTTAAGCTCGTTTGCTCACTTCAAGATCAACAACTTAGCTTGTTGATAGATTCTATCTCACATTATGTTAAAATATAAATAAGATTAATGATTAATTATGATGTACACCATCAATGTAAAAAATATAATTACACAAGTGGCCTTATCCACTATTGATTTGAAAGAGTGGGTAGTTATGATCCTCAAAATCAATGATGGATCAGATTGCTTATGTAAAATTTAGTTTAGATAGACAATGTATACTCTGTATTTCCTATAAATATATCATTAAATGGCTTTACAATTGATCCACGTGGCACATAATTCAAGAAATTGTTGGCAGGACAATACACTATTCTCTCTCTCTTAGACCTTTGGTCGTCGCTCTCTCCCACTCTTCCTTGTCCATCTCGCCTCTTTGCCATGCCTCTCCTCTTCCTCCTTTCGACACCGGCGGCCACAAATACTTCCTCATCAGCTATCTCCATCCCTTCTCCTCATCCTCCGTCGCTTGCTATCTTTCCAATTTGTGGCAAACTAATGCCTTCAACAATGTTTTCCACATATTCTAAGGGCAATTTATCTGAAGGACCACGATGAACCATTTATTCGCAAATTAATGCTAAAAGGGATTCTCAAGCGAGCCAAGTTGACGACATCATTTAGATTTGAGCGGTTCTAATTGGCAGCGATCAAATGATCGTTCATGAAGTTTTATAACTAAATCATACACCTTCCAATATATCCAACAACTCTCGGGCCCTCGTCATCATATCGTATATTCCTTCATGCGAAACCTTTTTTTCTAATGAAGTTTTTTTCTCCAAATTATTTGTTGTCCGAGATGTGTCATGCCTACTACTAAAACTTCTAGTAAATCATGCAACCGGAAAGAGCTATGAACAAGCACAAGAGTGAGCGAAAATGAAATGAACTCGTTGGAGAATAAAATGAGGATCATTGTGTACCGGTGAAGCGTTTCTGTGAATTGTCATCGTCGGCAACTGGTGGGACGCCCCCTTGTATGCAAATATGAGGTGAAGGAAGAGAGAGGGAGAGTGAGATCACAGATGAGATGTTGATCAGATCGGTGAACGTGAATGAATGGTGAATTCGTTATGAATGATCTAGATAGATGCTTTTCAGGTCATTTTATATTCTTCAGGACAAACTAATTAATGATGGCTTTAAGACAAGTACAGCTCGAAAGAGGAAAGCGTTATGATCCTCTCTCAGGTCATTTTGTGCCCGTCATGACAGAATATTTAAGACGTCTTCGACACAAGTATAGCTCGAGATGATGAGGGAAAGCGTTGTGATCCCCCTTCTCTCTCCTCTATATATATATATATATATATATTTTTTTTTTTCTTTTTTCATTTGCTCTGCTACACAACTAACCGCTTCCTAAAAAGGAATGGTAATCCAACATTGAAGGAAGTTAGCATAAAAAACTCAAGAACCCGCTGTAATTGGGTCCTTTTATCTGCGTATATATATTTTCTTTTTCTTATATATACATATATATATTTGTCCATGTTGGTCCTTTCGTCAAGCATAAAGATAAAAATCTTGACGTGGTTAACACATGAATAATGACTGGATTTATTCACTAATGAGGAATAAAAATAAGGAAGAAAATTAAAAAATGTATAATTATAAACATAAGAAAGGGAGGGAGACAGCAGAAGGGGGAGCATGGGTGGGGGGCCAACAAGCCGGGGGAGATCGCACCTCACCGCCATGCCGCAGTGAGGTTGCGACTCTCCCTTGCCACTATATGCTTAGATATCAAAAAAGGTTCTTTGCCTTAGTTAAACGCAGCCATGAAGCAAAAATGGCCAAAGATTGCCAAGGCCACAACAAATCTCTTTAATTTGTCCTTTTTCATTTCCATTTCAAACTTTCCTTTCTGGAACTTTAAGAAAATACTTAATTTCATTCTTCTAATCTAACTAGCGAACCGATTGCCACTATGGCATTTAACAGTGGTTTAATGGCCATGTCTGTATTTTTTTTTTTTTAACAGAAGAACCAACGTGAACAAAATAGTATATAGTTCAAGGATTCAATTAGCCAAAAAAACAAAAAATTAGACGCCCAACTGAATATTTTTCAAAAGTTTGGGGACTATTGGTGCGTTTGTGCATAATTTAATAGCAGACTTCCAGTTTTAATACAATATTCACCTATAAGAAAACTTTTTAATCGTTCTGACCATGCTATGTTAGTCGTAAAAAGCCTCTATTTTTGTTTAATTTCCTCTCAGAATCGGATTGGTTAATGACATATACTCTAGTGATACTTCTTTTTTTGTTTTTTTAAATAATGATTTTCCCCTTAATAAATTGATTTTCATCTAAATTTGTCACTTTGTGGAGACGAGTTTTTGTCTATTCGTTTAATACTAGTACGATGAAGCTTGATGTGAATTTACTTTTAAAAAAATTATGGAATTGTTTTTATTCGTTAATCGCAGGTCAGCTTAAGAAAAGAAGACACTAGAAAAAAAAAAAAATTGCCTGGTGCCGAATTGTCAACTTCTCATAGAGTACTATGCAACGCCACACTTTTATTTAATTAAACTAGATTAGATTAGACTTAATTAAACTTAAAAAAGTTGGCTGATTCTATGAAAGTAGACATTGAAATAATGAAATGGGAAGGGAAAAGAAAAATGAAAAGAATAAGGCAAAGTAAGGTACTTGTGAAAAGAGAAGAGTACCGAGCGTCGACCATACAAAGGTCTCTCTCCTAGAGCACCAAAATACTTATCAAATTGTAGATGACATTATCGGATTAGATTACATTGAATTAGAATAGAAATATTATCAAATTATTAGACCATCGGTAGTCAAGTGAATCATAGAAAAATAGTTTTTGTGCTTTTACTATCTATCAAGATCCCAGATCAGAATTGAAATGGAACTTAAAAAAACCTAGACATTAGTCCGAATTACTTGCTAGGCTATACATATTGTCACCATGAAAAGAGACATAATAATATTGAAGGCGAGAGAACATTATATTTAGATTTAGCTGTAATATCATGTAGAGAAAGTGCACACTCTCAGGTAACCTTTGACTAACACCCCAAGGAATTGGTAGATCAGAAAACCTTTATGTTGGAACTCTAGCGCCAAAATCGATGATGCTTCCAATTATTCCAATTCTTTACGGCCTTTAAGTTTTGATCGGCTAAATAAATCTCGCGGACAGTTCACATCTTTACTACCTTTTTCGTCTCCTTTAGTTTCGTTTCAGTCGAGATCTTGCTGATCGTGCGCGTCTGGATGACAGTGAAGGATGGATCTCATTTGCAGTTGCTCTTCTTCTCTTCGTGTCGGCGGTTATTTAAAGCAAGGACCAACACAAACAAGATAGTAATACAAGGACTCCATGGGCAAAAAGGAAAAAAAAATTCAGAAGCCTAATTATTTTTTTTTTTCAAAACATATCAAATATTTCTTTATTTTTAAATCTATTTAAGTTACGTTAAGGAAAAAATTAGAAGAAAAATTGTCAGGTGTCAGGTGGAGAAAGTGTCAATGCCAACTTCGCACAAAGCAATATGCACCGCCGTGCATTTATTTGATTAAGCTGATAGATTATTTGTAAATGTGAGAAATGTAGATATGCATCTTTAGAGGTGAACAGGAAGAAAGCTAAAACAAAATTCGCTGGGATATAATGAAATAAACAAATGGGATGGGAAAAGAAAAATGAAGAGAAAAGAAAAGGGAAAGTAAGGTGCGTTTGATATGGAGAGAGTACCAAATGTCAACCATACATACGTTTCCCCTCAAAACACCAAAATGCTTAACAGATTATTAGATTATTAGATTATTAGATTATTAGATGAGATAGTTGACGTTATCATGTTGAATTGGATTAGGTCAGAATGATTACATAAGATGTTTCATCGATAGGCAAGTGAATTGTTGAAAAGGAGCTTTCGCGCTTGCTGCAATCTATGAAGATCCCATATCAGACTCGAAATGAAACATAAAAAAAAGCTAGACATCAATCTGAATTAATTGCTAGACCATATATATTGTCACCGTATAAAGAGATATTATGTTGAAATCGACATTGTGAGAGAAGGTGCACATTCTCATGCAGCCTTTGACTTACGCCCAGGGAATTTGGTAGATCAATTATCTTTTTTGGTGGAACCGTAGTGCCGATATTCATGATTCTTCCAATCGTTCTAGTTCCTTCCGGTCTTCTACGTTTGATGGACGGAATCCTCACAGGAAATTCACACCCCTGTTGAATTTCCTACAATCTTTGCAAGTTTTATATTTGTCACCAGACTCACCTATCATTGGGCATCGATGAATATAGGGATCACATGTGGTTGGTATTTTAGGTAAACCTTGCAGTGATTCACAATGAGAGATGCTCAATGTCTTCAACTTATGTAATTTTGATAGATTAGGTAACCTTTCCATGCAATTGCAATTCATGATTGATAATTTCTTCAGCGAATTTAATTGTTCCAAAGCAGCTCCTCACTATCAATTCTTTGAACTTCCCTAGGCTTGATAGCGATAGTGTCACTAGCGATTTACATTCTTCCACGGTCAAATACTGGAGACGCTCTAGCTGTTGAAACTCGATTTCTCTCAACCAACATTCAAAGAGTGTAAACTCAGACAAATATCTCAAGTTGGAAAAGAATGATTGTTCTATCGGTGACTTTACATCTCTTAATACCAAATGACACAGATTGGAAGGAAGCCATGTAAGAGATCGAGGATCATCGCAAGGCATGTTAAGGGACCAAAGCTGAGGAGGCCATGTGATATTTATACTTAGATTCCACTTGTTGGCTTTTGGTGACTCCCCCATCCATGTGATATTTCTACAACCATCGGATTCTAACACTTTGAAATTCTCCAACATCCCCATGTCCTTTGGTTGCTCTCTTATATTGATCTCTAGCAGAACCAAGCACTCCAGCTTTTTAAGATTTCCAATAGGAGTAGGCACTTCTACAATCTTTGAACCCCACAAATGTAATGCAGCCAATGATTCAAGTCCTCCAATGGAGCTTGGTAGCTCCCTTATCTGAGTGAATCCCAAGTGCATTTCCCTTAACCTTTTGAGATCTCCAATATAATTAGGTAAGTCTCTTATTTTACTCCCAAAGACAATTAAGCGTTGCAGCCTTCCAATAGAAGCAAGTAGTTTTGTAATCTTTGGTTTTTGGAAGTTTAAGTCAAGCAATGATTCTAGTCCTCCTATGGAGTATGGTAACTCCCTTATTCAAGTGAATCTCAAGTTTAGTTTCTCCAACTTTTTGAGTTCTCCATTTGAATCGGGTAACTCTCTCATTCTTGTGGTTCTCAAATCCAATTCGAGTAATGATGTCAAATTCCCAATGGAGTTTGGAAGCTTTCTAAGCCAAGTGCAACCCCTTAAAGCTAGCCATCTCTCCAATAGCTAAATGAAGCTTTTGTATACATTGCCCCTCTAGCCTTAGACTTGATAGGTACTTTAGACTACATATTGTAGAAGCCACTGTGAGCATGTCAAATTGGAGGCTTGTCGAATACTTTGACAACTGATCTCAAGCTGGAATTATTTCTAAGCACTTTAAACACTCTAGCTTATGGATAGAGCTACGAATTTGTGGTGACTTTGGACAATGGTCATCAAAAACTAGAATCCTCAAATTCAAGCACGTTGAGAAGTCGGAAGCGGTTGAGAGATGGCACCTCATAAGATGTATAACTTTTAAATCATGATTCACTTGCAAAATAGTTAGAATTTATTGAAGTATGGCAAGGGAAATGGCTACAAACATATCCACGTGATATGAAACCATACCAAGCATGGGCCCCATCCATTCCAATTTTGTGGACAATTGTTGTCTGAAAGCTTAAGCACAAGTAAGTTCCATAAACATAGATTGATCACTTGCAAGTTTGAAGGGCAACAATGCCAAGAGAGCCATCTTAAACTCAAGAGAAGATTCTTAAAGTCTCCTACCAATTTCCCTCATTCCAATTCCAACAATCTTAGGCTAGGCAACCTTGAAAACTCTTCAATTGAAAAAAAACTAACTATTTTCATGAGTCTTAGACTTGATCTACATGTAAATCATTATGCTTGCTTCTACTCTCATGTTGGAAGTGTAAGCTAATAATATCTTTCACTAGATATAATTATATTATCTTCACTCAAGTTAAATAATTGTTTTCTCATCCTTGCGCAAGACAGATAGCAGAGCACATTCAGCATATAAGCTGAAATTTGAGCTAATGTTAATATATACCTTTCTCGTCCGCACTACATCCAATGCAATCTTGGGATACCATAGCCTACTACGCTTCCTAGGAAATTTGAGGTCTTCTTGTTGAATGATTTCTCTTCCAAGATCTCTAAGTAGGTTCACGCATCAATAGTCTATCATTCTTATCAACCATTATAAAAGACGAACGGCCGAGGACATTGACATCACTTCTTGGGAGAAAATCCAATGCTTTCCACATATAATATGGATGGATTTTTTCTTACCAATAAAGAAGTATGCAATATCAAGAACAATTCCTCTCTTTGCATCCTTTAGCATTTTGAAACTAATCTTTAATTTATCGGGATGTCTTGATTTGGAGCTAAATTCAAATTCTTCAATGTTTCGTTCCAAAGTCGTTTACTTTTGCTATAAAGAGAGGAACATATAACTTCAAGAGCAAAAGGAAGTCCATCAACTTTGCTAATAATATCGCAAGAAATATTTTGTAGTCAAATGGAGTGGAACCCATTCTAGAAGCATGCTTACTAAAAAGTTGAAGAGCATGATGATAGCATTATTCTCTCATAGATTCTAAACTCTTCAAAACACGTTTGGACATTGTTGACACCTAATTTTTATCTTTCAAATGGTATATATAAAGAGAAAAATCAAAATCAAATAAAAAATCAAAATAAAAAATTTTAATTATTAATTTTCCTTTAAAAAAAAAAGTCGTGCGGGTCTGGGTCAAGTCGAATCCGGCCTTGGCCTGACCTGGCCCTTTTTCCCCATATTTCTCCCCGCATGGGCCTGGGCCCAATCCCTCTCCTCTCATTTTTTTTCCTTGTGTGGCCCAGCCTTTTCTTCCCTCCGGCCTGGCCAGCCCGTTGTCTTCTCCCTCAGCATTTTTTTTTGCATAGGGAATCGGTGAAGACGAAAGCAGAAAGTAGCCATCCACATGGGGAAGTGGCAAAACCAAAAGTAGGGCCGCCATGGCAGTAGGGGATTGCATCATCTCGTTGGTGCAAGCAATCGTTGGAATTGGGAGGTTAGAGCCGCTTGGTAGAGTCCGCTGGTTGGAGAGCCAGGGGCACACGCGCGCGAGTTGAACGAAAGAGAAGCAAAGAGAGATCTCGAGGGAAAAAGGGATTAGAGGGACATGGGGAGAAAAAGAGAAGAGAAAAAAAAATAGGGAGAGAGTTCGAATGAGAGAAACGCAGAGCAAAAAGGAGGGGGAACTCAATGACGCCACCGCCGACGCATCTCTGGGCCACCGTCACCGCTGTTGCCGCCGCCGCAAATGCATCTCCAAGCTGTCATTCCCATTGGAACTAGGTTGGCATTTCATCGAATATGTGGTGTGCATTTTGAGCTCGAGTTGGCCGGAGTTCGTTCCATCCGTTTCGGGCAAGTTCCGGTCTCCGTAGGTCCCCCTTAGGTTCTTGTTTGTTGTTGGTTATTTGTTGGGCACCACCGCCGCCACCTCGAATTCCCATTAGGTTGGAAGCCGCTCAGTTCGTTAGTGCCCATCACTGTTTCGCTGTAATGCCCAAGCGGGCTCTCCCTCCCCGGTTCCTCTGTGTAAAGTCTAGCTAGTCTCTTAGTCACAAAGAATGCTACCGCCGTTTGCTTGAAAGTCGGACCATGTCCCTCCGAACCAAGGCGGCATCGTCGCGACCCCAATTGGATCGTCGGCGCCCCTCGCCCCTGTCTTCCTCGTTGTCGTAGCTCCCTAGTCATGACTGAGTAGTCGTTGACCAAGGGAGCGTAGGCCGAGCTGGGCCAGGTCTGCGATCTACGCTCAATGAGATGGAGGCAGTCTTACCTGTTGAAGTCGAAGTCCTTTCTCTAAGGGTCCTTTCCCGATCTACGCTCAATGAGACTGAGTGGATGCAATAGAGGCATGAGCAGTTAAACATGATCAATGAGAAGAGATTGCAAGCTGTATGTCATGGACAATGCTATCAGAGACGAGTTGCAAAAGCCTTCAATCGAAGGGTGCGTCCTAGACACTTTGAAGTTAACGACCTGGTGTTGAGGAAAGTGCTTCCAATTATACCAGACCTCGTGGAAAATTCACCCCGAACTACGAAGGGCCATATGTCATTAAGAAGATTTTGCCTGGTGGTGCTTTGATTTTAGTTGAAATGGATGGCAGTGAATTGCCTAGACCTGTAAACACCGATGTAGTCAATAAATATTTTCCATGATTAAAATCAAGGTCGAGGAGCCACTTCATGCACGATCCGAGTCTCATGGCATTATACATACATCATAGATATTAGACATATGTCACATACATGCATATCTATTTGTGTTTCAGGCACCTTGCCATTCGATGAGGAAATGGTGAAGGGAAGAGTTGATTCAAGGATCCATCAAGTCTCTGCACAAACGGTTGAATATCTCTTTTTCCTAAATGAGAGGCAAGATGCGATAAAAAAAAAAGAAGCATGGCATCATTCATATGACCTATTTCGGTGCAACTATGCGTGCTTCGTATCAGTGACCCTCGAAAAGGCAAGCTCGTCAAAATGATTTTATTCAGGTAAAAAGGTGAAGCGTTAACTATGCCAAACAAGAAGTGCTTAGGATGAAGAAAGGCAAGCCATTTCCAAACGCATCCTTCAAACACTTTTGAGAATTGAGTAAGAATTGAGTAAAAGCGACCTTCTCTTAGGATGGATGATTCATTCGCGTTGAGCACAAATATCAAAATGATAAAGGCATTTTCTTCACCAACCCAAAGTATTACACTAATCTCTTACTACCCCTTTGGGCAGAGCAAAGATGATAATTCAAAATACCCCTGTCGAGGACAACCCTATATTGGGGTAGCATAGGAGGTTACGGTCGTGTTGTAGAGCGAAATATTGAGAAAGATTCTATTACTTTCACTTGCATTAATTTTCTGGTGGTAGCTTCAGATGAATTCTCATTAGAGCTTGACTCATCCCAATGTGAAGAAGATCATTTCTTTCTCTATCCAAACACTGATACCCGTTGCTTTAACCAATTTGAGCCTGATTGTTCATTTCTGAACCCCTAAGCGGTGATCATCTCCCTTCACTGGGGCAAGGCATAAGAATTGACCAAATATGATTGACATTTATGAGACAACGATAAAATCATCTCAAAAGTCGTAAGAGCTCCAAAAGGTCACAGAGCAAGAAGTTTTATGAATTAGGGGGGCATGAAAAAAGCAGTGTGCCTGATAAAAGCAAAACCAATGCCCATCAAGAAAAAGAGCCAAAATGTTGCATCTTATGTGAAAAATTATCACAGTCCAAGTGCCTGAAAAAAAATAAAAAAAACTATTGCAAGTGCAAAGAAAGTTAGAAAAAGGGGCAAAACTCCCATGTAGAAATGATTAGTCAAGGGACTTTCGAGATGCGTTGTATTTCAAAAGCCAACTAATTTGGAAAGATCGAGTGACTAGGTCACGATGCCATGATGATCATCGACTCTTAAAAACTCTCTTAAATAATTTTAAGCCTTTCGAGCCTCTCCCGAGCCAACATCACAACCCTCTCCCGAAGTCTCTTCTGATTGGAATGGTTTGAGTGAAAATGAGAATGCCACAAAGAAGCTATTGCTTGAAAAAGTGGAAGTAATTCTATCTTGTCTTATCTTCTAAGTTCTCGACTCATAAACCTGATGCATATAGTGACAAATGTTTCTTTATTGGCCTCAAAGCAACAATTCCTTTATGTAAGCCCTAATCAAGCCTATATTTGCAGCCTTTTCAAAAGACCTTTTTCATCAATCAACTTGTGCTCATTGCAAATGTTTCCGAAAGCCTTTGACATGGGTTATGTGAGATACCCTCTGCAATCAGTTACTTACCACGCAAATAGATGGGATCAAGCAGCTATGTTATCATGAGTGTGTAAAAAGCCCTTTTCTGATTAAGGAGCTCTAGTTTGGCATGCTCAATGAACCTTTTTTTTTTCACGAATAAAAATCATTTTGATAAGAACTTGTCTCCTGGAGAATTTGATGATTAATGATATATCCATGATCAAGTTGATAGTTTTGCGCCACATGATGCTGATTGACATCGAAAGATTTTCTAAAGCAGTTGGACTTAGCTTGACTGGCTTGTTCAATTAATTCTGCGATATTGCTAATACATTTCTTGATAACGTCTCTAATGACATTTGTTCAAGTTGAGTTGGACAGGATTCCTTAGTGCAGTCATGCAATATTCAAGGGGTTAGCGGGTTCTTCCTTAAAAGCCGAAGGTTCGTGTGTCTTCCTCAAACCATGTATTTTCAGCCCGGTTGAAACCGTTGTTACACGGTGAGATTTTGTCCCCCTCGTTCTTCTTGTAGCCCAAAGTCCTTCTTATGACACGGTGTGCTTTGTAGCCCGGAGTCCTTCCTTCTTCTTATGAACCCGAAAGCTTCGTAGCCTAGGGAGCTTTCTTTCTTCTTATTGACAAGACGCACTTCCATAGTTATGAGTCATTTCCATCGACCTGATATGTGCATATGCACCTAGGGTCTTTCTATCGCCAAAATAATTTAGGTATCTTCTGTCTTTGATTGCAACCTCTTCAAGGCTACCTACATTTAAAGAAGGGTAGCTATTGACACCTAATTTTTATCTTTCAAATGGTATATATATATATATATATATATATATATATATATATATATATATATATAAAGAGAAAAATGAAAATCAAATAAAAATCAAAATAAAAAATTTTAATTATTAATTTTCTTTTTAAAAAAAAGTCGTGCGAGTCCGGGTCGGGTTGGATCCGGCCTTGGCCCAACCCAACCCTTTTTCCCCTTATTTCTCCCCGCATGGGCCTGGGCCTAATCCCTCTCCTCTCGTTTTTCATTTTTCTTTTCCCTTGCATGGCCCAACCTTTTCTTCCCTCTGGCCCGGCCCGCCTCGTTGTCTTCTCCTTCAGTCGTTTTCTACACGGGGAATCGGTGAAGATGAAAGCAGAAAGCAGCCGTCCACATGGGGAAGTGGTGAAACTGAAAGCAAGGCCACCACGGCAGCAGGGGACTGCTGATATTGCTAGTATGAGTACCTAGAGGGGGGTGAATAGGTATACAAAGATTTTTCTTGATAATTTCTGCATACTTGTGCAATACTTAGACAGTTGAAGGATTTGCGTTAAGTAATAATCAAAGTAAGACTAAGTAAAGAAGAAGAGAATTAAACACGCGGTTTATAGTGGTTCGGCTTGATCCAAGCCTACGTCCACTCTTCTGCACTAACAGCCAATTTGGCTGGATTCCACTATGAACAAAGAGATGTTACAGTGTTTATCTTCCTTGATTTCTCGGTGTAGATGATCTACCACACTCGCTCAAGGTATCCCCAAGTACCAACACTCTCTGTGTATACAATTTCGCTCAGACTGAATCAACTCACTCAAACAACTAGAACGTCTTCCTTTTTATACTCCTTTATGCCATCATACCGTTGACACTTACCAAAGGAATTCCTCCAATCTACCCGTTGGACGGAATCAATCAAGAAGATCATTCGAGCTATAAAAGGAACCTGACGATAGCCCATCAATCCTATTCGCCCATACAATCAGGATCTTGGTTTCCAAGAATAGAACATTCCAAGAATACTTCGTCGACCATCGGATCTTCAATTGATCTTGATACGAACAAAAGAATCCGTTATGTTTATCCAGCCAAAAAGATCTTCTCCAGATGATAGGATAAAATCCTCAACCATATACTTCGGCTCTGGATTTCCTTCGCCATTGGATCAGAAAGACTGTCAATGAGAATAGTCTTGAGTCTTGAGTCTTGATTCTTGAGTCTTGAATCTTGAGTCTGGTGATCAGAAAGTCTTCAGACTTTAAACTAGACGATCTGCAGATATCCAGACTAGACTGAAAGAAACGTTTTGTCAGCTTCAAAATATTCTGGAATGATTTCTCCAACAACTGCATCATCTCGCTAGTGTAGGTGATCGTTGGAATCGGGAGGTCAGAGCCGCCTGGCAGAGTCTGCTGGTTAGAGAGCCGAGGGCACGCACGCGCGAGCTGAACGAAACGAGAAGCAGAGAGAGATCTCGAGGGAAAATGGGGAAAAATAGAGGGACACGGGGAGAAAAAGAGAAGAGAAAAAAAATAGGGAGAGAGTTTGAACGAGAGAAACACAAAGCGAAAAGGAGGGGGAACTCACCGAGGCCACCGCTAACACATCTCCGGGCCGCCGTCGTCGCTGTCGCTACTACCGCAGATGCGTTTTCAAGCTGCCATTCTCGTTGGAACTCAGGTTGGCATTTCATTGAATACCTAGTGTGCATTTTGAGCTCAAGTTGGCCGGAGTTTGCTCCATCCGTTTCGGGCGAGCTCCAACCTCCGTAGGTCCCCATTAGGTTCCTGTTTGTTGTTGGTTATTTGCTGGTCACCACCGCTGCCGCCTTGAATCCCCATTAGGTCGGAAGCTGCTCAGTTCGTTAGTGCCCATCACCTGTTCGTCGTAATGCCCAAGTGGACTCTCCCTCCTCGGTTCCTTTGTGTAAAGTCCAGCTAGTCTCTTAGTCACCGGAATGCTGCCGCCATTTGCCTGAAAGTCGAACCGTGTCCCTCTGAACTAAGGCGGCACCGTCGTGACTTTAATTGGATCGTCGGTACCCCTTGCCCCTGTCTTCCCCGCCGTCGTAGCTCTTTGGTCGTGACTGAGCAGTCATTGACCAGGGGAGTGCGAGCCAAGATGGGCCAGGTCTGCGACCTAGCCCGCTCGGTCTCTCCTGGCCTGTAGGCCCACTGCCCGGAATCAACCTGGGCCATGGGCCTGCAAGTGATTTTTTTTTTTTTTTAAAAAGACTTGGGTCCTCTGGATTGGGCCCAAGTCCAGTCCACCCTCAAGCAGGCCTAGTCGGGCGAACCCGACCCATCTTGCTTGGGCTGAGCACGGGTCGAGTCAGACTCGACCCGGTTGGTAAAAAAATTATTAAAAAAATGATTTCGAAAATCCAAAAAAATATAAAAAAAGTAATTTTTTTAAAAAATAATAAAAATTAATTTTTAAAAATTTAAATTAAAATTCAAAAAATTCAAAAATTCAAAAATGATGGGGTTTGGTTAGGAATTTCTATATTTTGCATTTTTTTAGTATAATTAGACCTTTATTTGCTCATATATTAATTATGTTGCATGTTTAATTTGTATATCTAATTATGTTTAATTGCATGTGTTTAATTTTATTGCAATTAGGATCTTGATAGCTATGATTGTTACTTTAATGGTTGCACATCCGCATGATCACCTCACATGTTAGTGGATAAGTATAAAATCAATCCAAACTGCCTGACAAAAATTATTTTGTTAAAATGAACAAGATTAGGTACCGAAAAAAGCACTAATTGACTAATTAGTGTAATCAAGTCCCCAACCCTGGATTCTTTGGTTGCGTAGGAAGTGAGGCACGCTCCCATGCCTCACTTGGTTTCTAACCGACCCTAATAGGCTAGTGGCAACTCCTTTTGTGCAAAATTCCTTAAGAATATCCCAACATCACGCGGGGTATGGGCTTGTGTGGCATCCCAGAAATTCAAAGCCAAGCCATAAGGTGTGTTAAAGTCTTTAATCAGGTGGTAGAATTTCCATTGCTTATGTTTTAGCCATTAGTCTTTTAAATTTGATGATTTGTGCTTGTGATTGTGGAGATTTAAATTTAATAGATTAATAATCTATGCTTGGCCATAAGATTTATAAATTAAATTTCAATGAACAAAAATGCCCAAAGACTTTGGCTAAGATGAAAATTGGAATTCAAAAATATTTATAGAAGGAATTCAAAAAAAAAAAAAAAGAGAGAAAAAGGGGATTAAATTCGAATGGGCCTTGGACCCATTAGCCTAAAGCTTGGTGGGCCAAGCTAGTCCGCCCATTAGAGCCCAAAGGAGGCTGTCGACCAGCCCAAGGAGGAGTGGCCGGATGGCCCAAGCCCAAGCCCAACTCCAAAGCCCATCTTGCATGGATCAAGACAAGTGGCAAGGAGAAGGCCATGCATTGGCCATGGTAGAGGCAAGGTAATCATGAGCTTTAGGGGAAATAAAAGGGGAGAAGAGAGAGAAGGTGGCCGGTTTTTGCTTGATTCGGCCGAGAGAGAGGGAGAGAGAGAGAGAGAAATCGCGAGAGAGACAGAGAGGGAGAGGAGGCGGAGCCGAGGAGGAGCCGCCATGTCCCGTCGTCCGTTCGCTGTGTACGCCGCCGTACACCGTCGACCGTCCATCCTAGAGGCAAGTGGAGTCCTTTAACTTCTCTTGCATGTGTGTATATGGTTTGCATGTTCGATTTTAGGTGTTATTTGTGCGAAAAACCGAGGTAAGGGTTGGTTGTTTTCAAACCGTGTGACTGTTCTTGCTCAGTTGTAGGAGTCAGTAGCTTGTTTGAGCTTGGATGTGTGTTTGGAGTCCGATTTTGGCTTCAATGTCTTCATGGAAGTTGTAGCTAACGTCTTTTACTATAACATACTGAAATTTCGTGGAAAATGATGGAGATATGAGGGGTTAAAGTTCTATTTTACAGAGACCCTAGATCTGTGAAGTTTTCACTGACTTCTTGTTGGATTCTTGTTTGCATGTTGATTTTTGTTGAAGATTTGACTTTGATGTCTTCATAAAAGTTGTAGGTAACACCTTAAAATACAACATACTCAAATTTGAAGCGAAAATAACAAATATAGCTTGGTAAATCGACTAGATCTTGGAGACGATGGTTCTGGTGAAGTATTCCGAGACACCCGAGACTTCATGGACTTAAATGGTGACCATACTTTGGTTATTTGACCTAGCTCTCTTCATGAAACTTGTAAAGGACACCTTGGTACATAAAATACTCAAATTTCAGAGGAAACGAAAGAGAATAGATGGGTGAAATCTTAATATTTTGGAGATGTGTATTCTGGACGGCGCGGTAGTGGTTCCAGAGGTTTCGTGGGGTTGTAGAAATTAATCTAAAAAGAATTTGGCTTATAGTTCTTCATAAAAAAATGCACAAAAATGTCTTGGCTATGACCCTATAAAATTTCGTAATTTTTGGAGGCCATATGAGTATTTTAATCGAATTTATTTGGAAACTGTGCAATTTTGGTCATTATCTGAATATTATGTGCTATTTTGTGGAAATTGTGAAATTATGTGAAATCCAATTTGGCCATGAATTTCGCATGAAATTGTCATCCTATTGGTTTGTTTAGTGATTGTTTGAATATTATGATTTTGGGAAAATCATAGATATTAAATTTAATATTTATTTATGAAAATAAATAAATAAAATAATAAAATAATAATAAAATAAAAAGGGATTATTTTATTGGCCATGAATTCCATTGAATTTATTATGCATTGTTATATGACATTGGTGTATGTATGATCATAAATTGTGATGCATGTGTGAATCATATGCCATGTAATAATGAGATTAAAAGGATGGTGAATGTGGAAAATGATATGTGAGTAAGAGGTTGTGGTGGAGGATGAGGCCGGAATGTACAGAGATGCATTGCCGGAATTCCCTGGGAGATTCAGGATGCCCGGAATGTGGGGGGCCGGAAGCCTTGTCGGAGGTCTTTGCCCGAAAGGAATACCTCGCGATGCCAGGATGTGGGTGTGGGATGCCTGGCTAGAAGGGTAAAGGCCGGAAGCCCTGTAGGAGGTTTCTGCCCGAAGGGAATGCCTCGTGATGCTAGTTGAGATGCGAGATGCCCGGAATGTGGGGGCCCGGAAGCCCGGTGGCCTGGGAGGCTGAATGCTGGGAATCCTGTCGGAGGTCTTTGCTCGAAGGGATGATAAGTGAAAATGGGTGATGTGGTGATCAAATCTAAAGAAGATAAAAAAAAAAGGAAATTAATGCATGATGATGAAATGCATGATGATAATGATGATGATGTGATGTGATATGATGATCATCCATGATATGATATGCATGATGATGTGATGATGATGATGATGATGTGATGTGATATGATGATCACCCATGATATGATATGCATGATGATATGCATGATGATGTGATGATAATGATATGTGATATGATGATCACCTATGATATGATATGCATGATGATATGCATGATGATGTGATGATAATGATATGTGATATGATGATCACCCATGATATGATATGCATGATGATATGCATGATGATGTGATGTGATATGATGATCACCTATGATATGATATGCATGATGATGATAATGACATGATATGTATAATGATATGCATGGTGATGGTGATGGTGATGATGATGATGCGTGATGTGATATGATGATCATCCATGGTATGATATGCATGATGAAATGCATGATGATGATAATGATATATGAGATGCCATGATGATGAAATGCATGATGATAATGATGATGGTGTGATGTGATATGATGATCATCCATGATATGATATGCATGATGATATGCATGATGATGTGATGATGATGATGATGATGATAATGATGATGTGATGTGATATGATGATCACCCATGATATGATATGCATGATGATATGCATGATGATGTGATGATAATGATATGTGATATGATGATCACTTATGATATGATATGCATGATGATATGCATGATGATGTGATGATAATGATATGTGATATGATGATCACCCATGATATGATATGCATGATGATATGCATGATGATGTGATGTGATATGATGATCACCTATGATATGATATGCATGATGATGATAATGACATGATATGTATAATGATATGCATGGTGATGGTGATGATGATGATGCGTGATGTGATATGATGATCATCCATGGTATGATATGCATGATGAAATGCATGATGATGATAATGATATATGAGATGCCATGATGATGATATGTATGATATGATGATGCATGAATGCGCATGACATCAAAGGTAAGCAATGCCTGTATCGTATGATGATATGCATGGTGCATTGAGTTGTTATTGGATTTCCCTATCTGCTGAGTGGTTGTACTCATCCCTTTTGGGGATAACATTTCAGATTAGCAAGTATGCCCCTACCTGCCGTCTTGTGGGGGGTGTTTTATGGTCTACCATCCGATGTAGAGGTTGAGTGTGCTGAGATAGACTGTCCCTCTGTTCCCGGATTGACTTTTATTCGAGTACATTGTCTAGTGATGTACGACATAGGCCTTGCTGGGGGTCCTGTCATTCAGGAGTTCATTTCTGTGCACGTTCGTTGGGATGGAGCGATGCAAGGGATGTTGCCGCCGCCACCGCCTGATGCACCGGGTTGGGTGTGAGATCCGCGCGCGATGAGTAGGAGCTGGATCTTTTTGATGTAGATAGTCGACACTTTCGATGGGGGTTGTACTCGTATGATGTTGAGGGTCGAGAGTTTCTTTTTGAGGTTTTAGGCTAGACATGGCAGAGTCCTAGCTTTTCCTTGTTTGGTATCGACCCGAAGGGAATCCCATCTTGCTATATATATATATGTAAGCAAAGTGTCGAAGTTGTTTATAAAATCCTGATGTTTAGCTGGTGTGTATTGGTATCATGGATTGGTAGATGGATAGATGGTGATGTTTAATTTGCTTCCGCTATGAGTCGTGCTGGGACCGCTTTAAAATATATATATATATATATTGATTTGGTTAATCCCTGCATCAAGGTTAGAGATCTCCACTGGTTTGAAGTTGAGAATATTTGACAATAGCTGTTTTTGCAATTGAATGATTTGGCCAACTTGTGAAGCTTCTCAAACATTGGAAAGAAAGCTGTACCCATGAAAATGATTCTAAACTTGGTTAAAGACAACCTTGCCAAGAGTCTTCTTACCAATGCCACTCATATCATGGATTACTATATAACATACCTCAAGAGAACCTTCATTTAATAGGTGCATAATGTTGACAACATCTTCAACACGATCCTGGATACTAAATGATCAGGCAGATTTTTCTCTCATTTATTCAGCCTAATCAACACTTCAGCTGTGACTAATTTAATGAGTTCACCTTGGCTATCATATTGGATACAAAGGGGTCTCTTCAGAAAGATCGAAGATACAATATTAAGTTCAGGAATATTGTTAAAAACACAAATTAGCCATGGAGGGAGAAGGGTCAAGTAGGGTCGACCGTCCTCCTCTAAAAAAAAAATTGAACGTATTACTCCACAAAAATAAAAGGAAAAAAGATCATTTTAAAGAAAATCGCCCCCAATCCACTGTTAATTCAGTTAAATAAAAAGTAATCTCATATATAGTTTCAAGCTCTAACTCTATTTTTATTAAGAGAGTCGATCAAGGTCTATGCCAATTATTATGTTGAACGTCAAGTAGCCAACCTTCTTTCAACCGATGTTGAGCTCTCCCTCTATCCCTCATGGTGATAGCTAGTTTTTTTCCCAGAAACCCCATTCTCTCAAACCCTAAATCCCATCTCTATGGCTGAGTCTGGATTTACTCTACAAGATTAGCCAACCCATATTTCGATCCCTCAACACCCATCTTTTATCCCAAGAAATTCCAATCTCTCAAACCTTAAAGCCATCTCCATGGATGTGTCTACTTGCTTCCCACCCGATTAGCTAAACCATAGACCCAATCCTTCAATGTGCCCACCCATAGCGTCTGGATTGGAATAGCAAACTCGCATCATTCGACCTCCTTTGTGACCTATGGCTTCTTTCCAGCGCCTCAACAAAACCCTCCCCTGTGAAGCTTCTAGTTGGGGGAATCCGTAAGTCTTTGGGTTGCTCATAGTTGGCAAGGTGCGCTTCTTCATAATAGTGCAATTGCCTAGTGGTTTATTTTAATCTTGTGAGGTATCCCTGAAAAACCATCCAAAGTATACCTTATTTAGAATTAGTGAATCCAGAAAATAGGAAATCGGTCTACAGAACAACGCAGTTGCTAAACACTCGACATCCACAAACCTACATACCCTCAATGCGAAGCCAATCGAAACCAGACCTCCCTTCAATCCACAACTATACTCCTATAACTATTACTAAACCCAGAACAATAGGTAGGAAATGGCAGGGGGAAGATAACCGTCTTTGAATGGCAGCCCCGTGTTGAAGAATGGGAGATTTATGGTCGGAAGAGGATATAACGGACTTAGGGGCTAAGATTCCAGAAGAAGAACAGGAAAGAAAGTGAGTTAACCCTTTATGGAAAACTTTACTCAAGACCCAACGTTAACTTCCAGGCTTTCATGACCACTATGAGAAGAGTATGGAAAACAGAATAGTAAAATGTGAACTGATTGCGCCAGGGTTTTTCTCTTTCTTATTCAACTCTATTGAAGAGAAAAAAATGGGTTTTAGAACCAGGGCTGTGGTCTTTCGCAAGTAATCTACTTGTTCTAAAGGAAGGAGATCCAAATATACTTGAACATTGTTATGAGTTTTCTCATCATGCATTATGGGTGCATATCATAGGCCTCCCTCATGCCCGAGTAATCGAAGAATCTATACGTCGCATAGCCTCTAAGTTGGGGCAAGTTGAGGAGATCAAAATAGAAGCGAGAAACAACAACTCCTGGAAAAGTGGAAAAGCAAGAGTGCTGTTAAACCTGTCAAACCCACTTAAAACAAGAACTATTATTAATGTGGGGGGATAAGTATACTAATTGTGCCATAAGTTATGTACGGCGCTCACTTTGGTGCCAAAAGTTTATGTCAGATCACTTAAGTGCCAAAAAATTTGAAAAACACTCACTTTGGTGTCAACTCCGATTTGGTTGGCCGGAAATCCGATGTGGCACTTTTTTATTAATTTTTTAAGCTGATGTGGCTCACCGGAGAACACAATCAGCATCCTAACACCAAAACGACGCCGTTTAGTGTCTCCCCCAATTCAAAACCCTAATCTTCAGCCGTCGCCGTCCTCGACGGTCCTTGCACTCGGTGGCCACGGCTTCGACCCTGACCTTGACTCCAACCCCGACGATGACCACTCAATGGCAGTGACTCCGACCTCGACCCCGACCCTGACCTCGACGATGGCCACTCGGCGGCCGTAGCTCTGACCCCGACCTCGATCGTGACGATGGCCAATCGACGGTCACGACTCAGACCCCGACCCCGACCCCGACGATGGCCACTCGACGGCCGCAGCTTCGACCCCGACCCCGACCTCGATGATGGCCACTCGGCAGCCGCAGCTTCAACCCCAACCCCGACCCCAACCTTGACGACGGCCACTCGGCGGCCAAGTCGAAACCTTAATTTCAATCCTCAATGAGTTAAACAGCGTCATTTTTGCGAGGCCATCCATGTAGGATGGCAAAACGACATCCATGTAGGATGGCAAAACGACATTGTTTAAGGCCTTGTCAATTAAAAAAAAAAAGCCATGTAATTATTTTGGCCGGAATCTTTCGCCGGTGACCGGAGTCTTTCGCCATTGGCACCAAAGTGAGCGTTTTTCCTCCGATTTGGCACTTAAGTGATCCGACAGAAACTTTTGACATCAAAGTGAGCACCGTACACAACTTATGGCACCATTAGTGTACTTATCCCTTAATGTGGGGGACAAAAAATGGTGGATCAACTTCAAGTATGAACGACTCCCACATTTCTGCTTTTCATGTGGGCGAATTGGACATTATGTAAATTTTTGCTCGGAAATACCTTATGAGGAAACCGGTCTAGCTCAGGATCAACCTAGTCGGTATGGGTCGTGGCTAAAGGCAGAAGTCCGAGAAGTCAGCCCCTAATGGAAGACCTTTTACGTGAAAGTTGAACTTACTAATATGGAGGAAGAGGTAGTGCTAGAAACTCCCATAATAGCTGCTGATGAACACTGCGGACAGAGCAAGATGAAACAAATGTATTAGCAATTGTTCCTGCTCACCCAAATGCAATGGAGAGTAGTATTGAGGCCCAAAAAATAGAACAAGCACCAACATGCAACAGCAAAAGGCCACAACAGACCCAAATTTTGCTAATCTCCTCTGTAGAGAATGATGGGCATCACATGAAGGCAAAGAAAGGAAAGGCAGTGTATAAAGCTCTAGCAATTAAAAAAATAGAAGTGAGTCAATCCTTACAAGAAGAAGACATCATAAGACCTCTCAATGGATGAAGAACTACTCCTGGATACTCCTATTCAAACATGGGAAGGGGCTAATGCATGGGCTTTGGTGGCTGGCCCTAATAAGCCACCAAAGATTAGATGAAATTATTAAGCTGGAACTGTTAGGGATTGGGCACACCCTTTAATAGTTCAGCACCTTAGAGCCTTAGTGGCTCAGAAAAGGCCCAATATGGTTTTCCTCATGGAAACCAAGAATAAGTCAGAAGTTGTAGAAAGAGTGAAGGCAAGGATTCAGCTCCAACATTCCCTAATTATCGATCTGGTTGGTATAGCGGGAGGTCTAACACTAATGTGGAATGAGGAGGTCAAGGTATAAGTGGAGGGGTGGTCCAACGAGGTAATTAATATTCAATGTCAAGACTTAAACAGGGGCCATTTTATGAGGATATCCTTTATACATGCATCAACCAACTTCCAAGAAAGAATCAGGCTATGGAGCTCTTTAAAAGATAGTAACTATAATAATGCTTTAGATCCATGGCTGTGCATAGGAGATTTCAATGAAGTGCTCTACCATTGGGAGAAATTTGAGAGGTGAGAGGTGGACCGCTATAGAATTGCAGTTTTTCGGGATTTTTTAGATGCTTGCTCATTGATGGACATTGAGAGTAAGGGTTGCGCCTTTACCTGGTCAAACAACAGGGAAGGTGACGCATTAGTAAAAAAGAGATTGGATAGAGCGATTTGCAATATGGAGTGGCGAGTTCTCCATCCAAATGCGGCGACTTTTGCTTTTCCAGCAATAGGTTCTAACCATAGCCCAATTTTGTTATCTTTAAATTAGAAAGAGTTGAGAAGAAAGAGAATCTTCAGATTTGAGACATATTGGTTAGAACATCTGTAGTGTGAGGAGGTGGTAAAGAAAGCTTGGAATGCAAATACAACAGATCAGCTTACTTTGGTAGGCAAAACAAGACGAGTAGCTGCTGAACTAAGTAGATGGAGTAGAAGAAATTTAAAAAATGCTCAAAAATAGCTCATTCCACTCAAATGTAGGCTCCAAGAATTGACTAACAGCACTGAAGGGGAGCAAAATAGAGAGGAAGCCAAGTAATATTGTCAAGCAAATTGAAGATTTATGGCGACAAGAAGAGATGTATTGGTATATGAGGTCAAGAATTCAATGGTTGAAATGGGGAGTTCAAAACACAAAGTTCTTTCATGCTACAACAGTTCAAAGGAGACAACAAAACAAAATATCCATGCTAAGGCTAGATGACTAGACCTGGTGCAGGGACCCCTCAACCCTCAAACAACACATCTGTAGCTTCTATCAATCCCTATTTAGGTTGGTGGGAGAAAGGAATTATCAATCAGTTTTAGACCAATGTCTGGTGATGGTGAATGAGGAGATGAATGCCAATTTGATCAAATTAGTCACAAGAGAAGAAGTTAATGATGCTGTTTTTCAGTTAGGGGTTACAAAAGCACTAGGTCTAGATGGGCTAAATGGAGTTTTCTATCAAAGTCATTGGCCACATGAAAGACATTTTCAATATGGTTCAATCCTTTTTTAAGCCAAGGTACCTTTAATCCTGAGCTGAATAGAATGCATATCACTCTCATTCCTAAAGTAACAAATCCAGAAAACATCACCCGATTTAGGCCTATAAGTCTATGCAACTTCAGTTACAAGATCATAGTGAAGGTGTTGGCCAATAGATTAAAATCGTGGCTTCCAAAACTTATATCTGTGGAGCAAAGTGCTTTTTTACAAGATCGACAGATACATGACAACATCTTCATAGTCCAAGAGGTGATTCATCAACTAAGGGTGAGAAGGAGAAGGCGTCATTTTTAGGCCATTCTAAAATTCGATATGAAGAAGGCTTATGACAAGGTCGAGTGGGACTTCTTATGTGATTATATGCTGCGATTGGGGTTTAATGAGAAGTGGGTGACATGGATAAAGTATTGCATCTCTTCGGTATCCTTTAGCATCCTAGTAAATGGAGAACCCTTAGCTGTCTTTAGACCATCTGAGGAATTCGACAAGGTGATCCTCTCTCCCCTTATCTATTCATAATCATGGACAACAACCTATCTACCCTTATGGGACAAGCAGTAACAGATGGAAGCATCAGAGGTATCCACCTAAACTTCACAAGCCCAACTCTGTCACATCTTCTCTTTGCTGATGATGCAATATTTTTCTTAAATGGAACAATAAGAGAAGCTCAGAATGTGGCAAATGTGTTGAACTAGTACTGCTATATGTCGGGACAAGCCATAAATCTAAACAAATCAGGGCACTTCACTGGGAGAGATTGTCCACAGAGGCTTAAACAGAATCTAGCTGCGGAATTGAGAGTTCCAATCATAGATAAAATAGGTAAATATCTGGGAATTCCATCTAATTGGGGACAAACCAAAAAGCAAATGTTTGCGTGGATTCTTTCTAGAGTTGAAAGGAAACTCAAAGGATGGAAAGAGAGGCTGATTTCAAAGGTCGGAAAGGAAATTCTAATCAAGATAGTTATTCAAGTACTACCTCAATATGCTATGGCTATCTTCAAAATCCCAATATCCATTTGCTGCACCATTGAGCGACGAGTAGCATCCTTTTGGTGGAAACATAATGCAGCTAAAAGAGGTATACACTAGAAAAAGTGGGAAGATTTGAAAAGAAGGAAAGACTGTGGTGGCCTTGGTTTTAAAGATTTAGTGGATTTTAACAGAGCAATGCTGGGAAAGCAAGCTTGGAGATTTATCCAAAACCCGGATGCACTATGGTGTAAAGTTTTGAAAAGCATTTATTTTCCTAGAGGCGACTTTTGGTTAGCAAACAAAGGTTCTCGTCCTTCGTGGGGATGGCAAAGCTTATTAATAGGGAGAGAAATGATTGAACCTCACTCTAGGTGGGCAATTGGGGATGGACAGCAAATAAGAATCAGACAAGACACTTGGCTATTGTCAAGAAAGCTCTTCGGCCCTACAAATTGGGATGAACCTAGGGGTGGTGGTTGATTTAATAGATCATGAGTCACATGCATGGGATACTCAACGAATAAACAACCTGTTCGAGGAAGATGTCGCTAAAGAGATTTTTGCAATTCCCATAAGCTTAACGCCCCATCCAGATAAACTAGTGTGGACAACAAACAAATCAGGCTCCTATACTGTGAAAAGCGGCTACAACAGACTACACAACAAGTTTGATTCCCCTGCAACAAACAACTCGTCCTCATCTTACCAAACTCCTAAGTTGTTATGGAATGAGATTTGGAAGATCAGACTTTCCCAAAAATTCGCTTCTTAATATGGAGTATTTGTAGCAATTCAATCCCCACAAAGGAAAACTTGTATAAAAGAAGAATATTACCCGATCCTACCTGTCAAATATATGGACAAGCCTCGGAATAGTAGAACACCTCTTCATCCTCTTCGAATGGACCAAAAACTTATGGTCAGGCCCTCACTTTCAAGCCGATACATCTCCAGAAAGAACTACCCGGATAGAAAAGTGGGTCTTTGAAAATCTTACCTCTCGAACGGACCAAACTTCGAAAGCCCGTTTGCTACTGCTCTATGGCAGATCTGGAAATGTAGAAATGCTCTAGTTTTTCAAGGGCAGAAGCCCGACCTACTCACGGCTCAAGAAGAAACACACACCACAGCAGCCCTCTTCCAGAAATGGCACCTACGGGGGAAGAAAGATGGAAGAAAATCAATCGAAGCTCCACAAATAGTGTTAAAATGGAATCCATCCAAAGCAAACGAGATGAAGATGAATGTGGACTATTCCTGGTGTGAGTCGTCCAAGACCGGATCCATTGCTGACATTTGCAAAAATGAAGCCGATGTTCTCCTCCATGGCTTTGCAAAGTCGATCACTGCTTCATCCGTGTGGGTCACCAAAGCCCTAGCTCTGAGAGAGGTGGCATAATGGGTACACAATTGAAGACACGCACGAACAGGTGAAGTCTTCGAACTAAAAGGGGATGATTTGCAGGTGCTCCTCTCTTCTGATAACTCATCACTTGTGAACAGCCTATTGGGCCTAGAGGAACCACCTTGGCCGGCCAAGCCCATAGTTGCAGACTGTAAGGAAATCTTGGGCCAAGGTAATGAACTAAAAATGCTTGAATGGATTACAATTATGTATTGTATCCAATAGCCAGAGATGTAAATTGTTAAGATAAGAATGAAGTGTTAAACTTATAAAAGATACTCCCTCATCCTTAAATTGTAACATCGAAACCTTTGCATTTTGTTCCTTTAAATACATGCAAAGGATTTGTTTATTCCTTTTTTATTGCTCACATACAGTGTGTGTTCTCTTCCCTATTTAAACCTTCATAAAATTAGTATTTATATCGTCTCCAAAAGATGCAAATCAATATTGAATTCAAATTGGATTTATCATGGCATAGTAGAGAAATCATCTTGCATATATTGTTCTACATCTTGCCTATTTATGTATTAACAATTGTTTTATATTCTTTATTTCTTAGTATTATTTATTTTGTAAGAAATTAGTTCTTCTTAAAAATAACTTCTAAAATTTCATATAATTAAAATCATGACAACTAATTTTTTTTTTCAATATATTGCCTTTGATACTTCGGAACATAATATGACTACAATACTTTTTGGTTGGTGAATCATGGGAATAATGGAAATTTTTATAGTTGGTTGTTAAAAAAAATATATAGCAGGAATGGTATCCAATGAGAGTATGCTGATGAATTCCGAAAAATTCAATTTCCATGGTACTTATATGTATTATTCATAGCATCATTGTATTTAAATTAAGCTAATATCCTTTTATAATTACAGTAGAATAGTATATTAAGGAATTTTTCTTAAATATGATTTAGAATTATTAGTCCTTTAGGAAAAAGAAAGCTCAAGCCCTACCCTCTATCTTTGAGATTCCATCCTTTGATACTAGCAACCTCCCTCAAAGCCTCCTTCCATCGTTCCACGACATTGCATCCAAACTTTTGCTCGTGCTTCTGCAAAGCATCGTGGTATAGTGCAGTTTTGAGCTTGACATCTTGCGTATCCACGTTGAAGAAGATTGTCAAGATCATTGTTTTGTTGTCTCTGTTTCTCGAGGAATCCATCATGTATGCAAGGTTGCGAAGACAACATGCGCTTAACGCATAGTTTCTAGAAAAGATGGGGATGTAGATTGTGGATCTCTTGATTGTACCCTCCAATTTGCCTCCGATGGCTTCACCTTTTTTGATGTCTTCATCATCTCTGAAAATGTGAATCTTAGCTCCATCCATGGAGTGATAGAGACAGACAGCAAAATCAAGACGAGTGTAAGGTCCTTTGAAATTCAAGAACACCTCAAATTCAGCCCTCGGTGATGGCTCAACATCTCCTCTATGGGTCGTCAACGCTGTTTTTCCATTGAATGAGTCCCTGCTCTCCAGCTAAAGTATACTGATGGAGCTTAATAATGAGAAGAGAGATGTTGGAGTACTGACTAATCCATATGATTCTCGTGGATTTATGGAAGAGCCAGAGAAGTCTCCTTCGATGCGTTGAAAACTAGGGTGGAGAAATTTCAATGTCAATCATTCTATAAACTATTATACTTGATAATATGAGTTTGATTTCCCTTCAAAAAAGAAACTGAAAAGTTTCCCCCAGGTCACAACCCGACAGGCCATTCGATTAAGAAAGCCAACAGTGCACCGACGCACGACATACATGACCTCCTCCCTGATTTCAAAACCAAAAAAACAAACAGATGATATACACTTGGCATCAGGGAATACATATTGTATACTTGTGGTTAATGTCAATCTGCAAAAGCGAGAGGACTGGTTGCCAGGCAAATATGAGGTGCCCCGTGATGGACAATTGTGAAAGGACTCATCTAGAAACAAGAAACAGATTGCCTTTCTCATTCAGCAAATGGGGATGGCTTAACTTGAACAACCAGGACTACTAAATTATAGAGCAAAGAAGCTTGAAGTGGAAGCTCTTAACAATACTTGTGTTTTTAGGTAATCAAAATCCTAAGATTGATGAAATCTCTGTACTTAACTGTTAATACCTAAATTTTGATTGAATATTTATATAGAAAATTGTGAATCAATTTAGCCTTGAAAAAAAAAGATTTTTGCACCACGTAGGCATAAATAAATATGTGTTTATTGTTTCTAGTTTATTTCCCTTTTTTACCTTATTTTCTGATAAATAAAAATTTATAAAAAAGGAAAGAAAAAATTCAAAAAGGGGGCCCTAGCTCGTCCAGTTCCCCCCTCATGGCCCGGCCTGTCCCCTCCTTCTTCCTTCTTCCTTCTTCTCCCTTCCTCCTGCCTTCTCCGCCTCTGCAACTCGTGCGCGGAGGCCTCAACGCACAGAGGACGACACACGCATGTGAAGCAGGGGAGTGACTGGCAAGAAATCAGTCACACAAAGTTTGGCATTGCGTAATCGCACCATGACAAAACTATCGATTCTAAACTCTTCAAAACACGTTAGATTGAATATTGCGGAAGTCTCGGCGAACAGGTCAAACTAGAGGCCCGTGACAACTTTGACAACTGATCTTGAGCTAGAATTATTTCTAAGTATTTTAAACACTCTAGCTTATAGATAAAGCTACCGATTTGTGGTGACTTTGGACAATGTTCGTCAAAAACTAGTATCTTCAAATTCAAGCATGTCGAGAAGTTGGGAGTTGTCCAAAGATGGCATCTCACAAAATGTATAACATTCAAATCATGATTTGCTTGCAAAACAGTTAGAGTTTATTGAAGTATGGCAAAGGAAACGCCTACAAACATATCCACGTGATATGAAACCATACCAAACATGGCCCATCCATTCCAGTTTTGTGGAATATTGTTGTCCGAAAGCTTGAGCATGACTAAATTCCATAAACATAGATTGATTGATTGCAAGTTTGAAGGGCAATGATGCCAAGAAAGCCATCTTAAACTTGAGAGAAGATTCTTAAAGTCTCCCACCAAGTTCCCCTTCTACTTTCAAAAATCTTATGCTAGAGCCTTGAAAACTCTTTTGAAAGTCTTTTCAGTTTGAGCACCGTGAGGTTCCTATTCCCCAACGACATGAAAAGGCATAAGTGAACTTTCTATAGTGAAAAAAACTAACTATTTCCATGAGTTAATATTTCATAAATTTGATCTACAAGTAAATCATTATGTTTGCTTCTACTTTCATTTTGGAAATGTAAGCTAATAGTATCTTTAGCTATATATAATTATATTACCTTCATTTTACTCAAATTAAATAATTGTTTTTTCTTTTGTGCAAAGACAGATAAAAGAGCACATTTAAGGTATGAGCTGAAATTCAAGCTAAAGTTAATATTTACCTTTGTAGTCTGCCCTATATCCACAATGCAATTTTGGAAAACCATAGTCTACTACTCTTCCTAAGAAATTTGAGGTCTTATTGTCGAATAATTTCTTTTTCAAAATCTCTAAGTATTCTCATCAACCTTTGTCAAAGACATATGGATAAGGACAGTGACATCACTTCTTGGGAGAAAATTTAGCGCTTTCAACATAAAATATGGATTCATTATTTCTTCACCAATAAAGAAGCATGCAATATCAATAAAAATCTCTGCATCCCTTAGCATTTTGAAACTAATCTTTAATTTGTCTAGGACATCTTAATTGGGAACTAAGTCTAAATTCTGTAATCCATCTTTCCAAAGTTGTTTACTTTTGCAATAAAGAGAGGAACCAATAACCTCAAGATCCAAATGAAGTCCATCAACTTTGCTGATAGGATCGTGAGAGATATTGTTGTAATCATATGGAGGGGAATCCATTTTGAAAGCATGCTTACTAAAAAGCTGAAAAGCATGTTGATAGCACAATTCTCTCATTTGATAGATTCTAAACTCTTCAAAACACTTTTGGGCATTCTTTTCTCAGATCTCCTCTTTGATTGGCAAAAAGTTGGTGTTTCTTGCTGTAACAATAATTATGCTCCCTTAAAAAAAAAAGAAAAACTGAAGCAACCTTGCTTTTCTGCAAGTTTGGAGAGTTGATCCCACTTATCTAGGTCATTAAGCATGATGATAACTTTCTTGTCATGGAATCTTCTTTTAATTTGGTTAATCCAACATTAGGGTCAAAGATCTCCACTGGTTTGAAGTTGAGAATATTGGAAAATAACTATTTTTGCAATTGAATGATTTTGCTGGCTTGTGAGGCTTCTCGAACATTGGAAAGAAAGTTGCACCCATGGAACTGATTATAAACTTGGTTAAAGACAATCTTGTAAAGCTTCTCAAACATAAATAAATGAAAAATGTATTTTTTATTCATTTAATTTAAGCAAAAGAAGTATTATTTTTTGAAAAAATATTTTTCAAATGGTTAATTTTCCAAGAGACAAAATTAATGGATATTCATTGTTCAAAACAAATTAAAGAACATCATAACGCTAATAGTGATTGATACCTCATTATGGTCAAAACCCAATTTATTAAATTAAACAGATTTTTATTTCTAGGAAATTAGCATAGCAAACAAGCAAAGCCGTTGGAACTTGAATGACTGCACTTCCCTTATTAGGGCAAACTTTATAGTGTCAGAGACAAGAACATCATATTTGAAGTGAAGCTTTATTTCTAGCAGCTTCATATTAGCTCTCGATCGAGACCTATGCTCCAATGTGGGATGGTCTTTGTGACACCCAGAATTTCGGGTTTTAATTTGACTGGATAAATGGGGCCGTTTTGTTCAGTTGAAACCAGGGATGGTGAAATTGGGATGCAAGTTGGATTATATGATGGGAAAAGTCATGCAATGGACAATGATATCTTGATGGATTTATTTAGGCTTCAATTGAAATTATTTGTTTGAGAATTGAAGAAATTTGAGTGAGACTAAAGAAGAAAAATTAGCAAAATTCGTATGCCCATAGACCCAACATTTTAAAATACCTAAAGTCTTCTAGAAGGGGTATTTTGGGGCTTGAAAAAGTAAGTGGAGGACAGCCATTTGGTGGGCCCATTCGAAGACCAAAGAGGGGGGAGAGAAATTGGTTTTCTCTTCTTCTTCCTCTCTCCTTCGTCGACGGAACTCCTCCCCCATCTCCTTCTTTTTCTTCAAACCTCCATGGAAGCTGAAGATCAACAAGCTAGCAAGCCGAAGCAGCGATTTCTCTCGGCGCCGATGCAGCAAGCAACCGGAGCCGGAGTCGCCGCCGTCCGCCGTCCTGCTGCCCGTGCACAGCCTCGCCCCTCTCTCCTTCCTCTGGTTCGAACAGAACCGACCAGCAGGAGCAGAAGCAACGATCGGCGTCGCTTGAAGGAGCTGCAATCGCGCCGCACGCCGCCTCGCCGCCGTTCGCCTCTCGCTCGCCCGCCGTGCGCTGTCTGCAGTTGCCGACCGAGCTGCTGTCCAGCCTTTGTTTCGCCTCTGTTCAGCTCCGTCTTGGCCAGCACCGGCCACGATCCGACCACCTCCGGCCACCGTGGGCCACCGCTCGGCCTCGCCAAGCCACCACCCGCTCTCCCGACCTCTTGCCGCCCCCAACCCTCTCTCTTTCTTGCTGTTTGGCGGCCGAACCAGCAAACCCACGGAATGGGTATCCAGCTGTTCGTGGGCCGTTTTGGGCCGTTTCCCGGCCCCGAACCCGAGCCGTGCTTTGGGAACAATCGTTCCTCGCGTCGCCGCCGTCGGATTGATCCGATTTGCACGCGATTTGGTGAGTAATCTCACTAATCCCGGATTAGTTGGCTAATTATGCTTTAGGTTGATTTAGTTTTAATTAATTATGTTTAGGTTGTTAGATTAGAAGTAATTAGCAATTATTAGTCAATTGTGATGTGATTTAGATAAATTGATTGTGCAGTTAACAAGTAGACGTGGTCTACTATTTATTGGGAGTGTCTCGGGAATTTTCGGACCCCTAATTGAGCTTCAATTTGATGATTCGGGCATAAGTGAGATTTTTGGCATTTAAATATTAATTATCGGAATTAAATTAAATAATTATTTATTTTTGAAAATTCAAGGGAGATGGTCTGGAACCGGAATATTATGCTGATGATCGTGGTGAAGTCCGTTTATTTAATCGGGCTTTATTTTAAGCTAAATTGAATTTTTAATATTAATTAATTTTCGAAATTAATTAATTAATTATTTATTTCCTGAAAATTCAACTGGGATGGCCCGTGACCAGAAAATTATGCTGATGACCGTGGTGAAGTCCGTTTATTTAATTGGACCTTATTTTGAGCTAAACAGAATTTTTAATATTAAATAATTAATTTTCGAAATTAATTAATTAATTAATTATTTTTCAGAAATTAAGATTGAGATGGCGATGACCGAAATTTCGTGCTGATTGTCATGGTGTGGTTTGTTTATTTATTCGAGGCTTAATTTGTGAGAAATTGATTTATTAGTGATTTTAGGATTTATTCCTAAATTGAATAATCTTTGGTTATTACTTGAAGAATAACCGGGCATCGGTTAATAATGCCAATAAATTGAAAATTGCCGAGTGGGGCCGTGATGCCACTACATATAGCATTGCCGAGTGGGGCCGTGATGCCACTACATATAGCATTGCCGAGTGGGGCCGTGATGCCACTACATGCCGAGTGGGGCCGTGATGCCACTACATATAGCATTGCCGAGTGGGGCCGTGATGCCACTACATATAATATTGCCAAGTGGGGCCGTGATTACCACTTATAATTAAGTTGTGTCCTAAGGACAATGATTCATAATTGGGAATTAAATTGGAATAGTTGAAATGACCGGAAGTGGTCATGTTGACATGTAATCGACTAGGTCGATTGATCGTTGCTTTGATTTGACGTTGTGAATTGATTGACTGATTGGGAATGACCATGAGATGGTCTGATTGACTTGTAATCGACTAGGTCGATTGATCGATGATTCGATCTGAGTGTGACTTGATGTGATTCATTGCCTTGGTTGGATGTTGTGAATTGAATGATTGAATGGAGATGATCATGAATGGTCTTCCTGACATATAATCGACTAGGTCGATTTGATCGATACTTCGATCAGTGATATGATTGCTTGAGTGCCTATTATGAATTGTACTGACTTGCAGGTGGGATATGAGGCCAAGGTACGTCTTCTGCCCTATGCGTGTATAGGCAGCCTATAGTATAATAGTTTACTAATTGGGCTTAGTGGGGTAGAACTCGCTGAGATGTAGTCTCATCCCAGTTTGGGGAAAAACATTTCAGGACCCCGTTGAGGAGCTGAGGAGGAATCTGAGAAGGAGAACTCGGAGGTGAAACCTAAGTAGAAGGACTTTTGGAAGAAGACGATAATACCGAGAGAGATTTTGAGTATGACCTGAAGGGATTGAGATTCCATTTTCTTTTGTGAACTCCAATTGATGTGAATAGTTATGAAGTTCTCTAATTGATGTCATGTACAAAAGTTTGGTTATAAATTTCAATATGAAAAATATGGCCCTGCTTTTCTATCCCATTGTTTTATTGTCTGGGGATTTATAACTGCTTCCCCATCTGCTTAATAATTGAAAGGGTCGGCGATACTAGTCCTGGGATATCGCATTATAAAATCGACCAAGAGAAAAGGATGTGTGCGTGCCTGAGGATCGGGGCGTGACATCCTGTTTAAGTGGTATCAGAGCGAAGTTGAAGATTGGAGTGATAAGGAGCGTTGACCATGGGATAGTTAGTAGGAAAGGCCTTTAAATTCATGCTGGTGCATGTCTGTGTTAGCTGGATGCTAGAATTGATTGTTGTGTGAGGATCGCTCATCTTCTAATCCAGTGTGGATTTGGAAGGCAGGTTTCAGTGTAAAGACTGAACCATGAGCGAGCAGGAGCTGAGAACTCCTAGTAAGGGGACAATGTCCTCTGTGACTCGGGATAAAGCACTGACAAATGTCGGTACTCGAGGTGGTTGTGGCAGAGTGTTGGCTCTGGCCAGCTCGAGTGTAAGAGTACCACTGCAGGTTGGTACTAGTGTAGCAGCGTCGAATGATCCTAAGTTCGATAGAATCATTTTGATGCAAGTATTCCTTGGGAACTGGATGAACCAGTAAGCTCAGGATCAAGCCGTTGTCGTTGTTGTTATCTCTACTGCCGTTAGTGTTGCAAGCACCTTTGTTGCTACACCTGTTGAGATCCAGAGTGGAGTTATGATCTGGGATCGAGCCATCGCTTCCAAGTCAAGGTACAGATCCAGTTCAGGCAGAAATGGAAATCGGTCAGGGAAAAGATCGAAGTTGAGAGCTGTTCTAGCAGACCGATGGGACAACTAGAAAGAGTGTGTGCTGTCACTTGGCAGGAGATAGAAGACTCACCTGATAGGTGTCAGAATTGTAGATGGAAGCATGGATAAATCCAGTGTCCGAATATGACTAGAACATATTGTGATGATCACTAGCATGGCTATCAGATGAAGGACTGTCAGTGGAAGTCGAAGGTAGCATAGACATTGCTACTGCGGCCAGAACGCTACTAGGATGGCGAAAGGAATGGGAGTAGAATGGACCTTGCGCCAATCAGAGAAAGAATGTGTCGAAGGTGATTTTATCAGAGTAGCGCAGCAGAGTTTTGTGCTAAGTAGTAGAACTTAAATTGTTGAAGTAAAAGTGAAAGAGAAGGGAATCACTATCAACAGTTGTACTTGACTAGTTGCTAAGGTGTGAGTTTGACACCGCATGAATAGTGTGGGCTCAAGCAGCATTTAGTGATAATGAATCACGATCTTGGAGTAAGCCAGTTTAGTCCATTAACATGTGAAAGTGTCGAAGTTATTGGGAGTTGAAAAGAATCTTCGATTTCATTAATCTCATTGGCTAGAGGCAACTTATTTGTTAGACGGAGGTTGCCAAGGTTGCTTAGCGATTGTCTTGGGTAGGACTGATTGAAGAACTAGAGATGGAGGACATCTCAGTGGTCTAAGAATTTCTAGATGTGTTATCACAAGAACTGTCAGATCGCCGTCAGAGAAAGAGATAGAAAGTGTGATCGAGCTAGCACCAAGATGGAGCGATTCTCGAAGGTTTCTTACCAGTTGTTGTTGTTTGAACTGGTAGAATTGAAAATGCCGATGTGAGGATTGATGAATGAGGTATTCGTGCATATCAGTGTATTACTTTGGGGAAACATTAGTTTTGTTTGTGAAAAGAAGAAAGATGGTTTGTTGCGAGTGTGCATCAACCATTGTCAACTCAATTAGGTGAAGATCAAGGACAAGTGTTCTTTACCAAAGATCAATGAATGGTGTGACTAGTTATAAAGAGTATTGATGTTTTAAAGGTCGACTTGAGATTATGAAGTCGTTAGTTATGAACCAGGATGGAGGTTGTAAGAAAGACAACTGTTCGTACTTGATATGGTCTTTATGAGAGTATTGTAAGATCGTTTGGCCTGGTGAACACTTCAGCCGCTGTCATAGATTTGACAAATTGAGTGTTCAAAGAATATCTAGATCAATGGTGATCGTGTGATATAGCGACATTATAGGGTGTACATTAAGTGTTGAGAATCACGAGATGCCCTTAAGAATGGTCGTGTGGTTACAGGTAAAGGAATCTTCATGGACCCAGTCAAGATCGAATCAGTTGTTAATGGACCGAGACCGACATCAATGTTAGAGATCAGAAGTTGTGGGGATTGGACAGATTACTACGGAAGGTTTGTGAAAGAATTTTCAGCATCAGTATCATCATGGGCTTGACCTCTTGAGAAAGAAGAGAAATTCATTGGCATAGACAAGTACGAGGATAGTTTCCAGAGCTTCAGTAAGATTAGGCTGTCGCACTTGTGCTAAACTTTTCATTGGCTCTGGAAAGCATGAAACCTTTAGTGATGTGTCTTGCCAACGACTGGGCATGTATTGATACAACATGAGAAGATTGTTGTATAACTGTCCCGCCAGTTGAGACTCGATAAGTTGAACATGAAACAGTGTCGTGAATCAGAGTTTTGGCAGAACTATAATGATGTCATCTGGTATTATCTTGGGAGAATGAAAGAAGTAATTTATGTGTTGAGCCAAGAGTCTTCAATTATACATAGGCTGGCTAAGGTATAAACTTTACTTAAAAAGGATTCGAAATTTGGTTTTCAAATTTGAGGTAGGCTACCTTTTAAATTTTATAGCCGCCCTCAAAATTGAGCCAAATGTTCAAGTTGGAATCAGTGCCTAGTTGACAGACAGAGATGTTCAGAAGATCTTATAAGATGATACTGGCAAGAAAGAACCTGATTTTAAGACTTTTAAAGATGGAACGTTCGGGTTCCATGAGTGATTGAATACACTTGACAGTATAGCACTCAAGGAAAAGATCGTGTCAGAAGTTCACTATAGTATTGCAGATTTGACCAGATGGGGCAAGTAATCAGAATCGACGTCAGTTAAATTGGTAAATCGATATGAAGATAGATATCGCCAAGCAGGTTGCAAGTGTCAAAGGTGTCAGTAAGTGGAAGTTCAGTAATGCAAATCCGGAAGATTTTAGCATCACTTGAGAGTCCCAAGTAAGAATGGAAATATATCACAATGGAACATTGTGATAGGCTTACTAAAGATTCAGGGGATTACCGATACCATTTGAGAATAGTCGTTGATCGATAGATGGAGTGGGTCAACTTTGGTACAGTACGAGTAGATCTTGTTTTGAGTATGTAACATCCAGATTTTGGGCTCTGATTTCAATTAGATAAATTGGGCATTTCATCGACGCGATTACAGTGTTTTTCTCTGAGTTGGCCACTCATGAGATAACTAGACTAGCTGGGTGAGTTATTAAAGACTTTAAGGCAGATAGACTAAGAATTCGACCAGGAATCGATCTCTCGACCGTGCTTATCTTTAGAGATCATTACGGCACAGTTAAAAATCGAAGTAAGATCAGAGATAGGTTGGTTCGATTGAGATGAGTGACCAATCGTGGGTGACCCCACTAAATTGGAAAACTCTCATCGACCGACACTAATTTGATGTTTCTATCGTTTTGGCGCCCAGTGTCCGTATTTGAATCTTTGAGATTTTCACGACAATCGAGGGTCGCCAATGGGTCGAGTGGGTTTATTGTGGCTCGAAGAAAATCGACCACGGGTCATTTGACCTAAAAAGCTCTGAACACTACCCAGTAGCCTAGGTCACACTAAAAGCGTGTCGGAGTGAAATTAACCGCCAATCTAAATTCGACTTCAGAAATTTAAGATCCTATCTTGTCACAGAATGGGTATACCGAAATGTGTGTGCATCAAATAATTCGCCGACATGGAGTGCCGGGGATGAAGTGAATTTCGAATCTAAATAAGAGATTATAAATTTGGCAAAGTTGCAGAGGATTCTTTATTAAGCAGTGCATAGCAGATGGTACAGAATTTCAGTGGTGAAAAGAAAGTGAATAAAGATTTCAGGCCAAAGTCAGCACAGTAGTCAGTGATTACGGTTGACAAGATCAGTGCCAGAGTTATATCAGATCTTGACCAGAGGTTCCCAGTTTTAGCAGATCAGTCAGATAGTTTCTTTTTAATCAATGCAAAGCAGAGTGTACAGGATTTCAGTCGGTTGAGATGAGATCAGAAATTAGAAAATCACAAGTCTAGAGTCAGCTCAGAAAGCAGTGTTTGCAGTTGTCAGATCAGTGTCAGAGTAAAGATTGCTCAGAATTGTCAGAAATTTCGAATCATTGAGGTTCGAAGGTTTATTGGGGAGTCGAGAAAAAGAGATCAGATGTGAATGACAGAATGTCTTATGTGAGAAGCTCAGTTCAGTTGTTAGTTCAGAAAGATAAGAATTTGTGTACAAGGATGATCTCCTTGGTTAAAGTGGTTAGACAACGCCACGAGATCGAATGTTCAGCGTGGAAAAGTGAGAATCGATGAGACGACAATACCCCCACCTTTTGTATAAGGATTGGTAAAAGTTTAAATTTCGAGGACGAAATTTTTATAAGAGGGGAAGAGTTGTGACACCCAGAATTTCGGGTTTTAATTTGACTGGATAAATGGGGCCGTTTTGTTCAGTTGAAACCAGGGATGGTGAAATTGGGATGCAAGTTGGATTATATGATGGGAAAAGTCATGCAATGGACAATGATATCTTGATGGATTTATTTAGGCTTCAATTGAAATTATTTGTTTGAGAATTGAAGAAATTTGAGTGAGACTAAAGAAGAAAAATTAGCAAAATTCGTATGCCCATAGACCCAACATTTTAAAATACCTAAAGTCTTCTAGAAGGGGTATTTTGGGGCTTGAAAAAGTAAGTGGAGGACAGCCATTTGGTGGGCCCATTCGAAGACCAAAGAGGGGGAGAGAAATTGGTTTTCTCTTCTTCTTTCTCTCTCCTTCGTCGACGGAACTCCTCCCCCATCTCCTTCTTTTTCTTCAAACCTCCATGGAAGCTGAAGATCAACAAGCTAGCAAGCCGAAGCAGCGATTTCTCTCGGCGCCGATGCAGCAAGCAACCGGAGCCGGAGTCGCCGCCGTCCGCCGTCCCGCTGCCCGTGCACGCCGCCCCTCTCTCCTTCCTCTCCGGTTCGACGAACCGACCAGCGGAGCGAAGCAACGATCGGCGTCGCTTGAAGGAGCTGTCGCGCGCGCCGCACGCCGCCTCGCCGCCGTTCGCCCTCGCTCGCCCGCCGTGCGCTGTCTGCAGTTGCCGACCGAGCTGCTGTCCAGCCTTTGTTCCGCCTCTGTTTAGCTCCGTCTTGGCCAGCACCGGCCACGATCCGGCCACCTCCGGCCACCGTGGGCCACCGCTCGGCCTCGCCAAGCCACCACCCGCTCTCCCGACCTCTTGCCGCCCCCAACCCTCTCTCTTTCTTTCTGTTTGGCGGCCGAACCAGCAAACCCACGGAATGGGTATCCAGCTGTTCGTGGGCCGTTTTGGGCCGTTTCCCGGCCCCGAACCCGAGCCGTGCTTTGGGAACAATCGTTCCTCGCGTCGCCGCCGTCGGATTGATCCGATTTGCGCGCGATTTGGTGAGTAATCTCACTAATCCCGGATTAGTTGGCTAATTATGCTTTAGGTTGATTTAGTTTTAATTAATTATGTTTAGGTTGTTAGATTAGAAGTAATTAGCAATTATTAGTCAATTGTGATGTGATTTAGATAAATTGATTGTGCAGTTAACAAGTAGACGTGGTCTACTATTTATTGGGAGTGTCTCGGGAATTTTCGGACCCCTAATTGAGCTTCAATTTGATGATTCGGGCATAAGTGAGATTTTTGGCATTTAAATATTAATTATCGGAATTAAATTAAATAATTATTTATTTTCTGAAAATTCAAGGGAGATGGTCTGGAACCGGAATATTATGCTGATGATCGTGGTGAAGTCCGTTTATTTAATCGGGCTTTATTTTAAGCTAAATTGAATTTTTAATATTAATTAATTTTCGAAATTAATTAATTAATTATTTATTTCCTGAAAATTCAACTGGGATGGCCCGTGACCAAAAAATTATGCAAATGACCGTGGTGAAGTCCGTTTATTTAATTGGACCTTATTTTGAGCTAAACAGGATTTTTAATATTAAATAATTAATTTTCGAAATTAATTAATTAATTAATTATTTTTCAGAAATTAAGATTGAGATGGCCGGCGACCGAAATTTCGTGCTGATTGTCATGGTGTGGTTTGTTTATTTATTCGAGGCTTAATTTGTGAGAAATTGATGTATTAGTGATTTTAGGATTTATTCCTAAATTGAATAATCTTTGATTATTACTTGAAGAATAACCGGGCATCGGTTGATAATGCCAATATATTGAAAAAAATTGCCGAGTGGGGCCGTGATACCACTACATATAGCATTGCCGAGTGGGGCCGTGATGCCACTACATATAGCATTGCCGAGTGGGGCCGTGATGCCACTACATGCCGAGTGGGGCCGTGATGCCACTACATATAGCATTGCCGAGTGGGGCCGTGATGCCACTACATATAGCATTGCCGAGTGGGGCCGTGATGCCACTACATATAATATTGCCGAGTGGGGCCGTGATTACCACTTATAATTAAGTTGTGTCCTAAGGACAATGATTCATAATTGGGAATTAAATTGGAATAGTTGAAATGACCGGAAGTGGTCATGTTGACATGTAATCGACTAGGTCGATTGATCGTTGCTTTGATTTGACGTTGTGAATTGATTGACTGATTGGGAATGACCATGAGATGGTCTGATTGACTTGTAATCGACTAGGTCGATTGATTGATGATTCGATCTGAGTGTGACTTGATGTGATTCATTGCTTTGGTTGGATGTTGTGAATTGAATGATTGAATGGAGATGATCATGAATGGTCTTCCTGACATATAATCGACTAGGTCGATTTGATCGATACTTCGATCAGTGATATGATTGCTTGAGTGCCTATTATGAATTGTACTGACTTGCAGGTGGGATATGAGGCCAAGGTACGTCTTCTGCCCTATGCGTGTATAGGCAGCCTATAGTATAATAGTTTACTAATTGGGCTTAGTGGGGTAGAACTCGCTGAGATGTAGTCTCATCCAGTTTGGGGAAAAACATTTCAGGACCCCGTTGAGGAGCGAGGAGGAATCGAGAAGGAGAACTCGGAGGTGAAACCCGAGTAGAAGGACTTTTGGAAGAAGACGATAATACGAGAGAGATTTTGAGTATGACCGAAGGGATTGAGATTCCATTTTCTTTTGTGAACTCCAATTGATGTGAATAGTTATGAAGTTCTCTAATTGATGTCATGTACAAAAGTTTGGTTATAAATTTCAATATGAAAAATATGGCCCTGCTTTTCTATCCCATTGTTTTATTGTCTGGGGATTTATAACTGCTTCCGCATGTGCTTAATAATTGAAAGGGTCGGCGATACTAGTCCTGGGATATCGCATTATAAAATCGACCAAGAGAAAAGGATGTGTGCGTGCCTGAGGATCGGGGCGTGACAGTCTTCTCATTTATTATTCTAGATGGAAACTAGAACTTCAAATCATAACCCTTAAACTTTTGCTCGGTTATCCGATCGAGCCACTCCATCATCTGTTGCGAGAGATGATTCTTCCAATCGCCCACCTCCCCTCACCGGAAAAACCCGCTCTTCTCAACCGTCCCGCTTGATTGAGTTCCCATACACAAGACCCCGGATTTGTTCACCTCCATTTGCTTTAAACTCTCTATGCTGCACAGCTTTATGATCTCCTGCACTCCACCACCATCAATCTCTTCAGGAGTAAATGGATAGCCCAAGAAATTTGCTAGCCTCTTCACATTGGGCACTGTCTCCCTCTTCAAGTCCTCATACTTCAAAATTAAGACCTTGTTTGGATACTCCAAGCTTGCTTTCCAATAGCCTAGCACATGGTCCCAGTATGGCCCTGAAAGAGACAGCCCTCTACTGAATAGCCCAAATGCTTCCTCCAGAGAAACAGGCGGCCTATCACTATCGGTATATTTCACTTTGCTAATGAAGCTCCACATTGACACGAACACGTCCTTTGGGTCTCGGATGATGCACACGATCCGGCACCCTGAGGTCGCAACAGATCTTGGCAGTGAGGCATAAGGGATGTGAGTCGAGAGAAGCCTGGGCGAGGGAAGAGCGTCGAGGGCTGAGATGGGGTCCTCCTCATAGGCGAAGAAATCAATGAAGGGCACACATTCATGAGGGTTCTTGGTGAGCAAAGTGTGCCTGGGGAGGTCCTGGTTGTGCCTATTGGCAATAGCAAACGACAGAGCCTTGATCCATGTCATGCCGGTCTTAGGGAAGGTGGCCAAGAGGGTGTCGGTGGACCGGGCCTCGAAATGTTTCTGGGCCCAGATTACTCCTCCGAGGAAGTGATTGCCATACCAGAAACCTTGATAGTTGTACAAATTCTGAGTTCCCCACCCTTTTTCTCTTGGTAAAGATGATGAGATGGCTATCTCTCCTTTTTCTGCTTCTTGACATTCCCGGGCAATTTGTTCCATATTAAGCTCTTCTTGACTGGAGAGATCAGAAGCAACAGCGTTTGGCACCTGCAAATTCAGATGGACGGAAATGTTTGGAGCTTCCTCTTTTTGACTGATTAATGACTGTCAAAGCTTGATTGCGATTCAAAGAGTAAAAAGGATAATAACAAAATATACATCATAGCTAAAAGGATAAAACATCTATCTTTGATATCATGTAGATGAGAGAGAGAGAGAGAGAGAGAGAGAGAGATTGATTTGCACTTATAAAACTATGGAAAAAGCTTTGCCTTGTTTAATGACTAGCCTAGGATGAACTCCTGGTAGTTAAGGCAAAGCATCTTAAATATACTAACTTCGGAGGCTTATCATAATCCAGCTAAGTATTTCCTTCCACGCAATCATTGGAAAATAGTAGAAAATAGTTGTGATAGGGATAAAAGGTACTTAGAGCAAGATTAATTAAATTAGTTACAGAACCTAATTCATTACAGTTCATCACATTCTAATCATCCTAAACCCTAAAACATCAATTAATTTAAACTAATCACAGTCCCTAAATCCTAAACGCTAAAAACCTAAACTCTCTTTGACATTGCTAATGATATTTATATATAATATAACAATATTTTCTTGCGGAGCCTTATATAGACGTTTGAAATTTGCTCACTCTTATAGGACTTTGCCAACTCTTATTTGAGTCCATTTGCCAATTGTAGTCCATTTATGCAGAAGGATAATTTGCCGTAAAACTTTTTTAACTTACTTAAAAATATAATTCTCAGCTTAATACTTGTCAAATTGTATACATAAATCAAACCTCATCTATAAATTGGTTATTTAATAATTCTGAGATAAGCACGACAAGTATAAGAAAATAAAGTGAAAGATCAATGATTACACATTCTTTGATAGGATTATAATTTTCAAAATTATTTAAGTCACAATAACGTCTAAACGAAAGAAATTAGGATGCAGGCTAGATGTTTGAATACACAAAATCTTAACTATGTAGTAATAATTTACATTTAGCTCTAAACTTAACTGAACCAATATGAATTAGTCAAGAGTATAAAGAAGCTGAGTAAGTAAACCCATGCATTTGCATTTGTACTTGACCTCGTATTTTTATTTATTTTTTTCATTTCAGATTATACAAAATAAGGATATTGGAAGTGTCAATGACACATAGTTTAGTATTAAATTTTACAAATGATCACTCCAAAATATTTTAAGCTCATTTGCTCAGTTCAAGATCAACAACTTAGCTTGTTGATAGATCCTATCTCACGTTATGTTAAAATATAAATAAGATTAATGATTAATTATGACGTACACCATCAATGTAAAAGCCTATTAAACAAGTGGCCTATCCATTATTGATTTGAAAGATTGGATAGTTATGATCCTCAAAATCAATGATGGATCAGACTGCTTGCGTAAAATTTAGTTTAGACCGACAATATATACGCTGTATTTCCTATAAATTTGTCATTAAATGGCTTTATGATTGATCCATGTGGCACATAATCCAAGAAATGGTTGGCAGGACAATACACTATTCTGTCTCTCTGTCTCTTAAACCTATGGTAGTCGCCATCTCTCTACCTCTTCCTCCACCATCTCGCGTCTTTGCCATGCCTCTTCTCTTCCTCCTTTCGACACCTGCGGCCACAACTACTTACTCATCAACTACCTCCATCTCTTCTCCTCATCCTCCGTCGCTTACCATCTTTCCAATTTGTGGCAAACTAATGCCTTCAGCAATGTTTTCCACATATTCTAAGGGCAGTTTATCTGAAGAGCCACAAGGAACCATTTATTCGCAAATTAATGCTAAAAAGGATTCTCATGCGAGCCAAGTGGACGACATCATTTAGATTTGAGCGATTCTAACTGGTTTTGTGATCAAAATGATCGTTCATCAGGTTTTATAACTAAACCGTACACCTTACAATATATCTAACAAGGTTTTGTGATCAAAATGATCATTCATGAGGTTTTATAACTAAACCGTACACCTTACAATACATCTAACAATTCTTGGGTCCCTGTTATCATATGGTACATTCCTTCACGCGAAACCCTTTTTTCTGGTGAAGTTTGTTTTTCCAAATTATTTGTTGTCCGAGATGTGTCATGCCTATTGCTGAAACTTCTAGTAAATCATGCAACCGGACAGAACTATAAACAAGCACAAAAATGAGTGAGTATGAAATGAACTCGTTGGACAATAAAAGGAGAATTGTTGTATACCGATGAAGCGTTTCCGTGAATTGTCATTGTCGGCAACTGGTGGGACGCCTCCATGTATGCAAATACGAGGTGAAGGAAGAGAGGGAGAGAGAGAGGCCACTAATGAGATGGTGATCAGATCGTGAACGTGGATGAACCGCGAAATTGTTATGACTGATCCAAATAGATGATTTTCAGGTCATTTTATACTCTTCATGACAGACTAATTAATGATGGCTTTAAGACAAGTATAGCTCGAGAGACGTAAGCGTTATGATCCTCTCTCAAGTCATTTTGTACATTTCATGACAGAATATTTAAGGCGCTTTTTTCATTTGCTCTGCTACACACAAACTGACCGCTAGATGATGGGCATAAAGATTGTATAGTTCATAAGCGCACTCTAGTTTGCCTTTGATCACTTTGCCTTTTCTAATCTCTTCGAAGTCTCTAAAAACATGAATCTCAGCTACATCTATGGAGTGATAGAGGCAATTGGTAAAATTTAGGCGAGTGTCGGGCCCTCTAAAATTCAGGAACACTTCGAATTCAGCCCCCAGTGACAACTTGGCATCACCTCTATCGGGGGAAACTTACCAAGAAAGTCATAAACCGATTATAATTGTGCAAATTTAGTTTTAAACTTATTATTATTTTTATCAATTGAGTCCTAAAGCTTTTATAATTATTCCTGATCACGTTAGTGCTAACGACCTTTTTTTAATAATATTTTATTAAATTTTTTATCTTTTTTTCTCTCCTCTCCCTCCTTCCTCCTCTTCTCTTCTCCTCCCTCCTTCTTCCTTTGGCTCCAGCGACCGGCCAAAGGAAAAAAAAAAAGATAAAAAGGATAAAAAAGATAAAAAAATAATAAAATATCTCAAAAAATAAAATATTATTAAAAAAAAGGTCGCGGGCACCGACCTGCTACCACATCAGCACCGGCTTGGCTAATTTTGGCCGGATGGACTGATTGAGAATAATTGTAAAAAAGCTTATAACTCAATTGATAAAAAAAAATAAGTTTATGATTAAATTGACACAATTGCAATAGGTTTATGACTTTTTGGTAATTTTCCTAATCTATCAGTAATGACCGCTGCTTTCCCATGCGATGAGTCCCTCCTCTTCATCTTCAAGAGACAAGGTATTATGAGGAGAGATGCAAGAGGAGTGTCTACTAATTGTGATTCCGGTAGATATTAGGGTAGTTGGCTGCCTTGTCCCATTTCCCTCTTTTCTTAAGAAAGAAGTTTAGCAATGGGTGGGAACATCGTCGTAAGCATAGATATATTCGAATTCGAAAGGAATAAGGAGTCTACGACAGGGTGGAATGGGATTTTTTAGAAGCCTATTTGAAACAGTTGGGATTTCATGACAGTTGGGTTGCTCAGGTAATGGCCTGTGTTACTACAGTCTCCTTTAGCATTCGTTTTAATGGTGAACAACTCCCTTATTTTAAGCCAACTAGAGGGTTGCGCCAAGGCGACCCTCTCTCTCCATACCTCTTTATTCTACTAGCCAATGCCCTATCCGCTTCTATCACTCATGCTGTGGCTATCGGTCATATTAAGGGAGTTCAATTCAATAGAGACTGTCCTATCTTATCTCACCTATTTTTTGCTGATGATTCAGTATTTTTCCTCCAAGCTACTATTTCTGAATGCCAAAATCTTGCCAATCTCCTAAACCAATATTGTTTCGCCACAGGCCAGCTCATAAATAGGAACAAATCTGGTGTGTTTTTTAGTAAATACTGCCCTAATTCTCTACAACAAAATCTAGCACAAGAACTTAGGGTTCCAATACTCAGTAAATACGGAAAATACCTGGGTATCCCTTCGGATTGGGGTCGATCCAAGAAGGAAATGTTCTCCTGGATCCTGGCACGAGTAAACGCTAAGTTAGTAGGTTGGCGAGAAAATTTTTTATCGAAAAGTGGGAAGGAAACCTTACTGAAATCAGTGATTCAGACCTTACCGCAGTATGCCATGTCTATCTTCAAGCTTCCATTATCTCTCTGCAGATTGATTGAAAAGAAGATTTCAGCATTTTGGTGGAGCAAGCATAACAGTCAATCAGGCATTCACTGGAAAAACTGGTCAGAATTAAAGCTCTCAAAGTTTTCAGGAGGGATGGGATTTCGGGATTTAATTACCTTTAACAAATCTATGCTTGGAAAGCAAGCTTGGAGGCTTTTTCAGCATCCTCAAGCTATCTGGAGCCGGCTCTTTCAAGGTTTATATTTCAGATATTCCTCCTTCCAATCTGCTACGTCAGGACACCGTCCTTCTTGGGGATGGCAGAGTCTATTGAAAGGTCGAGATGTGATTCAACCTAAATTACGTTGGTTAGTCGGGGATGGGTCGCAGATTCACATTAGAACATATAATTGGTTACCACAAGGTCAGATAGGAGGCTTACCTGCGGATGGAGAACCAGAACTAGTCGCTGATCTCATTGATTCCCAAAATTTTGAATGGAAGTCTTCCTGTGTTACTTCATTCTTCGATGCCAAGGTTAGTACAGCCATTCTCAACACTCCTATCAATCCGTCTCTCCATCACGATCAACTGGTTTGGACAAAGACTCCTTTGGGAACCTACTCAGTCAAGAGTTGTCATCATTATCTATCTTCACAATCTCAGAAAATAATTCATAATCCATCATCCTCTTATACTAACCCACCCCTGTTATGGAGGAGAATTTGGAATATGCACACAGTTCCCAAGATCAAGGTTTTCTTATGGCTAGCTTGCAAAAATGCATTAGCAACCAAACATAATCTCAACCAGCGACATATCATCCCGCATCCCTACTGTACACTCTGCCATAATTCTATCCCAGAAACAATTGAGCATATGTTTTTCTTTTGCCCATGGACTCAAGATATCTGGAATCATGAAGAAATCAAAATCAGTATGTCTCTTACCTCTGTTCGCAGATTTGATGCTTGGCTTGTGGATCGTGTCTCTAACCCTCAAGCGTCTCCGGATCTCGAAGCGATTGCTCACATTCTGTGGGAGATTTGGAAACATCGAAATAACGCTGTCTTTCGCCACATCCCTCTGGATCCTCTCCAAGTCGTTAATGAAGCCCTTTCCCAGTACACCATCTTCAAGGTCATCCAACCCTCGTCACAGAAACATCAACACACTCAGATCAGTCTAGGGCACAGATGGAACCCCCCAGCGGAGGGTTATATCAAGTGTAATATTGATGGGGCTTTTCGTTCAGAAGAGGAGAACGGATCCATTGCTTGCATTTTCAGAGACAGTAAAGGAATTTTGACGGACGTACTTACCCGATCTGTGCCTGCTCAGTTGGCATTCCAAGCTGAGATCTATGCCCTTATATCTGCTATCCAACGGATCATCCAGACGGGACTCCATCTTCAGCACGTTGTGATTGAATCTGATTGCTTGCAGTTGGTGGAGATCGTTCGGACGAAACAGAAGCCGCCATGGAAGGAGACTCATCTCTTTGCGATTCTCGGAGATCTTCTTCCGAAATGCCCTATCCTGTCACTCCATCACATTCGGCGAACAGCAAACCTAGCAGCTGATTGGGCTGCAAAAGCCCACCGGGATCCAGGCCCACCAACAAACTGGCTCCTCTATCCTCCGCCTAGTTTCCTTAATATTCTCTCTTCGGATGTTATAGCTTGTATTAATCTCTAATATAATATAAGCTCTTTTTCGACCAAAAAAAAAAAGGAGTCTGCGTGATGGAGATTCTTTGAAATTAACTTACAACAAGCACCCAATCATGTGGGGAACAAAAGGTGTCAATCTACGGTAAAAAAAAAAAATGAAATATGAGGGACCGATAAAATTGAAGAGATGGCACTTCCATTCGCATTTTGTTGTATTCAATGAGTGAGGAAATCATCCTCCATAAATAATTTAATATAAAGAAAGCATTTCATTCGTGTATTACATTCTATTTAATTAAGTAAATTATGTTATATAGAGGTTAGATTTCCAATAAAAAAATTAAAAGGGAAAAATACCAAATACTTCTTTTCAAAGTAAAATTTCTCATATGAAAATTTCTCGTTAGACGAAGAGTTTAAGCCGAACATTTTGTTAGATGAAGAGTTTAAGCCGAACATTTTGTAATGGGCATGGGACTCTTATGGTGATGCCTAGAAGGGGTGGTGAGAAAAATTCTTTTTTTTCCCTCTTTTCAAAGCATTATCTTTTTATCCCCTCTTTGCCAATGAGCCAAAGTATCGTGGGAAGTCTTGTGTGCATTTTCTTGGAAGGACCAAGAAAATTTCTTACAATAGAAAATTATATTTTATGCTATTCTAGTTATAATATGAGCTTGACTGTCCTTCAAAATAGAAAATACATAATTTCAATTGATTGCACTTTCCATTCAAATTATTAAACTAAAACTTTCGCCTACGTCACAACTGGACAAAGGTTATTTGATTTGGAAAGTTAACAATGCACCGATGCTCTACTCTCCATGCACCACATGCATGCACGGCCAGTTGTCATTTGGATCTTCACAAATCTCTTTTCATTGACGGATTCATCAACTTTCAGATTTAGGGTGTGTTTGGTAACAATTCTGTTCCCGGGAGTAGATTCTAATTGGAAATGATTTTTTATTATTATTCTGTTCTCGGGAACATATTTTAAGCATTTTAAGCTGCTCGATAATTGTCCAAACTTTTTTATTCTAGAATAGAATTGCGTATGGTACCGTACTCATTGATTCTATTCCAAATCAATTTCTTTTAATTTCTAAATGATTTTTATACATTTTTTCATTTTCTTCTTTTCTTTTTTCTCCTATTCTTCTTCTTCTTCTTCTTCAGGCTGGTCATCGAATTGGCAACCGGTCAGACAAGGGCCAGTGACCTCACCAGAGCGTCGCTGACCTTCATCGACCGAGCCTCATTGGTGGCCAGACCAGCCTCGCCAAGGCTATGCGAACCTCACTGAGGCTAGGCAAGGCCCACGGCGAGGCTTGCCTAGTCTTGCGGTGGCCAAGCGAGCCTTGCCGGGGCTGGGCGAGGCCCACCTGGCCACAGGTAGGGCTAGGCATCACAAGGCTTGCCCAGCCCCCGCGAGGCTCGGCCTTGCCAGATCTAGCGAGGCCAAGCCTTGCCGGTGGCCAAACAGGACTTCCCAGGGCTGGGCGAGGCCCGCTTGGCCACTGGTGGAGGTGAGAAAGCCTCGCCAGGGCTAGGCAAGCCTCGGCCAGCCCCGTCTGGTCACCGACGAGGCTCGCTTGGCCAAGGTGAGGTCCGGTGACCTCATCGGAGTCTTGCCGGCGACCGGCGGTGGCAATGGCGGCGGTGGACGGCGGGCGGCAGCAGACGGGGCGGTCGATGAAGAAGAAAAGAGAAGAAGAAGAATTGTTTTGATTCTTAAATTTGTTTCCGGAACAAAAATCAACTTTTTTTTTTTATTATGTTCCAAATCTACTTCTGGGAACAAAAAAATAGATATTTGTTCCCGAGAACAAAATTTTTATTAAATGTGATTCTATTCCAAAACTACTTCCAGGAGCAAAGAATTAGAATTTGACCATGTTTGGATGGTTACCAAACATGGCCTTATTGTCCTCAAATCTTACGTCCCTTCAATCAATTTGTTATGTGAATAATAACTCGTCTAATTTATCAAAAAAAAAAAAAGAATAATAGCTAGAAGACTTATTTGAGCTTGAAAGTTTGTGATTTGTTTCTAAATACGACTGAACTGTTGTTTTAAATTCAATTTGTAATGGATTCCCCAATCAATTTCATTTTTTCTTGAACACCAGAATTTCTTTCAAAGTAATTTTCCGCAGAATCAACCATAAGAGAACAACTCATTTTTCCTGAAACAATTTTCTTGAAAATATTTTTCATTGATCAGAAAGTATATCAATTGATTTCAGTCCCCGTTCTAATTGGTCATATGAGTTTGATTACCCTTCAAAATAGAAAATACTTAACTTCAATTGATTCCACCTTCACGTATTAATTTATTAATCCAAAAACTGTTGCACGCACTAGATAAATCCAATCCGATGGGTTGGGTCGGGTATAGAAAGATGCGCATTTGAGTGAGTTAATTAACAAAAAATTCTATCAGCAAAGTGTCCCCATTTCATAAAACAATAGTTTCATAAAAAAGGTTAAAAGCTTTTGCAATTCTGCCACTTTCTCGCATTATCTTCCCCCATGTCACAACAGGACAAAGGCTATCTCATTTAGACAGCTAGCAATGCACCAGATGCATGAAGCCCTTCCCTAATTTCAAACGAAGAAAACAAACAAATAGAAGATATACTCCAAAATAATACATACTTGTGGTAGGAAGGCACGACCAACAGGACCCAGTAAATTGACAAAAACGAAGGATGTAATACAAAACTTGTTCATATGTCAATATGAACAGATGATGGTGTTCTTTTCTTATATTATCGAACGGGCACTTTCCTTCACATTTTGTTCCGTTTGATGAGTGAGGACTCCCTCCGTGCATATAAAATTGCCCCATGGTTTACGAGAATGCATGATTCCATGAAGGTTCGATATGTTTTTACTCATCTCTTCAAATTTAAGATGAAGAAAGCAATTCATTCATCTAAATTTGATAAAGTAAAATATGTTATATATAGTTAAAATTCAAATAAGTTTTTAAAGGAAAAATACCACACATTTCTATTTCAAGATAATAATTTCTAAGATAAAATTTTCTTCTTAGACAAAGACTTCAACTCGAATACTCCCTGGATGATGGATTCCAATGATAAGAGCTCTTGAAGTCTATAATTGTTACAAATGTATAATTGAATTCTATAACTTTTAAAAAGTGCAATTAAGTCTTAAAACTTGTAATGAAAGAGTAATCAAGTCCCAAAACTTTCAAAAAATGTAATCAAATTCTAAAACTTATTACGAAAGTGTAATTGAGTCATAAAATTTTCAAAAAAATGCATTCAACAAAAGGCTTAATTAGACAAATTTGACAAATTTTAGAACTTGTTTGTACTGTTTAAAAGTTTCAGAACTCAATTGCATTTTAATAATAAGTTTTAAGATTTAATTGTACTTTTTGAAAGTTTTAAGACTCAATTGCACTTTCATAATAAAGTCTCGGTTTTTTTAACTTTTCATATGGTAAATATTTCTTAGAACATGTTGAAAGATGGACTTGTTAATTCGAAGCAAGGTTAGCCAATCAATCTGCAGATAGATTGCTTTCACACTTGCCCTGCTTCTGACTTGCTTCTTGTTTGAAGGAAGGTCTGGTAGACCTGTTGAATCAACCTTGTGGAAAAAAATAGTGCCGTCCATTGTTCCAACCCCATGAAAATGCTCGGAAAGGAAACTCATGATTCTGCTCATACAGAGGAAGAAGTAACTACAGAACTAACATAACTCCCTGGCAATCACCAGCATCATTGCACGGAAACTGCCCCACAAGTTTAATCCACCGGCCCAAGGCGAAACTCTGACTATCCAAATTGGATTAGAGACGGAGAGTCTCCAGTTGACGACTCGCTCTGCAACTCATTTGCCTGTAACCTCATTTGCATCCTGCTGAACTTAGAGACATGTCATTTTGAGAAAGATAGAATTTTTTTGAAACACAACAGCTTATTTCTCCAATCAAGTAAGTGCTTGCAGACCAATCTGAACATAAAGTCCCATTCAGAGGTGTAGTGCTCGAAGCAAAGAAGTTCTCATGAACTACCTTAACACAGGTTTCTCACTGAAGAACAACTCCTCAAGCAGGGAAGTAAAGATTCAAGCTTGTTTTCGAATATCTGACAAGGTGAGGATGCCCACAGTGTTTCTCGCAAATTGTACTTCATTTGTTACGTGCAAACAGCCCTGAAATTTTGGTCAAACTCTGAGGAGTGAGGATGGGTCTTAGACTCCCATTGCGAAAGATATTTTCCTAAATGTGATTGCTTGTACCATTTAAAATAATTATTTAATGAAAAATGTCATCATTATTAATAATAATTTATGTTTAAAATTTTTAAGTAGACAATAAAGCCATACAATAGATCATTTTTTAGGAAAATATTTTCCAAATTACTTATTTTCCATGAAACAAATAGAACATTAGAGTATCTTAAAAGCAGTTCTATGAAACATAATTGTGAATGTGCTAACACCAATCTTTTGGGCCTTCTCAGAGGACTTCAACCTGAAAAAAAAAATCATAAAATAACTCTAATCACCTGGGCTGGAATGCGAAAATTCTCCAATGTCGCTTGTGCCCTAGAGTCTTATGCAAAAATTTCACATCTCTATTTTTGCTTTACTTCATTTATGGCTGTAAAACCTTGGGACTGTTATTATAGCTTTTTTCATTGCAGCGTCCATGATATAGATTGCTGTGCTGTCTCTAATAGCTCTAGGCAATGTCGTTATTGCTCCAAGGAGGAAGGGGAGTCATGTCACTGATTCCATTCTCGTAACTCTTTCTTTTAATTATTAGTGAAGTAGGTCCTATGGTCTATGTATTTCTTATATGTCCTTTTGAGTAATGAATATGATCTTATTTTGACTAAAAAAAAAAAAAATGAAAAAGAGTAGGCCTTGTACAACCAACTTGATATGAAATAAATTTGAATTTGTCATTCTTATTATAATAATTAATTGCATACCCACATTTGTCTATGATTCGTTATTGTTTGATAGAAATGTCCAAAAGAAGGATAAATTGATATTTTTTTTCTCTGGTAAACTAAATTGATCGATTTTAGTATGCAAAAGAAGAGAGAGGGAAAGGCAACGATGCTCTCATGCCTCTTAGTATACCTTAGAAAACGCCATTAGTATAGAAGCTTCAACGATAAAAAAATGTGAGAAATTACGAATACTATCCTTATATGATATAATGATCGTCAAAGTAGAATACCATCCTTATTGTGATAAATGTGGGATTTAACCCTAACTAAAAGTTTGTATTGCCATCTTCAATTGGAACCAATGAGCAAGAGATTCTCAAGAAACACGCGCTGTGAGCAAACTCACAAGCTCAATCTAATATTAATCAAGCACTCTCGTCATAGCATGACCCAAATTAAGAGATATTAAGTGCATCTTTTGAGCAATCATCATAGGGGCATGGATCAGTTGTCACTCTAATGACACAAAATTCGGTATTGCTGCTCTAACACGATGTATAACGCGTCATCATACCTACTAGAGACAATTAAAAAATAAAATAAAATTGAACTTCCTAAAATATTTCACAGGAATAATTTCTTGTCTAATATGGATAACTCAACAAGCGCAAAATCATTTCAATGATTGGTAACCTACTGTTGGTTTGATTCAAGAAGAGACGACCACCAGAGAGAGAGAACTGGAGATCACTGGAGACCGATAGAAGCATCATCTCAAGCATAATCAGGCATCACTTCTTTTCAAGAACGTAATAGATTTGGAATCCTCATACGTGAGTTGGTCAAATGCAACACAGTTGTGCTCTTTGTCGTACATGAGGCATGAGACACATCGTTATGATCGTCTTCATGAGTCGCCAATTCCATAAGGCTTCATTTAAGTATTGTTGATGACATGTAAATTAACACAAGGAAAATAGGAAATAGGTATTTTTTGGCAACAGCGAGATGACTGGTCCCCAGGCAAATATGCAATAATGAAATCACTTTTGCATTCTTGGCTTTTTGTTTCATGGCTTCATTATATCAGTCCTTTTTCTTGAAGATGCGAAGTTCCAAAGTCAACTTCCTCTTCAAATTTAATACTCAGCACGCATGCATATAACAAGTAGAGTAATATACTTTAGTTGATTAGGTGACATTAAACTGCTTCATCTGAGGCTTAATAAAGACCTTAGCATCTCCCATAAGTAATATACCTAAAGGATATTCCCTCCTTTTGGGGAAGATAAAGATATAAGGGAAAGTTGAGGGGCTAGGGTGTGCAGGCATGGACTTGTTAGCCCACCAACAAAATATCCATTGGACAGGCGGGGTGGCCTCCAATGGTTCATGCCTTCATTATGTAAGCCCTTTGTCTTGAAGATGCAATGTTCCAAAGTCAACTTTCTCTCCAAATTTAAAACTTAGCATGTGTACATGTAATAAGTAGAGTAATATTCTTTAGTTGATTAGGTGATTGACAATTTTTCTGGAATTGGGAGTGATTATTTTGTTTTAATTTCTGTTCTTAGGATTTGAAATGTGAAATACATTAGTGAAAGCAAGCAACCATTATAATAGCACGAGACTAAATCACGTCACACAGAGAGTTAATGCAAATACTAGCCCTAGTAAAAATAAAGAAGGAAAAGAAAAAGTTTATCCTAAAGACATTGTTTGGGTTGAGCAATATGTAATGGAAAAACATTAAGTCGAGTTAAATATAATTTACTACCCAACTATTACTCATTAAGAACAAGAAAAAAAAATTGCGAGTAGTACAAATGATAGATATGTGCGAAATAATTCTGCACTTAGAAATTTTTTATGCTATTTTCCAAACTTAGGCTTGGCCTTTTTATTAGAATACGTACATTAATATAGAGCAAAAGGCATGCAATACCCTAGTAATTCTGTACCAGTTTTGTTGTTATTGAAATATACCCATTGCTTGACAATAGAGTTTATATACTATTTATATATGTGCGGTTTCCCTTTACCTATTAGCTTAAGCTTTTGGATTTGACTTTCTAACTTGATATCAAAGTTAGGTGCTACCCAACATTAAAGTGCACCTTCATTTAATAGTTTACACATTTAAAGCATTTGGTTCAAGAGGTGTCTATTTGCCTCCTAGTTATATATTTCCATGGTTAGTACTAGATAAAAAGACCACACTAAGCATGAGACGAAGTAAAAGATATCAAGATCCATGGTTCTTGTTTGCCTTTCCTACAGAAAGATATTAAGTTGTGTAGAAGATCTTATAAATATCAATCATATTTGTTTATTTACGTGAGCAACGGAAGGAAAGAACGTGTCCTAAAAGACGAAATTTGATGAGAGACGATCAAATTGACTGAGTTATAACTTTGAACAAGTCAGGGAATCTAGAAGCCACCACTCATGGAATTTACCCCCTGTAGTCAGAGAGAACACTCGAGACGTGCGACCCTCAAGGCTACTACTCTGGAATTTTAGATGGCTATGTTGGCCAAAATGGTGCCCCCGACACCGTGACTGAACTTAAGCTGAGACGGTACCGTGAAGGGGACCACACACTGAGAATGTAGCTCTGACAGTTCGTACAATTTCGATGGCCGCATTCATGGAGAAATTCAACGTCTGCATGGTACACCTTGAATAATATGGTATGTTAACCACGAAATTTAATCAAAGAACTCGTTTGGAGAAAATAAACGTTTGCTCCTTATTCTATCTACTAGTCCAACATACGATTCTATAGCTTATAAATACCTATCAATACAGTTTCGACACTCAAAGAGTCTCTACCGTCTAGTATTCTTTGTCTATATTTGTTCAGTCACCTGGAGGGTAATGAAAAAGAAATGTCTCTTGAGATTTCAGCAATCCCATCTTCGTCTCCTGCTCAAGAAACAAGCCGCGTCACTGAACGCCAATCAGCAAATTTTTATCCAGGCATATTGGGGGGATTATCTTCTCAAATATGCTTTTGACTCCACTATCTGTATCTCTTACTTTGCTAATGAAGCTCCACATTGACACGAACACTTCCTTTGGGTCTTGGATGATGCTCACGATCCGGCAGCCTGCGGTCGCAACCGATCTTGGCAGTGAGGCATAAGGAATGTGAGTGGAGCGAAGCCTGGGCGAGGGAAGAGCGTTGAGGGCTGAGATGGGGTCCTTCTCATAGGCGTAGAAAATCAATGTAGGGCACACATTCATGAGGGTTCTTGGTGAGTAAAGTGTGCCTGGGTAGGTCTTGGTTGTGCCTATTGGCAATAGCAAATGACGGAGCCTTGATCCATGTCAAGCCGGTCTTACGGAAGGTGGCCAAGAGGGTGTCAGTGGGCCGGGCCTCAAAATGTTGCTGGGCCCGGATGACTCCTCCAAGGAAGTGATTGTCATACCAGAAGCCTTGATAGTTGTACAAATGGTGAGTCAACCACCCTTTTTTCTCTGGGTAAAGATGATGAGATGGCTACCTCTCCTTTTTCTGCTTCTTGACATTCCAGGGCAATTTGTTCCTTAAGAAGCTCTTCTCGACTGGAGAGATCAGAAGCAACAGCGTTTGGCACCTGTCAATTTAGATGGATGGAAATGTTCGGAGCTTCTTCTTTTGATGGAAATGTTTGGAGCTTCTTCTTTTTCACTGATTAATGACAGCGTCAAGGCTTGATTGTGATTCAAAGAGTAAAAGGGATAATAACAGAATACACATCACAGCTAAAAGGATAAAACATCTTTGATATCATGTAGATAACAAGGGCATTTTGTAAAAGAAGAGAGAGAGAGAGATGGAGAGATTTGCACTTATAAAACTATGGAAAGCCTTGTTTAATGACTAGCCTATCTGCACTCCTAGTATTCAAGGCAAATCATCTTAAATATATTAACTTTGGAGGCTTATCATAATCCAATAAAATGTTTCTTCTTATGCGATCATTAGAAAAATAGTAGTAAAAAATAGTTGTGGTAGGGACAAAATGTACTTAGTGCAAGATTAATTAAATTAGGTACCAAACCTAATTCTTTATAGTTCATCACAATGTAATCATCCTAAACCCTAAAACCTCAATTAATTTAACCTATTCACAATCCCTAAATCCTAAACCCTAAAACCCTAAACTCTCATTGGCATTACTAATGATATTTATATATAATATAACAATATTTTCTTGTGGAGCCTTATACAAACGTTTGAAATTTGCTCACTCTTACAGGACATTGCCAACTCTTATTTGAGTCCATTTGCCAATATTAGTCCATTTATGTGGAAGGATAATTCGCTGTAAAACCTTTTTAACTTACTTAAAAATATAATTCTCAGCTTAATACCTGTCAAATTGTATATATAAATCAAACCTCATCTGTAAATTGGTTATTTCATAATTCTGAGATAAGCATGAAAGGTATAAGATAATAAAGTTAAAGATCAATGATTACATATTCTTTGAGAAGATTATAATTTTCAAAATTATTTTAGTCACAATAATGTCTAAACGAAAGAAATTAGGATGCAGGCTGGATTTTTGAATATACAAACTCTTAACTAAGTAGTAATAATTTACATTTAGCTCTAAACTTAACAGAACCGATATGAATTAGTCAAGAGTATAAAGAGGCGAGTAAGTAAACCCATGCATTTGCATCTTTACTTGACCTCATATTTTTATTTATTTATTTCAAATGATATGAGATAAGGATATTCAAAGTGCCAATTATGCATAATTTAGCATCAAATTTTACAAATGATCGCTCCAAAATATTTTAAGCTCGTTTGCTCATTCCGAGATCAACAACTTAGCTTGTTGATAGATCCTATCTCACATTATGTTAAAATATAAATAAGATTAATGATTAATTATGATGTACACCATCAATGTAAAATAAATAATTACACAAGTGGCCTTATCCACTATTGATTTGAAAGAGTGGGTAGTTATGATCCTCAAAATCAATGATGGATTAGATTGCTTATGTAAAATTTAGTTTTTTTTTTTTTGTCAGTCCTACTTTACTCTTATTATAACTCCCACTTTCAGACTTTTATATTGTCTCCTTATAGGGCGTGGGAGTTGAAACCCACTCCTAAAACTAATTCGTTCCCTACCCCAACCCCCCGAGAAGGTGGGGATTTGAACCCCCCACCTCCTCATTCCATGTTGGAAGAGTGGTTACTAGGGTAAACCCCAGTGGTTCTATGTAAAATTTAGTTTAGATAGATAGTGTATACTCTGTATTTCCTATAAATATATCATTAAATGGCTTTATAATTGATCCACGTGGCACATAATTCAAGAAATTGTTGGCAGGACAATACACTATTTTCTCTCTCTTAGACCTTTGATCGTCGCTCTCTCCCACTCTTCCTTGTCCATCTCGCCTCTTTGCCACTCCTCTCCTCTTTCTCCTTTCGACATAGGCGGCCACAAATACTTCCTCATCAACTATCTCCATCTCTTCTCCTCATCCTCCGTCGCTTGCCATCTTTCCAATTTGTGGCAAACTAATGCCTTCAGCAATGTTTTCCACATATTCTAAGGGCAATTTATCTGAAGGGCCACAATGAACCATTTATTCGCAAATTAATGCTAAAAGGGATTCTCAAGCGAGCCAAGTGGATGACATCATTTAGATTTGAGTGGTTCTAACTGCCAGCGATCAAATGATCCTTCATGAAGTTTTATTACTAAATCACACACCTTCCAATATATCCAACAACTCTCGGGTCTCCGTCATCATACCATATATTCCTTCTTGCGAAACCCTTTTTCCCGATGAAGTTTGTTTTTCAAATTATTTTTAGTCCGAGATGTGTCATGCCTACTGCTAAAACTTCTAGTGAATCATCCAACCCGATAGAGCTATGAACAAGCACAAGAGTGAGCAAACTGTAAATGAACTCGTTGGAGAATAAAAGGAGGATCATTGTGTACCAGTGAAGCGTTTCTATGAATTGTCATCGTTGGCAACTAGTGGGATGGCCCTAACTCAAAATAACTTAGCGGTGTGTAATTTTAATATGGAATTCACTTATGTTTGGGCTGGTTGGGAGGGCCAAGCCCATGATACTCATATTTTCTATGAAGCTTTAAGGAGACGTGATGTACAATTTCCTCATCCTCCTCCTCCTCCAGGTTTGTTAATTAATGGTTTTTGTACATTAATATGTATTAATGTGGTCTATGTTGATTAAATTTATATTATATTTGTGCAGGTAAATATTATTTAGCAGATGCTGGATATCTAAATCCGACGGGTTATTTGGGACCGTACAAAGAAGTTAGATATCATTTGCCAGAATTTCAACAAGCTCCTAGCCCTACAGACTATCGAGAGGTATTAAATCGTGCTCATTCCTCGCTACGATCCGAAATTGTGCAAGCTTTTGGTGTCTTGAAAAGCAAGTAAAAATTGTTATGGCAGCAATGACTTTGCATAATTATATATGACAAAACGCCACCAATGATAAACATTTTGTAAGTGCATATTTGGATTCCAATTATGGATATTCTGTCACGCCCCGAACCCCGAGGTCGCACACATCCCATTGCGGTCGATCAAATATGCGACATCCCAGGATACATCGCCGACCCATTCATTTTATTACGCATGCGGAAGCGAAACAAATCCCCTGACAACATTTAACTTGGGATAGAAAAGCAGGCAATCAATCACAATACCAAACACTTATTTACAACACATAAGTTTAAATACAACTCTAGACTGTCTACAAAATAGACCAGCTCAACGAATGGGGAACTATCCTAAAGCCAACTAGCAGGACACGTTCACCGATACTTCAGTCTCCACTTTTCCAGACTTAGGGCTTCGGGTCCTCCACGACCGCCATCTAGGGACCTGAAATTTTAATCCCACAACCGGGATGAGACGATGTCTGGATATCCCTAAACCCCTATTAGAAAGAAAATACACGGGTGGCCTAGCCACATCACATAAAAGTTATTTAGGACAATTTCAAATCACTCAAAGATAGTAATATGAACTTAGCATTCTTTTTCATATATCATTTAAGACTAAATCGTTATGACACGTCCCATTCCATGCCACACAAGTCCCATAATCCGACACATCAACAACACTCAACATGCATCCCAATTATTATTCACCGCCACACAAGGGCTATCGGCTATCTGCGGCATATAGCCAGGCATCGCCTCCCCATGGAGCGCGGCCGTCGACGTCGACGGCATTCTTAGAAGGAGCATGGGCCCAAAATCTACTGCGACCCGCATCCACCGCGTGGGCATCCCATATAGGGGCAAGTCCGCTCAACAGCCCAGGATGATTCCTCTTAATTATCACACAATCAAATCATACTCGGCCCCAGGACACTTATTTCACTCAATGCAGGATGATTCCTCTTAATTACTTCTCGGCCCGAGGACACAATTTCACTCAACACTTCCACTTAAAATAGTGATCCCGGCCATTTTTCTTCATATTAAAAATATTCCATAAATTACTCACATGTGTGGGGACACGCTAGAATCAAAAAGCCAATATCTCTCTTTTTCAAACCTCACTATTTAATATAATAATTAAAATCCAATTTTTGCATCAAAACCCGATACTTGGGTTTTTATCAATAAAATCTCTATTTATCACAATCAACACTCAATTTGCCACATACATTCATCAAATTTAAATTCTAAAGGCACAGTAGCCGATCAAGACGAAATTCTGAGAATATAAGGTCGATTTAAATTTTCAAATTTTAATGAATAATTAAATTTATTCCGAAAATTAATTAAATAATAATATTCATATTTTTCACAATCCACATTAAATTTATAATATCCAACCATCAATTTCAAAATCCGAATACACAGCAGTGATTCATTTTCCGACAAAATTTTCGGAATTTAATAAATAATTAAATTTATTCCGAAAATTATTAAATAATCATATTTTAATAATTTCGAATAATGATTTATTATTAAATTATTAAATAATTTCGAAATGTTTAAATAAATCAAAAGTAAATTCCTTTATGTCACATCAAGGTTTATTTTAAGAATAAACCTACTTAACCCTTAAACTAAACATGTTTAACTTTAATTAAACAACTTAATCTAATCCATATTTAAATAAACTAATCTACCAACCTAATCTTACTTAACTTAGACTAAGCACACTTAGGGCATCATTAACCCTCTAATCAAGATTTAGTAAGTTAAACTCACCGGATTAGCGAACCGAGCAGACCAAAACGATGAGGACGACGAGGGGATCGACTTTCTCCAAAGCGGGCCAAGCATCCGGGCTCGGGAAGGCGGCCAAAACGGGCCACGAAGGGACTGCCATACCCATTTTCTAGGTTGCTGGTCGGGGCCGAGATGGGGCGGATCTGGCGCCGGTTCGGCGAAGGAACGGCGGAGGAGAGACCGGCGGGGCTTGGACGGGTGAGGCGGCAGCCCGGCGAGGCCTCACGGCGGCGGAGGGAGCTCCGGTGGCTCTCGCACGAGCTGAACAGCAGCTCGGGATGCCGGCCAAGCGCAAGCGAGCGCGGCGAGCTGGTCGGCGAGCGAGCGGACGGCGAGGACGGCGTGCGGCGGCGTGAGGCGGTGACGGGTGGCTCCGGGCGAGTTGCTTGACGATCTCCCTTGCTGCTGGTGGCGTGCGAAGAAGAAGAAGGAGATGGAGATGGAGTCGCACAGGAGGAGGAAGAAGAGAGGGAGGAGAGAGAAGAAGGAGAGGGAGAGAGAGAGAGAGAGAGATGGGGGGCTTTTTCTTTTTCTTTTTCTTTTCCTTTAATCCACAAAAAGGCCCACCATGTCTTTCAATTGAATCAAAGCAAGTAAAAATTAATCCAATATGGTATTCAAATGACATTTGCATAATTATAATATGACAAAAGCCACCACCATGAAAAATGATCAATGATCTTGAAATTTTGTAAGTGCATATTTGGATCCCAATTATGGATATTCAATTGACCTTGATAATACAAATGAGGGTAATCTCAAGGTTTCAAATATGAACACAGGGTACCCAATCGATAGAAAAGTCGGTCCAAGTGTTGATCGACAAGAATTGTTACTTCAAATGACAATTTATCTTCGATTTTTAATTGTGTCGCAATGACGCTCGGTCGAAAGGTCCGTGTTTATGTGATGAAATAGCAATGAGTTTAGTAAATGCCCGTCTTATTTATTAAGGATGATTTGTAATTTTCAAATAAAAAATGACAATTTATTTCTTTCTTGATGAAATAGCAATGAGTTTAGTAATCATGTTTATTATAATAAAAAAATTACTCGATTATGTAATCATGTTTATTTAAGTTCTTTTTAGTTGAGAAAAAGTCCACTTTGATGTATTTTTAACTTATGAATTTGCTAATATATCTATTTTATATATACATCTCGGTGCAAAATATATATATAAAAAAAAGTCATTGAACTTGTTAATATATCTCTTTTATATATACATCTCAATGCAAATTTTTTTTATATATTTAATAAAAAGAGTCATTGAATTTGTTAATATATCTCATTTATATATACATCTCAATGCAAATATATATATATATTTACCAAAAACAGTATTTCCCCAAAGTTGCTTGTCAAGGCACTTTTCAATTATAATTTACTAAACAGTTTTTGCATTTCATCAAAACCCTTTAGACCAAAGGCCTTTACATTTCCTTAAAGGCTTTTTCCAAAAGCTTTCCCAAATGCACCCAACGTCCTACCTTGCAATAACCACTCCACACTAAGTCGTTATCCAAAATACCAAGGCAAAACCTTCATGGAAATACACGGAATTACCTTTTAATATTTCCCAAAGCTTTGCTCACCATCGGGCGAGAAGATTCCAGGTCACAATAGGACCCACATTCAAAGCAATATCCTACACTTGCACGAAGGGACCTATAACTTTTCTCCTGGGTGTTGTGATCCATTTCGCCAGCATAGAGATCACCAAGCTTCTCTACTTGTGAAAATTTTAGGTAGCCATCACAGGATCAAGAAAAAGATTCCTTAGAGTAGTTTTTCAACGCTGTTATTTCTAACAGAAAGGCCTATAAAAATTAACGTGTCCTAGCTGAGAATTACTTATGATACCTATACATAAGACTCCAAGCTATATATGTCTCCAGCATGTCTTGACTGATTGAGTTTTTCAATTTCAGATTTTATGTCAAATGTATCCAAAACTATGCCAGAGCACTAAGGACGAACACAATGAAAAGCACTCAAAACAAGTTCGGAGAGTTCACAACTTAATAGCTTCTGCACTAACATCGAAAATAATACTTATGTTCCAAAAAATTAAGGCGTTGTTGACAATTCCATTGCCCAACCTGCAATCAGCGAATCACTAACATAATTCACAAACTAGACAATTTTGAACTAACGTTTAGCAACTCCCAGCACGATTGATTAATTGAAAGAAAGAACCCGATGATCAAGGATCATAGTACCTGTGGACCGTAAGACAACTTTAGGGAACATCCTACTTCCACTAGTTCCATAGTTCGGATGAAGAGAGTATGAGCAGAAAAATATGCATGAATGTTTAGACGACAAGAATGGTTAAACAAATTGCCTACGGCGTAAATAGCTTGACCAACGCTGACCTAGATAATAATTACCAAAGCAGATCAAAATGATTAGAAATACTTTCTTCAAGAGTTAAGAATGAGTTAACTACCTGAAATCTATCCAACAAGGGAATAGCACCAGCAAGCTTAGATGGTGTAGTATTTTATTAATACGTCCATGATGGGTGTGATGAGGACGCATCATTTCATCTTGATATACTACGATGGAAAGACACCCTTTGAAAGGGTGTGATGGAGTCATATAAAAGACTCTTGAAGACAACTGTTGGCAAGGTTGGAAGAACGTACTTTTAAAAAAGAAATTTTTTCTTTTTTCTTGTCGCTTTCCATCAAAGAAAAAATGAGGTGTTCCATTTCTTCTTTATGAGAACAATTTGTGTCGCGACCAAATTTTTCGGGTGTGAACCATCTAGAGTTTGGTTAATGGATTGTTAAGCCTAGACTTAACTCGAGCTTTCCCAAGCCCATACCAATTCGCGACTTTAGGTTCAAGTTTTTTAATATGCAATTGATTTTTAACTAGGAGTCGCCACTAATTTATTTTTGGTGGGTCGATTAGAAACCCAAGTAAAGTAACAGAAGATTTACTTTACCCCTACGAACCAGAGATTTGGGTACGGCGACTTGGTTACGCTAGATTTCTCTAACGCCCTTTCGGTACCATTTTTTTTTTTTTTAATTTTGACAAAAAGGTTTTGCAAGTAGCTTGAATTGATTTTAAACTGTCTCCCTAATATGTAAGGTGATCATACGGGTGCGCAAACCACCAATTTAACACCCAGATAAACAATAAATAAATTGCAAAAACTTACCTCCAAGCAACAAAAGCATCTGCAATGTTAAATTAAAATCCACATTAATAACCCTAGATATAGTTTCTAATTAACACGCAATTTTTTTTTATTTTCACTTAATTAATGAAAATCATGCAATATGCAATGCAATATTAACTAAATGACCTAATTCTAATGACATGTAATTTTTAATTAAATGGGCCTAGCAAAAATACTAAATGACATGCATCTCAATGAATCTAACCCTAATGACGTGCATATGACAATTTTTTCCTAAAAGAATGCATTTTATCCTAAATAATAAAACTAATTTAACCTATGACATTTTTTTGTATTTTTCAAGAAATTCGAAATTAGGTGAAATGTGAAAATTACCTAATTAGGTTAAGATCCTATTTAATTTATATTAGGAATTACGTTGAGCCACATCCTAATTTAAACTAAAATATTATCTTAACCAAAATAATCCTAAGATGCAATATATCTAAAAAAAGCACCTAAACTTATAATAAATTAAAAAATTATCTAAATTAAACTAAGTGCAATTTTTATCCTAATATGCAGTGACGTGCAAAATGTACCCTAACTCTGCATGATACATGCATGATGATTTCTTTTGTGTTTTTTTTTTCTTTTTTTTTTTTCTAAATTTCGAAATTAATAATTGCTAAATAATTAAACATGAAATTCAAATTTAAAACTAACATCCTAAATGAATGCATTTTCTATTTCTATTTTTTAACAAATTCGAAATAAACCCCTATTCTAAATATGCAAGATAACAAGAGATATTCTAAAACCAAACTAATCCTAATTCAAATATTTTTTTGAATTTTTCCTTTTACGAAAATAAAATTGATTCAAACACCATGACAACAAATCAAGCAGGATAAGATTGATATTCAAAAATTGGCGAACCATATCTCGCGCATGAGATCGGGTTGACCAATTTTAAATAAATCGCGAATTGAATCTCAGGCGGGAGATCAGATTGGCGATTTTTTAAGTGATTGCGAGTCGGATTTCGAACGCGAAAATTGGACTGTCAATCTCAAATTTCAGAAGCAATTTCATGTCAAGCAATCTCAATCTTACATTAAGGAATAATTATGCTAAAAAGAACAAGTGAAATAAAATAAAATAAAATAAAATAAAGTAAAAAAAAACTACCTAATTTTCCCTTTTGTTTTTTCTTTCCTTTTTCCTTCCAAGCCTTGTGCTCATGGCAGGCCACAAGGGAGGCTGGTCACTGGTCCGGCAAGGAGAACTCCGGCAAGGGCGGACGGGCAGGAACGAGGCGGAAGAGCTCCGGCATGAAGCGGAACGGCGGAGCTACGGCGAGGTCCGGCAATTCAGAGCTGCAGGGAAGAAAAATTAGTGACTGGTTTGGGTTGCTACGGAGCAGGACCAGAAGTGGTGTCGCAGGTCGGAGCGAGGGCTCGGGCCTCGGTTGTTGCAGGGGAGCTTGGGCGCTACTGGCGTCGTTCGGGCACCGGCGAAGGGGGCGGTGGCAGGCGGACCGGCGACCAATGGACCAGGAGCAGCGTCGGGGTCGTTACGGATCAGCACAGAGGCAGCCTCGTCGGGCTGGTGGAGCAGAGGCGGAGGGGAATCTACTGGGTGTAGGGGCAGATCTGCTAGTCGTAGGCAGCAGGTGGGTCTTGAGTCGGCGGGGGTTGCAGGCGAGGCGGACTGGCGAGCAATGGCGCGGCGGTCGCGGCTAGCTTCAGGGCGGCGCAGCAGTGGCGGTCAGATCGAGTGGCGTAGGTTCCGTGTGGCGAGGGAGGCTCGCGGTTGCCGCGAATCGCGAGGAAACGAATGGCGACTGCGGAGGTGCGGCGGACAGGCCGAACAAAGACGCGATGGCTCAGCAGGCGGATCATTGCGGTGGCTGCACGAAGGAGACGATGAACAGTGCTCTCCTTTTTCTTTTTTTCTCCTCTTTTTTTTCTTCTGCTGCACATGCTTGTCTCTCACGTCATTCTCACATCTCTCTCTGTTCTGCTTTTGCTTTTTGCTTTTTCAGCAAAAGTCAAACCTTCACTCTTTCCTCCCCCCAAATCCTAACGAAACCGAAGCTCTTCTCTCTTTTGGTGTGCTTGATTTTCATTTTTTCTTCAATTGAGAAAAGAACCCCCCACCATATGGCCATATATTCAATGTGTGTGGCCTTTTTTGCTCCCCACCATACGCGACTCCTTTTATACACCGAAAAATTGTATCTCCATGGTATATTTCATTGCCAACTTTACTCGTGCAAAATATTATTGAATATATCATCCCACCACGCGCAATTTTTTTTTGTTTTTTTTTCCAATATTTCATTCGAGAATTTCCTTTCCATAAAAAATACATCACTTAGTGTATATTGCCTAAATATATGAAAATCCCAATGGAATATGTGAAAAATTTTGCACTCGCCGTCGGTCCAATAAAATAAAAATGTTCCTAAACTATATGCCGTGTGATTTTTTTTTTTGGGTAAAAATTAATCCTAAAAAAATTATGCAAAAATTTAGGTGTCAACAATTTGCATTTACACCGTGGAAATCGGATGCTTTCTTCATGATTACAATCAGACCAACGTGAAGTAATTTTGTTCGTGATTCATCCGCAAATTCAACAATCGTTCGGGGTAAATTGTTGACCGAGCATCGGAAACAGGTTAGTTGTCTTCCGCCGACTTGTCTTCCAACATTAGTATCAAAGACTAGTTGTGATTTTGCCTTATTTTTTATCGAATTTTCTCGTTTAGCATTTGATATCGAGATCAAGAGCATGAAATCTACACTATTTGGATATTTCTTGCTCAAAAATGCAATATGAGTCTTCGAAAATGAATTGAAGCAAAGAACGGGTTTGGGGTCGCTTTCACCAGTATGGTTTTGGCCATTTTTCGAAATATTTTTTCAGTAAAAATTAATTTTTAAATATACTGGGTGAAAGTAATTGTTGAGATGAGTCCAACAATGGGTCAAGCGCCACCGAAAGACGCCGGACTCACCCACATGCGTAGCTAGAAGCCATTGTGCGTGGGCGCCGCGCCTGATGCGCTGGGCATGCCAACACATGAGCATCACGTGTGTGTCGATGAACCGATGCGTGCTAATGTCACCCTGACGTCATTCAGCGGTTGGTAATCGCTTGGATGATGTCATCGATGACATCACCATTGGCGGCAATTAGCCGGCCGGTCACCGGTCGGTGACTCGACTCGAGACCCACCCCATGGTTGACTCGAGACCCAACCCGACCATTGACCGGTTGATGAGTTAGAGTGGTCAATCGGTCCGGAGGTCAAACCGGTCAGACCGGTCATCGGTTGGACCGGTCGGATCGGTTAGATTGGCCCGAAGCCTTTTAGGCTCGCTAGCGCGTGTGGGCACATGGGACATCGTATTGGAGTGTGGTTGGCGGTGTTTGGTTTGTATAGATGTGCTCTACATTATGATATACTTATTTTTTATTTTTGGAGTTTTATAAATATATACAATGTGTAGGAAACCATAAGTACGTGTATTTTTTGGGATTTAATGCATAGTTTATTCATTTTTAGCTTGTATTTTCTTATGTTTTAGGAAATACAATAGCTAGCCTATATGAAAATGATGTCATATATGCTGAGTAGAGCTTGGTTTGATGGTAGCATGTATATAGTTTAATATACTTGCAATTTTCTAGTTCCAAGAAAATTCAAACAATGGTAGGAAATCCTTGTTTTTCCATTACATGTTGAATTGTGAGTTTTGATTATAGTTACAGCATGATTATTTTTTGTATGTTGGTTCACATCATGTTATGTTTTAGTGTTAATGGAAAAATGTAGAAATTAAATAAAATCATGTAATTATTTTTCCTAGTGGAAATTCATATGTTGGTAGAATTTGAAGGAGTTCTCACATAGAATTTAAAATTTGCGTAAATTAAACTAATTAATGATAATATAACAATCATACATAGAAGTTGATTGGGAACATAGTGAACTTTTGTTTCTGTGTCTTTTGTTGAATTATCATTAAATAAGTTTATTTTTTGCTGCAAATTAAATATGTGTGTTACTCTAAAAAATGTGCTAGTATTGATTATGCATTTATTATGTCAATATGTTATAGCAATTGATTATGGCTTCGGCATCCAAGACCATTGTGGCTGACATTAATAAGGGTGAGAAGCTAAACGGTGACAATTATGATATTTGGCACCGATAGGTTCAGTACATCCTTGAGGAACAAAAAGTTTGGGAAACCCTCAACCACATCGTGAATGAACCCAAGCATGGGACTTTAGCTCAACACAGGAGAGATCTAAAAGCTTATTGAGCTTGGAAAAAGAAAAATAACATTGTTTGCATCACGTTGCTAAGTTGTATGCAAGATGATCTCATGTGTGAGTTTGAAAGTTATGATAAAGCTCAAGTTATGTGGATTGCTTTTAAAGTTAAGTTTGATGGTACATCTGTCACTAAGTTGAGGAGACTCACCATTAAGTTTAACATATACTAAAAGCATCCAAATGTAACGATGGGGCAGCATCTTCGGGAGATATCAAACATGATTCGTGAGCTGAAGTTAGCAGGTCACTTCTTTACTGATGAACAATAAGTTCAGGCTATTATAAGATATATTATTGAAAATTTGGAGCATATGAAGATCAATATAATACATAATGAGAATATTGTCACTTTTGATGATATAGCGCGTCATTTGGAATTAGAGAATGAGCGCCTAGAGGCTGGGAGATCCTCTTTCCATGCTTATGGTGCTGAATCGAGTTCGCACAAAACTTCAAACTTAAAACGCAAAAGGAATTCTTAATTCAACAACAAAGGGAGGAAGACTAATTAGGTAAGACCTTCCGATGCAAGAAGTGTGGTGGGAAAAAGAACAAAACCAAGATGAAGTGCTACAATTATGGCAAGTTTGGTCACTTTGCTCGTGAATACACTGAGCCGAAAGAGATACCCTATTACTCAATTACTTTAAGTAATGCTTTTGTTTCTAGCACTGTCATGCTTGTTGAATCTCATCAAATATGGACTGTAGACTCAAGAGCAATAGATCACATAGTTAGAGATCAAGAAGCATTTGTGGAGTATCGTCGGATATAGCTTGGAAGAAAATGGATATATGTTGGGAATAACTCAAGAATTGAAATGAGGGATATTAACACATGTAAATTAATTTTACGTGGTGGTCGAAACCTATTCCTACACGATGTCCTCTATACTCCAGATATTCAATGAAACTTGGTTTCCGTAATTGTTCTTCTTAGCCTAGGTTATGTATTGAATTTTCATGGTGATTGTGTTGACATTTTGTTTAAAATAGTTTATTATAGTTCATGTCATGTATCGAATGGTTTTATGGTACTAGACATTGACTATGATCAGTACAATATTAATGTTGATATTTGTTTTTTTTTTAATTGCATCTTTAGTAATGTTGAGATTGATGCAAGTACTTGCATGCTAGATTAGGTCACGTTAGGTTGCAAAAAATGCAAAGATTAGCTAAAGAAGGCATTTTAAAGTCACTCACTAATGTTGCTCTACCCTTATGTGAACATTGTCTAGCAGGAAAAGTAACTCGAAAACCATTCGGTAAAGGGATTAGAGCCGAGTTTCCATTGCAACTCATACATTCTAACATTTATGGTCCTTTGAATGTGAGGGCGAGGCATGGAGTTTCATATTTCTTCACTTTCATAAATGACTTCATGTATTTCGGTTATGTCTTTCTAATCTCCCATAAGTTAGAAGTATTAGAAGTATTAGACTGCTTTAAACAATATATAGCAATAGTAGAAAATCAGTTGAACAAAACAATAAAGGTATTGAGAACCAATCGTGGACGTGAATATCTATCGAAGCAATTTAAAGCTATTTGCGATGAAAAGGAAATTTTACGATAATTGACTATTCTTGGTACTCCACAACAAAATGGGGGTAGGTAAGAGAATGAATAGAACCCTTTTGGAAATGGTTAGGTCTATGATGGCGCAATCAAATTTACTTATCTCTTGTTGGGGAGATGCGTTATTGATTACTGCTTATGTACATAACCGAATGTCCTCAAAATCGATCACTTCTACCCCTTATAAATTATGGATTGGTAGAAAACCAAACTTAAGTAGTTTACATCCATGGGAATGTGCAGCTTATGTTCATGATTATTCCCATAAATATAGCAAATTAAGTCATAGAGGGAAGAAATGTATTTTTATAAAATATTTTGAACACTCCAAGGGGTACGTGTTCATAGATGAATAGGCTGATGAAAGTGTGACCGAAATGGAGTCCGAGATGTCACGTTCTTAGAGAATGATTTTCCTAATAAATGTGAGATTGATAAGAACTTCCAATTATATGAGATGGAAGACCCTAATAATACACCTACTGATGTTGTAGAGGAAAATGAAGATTTGCCTCAACATGCAAGATTTGATGAGAATGTTGTATCGTTTGGCAAACTGAATTCAAGAGAAATCCAGTTGCGCAAAAGTAATCGTAAAAGTATTCCTCATTGTCATTTTGAGATTAATTGGGAAGCATTTATGATTGCTCAAAAAGACGATGCCAAACCAAATACTGTTTAAGAGGCTCTTTCATCCTCTGATAATGAAGAATGAAGTAAAATTTTGGAAGATGACATAGAGTCTATGAGGGCAAATCATGTCTGGGACTTAGTTGATCTACCACCCTATCACAATGCCATTGGAAACAAATGGGTCTTCAAGATTAAGAAAATGGCGGATGGATCCATTGAAAAGTATAAGACTTTACTTGTGGCGAAAGGTTATACTTAACAAGAAATTATAAATTATGAGGAAACCTTTTAACTAGTTATAAGGTTTATCTCAATATGCATTATTCTAGTCATCGTTGCACATTTAGATATTGAATTATATTAAATGGATGTAAAGACAGCATTTCTCAATAGAGAACTAAATAAGGAAATCTATATGAAGCAACCAATATGTTTTATAGCTAAAGGTCAAGAGGATAGAGTATGCAAACTTCATCACTCAATATATGGCCTTAAGTAATCATTTAGATAGTGGTATTTTCGTTTTCATCAAGTCATAACGACTTTTGGTTTCACAATGATCGAAGAAATCACTGTGTATATGTCAAGTGGTCCGAAGATAAATTTGTGATTTTATCACTTTATGTGGACGATATTATATTAGCTGGAAATGACAATGTTTTGATTATCATTATAAAAGAATGGTTGTTCTCCAATTTTGGAATGAAAGATATTTGAGAAGCTGTTTATATATTAAGAGTTAAGATCGAAAGAGATCGATCAAAGAAACTTTTACTTTATTAGAAGAGTCTTAGATAATGAAATTTTTTAACATTTCAATATGCAACATTGTAATCCCATTGATACCCTATCATGCAAAGTGAAGGTTTAAGTACTAAGATGTGTCCTAAGACTCCAAAGAAATTAAGATGATGGAAAACTTTTCTTACACTAGTGTGGTTGGAAGTTTGATGTATGCTATGATGTGTACTCGACCCGACATATGTTATGTCGTGGGATTGATGAACCGATATCAATCAAATCCTGATCAAGCACACTGGATAACAATGGAGAGGATCTTAAACACTTGAAATGCACCATGGATTATCGACTTTGTTACCAAGAGAATGATTTATGCCTATTAGGTTATTTAAATGTTGATTGGGATGGAGACCTCGATGAGTGTAAATTGACTTATGGATATGTGTTCTTGCTCAATGGAAGTGTAATTTTTTAGAATAGCAAGAAACATATATGCACGGCCTTATTTACGATGGAGGCATAATTTATTGCATGCTTTACCGTAGTGCAAGAAGTAGTATAGCTAAAATGTTTTTGGAAAATTTAGTCACTGTCACTGAGGTTCCAAGACTAGTGATAGTTTATTGCGATAGTTAAGCAGTCATTACCTATGTGAAGGATCCCAAGTATCATGAAAGGATGAAACACATTGCATAAAGAATAATTTCATCAGAGATAAAATAACACAGAAAGAAGTGATCTATAATACATTTCAACCAATAGAATGGTTGCTAATCCATTTACAAAGGCTGTTCCTGAAGACATATTTTTGACCCATAGGATGTCACTATGATTGCGTAGAATGTAATATGTGTTATTATAGATGATCATTGGTTTTTGTATATGTGGACATATGTATTGTACTTATTTATTTATTAATGACTTGATTTTTTATCAATAAATATAAATCCATTATGAGTCTAGCACATACACACATATATTATTGAAAAGCATGTCAGCAGGCGATGATTGGCTCACTTACACAAGCAATCACTTCAAGTGTTATAATTAGCACATTGAGATAAGATGTATTATACAAATAAATGTTGAAGAGCAAATTTAGTACATAAAATAATATGTCGCATTGATTGGAGTCAAAATGAGGTCTGTGATTGGTTTATAATAAGACCGAACATGATAGTCTCACAATAGTGTATTCCTGAAAGATGCTGGATGCGAGTACTTAATTGAGCGTTATAGAAAGTGAGCTGATATAGCACTCGAGCTAAATATGAGTATATGAGAAGCACATGACTATATTTAGGCTAAGATCTATATAGTGGATATATTTAATAAATGACATACACTTTTATAGAAAGAGAGATTCACTATAGCATGTAATTCATACTACATTTGTATTGTTTGACTGACAAGGGAATGTGAGTAAAGTTATCCCTATTTACTCATCGTGTGAGCCATTGAGGTAATTTATAGTTTACCTCAATTTGTGCCCTATGTTACTTTTGACTATGTTCTGAAAGTGAAAGATCAATGTTACTACTTTAGCATGTTACCGGCGGTCATGAATAAATATGACTTTATGGGACATGTCTAAGAAAGCAGTTGTTTTAAAATGGAGAAAGACATGAGTACAAAGGAAGACTATTGTTGTTTTACATCTATCACATGTATTTACTGGTCGACCAATTATATCACATTGTGTGGTTGCAGATATAATTGTAAATACATAGTGTTATAAGAATAATCACATATAACCTTTAAAGATATGTATATTTGGATTGATGTAAAAAAACATGTCTAGGGCACTGCGAGACATCAATTGTTTATATCTTTGTAGGGTTGTAGCCATTATGTTATCCCTAACAGGTGCATAATTTGAGCTCCCAAGTGTAGGTGTATTTACTGGTCACGGCTTACTTGCTAGTATGAATTGTTTTGTAAAATTGATGAATGTTGAATGCTTTATATTCTTGATAGAGAGCAATTAAGCACATCATGTCCGAGTGAGAGATGTAGTATTTTATTAACACATCCATGATGGGGTGCAATGAGAACGTACTGTTTCGTTTTGATATGCTACGATGGAAAGACACCCTTTGAAATGGTGTGATGGAGTCATACATAAGACTCCTAAAGACAACCATTGGTAAGGTTGGAAGAACATATGTTTAGAAAAGAAAGTTTTTCTTTTTTCTTGTCCCCTTTTCATCAAAGAAAAAAAGGTGTTCCATTTCTTCTTTACGAGAACAATTTGTATTTATGCCATGGAAATCAGATGCTTTCCTCGTGATTGCATTCAGACCAACGTGAAGTAATTTTGTTTGTGATTAATCCGCATATTCAACGATTGTTCTGGGGTAAATTGTTGACTGCGCATTGGAAACAAGTTAGTTGTCTTTGCCAACTTGAATTCCAACGGATGGAATAACCTTTGATATATTAATTGGGTAACAGGTGCACAACAAGACAAGAATTACTAAGGACAATGAGCACGATTCATGTTTTATCTCCTATAAAGTCACAGGCCTAGTTAGTAAAGGTGAAATAAAAAAACCGTTGAAAGAGTCTTAATCCAGCAACAAAAATAATGAATATCCCCCGAAATCATGGTGACCTCGTTCAGTCTACCTAAATACAAATTAATGCCAGCCTACAGAAAAGCAAGCTGTCCGAGAATGTAGATAGTGAAATCAAGTTAATCAACACTTTTTTCCTCGAAACATACTCGTTGAATCATCATTTTTTACGTTATAATAAACGTTGCATCAACAATCATTTTGGCTGTAAAGGAAACGTACAGAAAATTAGAAAAAAGGGAAATGAATAGTTAACTGCCGAGAAGTCCACAAATGATTCTCGAGTTGCAAGATGAGGAAAGTTCACAATGTTAACATAAGTGCACGTAATTCACGGGGTTGCAAAATCGGAGCCATCAGCTGAAGGGTGCGAAGAGGACGATCCTTCACTTCCGGGGCCCTGTGCCATACTTGGTTGCATCTCGCTCGTCATTTTACAGAAGAATATAACTGCAGATTGAAGGCAAACAAATATCAGAACATGCACAATGAAAGGCTCCTTTGCCATCGAAAAAGTTTTAAACTTTTTCGTTTTCTACTCAAGCAAGCGTGATAAACGAACACTAGCTTCGAGTCTTCCAGCAATACAGAGAGAGAGAGAGAGAGAGAGAGTCACGAGAGTGACGTCGTTAAGGGCTTCCGTGAATACGCTTCGGGGTTTCTCTTTGGACCTCAAACGGAAGGATGCGAAGAAGAAAAAGGGGGAGAGGGTAGTGGGATGCGACGAAACGTAGAAGAAAAGGGGGAAGAGGCGTGTCCCTAAAGAGAGAGAGGGGAAGTCCAAGGTTTCTCTTCGGACACAAAGAAAAAGGGCGAGAGGCTGAGGATGTGATAAGGACAAAACAAAGGAGGAGATGAAGAGGGGCGGAGGGGTGGGGGAGTGTGTGTACATACAGCTTCTAGACTGAAATCTTATCCGAAATAATCTGTTCTCTATTAGACCTGAGCAGGTCTATAAACTGCTCCGTGGCTAGCACTCCACGTAACAATCGAGGCTCCCGGGTGACCACCCCCCGGCAAGTCCGGCCCCGGCAGGGAGATAACCGTAAAATCCGAGGATTCAACCTCGTTAAAAAATCCCCTGGGTAAAGTCCTGGCCCAGGTGGTATACATAAGAACCAGGCATGGACCTGAGTAGGTCCTTAAACTGCTCAAGGGGAAAGACACCCATCAGAGGGATCCCTCGGTGGGAAAATAACCCAATTGGAGGGAAAACCTCCTTGGGGTGAGAGTCCCCGGTTGGGTGCCCCGTATTCCCGTGGTTCGGGAAGAAAAAATAAATAACCCCATTGCCTGCCCCGCCACAACCTAAGGGTAAAACCTTAGGAGGGGAGGGCACCCGGTGAGGACCGGGTTGGAGGCCACCGGCCAGTCCCTCCGCTTCGGCGAGAAACTAGGACCGGCAGGATCAACCTGTCCAATGAGTCTGGGCCAGGTTACTGGCATTACCAGTTTCTCTGTTGATTTTGTTGTTCTTATCGTTATTATTTAATTTGGAGGTATCCCATTGATTTTGTCTCTTTTTTATTTGTCCAGCCTAGGGGATGCGACCTTATTCCTTCTATCCCGCGCCTACAAAATAGCGGCATCCTCTGCACAAATTCAAAACCTTTAACTTTTTATATGGGAGTCCCAGTCCACACACACAATACATAAGTATAATTTTAATTAAAATCATTTATTCTCTGTTATTAATATTGTTGTTATTGTATTCAGAGACTTACCCTTCTCCCTTGTTGACTTTGAAGCTATTTGATTGAGACTTTTTAGTTTGTTAATCAAATGTGAGTGGTGCAATAAGTTCTTTAACACGCATTGTTTACATATTGAGATTTCTTTTTTGATAGCATTTCTCTTTAAATAAGATTTTGAACCCACGTCCTTAACATATTCTTAGCATTTAGATTTGATGAGTCTCACTGTGAAATTCCCAGAATGGAGGGCATTCAGTGCACTAGACCTATTGCCTTCCCTTAATCCCCACCATTGTCTAAAATGACGTTAATTCCCAAGAAGTAGGACACCAATGATTCTTTATTCAGTAGTGAAGAAAGCATTAACGTCTCATCCCTGCTTTACTCATTCCTATCTGCACTTATCATTGACAAACGGTCGTTGGTGGCGGCTTTCTTTGTCTGATCCAAAATTCCTCGAACATCCGACTAATTCCCATATGATGTGGCAATCTGCACAAGCTCGTCGTCCCGTCCATATCGATCACTTACCACAGTACGCGGGCTCGTACTACTATGGGTGACTCCAAGATGACGAGCAAGGGGGGCGATTTGTTTTTAAACCTTGAACGATGAGGATCAACACGGATGTCATTTGTACAAACCCTTTTCTCGATTGTTTGCATCCCGAGACCGTTGCTGTCCGTACTCCCAGCCCTTCGAGGCTTCTGCAAATCTTCCGACGTCGTTTTGCTCACCTCAAATCCTAGGTCCGCATCGCTTAAGTTCCATCGCCGAAAAGTTCCGACATCTAAAACCGATCACAGCTGCTACCGACACTCGGTTTGATTCACAGAACAAACTTGTCACTTCACTTCCCCATGCACAGAAGTCATCTCAAACGTTTGAAATTCCTATAAGAGGATCAGCAGACACCCAAAGCCGTGATCGGACGCAACACAACCAAACCAGTGATGATGGGGGTGTTCATCATAGTGGCATAAGCATGTACGAAAAGAATGGAGGTGCACCCAATCAACAGGAACGTCACACACAAAGCAAAATCATTTTTAATGCATTCGATGATGGGGAGTTAGAAGTGGGTGGTATTTCGTGTGGAATGCACACTCCCATTTCTCATTTAATAACGTATCTTTCTGGCTGTCGCTCTTGGATCTCTCGTAGGCTTGAGTGCTCTCCTCATCAGACACCATTATTGTGGCTTTTTTTCTTCATGGAATTAGGTCTAAACATGGATGGGGGATAAAAGAAAGATAAATGTGTGTTGTCCACCGGACAATTCTTTATGTATTGTTATGGTGTGATGAGGATAGGGACCCAGAGATATTGCGCGACCCCCCCCCCCCCCCCCCCCCCCCCCCCCCCCCCCCCCCCCAAAAAAAAAAACAACAAAAAAAGATAATATGACTATAGTTCTGATAATTGCGGTTGTTGTAATTATTGTTATAATTACTATCTGGACTTGGTTTTCTGGTGTCAGTCTAAAATGCAACGTCGAAAAGAAGGGACTTTGCATTGATCACATGCGAATTAAGTCACGAGATATTCGATGACAACAAGTAGCATCTGCACTGCTAGCCCGGTCTCTCCATACGAAAAGAGACGAGGCTATCTATAAAGTTCAAGAGATAACACCGAAAAGGGCATCAAAAGGAAGGAAAAAGAAGGGGATTAGGTGTATGAGAATGGACAATTTATTGATTAATTACAAGGATCAAGATATGGAGATCTCGGGTTGATATTATAAAAGTATATTGAAAGTCTAGTTGGCTTCCCTTTTAAATTTTATGGTTTGATTTGGCAATTAAATTGGCTGGCGTAGGACCTAAAAAGATAGCACGTTATATGCCTTGAGTGTCCTTTGAACATTACATTGGTTGTACATGTAAAATATAACATAGATTATCTATCTTGGTAAATATATCCCGAACAATTATATACACTGACATTATACAAACTATGATCACTTTCAATCTTTGTCTTCTTGCAAAAGAAATGACAAGCTGAGTGACTGGATCAAGGTTACGTTTAGTCATCCGGATTTCTAACTAGGATATGATTGAATAGGATATGATATAAAATCATGGGATTTTTCTATATCCCATCTATTGTTTGGTGAATCGTAATATTAAAATCGGATATATTCACATCAATATTATATATATTTTTAATATAAATGACATATCATTGTAAAATAAACCTATATCATTGTAAATGAACCTAAAAGTTTATAAACGGAGATAGTGAAAATCTCCGTGACACTATTCCTTAATTTTTTTTTATTTTTTTTCCTCCTTTTAAATTATTTTCTTTATTATTTCTTTTTTCCCCTTTCATCATTCTTGAATAAAATTTTATCAAATAGTAAACTATACTAACATACCTAAAATACAAAAATACCTAAAATATATATAATAAATATGAATATATAATTTATAGATTAAATGTTTATTATAATATAGAATTAAATTTGAATATATAAAATAAAATAAGATTAAATTAAAAAATAAATTTTTATTTTTAATTTTTAATTTCTTAAATTAGATTCAAATATTATTTATATTGAATTATAATTTTAATTTTTTTAATTTAAGAAACTTGTTATTCGAGAAAAATAACTTTCCTATTATAGACATTAGAATTTCTATCCACCTTTATTCCACCTCCCCCATGAGATAATTTTATTCGGCCTATATCCCCATTATATCCGATTTTATCCTATCATAAGCAAACATCAAATGTAGGATGGGATAAATCATATTCTATCATGAATTTTATCTTGACTGCCAAACGCAGCCTAAGGGTTGTGGTTGGATTTCGAAATTGAACCAAGCATGATCAAAAGTTCAAGTGCCGGCTAGAAAAAAGAAGAGATTATTGACAAAGAGAGATTGAGATCCTAGGCAAATTTTTGACTTTCTTACTTGAAAAAGTAAGAGAATATCTATGACAATTTTAATGTTTCTTTTCTTGTCCAGTTTTATCATTAAATGATATTCTTGTCATTCACATGTTAGATTCTTGAATTGAATTCCTTAAAATTATTAGGAGTCCATAAGCATGTTATTTACGCAAAAATGAATTATATTTCATTTTACTTTGAAAATCATTTTTCTAATCGAGATAAATGTTATTATAATGCAATTTATGATGACAACCAAGATTTGAGATCCAGGGCAACTTTGGGCTTTCTAACTTGAAAAGGTAGGAAAATATCAATGATGATTTGAATGCTTCTTTTCTTGTCCATTCATATTATTCGACAATATCCTTGTTATTCTTATGTTAGATTCTTCAACCAAATCCCTTAAAATTGTTAGAGCCTGTAAACATGGTATTCTTGTGAAAATGAATTATATTTCATGCACCGCTCTTGAATATTTACTTTGAAAATCATTTTTCTTGTCCAAATAGGCATTATTAGAATGCAATTTACGACGGTGACATACGTTATCTGAAAATGCTAACAAACTACACAAACCCTGCAAAAGAATTCGAAAGAAGGAAAAGAGAGAGAAAGAAAAGGGCAGGCCAAAAAAAATCGAAACTTACGAAACGCCTGAAGTTTCGTTTACTAAACGAGAATCACTCTCCTCGTTCTCTCCCCTTTGGTTTTGTCGGGCAAAACAACACTCATGCTTTATTCATGAACTGATAATCTGCTAATACCTGTCTTAAAAACCACGTTTGGCTCTCATCCCTGTCATTTATGATGTCTTTAAAGACGATAATACGCCCCGGTCTGTCATTGATCTCCATTGATAGATATTAAGCGCCCACCAAAGCCATTGTTTTTCATTGCATGTCTTCATAATCTCGCTCTTCCCCAGTTCCCTTCATCTTCTCTGGGAGTCTCAATGGCCACGCCTTTTGGTTTCAGTTATTTCTGCAGATAAGCTGGAGTTTTTAGTTACGAGCGGTGATGGTAACATTAGTTCGCTCATGAGCGTAGAAGCCATCCTATCGTCCGAAGGGTTTCATGTTCCGAAATTATATGTTCTGTGTTTCGTTTCATAGGTGAAGAGTTTTATTGCAAGTCCGGTCATGATTTAGAACACATAGGAGTGACTTGCATCACATTGGTGCGGAAATTGTGCCTACTCGGGTACCGTGGATATACATCGGAGATTTGAGACCGCGTCACCACGAGAATGAGCTCAGAGAGCTGGGCAGGGTCGGGCTTATTCTAAAGAAGTCTGTCTGCCGAGCTAAGTAATGTCATCCCGGATTTTACTCCATTATGCATGTTTGGACATCAAACTCAAACTGCTCAACCACCGAAAAAGAGGCTGACTTCTCATCGCTTTGAATGCTCATGAGCTTGAGAGCAGCATATGTGGAAAGTCCGATGAAATCTGTTTTTGCTGATGATAGTCTGCTTCTGCATCAGCCGCATTTTCTTGAACGGAGAGTCGCAAGTGATCGCTGAGCTTCGTATTGCAGTGTAGCTTTTGGAATATAGAGGAAAAGAAATACTTTTTGTATCGTATTATATGTTAATGAGCATACCCCACCATTGCCTCCACCAAGTTGGCTCTCTCCCCCACCATAAATACCCCCTTACCGGCGTGTGCCCTCCACACTTCCTCTTCTCAAACACTTCCTCTTCACCTGAACAATTAGAGTCATCCCAAGTCATTCAAAACAGCTTTGCAACTGCATCGCTCATGGCCTCCAACCATTCCTCTTCCTCTCTCAATGACATTAAGCTCACTCTCCCTAACCCCTGCGACACCATCCCATCGGTGCAACTCGAGGGCCCGGAGGTGGAGTTTGACTACTCCAAGCGGTCGCAGTGGCTGCGGGCCGCAGTCCTTGGGGCGAATGATGGACTCGTGTCAACCGCATCACTCATGATGGGCGTTGGCTCAGTAAAGCAGGACATCAAGGCCATGATCCTGACCGGTTTCGCAGGCCTAGTGGCCGGGGCGTGTAGCATGGCCATAGGGGAGTTCGTGTCTGTGTACTCCCAGCTGGACATAGAGTTGGCCCAGATGAAGAGGGACAAGGAAGGGGCCGCCGATGGACAAATGGACAAAGAAGGAGACGGTGACAACGGAGAGGAAGAGAGCTTGCCCAATCCATTGCAAGCTGCTTCAGCCTCAGCTCTCTCCTTCTCCGTGGGGGCCATGGTGCCGCTACTGGCAGCATCCTTCATAAGAAGCTATAGGGCGAGGCTTGGGGCTGTGATCGTGGCAGCCACCATCGCGCTCATGGCCTTTGGGTGGATCGGGGCGGTCCTGGGGAAGGCACCAGTCTTGAGGTCGTCGCTTAGGGTGTTGATCGGGAGCTGGTTGGCCATGGCAATAACCTTCGGGCTGACCAAGCTGATTGGTGCAAATGCTCTCTGAAGAACAGACGCCCTTTTCGTATGTGCATCAATACGTGGGATTTTCTTTCCTCATATTAAGAGTTATGTCCTGTTAATCACTTTTCCTTAGCCTTGTTCTGTTGTTATTAGTGGTTCCGTATGTAATGGACAAAGTATGCAAGGTCAAAAATAAGTCCGCGCTTAAGGTCGAGGGGAAAAAAAATAAGTCTTGAAAGCGCCCACAAAATTAGGGCTCATGGATGGAGGGATACGATGAAGATGTATGTTTTATATTTTTGAGGGGACGTATAAAAGGGAGGACAAAGAGTGACGAAGACACCTTTTGGCAAAAAAAAAGAGCGTACATTTCCTCTCCCTCTCTCCCTTATTTAATTCGGATTGAACAGTTTCTCCTATTATTTCTTTAGGATTGGTGATACGTGTTTTTTCTTATCTCATATGCTGAGGGGAAAATTCCAAAATATGACCTGAAGTGACCTATTTTTTTCAAAAAATGACTAGAAGTGGACTTTGTTTTAAAAAATGATCTGAAACATACTCATTGAATCATCATTTTTTACGTCATAATAAAACGTTGCATCAACAATCATTTGGCTGTAAAGTAAACGTACAGAAAATGAGAAAAAAGGGAAACGAATAGTCAACTGCCGAGAAGTCCACAGATGATTCTCGAGTTGCAAGATGAGGAAAGTTCACAATGTTGACATAAGTGCGCGTAATTCACGGGGTTGCAAAATCGGAGCCATCAGCTGAAGGGTGCGAAGAGGACGATCCTTCACTTCCGGGACCCTGTGCCATACTTGGGTGCATCTCGCTCGTCATTTTACAGAAGAATATAACTGCAGATTGAAGGCAAACAAATATCAGAACATGCACAATGAAACTCCTTTGCCATCGAAAAAGTTTTAAACTTTTTCGTTTTCTACTCAAGTGAGCGTGATAAACGAACACTAGCTTCGAGTCTACCAGAACCAGAGAGAGAGAGAGAGAGAGAGAGAGTCACGAGAGTGATGGCGTCGTTAAGGGCTTCCGTGAATACGCTTCGGGGTTTCTCTTTGGACCTCAAACGGAAGGATGCGAAGAAGAAAAAGGGGGAGAGGGTTGTGGGATGCGACGAAATGAAGAAGAAAAGGGGGAAGAGGCGTGTCCCTGCAGAGAGAGAGAGGAAGAAGTCCAAGTCCAAGGTTTCTCTTCGGACGCGAAGAAGAAGGGCGAGGATGTGACAAGGACAAAACGGAGGAGGAGATGAAGAAGGGGCGGAGGGGTGAGGGAGAGTGTGTCCGTATAGCTTCCGCACATAAAATCTTATCCCAAATAATATGTTCTCTATTCTCTGTTGATTTTGTTGTTTTTATCGTTATTATTTAATTTGGAGGCATCCCATTGATTTTGTCTCTTTTTTATTTGTCCAGCCAAGGGGATGCGACCTTATTCCTTCTATCCCGCGCCTGCAAAATAGCGGCGTCCTCTGCACAAATTCAAAAGCTTTTAACTTTTTATATGGGAGTCCCAATCAACGCACACAATATATAAGTATCATTTTAATTAAAATCATTTATTCTCTGTTATTAATATTGTTGTTATTGTATTCAGAGACTTATCCTTCTCCCTTGTTGACTTTGAAGCTATTTGATTGAGACTTTTTAGTTTGTTGAAATGATTATGAGACACCGGAGATTAATGCCTATAGTGGTTATTCTCATAATTATTAACTTAGAAAAATATATATATAGAACTTTCAAGCCTTTCGCAATACCTAATTGATCTAACCAAATTGCCATCGAGGTCTTAGCACAAGAGGGAACATCATGGGAAAAGTGCCAAAAAAGTCCTAAACATTTTACTTTTGTGCCGATTTAGTCCTAAACTTTTTTTTTGGGTGCCGATTCAGCCCTAAACCTTTTTAAGTTGTGCCAATTCAGTCCTTTCCGGCTAATTTTGGCCGGATTTTGTTGACTGGATGCTGACCGACTAACATGTTTGATCAACGCTAACGTAAACAACTTTTAATAATATTTATATATATATAGTCTTTTCCCTCCAGCCGGTCACCGCAGTCCGAGGACCGGCTAGAGGCGACCACTGACGAGAGTGAGGGTGACCTCACTGGCCACCTCGCGAGCGAGGGTCGACCTCGCTAGATTTGGCAAGGGCGAGCCTCACCCATGGTCAGCGAGGCTTGACCTCACCAGATCCGGTGAGGGGGAGCCTCGCCCATGGCCGACGAGGCTCGACCTTGCTAGATCAGGCCATGGGTGAGCCTCGCCCTCACCGAATCTAGCGAGGTCGAGCCTCACCAGCCCTCGCCAGCCATGGGCAAGGCTTGCCTCGCCAGATCCGGCAAGGGTGAGCCTCACCCACGGCTAGCGAGGCTCGACCTCGCCAGATCCAGTGAGGTGGCTTGCGAGGTCGGCCTCGCCCTTGCTGGTGGTTGCCTTTGGCCGATCGCCGAGGTCGGCGACCGGCTTGAGGAAAAAGATAAAAAGAAAAAAATAAAAAAATAAAAAGAGAAAGAAAAATAAAAAATAAAAAATATAAAAATATTATTAAAAATTGTCCGTGAACGCCGATCGGGCCACGTTAGCTGGCCGATGTCCAGTCAGCAAAATTTGGCTAAAATTGCCCGGAAAGGACTAAATTGGCACAACTTAAAAATGTTTAAGATTGAATCGGCACAAAAAAAGAAGGTTTAGGACTAAATCGGTACAAATGAAAAAGGTTTAGGACTTTTTGGCACTTTTCTCGGACCATCACCCATGCCTTCTTGAACACGGGTTAATGCTGGAGTCTTGACTAATTAGCCCACACTTATTGTAATCTCCGAACAGTTCTTGCATTTCTTGTGCCCAATTTAGGCTCTGCTATGTAATTTAGCATCTTGGCCTAATCTGCCTATCTGATTCAACATGACTGTAATTGTTATGCAAGATTCTCTCTCGGGTTATGGTATACCTTCGGATTGGGGACGATCTAAGTGAGAAATGTTTTCTTGGATCTTAGCGATAGTAAATGCAAAATTGGACGGTTGGAAAGAACAACTATTATCTAAAGGTGGTAAAGAAATTCTAACAACTATTATCTAAAGGTGGTAAAGAAATCCTACTTAAATCTGTTATGCAAGCTATTCCACAATATGCAATGTCTATCTTTAAACTTCCTCAATCTCTTTGTAAAGGGCTTGAATAGCGAATATCCAGTTTTTGGTGGAAGAATGACATGAGCAGACGAGGGCTGCATTGGCAGAAATGGGATGAACTCAAAACCAACAAGCATAGTGGGGGTCTTGGTTTTCGAGACCTAATAGCTTTTAATAAGGCATTGCTGGGTAAGCAAGCCTAGAGATTGTTTCATAGTCCACTCTCTTTATGGAGTTAGATCTTTAAGGGGCTTTATTTTCCTAACCAAGACTTCTTTCGTGCGGATCAAGGGTATCGCCGATCCTGGGACTGGCGAAGCCTTCTTATTGGTAGAGAGGCCATTATCCCTAACTTGAGATGGTCTGTTGGTGATGGCAAGCAAATCAAAATCCGAGAGGATCGGTGGTTATCTATTAGAACTATAGTAGGACCAGCTGCAAGAGAGGAGCCAGAATTAGTGGCCGATCTTATTGACCTTAACCACCAATCCTGGAATATTGCTCTTCTCATGCGGCATTATGATGATTTGGTCATTAATGAAATCATTCGAATCCCTCTTAGACCACATTCTGCTACTGACCGGTTAGTATGGGTAGAAACAACAAATGGTCTTCATACAGTGAAAAATAATTATACTTCTCTCATCAGAATAGCAACCAACAGCAGAGATAAGGAAGCATCTACATCATTCAGGTCTCCCAAAACCCTCTGGCGGCGTATATGGACTATGCAAACATAACCAAAAATCCTTATGCTCTTATGGTCAGCTTGTCATAACTCACTAGCAACCAGAGCAAATTTGTTTCATAGACATATCGCATCTGATCCTATTTGTCATCTCTGCAATCAACATGCTCAGGAAACCATAGAACATCTCTTTTTTCTATTGTTCATGGACAAGGGAAGTATGGAACATCTTGATCTAAACATTATAATTACACCTCATTCCATTCATCGCCCGAATGCATGGATCACAGCAAGGGTTACAGTTCAAAATACATTACCTGGAATCGAGACTATTGCGCATGTTTTGTGGCAGATATCACGTGGCCGCAGTAATTTTATCTTCAAATATCAGCAACCAAATTCCCACATAGTCGTGGAAGATGCATTGACACAGACCTGAATCCACAAATGTTAAGCCCCCAAGCGTAAGAATCCAGAGCTCTTTGCTATCCACACTGAACACCTATGGAGATCCCCTAATCGCGGCACACTGAAATGTAATATAGATGGGGCTTACAAGCCAGGTAGTCACTCAGGATCTATGGCATGCATTAGTCGAGATTACAAAGGAAGGCTTACTGACGTTTTTATGGAGGAATTTCCAGCGGTCTCTGCGCTTCAATCCAAGGTACAAGCGCTTAGTTTTACTCTTCACCATTTGCTTCAACAGGGCCTCAACAATGATCACCTTGTGATTTAATCGGATTGCTTGATCTTGATTGAAATGGTGAACGAGAGCAAATCGCTGCCATGGGAAGATCGCGTGCTATTCGGCGAGGTCAACGATCTGCTGCCCTCTTACCCTAATTTACAGCTCTGTTTCTGCAGAAGGGAGGCCAACACAATGGCGGACTGGACTGCTAAGGCCCATGGTAGATTGGATATGGCCCGAAATTGGAATATTTTCCCCCCTTTCTTTCATCTAGACCTCGTGTATGTGGATGTTGTTTCTACTGGTTGTACTCTTTCGAAGTTCTAATATATCGTGTCTTTCGTCCAAAAAAATAAAAAAGTCAACACATGGACTTTCTTTGTAGGTCGGTCTCGATCACTCTGTTTGTTCTCATCCTTGGGACCCACCACCATGATTTGTGCTTTGCCGAATGTAATATGAGGGAAGATATCAAGACAGTTAATCCAACGTGTTGATAAATTTTGAGACCAACTAGGGTTAATTAGATAATTTGCCTAATAATGATCTTTAGTTTATTAAAAGAAGAAGATTGCCAGAACCACATAGCAAAGGACCCCATAAGCTGGCATTGTCGACTAGTGCTGGTGAAGGCAGAATTCTCCAAATGGGGAAACTAAGGAGGAGCGATACTTTGAGAAACTCTCTTTGTTCATTTCTATGGACATTATGTAATCTCACCATGATCAATGAAATATCTTAGTGATATCTATTGCCCAAGAACTCCCACCACAAAATTTTTATTAAAGGGGAATAGTTATTTTAGGTTATACAAAAGATAATTAATGTTTCAGTATTCTAAATAGTATATGGACCATGAGAAGAAAACATGAGTATTATTTTGATATTCTTATAGTGTCTCTAATATTATGAGATTTGGTTTTTCTATTGATATTATTTGGTAATTAAGTTATTATTAAGTGCGTGGAATAAACGAGGATTATTCAATAAAAGTGAGATTTAAAGGGATAGTTAACATTATTAGATGATAATTCCGATTTGTCACGATGATGTGGTTGTTAATGGATAAAAGAAAGAAATTATAAATGTTTGATTGAGGATTCTTAAATTCAAAATACAATTATTCACGTTGAAGGAGAAGTATGGGCTGCATTACTCATATTGATGATATTTTAGAGTAAATTAGATGTTTTAGGGATTTCACATAGAATGAAGCTATTGAATGACTACTAGAGATATATAAGTTGAGATATCACATATGTTGTACTTAATTAATACATTCATGATGGGGTGCGATGAGAATGTACCGTTTCATCTTGATATGTTACGATGGAAAGACACAATTTGAAAGGGTATGAAGGACTCATTTAAAAGTCTTTGAAGATAACCATTGGCACTTTTGGTAGAATGTACACTCAAAAATTTCTCTCATTTGCTTGTCCCATTTCCATCAAAAGAAAAGAAGACGCTCCATTTCTCCTTTACAAGAGCAATTGACATTTACGCTGTGAAAATCGGATGTTTTTCTTATGACTACATTCGAACCAACGTGAGGTAATATTGTTCGTAATTCATCCGCAATTCAACTTTTGTTCTTGGGTAAGTTGTCTTTCGCTCACTTTCTTCCAACATTGGTATCAGAGCCCGGTCAAGATTTCCGCCTTGTTTTTCATCAAATTTTCTCATGTACCACTTGATATCGGGATAAAGAGATTGAATTCTACATTGTCTCGATGTTTATTGATTGGAAATGCAATCTGAATCATTGAAAACGAACCGAAGTGAAGAATGAGTTCAGGGTCGCGTACATCTGTACGGTTTTGGCCATATTTTGGAATATTTTTTCGGCCAAAATAATTTTTTTAATAAGTAGGGTGAAAGCACTCGTCAAGACTAGTTTGACGATGGGTCAAGCGTCGCTAGAGGACGCTAGACGTGCCCACACTCGTAGCTAGAAGCGGCTACACGTGGGCAACACATGCCTGACGAGCTGGGCACGCTAGCGCGTGAGCGTCACACATGGGTCGGCGAACCAACGCGTGCTGACGTCATCCAATGGTCGATAATAGTTGGATGACATCATCAATGACGTCACTACCGGCGCAGTTGGCCGGTTGGTCGCCAGCCGGAGACCTGACCCATCCGGAGACTCGACCTAACCTGGCCATTGACCTGTTAATTAGTCGAACCGATCAACTAGTTGGTTAGTCAAACCGGTCAAACCAGTCGAACCGGCCAGGAGCTATTTGGCTCACTGGCATGTGCGTCACACGCGCCGCATACTCAGGTGGTGCATATGGGCACGTGGAACGTCGGATGGGAGCATGGTCGACAGCATTTGGTTCGTATGGATGTTCTTTACATTGTGGTATAATTATTTTATATGTTTGAGTATTATAAATGTATAAAATTGTGTATGGAACCCTAAGTATGCATATTTTTAGGGTATAAATGCATAGTCTATTCATTTTTAGCTTAAATTTTCCTAAATTTTAGGAAATATAGTAGCTAGCTTATATAAAAATGATGTCATATATATTGTATAGAGCTTAGTTCAATGGTAGTATGTATATAGTTTAATATACTTGCGATTTTCTAGTTCCAAGAAAATTCAAACAATGATAAGAAATTCTTATTTTCTGGTATGTTGATTCATATCATGTTATGCTTTTGTGTTAATAGAAAAATTTAGAAATTACATGGGGTCATGCAAGTATTTTTTTCTAGTTGGAGTTCGTAAGTTGGTAGAATTCGAATGAATTCTCACATAGAACTCAAAATTTGAGTAAATTAAATTAATTAATGATAATAGAACAATTGTACATAGGAGCTGATTGGGAACATAATGAACTTTCGTTTCTGTGTCTTTTGTTGAATTATCATTAATTTAGTTTGTCTTTACTGCAAATTAAATAAGTGTGTCACTTTGAAAGGTGTGCTAGTATTGATTATAAGTTTATTATGTTAATGTGTTATAGTAATTGATTATGGCTTCGGTATCAAAGATCATTGTGGCTGACCTCAATAAGGGTAAGAAGTTGAATGGTGACAATTATGATAATTGGCATCCAAAAGTTTAGTACATTCTTAAGGAACAAGAGGTTTTGGAAACCCTTAACCACACCATGGATGAACCTGAATATGGAACTTCAGCTCAACACAAGAGAGATCTTGAAGCTTATTAAGCTTGGAAAAAAGAAAAATAGCATTGCTTGCATCACATTGCTGAGCTGTATGTAAGATGATCTCATATGTGAGTTTGAAAGTTACAATAAAGCTTAAGCAATATGGGTTGCCTCGAAAGATAAGTTTGAGGGTATATCTACAACTAAGCTGAGAATACTCACCATCAAGTTTGACACATACCGAAAGTGCCCAAATGTAACGATGATGTAGCATTTTTAGGAGATATCAAACATGATTCGTGAGTTGAGGTTGGTAGGTCACTCCCTTATTGATGAACAACAAGTTCAAGCTATTATAAAGTCTCTTCCCGACAATTGGAAGCATATGAAAATCAATATGACGTATAATGAGAATATTGTTACTTTTAATGATATAGCACGTTATTTGGAATTAAAGGATGAGCGTTTAGAGGTTGCGAGATCCTTTACTCATGTTTATGTTGTTGAATTGAATTTGTGTAAAGTTTCGGGCTTTAAGTGCAAAAGGAATCATCAATTCAACAATAAGGGAAGAAGACTGATGAGGTACCTAAGAGGGTTAAGACCTTTCAATGCAAGAAACGTGGTAGGAAGAATGACAATGCCAAAATGAAGTACTACAATTGTGACAAAATTGGTCACTTTGCTCATGAATGCACTAAGCCAAAAGAGGTACCCTATTACTTTATTACTTTATGTAATGCTTTTGTTTCTAGTAATGTGATACTTGTTGAATCTCATACAATGTGGACTATAAACTTAAGAGCAACCGATCACGTAGCTAGAGACCGAAAAGCATTTGTGGAGTATCGTCAAATACAGCCTAGAAAAAGATGGATATATATTGGGAATCAAAAATTGAAGTGAAAGGTCTCGGCACATGTAAATTAACTTTACGTGGTGGTCGAAACCTATTCCTATATGATGTTCTCTATGCTCTAAATATTCGATGAAACTTGATATTCGTAATTGTTCTTCTTATGCTATGTTATGTATTGAATTTTCATAATGATTATGTTGACATTTAGAACAGTTTATTATGGTTTAGATCATATATCGAATGGTTTTATGGTGTTAGACATTGATTATAATCAGTACAATGTTAATGTTAATAGTTGTTTTTCTTTAATTGCATCTTCTAGTAATGTTAAAATTGATGCAAGTACTTGGCATGCTAGATTATGTCACATTGGGTTGCAAAAAATGCAAAAATTAGCTAGAGAATGCCTTTTAGGGTCACTCACTAATATTAATCTACCTGTATGTGAATATTGTCTAATGGGAAAAGCAACTAGAAAACCATTTGGTAAATGGACTAAAGCCGAATTTCCATTATAACTCATACATTCTGACATTTGTGGTCCTTTGAATGTGAGGGCGAGGCATGGAGCCTCGTATTTCATCACTTTTATAGATGATTTCACGTGTTTTGGTTATGTTTTTCTGTTATCCTATAAGTCAGAAGTATTAGACTGCTTTAGATGATATATAGCGATAGTTGAGAATTAGTTGAATAAAATAATAAAGGCATTGAAAATCGATCGTAGACGTGAGTATCCATTTGAGCAATTTAAGGCTTTTTGTGATGAAAATGAAATTGTATGACAATTGTTTATTCCCGGTACTCCACAACAAAATGGGGTAGCTGAGAGAAAGAATAGAACCCGATTGGAAATGATTAGGTTTATGATGGCACAAACAAATTTACATATCTCCTATTGGGAAAAAAAAAATTAGTTATTGACTACTGCCTATATACTTAACCAAGTGCCCTCAAAATCAGTCACTTCCAACCCTTATGAATTGTGGACTGGTAGGAAACCAGACTTAAGTATTCTATGTCCATGGAAATGTGCAACTTATATTCATGATTCTTCCCATAAATATGGTAAATTAGGTTCTAGAGGTAAAAAACGTATCTTTATAAGATATTCTGAACACTTCAAAGGGTATGCATTTATAGGTGAACAAGCTGAAGGGAGCATGACTGAAATGGAGTCACGAGATGTCACGTTCTTAGAGAACTAGTGAGGAGAGATTGATAAGGACTTCTAATTATATGAAATGGAAGATCCTAATAACACACCCACTGATGTTGTAGAGGGAAATGAAGATTTACCTCAACATGCAAGACCTAGTGGGAGTGTTGCATCGTCTGGTGAATTGAATTCAAAAGAAATTCACTAATGAGATGTTGATCAGATTGGTGAATGTGAATGAATGGTTTTGTTATGAATGATCTAGATAGATGCTTTTCAGGTCATTTTATATTCTTTAAGAGTGTTTGATGAAAGTCGGCGGAAGATGACTTACCTTTAATCAATGTGCAGTCAAAAATTTATCTTGGAACGATCGTTGAATTGCGGATGCATCACGAACAATATTACCTCACGTTGGTCTTAATGTAATTACGAGGAAAACATCTGATTTCCACAGCGTAAATGCCAATTATTCTTGTAAAGAAGAAATTAAACACCTACTTTTCTTTGATGGAAAGGGGACAAGAAAAAGATAACGCTTTCTTTCTAAGCATACATTCTTTTAACTGTACCAATGATTGTCTTCAGGAGTCTTTTATATGACTCCATTACACCTTTTCAAAAGGGTGTCTTTCCATCGTATCATATCAAGATGAAACGGTGCGTTCCAATCGCACTCCATTATAAAAAAAAAAAAAATTAAGTATAATATCTCCCACTCGGACATGATAGGCTTGATAGCGCTCTATCAAGAATATAAGGCATTCAATATTCATCAACTTTATAAAAACAATTCATATTGGTAAGTAAGCTGTGTGACCGATAAGTACACCTAAACTTGGGAGCTCAAATTATGCACCTGTTAGGAATGACATAATGGCTATAACCCCGAAAATGAATAAACAATCTATGTCTCATGGTGCTCTAGACATATTTTATTACATCAATCCAAGTATATCTATCCCTTAAAGGCTATACTTGGTTATTCTCAAAACACAATGTATTTACAATTATATTTGCAATCACATAAAATGATATAATTGGTCGACTAGTAAATACATTTGATAGATGTAAAACAATAATAGTCTTCCTTCACACTTATGTCTTTCTCCATTTCAAAATAATTGCTTTTCTAAACATGTCCTATAAGGTCATATTTATTTATGATCGCTGATAACATGATAAAGTAGTAACATTGATCTTTCACTTTGAGAACATAGTTAGAAGTAACATAGGACACAAAATGAGGTAAATAATAAATTACCTCATGAGCTCACACGATAAGTAAATAAGGATAATTTCACTCGCATTCTCTTGTTGGTCGTACAATACACCTGTAGTATGAATTACATGCTATAGTGGATTTCTCTTTCTATAAGAGCGTATGTCAATTATTAAATATATATACTATACAGATCTTAGCCTAAACATAATCATGTGCTTCTCACGTACTCATGTTTAGCTCGAGTGCTATATTAGCTCGCTTTCTATAGTGCCCAATTAAGTACTCGCATTCAGCATCTTTTAGGTATACATGATTGTAGGACTATCATGTTTAGTCTTATTATAAATAAATCACAGATCTCATCTTGATTCCAATCAAGGTGACATATTATTTTATGTACTAAACTTGCTCTTCAGCATTTATTTGTACATAACGTCTCATCTCAACGTGCTAACCATAGTACTTGAGGTGATTGCTCGTGTGAGTGAGCCAATCAATCTTTTCAATAATATATATGTGTATGTGCTAGTCTCATAATGTATTTGTACTTATTGATAAAACATCAAGTCACTAATAAACAAACAAGTACAATATATATATCCACAAATAAATAAACCAGTGATCATCTACAATAACACATATCACATTCTACGCAATCCTAGTGACATCTTATAGGTCAAGGATATGTCTCTAGGAACAACCTTTGTAAATAGATTAACAACCATTCTATTAGTTGAAATGTAGTGTATGATCATTTCTTTCTACGCTATTATATCTCTTATGAAGCTATTCTTTATGCCAATATGCTTCGTCCTTTCATAATACTTGGATCCTTTACATAGGCAATGGCTGCTTAACTATTGTAATAAATTATCACCGGTTTTGGAACCTTAACAACAGTGACTAAATTTTCCAAGAAACATTTTAGCCATATTGCTTCTTATACTGCGGTAGAGCATGCAATAAATTCTGCCTCCATCGTATATAAGGCCGTACATGTATGTTTCTTGTTATTCCAAGAAATCGCACTTCCATTGAGTAAAAACGCATATCTAGAAGTCAATTTACGCTCATCTAGGTCTCCACCCTTTTTAGTATTTGAATGGCTTAATAGGCATAAATCACTCCCTTGATAATAAAGTCGATAGTCCATAGTATCTTTCAAGTATCTCAAGATCCTCTTCACTGCTTTCCAGTGTACTTAATCGGGATTTGATTAATATCGACTCACCAATCCCACGGCATAACATATGTTGAGTCGAGTACATATTATAGCATACATCAAACTTTCGACCGCATTAGCATAAGGAACAATTTCCATTACTTTGATTTCTTCTTGAGTCTTAAGACACATCTTAGTACTTAGGCCTTCACCTTGCATGACAAGGGGTATCAATGTGATTACAGTGTTGTATATTGAAACGTTCAAGAATCTTTATAATCTAAGACTCTTATGATAAAGTAAGGAGTTTCCTTGATCAATCTCTTTCGATTTTAACTCCTAATATATAAGCAACTTTTCCCATGTCATTCATTTTAAAATTGGAGGACAGGCCCGTTTGGTTCAACTTTAAAGAAATGTCATTGCATTTCCCTAAGTATCTTTGAGTGAATGGACATTTTGTGAAGGCAAGTGTGTTTGGAAACCTAATTTTTTGTGTATGTTTTGCAAAGCTACTTCAAGGTGAAAAGAAAAGTGAAAAAAAGAAAAGAAAAGGGAGGAGGAGATGCAGCTGTAGGGGAAAATCGTGGGAGAGCGGCTGATGGTGGTGGGGAGGCAACTGGTGGCGATTTTTGTAAAGGCAAGTGTATTTGGGAACCCAATTTTTTGTGTATGTTTTGCAAAGCTACTTCAAGGTGAAAAGAAAAGTGCAAAAAAAAGAAAAGAAAATGAAGGAGGAGATGTAGTTGCAGGGGAAAATCGTGAGGGAGCAGTTGGTGGTGGTGGTGAGGTGGTTGGTGGCGGTGCCGGTGCGGGGGGGTCGCCGAGGTCGAACTGCTTGAGGCCATGCGACCTCAGGCGGTGTTGCCTAGGTCGCTCGACCTCAGGCGCGACCCAGGGCATTGCCTGAGGTCAAGCAACCTAAGCGACGCCTGAGGTCGCCCGACCTTAGGCCACCTCGCCTGAGGTCATGCGACCTCAAGCCACCTCGCTTGAGGTTGCACGACCTTAGGCAAGGCTTCCTGGCAGACAAATCTAGCCACTCGCGGCTGAGCACTGCCCGCCACGGTGGAGTAACAAGTTCCTTGAAGAAGACGATGAATAGTATTTTCGAAGGCAAAATGGGAAAACATGATTATCAGTAAGGGCAATATTAAAAAGAAAAAAATCCATTAAACCTCATAGTAGCATTCCGAAAATGCTGAAAGTCCAAAGCAAGTCCAGACTTGCTTTGAGCTTTCAGCATTCTAATTATTAGCATTTGGCTAATGATACCTCCAAATGTTGAACCAAACGCCTAAAGTTTTTCCCAAAAGGCTTTCGAGGCTGAAAGTCCCTTGGGAATGCTGAACTAAACGGGGCCGATAACCATTCTTTTATAGTGATAACCAAAACCTTGTCATTTCCAACTAATAGAATATCGTCAATATAAAGTGATAAAATCACAAATTTATCTTCGAACCGCTTGACATATACACAGTAATCTTTTTAGATTATCATGAAACCAAAAATAGTTATGGCTCGATTAAAAAAAAGATACCATTATTTAGATGATTGCTTAAAGCTATATATTGAGCGATGAAACTTGCAAACTTTATGCTCTTAACCTTTAGCTATAAAACCTATTGGATATTTCATATAAATTTCTTCATCTAGTTCTCCATTGAGAAATATCATCTTTACATTAATTTGATATAATTCAAGGTCCAAATGTGCAACGATTGTAGAATAAGACATATTGAGGCAAATTTTACAACTGGTGAAAATGTTTCCCCTTAATTTATACCCTCTTCTTGAGTATAACCTTTCACACAAGGCTAACCTTATACTTTTTAATAGATCCATACACTCTTCGCTTAATCTTGAAGACCCATTTGTTTCCACTAGCCTTGTGATAGGATGGTAAATCAACCAAGTCCCAAACGTGATTTGCCCTCATAGACTTCATCTTATCTTCCAAAACTTTTCTCAATTTTTCCTTATCAGAGGATGAGAGAGTCTCTTGAACAGTCTTTGGCTCGGCATCATCTTTCTGAGCGATAATAAATGCTCCCCTTTCAATCTCAAAACGACAACGAGAAATACTTTTACGATTACTTTTATGCAACTAAATTTTTCTTGAATTCAATTCGCCAGACGATGCAACACTCCCACTAGGTTTTGCATGTTGAGGTAAATCTTCATTTTTCTCTACAACATTAGTCGGTGTGTTATTAGGATCTTTCATCTCATATAATTGGAAGTCCTTATCAATCTTACCTCTACTAGGAAAATCATTCTCCAAGAACGTGACATCTTGTTACTCCATTTCGGTCACACTTCCATCAGCTAATTCACCTATGAACACGTACCCTTTGAGTGTTCAGAATATCTTATAAAGATACTTTTCTTCCCTCTAGGGTATAATTTGCTATATTTATGGGAAGAATCATGAACATAAGTTGCGCATCTTCAAGGACGTAGACTACTTGAGTCTGGTTTTCTACTAGTCCATAATTCATAAATGGTGGAAGTGATCAATTTTGAGGGCACTTAATTAAGAACATAGGCAGTAGTCAATAACACATCTTCCCAGAAGGAGATAAGTAAATTTGTTTGCGTTGTCATAGACCTAAACATTTCCAATAGGATTTTATTCATTCTCTCAGCAATCCCATTTTGTTGTGGAGTACCAAGAATAATCAATTGTCGTACAATTTTCTTTTCATCATAAAAAGCCTTGAATTACTCCAATAAATACTCACGTCCACGATTGGTTCTTAATACCTTTATTGTTTTGTTTAACCGATTCTTTATCATCGTTATATATCGTCTAAAGTAATCTAATGCTTCTGACTTATGGAAGATTAGAAAAATATAACCGAAATGCGTGAAGTCATCTATGAAAGTGATGAAATATGAAGCTCCATGCCTCACCTTCATGTTTAAAGGACCACTGTCACGACCTGCCCTCGGGGTGAGGGAACAAGTTTAGGGATATTGCCTAAAGGATGGGCCTAAGGCCCATGATTAGGTGTGGGCTCTCCCAAGCCTATACCCCGCGTGACGTTATGATATATTTTAGGAATTTCGAACAAAATGAGTTGCCACTAGCCTATTGGGGTCGGCTAGAAACCAAGTGAGACATAGGAGTGAACATCACTTCCTACGCAATCAGAGAATTTAGAATCAGAGACTTGATTACACTAATTGACCAATTAGTGCCCTTTCGGTACTTAATCTTGTTCATTTTAAAAGTAAAATTTTTTGTCAAATAGTTTGGATTAATTTAATTTGAATTAATTTTATACCTATCCACTAATATGCGATGTGATCATGCGGGTGCACAATCATTAAAATAACAATCAGATCCTAATTGCAATAAAGTTAAACACTTGCAATTAAATATAATTAGATATGCAAATTAAACATACAACATAATCAAAATATGAGCAAGTAAATGCTAAATTACACTAAAAAGGCAATACATAGCAATTCCTAACTAAGCCCCACATTTTTTTTTTAACAAAATAAGATTTTTTTAAAAAATAATAACAAAATAACTGTTCTTTTTTGGGGCGGACCGAATCGGGTCCGGTCTAACATTTGGGCCAAGCTTGGGTCCAACCCGAGAGGTCCCCTCCTCTCTTTTTAAAACAAACCTAGCCCAGTCTAATCTAATTTTTTTTTTTTTAAAGAAAGCTCACAAGCCCACTAATAAAGCTAGCCCAAACCCACGAATCCAAAAGCCCAAAAACCAAAAACTGGCCCAAATAACTCAAAAACCCTACCCGACTCACGACCCACATCTGCTCGATTTTTGGCCGAAACCCTAGGGTTTCTTAGCGGTGTTGGCGACGACAGCGACGGACGGTATTGTGGACAATGGCGACGACATGACAGGTGGTAGCGGTGGTGACGAGTAGCAATGCTATCGGGTTGTCATGGGCGAAAGAGTGGCATCAGGCGAGCAGATCACGGGCAGAGTAGGGGCAATAGCAGCTTCGTCGGGATCTCGCAGGTTGTAGGTGAGGAGGAGTGCGACGGCAACTGGCGAAACGGCGACACGGCATCTGGCAGAGGCAGCAGGCGAGATGGGCTCGTGGTTGAGGGGAGTTCCGGTTGTGGTGCAAGTAGAGGCGAGCATCAATGCTGGGTCACGACTATCAGTGTCGATGATGGAGGCATCAGAGGCTGAAGTAGCTTGGGCAGTAACAAGGGGGCTCGAACAGCATCGGGCTCGAAGGGCGGCGGCTGCCGGAGGGTGGTAGGAGGAATGTGGTAGGTCGGCTGGCATTGGGTTGAGGCGGCGAGGAGGGCAGCAACTCGGACAGCGTCGGGTAGTGCCACCGCTACCCGCCCCCCCTTCGTTCCTTCTCTCTTTAGCTCTCTCTCTCTCTCTCTCTCTCTCTCTCTCTCTCTCTCTATTGCCATTCCTTCCTTTGTTTCGGTTCCCTGGTTTTCCCTCTTTTTTGCTCCCTCCCTACTCTCTACCACCCTCCTCTCTAGGGTTTCATGCAAAGAGGAAGCCGGCATGGACCAAGCTAAGGTGAGATCCAGCCCGGCCTCTTTCACGTTTTTTTTCTATTTTTTATTTTTGTTTTCTTCTCTTTTTTTGTTTTTTGTTTTTTTTAGTGACTAACTCCTACTTTTGTACGCGATTAAGTTCTAAATAAAATTATAAAATTCAGGTGTCAATAGCTGCCCCTCTTTGAATGGGAGCTCGAAGAGGTTCCATTCAAAGACAAAAGACACCTAAATTATTTTGGCGATAAAGAGACCCTAGGTGCACAGGCACGCGTCAGGTTAATGGAAATGACTCATAACTATGGAAGCGTGTCTTGTTAGTAAGAGGAAGAAAGATCCCAGGCTACAAAAGCACACCGTGTCATAATAGGAAAGGACTTTAGGCTACAAAAGCACGCTGTGTCATAAGAGGAAAGGACTATGGGCTACAAAGCTCTCCGTGTCGTAAAAAGGAGGAGTCCGGGCTACAAAGCTCTCCGTGTCGTAAAAAGGAGGAGTCCGGGCTACAAAGCTCTCAGGGCTACAAAAGCTCTCTGGGCTATAAAGCTCTCTGTGTCATAGGAAGAAGGACTCTAGGCTATGAAGCTCTTCAAGCTACAAAAGCTCTTCGGGCTACAAAGCACACCGTGTTATAGGAAGGACTCTGGGCTACAAAGCTCTCCAGGCTACCAAAGCTCTTTGGGCTACAAAGCACACCGTGTCATAGGAAGAAGGGAATGGGGTCTCACCATGTAATAATGGATTTTGATTGGACTCTAGGCTACAAAGCTCTCTGGGCTACAAAAGCTCTCCGGGTTACAAAGCACACCGTGTCATAAGAAGAAGAAGAGATGCAGTCTCACTGTGTACGAACGGGTTTCGATTGGGAGGAAGGTCTCACCGTGTACGAACGGGTTTCGACCGAGTGTGATAGTCTCACTGTGTATGAATGGGTTTCGACTGGGAGGAAGGTCTCATCGTGTACGAACGGGTTTTGACTGGGTGTATTAGTCTTATCGTATACGGACAGGTTTCGACTGGGAGAAAGGTCTCACCGTGTACAAATGGGTTTCGACTGGGTGTGATAGTCTCACCATATATGAATGGGTTTCAACTGGGAGGAAGGTTTCACTATGTACGAACGGATTTCAACCGGGTGTGAAAGTCTCACCGTATACGAACGGGTTTTGACTGGGAGAAAGGTCTCATCGTGTACAAACGAGTTTCGACCGAGTGTGATAGTCTCACCGTGTATGAATGAGGTTCGACCGAGTATGATAGTCTCACCGTGTACGAATGGATTTTGACCGGGTATGATAGTCTCATTGTGTACGAATGGGTTTCGACTTGAAGAAAGGTCTCACCATGTATGAACGGGTTTCGACCTAATGCAGACAAGCGTGGTTTATGGATGAACCCACGAGCCATGTGGTTTAGGAAAAGCCACCAACCCTGTGATTTTATGGATAGACCCAACAATCTTGTAAATGGCATGATTTAAGGCTAACCATGAACCTTTGGTTTTTAGGGAAGCAGCTGTTAACCCCTTGAAAATGTGCATGGTTTCACTGGGGGACCCTGTCAAACTCAACTTGAGCAAATGTCATTAGAGACGTCATCAAGAGACACATGGCAATATTACAGCATTAATTGAACAAACTAATTGAGCTAAGTCCGATTGCTTTTAAAAAACATTTGATGTCAATCAGCATCATGTGGCGCAAAACTGTCATCTTGTTCGGGAATGTATCATTAATCATCAAATTCTTTGGGAGTCAAGTTCTCATTAGAATGGCTATGACTCGTGAAAAAGGCTCATCAAACATGCCAAGTTAGAGCTTTTTAGTCAGAAAGGGTTTCTCACACACTTTCGATAAAATGGTTGCTTGATCCCATCAATTCGCGTGAGAAGTAACTGATTACTGAGGGTATCTCACATAACCTGTCTCAAAGGCTTTCAGAAACATTCGCAATGAGCACAATCTGATCGATCAAAAAGGTCTTTTGAAAGGACCGCAATATAGGCTTGGTTAGGGCTTACACAAAGGAATTATTGCTTTAAGGCCAATAAAGGAACATTTGTCACTATCTTCAACGAGTTTACAAGTCCAGAACTTGAAAGATAAGACAAGATAAAATTACTTTCACTCCTTCAAGTAGTAGCTTCTTGGTGGTATTCTCATTTTTGCTCAAATAGTCCCAATCAGAAGAGACTTCGGAAGAGGGTTGTAATATTGGCTTGGGAGAGGCTCGAAAGGCTTAAAATTTTCAAGAGGGTTTTTAAGAATCAGTGATCACCATGGTATCGTGACCAAGTCACTTGACCTTTCAAAAGCATTTGGCTTTTGAAACACATCATATCTCGAAAGTCCCTTAACTAATCATCTATGCATGGGAACTTTGCTTCTTTCTCTAATGTACTCTTGCAATGATTTTTTTTTTTTTTTTTGCGTAGGCACTTGGACTTTGATAACTTCTTCTTTTGCATAAGATGAAGCTTTTTGACTTTTTTTTCTTAACGGGTAGTGTATCAGGCACATTGCTTTTTCATACCCCATAGTTTGTCGAACTTTTTGCTCTTTGAACTTTTGTAGCTCTTGTGACTTTCGATATGCTTTTCACATTTCTTATGACTGTCAATTATGTTTGGTCAATTCTTATGCCTTGCCCTAGTGAAAGGAGATGATCACCACTCGAGGTTCAAAAATGAATAATCAGGCCCAAGTTGGTTAAAGCAATGGATATCGATATTTGGGTAGAGAAGGAAATGCTCTTCTTCACATTGAGATGAGTTAAGCTCTAATGAGAATTCTTTTGAAGCTATCACCAGAAGATCGATGCAAGTGAAAGTAATAGAATCTTTCTCAACCTTTCACTTTACAACATGACTGTAACCTCCTATGTTGCCCCAATATAGGGCCATTCTTGACAGGGTTACTTCGAAGGATCATTTTTATTCTACCCAAAAGGGTAATAAGAGATTAGTGCTTGGGATTGATGAAGGAAACTCTTTTATCATTTCGATCTTTGCGTTCAATGTGAATGAATCATTCGTCCTAAGAGAAGGTCGCCTTTCACTCAACTCTCAAAAGTGTTTGAAGGATGTGTTTAGAAATGGATTGCCTTTCCTCATCCTAAGTATCCTCTACTTTGCATGATTAACATCTCTATTTCACTTTATCGAAATCATCTGAGTAGATTAATCTCCATAGGGAATTTGATTCAAAATGAATAATCCAGAAAATGAGAAAACAATTTTGAGATAAAAAAGATGCTCAAAAAGTTTAGAAATTTTTTCTTTTCTCAATTATTCATTTTTTGTTTCTAGGAAAGTGCCAAAGGTTCTCTTTTGTAATGGAAATTCTCCTCTCTTTTTTTATCTTTTTTTTACTTAAAAAAAAAGATGAGAAAAAGGGTAATTACCTATGGCATGGCGACCTTGTAACCCTGTAAAGAATGTAAAAGAATATGTTAGTGTAGAAATCCTTAGGGATTGAAATGTTGGAAACGATACATTGTTGCCCTTCGCTCGCTTTATCCTGTGGGCGCTAACACCTCTTGAATTCATCTGCGTGGATATTTGGTAACTTGACAATATATTTCCCTTGCATTCACCTTTAAGTGTTTGATGTTTTCTTGATTCCTTGGTAGAAGGCACCGCTTCTACGGTCAATGCTTAACTTTTTTTATATCACCCCGTAAAAAGTGGAGATGAAACAAGTTATCTCCATTCTTAGTTAGGTTCAACTGAGGAACGATACATCCTTCTTGATGAATTTGACAATGTTGTTCCAACACACTTCATTGGTGGGTAGGAGAAAATTTCCTTTAAATCAAACGTTGCTCTCCCACTCTTTATATGACAAACCTTCATTCTGTTCGAATCCGTCTTGTATCAAAGAAAAGGACATGTCATTTTTTATGCTGAAGAGAATCAAGTTTAGGAACGAGATACATCCCTTTCAAAGCCAGGCAATCAACATCTCAAGGTATCTCTCATGGAGGAATGGATAATATTGTCCCTCCATTTCATCATTTGAATCTTTTTTTGTTCAAGATGAACATGACTTAATAATGCTCCTTTGCATTTGTTGGACTGTTACAAAACTTGGTACTCTTAATGTCTCCTCGACAATGAAAAGAAAGCCATGTTAGAAACGGTATCAAAAATGAATAATTGGAATCGATACAGTTTACTCTCCATTCAAATTCGCCTTTTTGGATGCTTAGCAACTCCTTTAATTTGTCTCAGCATGCAAAGTGAACGAGATCGATGGGCTATTTTGGCACCTAAGGCATTTGCATAATTTCCCTTCAAATAAAGAAATTTCCTAGAACGGAACTCAACTTCGTTCAGCTTTTATGGAAGATTGGCATCGACGAAGCGTCGACACATGCTTGCTCTTTAAGCTCCAGGAGCCTGAGAAAACGACCACATGAGTAGAGGGCCTTAAGCAAAGTTTTCTTGAAATTCATTTTGGAAGGCGGACATAAAGATTTTCTTGAAACACTTATGAATTTGTTGTTTCTTTTCTTCTTCTTTTTTTATGATGATTTTCATGAAATTGAATTCCATCATTAAAAAATGTGAGTTGCATGATTTACAAAAGCAACAATTGGATTCGCAATCAAAACTCAAAATGAAAAACATGATTCTTAACAAGAATAAGAACATTGATAAAATACAAGAAACTCTTGTACATATAAGAGTAAAAATCAACTCTTGTCCTAATGTCAAGGAGCATCGCGCATAACCTGCAAAAAGACAACAATGTTAGTATGTGATCAATGAGGTCACTTCTTACAACAAAATTGAGGCTACGGTACATGCCCCATAATCCTTACTACAAGATCTTTGTATTTCACCAAGATTCTATTATAAAAGAAGACATCATTTAAATAATCAATCCATGACCATCAATTGATTGTCCACTTTTATTCCAAAAGTTCCGTATGCAGAAGTGGCATTGATTTTATTTTTGATTTTTTTTTGAAGAGATTGATTTTATGATTTTACTCTTGCAAAAAATGAAGTGACTTCTATTTTGAGAAATCTGTACAAAATGTCATTTGTATTTCAATCTCAAAATGTGAGAAGGAAAGAGTTTGATCAAAAATGCAATCTCAATTTTTGTGCCCCAATATAAAATCACAACTTGAAAGTTTTTTTTTCATTTTTTTAAAAATAATTTCGAGTCCAAAACTAGAGATTTAAACAAAATCATGTGTTTAATAGGGCCAAATCAAAGTGTTTAGAACTTGCATTCAGTGTTCACTTATCAAGAGTGATTGCCAATTTTTCAATTGTAAGCTTGAGGACACTTAATTGATGTTTGCGAATTTCAAAATGGAAGTTCAATACAAAATGGGCAAATAAAAAGGAAAATGATACTCACAATGGGTGTCGACCTTTATCTCTTTTTTTTTTTTTTTTTTTTAAATTACATAGACACGCACATGGGATGTGGTTCAATTTCTACTCTATTTGGCTCACAATGGAGCCATAGGATCATTGGACCGAACCAGCATGCTCGTGACTAGGTCATGTTACCCATGACTTTAGCTTTGTCAAATAACCGACCCATGTCACATGCTCGCAGACCGAGGTAGGTACCTTCGACATGAAGAAAGAAATTTTGGGGTTAAGATGGGCGACTTGTACTACATGGTTGTAATTGGAGTGGTATCCACCTCAACACCATCCTTAGTGATCTTATGCGGTCCAGGTCCGGTGGCAGGTAGTGTGTGCCATAATGTAGTGTAATGCAAAGGATACATGCACAACAATTTATAAGCAAACAACACTTCGTACATAAAAAGTAAACGATACATTCCCACATCTCCCTGCAAGATAAAGGTGAGCAAACACTTCCCCTTATACCTCCCATTTTGCAATAACATTTAAAATCTTTAATGTTAGAAACGTATCTGGAATCCTTCCTGCCAAACAAGAAAAAAAAAATTAAACAAGATTAATTTTGGCCTATGCCCTCTAAGGTTTAAAACCAAGTCCCCAGTGGAGTCGCCAAGCTGTCGCGACCTGCCCTTGGGGTAAGGGAACAGGTTTAGGGGTATTGCCTAAAGGACGGACCTAAGGCCCATGATTAGGTGTCGGCTCCCCCAAGCCCATACCCCGCATGACGTTGAGATATATTTTAGGAATTTCGCACAAAATGAGTTGCGACTAGCCTATTAGGGTCGACTAGAAATCAAATAAGGTATAGGAGTGTACCTCACTTCCTACGCAACCAGAGAATCTAGAATCGGGGACTTGATTACACTAATTGACCAATTAGTGCCATTTTGGTACATAATCTTAGTCATTTTAAGAGTAAAAATTTTTGTCAAGCAGTTTGGATTAATTTTATACATATCCACTAACATGCGAGGTGATTATGTGGGTGCACAATCATTAAAGTAACAATCAGATTCTAATTGCAATAAAATTAAACACGTGCAATTAAACATAATTAGATATGCAAATTAAGTATACGACATAATGAAAATATGAGCAAGTAAATGCCAAATTACACTAAAAAGGCAATACATGGCAATTCCTAACTAAGCCCCACATTTTTAAAATTTTGAATTTTTTTTTAAATAATAACAAAATAATACTTTTTTTTGGGGGTGGACTGAGTCAAGTCCGATCTGACATTTGGGCCAAGCTTGGGCCCAACCCAAGAGGTCCCCTCCTCTCTTTTTAAAACAAACTAGGCCCATTTTAATCTAATTTTTTTTAAAAAAATAAAGCTCACAAGCCCACTACTAAAGCCAGCCTAAACCCACGAATCCAAAAGCTCAAAAACCCAAAACTGGCCCAAATAGCTCAAAAACCTTACCTGGCTCGCGACCCATGTTTGCTCGATTTTGGCCGAAACCCTAGGGTTTCTTGGCGGCGTTGGCAACAGCGGTGACAGCGATGACGGAGGGTAGCGTGGACGGTGACGGCGACACGACGGGTGGCAGCGATGGTGACGGGTAGTAGCGTTAGTGGGTTGTCGCGAGTGGAGGAGCGGCTTTGGGCGAGTAGATCATGAGTAGATCAAGGGCAACAGCAACTTCGTCAGGATCTCGCAGGTTATAGGTGAGGAGGAGCACGACGGCAGCTGGCGAAACGGCAACGTGGCGTCCAACAGAGGTAGCAAGTGAGATAGGCTTGCGGTTGAGGGGAGCTCCGGCGGTGGCGCAGGTAGAGGCGAGCGTCAACGCTAGGTCACGGCTATCGGCGTCGGCAACGAAGGCAGTAGAGGCTGAAGCGGCTCGGGTAGCAGCGAGGGGGCTCGGATGGCGTCAGGTTGAGGTGGCGAGGCTTGGACAATGTCTAGAGTTGGACGGCAACGACGGCTGGCATGGTGATGCAGCGAAGCTCGATCTACTCCCAAATATGGGCCTTTGGCCCGACCCCATTGCCTCAAATATTCAGATCTGAGAGGCTCCGAGTTTGTCCTCCCTCTCCCTCTGGTCTCGGCCGACTCAGCGTCGAGTGCAGTGGCAACAGGTGTTATGGCTGTTGGCATCGGCAGCACTAGCGTCAGGTGCAAGGAGTCAGATTGTAGGAGCTCAAATGGCGTCGAGCTCGGAGGGCAGCAGCTACCGGAGGGTGGCAAAAGGAGTGCGATGGCTTAGCTGGCATCGAGTTGAGGCGGCAAGGAGGGCAGCGGCTCGGACGACGTCAGGCAACACCTCCATTGCCCTCCTCCCCTCCGTTCCTTCTCTCTCTAGCTCTCTCTCTGTTGCCGTTCCTTCCTCTGTTCCAATTCCCTGGTTTTCCCTCTTTTTTGCTCCCTCCCTGCACTCTAGGGTTTCACACAAAGAGGAAGCTAGCATGGGCCAGGCCAAGGCGAGATCCAACCCGGCCTCTTTCATGTTTTCTTTTTCTATTTTTTTTGTTGTTTTTGTTTTTGTTTTCTTCTCCTTTTTTTTTTTACTAATTAATTCCTAATTTTGTACACGATTAAATCCTAAATAAAATTATAAATTTAGGTGTCAACAACCACAAATGTTAAAATGTATGGGTTGTAATGGAAATTCGGCTCTAGTCCCTTTATCGAATGGTTTTCTAGTTGCTTTTCTTGCTAGACAATGTTCACATACAAGTAGATCAATATTAGTGAGTGACCCCAAAAGGCATTCTCTAGCTAATCTTTGCATTCTTTGCAACCTAATGTAACCTAATCTAGCATGCCAAGTACTTGCATTATTTTCAACATTACTAGGAGATGTAATTAAAGAAAAAACAACTATCGACATTAACATTGTACTAATCATAGTCAATGTCTAACACCATAAAACCATTTAATATATTACCTGAACCATAATAAATTGTTCCAAACAAAACGTCAACACGATAACCATGAAAATTCAATATATAACTCAGGTTAAGAAGAACAACTATGGAGACCAAGTTTCATTGAATATTTTGAGCATAGAAGACATCATGTAGGAACAGGCTTCGACGACCACGTAACATTAATTTACATGTGTCGATACCCTTCACTTCAATTCTTGAATTATTCTCAACATATATCAATCAATCTTCTTCCAGGCTGTATCCAATGATACTCCATAAATGCTTCTCGGTCTCTAGCTACGTGATCTATTGCTCCTAAGTTTACAGTCCACATTTGATGAGATTCAGCAAGCATCATAGTGTTAGAAACAAAAGCATTACTTAAAGTAATGGAGTAATAGGGTACTTCTTTCGACTTGGTGCATTCACGAGCAAAGTGACCCATATTGCCACGATTGTAGCATTTCATCTTGGCTTTGTTCTTCTTCCCACCACGCTTCTTGCGTTGGAAGGTCTTAGCCTTTTTAGGTGCATGATCATTCATTTTCCCTTTGTTGTTGAATTGATAATTCCTTTTGCACTTTAAGCCCGAAGTCTTGTGCGAACTCAATTCAGCAACATAAGCATGGGTAAAGGATTTTGCAGCCTCTAGGTGCTCATCCTCTAATTCCAAATAACGTGCAATATCATCAAAAGTAACAATATTCTCATTATGCATTATATTGATTTTCATATGCTCCCAATTGTCAAGAAGATACCTTATAACAGCTTGAACTTGTTGTTCATCAGTAATGGAGTCACCTGTCGACTTTAGCTCCCGAATCATGTTTGACATCTCCCGAAGATGCTGCCTCATTGTTACATTTGGGCACTTTCAGTATGTGTGAGATTTGATGGTGAGTTTCCTCAATTTAGTGATAGATGTACCCTTAAACTTATCTTTTAAGGCAACCCACATTATTTGAGCTTTATCATAACTTTTAAACTCACACATTAGATCATCCTGCATACAACTCAGCAACGTGATGCGAGCAATGCTATTTTTCATTTTCTAAGCTTGATAAGATTTTAGATCTCTCATGTGTTGAGCTGAAGTTCCATGCTCAGGTTTATCCATGGCGTGGTTGAAGGTTTCCAAAACCTTTTGGTCCTCAAAGGTGTACTGAACCTTTTGATATCAAATATTATAATTATCACTGTTAAGCTTCTCACCCTTATTGAGGTCAGTTACAATGGTTTTGAATGTTGAAATAATCAATTGCTATAACACATTAACATAATAGATGCAAAATCAATACTAGCACATTTTTCAGAGCAACACACATTTAATTTGTAGCAAAGACAAACTAAATTAATGATAATTCAACAAAAGACATAGAAACGAAGGTTCATTATGTTCCCAATCAGCTCCCATGTACAATTATTCTATTATTATTAATTAGTTTAATTTACACAAATTTTAAGTTCTATGTGAGAATTCCTTCGAATTTTACCAACCTACAAATTCCCACTAGGAAAAATAATTACATGACCTCATGTAATTTCTACATTTTTCCATTAACACAAAAGTATAGCATAATGTGAACCAATGCACAAAAAACAATCATGCTGCAATTACAATCAAAACAGCAATTCAACATGTAACGGAAAAAAATAAGGATTTTCTACCATTGTTCGAATTTTCTTGCAAGTATATTAAACTATATATATGCTACCATCAAACCAAGCTCTTCATAGCATATATTATTATCATTTTTATGTAGGCAAGCTACTGTATTTCCAAAACCATAAGAAATACAAGCTACAAAATGTATAAACAACATATTTAAACCCCAAAAATATGCGTACTTAGGGTTCCCTACCCCTTTTCATATGTTGACAAACCTCAAAAATATAAAATAAATATACCACAGTGTAGAAAACATCCATACAAACCAAACGTCATTGACCATGCTCCAATCCGACATCTCATGCGCCCACACGGGCGCCGCCTGAGTGTGCGGTGCGTGTGGTGCATGCACTAGCGAGCCTAAGGGCTCTTGGCTAGTCCGACTAGTTTGACCACTGGACCGGTCAATCGGTTTGACTGTTGACCGATCAACGGTCGAGTCGAGTCTTCGATTGAGTCCCGGGTTGGTTCGTGGGTCGGTTGTCAGCCAGCGATTGACCAGGCAACTGCTGCTGGCGATGACGTCATCTGACAATTACCGATTGTTTGGATGATGTCATTAATGATGTCATTCAGTGATTACCGACTATTTGGATGATGTCATTAATGACGTCATCCTTGACGTAAGCACGTGCTGATTCGCTGACACGCGCGTGACGCTCACGGGCTGGCGTTCCCAACGCGTTGAGTGCGTGACGTCCATACGTCGCGGCTTCTGGCTGCGCGTGTAGGAGTGTTCGATCTCCTTCAGCGGCGCTCGACCCATCGTTGGACTCGTCTCGACAAGTAGTTTCACCCTATATATTTGAAAATTGATTTTGGGTGAAAAATATTTCGAAAAATGGTCAAAACTGTACGAATGTATGTGACCCCGTTCTTCACTTCGGTTCATTTTTTACGATTCCGAATTGCATTTCCGAGCAATAAACATTCAGACAATGTGAAATTCATTCTCTTGATCTCAATATCATGTGGTAAACAACAAAGTTCGATGAAAATAAGACAGAAATGACGACCGGGCTCTAATATCAATATTGGATGAAAGTCGGCAGAAGATGATTTACCTCTATTCAATGCGCAATCAACAATTTACCCGGGAACGATCGTTGAATTGTGGATGAATCACGAACAATATTACCTCATGTTGGTCTAAAAGTAATCACGAGGAAAACATCAAATTTCCATAGCGTAAATGCCAATTATTTTTGTAAGGAAGAAATGGAATGCCTACTTTTTCTTTGATGGAAAGGGGACAAGAGAAAGATAACACTTTCTTTCTAAGCGTACATTCTTCCAACCGTACCAATGGTTGTCTTCAGGAGTCTTTTATATGACTCCGTCACACCCTTTCAAAATGATGTCTTTCCATCGTAGTATATCAAGACAAAATGGTGCGTTCCAATCGCACTACATCATTTTTTTTTTGGTCAGTCCTACTCTATTCCTACTCTACACTCACTCTCAGACTTTTGCCCTGCCTCTTGCAGGGCGTGGGAGTCGAAACCCACTCCTGAAACTTACGCATCCCCACCCCATCCCCCCTGAGAAGGTGGGGATTTGAACCCGTCACCTCTCCCTTCCATATTGGAAGGGTGGCCACTGGGGCGAATCCCTCACTGCATCATGAACGTACTAATTAAGTACAACAAGGACAAACTAATTAATGATGGCTTTAAGACAAGTGCAGCTCGAAATAGGAAAGCGTTATGATCCTCTCTCAAGTCATTTTGTGCCCTTCATGACAGAATATTTAAGACGTCTTTGACACAAAGTATAGCTCGAGATAATGAGGGAAAGCGTTGTGATCCCCCCTCTCTCTCCCCTATATATATCTAATTTTTTTTTCTTTTTTCATTTGCTCTGCTCCACACAACTAACCGCTCCCTAAAAAGGAATGGCAATCCAACAACGAAGGAAGTTAGCATAAAAACTCAAGAACCCGCCGTAATTGGGTCCTTCTCTTGTCTGTGTATATATATTTTCTTTTTTTATATATATATATATATATATATATATATATATATATTTTGTCCATGTTGGTCCTTTCGTCAAGCATAAAGATAAAAATCTTGACGTAATTAACACATGAATAATGACTGGATTTATTCACTAATGAGGAATAAAAATAAGGAAGGAAATTTAAAAAATGTATAATTATAAACATAAGAAAGGGAGGGAGACAGCAGAAGGAGGAGCATGGGTAGGGCACCACCACGTACGCATCGGCGAGCGTTGGGCATCACTCATCGGACTCATGGGACTCATCGGCGAGCGTTGGGCCACCGCCTCAAATCTCAAAGCACGCCTGGGCCAAGAAGCCGGGGAAGATCGCACCTCACCGCCATGCCGCAGTGAGGTTGCGATTCTCCCTTGCCATCATATGCTTAGTTATCGAAAAAAGTTCTTTGCCTTAGTTAAAAACAGTCATGAAGCAAAAAAGCCCAAAGATTGCCATGGCCACAAAAGATCTCTTTAATTTGTCCCTTTTCTTTTCCATTTCAAACTTTCCTTTCTGGAACTTTCAGAAAATACTTAATTTCAATCTTCTAATCTAACTAGCGAACCGATTGCCACTATGGCATATAACAGTGGCTTAATGGCCATGTCTGTATTTCTTTTTTTTTAACAGAAGAACCAACGTGAACAAAATAGTATATAGTTCAAGGATTCAATTAGCCAAAAAAACAAAAAATTAGACGCCCAACTGAATATTTTACAAAAGTTCGGGGACTATTGGTACATTTATCCATATTTTAATACCAGACTTCCGGTTTTAATACAATATTCACTTATAAGATCTGACCATGCTATGTTAGTTGTAAAAATCCTCTACTTTTGTTTAATTTCCTCTCACAATCGGATTGGTTAATGACATATACTCTAGTGATCCCCTTAATAAATTGATTTTCATATAAGTTTGTCACTTTGTGGATACGAGTTTTTGTCTACTCGTTTAATACTAGTACGATGAAGCTTGATGTGCATTTGCTTTTAAAAAAAATCATGGAATTTTTTTTATTCGTTAATCGCAGGTCAGCTTAAGAAAAGAAGACGCTAGAAAAAAAAAATTTGCCACGTGTCGAATTGTCAACTTCTCATAGAGCACTATGCAACGCCACACTTTTATTTAATTAAACTAGATTATATTAGACTTAATTATACTTAAAAAGTTGGCCGATTCTATGAAAGGAGACAATGAAATAATGAAATGGGAAGGGAAAACAAAAATGAAAAGAATAAGGCAAAGTAAGGTATTTGTGAAAAGAGAAGAGTACCGAGCGTCAACCATACAAAGGTCTCTCTCCTAGAGCACCAAAATACTTATCAAATTGTAGATGACATTGTCGGATTAGATTATATTGAATTAGAATAGAAATATTATCAAATTATTAGACCATCGGTAGTCAAGTGAATCGTAGAAAAAGAGTTTTTGTGCTTTTACTATCTATCAAGATCCCAGATCAGAATTGAAATGGAACTTACTTAAAAAAACCTAGATATTAATCCGAATTACTTGCTAGGCCATACATATTGTCACCATTAAAAGAGACATAATAATATTGAAGGCGAGAGAACATTATATTTAGATATAGCTGTAATATCATATAGAGAAAGTGCACACTCTCAGATAACCTTTGACTAACACCCCAAGGATTTGGTAGATCAGAAAACCTTTATGGTGGAACTCCAGCGCCAAAATCGATGATGCTTCCAATTATTCCAATTCTTTACGGCCTTTAAGTTTTGATCGGCTAAATAAATATCGCGGGCTGTTCACATCTTTACTACCTCTTTCATCTCCTTTAGTTTCGTTTCGGTCGAGATCTTGCTGATTGTGCGCGTCTGGATGACAGTGAAGGATGGATCTCATTTGCAGTTGCTCTTCTTCTTCTTCTTGTCGGCAGTTATTTAAAGCAAGGAACACCACAAATAAGATAGTAATACAAGGACTCCATTGGCGAAAAGGAAAAAAAAAATTCAGAAGCCTAATTGAACTTTTTTTTTTTTCAAAAAATATCAAATAATTCTTTATTTTTAAATCTTAATTTAAGTTACGTCAAGTAAAAAAATAGAAGAAAAATTGCCAGATGTCAGGTGGAGAAAGTGTCAATGCCAACTTCGCACAAAGCAATATGCGCCGCCGTGCATTTATTTAATTAAGCTGGTACATTATTTGTAAATGTGAAAAATGTAGATATGCATCTTTAGAGGTGAACAGGGAGAAAGCTAAAAAGATTTGGCTGATTGTTTCAAAGGATAAAATGAAATAAACAAATGGGATGGGAAAAGAAAAATGAAAAAAAAATAAATAAGGGAAAGTAAGGTGCGTTTGATAAGGAGAGAGTATCAAGTGTCAACCATACATAGGTTTCCCCTCAAAGCACCAAAATGCTTAACAGATTATTATATTATTAGATGAGATAGATGACGTTATCATATTGGATTGGATAAGGTTAGAATGATTATGTCACATAAGATGTCTTCATCGATAGGCAAGTGAATCGTTGAAAAGGAGCTTTCGTGCTTGCTGCAATCTATGAAGATCCCATATCAGACTTGAAATGAAACATAAAAAAAGCTAGACATTAATCTGAATTACTTGGTAGACCATATTGTGAAAGCTAGTACGAGCACCTAGAGGGGATGAATAGGTGCAAAAACAAATTTTGCATAATAAAGATAATAATTTTTCTTTTGAACCGACTCTTTTTAGTAATAGATTATGAAAAGGAAATTAGACTCTAACAAACAAATATTGTTACGATCAAAGTAAAGAGCTTAGGGAAGAAAATAAGAACACAAGATTTATAGTGGTTCGGCTTAGTTCAAGTTTACGTCCACTCTTCCACACCGATAGCCCACTGGCTAGATTTCACTATGAATCAAAAGAGTTGTTACAATATAGCTCTTCCTTGATTCCACAGTGTAAAGACTCTGCTACACTTTCTCATAGTCTCACAAAAGTATAAACTCTCTTTTGAGTACAATTTTTCACTCAACAATTAAATTGACAAAGAACAAGGAGTTTCAGATTTTGAAATTCTTCTATCGAGCACACACTCGAATAACTGGAACATCTTCCTTATATACTCCTTCATGCCATCATACCCGTTGGCACTTACCAAAGGAGTTCTTCTAATCTACCCGTTGGACAGAATCAATTAGGGAGATTTTGAGTTATTTAAGGAATATGACGATAGCCCACCAATCCTGCTCACCCATACAATCAAGATCTAGGTTTCCATAAGTAGAATCTTCAAAGTATACTTTTCCAATCAACATATCCAAAATTCCTAAATCAATCTTAATTCAAATAATGGATTCCAACATGCTATATCCAGCTAAGAGATCTTCTTTAGTCAATAGAATCAAATCTTTAACGAAATACTCAGTTCTAGATAAGCCTTTTTCGACAGTCTAAAAACTGTTAATGAGGATAGACTTTAAGTCTTGAGTCTGGCAGTCCATAGGTCTTCAGACTTTGATGAAAAAGTCTGCAAGTCTTCAGATTAGACTGATGGAAACGTTTTGTCAATTTCAAAACATTTAAGGAAGTTTTCTCCAACACATATATATTGTCATCATATGAAATCGACATTGTGAGAGAGAAGGTGCACATTCTCATGTAGCCTTTGCCTTATGCCCTGGGATTTGGTAGATCGGTTATCTTTTTTGGTGGAACCGTAGTGCCAATGTTCATGATTCTTCCAATCGTTCTAGTTCCTTCTGGTCTTCTACGTTTGATGGACGGAATCCTCACAGGAAATTCACACCCCTGTTGAATTTCCTACAATCTATGCAAGTTTATATTTGTCAGCAGATGTGACATCCAGAATTTTCAACCCTGTCTTCTACTGAATAAATCGGGCATTTCATTGACGCGTCTATAGGGTTATCCTCAGAGCCTTTAATGATCAGTACTTTTCGAGTACTGCTCAGGAACAAAAGATAGAGGAGTTCTACCGTCTCCGCCAAGGGAGCATGACAGTTGACCAATATGGGGTCAAGTTCGCAGAACTGTCACAGTATGCTCCTAAACTGATAGAAGACCCTGAAGAGAAAGCTCGGAAATTCAAAAGCGGTCTTCGTACTGAATTGAAACAACCTCTGCTACCATGGGACTTGAAAGATTACAGAGAAGTTTATCGTCGAGCCCAGATGATAGAACGAGGATTGAATGATCAAGCTGCCTCGTCGGGGTCGAGATTTGGTGCTAACCGAGAAGCGATCAAGCAAGGGAAGAGGCCGATGTCAGGGAACAGATTCCAAGGTCCGCCTAGCAAGAAGGGTGGATTTGGTAGGCCGATGATTAATAGAATGGGACCGTGTCGCCTTTGTGGGAGACGACATGGGTCGGCACCATGTCCAACTAGGATGGGTGCATGTTATGAATGTGGCCAACAGGGCCACATAGCTAGACATTGTCCCAAGAGGCCAAGGGGACAACCGCAGCTACCACCGCCACCGCCACGAGGACAGATCGGAGGGTATGCCCCTCAGAACGTGCCGCAAGGAGGACAGCAGAGACCTCCAGCTCAAGGCACAGTGTATGCAATCACACAAGGTCAAGCAGAAGCTAGGCCTAACGTGATAACAGGTATGGTTTCGCTCAACGACCAACCTGCTTATGCTTTGTTTGATCCAGGAGCAACACACTCATTTATTGCTGAGCAGTATGTTAAGTTGATAGGAGTCAGTCCTATATTATTGGAGTCGGCAATGTGCATATCTACACCCTTGAAAGATAAAGTTATTACTGTTTTGGGTTGTTCGGGGTGCAAGTTAGTGATTGGTGAGCGAGAGGGGAAAATAGATCTTTTAGTCCTAGCCATGTATGACTTTGATTTAATAATTGGCATGGACTGGCTCACCAAGCAAAGAGCTAAAATGGATTGTTATTGTAAAACGATTCAGTTTGACCCGATAGAAGGTGAGAGCTTCGAGTTTGTAGGAAGTCGGGGAGGACCCTCGATTGTCCTAATCTCGTCGCAAGAGACAACTCGTCTGTTAGACGAGGGTTGTCAAGGTTACCTAGCAACTGTCGTGGATACGACAGTTGAAGAGCTGAAAGTGGAAGACATTCCAGTAGTTCAAGAATTTCCAGATGTCTTTCCAAAGGAATTGCCAGGTTTACCGCCAGAAAGAGAGATTGAATTTGTGATTGAACTAGCACCGGGGACAGAGCCGATCTCAAAGGCACCGTACAGAATGGCATTGACAGAATTGAAAGAATTGAAAGTACAGATGCAGGAATTATTAGACAAAGGATTTATTCGTCCTAGCGCATCACCTTGGGGAGCGCCAGTTTTGTTTGTAAAGAAGAAAGATGGTTCATTGCGTTTGTGCATCGATTATAGACAACTCAACCAGGTGACCATTAAGAATAAGTATCCACTCCCAAGGATTGATGATCTATTCGATCAATTGCAAGGAGCGTCAATATTCTCGAAGATTGATTTGAGGACGGGATATCATCAGCTGAGAATTAAGAAAGAGGATATTCCTAAGTCAGCATTTCGTACTCGGTATGGTCACTATGAGTTTACAGTGATGCCATTCGGGTTGACGAATGCTCCAGCTGCCTTCATGGATATGATGAACCGAATATTCAAGGAATATCTAGATCAGTTCGTGATCGTGTTCATTGATGATATCTTGGTCTATTCGAGAAGTGACGAAGAGCACGAGAATCATCTGAGATTAGTACTCCAGACTTTAAGGACGCATCAGCTGTATGCTAAGTTTAGCAAATGCGAGTTTTGGTTGACTCGTGTTGCGTTCTTAGGTCATGTGATTTCCGGAGAAGGAATCTCCGTCGACCCGAGCAAGATAGAAGCCGTGATGCCACCAAGTTGAGAACATTTGCCAGGTGGGGCCGTGATGCCACCAGATTGAGTAAAATTGCCAGGTGGGGCCGTGATGCCACCAAGTTGAGAACATTTGCCAGGTGGGGCTGTGATGCCACTAGATTGAGTAAAATTGCCAGGTGGGGCCGTGATGCCACCAAGTTGAGAACATTTGCCAGGTGGGGCCGTGATGCCACCAAGTCTAGAAAATTTGCCAAGTGGGGCCGTGATTCCACTAAAAATAAATTATGCCTATAGGGTTGTGATTCATAGTCAAGAATGAAGAGTCGGAATGACCATGTAATGGTGTTGATGACATGTAATCGACTGAGTCGATTGATCGTTAAGTCAATCTGATTGATTGGGTGTTATGATTATCAGTATTTATTATTTGAACTGACTTGCAGGAAGGAAACTGAGGCCAAGGTAAGTCTTTTGACCCATGATGTGCTTAGGCAGCCCTCAGGGCGTATTAGTTTACTAATCGGGTCTTAGTGGGTAGGACTCGTTGAGACGTGGTCCCATTGGTTATTGAATAACCATTTCAGGACCCTGAGGAAAAGCTGAGGAGGAAGAACGTGAAGGGGAGAAAGTATTTTGAAGTAGAAGATGATCCAGAGAGGGATCTTGAGTACGACCCAGATGTGGATTGAGATCCCATCCCTTTTGTGCACCCTGTCTTAGTGTAGATAGGTGTGAGACTTTTATGCTGTAAATAGTATTGTAAATATACTATGAGTTATGCTGTTAATGAAAGTGTGGTTGTGAATTTCAACATGAAAAATATGGCCTGCTTTTCTATCCCATTGTTTTATTGTCTGGGGATTTATAACTACTTCCGCATGTGCTTAACAAAAAGAAAGGGTCGGCGATATATAGTCCTGGGATATCGCATTCTAAAATCGACCAAGTAGAAGGATGTGCGCGCGTCCGAGGATCGGGGCGTGACAGCAGACTCACCTATCATTGGACATTGATGAATATAGGGATCGCATGTGTTTGGTATTTTAGGTAAACCTTGCAGTGATTCACAATAAGAGATGCCCAATGTGTCCAACTTATGTAGTTTTGATAGATCAGGTAACCTTTCTATGCAATTGCAATTCATGATTGATAATTTCTTCAGCGAATTTAATTTTTCCAATGTAGCTCCTCATTACCAATTCTTTGAGCTTCCTCGAGCTTGATAGCTATAGTGTCACTAGTGATTTACATTCTTCCACGGTCAAATACTAGAGACTCTCTAGATATTGAAACTCAATTTCTCTCAACCAACATTCAAAGGGTGTAAACTTAGACAAATATCTCAAGTTGGAAAAGAATGGTTGTTCTATGAGTGACTTTACATCTCTTAATACCAAACGACAAAGATTGAAAGGAAGCCATGTAAGAGATTAAGGATCATCCCAAGGCATGTTAAGGGACCAAAGCTGGCAAGGCCATGTGATATTTACACTTAGATTCCACTTTTTGGCTTTTGGTGACTCCCCCATCCATGTGATAATTCTACAACCACCGGATTCTAACACTTTGAAATTCTCCAACATCCCCATGTCCTTTGGTTGCTCTCTTATCTTGATCTCTCAAGCACTCTAACTTTTTAAGATATCCAATAAAGGCAGGCACTTCTATAATCTTTGAACCCCACAAATGTATGCAGCCAATAATTCTAGTCCTCCAATGGAGCTTCATAGCGCCTTGTTGCGACCTAACCTCGTGTATCACCTAGGGTTTGGCTAATGGATTACTATGCCTAGATTTAGCTCGGGTTCTCTCAAGCCCATACCAATTCACGGCTTAAGGTTTAAATATTTAGCATGCAAAGATTATTAGCTAGAAGTCGCCACTAATCAGTTTGTAGCAAGTCGATTAGATACCTAAGTAAAATAATGAAAGAATTATTTTACTCTTGCGAACTAGAGAAATTGGGTATAGGGACTTTGTTACATTAGATTTCTCCAATACCCTTTCAGTACCATTCTTTTTCTTTGAAAAAAATGTTTTGCAAGCAGGTTGGATTGATTTTAATTTACTTCCCTAAAATATAAGGTGATGTGCAAACCACTAATTTAACACCTAAGAAAATAATAAATAGATTACGAAATTTATCTCATAACAATGAAAGCATCTATAATGTTAGCTCAAAATTCACATCAAAAGCCCTTGATATGATTCTTAATTAACACATAGTCACTCAATCTTTTTTAAGGATTTTCTCTTCTTTAATAAAATATAATCTATGTGCAATGCAATTTAACCAAATGACCTAATTCTAATGATGGACAATTTTTAACTAAGTGGACCTAGCAACAATACATGCATTTTGTGAACCTAATTTCATATGACATGCACATTATATTTTTGTATTTTCTTTTATTGAAATTTGAGATTAAATGCAAGGAAAACTAACCAACTAGAGCAAAGATGATATCTAATTCAATTTAGGCATTAGCTATGTCAATTCCTAATTTAAATTAGAATCTTATTAAGAATATATGGAATCTACTTATACGTGCAGAGTAGTCTAACATGTGCTAATTAATTTACATGCAATCTTTTCGAATGAGGAAGATGTCATCCATAGTTCAAAATAGGAAACAATATCTAACCAGTGTGATCATTCCGCGGATAAAATTGATAAATTGATCTTAAGCCTCAAAGATCAAAATATCAATTTTAAATATATTATTCTATCTAAAACCTTACAGATATAATTGTCGCGACCAATTTTTCTGGGTGTGAACCACCTAGGGTTTGGCTAATGGATTGTTAAACCTAGACTTAACTCGGGCTCTCCCAAGCCCATACCATTTCGTGACTTTAGTTCAAGTTCTTAACATGCAATTGATTTTCAACTAGGAGTCGCCACTAATCTATTTTTGGTGGGTCGATTAGAAACTCAAGTAAAGTAACGGGAGATTCACTTTACTCCTACGAACCAGAGATTTGGGTATGGGGACTTGATTATGCTAGATTTCTCTAACGCTCTTTCGGTACCATTTCTTTTATTTAAAAAAAAAAAGGTTTTGCAGGCAGCTTGAATTGATTTTAAACTATTTCCCTAACATGTGAGCTTATCATGCGGGTGCGCAAACAACCAATTTAACACCCAAGAAAGCAATTAAATAATGCAGAGCTTACCTTAAAGCAACGAAAGTATCGGCAGTGTTAAATTAAAATCCACATCAACAATCCTAGATATGGTTTCTAATTAATTTTGTTTTCTCTTTTTCAACAAAAATATAGTCCATATGCAATGCAATGCCTTTAATCTAATATGAAATGATATGGCATGACAATATATCTTAAACTATATGAATGAGTAAAAAAAAAAAAACTAATGATTTTTTAATGAACATGCAATAATTAGATATGCAATCTAAATTAGCCAAAATGACTTAATTCTAATGACATGTGATGTGATGTAATGTGATGACGTACAAAATTATTTTAACTAAAATGGCATGCGACATACAATTTAATATGCGGGCTATATGTCACGCGACATTTATTAAATGACTTAACCTAATGACGGGCAATTTCTAATTAAATGAACCTAATAACAACCTCTAAATGACGTGTATTTCATGAATCTAATCCTAATGACATGCATATGATATTTTTTCTTAAAAATGCAATCTATTCTAGATAATGAAATGAATTTATTCTAAGACAATTTTTGTATTTTTCATGAAATTCGAAATTAAGAAAAATGCAAAAATTATTTATCTAGATTAATATTTTTATCCAGCTTATATTAATCAAGTTAGACTAAATCCTAATTAAAATTAAGATATTATCTTAACCTAGCAATGTCTAACCTAAGATGCAATCTATCTAGAAAATTAATCTAAACTTAAAATGAAGCACGCAATTTTATCTAATATGCCATGACATACAAAGACGCCCTAATTCTACATGACATATGCATGATGACTTTTTTTTTTGTGTTTTTTTATTATAAAATTCGAAATTAAAATTACCAAATAATTAAACATGCAATTCAAATTTAAAACTAACATCCTAAATGAATGCATTTTTTTTGGATTTTTTTATTTAAAAATTCAAAATAAGATTGCAATCCTAAATATGCAAGATAACCTAATACCTATGAAGCTTGTCCGTGCTTCCGTGTCGTGTCCGACATGTGTCGGAGCGTGTCGGACACGTCAACATGCTCGGACACGCTTGGACACGCGGTCAACGCGTGTTGAGTTTTCCGACACGTAGTCAACTTTTTTCGACTCGTCTCGACACGCGTGTTAGATGGAAGCGAGGGCGAGGGAGGAGAGACGAGGCTATGAGCGACGGCAAGCCCGCGATGGCAAGAAACCACCAGAGAAAGAGTAGAGACTGAGGTGCTAGAGAAAGAGTAGAGACCGAGGCAAGGGTGGCCATAGAGATTGAGGCTAGGGCGACCACAGTGATGTTGCGGGATCAGTGACGAGGCTACAACTACAAGTGAGGAAGGGCCGAAGGCGAGGCGGAGGAGGAGGAGAAGGATCGAGAGGAAGAGGAGAGGAAGTGGGTCATATGGAGGTCATCCGGCGAGGAGATGGAGATGGATCGAGAGGAAGGGGTTGCGAGGTCGTGCGGCGAGGAGAAAAAAGTGTTTCGGTAGCTAGGGTTTTGGAAACTCAATGGGGTGAAGTGAGTCAGTGACAGCTTGTCACGTGGGTGGGGGAGGGAAAAAGGTGAAATAAATTTCGGGTGGGGGAAATAGTCGACGTGGGAAGGTAGGGAAAAAAATTGAAATAAATTTAGGAGGGGGCGAATAGTCTCTCACGGGGAAGGGAGGGAAAAAATTGAAATAAATTTGGGAGTGGGGGAAACTTTGTTTTAATTGGAAAAAAAAATTTAAAAATAAAAATTCTGAATTTTAAATGATAATAAATTTTGATAATTGTAAAAAATCATAGATTTATTTAAATAAGTTGATTCTAATTTCCAAACATGGATACGTATTAATTATGAATATGTCTTTCGAATTTCCAACGAATTAATTTATTAATATTGTTAGTGTAAATTCATTATATGCTCTTTTTTAATTAATTAATTATTTATAAATTTAAATCAAATTAATTAAAAATAAAAATATTTATTTAATATTTAATTTGTCGGAACGTGTCGAAATTCTCTACTTTTTGAGAAATGACGTGTCGCATGTCGTGTCGTGTGTCTGTGCTACATAGCCTAAGACTAGGAATATTCTAAAACAAACCTAATCATAATTTAAATATTTTTAAAATTTTTTCCTTTTATGAAAATAAAATTGATTTAAACACCACGACATCAAATCAAGAAAGATAATGTTGATATCCAAAAATTAGCGAACCATATCTCGCGCATGAGATAGGGTTGACCAACTTTAAAATTTTATTGTGAATCGAATCTCGGGCTTGAGATTAGATTGTCGATTTTTGTAAGAGATTGCGAGGCGGATTTCGGGAGCGAAAATCGGACTATCAATCCCTAACTTGAGGGACTATTTCATGTTGGGATATCATTAATATATTAAGGAACAATTCCACTAAAACAGAATATTAAAGTAAAAAAAAAAGAAAAACTACCTAATCTGATTTTTCTTTTTCTCTTTTTCGAGCACGGCTTGCTCGCAGGTCTCCAAAGGTGATAGGTCGCCGGCGTTCGGAGCTCCGGTGAAGGGCGGCAGCCGGCATGCTGGCGGACCGGCTCGGTGGTGGTCTGTCAGAGGAGCAGGTCGTCACGGGCGTTGCTAGCAACGGACGGGCGAGCAGGAGCGGAGCAAACGAGGGGCTCAAGCAGCAGGACGTTGAGTGAGCAGGGGCGGCCGGTCCTAGCGTCGCGATCTACAGCAGTGGTGTAGAGCAGATGGGCTCGCGGTCTGGTGAGCGGAGGCGTCGATGAGCAACTCCGGTGCGGCAGATAGGGGTGAAGATCGGCTGAGGCACAATGGGCCTCGTCAGGCTGGTGGAGCAAATCGGCGAGGTAGCAGCGGTTTCGTGGGGGCGACCGGGCTGGAGTCAGGTCGCGCGGTGCTGCTGGAGTCGAGTCAGAGCAAATGGTGTGAGTGCCGGCGATTGCTTGGCTGCTGGCGTTAGGTAGCAGTGGTCCACCAGCGAAGGCAGGGGCAGAGAGCTGCTTATGGCTTGCAGCAGAGAGGAATCGGGATCTGTAAGCGTCGCGAAGCTGGCGTCAGGGACGGTTCGTGATCAAGTAGAGGCTCGGAATAACAGGGTGCAGTGCAGAGGCGTCGGGTCTCACGAGTTGCAGCGGCGGCGGGTGAGGAGTGGCTCCGGCGTCATGAACTAGCGCGGATCGGAGATGAGGCAGAGCACACGGATTGGCGAGGCAGCAGCGGAAACCCGGCTAAAAGCGCCGGCGACGGGGCCGGCGTGGGTGCTCGCGGACAGAGGCCGGGTGGATGCGAGGATGCCTGCAACGAAGGAGAAGACCCTTTTTTTTTTTTTTCTTTGTTTGCCTTTTCTCTCTCTTCTTCCGGCCTGCAACACGTCCTCTCTCTCTCACTTTTTCTTGCTGCAGCTTTCCTTTCACTTTTCACTTTTCACTATTTTGTTTTTTTTTCTCTTTCCAAGAACCTCCAAAAGCAAGAACCGAACCCTCCTTTTACTTTTTCCGTGCACTCTTTATATACGAAAACAAAATGCAATCTTTTGTAAATATTTCATCTTATACGAAAATTGCTTATAACCCCTACGATCACGAAAATCCTTTTCCTTGTCTCCTGAATATCTCCTACTGATTTTTAAAGATAAGATTACAACCCGATTTTCTTAAATTCCAAAAATTCTCATTTCAAATCTCAATTTCAAAAAACAAGCTCGGGCCAATTTGTACTCTTCATGGGTTCAGTCCGACCTGTTAATTTAAAACATAAAACCACTAATTCGACTCATCCGCCACCAGTCCAGTAAATAAATGCAAATTAAAAACAAATGCACCTAAATATATATGCTATATAATATATTTTTTTAGGGATAAAATTAACCCATAATTTTTTAATGCGATGAATAACTAAATGGGTCGCCAAAATTTAGGTGTCAACAATAATAAAAAAAAATTGATATGCGGTTGCGGATTAGGAAATAAATCCTAATTGAGGGGATATGCTTATCGCTGAAATATGCAAGTTAGATATTGACAAACATATGTTAGGCAATAAAATATCCAAATCAAATTTAAATAAGATAATTACCTAATTTCAAAAGTGATATTGCCAAACTTGAACTCAATGGGATCGACTCAAGGATGACCAGTAATGGTTGGTGGGCGAGATTCGGCGCAATGGTGCTTCCCAGTAAAGGATTGCCGCGATGGGGGTGTTCGTACAGGCAAGCGGCAATGGATGTTCATCGACAATGGACTCCCACGTGAGGAATTATTATACTTCTCAGCAAGACCAAGGAAGCAGCGAAGCTAACCGTGTGGTAACTCTCACTTGTGAAATCCACGCCTCGAGAAAATTCGCACGCTTGATGAAAGTCAACAAGTCTACAAGAAAGAAGAATCGTGGATTGGAGTAGCTACAGGTTTTTCAGTGCAGGATCACGAACAACTTTGTCGTCACGATGCAGGTCTTCTCTGATCAGCACAAGCAGCAGGGGGGGGGGGGGTCAGCATATTTATGGAGCAACGAGAACAGCTGCGGGCTTGGGCTTGTGGCAGCGATGGAGATGCTGGCGTCGCAGGCAGCAAGCAGCAATGTCGGCTCGCATTGGCTCGGGTAGTGAGGCAGCAACTCGGATGAATAGGAGCTTCGAGACTCGGTTGGGACGTGGGAATCGCCGTGGCTTGGACAGGGAAGCAGGGGTGTTATCTAGAGGGACCAAGGGAAAGAGTTCGTGTGTCTGTCGATTGCGTGGTATCCTGGGCACACGCAAGTCAGAAGCCTACAGAGAAGTGTTCCCTTTTTTTGACTTCTCCTCCCCCAACGAGTGCTCTCTAACTTTTTTTCTCTTTCAATCTCATGTCGTGTCCGTGCTTTTCTCAGGTTTGTGGCCGTGTCTCAATTTTTTGGTGGCCTCCCTGTTTTGTTCATATTCGGGCCAATTTATAGGCAAGGGCTTTTGTAAAATTTCATTTCCTTTTCATATCAAGATACATGAAAATCACCTCCCGAATGCAATATTTCGACATCTCTTCTAGCCTTGTTTGATTTACTTTGTATCTTTCCACATTGGACTGCAAAAAATAAATATTCTTCACCAATTTTTTTATTGCATATTACCAAAGATTTAAGATTGTAATAGGATATTCTCTCCAATAGCTAGATGAAGCTCTTGTATGCGTTGCTTCTCTAGCCTTAGATTTGACAGGTACTTTAGACTACATATTGCAGAAGCCTTTGTAAGCATTTCAAACTGGAGGCTTGTTGACAACTTTGACAATTGATCTCAAGCTAGAATTATTTCTAAGCACTTTAAACACTCTAGCTTGCGGAGAGAGCTATTGATTTGTGGTGACTTTGAACGATGGTCATCAAAAACTAGTATCCTCAAATTCAAGCACGTTGAGAAGTCGGCAGCAGTTGAGAGATGGCACCTCGTAAGATGTATAACTTTCAAATCATGATTCGCCTACAAAATAGTTAGAATTTATTGAAATATGGCAAGGGAAATGGCTACAAACATATCCACGTGATATGAAACCATACCAAGCATGGCCCCCATCCATTCCAATTTTGTGGAAAATTGTTATTTGAAAGTTTGAGCACAACTATGTTCCATAGATATAGATTGATCGCTTGCAAGTTATTCTCTCCTTCCAATTCCAACAATCTTAGGCTAGGCAGCCTTGAAAACTCTTCACTTGTAAGTCATCCTCTTTTGAAAGTCTTGTTAATTTGAGTGCTGTGAGTTTCTCTGTTCCTTGACAACATGAAAAGAAATAAGTGAACTTTCCATAGTGAAAATCGACTAGATCTTGAAGACGGTAATTCTGGAGATGTACTTTGGGACACCCGAGACTCCATGGACCTAAATGACGACTATACTCTGGTTATTTGACTTAGATCTCTTCATGAAACTTGTAGAGAACATCTTGATATAGAACATACCTAAATTTCAGAGGAAACGAAGAAGAACAGGAGGGAACGAAGAAGAACAGGTAGGTGAAAACTCAGTATTTCGGAGAAGCATGCACTGGACGATTCGGTAACGGATCCAGAAGCTTTGTGAGACTGTAGAAAATAATCTAAAAAGAATCGGGCTTGGAAGTCCACATGAAAGATGTACGAAAATGTCTTGGCTATAACTCGGTAAAATGTCATAATTTTTGGAGGTCGTATGGATATTTTAATCGAATTTCTTCAGAAATTGTGCATTCTGATTTCACCCGAAAATGACATGCCATTTTGTGAGAATTGTGAAATTGTGTGAAATTCTATTTGGCCATGTATTTTGCATGAAATTACTATTCTATTGTCTTGTTTATCACTTGCCTTAATTTTTATAATTTATAGATATTAAATTTAATAATTTTGAAAATAACAAAAGCTAGAATTTAAATAAATGAAAAAGGGCATGAAAAATGGATTATTTTATTGGCCATAAATTCCATTAATTTTATTTCATAAATAATTATACCATGTTGCATGTATGATGAGGTCTTGATGTATGCATGACATTGAATTGAGATGCTTGAGTAAATTCCATGCCAAGTATGACTTGCTTGATGTCACGTCATATGCCAATGCTAAATTAAGGCCGAAATTGGTAAACATGGATAATGATAAGTGAGGAGGTGGTTGTGGTGGAGGATGATGCCTGGAATGTATAGAGATACATTACTGGATGGCTCTGGGAGATTCAGGATGCCCGGAATGTGGGGGGCCGGAAGCCCTGTCGGAGATCTTTGCCCGAAGGGAATGCCTCACGATGCTAGGATTGAGGTGTGGGATGCCCGGCCAGGGAGTGTAAATGCCGGAAGCCCTGTCGGAGGTTTCTGCCCGAGGGGAATGCCTCGTGATGCCAGTTGGGATGCGAGATGCCCGGAATGTGGGGGGGCAGATGCCCGGTGGCCTGGAATGGCTGAATGCCGGAGGTTTTTCTCGCATGGGATGCGAGTGTAAAATATGAGATGAAATTGATGATCCGAGGAAGGGTGATGTGGTGATCAAATTGAAAGTTAAAATTTGGAAATTAAACCATGCATGATATGATATGACATAATGATGATCACCCATGGCATGATGATATGCATGATATGATATGGCATGATGACATGCATGATGATGATGACATATGACATGATATGATGATGTGATATGGCATGATGACATGTGTGATATGATGATGTCATGATGATGATGACATGTGTGATGAGATGATGCCATGATGATGATGACATGTGTATGGTATAATGGTGTCATGTACATGATGATGATGACATGTGTGATAAGATGATGCCATGATGATGATGACATGTGTATGGTATGATGGTGTCATGTACATGATGATGATGATATGCGTATGATAAAATAATGTCATGATAACGATGATATGAGTATGACATGATGATACACATGTATGTGTTATGATTGTGGTGATGATACATGATGATATATGCATGGCTTTAAGGTAAGTAATGCCTACAATGCATGTTGACTTGTATGATGCATTGAGTGGTTTTTGGATTTCTTTGCCTGCTGAGTGATTGTACTCACCCCTTTTGGGGACCAACATTTCAGATTAGCAGCATGCCGCTTCCTGTCGTTACGCGGGGCATATTTTACGGCATACCTTCAGACGTAGAGGTTGAGTGCGAGGAGTTTGACTATCCTTCTGTTCTTGGTCTTGTGTATATTCGAGTGCGCTGTCTAGTTATGTACGACGTGGGTCTGGCTGGGGGCCCTGTTGTCCAGGAGTTCATATATGTCCATGTTCGACGCGACGAGGTGATGCGTGGGATGCTACCGCCGCCACCGCTTGATGTACCAGGATGGGTGTGAGGGCAGTGCGTGACGAGTAGGAGCTAGATCTTTTTGGGGATCGTTAGCCGACACTGATAATGAGGATTGTGCACGCGAGTTGTAGAGGGTCGAGGGTTCTTTTTGGGGTTTTAGGCCGGACGTGGTTGAGTCCTGGCTTTTCCTTTTGATGTATCGATCCAAAAGAAGTCCCATCTTGAAAATATATGTAAATAAGTGTCGTGGCTTGTCTATAAAATTATGGTGATTAGTGGTGTGTATTTGTATCATGGTTGATAGGGGGAGAGATGGTGATGTTTTATTTTGCTTCCGCTGATGAGTCGCGCTAGGACCGTTTTAAAAAAAAAAAATGTGTCGATTAATTACGACGCATCTTTTAAGAAGAAAGGTAATGAGGTGTAACATTGGCGCTTGTGACGACCTGCCAAAGATTTGAGGTGCCACAGCTACCTTTTTTGGTATCAGAGCAAATGGTTATAGGTGGAGTGATAAGGAGCCTCATTTGGAAATTGAGGAACATGATAAGAATACACATCATAGGATATAAAACGAAGTAATTGAATAACGGGTGATGAGTATTTACTCGTAGATCCCTAGTAGTTAATTTTGAATTGCCTTTAGGTACCAGTAACATGTATATGTTACTTATGTAGTAGTAGTAGTTGCTTTGAATGGAGGTAGTGAGTCTCAGATTATTCTTGAGGCAATGCTTGGAAATTGCAGAAAAGTCATGGTACGAGCTAGAAGTGCTCATCCATCGAGGGCTGCCTCTGCTGCAAGGGCTGAACCCCGAATGGAAGACATCCTGCAGGCATTAACCAATATTGGAAATTTGATAGAAAGGCAGGCGCAACAACAGCCCGGAGCAGAACGCCGTACTCAAGGACTGGTGGAGCAGTTTTTAAAGCTGAAGCCACTTAAGTTCAATGGAATGGGAAGTCCTGAGGAGGCGGAGCAATGGATTGATGGGATGGAACGAATTTTCCAGCTGTTGGACTGCACTGATGCTGAGAAAATAGTTTTAGCAGAGTACCAGTTGGAGGGAAATGTGAAGTTTTGGTGGAGAGCTTCGAAGGACATTATCTTTCCACTAGGTACTGATGTTAACTGGGAGGAGTTTGTTAGAGCTTTTAATAGGAAGCATTTTTCTGACTATGCTAAGGATAGGAAGATTACGGAATTTGTTCAATTAGAACAAAAGGAGCTGAAGGTAGATCAGTATGAGGCTAGATTTTTTGAACTGTCTAGATATGCTCCTAGATTGATTGAGGATCAGGAGGAAAAAGCTAAGAGATTTCTGAAAAGTCTGAGGACTGACATTAGAAAGCAACTAGTGCCTTTGAACATAAGAAATTATAATGAGATTTATGAAATGGCACAATTAGTGGAGCAGGAACTGCTAAGAGAACGGTCGGAGTTTAAGAAACTGTTGAATTTTAATGATGTGAGAAGGGATAAGAGACCTTATTCTGGTCAAGGACAGACCTGGAATGTGAAGAAGAAGAGTAATTTTGGAAATCTTGGGGGAGCAAGAAGTGGTCTGAATATAGGGAAAGCGCCCTATCAGCCTGGTGTTTGTCAAAAGTGTAATGGGCGACATGGCCCATGACCTTGTATTGGACGACTGAAGTGTTTTGGTTGTGGACAAGTGAGTCATCTTAGGAGAAGTTGCCCACAAGAAAGGTCGCAAGTGAGTGTTGGCTCGGTGCGACAGGGATATCAGAGTACTGTTAGATCGAACTTACAAGGAAATCCTCAGAGGCCACCAGCACAAGGAAGGGTGTATGCGGTCACCCAAGAGGAAGCAGAAGCTTCCAAAAATGTTATCTCAGGTACGATTCTTATTAATGGTGAAAAGGCATATGCATTGTTTGATACGGGTGCAACGCATTCATTTGTGTCTGAAAGATATAGACGTTTGAATAAGATAGAAGTTATGCCTCTCGAGACGCCTCTTTGTGTTTCCACGCCTTTAAAGGATATGGTATTGTCTATGTTGGTGTGTGGAAATTGTAAGATATCGATGGGAGGAAAAGATATGGAAATAGACTTGGTTGTAATGGCTATGTATGATTTTGACGTTATTATAGGAATTGACTAGCTTCGTAAGTATCGGGCCCAAATGGATTGTTATAGGAAAGTGATCCAGTTTACCTTGCCTGATCAGTCTAGTTGTGAATTTTTAGAAGGTCAGACCCATCTTCCTGTAGCACTTATTTTGGCAGTAGAAGCTTGTAAGTTACTTGACAAAGGATGTCAAGGATACCTGGCCATAGTTAAAGATGTTGCAAAGAAAGAACCTAAACTTGAGGAAGTTCGAGTAGTTAACGAATTTCAAAATGTATTCCCTGAGGAATTGCCTGGATTACCGCCAGAGCGGGAAGTTGAATTTGAAATTGAATTAATGCCTGGAACATGACCAATATCAAAAGCCCCATCTAGGATGGCCTTAGTTGAATTGAAGGAATTGAAAGTGCAATTACAAGAGTTGCTTGACAAAGGATTCATTAGGCCAAGTGCTTCACCTTGGGGTGCACCGATCTTGTTTGTGAAAAAGAAAGATGGATCGATGCGCTTGTGCATTGACTATAGGCAGCTGAACTAGGTGACTATTAAGAATAAGTATCCTTTGCCTAGAATTGATGACCTGTTTGACCAACTCCAGGGAAGTTCGGTCTTCTCTAAGATTGACTTGAGGTCGGGATACCATCAGTTAAGAATTAAGAAGGAGGACATTCTTAAGACTGCGTTTAGGACTCGTTACGGATACTACGAGTTCCTTGTTATGCCATTTGGATTGACTAACGCACCGGCTGCATTTATGGATCTAATGAATAGAATATTTAAGCCTTATTTAGACCAGTTTGTCATCGTTTTTATTGATGATATTCTAGTATATTCAGAAAGGCCTAAAGAGCATGAGCAACATTTGAGGATAGTTTTGTAGACCTTAAGAGAGCATAAGTTGTATGTTAAGTTTAGTAAGTGTGAGTTCTGGTTGGACCAGATAATATTTTTAGGGCATGTGGTGTCAGGAAAATGAATTGCAGTAGACCCGGCAAAAGTTGAAATGGTAGTAAATTGGCCGAGACCAACGACGCCCATTGAAATACGGAGTTTCTTAGGACTGGCTAGTTATTATAGGAGATTCATTGAAGGGTTTTCACGACTGGCAGGACCTTTAACGAAGTTAACCCGAAAGAATGTAAAATTTGAATGGAATGGGGAATGTGAAAGGAGTTTTTAGGAGCTCAAAAGGAAATTGACTTCAGATCCAATCCTGACTATACCTACTGGACCTGATGGTTTCACAATGTATAGTGATGCATCTCACAAAGGAATAAGATGTGTTTTGATGCAGCATGGCAAGGTTGTAGCCTATGCATCTAGACAATTGAAACCCCATGAGCTGAATTACCCGACGCATGATTTAGAACTAGCAGTTATAGTGTTTACCTTGAAGATATGGAGACACTATTTGTATAAGGAGAAGTTTGAGATTTATACGGATCATAAGAGTTTGAAGTATCTGTTCTCACAAAAGGAATTGAATATGAGACAAAGGAGATGGATGGAGTTGTTAAAGGATTATGATTGTGAGATAAGATATCATCCAAGGAAAGCAAATAGAGTAGCGGATGCTCTTAGTTGTAAGTTGGCTATGGAAATGGCTAGTTTAAGGATGGCAGAATGGGAATTGTTAAAGTCTGTAGCAGACTCAGAATTTAAATTGGAAATGGATTGTCTTACTGGTATGCTTAGTGCATTAAGAATAGAACCTGAAATTATCCAGAAAATTAAGATCCTACAAGAATCTGACCTAGAGATTTTGAAAGTGAAAGATGCAGTGTCTTTAGGAAAAAGATCGGAATTTCAAGTCTCTAATGATGAAATAGTAAGATGTCAAGGACGACTTTGTGTTCCCGACAATAAGGAATTAAGGAAGGAAATTATGTCGGAGGCACATAAGAGTAATTATAGTATCCATCCAGGTAGTACAAAGATGTACAGGAATTTGCGCCAGCAATTTTGGTGGAATGGTATGAAGGTAGATACGGCTAAGCACGTTTCTCAATGTTTGACGTGCCAGCAAGTAAAAGCGGAACATCGTAAACCCGCAGGACTTTTGAGACCATTAGACATACTAGAATGGAAGTGGGAGCATATAACGATGGACTTTGTGCAAGGATTGCCAAGGACATCAAGTGGTCATGATTCAATTTGGTTTATAGTGGATCGTTTGACTAAATCGGCTCATTTCTTAGCGATTCGCATGGACTACCCAATGGATAAGTATGCGGACATGTATGTAAGTCAAGTGGTACGCTTACATGGTGTTCTAGTGACCATTACTTTAGATCGAGATTCGAGGTTTACTTTGAACTTTTGGCGAAGTCTTCAAATTGCATTAAGGACTAAGCTTCAGTTTAGTACTGCTTTTCATCCCCAGACAGATGGACAAACAGAAGGAGTAATCTAGATATTGGAAGATATGTTAAGGGCTTGTGTAATTGATTTCAAAGGAAATTGGGATGAAAGGTCGCATTTAGTAGAGTTTGCCTATAATAATAGTTTCCAGAAAAGCATAGGCATGGCTCCCTATAAAGTATTATATGGAAAGAGATGTAGGACTCCTGTTTGTTGGAACGAAGTAGGTGAGAGAAAATTGACAGGACTTGAACTAGTACAAGTTACCATTGAGGTTGTTGAAATTATCAGAGAAAGGCTTAAAACAGCTCAGAGTAGACAGAAAGATTACGTAGATAGGTGTAGAAGGCCTTTAGAATTTAGTGTGGGAGACCATGTATTTCTTAAGGTATCTCCAATGAAAGGGATATCTCGATTTGGGATGAAGGGTAAGTTAAGCCCTAGATTTGTTGGACCTTTTGAAATACTCGAAAGGATAGGGGATGTAGCTTATCGCTTAGCGTTACCTCCTAAGTTAAGAAATTTGCACAATGTGTTTCATGTATCGATGTTGAGGAAGTACCAGCCGGATCCTGGTCACATACTCGATCATGAAGCCATCAAAGTGGATGAGAAAGTAAGGTACATTGAAGAGCCTGTGCAGATATTGGATCGAAAGGAGCAAATTCTTAGGACCAAGAAGATCCCATTAGTTAAGGTATTATGGCGACATCATGATATGGAGGAAGCCACATGGGAAAGTGATGATCAGATGAAGGAAAAGTACCCTCATTTATTTCAAGAAGGCACGAGTGGTGTCTAATTTCGAGGACGAAATTCTCTAAGGAGGGGAGAATTGTGGCATCCCAAAAATTCAAAGTCAAGTTATAAGGTGTGTTAAAGTCTCTAATTGGGTAATGAAATTTGCTTATAGTTTATGTTTTAACCATTAGTCTTTTAAGATTAGATGATTTGTGCTTGTATTGTGAGAATTTAAATTTGATAGATTAATGATAATAATCTATGCTTGGCTATGCACTTTATAAATTAAATTTTAATAAACAAAATGTCACAAGACTTTGGCCATGTTGAAAGTTAAAATTTAAAAATATTTATAGAAGAAATTCAAAAAAAAAAAAGGGAAAAGTCAATTTTTAGGTTGGGCCTTAGGCCCATTGGCCGAAGCCTTGATGGGCTAAGCTAGTCGGCCCAATTAGGCCCACTAAAGGGAGCTGTCGACCAGCCTAAGGGGAGGCCCAAGAATGGCTGGATGGCCCAAGCCCAAGCCCAAGCCCAAAAGCCCAAGCTCATTATGCATGCAATGAGACAAGTGGCAAGAGATCTTCATGCATTGGCTTAGAGAGGGATGGCATGCACTGGCTAAATTAGGAGGCAGCCTAATCATTGCTAATGATGAGGATTAGGGGGGATAAAAGGGAAGAGAGAGAGAGAAGGGTGGCCGGTTCATTCGACCGAGAGAGAGAGTGAGAGAGAGAGAGATTGTGCGAGAGAGAGGGAGAGCGGCCGAGAGAGAGGAGAAGCCGAGGAGGGAGTCGCCGTCGCTCGCCGTCCGTCCGCCATGTGCCGCCGTGCTAGCTGCCGTGTGCCGTCGTCCGTCCAGTCTAGAGGCAAGTGGGAGTCCTCTAGCTGCTCTTGCATGTGTGTTTGTTACATGTATGGTTGATATAGTGTCGAGTTTGGGTGATTAGGTGAAGAAAACCGAAGTATGGATGGATTGTTCTTGAATTGTATGGCTGTTTTCGCTTGAACAGTTTGAGTCAGAATATTGTGTGAGCCTGAATGCATGATTAGAGTCCGATTTTGGCTTTGATTTCTTCATGAAAGTTGTAGCTAACATCCTAAACTACAACATAATGAAATTTCGTGGAAAATGATGGAGATTTAAGGGGTTAAACTCTCATCCTACGGAGACCTCAGATCTGGAACGATTTCACTGACCTCTTGTTGGATTTACGGTTGCATGTTGGTTTGTGCTAAGAATATCTCTTTGATTTCTTCATGAAAGTTGTAGGGGACATCTTAAAATAGAACATACTCAAATTTGAAGTGAAATGAACAAGTATAGCCTAGTAAATCGACTAGATCTCGAAGACGGTAATTCTAGAGATGTATTTTGGGACACCTGAGACTCCATGGACCTCAATGATGACTATACTCTGGTTATTTGACTTAGATCTCTTCATGAAACTTGTAGAGAACATCTTGATATAGAACATACCTAAATGACGACTATACTTTGGTTATTGGACTCTTTTTGTACTTTTCCCATTTTTTTCCCTCCCAATCAAATTTAGGAATTGTGTTCTTCCGATTTAATTCTAGATTTGAGAATTTGAACTCTCCAAATCTAGTTTTAAACCCATGAATTCTTCTTTCCCAATTTTGATCTAAGAATTTAATGATATTTTTGGAGATTCGATACTCTCGTACTTTGTCCGTGTGTAGGTCTTCTGCCTCTACTTTCAATGATGATTGCATAAGCTCTGAAGGCTTGTTAAACTATGAAGATTTGCTCTTTCATAGATTATATCTGTATTTATTCATTCAACCTATGACCACATATATATTTGTTGATGTGGTAGCTGTGAATTCTTTTGGTATAGATAGAAAATCAGCAAACATTTTCTTTTTCCAGCAATATCTTTGGTCTCAAATGAGTACTTTGAAAACTTGCATGAATTTTCTACTTTTGTAAACTCATCGCTTTCCATCAATTTCTTTAAAAATAACAGCAACCTAGTACTCATCACCGGCATCTATTTGTAGTACTCCATCCTATGCCAGACACGTGTGTCATAATGTGTTGGGTAAAAGTTGACCAAGTGTCAGAAAATCCGACACATGTTGACTGCGTGTCAGAGAGTGTCCATGTGTCTAACACGCTTCGACACGTGTCAGACACGACACGGAAGCACAAGTAACATGTCCGTGCTTCATAGACTTGGATTATTGATGAGGTGACAGCCCCTGAATGAGGAGGCCGCGAAAGTTTATTGGACACATTAAATGATGAAGGAGAAATTTCAACCAATCGTTGTCCTTCCAATCCAGAACCGCACGTTGGGCGTGCTAGCCAATCCTCGCAAGAAGCCGAAACGTCCATTTCACTCTCCTCTTTTCATTGTCTTCTTCAACCTTCAATTATGACGAGGACTTGACAAAGTCTCAACCTCTTTTATATCTATTTTGATTTTGTTGGAGTCTTTTTGTACTTTTCACATTTTTTCCCTCCCAATCAAATTTAGGAATTGTGTACTTCCGATTTAATTCTAGATTTGAGAATTTGAACTCTCCAAATCTAGTTTTAAACCCACGAGTTCTTATTTCCCAATTTTGATCTAAGAATTTAATGATATTTTTGGAGATTCGATACCCTCGTACTTTGTCCGTGTGTAGGTCTTCTGCCTCCACGTTCAATGATGATTGCATAAGCTCTTACGGCTTGTTAAACTATGAAGATTTGCTCTTCAATAGATTATATCTGTATTTATTCATTCAACCTATGACCACATATATATTTGTTGATGTGGTACCAGTGAATTCTTTTGGTATGGATAGAAAATCCGCAAGCATGTTTCTTTTTTCCCGCAATATGTTTGTTCTCAAATGAGTACTTTGAAAACTTGCGTGAATTTTCTACTTTTGTAAACTCATCACTTTCCATCAATTTCTTTAAAAATAACAGCAACCTAGTACTCATCACCGGCATCTATTTGTAGTACTCCATCGTATGCCAGACACGCGTGTCATAATGTGTTGGGTAAAAGTTGACCAAGTGTCAAAAAATCCGACACGTGTTGACTGCGTGTCAAAGCGTGTCCATTTGTCTAACACGCTTCGACACGTGTCAGACACGACACGGAAGCACAAGTAACATGTCCATGCTTCATAGACTTGGATTATTGATGAGGTGACAGCCCCTGAATGAGGAGGCCGTGAAAGTTTACCGGACACATTAAATGATGAAGGAGAAATTCCAACCAATCATTGTCCTTCCAATCTAGAACCGCACGTTGGGCGCGCTAGCCAATTCTCGCAAGAAGCCGTAACGTCCATTTCACTCTCCTCTTTTCATTGTCTTGTTCAACCTTCAATTATGACGAGGACTTGAGAAAGTCTCATCCTCTTATATATCTATTTTGATTTTGTTGGAGTCTTTTTGTACTTTTCCCATTTTTTACCTCCCAATCAAATTTAGGAATTGTGTTCTTCCGATTTAATTCTAGCTTTGAGAATTTGAACTCTCCAAATCTAGTTTTAAACCCGTGAGTTCTTCTTTCCCAATTTTGATCTAAGAATTTAATGATATTTTTGGAGATTCGATATTCTCGTACTTTGTCCGTGTGTAGGTCTTCTGCCTCTACTTTTAATGATGATTGCATAAGCTCTGACGACTTGTTAAACTATGAAGATTTGCTCTTTCATAGATTATATCTGTATTTATTCATTCAATCTATGACCACATATATATTTGTTGATGTGGTACCGGTGAATTCTTTTGGTATGGATAGAAAATCAGCAAGCATGTTTTTTTTTTTTTTTCCAGCAATATCTTTGGTCTCAAATGAGTACTTTGAAAACTTGCATGAATTTTCTACTTTTGTAAACTCATCGCTTTCCATCAATTTCTTTAAAAATAACAGCAACCTAGTACTCATCACCGGCATCTATTTGTAGTACTCCATCGTATGCCAGACACGCGTGTCATAATGTGTTGGGTAAAAGTTGACCAAGTGTCAAAAAATCCGACACGTGTTGACTGCGTGTCAAAGCGTGTCCATGTGTCTAACACGCTTCGACACGTGTCAGACACGACACGGAAGCACAAGTAACATGTCCATGCTTCATAGACTTGGATTATTGATGAGGTGACAGCCCCTGAATGAGGAGGCCGTGAAAGTTTACCGGACACATTAAATGATGAAGGAGAAATTCCAACCAATCGTTGTCCTTCCAATCTAGAACCGCACGTTGGGCGCGCTAGCCAATTCTCGCAAGAAGCCGTAACGTCCATTTCACTCTCCTCTTTTCATTGTCTTGTTCAACCTTCAATTATGACGAGGACTTGAGAAAGTCTCATCCTCTTATATATCTATTTTGATTTTGTTGGAGTCTTTTTGTACTTTTCCCATTTTTTCCCTCCCAATCAAATTTAGGAATTGTGTTCTGCCGATTTAATTCTAGCTTTGAGAATTTGAACTCTCCAAATCTAGTTTTAAACCCGTGAGTTCTTCTTTCCCAATTTTGATCTAAGAATTTAATGATATTTTTGGAGATTCGATATTCTCGTACTTTGTCCGTGTGTAGGTCTTCTGCCTCTACTTTTAATGATGATTGCATAAGCTCTGACGACTTGTTAAACTATGAAAATTTGCTCTTTCATAGATTATATCTGTATTTATTCATTCAACCTATGACCACATATATATTTGTTGATGTGGTACCGGTGAATTCTTTTGGTATGGATAGAAAATCAGCAAGCATGTTTTTTTTTTTCCAGCAATATCTTTGGTCTCAAATGAGTACTTTGAAAACTTGCATGAATTTTCTACTTTTGTAAACTCATCGCTTTCCATCAATTTCTTTAAAAATAACAGCAACCTAGTACTCATCACCGGCATCTATTTGTAGTACTCCATCGTATGCTAGACACGCGTGTCATAATGTGTTGGGTAAAAGTTGACCAAGTGTCAAAAATTCCGACACGTGTTGACTGCGTGTCAAAGCGTGTCCATGTGTCTAACACGCTTCGACACGTGTCAGACACGACACGGAAGCACAAGTAACATGTCCATGCTTCATAGACTTGGATTATTGATGAGGTGACAGCCCCTGAATGAGGAGGCCGTCAAAGTTTACCGGACACATTAAATGATGAAGGAGAAATTCCAACCAATCGTTGTCCTTCCAATCTAGAACCGCACGTTGGGCGCGCTAGCCAATTCTCGCAAGAAGCCGTAACGTCCATTTCACTCTCCTCTTTTCATTGTCTTGTTCAACCTTCAATTATGACGAGGACTTGAGAAAGTCTCATCCTCTTATATATCTATTTTGATTTTGTTGGAGTCTTTTTGTACTTTTCCCATTTTTTCCCTCCCAATCAAATTTAGGAATTGTGTTCTTCCGATTTAATTCTAGCTTTGAGAATTTGAACTCTCCAAATCTAGTTTTAAACCCGTGAGTTCTTCTTTCCCAATTTTGATCTAAGAATTTAATGATATTTTTGGAGATTCGATATTCTCGTACTTTGTCCGTGTGTAGGTCTTCTGCCTCTACTTTTAATGATGATTGCATAAGCTCTGACGACTTGTTAAACTATGAAGATTTGCTCTTTCATAGATTATATTTATATTTATTCATTCAATCTATGACCACATATATATTTGTTGATGTGGTACCGGAGAATTCTTTTGGTATGGATAGAAAATCAGCAAGCATGTTTTTTTTTTTTTTTTCCAGCAATATCTTTGGTCTCAAATGAGTACTTTGAAAACTTGCTTGAATTTTCTACTTTTGTAACCTCATCGCTTTCCATCAATTTCTTTAAAAATAACAGCAACCTAGTACTCATCACCGGCATCTATTTGTAGTACTCCATCGTATGCTAGACACGCGTGTCATAATGTGTTGGGTAAAAGTTGACCAAGTGTCAAAAAATCCCACACGTGTTGACTGCGTGTCAAAGCGTGTCCATGTGTCTAACACGCTTCGTCACGTGTCAGACACGACACGGAAGCACAAGTAACATGTCCATGCTTCACAGACTTGGATTATTGATGTGGTGACAGCCCCTGAATGAGTAGGCCGTGAAAGTTTACCGGACACATTAAATGATGAAGGAGAAATTCCAACCAATCGTTGTCCTTCCAATCTAGAACCGCACGTTGGGCGGGCAAGCCAATTCTCGCAAGAAGCCGTAACGTCCATTTCACTCTCCTCTTTTCATTGTCTTCTTCAACCTTCAATTATGACGAGGACTTGAGAAAGTCTCATCCTCTTATATATCTATTTTGATTTTGTTGGAGTCTTTTTGTACTTTTCCCATTTTTTCCCTCCCAATCAAATTTAGGAATTGTGTACTTTCGATTTAATTCTAGATTTGAGAATTTGAACTCTCCAAATCTAGTTTTAAACCCACGAGTTCCTATTTCCCAATTTTGATCTAAGAATTTAATGATATTTTTGGAGATTCGATACCCTAGTACTTTGTCCATGTGTAGGTCTTCTGCCTCCACTTTCAATGATGATTGCATAAGCTCTGACGGCTTGTTAAACTATGAAGATTTGCTCTTCAATAGATTATATCTGTATTTATTCATTCAACCTATGACCACATATATATTTGTTGATGTGGTACCAGTGAATTCTTTTGGTATGGATAGAAAATCCGCAAGCATGTTTCTTTTTTCCCGCAATATGTTTGTTCTCAAATGAGTACTTTGAAAACTTGCGTGAATTTTCTACTTTTGTAAACTCATCACTTTCCATCAATTTCTTTAAAAATAACAGCAACCTAGTACTCATCACCGGCATCTATTTGTAGTACTCCATCGTATGCCAGACACGCGTGTCATAATGTGTTGGGTAAAAGTTGACCAAGTGTCAAAAAATCCGACACGTGTTGACTGCGTGTCAAAGCGTGTCCATTTGTCTAACACGCTTCGACACGTGTCAGACACGACACGGAAGCACAAGTAACATGTCCATGCTTCATAGACTTGGATTATTGATGAGGTGACAGCCCCTGAATGAGGAGGCCGTGAAAGTTTACCGGACACATTAAATGATGAAGGAGAAATTCCAACCAATCGTTGTCCTTCCAATCTAGAACCGCACGTTGGGCGCGCTAGCCAATTCTCGCAAGAAGCCGGAACGTCCATTTCACTCTCCTCTTTTCATTGTCTTGTTCAACCTTCAATTATGACGAGGACTTGAGAAAGTCTCATCCTCTTATATATCTATTTTGATTTTGTTGGAGTCTTTTTGTACTTTTCCCATTTTTTTCCCTCCCAATCAAATTTAGGAATTGTGTTCTGCCAATTTAATTCTAGCTTTGAGAATTTGAACTCTCCAAATCTAGTTTTAAACCCGTGAGTTCTTCTTTCCCAATTTTGATCTAAGAATTTAATGATATTTTTGGAGATTCGATATTCTCGTACTTTGTCCGTGTGTAGGTCTTCTGCCTCTACTTTAAATGATGATTGCATAAGCTCTGACGACTTGTTAAACTATGAAAATTTGCTCTTTCATAGATTATATCTGTATTTATTCATTCAACCTATGACCACATATATATTTGTTGATGTGGTACCGGTGAATTCTTTTGGTATGGATAGAAAATCAGCAAGCATGTTTTTTTTTTCCAGCAATATCTTTGGTCTCAAATGAGTACTTTGAAAACTTGCATGAATTTTCTACTTTTGTAAACTCATCGCTTTCCATCAATTTCTTTAAAAATAACAGCAACCTAGTACTCATCACCGGCATCTATTTGTAGTACTCCATCGTATGCTAGACACGCGTGTCATAATGTGTTGGGTAAAAGTTGACCAAGTGTCAAAAAATCCGACACGTGTTGACTGCGTGTCAAAGCGTGTCCATGTGTCTAACACGCTTCGACACGTGTCAGACACGACACGGAAGCACAAGTAACATGTCCATGCTTCATAGACTTGGATTATTGATGAGGTGACAGCCCCTGAATGAGGAGGCCGTGAAAGTTTACCGGACACATTAAATGATGAAAGAGAAATTCCAACCAATCGTTGTCCTTCCAATCTAGAACCGCACGTTGGGCGTGCTAGCCAATTCTCGCAAGAAGCCGTAACATCCATTTCACTCTCCTCTTTTCATTGTCTTCTTCAACCTTCAATTATGACGAGGACTTGAGAAAGTCTCATCCTCTTATATATCTATTTTGATTTTGTTGGAGTCTTTTTGTACTTTTCCCATTTTTTACCTCCCAATCAAATTTAGGAATTGTGTTCTTCCGATTTAATTCTAGCTTTGAGAATTTGAACTCTCCAAATCTAGTTTTAAACCCGTGAGTTCTTATTTCCCAATTTTGATCTAAGAATTTAATGATATTTTTGGAGATTCGATACCCTCGTACTTTGTCCGTGTGTAGGTCTTCTGCCTCTACTTTTAATGATGATTGCATAAGCTCTGACGACTTGTTAAACTATGAAGATTTGCTCTTTCATAGATTATACCTGTATTTATTCATTCAATCTATGACCACATATATATTTGTTGATGTGGTACCGGTGAATTCTTTTGGTATGGATAGAAAATCAGCAAGCATGTTTTTTTTTTTTCCAGCAATATCTTTGGTCTCAAATGAGTACTTTGAAAACTTGCATGAATTTTCTACTTTTGTAAACTCATCGCTTTCCATCAATTTCTTTAAAAATAACAGCAACCTAGTACTCATCACCGGCATCTATTTGTAGTACTCCATCGTATGCTACACACGCGTGTCATAATGTGTTGGGTAAAAGTTGACCAAGTGTCAAAAAATCCGACACGTGTTGACTGCGTGTCAAAGCGTGTGCATGTGTCTAACACGCTTCGTCACGTGTTAGACACGACAGGGAAGCACAAGTAACATGTCCATGCTTCACAGACTTGGATTATTGATGTGGTGACAGCCCCTGAATGAGTAGGCCGTGAAAGTTTACCGGACACATTAAATGATGAAGGAGAAATTCCAACCAATCGTTGTCCTTCCAATCTAGAACCGCACGTTGGGCGCGCAAGCCAATTCTCGCAAGAAGCCGTAACGTCCATTTCACTCTCCTCTTTTCATTGTCTTCTTCAACCTTCAATTATGACGAGGACTTGAGAAAGTCTCATCCTCTTATATATCTATTTTGATTTTGTTGGAGTCTTTTTGTACTTTTCCCATTTTTTCCCTCCCAATCAAATTTAGGAATTGTGTACTTCCGATTTAATTCTAGATTTGAGAATTTGAACTCTCCAAATCTAGTTTTAAACCCACGAGTTCTTATTTCCCAATTTTGATCTAAGAATTTAATGATATTTTTGGAGATTCGATACCCTCGTACTTTGTCCGTGTGTAGGTCTTCTGCCTCCACATTCAATGATGATTGCATAAGCTCTGACGACTTGTTAAACTATGAAGATTTGCTCTTTCATAGATTATATCTGTATTTATTTATTCAATCTATGACCACATATATATTTGTTGATGTGGTACCGGTGAATTCTTTTGGTATGGATAGAAAATCAGCAAGCATGTTTTTTTTTTTTTTTCCAGCAATATCTTTGGTCTCAAATGTGTACTTTGAAAACTTGCATGAATTTTCTACTTTTGTAAACTCATCGCTTTCCATCAATTTCTTTAAAAATTACAGCAACCTAGTACTCATCACCGGCATCTATTTGTAGTACTCCATCGTATGCCAGACACGCGTGTCATAATGTGTTGGGTAAAAGTTGACCAAGTGTCAAAAAATCCGACACGTGTTGACTGCGTGTCAAAGCGTGTCCATGTGTCTAACACGCTTCGAGACGTGTCAGGCACGACACGGAAGCACAAGTAACATGTCCATGCTTCATAGACTTGGATTATTGATGAGGTGACAGCCCCTGAATGAGGAGGCCGTGAAAGTTTACCGGACACATTAAATGATGAAGGAGAAATTCCAACCAATCGTTGTCCTTCCAATCTAGAACCGCACGTTGGGCGCGCTAGCCAATTCTCGCAAGAAGCCGTAACGTCCATTTCACTCTCCTCTTTTCATTGTCTTCTTCAACCTTCAATTATGACGAGGACTTGAGAAAGTCTCATCCTCTTATATATCTATTTTGATTTTGTTGGAGTCTTTTTGTACTTTTCCCATTTTTTACCTCCCAATCAAATTTAGGAATTGTGTTCTTCCGATTTAATTCTAGCTTCGAGAATTTGAACTCTCCAAATCTAGTTTTAAACCCGTGAGTTCTTCTTTCCCAATTTTGATCTAAGAATTTAATGATATTTTTGGAGATTCGATATTCTCGTACTTTGTCCGTGTGTAGGTCTTCTGCCTCTACTTTTAATGATGATTGCATAAGCTCGACGACTTGTTAAACTATGAAGATTTGCTCTTTCATAGATTATACCTGTATTTATTCATTCAATCTATGACCACATATATATTTGTTGATGTGGTACCGGTGAATTCTTTTGGTATGGATAGAAAATCAGCAAGCATGTTTTTTTTTTTTTTCCAGCAATATCTTTGGTCTCAAATGAGTACTTTGAAAACTTGCATGAATTTTCTACTTTTGTAAACTCATCGCTTTCCATCAATTTCTTTAAAAATAACAGCAACCTAGTACTCATCACCGGCATCTATTTGTAGTACTCCATCGTATGCCAGACACGCGTGTCATAATGTGTTGGGTAAAAGTTGACCAAGTGTCAAAAAATCCGACACGTGTTGACTGCGTGTCAAAGCGTGTCCATGTGTCTAACACGCTTCGACACGTGTCAGACACGACACGGAAGCACAAGTAACATGTCCATGCTTCATAGACTTGGATTATTGATGAGGTGACAGCCCCTGAATGAGGAGGCCGTGAAAGTTTACCGGACACATTAAATGATGAAAGAGAAATTCCAACCAATCGTTGTCCTTCCAATCTAGAACCGCACGTTGGGCGTGCTAGCCAATTCTCGCAAGAAGCCGTAACATCCATTTCACTCTCCTCTTTTCATTGTCTTGTTCAACCTTCAATTATGACGAGGACTTGAGAAAGTCTCATCCTCTTATATATCTATTTTGATTTTGTTGGAGTCTTTTTGTACTTTTCCCATTTTTTCCCTCCCAATCAAATTTAGGAATTGTGTTCTTCCGATTTAATTCTAGCTTTGAGAATTTGAACTCTCCAAATCTAGTTTTAAACCCGTGAGTTCTTCTTTCCCAATTTTAATCTCAGAATTTAATGATATTTTTGGAGATTCGATATTCTCGTACTTTGTCCATGTGTAGGTCTTCTGCCTCTACTTTTAATGATGATTGCATAAGCTCTGACGACTTGTTAAACTAGGAAGATTTGCTCTTTCATAGATTATATCTGTATTTATTGATTCAATCTATGACCACATATATATTTGTTGATGTGGTACCGGTGAATTCTTTTGGTATGGATAGAAAATCAGCAAGCATTTTTTTTTTTTTCCAGCAATATCTTTGGTCTCAAATGAGTACTTTGAAAACTTGCTTGAATTTTCTACTTTTGTAAACTCATCGCTTTCCATCAATTTCTTTAAAAATAACAGCAACCTAGTACTCATCACCGGCATCTATTTGTAGTACTCCATCGTATGCTAGACACGCGTGTCATAATGTGTTGGGTAAAAGTTGACCAAGTGTCAAAAAATCCGACACGTGTTGACTGCGTGTCAAAGCGTGTCCATGTGTCTAACACGCTTCGACACGTGTCAGACACGACACGGAAGCACAAGTAACATGTCCATGCTTCATAGACTTGGATTATTGATGTGGTGACAGCCCCTGAATGAGTAGGCCGTGAAAGTTTACCGGACACATTAAATGATGAAGGAGAAATTCCAACCAATCGTTGTCCTTCCAATCTAGAACCGCACGTTGGGCGCACAAGCCAATTCTCGCAAGAAGCCGTAACGTCCATTTCACTCTCCTCTTTTCATTGTCTTCTTCAACCTTCAATTATGACGAGGACTTGAGAAAGTCTCAACCTCTTTTATATCTATTTTGATTTTGTTGGAGTCTTTTTGTACTTTTCCCATTTTTTTCCCTCCCAATCAAATTTAGGAATTGTGTACTTCCGATTTAATTCTAGATTTGAGAATTTGAACTCTCCAAATCTAGTTTTAAACCCACAAGTTCTTGTTTCCCAATTTTGATCTAAGAATTTAATGATATTTTTGGAGATTCGATACCCTCGTACTTTGTCCGTGTGTAGGTCTTTTACCTCCACTTTCAATGATGATTGCATAAGCTCTGACAGCTTTTTTAAACTATGAAGATTTGCTCTTTCATAGATTATATCTGTATATATTCATTCAACCTATGACCACATATATATTTGTTGATGTGGTACCCGTGAATTCTTTCGGTATGGATAGAAAATCAGCAAGCATGTTTTTTTTTTTTTCCATCAATATCTTTGGTCTCAAATGAATACTTTGAAAACTTGCGTGAATTTTCTACTTTTGTAAACTCATTGCTTTCCATCAATTTCTTTAAAAATAACAGCAACCTAGTACTCATCACCGGCATCTATTTGTAGTACTCCATCGTATGCCAGACACGCGTGTCATAATGTGTTGGGTAAAAGTTGACCAAGTGTCCGAAAATCCGACACGTGTTGACTGCGTGTCAGAGCGTGTCCATGTGTCTAACACGCTTCGACACGTGTTAGACACGACACGGAAGCACAAGTAACATGTTCGTGCTTCATAGACTTGGATTATTGATGAGGTGACAGCCCCTGAATGAGGAGGCTGTAAAAGTTTAACGGACACATTAAATGATGAAGAAGAAATTCCAACCAATCGTTGTCCTTCCAATCTAGAACCGCACGTTGGACGCGCTAGCCAATCTTCGTAAGAAGCCGAAAAGTCCATTTCACTCTCCTCTTTTATGACGAGGACTTGAGCAAGTCTCATCCTCTTTTATATCTATTTTTATTTTGTTGGAGTCTTTTTCCACTTTTCCCATTTTTTGCCTCTCAATCAAATTTAGGAATTGGGTTCTTCTGATTTAATTCTATATTTGAGAATTTGAACTCTCCAAATCTAATTTTAAACGCATGAGTTCTTCTCTCCCGATTTTGATTTAAGAATTTAATGATATTTTTGGAGATTCAATACCCTCGTACTCTATCCATGTGTAGGTCTTCTGCCTCTACTTTCAATGATCATTGCATAAGCTCTGACATCTTGTTAAACTATGAAGATTTGCTCTTTTAAAGATTATATCTGTATTTATTCATTCAACCTATTACCACATATATATTTGTGGATGTGGTAGCTGTGAATTCTTTTGGTATGGATAGAAAATCGGCAAGCATGTTTTTTTTTTCCCCGTAATATGTTTGGTCTCAAATAAGTACTTTGAAAACTTGCGTGAATTTTCTACTTTTTTAAACTCATCGCTTTGCATCAATTTCTTTAAAAATAACAGCAGCCTAGTACTCATCACCGGCATCTATTTGTAGTACTCCATCGTATGCCAGACACGCGTGTCATAATGTGATGGGTAAAAGTTGACCAAGTGTCAGAAAATCCAAAATCTGTTGACTGTGTGTCTGAGAATGTCGACGTGTCTAACACGCTTTGAGACGTGTCAGACACGACACGGAAGCACAAGTAACATGTCTATGCTTCATAGACTTGGATTATTGATGAGGTGACAGACCCTGAATGAGGAGGCCACGAAAGTTTATCGCACACATTAAATGATGAAGGGGAAATTCCAACCAATCGTTGTCCTTCCAATCCAAAACCGCGCGTTGGGCGCGCTAGCCAATCCTCGCAAGAAGCCGAAAAGTCCATTTCACTCTCCTCTTTTCATTGTCTTCTTCAACCTTCAATTATGACGAGGACTTGAGACAGTCTCATCCTCTTTTATATCTATTTTGATTTTGTTGGAGTCTTTTTGTACTTTTCCCATTTTTTCCCTCCCAATCAAATTTAGGAATTGTGTTCTTCCGATTTAATTCTAGCTTTGAGAATTTGAACTCTCCAAATCTAGTTTTAAACCCGTGAGTTCTTCTTTCCCAATTTTGATCTAAGAATTTAATGATATTTTTGGAGATTCGATATTCTCGTACTTTGTCCGTGTGTAGGTCTTCTGCCTCTACTTTGAATGATGATTGCATAAGCTCTGACGACTTGTTAAACTATGAAGATTTGCTCTTTCATAGATTATATCTGTATTTATTCATTCAACCTATGACCACATATATATTTGTTGATGTGGTACCGGTGAATTCTTTTGGTATGGATAGAAAATCAGCAAGCATGTTTTTTTCTTTTTTCCCGCAATATCTTTGGTCTCAAATGAGTACTTTGAAAACTTGCATGAATTCTCTACTTTTGTAAACTCATCGCTTTCCATCAATTTCTTTAAAAATAACAGCAACCTAGTACTCATCACCGGCATCTATTTGTAGTACTCCAACATATGCTAGACACGCGTGTCATAATGTGTTGGGTAAAAGTTGACCAAGTGTCAAAAAATCCGACACGTGTTGACTGCGTGTCACAGCGTTTCCATGTGTCTAACACGCTTCGGCACGTGTCAGACACCACACGGAAGCACAAGTAACATGTCCGTGCTTCATAGACTTGGATTATTGATGAGGTGACAGCCCTTGAATGAGGAGGCCGTGAAAGTTTACCGGACACATTAAATGATGAAGGAGAAATTCCAACCAATCGTTGTCCTTCCAATCTAGAACCGCACGTTGGGCGCGCTAGCCAATCCTCGCAAGAAGCCGTAACGTCCATTTCACTCTCCTCTTTTCATTGTCTTCTTCAACCTTCAAGTATGACGAGGACTTGAGAAAGTCTCAACCTCTTTTATATCTATTTTGATTTTGTTGGAGTCTTTTTGTACTTTTCCCATTTTTTCCAATCAAATTTAGGAATTGTGTACTTCCGATTTAATTCTAGATTTGAGAATTTGAACTCTCCAAATCTAGTTTTAAACCCACGAGTTCTTATTTCCTAATTTTGATCTAAGAATTTAATGATATTTTTGGAGATTCGATACCCTCGTACTTTGTCCGTGTGTAGGTCTTCTGCCTCCACTTTCAATGATGATTGCATAAGCTCTGACAGCTTTTTAAACTATGAAGATTTGCTCTTTCATAGATTATATCTGTATATATTCATTCAACCTATGACCACATATATATTTGTTGATGTGGTACCGGTGAATTCTTTTGGTATGGATAGAAAATCAGCAAGCATGTTTTTTTCTTTTTTCCCGCAATATCTTTGGTCTCAAATGAGTACTTTGAAAACTTGCGTGAATTTTCTACTTGTGTAAACTCATTGCTTTCCATCAATTTCTTTAAAAATAACAGCAACCTAGTACTCATCACCGGCATCTGTTTGTAGTACTCCATCGTATGCCAGACACGCGTGTCATAATGTGTTGGGTAAAAGTTGACCAAGTGTCCGAAAATCCGACATGTGTTGACTGCGTGTCAGAGTGTGTCCATGTGTCTAACACGCTTCGACACGTGTCAGACACGACACGGAAGCACAAGTAACATGTTCGTGCTTCATAGACTAGGATTATTGATGAGGTGACAGCCCCTGAATGAGGAGGCCGCAAAAGTTTAACGGACACATTAAGTGATGAAGAACAAATTCCAACCAATCGTTGTCCTTCCAATCTAGAACCGCACGTTGGACGCGCTAGCCAATCTTCGCAAGAAGCCGAAAAGTCCATTTCACTCTCCTCTTTTATTGTCTTCTTCAACCTTCAATTATGATGAGGACTTGAGAAAGTCTCATCCTCTTATATATCTATTTTGATTTTGTTGGAGTCTTTTTGTACTTTTCCCATTTTTTCCCTCCCAATCAAATTTAGGAATTGTGTTCTTCCGATTTAATTCTAGCTTTGAGAATTTGAACTCTCCAAACCTAGTTTTAAACCCGTGAGTTCTTCTTTCCCAATTTTGATCTAAGAATTTAATGATATTTTTGGAGATTCGATATTCTCGTACTTTGTCCGTGTGTAGGTCTTCTGCCTCTACTTTTAATGATGATTGCATAAGCTCTGACGACTTGTTAAACTATGAAGATTTGCTCTTTCATAGATTATATCTGTATTTATTCATTCAACCTATGACCACATATATATTTGTTGATGTGGTACCGGTGAATTCTTTTGGTATGGATAGAAAATCAGCAAGCATGTTTTTTTTTTCCCGCTATATCTTTGGTCTCAAATGAGTACTTTGAAAACTTGCCTGAATTTTCTACTTTTGTAAACTCATCGCTTTCCATCAATTTCTTTAAAAATAACAGCAACCTAGTACTCATCACCGGCATCTATTTGTAGTACTCCATGGTATGCTAGACACGCGTGTCATAATGTGTTGGGTAAAAGTTGACCAAGTGTCAAAAAATCCGACACGTGTTGACTGCGTGTCAAAGCGTGTCCATGTGTCTAACACGCTTCGACACGTGTCAGACACGACATGGAAGCACAAGTAACATGTCCATGCTTCATAGACTTGGATTATTGATGAGGTGACAGCCCCTGAATGAGGAGGCCGTGAAAGTTTACCGGACACATTAAATGATGAAGGAGAAATTCCAACCAATCGTTGTCCTTCCAATCTAGAACCGCACGTTGGGCGCACTAGCCAATCGTCGCAAGAAGCCGTAACGTCCATTTCACTCTCCTCTTTTCATTGTCTTCTTCAACCTTCAATTATGACGAGGACTTGAGAAAGTCTCAACCTGTTTTATATCTATTTTGATTTTGTTGGAGTCTTTTTGTACTTTTCCCATTTTTTCCCTCCCAATCAAATTTAGGAATTGTGTACTTCCGATTTAATTCTAGATTTGAGAATTTGAACTCTCCAAATCTAGTTTTAAACCCACAAGTTCTTGTTTCCCAATTTTGATCTAAGAATTTAATGATATTTTTGGAGATTCGATACCCTCGTACTTTGTCCGTGTGTAGGTCTTTTGCCTCCACTTTCAATGATGATTGCATAAGCTCTGACAGCTTTTTAAACTATGAAGATTTGCTCTTTCATAGATTATATCTGTATATATTCATTCAACCTATGAGCACATATATATTTGTTGATGTGGTACCCGTGAATTCTTTTGGTATGTATAGAAAATCAGCAAGCATGTTTTTTTTTTTTTTCCATCAATATCTTTGGTCTCAAATGAATACTTTGAAAACTTGCGTGAATTTTCTACTTTTGTAAACTCATTGCTTTCCATCAATTTCTTTAAAATAACAGCAACCTAGTACTCATCACCGGCATCTATTTGTAGTACTCCATCATATGCCAGACACGCGTGTCATAATGTGTTGGGTAAAAGTTGACCGAGTGTCCGAAAATCCGACACGTGTTGACTGCGTGTCAGAGCGTGTCCATGTGTCTAACACGCTTCGACACGTGTCAGACACAACACGGAAGCACAAGTAACATGTTCGTGCTTCATAGACTTGGATTATTGATGAGTTGACAGCCCCTGAATGAGGAGGCCGTAAAAGTTTAACGGACACATTAAATGATGAAGAAGAAATTCCAACCAATCGTTGTCCTTCCAATCTAGAACCGCACGTTGGACGCGCTAGCCAATCTTCGCAAGAAGCCGAAAAGTCCATTTCACTCTCCTCTTTTATGACGAGGACTTGAGCAAGTCTCATCCTCTTTTATATCTATTTTTATTTTGTTGGAGTCTTTTTCCACTTTTCCCATTTTTTGCCTCTCAATCAAATTTAGGAATTGGGTTCTTCTGATTTAATTCTATATTTGAGAATTTGAACTCTCCAAATCTAGTTTTAAACGCATGAGTTCTTTTCTCCCGATTTTGATTTAAGAATTTAATGATATTTTTGGAGATTCAATACCCTCGTACTCTATCCATGTGTAGGTCTTCTGCCTCTACTTTCAATGATCATTGCATAAGCTCTGACATCTTGTTAAACTATGAAGGTTTGCTCTTTTAAAGATTATATCTGTATTTATTCATTCAACCTATTACCACATATATATTTGTGGATGTGGTAGCTGTGAATTCTTTTGGTATGGATAGAAAATCGGCAAGCATGTTTTTTTTTTCCCCGTAATATGTTTGGTCTCAAATAAGTACTTTGAAAACTTGCGTGAATTTTCTACTTTTTTAAACTCATCGCTTTGCATCAATTTCTTTAAAAATAACAGCAGCCTAGTACTCTTCACCGGCATCTATTTGTAGTACTCCATCGTATGCCAGACACGCGTGTCATAATGTGATGGGTAAAAGTTGACCAAGTGTCAGAAAATCCAAAATCTGTTGACTGTGTGTCTGAGAATGTCGACGTGTCTAACACGCTTTGAGACGTGTCAGACACGACACGGAAGCACAAGTGACATGTCTATGTTTCATAGACTTGGATTATTGATGAGGTGACAGACCCTGAATGAGGAGGCCACGAAAGTTTATCGCACACATTAAATGATGAAGGAGAAATTCCAACCAATCGTTGTCCTTCCAATCCAAAACCGCGCGTTGGGCGCGCTAGCCAATCCTCGCAAGAAGCCGAAAAGTCCATTTCACTCTCCTCTTTTCATTGTCTTCTTCAACCTTCAATTATGACGAGGACTTGAGAAAGTCTCATCCTCTTTTATATCTATTTTGATTTTGTTGGAGTCTTTTTGTACTTTTCCCATTTTTTCCCTCCCAATCAAATTTAGGAATTGTGTTCTTCCGATTTAAATCTAGCTTTGAGAATTTGAACTCTCCAAATCTAGTTTTAAACCCGTGAGTTCTTCTTTCCCAATTTTGATCTAAGAATTTAATGATATTTTTGGAGATTCGATACCCTTGTACTTTGTCCGTGTGTAGGTCTTCTGCCTCTACTTTCAATGATGATTGCATAAGCTTTGATGGCCTGTTAAACTATGAAGATTTGCTCTTTCATAGATTATATCTGTATTTATTCATTCAACCTATGACCACATATATATATTTGTTGATGTGGTAGCTTTGAATTCTTTTGGTATGGATAGAAAACCCGCAAGCATGTTTTTTTTCTCCCGCAATATGTTTGGTCTCAAATGAGTACTTTGAAAACTTGCGTGAATTTTCCACTTTTGTAAACTCATCACTTTCCATCAATTTTTTAAAAATAACAGCAGCCTAGTACTCATCACCGGCATCTATTTGTAGTACTCCATTGTATGCCAGACAGGCGTGTCATAATGTGTTGGGTAAAAGTTGATCAAGTGTCCGAAAATCCGACACATGTTGACTTTGTGTCAAAGCGTGTCGACATGTCTAACACGCTTCGACACGTGTCAGACACGACACAGAAGCACAAGTAACATGTCCGTTCTTCATAGACTTGGATTATTGATGAGGTGACAGCCCCTGAATGAGGAGGCCGCGAAAGTTTATCGGACACATTAAATGATGAAGAAGAAATTCCAATCAATCGTTGTCCTTCCAATCCAGAACCGCACATTGGACGCGCTAGCCAATCTTTGCAAGAAGCCGAAAGTCCATTTCACTCTCCTCTTTTCATTGTCTTCTTCAAGCTTTGATTATGACGAGGATTTGAGCAAATCTCATCCTCTTTTATATCTATTTTGATATTGTTGGAGTCTTTTTGTACTTTTCCCATTTTTTGCCTCTCAATCAAAGTTAGGAATTGTGTTCTTCTGATTTAACTCTAGATTTGAGAATTTGAACTGTCCAAATCTAGTTTTAAACCCATGAGTTCTTCTTTCCCAATTTTGATCTAAGAATTTAATGATATTTTTTGAGATTCGATACCCTCGTACTCTATCTGTGTGTAGGTCTTCTGCCTCTACTTTCAATGATGATTGCATAAGCTCTGATGTCTTGTTAAACTATGAAGATTTTCTCTTTCAAAGATTATATCTGTATTTAGTTGACCTATTACCAGATATATATTTGTGGATGTGGTTGCTGTGAATTCTTTTGGTATGGACAGAAAATCAGCAAGTATGTTTTTTTTTTTCTCGCAATATGTTTTGTCTTAAATGAGTACTTTGAAAACTTGCATGAATTGTCCACTTTTGTAAACTCGTCGCTTTCTATCAATTTCTTAAAAATAACAGCAGCCTAGTACTCATCACCGTCATCTATTTGTCGTAGTCCATCACTTGCTAGACACGCGTGTCCTAATGTGTTGGGTAAAAGTTGACCACGTGTCAGAAAATTCGACACGCATTGACTGCATGTTTGAGCATGTCGACGTGGCCGACAAGCTTTGACAGGTGTCAGACACGACATGGAAGCACAAATAACGTGTCCGTGCTTCATAGACTTGGATTCTTGATGAGGTGGCAGCCCCTGAATGAGGAGGCCGCAAAAGTTTGTCGGACACATTAAATGACGAAGGAGATATTCTCACCAATCGTTGTCCTTCCAATCGAGAACCACATGTCGGAGATGCGAGCCAATCTATTCCTTTGCAAGAAGCCAAAAAGTCCTTTCCACTCTCCTCTTGTCATTATCTTCTTCGACCTCCAATGGTGACCAGAATTTGAGCAACTTTCGTCCTCCTTTATATCTATTTTGATTTTCTTGGAGTCTTTTTGCACTTTTCCCCTTTTTTCTCTCGCAATCAAATTTAGATGATGTGCTCTTCCAATCTAATTCTAGATTTGAGAATTTAAACTCTCAAAATCTAATTTTATATCTATGAATTCTTCTCTCCTGATTTTGATCTAAGAATTTAATGATATTTTTGGAAATTTGATACCCTTGTACTCTATCCGTGTACGGGTCTTCTGCCTCTAGAAGCTCTATCTCGTTAAACTATGAAGATTTGTTATATATTTATATATATATATATATATATATATATATATATATATATATAAATGTGTGTGTGTGTGTGTGTAGATGTGGTAGCTATGAATTCAAACTATGAAGATTTGTTCTTTCAAAGGTTATATCTATATTTATTCGACCGATTACCCCACACACACACACACACACACACACACACACACATATATGGATGTGGTAGCTAAGAATTCTTTTGGTATGGACAGAAAATCAGCAAGTATGTTTTTTTTTGCAATATGTTTGGCCTCAATGGAGTACTTTGAAAACTTGCGTGAGTTTTCCACTTTTGTGACAACAAACTCATCTCTTTCCATCAATTTCTTTAAAAATAACATACAACAATGGTATAGAAGAAACTGAACCTAAGTGCGCATTGCCAAATGGCAACATTGTAGTTATTGGAAAATGAATTTTTGGCATGTGCTCTCATATCCAATGATTGTCCACCAATTATTTTGCTTGACAGATCCATTCTTTTGAAACGAGTGTGTGCTTAACATTATTGGTGCTTTGTTGATCCTCATTGTTTTTTGGATTTGGCTTTGTTTTGTAGTGTGTTTTGGCATTTACTTTGCTTCGATTTGCTTTACCATGAAAGTCTATGTACTTCTCATATATCTTTTTAAGCCATGAATACATTTTTTTTTACAAAAAAAAAGTGAGAACCACACTCATTACTACAAATCTCAATTTTTGCATGCCAATGCTCATGCATTTTGAGAGTAATTGTCAAAAATTCTAAACATATTGTATCACAATTAATACTACTTTAACCCTAAACCTTTTGATAATTTGTTGACTGAAAACAATTATCCTTAATGTTGGTTGTTCTATTTGGCCTGGCCAACATTGACATGAACAACTTTTACAAATTTTTGAACTGACCCTAGAAACTAGCCCAGATCGATCGGTTAAGTCTGACCCAGTACTAGGACTGCATGGGCTAGTTCCCAATTCCACAAACTGGAAATTGACTATGCCTGGATCAGTTCAAGTTCTAGGGTGGGAACTAACTCACCTTAAGACCAATCATATTCCTTATGGGTGATTAGTTATACAGTTTTTTTTTTTGGTCGGTAAAGCATATATATTAACTTGAAAAGGAAGTACATCCAGAAAGAAGGGCATCATTACAGAGTAGATCAGAAAATGCAAGCGGAGGGTTGAAAGCCCAGTTAAGGGGGAGGAGACCTCTTTCGTGGGCCTTGGCGGCCCAGTCAGCTAGGGCATTACTCTCTCGGCGACAGTGATGCACAGAGAGGTGAGGAAAACAGGGCAAAAGGGAATCGATTTCAGCGAAGAGGGCTCGACAGCTCCAAGGAGGAGAACGCCTTCCGTTCACTGTGTCAACAAGGATTGAACTGTCAGATTCAAGATGCAGGTGAGTATCGGTTTGCTGTTGATAGATGAGGTGCTTGAGCGTTTGCAGCAGTGCTTGAGTTTCGGCTTCGGTTGCAGTGGATGCTGGAACAGTGCGTGTGAATCCATCTAGCATCTTGCCTGTGTGATCTCGGAATATACTAGCAATTGCACCTGTATGATTAGGATTGATGAAAGCAGCATCCATATTGATCTTTATGGTACCTTGTTTTGGAGGTTGCCAGAGAGGGTGCCGTCTTTGGAGGGTCGAACCGGATGAAGAAGCGATCTGCTTTGCACCGAGACGAGGTCGGCCATGTGCGAGCGGTGTCAACAAGGAGATTTGGATCGGTTCGATAATTGCGGAAGATAAGGTGATTTCGAGCCCTCCACATGTGCCATAGCAAAGCTGCAATGGTTTCAAAGCTAGGTAAGTTCCCCTTCTGGTCTATAATATATGCAAGCCATTGATCAATGCTGGATGTTAACGAACTGGGAAAGGTTAGGTTGACCTTCGGGTGACTCCAAATCGATCTAGCTGATGGACAAAGTAGGAATAGGTGTTCTGAGGTTTCAGAAATATTGGCTGAGCAAAGATTGCAAGAGGAATCAGTGATAATATGACGATGAAACAGATTGGCTTTAGTTGGCAATGCTTTATGACATAGAGACCACAGGAATGTGCGAATTTTGGGTGCTGTGTTTGTTTTCCATATTTGCTTCCAGACTTTTGATGGAGGAGTGTAAGAGGTAGAGGGTTGAGGATGAACCGTTGAAGATGCCAATTGGGAGATATAATGATAAGCAGTTTTAACAGAGTAATTTCCATCCTGTGAGGCTGTCCAGCAGAGTCTGTCTTGAGAGTTGACTGTCCATAATGGAATTTTTAAAATTTCATCCACTATTTGAGGTAGAAAGTGCTGTTTGAGGAGGAATGTATTCCAGGCATTCTGTGCAGGAAGGATGTAGTCCGCAACCATTGTAGGCTCTTCTCGCTTCGGTGGTCCCCCTAGTATGCCAATATGTAGCCATTTGTCTTCTCTAGCATTAATAGATGATCCATTGCCAACTGACCATTGAAATCCCGCAGAAATAGAATCTCGGCCAAGGAGTATACTCTTCCAACCCCAAGAGGGTCGATAGCCTTGATCTGCTTTCCAGAAAGAAGTAGATTGAAAGTATAAAGCTTTAAAAACAGTGGATAATAATGAGGTATTGTTGTTAAAAATCCTCAAGGCTTGCTTGCCCAATAAGGCTTTGTTAAAAGAGATGAGATCTCGGAAGCCCATTCCTCCTTTTGCCTTACTAGTTGTTAGGAGGTCCCAACTTTTCCAATGGATAGCAGATCTGTTACTGCTGCCGTTCCACCAATATCTAGCTATTTTTTTCTCAATAGATCGACAAATAGAAACAGGAACCTTGAAAGTCATCATAGCATATTGAGGCAAAGCCTGAACCACAGATTTCAGCAGGATTTCTTTCCCCCTTTGGAAATTAGATGTTCTTTCCAACCCTCCAGCTTGGAATTAACTCTACTTGATATCCAGGCGAACATATCCTTCTTAGAGGATCCCCAGTCAGATGGTAGGCCAAGATACTTACCAGTTTTTTCCAACAAAGGGACTCGTAATGTGTGAGCTAAATTAGTCTTGAGGATGTGAGGGCAGAATTTGGAAAGATATAATCCAGACTTGTTTCGATTGATCGCTTGACCTGTAGCTAGGCAGTATTCATTTAAGATGCTTGATAAATTCTGACATTCAGTGATTGTTCCATTGAGAAAAAAGATGGCATCATCGGCGAAGAACAGGTGAGATAAAGTTGGACAGCTTCTATTAAAAGTTATACCTCGAAGATGACCCATATCAAGTGCTTGAGAGATGAGGGTGGAGAGAAGATTGGCCAAGAGTATAAATAGGTATGGGGAGAGGGGATCGCCTTGACGGAGTCCCCTGGTCGGTTGGAAATAGGGTAATAAGTCACCATTGAATTTAACACTGAGAGAAGAAGTGGTAACACATTGCATCAGCCACATAACCCATCGATGATGAAATCCCAATTTGCAGAGATAAGCTTGTAAAAAGTCCCATTCTACCCTATCAAAAGCCTTTTGCATGTCTAATTTGAGAATAGCTTGGAAATGTTTCTTTCTTTTACGGATTTTCAATTGATGTATAACCTCCTGAACAATAAGGACATTGTCTTGGATTTGTCTGCCCGGTATAAAAGCACTCTGTTCTTTAGAAATGAGATTAGGCAGCCAGGGTTTTAGTCTATTAACTAAGACTTTGGAAATGATCTTGTAAACGAAATTGCACAAGCTTATAGGGCGGAATTGATCTAACCTTTCTGGGTTGGGAACTTTCGGAATTAAGGAGATGGCTGTGCGATTAAGTTCTGGTGGGAGATGCCCTGAAGCAAAAAAAGCCTGGACTGTTGTGAAAACATCTTTCTCAATAATATCCCAGTAGTTGTGGTAAAATAGACCATGAAGACCGTCAGGTCCTGGGGCAGATGTAGCACTTAGTTGAAAGGCAGCACGTTTGACTTCTTCTAGAGTAAGGTCAGCTGTTAAGGAGGAGTTTATTTCGGCTGTGACAAGCTGAGGACATTTGGATAGAATAGGTTGAAAGTCGCGATGACCGCAGGATGTATAAAGCTGATGGAAGTAGGAGTGGGTTAGATGTTTCAGCTGATCTGTACTTCGAATCCACTCGTCATTGTCATCCTTTAAGATGCTGATGTGATTTCTTTTCCGTCGTTGAATTGTTGTTGCATGGAAAAAGCGGGTGTTTCTATCTCCCCATCGCATCCATTTAATACGAGACCGCATACCCCAGTATTGTTCTTCTTGAGACCAGCATTTCTGTAGTTGATCTTTCAGAGCTCTAACTGTGTGTCTGTCATAATTCCCTGCAGGTTGATTGGTATATTCCTGAAGCTGCTGCTGGAGGAGAGCAATCTGGTCTTGGTTCGAAGAAAAAGTAGATCTGCTCCATTTTGCTAAAGCCTGGGTTGTTGCTTGAAGCTTGTTGGATATGGAGGGTGCACCACTACGAGTTGGAGTAGACCAGGCATTCCGTACTACTTGTTGACAATCCTCATGCTCAAGCCAAAATGATTCAAAGGTAAATCTCCTTCCTCCCCTTCTTGATCTGATTTGAGTTGATAAAAGGAGCGGGCTGTGGTCTGACCCTACGGCAGGGAAGGCCACAACCTCTGCTGCTGTGGGATAGGTTAAGCGCCAATCAATAGTGCAAAGTGCTCGGTCAAGTCTTTCTTTAACCAATTCCTGGCCATCTCTGTTATTGCTCCAAGTGTAGGCGCAACCTTTAGTCTCTAAGTCCATCAAGGAACAATCTTGAAGCAAATCATGAAATGATTGAAGGCGATAAGGTTCAGCAGGTTTTTTACTAACCTTCTCCCAGTGGTGCAAAATTTCATTAAAATCTCCTAAACACACCCAAGGTTGAGTGTGAGAGTATGAGAGTTGTCTCAATTCAGCCCAAAATAGTTGTGCGAGATGATAAGTAGGAGGGGCGTGTAAAACAGTGAGACACATAGTTGAAACTCCCCTGTTTTCAGAACAGACAGTATCGATAAAGTGAGCAGAGTGGGATAAAACTTGAAGAGAAATATGATCTTGCCAAAAAAGGACCATCCCTCCAGACAAGCCTTGAGGGTTAATCAAAAAACGTTACTGTAGTTAAGCTTGCGTTGGATCTGATCAATGACCGGTTGTTGATTCCGAGTTTCCATCAAAAAAACTATATCGGGCCTGTCCTGAGCTACTAGAGCTCTAAGAGTACGAACTGTCAGGGAATTGCCCAATCCCTGACAGTTCCAGCTGAGTATCTTCATTTGGTAGTTGGTGGCTTATTTGGGCAAGCCACCACAGCCCCTTCATAGTCCTTGTTAATCTGAAAAACAGGGGTATCTAACAGAGTGCTTTCATCCAAAGTGTCGAGAGAAATAGGACGCTTCTTTGCTTTCTTTAAGCGAGTAGTTTTAGCACATCGCAAACGAGAGTGAGTAGATTTTTTGGATATAGCTGCCATATGATGAAGAACTTTGACCTCTGATATGGTTGCTTGGGCAGGGCTATCAACGGGTAAGGTTGATACATGCGAAGCGAGTTGAATCACTGGAGGAAGAGGTTGAGTTTCCATCGCCATCGGAGCTGGAGGGAGCAACAGGAGTCGGCGAGGTGTTTCAGGTACTGTTTCATCTATATCTTCGGAGTCAGGGTGAAATTCATAAAAAGTCTGCCAATAGGGACTATGTTCATTAACTTCAGCACGCAACCATTGACCATGATACATGTTATCCCTCTGTCAACCGAGTTTCATCATATGGAACAGTCGTGCAATATGAAGCATAATGTCCTAAGACACCACAGGAATAACAGAAGTGTGGTAGCCTTTCGTAACGGAAATCTATCCAAAAGTTTTTTCCTTCAACACATATAAGTTTGCCTGGTTTGAGAGGTTCTGATAAGGGAAGTTCTACCTTAACTCTAACCGCTTTGGATGAAGGTCCTTCTTTGGGATCAATTCGTACCTCAATAGGTTGGCCAATATCTTGAGTGAGTCGTCGGAGGAAACGCTCAGTGCAGCACTCAAGAGGTAAACCCAGAACTTGTAACCAAAAGGCACAGGATGTAAAGTTATAGCAGTGCAAGGGTGTATTCGGAGCCCAAGGCTTGAGGATGAGTAAGTTGTTAGAAAATAACCATGGCCCATTATCCAGAACCTTCTGTTTGTCAGCTTCTGTAGTAAATTTAAAAACATAGAGTCCTTCTTCCCGTTGAGCTACGATAACGTTGTCTATTCGCCATGCCTTTTTCATGGTTTGCTGAAAAGCAGGAAGATTGACAGTTGAATTTGCCAGGAGTTTACCAACAAGGGTTAACTTACATTCTTGTATTGTGGTTGCAGGAGGAGCATCATCCCAGGTTTCAATTGCAGTAGATGTCCACAATTTTCCTAAACGGTTGCATAGAGCAGCGACTCGTGCATCTTCAATTGGGTCCATAGGCGCGACAGGGAAAACTGCTTGTAGAGTGGAATCAATGTATCTGATCGCGGAGGAGATTGCATGCAGAATCGGAGATTGTCATAAGAAGAGAGGGTAGATGGACATGCAAGACTTAGGTTGAATCATCGAAGAAGGCAATATGTGGAAAATGCGAAGTGTGGAAGTGGAGAGATAACAGAAAAGGGAAGGAGGGGAGGGTGAGAGTTGAAGAAAATGGGGTGCGTCATGGAAGTGTTGCAGGAAATTGGGGAGAGAAGAGGTTGCGATGAAGCCGAAGCTTGAGGGAAACGATGAAAGTGTGGTGAAGGGAAGAAGAAGACTACCAGAGCGGTAGAAGACTACCAGAGCAGTAGAGAGGACTCTGCATAAACGAGAGAAAAACGGAAAAGAGATTTAGGATTAGTTATACAGTTGGTGGGTTCTAGATTTGAAATCTAGAACCTATCCTATTAGAATTGGTTTCCAATTTTTAAAGCTGGGAACTTACCTTGTTTGTCTCGTAACCGACTCTGGAATCTACCTTATTTGTTTGGTTCGATTTCAAGGTCTACTCTAGAAAATGTTTTTTTCTTTTTGTTTTTGCTTCTTATTTAAAAAAGGAGAAATGATTGTATGATAGTCTTTGGACTATTGTGAAAATAATAAAATGTTTTAAACAACAAAAAATCAAATAACAAATAATTATAAATTGTTGTCAAATCAACTCCTTCAAGAATTTATGACTCAAAACAAATTGTTATTCTAACAGTAGTCCAAAAAATATTATGCTAGCAAAGCTCTTTAAAAAAAAAAAACCTAGACAAATATCGATTATAGCAATATAATATGAGTAACAAAATAGCTTAAAGTAAAATATCAATGTAAAACAAACAGAAATATCAAGTAATAGGGAAATTAAGTGTTAGCAATGCATAATGATCATTTGTCCGGAGCATGAAGTATCAATCTCGAGCACGAAAGGGAGGGGTTTGCTTTTGTCTATGCCCCCAATCATATTTATTTCTCGAAGAGAAAAATAATTTAGAAAAAAAAAAGAAGCATACTACTCTAGTCCGGTCGATTTGGTTTTGCACTTAGAACCAAAAATCAGACCGGGTATCAAGGGTTCCAAATTTTAGGAAAAATGAACCGCATAGAACTGATTGATTTGGTTCGGTACCCGATTTGGAGCCAGATTGGTGCTTACCTCCAGTCAAGTTAACTTTTGAGAGAGCTGCCCCTATTTTGGCTGCATATATGAGATATTCAACTTTTGTATAGTACAACTTGAATGACATGGCATATCAATCAGACCTCCAAATCAAATTAAAAAAAAGTGTTTTGAGAAAAAATGTTTGCCCTTCGTTCCTTATCTATCTAACAGTCCAACATACGATGCTACAGCCTATAAAAACCATTGATAGGGTTTCGACACTTACAGAAAGCCTCTACCCTCTAGCGTTCTTCATCTATTCACCTAAATCAAGAAAACAGCGAGAACGAAATGTCTCTTCAGATTTTAGCAATCCCATCTTCTTCTCCTGCTCGAGAAACAAGCCGCGTCGTTGAACGCCGTTTAGCAAATTTCCATCCAAGCATATGGGGGGATTATTTTCTCAAATATGCTTCTGACTCCAACTCGATGGTATCATTTAAATCTTTTTTTGGATTATATTCGAGAACATAATAATCTTGAATGATGGGGCACCATCCCACAGCATTTGAAAAAGTAAAGGAAAATAAGTTTTAGTTGATTTGAAACTCCATGAATGCGTTGATCGTTAAATGATTCAAAATTTCTACGTGAACCTTGTGGCATGCACATATGATTTAACAACTGTCGAAAGCGTTTCTCCGCTATTAAAAGATATAATCACGACGGAATGATTTTTAGGTAATTCAATTCATATTTATCATGGTCAATCAGGTCATTCGACACAAAATGTATTTCTTGCATTCTTACTAATTCATGTCATTTGAACTTTCAATTTTTTATTTATTGTAGAGTTCTCCTGCTATAGCAGAGGATCGAATCGAGGGATTGAAAGGAGAACTGAGGAAGATGTTGATAGGTGCTATGGATAAGCCTTCGCAGAAGTTGAACTTGATCGATCAAATCCAACGCTTAGGAATTGCCTACCATTTTGAAATTGAGATATATCAGCAGTTGGAACAAATTCGCAAAAGCTATTTTGAATTGCACGATGGTGATAAAGACAACGACCTACACACAAATGCTCTTCTCTTTCGATTGTTACGACAACAAGGTTATGCAATTTCATGTGGTATGCAATGTTCTAATTCTCGTTGATCGATTAGTTAGCCAAATTATATTGCGGACATCAATTTGACAGTCCATTTAATTTATTAGAGTGAACACATAGGGAGAAGACCACTAGAAATGCAAAAAGTAGTGTATGGCGCTTACTTTAGTATTAAAAATTTTTGCCGGCTCACTTAAGTGATGGATTGGAAAAAAATAAAAGAAAAAGATCACGAAGTGCCTCGATAAGAAATTCTAGTCAAAAAAATTACATGACTTTTTTATTTAAAAATTTTATTTGATGTGACTTTTTTGGCATCGAAATGATCACTTTTTAATAATGCCCGACATTGAAGTGATTGATTGACACAAATAGTGATAACTTTGTAACCTGATACACAACATTGTTTAAGGGTTGTATGTTGATTGGGCATGCCAATGAGCCATGTAAGATTGAGAAATTAATAAAATATGGCCATGTCAGAATTCTAGTAATCCAGATCAAAGTTAGCACTTAAGTGATCCCAAAAAAATATTTGACATTAAAGTGGGTGTTATACACAACTTTTGGCACTTCTTGTGTCATTCTCCCCATAATATCACTAACATGTTTAGTTCGCTCTAGTTTTGATTTGTTTATTAGTTAACTTTCTCTATATGATTCTCGTATCCCAAGTTCTTCAAAATGTCTTGCTTTGAAAGGTGAATAGTCCTTTCTTCTAATTGCTCAGTTTAGTACATCGTTTTTTCATTGATTCCAGTTGATCTAGATGTTGAACATGAATTTTTCGTAGTATCTCATGATAGTATCTTTTCTCATGTTTTGTTTGGCCATTTAGAAATCTTTAACAAGTTCAAGGACATCAATGGGAATTTCAGCAAATCACTCATTGTTGATGTGCAAGGACTACTAAGTCTATTTGAAGCTTGTCATATGAGGTTTCATGGCGATGATGTTTTGAATGATGCACTTGCTTTTGCTATGACTCACCTCAAGTCAATTGATAAAGGAAAGGCAAGCCCTGATCTTAAAAAACAAGTGAGGCATGCCCTAAAACAACCAATCCACAAGGGAATACCAAGGCTAGAGGCAAGGCGCTACATTTCACTCTACCAAGAGGAGCCTTTGCATAATGAAGTACTGCTATCCTTAACTAAACTCGATTTCAACTTATTGCAAGAGCAACACCAGAAGGAACTCGGTAACCTTACAAGGTTGGCTTCATGGTACCATGTTTGAAGTAGCTAGATGTTCTAAGAACACCAAATCGACATAGATCGATTCGTGCAATTTCAAGTTATTTTGAACTAATTCATTTGCTAAAGTGACAACGAGTGTCTTCTCTTTGGCTCATCGGTCTTAAGTACTTTTTATTATTCCATCAATGATGTGTTTGCCTTAAGCAGGATTTATGTTGTTAATTATAGGTGGTGGAAGGATTTAGATGTAGAAAGGAAGTTCCCATTTGCTAGAGATAGACTTGTGGAGATGTATCTTTGGATGTCGGGAGTTTATTTCGAGCCAGAGTATGAAGCCACAAGGGAAATACTAACCAGAGTGTTTAGCATTGTTACCATTATCGACGACATCTATGATGTCTATGGCACATTGGAGGAACTAGAACTTTTCACGGAAGCAATTGAAAGGTAGAGTTCACCCTCGGATGCTTTTCTCAGTTTACCAATTCTAAATACTAACTCTAATTTGATCAACTATTAGTTAGGGTCAAGTGTGATATTTTCTTAACTTGAACTCAGGTGGGATGTTGAAGTCAAAGATGGATTACCAGAGTACATGCAAGCATGTTATAAGATAGTTCTTGATTTGTATGATGAAATTGGCTACGAGGTGACTAGAAAAGGGCGATCGGACTACCTTTTCTATGCAAAAGAAGCGGTAAGCCATTCAAGGTTATATTAATCAAATGCAATTTTTACTATGTCCACTGGCAACAAAATATCAGGTTTTTGAATAAGGATGAGAGACAGTCATATATTTAAGTTTGCTGAACACATTAAAGTTCAAATATTGACGTAGCTTTGTGTTTGAGAATGAATCCTTAGATGAAAAACCAAGTGAGAGCGTACTTCACTGAAGCCAAATGGTTCCATCAAAACCACATACCGACGATGGAGGAGTACATGCCCATTGCATTACCAACCACTGCTATTGAATTGCTGTTGGTGATGTTGTTGTTAGGAATGGGAGATACTGTAACAAAAGATGTTTTTGACTGGCTATTGTATAGCAACCCCAAGATGGTGAATGCTGTGAAAGTAGTCTGTCGGCTCATGGATGACATCGCCGGACACAAGGTATATATAAGCTACACTAGTGAACAACACTACCTTATCTAAATTTTGTCTAATAGATTTTATCAAAAAGATAAAAATAATAATTTCCATGAGATATGTGTTTACAGTTTGAGCAAGAGAGAGGTCATGGGCCATCTTCAATGGAGTGTTTCATGAAACAATATAGAGTTACAGAGGAAAAGGCTAAGGAGGAACTCCATAAACAAGTGGCCAATGCATGGAAGGACATTAATGAAGGATTGTGCTGCTCCACCAATGTCCCTAGGCAACTCCTTGTGCGAATTCTCAATTTTATACGAGTTGTGCATGTGGTGTATAAAGATGAGATAGATCTCTACACTCATGCTGGAGCCAAGTTAAAAGAGCACGTTACTAATCTATACGTCAATCCATTGCCAATGTGATGGTTCGGAAGAACAAGCACCTATCCGTTGTAGACTGCATTAGACAGTTTCCGAATCTGCTCTGCGTAAAATCTGAATTGTGCGTCAACCGTTAAATATTACTCTTCTCTAGCCCGAGAGCCCCTTTTTTTCTGTGGATTTTGAATTAAGTAAAATAAGGGGCCTGTAAATATGTGATATTGGAATATATTAATTTTCTATACAATGAGCGGTTCAGTTTCTTTATATATACCAAACATTATATATGCTTATGACAGTCTTAGCATAGTAACTAGCACAAATTACAATACTTAACAGAAAGGGAGCCAAGTTTCATATTTTCAGTCATTTATCAATCACATATACCTGATCTTGCGATTATTCAATCACTATACCTTGTGATATAAATTCTAACCTACTTTAAATTGTCCTGATCAGTGATCATATTATAATTTTCATTCATCTTCAAAGCAACTAAACAATCACGTCTTATCTCAGAAAAGCCTATCCCCTATCATTCCATACCTTTAACAAGTACGTTACCTAATGTTATTTTTTGTTCTACATTAATGGAGCAATCTGCTCTACGTAACCTAGGCTTAGAGTTTGATGAAAAATAGATTTGAGAAATCAAAATATATTTAGAATTTGATTAAATGTGCTCCATCGAAAAGCAGCCATGCTTCAACTTCTTGATCAAGCCAGACCCTAATAGATCGTAGTTAGATTGTTGGATTGGGTTGACAAGTTTGAGGTCCCATGCGAAAAATAACTATGATTTTGAGTGGACATTTAAACTCAACGATGATATTACTAAAATATATTTTCAATAAAACACAATATTATCAGGTAAACTTCATCATATTCTTAACTAAACAAAGAAAACAAACAAAAGTACAAAGAAATTCAATGTTTATAAGGGAAAAAAAAAAAGAAACTAAATTGTTTCCTAAAGCTACGTTTTTCTACTCGATTATGAATATAAATAACGATGATGATCCTTCTAAAAGGCTTGTTCTCACTAGTCTGTGGGGGACGAGAAGAAGTTGATTTAATTCTAATCAGTCGGCCCTCGGATTTCAAGGTTTTTATTATGTGACGTCACATGCTCACTTTCCGGGTACTAGTAGGGGCAAAATAGACTATAGTCAGTTCACTTTATAAGGTGTTTACTTAAATTAAAATGTTTACAGAGAGGGTTCTTCCCATCGCACCAAAGAAATGTCTTCAGGATCAAAACTTCAAGAAAACTGGTGAACCACATCTCTCTTCAAGTCGTCATCAGATTGAAGCTCCGTTTACTTGCGAAAAAAGCATGCGACTTCTTTGTACGTCAATTCCATTGCCAATGTGATGGTTTGCAAGAATAAGTTTAAGTACCAAGCCATCGTAGTTTGCCTTAGACGGTTGTTGCGACCCAATCTCCACCCTCATGACGCTCGGGAAGAAGGAAGGAGGGGAAGGTCAAATTTAGGGATATTTGACCACAAAAGTTCCCTCACGGTTTTCATCCACAAGGGCATTATCACCTTGTCCCTTGGACAAACCTCTTGTGAATTCACTTGATCGTGATCGCGAGTTCTCCCAAGCTTATATCCTACGCGACAACGGAAAGTATTGTGACCCTATCTCGACATCGTGGCACGTCTTGATTGACAGTTTTAAGGTCAAAAGGAAACCAGACGTAAATGTGAGTTTGAAGGTATTTTTAACAACTATGATAGCCCTCTCGAGACGTACATCCACCAAAGATGGCATCACTCTCATCTTTATCAGCTTCACCATCTCGGGTATGCTAAATCATGATTGTGAACCTTTTCTTAAGGTTCATACCCCTCACAACGAATTCATTGAACGGTTTAGTTGTTCAAAATAACTTAGAAATAAGGCGGAAATCGCCACTAGCCTTGTTTTTGGAAGTTGGCTAGAAAAGCCAATCGAGGGTTAGGAGGTGTCCCTCAATTTCTACGAGACATAATATTTAGATTCGACGATTTGAGTTATGCTAATATCTCTATTAGCGCCCTTTCGGTACCTAACAATATGTCATGTTTACCTAAGGTGTCTATGCATTTCTTTTTTTACCTTTTTGTGATCATCAATCATAAACTAGCAATCATGCGTGGTTGGTCATTTTCATGCCATTTTATTTATAAAAAAAGATGAAAAGAAGGCAATCAATTGAATTAAAAGTGCGAAATGGTAAGTAAACAACTAAGGAAAATAGTAAATCCATCATGCAATCCTAGAAAATATGAAAACTCAAAATGGTAAGCAAAGAGGAAAAACTTGCAACTCGTCGAACGTTTATACAAATAATGAGAACCCGAGACATATGTCGGAGAAAATGAATACAAGAATATGGTCGAAATGGACATTGACCTTTCATCATATTCATGTTATCTTTATATTCAAGATCCTAATCTAAACCTAGTCTAAGAACTATAACTAGATGCATACAATGGAAAGAAACAGATATACACTTCAAGACAATATCGATCAAGTGGAGTAAAGTTCTAGATCAACCAAACTTAGGCCTCGGTGTTGGCCTTTGCAGTTCATGCATAGGTCCCTCTAGATAGCTACTCGATTCATTTTACGATGTATAGCCATTATTGACCACTTGTGTTCTCGCATAGCCAATAACATTTGTAAATATCTAACAAGGCATTTTATGTGATCTCCAAGATTTACCCTTGATATCATGCATTGACCCTAACGTACATATAAAAATCACATGCACGGACATGAATTTAAGTCACAAGCAGGCCATTTAGACCTTATTTCCCAACCAATCAACTAAAAGAGTGAATCGTCGGCAGGTTACTTATTATAAGGGCATGCACCAATCACAAACACAAGTATTTATAATGAATGACATGATTATATGCATTGGAAGGTCCATGTGGTATCTAAAAGATGTGTTTGAAATCATTGATAACAAAGAAGTGAAGATTTTTTAGATAAAGTGATATCTCGGTTATGGAATGCATAATTACCAATGCTAATTTAGGACTCACATAAATGCACTCACAAGCATCATAGACATTTTAAATATGGTTCAAACCATGATTTTCACAATGTCAAATCAGGTATCAAAAGTAATTTCTAAAGATTTGCTATTGGAAACATCACATGTAGTGAAAAGATTTCAAGACGTAATTAGACATATCCATTCATTGAAAATTATTTAACAGAGAAGATTAAAAGATTTGAGACAAATTTCATGAAGGTGACATGTCCTAATGCCATGCACAAACTAGTCTAAAAATCTAACTAAGCAATCACAATCAAAAACTAATAACAAGAATTTTCAGACCAAGCACAGTATATCAGCAAAATTGGGCAGTAACCATCGATAATTTGGCTATTAGAAAATTACCCAATATGCATAACACAATGTGGAACAATTTTCACGAAGAAATTTTTTCTAAAAGAGTCAACCATGATTTTATAAAAATCAAATAAGCAACAATGTATCAGGAAATTACCAAAACAACATAACATTTAGTCATTACGATCAAGATTTAACCTACCAAATGAAGTCTAAAAATCACGAAATTTTGTCACAACATAGCTAACATGGTATACAAACAAACTTTATTGAGGGAATAAGTCAAGAATCCTTACAGAAAAAATGATACAAAAATGGTAAAGGTCTGCCTAAACAGGCGTAAAAATAGGAGTCCGAATTTGACCCTAAGTCCAAATTCTAATCTAGCTTATAAAAAATGGAAAGTGGACCTAATGACGAGCAATTGACATGAAATTAATGGCATTGAAAAGCTCTAGGTATGCTTTACAATTTCTTAGGAGGGTCTGAGTCCAACTAAGATCAACTGGATGCTCTAAGACTGGCGTTTATAAAAGGACGGATGTCAGCCATTAAAAACTAGAACTTAAGCATGCATTATGAAGCCTCAAAATCATTCATGTGATGCACAAATGACATGAAAATCACACATACAACCTAGAATCTGATACGACAAATGGATAAGGGAATCATCTAATTCTAAGTCGATATGCAAAAATATCATGCAATTCGATGACAATACAAGATGATTAAGCACTTATAATGATATTCAAATGTTTCTAAGTCTAACAAGCACAATTGCGATATGACTTTCACATACGAAATGATGTTCAAATATGGTGAACTACACATGCACACAAAACTTGTAACATATAGTTCAAATGTCAAAAAAATACTAATGTGAAATTTGTCCTTTAAGATGCCCAAACAGGCATGCAAAGGTATGCACATGATAAGGTTTTAATCCTATAACAAGAATTGAAAACATACATAATTTTGATCACTTAAGGATACATATAAATCCCACCAAAAATGTGTCATATAGAATAAAAAATGAAAACATTTTTCGTTCAAAACTCAAAACCTAATTGTGATCACACGAATGATGACGAAAATAGTAAAACAGATACGGGTTGCTAACCAGTCTTATTGCAGCAGCACCTACGTACATTTACACATGCAATTGACATATCAAATGATGACGAAATCATATAAATCTTACATCAATAGAAAGCATATGACGTGTCTTTTATTCTTCATGAAGGCCTTAAGGTCAAACAAGTTCAATTTCACGCTTAAATTTGCCTAAGTTCACCTCGGATCAGTGTAGGGACAGACAGACACATGTTGACATTTAAGAGGTTTGACCTAGCTAAATATGTTAAAAAAATTCCGAACAAAATTACAGGATACTCTCCAGACAATGAAGAACAAGTTTCATGAAGACAGGTTTTCCCAGAAACCCACATAAAAAGCAGGACAAAAATAACCAAACACTGAGGTGGACCAAAGTTAGAACCTAAAGAACAAAAAAAAAAAAAAAACCTGCAGGAATCGAGCAGATTTTATTGCGTTTTTCGGGGTTCAAATGTTTGCTGTTCAGGCCGTGCGACCTATTGATTTGAAGCTCGTAGAGTCTATATTTTTATGTGTAGAAGGCCTCGAGTCAAAATAAGGCCATCCAAGGCCTCATTCAAGCCAAAACAATAAGCACGTTACTGATACACGAAATTTGCAAACTTGTATTCAAGTCAATCTTCAACCAAAAACTTCCATTTAATCAATCATTAGATTTCAGCAAACCATCGACTAAGCCAATCAACAACATATCTAAACATTTCATGAAATCCTAAGTGCAAATCCTAGTCTCAGTTAGCTATTCTAGCCTCGCTTCATCGAATTCAAGTCCAAGGGGTTACCTTTTGCTTTAATTTCATTGATTTTGACGTAATCCGATGAAATAGACTTCGCCAGAACACGATCAGAGTTCCAAGGGAGTGGACAGGATCGCCTAGGGATTGGATCGGCACAACTAGACCGTCGGTTCAACCTGCAAAAGAAGTAAAGACCGGTCCAAGCTTGGACCGGTTTTGAGACGGCTGGTGGAGATCGGGATCACTGGAGCTATCCAGTGACTACCCGGCTGGACTCTAACCACAACCTGGTTGGAGATGGCATAGGGTATGGATTGGATCAGGTCTAGCAGCCACAGAACCACCGCTGGCCACTAGAACGGACAACCAAGTGACGAGTCTAAGTTGAACCAGTTTGAGGACGCCGGGAGGGATGCGGACGCCAGAGGTCTTCTAGCTACTGATCGGTGGATCTCCGACCACCTGGATGTTAAGCACAAACCTGAGAACAGATCGGGATAGGTTGGGGATCTCGTAAAAAGCCGTTGGACACTAATTGAAGAGGACGAACCGGTCAGAACCAAAAACTAGTTCCGACGCCGGTCTTGTACTTCGTGATTGAGGAAGGCGAATTGAAGGGAGGCTAGGTGCCGTTCAGCCTCGTTGCTACTCCAATCGGGACAGGGAGGAGGTCAAGACCACTGCTGGCGGGGGGTTCGTCGGCGTGAGGCTGATTGGGTGGCAACGCCGAATCGATGAGGACAGAGAGAGACGGTTAGAGGGGGCGAAAAAAGAGAGGAGAGGGAGAGTGGTTTGATCTAAAGAGAGAGAAAGAATTCTACAAATGAACTCCCCTTTTGATTTTGGAGGGACAATATTATTTATACCGCTCCCAAATCGGTCGATCTCGAACGTTGGTTTGATCCGACAGTAGAAATCCTATTCTAAAAGGAAAAAAAATGATTTTAAAATTTCCACCATCATCTAGAGTATCGAGTAATTGATTGGATAGGTCCGATTTGCAAAAACCTGAGCCAAAATTGAAAATTGCATTAAAAAGTCTAATTATGGGCCAAATTGTAGTTTTACGAAATTTGAGGATTAATCTGCAAAATCATGAGAATTGGGGGTGTATAAGTGAAATTGAAAAAATGAGGATCTTGGAACCGATCGCTGAAAGTCCAAAACCAACAGGCAAGGGGCCGATTTGGCCTGCCTCGCCAGTCGCTGGTTAGATCGGTTCACATCGGTTTGATTGGTTCTTGATTGATTCTATCTAATTTTGGTTGATCACACGTTTTTTGATCCTCATGAGTTCAAAAGTTATGCAATTTGGTCTCTCAAGGACCAAACTGAATAGAAAACTTTCCCGATTTGAGGGAAAATTGTCCGATTTTGATTCGATTAAGTCAATTAAACTTCATAGATGTGATCTATGGATCTTCTATTGACTTAATTGAGCAATTATTATGAAAATAACAGACCAAAACCATGGGTACTTAAGATTGAGCTTCAAGGGCTAAAATGATCAATTTTGCAATTTGTTAACCAAAATTGCAAATTAATTGAAATTAAGTCCAATTAATGTCGCAATTGCCCTATCCAACTAATTACCCATGTATAGGACCACCTATTAAATTTAAATTAACCTTGAATTGAAGTGCTAAAACTTATATAAAAAATGAATCAGGGTCAATATTAAAAATGAACCTTGATTCATGTAATTGGACCCTTAGTCTTGAATAAGTCAATTCAAATTTCATTTATTAAAGCTCGATGGTTCGGTTTTCTTACCTTCAAGAGAATGAAATTCTTCAAATTGGGAAGTTCTAATGCAAATTTCTCGAAATCAACTTCAGGTTTGGATTGATCTTAAGAAAATGAGTAGAACACAATTGTCCATTCACATGTCATGAAACATCGATTTTGACCCTTAATTAGGGCTTAAAATGGTAATTTATGTTTCGACATGGCAATTCATGAAATTGAGCACATAGGCAGATTTAGAATAGTCCTTAGACCAAATATTGAAGAATGAACTACACCTAATTGTGACTAAGAATAAAGTAATTTTGTTTTTTTGTCGATTTAGAAACTAAAACCGAAAATTCAGAAAACAAGGTTCTCAATCGAATTTTGTGAAATTTTTGATGCAAAAGTGAAATTGACACCAAAAGAAACGTTTTAGTGGATTTTTGATTCTTTTGATTTTTGGTCAAAGATTTAACTAAAAGTTAACAATTTAGTTAATTTTTCCTAAAAGATTGATTTTTTGATTACATCTTTGGACTTTCCAAAAATTAATTTTAAAAAATGAAATTAAAGTTAAATGACATCTTTTTGGATGAAAAACCAAATTTTGACTTGGGATTGACTTTTGATCAAAGGGTTAACCAAAAAGTCAACTTGTTGACTTTTCATTTTTTTATATATTTAAAATGAGTTGGAAATTGTTTAAAAAACGAGAATGCGACAAGAAGAAATGAAAAATGACATTTTTTGGTTGACAAACGGGCTCCATCATGATCATAAATTCAAATCTCGATTTTTTAAATCTTTTTGACTCATTGACTAAAAATCAAGTGTCAACAACAATTTCCAGATCTGCTCTACATACAATTTGAATTGTGTATTGATGCTTGATCATTGCTCTTCTCTGGCATGAGAGCCCCTTTTTTCTGTGGATGTCGACGAAATACAATAACGAGTCTGTAAAATTGTGATATTGGAATATATTAATGTTCTATACAATGAGAGGTTTAGTTTCTTGACCAATATCAAACTTATTTTATTTGATATATGCTTATGACAGTCTTAGTACACTATGACCATCACAAATTACAATATCCAACAGAAAGGGAACCGAGTGTCTCATTTTCAGACAAATTACTTCATTAATGGGTTGTATATACCTGCTCTTGCAATTATTCAATCACTATACCCTTGTGATATAAACTCCAACCTGTTTGTATAGTCCTGATCATATTATAATTATCCTTGTCATCTTTAGTGCAACTAAACAATCATGTCTTAATCCTATGTTTGTTCTACAGGATGGAGCAATCTACGCTGACGTCACCTAGGCTTAGAGTTCGATGAAAAATGAAGTTGAAAAATGGAAAATATATTTAGAATTTGATGAAAAATGTGCTTGATCGTAAAGGAAGTTGCGTTTCATATTCCTATTCAACCCAGATCGAAAAGGAAGTTAGGTTTCAAATTCCTAATCAAACCAAACCCCAATAAATCGTAATTAGATTGTTGGTTTGGGTTGAAAGATTTTGGGGTCCCATGCATAAAACAGTTAGTTTTGAGTTGACATCCAAAATCAGACTGACTATATGGCTAAAATATCTTTTAAATAGAACCCAATATTATCAGGAAAATTTCATCAAATTATGAAGCGATTTTATTGTTTTTTGATAAGCGAAACTATATTGAACCCAAATGCTACCTTTTCTACTCGATTATGAAGATAAATAACAATGATGATCCTTCTAAAAATGCTTGTTCTCACTATTAAGTTTGTCACGACAAGCAGTTGGTTTAATTATAATTTGTTTGCCCCTTGTAATTTCATGGTTGTCTCATTCAACCTCCTGCAATTTCTTTTCTACTCGATTAGGTCAGTTTTTACGCATGGGAGGACGTTCGAGCCAGAATTCTATCTCCGATTTCCCATTGAAACAAGTTCGACACATGTGACGTAATAAGGGCAAAGTAGTCAGTTCACTTTATATGGTGTTTAGTGTTTACTGACCCAAAAATTCGCAAGAAGGTTCTTCCCGTCACCAAAGAAAGGTCTTGAAGACCAAAACTTGAAGAAAACCCTTGCATTATATCTCTCTTCAAGCCGCCGTCAGATTTCGGCTTCATTTATTTCGCAAATAATTTAACAATTTTAGAAAAAAATTTCTAATAAAATTTTCTAGAAAAATGATGATATTTTCTAATATTTAATTAAAATTGAAAGTAAATTGGAAATTATTTTCTGTTGTTTGGAAATAAAAGCCTTTTTTTAATTAAAAAAAGACATGCACATTTCAGACGCTAATGACTTGGGCACAAGTAGGTGGAAAACTAAGCACGAACACTAGGTCCTAGATTTGGCCCTTTGTAGATCAGGGACCCAAGTGTCCATGCGTAGTTGCCCATGCCCATGCTCATTCCTAGGCCCTTGACGTGAGGCACAAGACCCCAATACTAGTGATTGGATCCCCGAAGCCCAAGCTCAAAAGCCAAGGTCCTCAAGACTTCGGTGTCCATGCATGGATCTCCAACAATTGAGCTTTGTCCATTGAGGCCAGGCATGGGTGCCTAGATCTTCGGCCCTAGGGCTCGGGTCCCCGGTCCATTGAGGTGGAGCTTGGGAACCCAAAAGTGTAATGAATATCAAAATTGAAGTCTAGGCTTTCATATCATCAATCTCAAAAACCTTCTATCAAAATTTTGAGGGAAATATTATTAGAAAACTTGCTAACAGGGCGTAAAAAGCTGTTTCAACTACGGTAGAAAGTTTCTTGTGCAAGCTGATGTTATTGACGTATGGTGAAAAGCTTATGTAGTAGTACTAAAAGAGACAATCGTTTAATTATTTAAGCAGTATTACCAAACAATAGGAGCATAATATTCAAAATAGAAACATCATTTGAATTCTTCTCTCCCGTTATAAGAACAACATTCTCAAGTTCAAAGACTAATCAAACAAACAATCTTGGCCAAAAGAAAGACAAGATGAGCATGTTTCATGGATAAGAGTAAATCTACGCACATGCCGCAGGCTGGAAACTGGATACCTTTATGGAAAGCGAATGAATAGCACCCTTGAGGGTAACATTTTTAGGAAGAGGTTCTCGAATTTGCCTGAAGCCATAAGTATCGGATAATTTCCAGTACTTGGCGCTGATTTTTGATTTCCCATTTCAGATAATATTAAGCCTGTCTTCCAACAGAGCATTATGAGATGCCCACTAAAACCAGAGAAAACTATTAAAAAGCAGAATTACCCCAAGCAATTTGTTTCCTATCAATTTAAGTGCAAGTTCAAAATTAAACCCGGCAATTTAGTCGTTGTTCATATCCATACCAATTCCCAACACTTTAATTTATCAAAATGATGCTTGTTCTCAAATAGATTTTGGCCTTCATGAATCTGCCTCACTATTTCTATGGAAAATCTTACTACATGATGATGTCTATGCTTCTGACCATCTGAACGGAGACCAGCTGTATGAGCTGGTCATGTTGACATAGACTATGTTACTCATTCCTAAGATTAGGTAGACTGGGTCTTATTTAAAATATAGCCAGAGCTGACCAAATCTAATTAAGATCCAGTTTTAGCTAATTGAGATAAGAAATTCGATCAACTAGTATCGATAAGATTTTCCAATTTGAAGCTATATTTCATGATTCTAGCACTTAAGTGGACCTATCCTTTAGCCACATCATTAGTTTTATGAAAATAAATAACAGCATACTGAACAAGGTTACATCTAAACTATTTATTTCATTAACAAGATTCTTTTTATAAATATGGGTGGGGTGCCAATTCCAAGCTATTTCTTAGTGACTTTACAGATTAAGAAGTGCATTATCAACATTTACCATCATATTTTAGTGGAAAGATTACAAAAAAAGTCTTAAATCTATCGCAATTTTGCCAATTCAATTCTAAACCTTTCAATAACCTTTCAATTGTGCCAATTGAATCCTAAACATTTTCAATTTTTGCCATTTGAATCCATTTAGCCAATTTTAACTAAAAATCACTGACATGGATACTAGCTGACCTACAAGGACCCAATGGGTGAGAGGCCATCGCGGTTGTGACCAAGGCTAGCCTTGCCATGGCCTCACCTAGATCTAGCCAAAATCACGATGTCCTTGCTCACTAGTCGTGCTGCCCTCACCCAAATCTAGGTTAGGCGGCCTCACGTACAGCCCTTGGCAATAACTAATGAGAGCTTCACTGCCCTCACTGTGGCTTGTCAAAATCGATTGGATGAACTCAATTAACAAAACGTGGAAATGTTTAAAAATTAATTGGCATAATTAAAATGTTAAGAAATGAATTAGTAAAAGTGTAATAGATGATTTATGACTTTTTTCTGGTGATTTTTTGTATTTGAGCAAAATTGCCAATCAATGTCAGAAGTCCATAACCACTGGGGATTCGCCTCAGTGGCCACCCTTCCAACTTGGAAGGGGGAGGTGAGGGGTTCAAATCCCCACCTTCTCAGAGGGGGATGGGGGTAGGGACGCGTAAGTTTCGAGAGTGGGTTGTGACTCCCACGCCCTGCAAGAGGCAAGGCACAAGTTTGTGAGTGAGTGTAGAGTAGGAATAAAGTAGGATTAACAAAAAAAAAAAAATGTCAAAAGTCCATGAATGACCACGCTGACAGCGGACTCTATAAGCCTCTAACCTGCATTGCATTAGGTAAGATAATCATCTTGTTGTCTATCCAGCCGAAAATTGCATGCTGTTATCAGTATTACTTCTAAACATCTTGTTTTGTGCACTTTCTAAAATATCTCGGACTTCTAAGCTACGTGTGAAAATTAGATAGAATTTGTATATAGTTAAAAACTATGATAATATCGAGTTAATCGCATCGTATTCTTTGTGAGTTTCGTGTCCAATTAGCTTGTTATAATCTATTGGTTTTTGGTATGAATTTTTATTTTTAGGTTCAGAGGATGCAGAGAAAGCAGATGGCGATGGTGCGGTTTTATCTCTCTGTGGGGATATGACGTGGAGTACGCACAAGGATGGCCCTCGTGCTCCAAGCCATATCCATCAGGCTGTTGAATCTGCTCCTAATAACTGGTAATTTGTAACGCAAAATCTGTACGTTCGAAGTTCATATCAACAAATATTGCAATGATCCTTGCATATTGTTCTCAAAACATTCGCATTATGTAGTCTCAAATACTATGGATGCGACTTTTAGTTTTTCAATTGCAATTATGTTCTTCCTTCATGTCCTCAGGATCACGATCATGATCATGAGCCAAAGGAAGAACAAGGAATTAATACGAGTCAAACTTGTGTATCTAATTGCTCAAATGACCACCCTCGTAAATAAAAAAAGTGCCGCTGGATGTCACGCACGATGCCATCTCTCGCCCGCTTTATTGCAATAAGGATGGTGGATCGTAGGAATGTGCATTTGGACAGGTTCAATCTAAGAACTGGTCCGAACCAGGCTTACTTGGCCGATTCACATGGAGACCTATCCGATCCCGGTTCCAAATTTTTTAGAAGCCCATGACTAGTTCGGAGCCCTAGGTTAGAATTGGGATGGAACAAGAATTAAACCAATTTTTTTTTTTTTTGGGTTGAAAATGTAAGTATTATAAAGCATATGAAGTACAACCGCTTCGGAGCATCTCCCAACATTTCAAATAGAGCTAATAATTCAAAAAGATGGAGGTCGGAAGTCTCCACATAATGGCCAAAATGATATTTGACTAGGAATGGCATATATCTCCTTTGATAAAGCACATGTTTGATTAATATATTTGTTTATCTTGTTACTTTAGATAACCATTTCATAAGGCCTATATAAATAGGTTGATATTGTTCATTATATATATCGAAGTACAGAGAAATTCCATATTTTCATTTTCCGCATATGATTCTATATAAGCAACTTCTCTTTTTGACTCCACTCCCGCGACTACACTCATTTTAATCTTACAATAGTCAAATTTTTCCAGATTGGAAGGTTTACACACACACACACACACAAAAGAAGAAGAAGAAGAAGATCTGAGCGGAAAGGTTTTTTTGGACGAAAACTCTAGACGAAAGTGCCTTTTCGAGCTCGAGCAAAAGGGAGTCCGACGATGCTTTACGTGAGGGATCGATTGTCTGAAGGAGAGATGGTGTTCTGATTACAATTCAGAAAGAGAAAACGCTGCGAGATGTGGGCTTTAGTTTTTAAAATTTTCTTTAAGTTTCTTGTAGCCCAGTAAGGACGGCCCACATTAGTTCGAAAGGTCCGTCTAAGTTTACCTCGGAAGCTTCAAGCGCAGTAGCGAAGGCCACTCGCCTGTCGCTAGACGCCATCTTTAGGGACGGTTTTTTATGGCCGTCCTGGAAATCCCTAACATTAAGTTTACGTCCCTAACATTTTTCGTTTAGACATCATAGTGACGAAGATAATTTTGAAAAGTTTAATCTTTTCTAAGCATATGTAACTATAGATTCTTATCATTACTGCTTTATAACTTTCGTGCTCTTCTTGGAATTATTTATTAACAATTTAATGATGAGGTTCACCACGTATATAAATATTGACAGGCATTAAGACTAAAAATTATATATTTTAAGTACGGTAGAAAAGTTTAGTGGTGAATATGAAAATCATTTACATATTTGGACTAATACAATGAATATTCTAAAGCTAAACGAGTATTGATAGTTTATTTTGTCTCAATACATTGCTTTGTCCTCTTTTCTTCATTTGTAAGATATCATAGTGCAGACAAAGTACTCTATCGGATCTTGCATATCATTGCTATCAATCACAATTGGCCAATTAACGAGTCACCTCCATTCTCTACCACTGACTGCTGCGACACCCCCCACCTTTACAATCCCACGTTTCTATTAAACTTAAGCAGCCTTCTCTCATTTCTCAGCCCCAATATTCCTTTCTAGCATCTCCTCAGCCAGCATGCCTACTAATATTTCATCCCTGTTTTTTTCCCCTACCTGATAGCTCCCTTCATCCACAAATCTTAAACCCTTTTTGTGCCCTCCTGCATCTTCCCATCCTGCAAGTCAAAGGTTAGAGGTGGTGGCTTGATAGGCTCTTGCTGAGGCTGACACCGGTGCTAGCAGATTATCCGTCTGGCTGAGGACCTGTGCTGTGAAGGAAAGGGGCTGCTGAAGTCCCCTGGCCGAGAATCTCTCTCTCTCAGGAAGTCTGGAGTGTGCCCTGCCACTGCATCATTGAGGTAAAATGGAGAATGTGATTGACAAAGAACTAGGACTAGCTGCTTTAGGTAGAAGATTGTGCAATGATGTAGTAGTGACTGTTAATGACAAGATTCCGGAAGGAATATTGAGGGAATGCAGTCTTACCTTGTTGGGAAAACTCTATTCTAGGCCTAATGTCAATTTCCAGGCTTTCCAATCTACTATGAGGCAAACTTGGAAATCTGATGATATGATTTGAGATCAAATGCAACCAGGACTCTTCACGTTTGCGTTCAGCTCTGAGAATGAGTAAAAGAGAGTTTAAGAAGCCAGTTCATGGTCCTTTTCAAGTAATTTGCTGACTCTCCAGCCATTAGACCCAAATATCTCTATTCATTGTGCATTTTGGATGCAAGTCCATGATTTACCATTAGCAACAATCACCGAGAAAGTAATGCGAGGAGTGATCTCAAAAATAGGGAAGGTGCTGGAACTGAAATTGGAGGCAAGGGGAGGCAGCCCTGCAAAATTAGAAAAGCAAGAGTTTTTTGACTTAGCGAGACCACTGAAGTCGGGGATTGTGGCGAATATTGCAACTGTGCATTGACTTTAAATATGAAAGATTTCCTCATTTTTGCTATTCAGGTGGGCGTATTATAAGCCATTGCGCTACCGATCGCAAAGGAATCCCCATGAAGGATCAGCACTGGAAGAAAATGATGTGGGGAACTTTGGCCAATGTTTAAAGGCGGAAGTACGTGAGACAAGTCCTCCGCATGCGAACCAGAAGAGCCTGCTCCTGTCGACAAAGGGCATCTCCCTCACGTCAGAGAACACTGCATTCTGGCCAAGGACGCTTAGCGTGCTCCCGTTGTACATCCCTTCAGTGAAGACGTAGTTCTGCACCATCGGCAGGCTAATGCCATTCAGTGATGCGGACAAATAGAGTCCCTGAGCCCAGCCGACGATTTTGGAGCTCAATTCCGGGCCCTCGGTCAACAGGTTGTCAGTCATAACGACGATGCTGAACCCCGTGGCAGACATGTTGGTCATCTTGGCCTCAGCTACACACACTCTGGTTAGGTTGCGGCCACTCACGATATCATGGAAGTAGAACTGGAGGTGGCTCAGCTTCTCCTTCTTTAGGCCAAGCTCTTCCGGAAGCAAGCTGCTTGAGAAAGTGTGAGAATTTGCGGTAAAGAAAATGGTGGAAGTGAAGAGGAGAGAGAAGATGACGAGCTTGGTAATGCAAAGAGCCATATTAGAGACACAGATGTGAAAAGGGTGTTGTGGGGGGAGAGGCTTTTATAAAGGAGGTAATGGAGAAAATGCGTTTAAGTAGGAAAAACAGTAGTGTGATTTTGGATTTATCAAAGTTGATTTACGAAATTAACGTATGAAGTGATGCAACAAATAACAAATGGATATCGTAAATAAAGTAAATGAAATGCACATGACGTCTAATAACACTTTGGCACCGACCCTCATAATATACTAATTATATAACTCAAATTTTAGGGATATAAAATCTTCCAAAATGACATTTTCTCGGTGGAGTAATTAAGGTAAAGGAGCCTATTTTCAAAGGAATAACCAGAGAGTAACATGGTCAATCAATTGGGTACCGAAGATAAAATGTAACGGTTGGATTTGCCTGGTATAAATTTTTTAAGAATTAAGATTTTTGTTTATAATGAGATTAGCGGATTTAGGATTAGGGTTTCAATATCGGAAATTAAAGATGCTAACTTACTCTATCTAATATAGGATTTTAATCTTTATTGAATAAATTATTAATTAAGGTACACTTCAATTTGCAAGCTAGCAGGAAGTGCTCGTCATAGTCATCGCCCTGCTATCCAGCTCATCTCTAAGTGATTAGCGTGGATTTAATTATGTGGTGAAGTGTGATTAGTATGTGGTCCATTAGAGTGACGGGTAATGCTAATTTTTTTTTTTAACGAAATTGATTTTACATTTTGATGACCAAGTGACATGCCAGAACCCACTGATGATCTCACAAACAATTATTGAAGATCAATTTTACTATCATCAGCATTACCCTACACAGAGTAAAATGTCGTTTTCTCTTCAACTCATTGTTTTCACATCGATGACCAAATGAACAGTTTCATTTCAATCATTACCTAAAAAAGAAAGAACAGTTTCATTTCAATTATTTTCGACGCGTGGGGATTGCCCAATAAGTCAACCCATCGTCTTCACTTTTCTCTTTTTAATTAGCTCCATCTAGCCAAACCTAGATCCGATTTGGCATTTCACCTAACGCCCTCAATCACGTTTATTTATAGAAGAAGCAAGTTTGTCAGTCATCGATTGCATTATAATTCATTCCGCCAATCATATTATTCATAAAAGTCATCCGTAATTATCGCTTGTTAAAGAACAAACAGCAATGCAAGAATCATGGGTGATTAGGAAATTTAAAAAAAAAAAAAAGATGCCAAAGACAAACGTGAGGGTCATCAAACTAAATGTGAGAAATCTTTCCAGAAAGGCCTTCAAAGACATCTCGTGAACATGGATCAATAATGGAAGACATAAACATTGTAATCCACGACGGTGTCCCCGGTCTTACGGTCCATCGTGTGCGTCTTTGCCTGTGCGTACCCGCGGGCGAACCGGAAGAGCCCGCTCCCGCCGACGATGGACATCTCCCGCACACCGGAGAACACCGCGTTCCGGCCGAGCACGCTCAGCGTGCTCCCGTTGTACTTCCCCTCAGTGAACACGTAGTTCTGCACCATGAGCAGCCCAACGTCGTTCTGCGACGACAGTGCGTAGATACCTTGGGCACGCCCGACCTCCTTGGAGCTCATCTCGGGGCCTTCGGTCAGTGGGTCATCGATCATGACCACGGCCCCGAACCCTGTGGCCGACGCGTTGGTCATCTTGGCCTCGGCGACGCGCACGGCGGTCGGGTTGCGCCCGCTCACGATGTCGTGGAAGTAGAAGTGGAGGTGGCTCAGCTTCTCCTTCTTGAGCCCGAGCTCTTGCGGGAGGAGGCTGCGCGCGAAGGTATGAGAGTTTGCGGCGACAAAAACGGTCGACATACAGAGGAGAGAGAAGGCTACAAGCTTTGCGATGCGAACAGCCATGGCTAGAGAGAGAGAGAGAGAGAGAGAGGGAGAGAGGGAAAGAGGCAAAAAGGGTTTCGTTGAGGGGAGGGTTTTAGAGAGGGGGCAGGTGGAGAAAGACGGGGTTTGGTGGAAGGTAATAATAATATTTTTAAAGGAGGCACTTACTTGCGGAGAAGTTAAGGGTAGGAGACCAAACAAGAGACGACATGATCATATGGTATATGGTGACCCACCATTTAGGTGCTGCAAATAATGTAATTAGCATTGGAGCGATTCTTCGTAGGTGGTGATAAAAAAAAATGTCCCAATTGGAGCTCGAAAAGAAAAACTTTCTAATCTAAGTAGATTTTCATTTATATATATTGGAAGTGTTCGCATTATGAAGAGTATCAAAGAGGAGCTTTTGCTTGTGAATTCTTTTATGAGATTATTAGATTATTTTGTGAGATTTTATGAGGCAAAATATTATTTAAATTTGTGGGTGTAATCAAGGACTGAGAAACATTAATAGTGTTTAAGTGAGTCTAATGTGTTTGTGATCTTCATTATATCATTTGATTTATAGTGGAATTCTTTATTGCTTTCCTTGTGGACATATATCACATCGACTAAACTGCATAAATTTGATGTTTGATTTATTTATTTTTTTTGTTCATTTATTTTATTGTTCAATTGCTTGCTTCAGCAACAATTGATATCAAAGCTAGGCTTCACTAAATTGAGGCGAATTGATGTCGGTAGAAATAAGAAAAGTGAAAATCAACAAATTTGATGGAAATAATTTTAGTTTCTAGAAGATGCAAATTGAGGATTATTTGTATCATATCAATGCCAGCTGAATAAAAGATTAAAATTCAGCATTGCATTATTGTGAACCCCATTAGGACTGTAGGAGGGCTTGTGGTGTTATGGAATGAAGTGGTATCAATTATTGTGGATTCTTTCATTGTGGAGTACATTAATGTTACATGTAGAGAAGAGGAGAGGAAGATAGTGATGATGATCATCTTTGTAAATGCATCGTATACTTTCAAGAACAGAGTCCTGTTGTGGGAGGAGTTAAGGAGCATTACTATGCATAATACTCTACCTTGGTTTTGCTTAGGTTACTTTGATTAAGTTATTTACCGTTGGAATAACATGAACCTTAACTTGATATGTGTAGGTGACTCACAAAAAATTGATTAGTGATAACTCCTAGATAAAAATTGATTTGCACGTTAATAACATGAACCTTAAGCTATGAATTGATATGGGCTTATGAGAATCGTGCTAAGCTTAGATTTAATAATCCATTAGTCAAATCCTAAGTGGTTCAACTCACTTCAAGCTAAGGTCATGACTGCTAATATCATATATACATTGAAAATCATAAAATCATTCACATAGAGGAGAATAAAAGTGAAAAAACACGTTGCAAAGATCCCAGAAGCTATAGAGTAAAGTTCAACATCACTTAGGAATGATACTCCTGTCTAGAGAAACAAGATCACCATATGGTGAAAGAGATGTCTCTACAACAGACGGGTCATCAGTAGAGCTGGCAATATAGGTCATAAACCCATATTATGACCCATTTTTAGTTAAATAAGTCATATATGGGTCAAGTGAAAGTTAAATATGGGTCAGAAATGGGTCAAATGAAAGTTAAATATGAATCAGAAATGGGTCAAGTAAAAGTTAAATATGGGTCTAAGAAAGTAAAGCACAAAAAAAAAAGGTCTAAATGAGTTGTTAGGAAACCCACTTTAAAGTTTAAACCCATGACTTTTTTTAACTTTGTAAAAATGTTTTTTTAATTATAAAAACTCGAAATTATAATTATTTTTTGTATTTCAATTTCTTTTCTTTTCTTTTTTATAATTATTTTTCATATTTCAATTATTTTTCTTTTTATTTTTTCTTTCTTTTTCTTCCTTCCTTAGCCGATGGTCGGTAGGGTGACGGCCGACGGTCGGTAGGGTGACGATCGGCCACTAGTTGACGACAGGCTAGGCAAGGCTCGAGCCTCGCCAGATTTGGCAAGACTCGAGCTCGTCGATGTCGGGCAGGGCCTCGGCCTCGCTAGATTAGCGAGATCGAGCCTCGCCCGACATTGGCGAGCTCAAGTCTTGCCAGAATAGACTAGGCTCGGCCTCCCTGACAACTGGCGAGGCTCGAGCTTGCCGGCATTGGGCGAGGCTTCGCCTCACCGATGACTAGGGAGGCTCGAGCCTCGCCAGATCTGGTGAGACTTAAGCTCGCTTGTGGTCGGTCGCCGGCTGTCGTCATGGTCGGCGGCCGAAGAAAGAAAAAAAGAAAAGAGAAAAGAGAAAAAGAAAAAATAATTATTAAAAATTAAAAATTATATTTTTAAAAAGAATTATAAAAATTTTCCATTAAATTTGTATTGCATAAAAATTGTTAAAAAATTTGTATTGTATAAATTTTTTTTAATAATACTTTTTTTATAAAAAAAATCATAAAAATGAGCTTTTTTAGGTTTAGTTAAAAAAATTTCATGTTAAAATTTTTAGTTATTCAATGGTATGTTCACTTCAAATAAGAGAAGCATGTGCATAGTCTAATTTTTTTATTATAAATATTTCAATTTATAGGTTTTTTTAAACTTTATTTTTATTTTTATTTATTATTTTTAATTTAATTTGAAGTTTTAATCCAATTAGCATATACTAGAAATGGTTTTTTTTCTAGAATATTAATAGATTTTAGCAATATGGGTCGGGTCGGGTATGGGTCGGGTACGGGTCAGGTCAGGTATGGGTCACTAGATTTACATTACAAAAATATGGGTCAAAACGGATTAAATAGATCAAATATAGGTCGATCTATTTTCGACCCGACCCACCCATTTGCCACCCCTAGTCGTAAGTAATCAGACTATCAAGACCTCTTCCATCAAAGCCAATCTCTATCAAGGACATAATTGATAACTCAAAAGAGATTATCAAGGTAGATGGTGTAAAAACACTGAAGCAGCAGTCAAATGTGCACTGAAAACAAACCGTATTTAGTGAATAGTGAGTGGCCAAGCGGCAGGCCCATTTCCACACCAATAACCTTATTTCCTCGAGAGCCCAGAATTCTCCTGGAAGAAGAGGGCACACACGTTTTAAGACAGTATCCTAATGCCAGTATTTGACGACTATCTATTCAAAGAGTTAAGATAACTAAACGGTGCAAAGAAAATACCGTTGACACTATAAGAGCTTCGATTACAGAGGACAAAGCACCTGTATGATCTCTTCATGGTTTCAATCAGTAAGTATACTTTGTAAACAGAGGCTTCTCTTTAGTGCATTGCATCAGCTTGTCTTCAACACGATTTCTGCCATGCCAGAAGGGAACTCATGCATTCAGTAAAACATTTTATCCCACACTTCTGGCCTATTTTATATTCGGTGAATGATTTCATTACACAGTTTCGCCAAGACCTCCCTTTTTTCTGAAGAGACAATGTACATGGATAGCCAGGTGAACGGGAAAGGTGGCAGGAAGCTCTTGTATCTGGATGAAATCATATTTAAACCTCTAAATGGGAAAAAGCCAGCTATTGAATGCATTATCTCTGCATTTTCTTTGAGTAATTGCTGCAAAAATATAAAACCATTTGCACTTTATATTTGTTCGTTCAGATTAGTAACTCCTTTAGAAAACCGAAAGGAAATGATGACAAGGTTATTAAGTCGTCGTAGGCCACTTTTGGCGTCTGCTTGGCAACCACGTAGCGTCGATGCTGCTATTACAAAATGAAATGGAAAAAATAAAACAAAGGAAAAAAGAAAAAAAATCTTCGGCATGCTCTGCAAATAGAGGGCAGGGACGCTCCGCCAGGCACCGGTGAAGGTGGCCAGACCCAAGCCGGGGTCAGGCAACGCTGGCCAGACCTACATGGAGCTTGGGCACAGCAGCGTTCCCCATCCATCACAGAGGTACACACCCGCAGAGAGACACACGGGGAAGAGAAGTACCGGACCTCAGCTGCCCGTTGGCACACGGGCAAGGGCCGCAAGGGTCGCCGCCCTCGCGTCAGATCTGCAGTGATTCTGCTGGGATTTGAACTGGTCAGAGAAAGACGGAGTATGAGAATTTTATGCGTTCATAGCTTCACTAGTTGCCAGACCGTTGTCGATAAATAACAAAAACTAGATCACAGGGATTAAGTACAACAACAAGTGCCTTGTGATTTGATTTCTCTTTCTTTTCTCTGTGGTCTGGGATTCAGAGGGCACAGCTTGAGAGCTCGTGTCATTGTAGCTTATTCATCTTCTTCTTCTTCTTCTTCTGCATTGGACTCAAATGGAGCCAACCCCAAAAAGAAAAGAGCTTGGTATTTCCTGGCTCCGTGTTTCGAGAATTTTGCTGTTTCATGTTTGTGGAACCAGCGGTTTGATTTCTCCTTTCTTGAAGATTTTCTGTTGTGCGTGTGGCATTCGAAGGCCGGTGGGCCAATTGCCTAGACCCTGGCGGTGGCTGGGTGATACTGCCGCCCCGCCGCAGCCGGCCATCGTTCCCCTGCCAAGTGACCCTTACCCTGGCCTTCCCCGTCCTCTCTTTCTCACTCTTGAGGGTTTCCTTTAACTTTTTTTATTATCTATTCCACCCAAGAAATATTCCGAAGAACGACGGTGTGTTGCGGATGGGCAATTGGGCATGTCGGCATTTCAGTCAACTGTTTGACTAGAGGACCGTCTTGGACAAACAGCTAAAAGGACTTTGATTGCAAAATAATAAAAAAAAAATAATAATGACAACAACGACAATGACGGTGATAATAATTGAGAGATGATAATATAAGTCGAAAAAGTTCAGAAACCTCTTATGCCGTTAGCCGATACACGGACCCTGGAGTGCCTTAACTTTGGCCAAATGGATACTTAAGTGCCATAACTTACGAAAGGTACACTTAAGTGCCAAAATCAGAGTAAAAGGGATCACTTGAGTGTCAATCCTGCCAAAATGTCGACGTGGCACTTTTCCGGTGAACCAAGCTCAAAATAGCACCGTTTTGTACGCTGACGTGGCCAAAATGACATTATTTTGGCTAACGTGGCAAAAAAAATAATTAATTAAATTAAATTTATTAAAAATATTTTAAATTAATAATTTTAAAATTAAATTTAGTTGAAATATTAAAAAAAAAAAGGGGAGCCGCCACGGAAGGGCCAGCGACGGTGGGGGGAGGGTCGGCCGAGGTCGCCGGGCCCGGCCGGGCGGGCAACCTCGGCCGACCATCGGCGAGGGCTGGCGAGCCCTCGCCAGATCTGGGGAGGGTCGGCGGCCCTCGCCGGGCCAGGCCAAGGGCCGTTACCCGCCGAGGGTCGCCCCAATTAGCGGCGGCCCTTGGCCCGGTCAGGCGAGGGCCGCCGACCATCGGCAAGGGCTGGCGAGCCCTCGCCAGATCTGGGGAGGGTCGGCGGCCCTCGCTCGGCCAGGCCAAGGGCCGTTACCCGCCGAGGGTCGCCCCAATTAGCGACGGCCCTTGGCCCGGTCAGGCGAGGGCCGCCGACCCTCGCCGGATCTAGGCGAGGGCCGCAAGCCCTCGTCGCTAGTCGGCCGTGGTCGCCGACCCCTGGCCAGGGCTCGGCGACCCTGGCCGACCCTCCCCCCGCTGTCGTCGGGCCTTCTGGGCGGCGGCGGGGCAGCGGGGCGGGCGGCAACGGTGGCGACCGAGGGCCAATCCCTTAGCCGCTCCCCCTTTCCTTTTTTTTTTTAATCTTTTAATTTTTAATTTTTAATTTTTAAATTTTTTAATATTTCAACTAAATTTAATTTTAAAATTATTATTTGTAAATATTATAAATAAATTTAATTTAATTAATTTTTTAATTTTTTTACCACGTCAGCCCAAAACGACGCCGTTTTGGCCACGTCAGCGTGTAAAACGACATTGTTTTGGGCGCGGTTCGTCGGAAAAACGCCACGTTGGCGTTTTGGCCGGATTTTGGCCGGAGTGGTACTCAAGTGATCCGTTTTTCTTCGAATGTGGCACTTAAGTATACCTTTCGTAAGTTATGGCACTTAAGTGTCCCTTTGGCCAAAGTTATGGCACTTGAAGCGCTCTTTTGCCGCCGTTAGCCCATACACAAAAAACCTGTGTTAATCACCATTCCCATGACAATTTAGCTCACTAGTTTGGCCTCAAGGCTCCATTCTGGCTCAGTAGCAAAATCAAGGGTAAATGACAGCTGAAGGCATTGAACCACACTGTACATTAAGATAAGATATAAGTTGATAAAGGAAGTGGAATAAACACAACCCAACAAGCACAAATATGAAAGCAGTTAACATCTATATTGGTATGCAATGTACTCATCATTATGCAAAAAGACCAAGACTATCCTAGCATTCAGGAAAAGTCACACACGATTTCATCATTTGGTAATTGAAACATTCCAGAAAGGGAAGTATCAACTCCACTGGCCATAGTAACAACGTCCAAGATAGCCAACTGCCTAAGAGCAAAGTAAATAATGAGTGACTGACACATAAGTCGAAACTAATACAAGTGCTGAGACATTCAAACAATTGATGGACTAAAAAATCAAACAATTTGACAGAATATTATTTGCCAAAATTAACTAATAATGAAAGTAAGTTCGAGGGGATGATGCCATTAAGTTTAGAAACAGAATCCCGCGTGTCATGGGAGAAACTATGGATACAAGATGACTACTATAAACCAACTGCAGTAAATGTCCCTCGCTTTACATTTGACTCATGCAATTAAGAGGGAAAATAATTTAGAATTTTTAATTGTTTATGTTTCTTAATTAAAGGTAGAGTAATAAAGAGTACAAGAGTGAAACATCAAAAGGTGCTTCCGCTTCAAGAGGAATCATGTCAGGTGTCACAAGTACTTACTTTCTCGTCTCATTTCACCATGAAAGGCCTTACACATAAAGATCAAAGATAGTTTTACTGATCATGCCACCAAATGCGGAGATACCTCATCTACTTATGATTCATCTGTAACAAAGTATGTCCAATAATTTGGGTCGTGGTACAGCTCCAAGGAATCGTCCGCTGTCACTCACTCTGTAACATAGGAAGTTTTCTTTTGCCAGCTTCTGTCGCGAGATTATGAATTCAGAGCAACTTTTTTCTTTATTGTTACTATAAACAATCATCCAAGTTACTTTCCAAGATTTCAAAAGTTTGTTTAAACGCTTTCTAATTGTATGGTGAACTGGTTATTGTTTGGATTGCCGAACCTCAATGTAAGAGTAGCCTCAGCATGTGCAAATACAGATGGAGATTCAAGCTGTTCATCCATGACAATGTAGCTAAATCTTGAGCGTACTTCCACCGCTGATTCACTGAAATCGTAGCATCAACCCAAAAACTATAAAACCAGTTTTATACTATCCACTACATAATATATCTGAATCATAGGAATTGAGGATGAAAGTTATGTTTCTCATCCAGCTCCGAAAAATCTTACCCTACTCTATGATGTCTAGCTAATAATGTGTTGTGTCAAGAGGTCATTATACAAACTGAGAGAAATTAAGAGGAAAGTCCAAGCCCAAAATTGTCAGTAACATAGTAATCTAAGCTAAAAAGTTCATAAACCTTAAAAGCAGGTACTCACATGTGGTTTCAAATATGTTTCCCATAGGTAACGAAGTTACATGAAAGTATCAAGAAAAATTTTGCACTCCTCAATGTTCCTTGCATATATATTGACTACTTGATTAGAAACAACAATTAGGAAAGAAAAGTATAAGAGCCATAAGATTATAATAGTAAAAGCAGATTGATAGCAAAGTTACATGTTCTTTATAAGAGAGCACTTGAGGGGCGTTATATCCCACCTTCCACATAGTTCATTTATCATATCTCACCTCATTCAATTAACTAGTTCCACTCAAATACACTAATTCTTAAGCCGACATTTCCTCTACAGCCACAAATCCACCATTGCACATCATCTCAGCTATAGAAACTTACATTAGATGTTGATATTTAACCCTCCAAATTGTCAACTAGGGTGCCACCGTGGCATTTAATCGTGATTTAAGTGCCATATCAGCAGTATTTTTAACAAAAGGATCAATATGAACAATCGAACATTTTTACAAAAGATCAGGATCTATTCGTGCCTTTATCCCTCTTTTTCTACCATAAACTTTCAATCTCAAGTCACTTTTTTGTTTGTTACATGATTTGAGTTTAACCTCTTTGACTTCAACTCCAAGTTTTTCATGACCGTGTGCTAAGTTAGTTATGAAAACCCTCTGCTTTAGTTCAATTTGCTCTTTAACATTAAATTGGTTAATGACATATGCTTCGGTGACATGTTTGGTGCAGGTTTCTTTTTTACATTTTCCTCTAATCTTGTCACTTGGTGGAGACACGCTTTTGTCTACTCATTTAATATCAATATGATGAAGCTTGACGTGAATTCTCTTTAAAAAAATCATGGCATTTCTTCATTTGTGTTAATCGCAATTAATTTAGCCAAAGAAAAGAAAAGAAAATAGAAGAAAAATTGACAGTTGTTGGGGGAGAGAAGGTGTCCGCGTGAACTTCTCATAAGGCACAGCGCACCACCACGCATTTATTTAATTAAACTAGATAAGATAATGGCAAGAAGCGAGAGTTATAATTGGACAATACTCGAAAACCAGAGAAGGAAGAGAGGACTTAGCTTCGGTTTTGCTACTGGAATTGCAGGAAGCGCAGCCGATTCTTCCTTAGCAGCAGGCCGGGAACCTCCATCACCGGACCACCACCACCCGCTGGACGTTCAGGAGCTCCTTCACCATGATCAACACGAGCCGGCCGAGCATATGGTGCCTCGTGTGACATCCCAGATTTTCAACCTTGTTTTCTACTGAATAAATCGGGCACTTCATTGATGCGCCTATAGAGCTATTCTCAGAGTTAATCACTCTCGAGATAACTAGACTATCTGAAGAAGCCATTAAGAATTTTAAGGTAAATAAACTTGAGAATTCGACCAAGAATTGGCTTCTCGACCGTGTCCATCTTTAGAGGTCATTACGACACATATATAAATCGGTTTGAGATCAGAGATAAGTCGGTTTGATTGAGATGTGTGACTAATCGTGAATGACACCACTAAATTAAAAAATTCTCGTTGACTGACACAAGACTAATTTTTCTATCGTTTTGGTGCCCTGTGTCCATATTTGAATCCTCGACATTTTCATGACAACCGAGAGTTGCTAATGTGTCGAGTGAGTTCATTGTGGCTGGAAGAAAATCGACCACGGGTCATTTGCACTAAATTTTTTTGAAAGTTACCCGGTGGCCTAGGTCACGCTAAAAACGTGCCAAGTGAAATTAGTTGTGAATTCAAGTCCGATTTCAGAAATTGAAGATTCTGCCATGTCATAATAAATTATAGGACCCATGACTCAGTCTAAGAAGATTTTTCTGACAACCGACACTTTTTGGAAAAAAGTCACCGCAAAGCCGTTTTTGTGCGATTGAAGCTGAGGATTAAAATTGGATGCAAAATTGAGATGGAAAGTGGATTCAGAGATGAGGAAAAATGCTGGGATGGTTTATGGATGACCAATTGAAATTATTAAGGTCAATCGTGACTCAATCAAGTGAGTGTGATGATCCAATTGGAAGAGATGGCTTACAAATTCGCAACCCCCCATAAGCCTAGCAAGATTGGACCAATTGAAAAATCATTTGGGGTGTTGGGGTGGTCCATTGTGAGCGAAGGAATAATACTTGGCTAAGAATGTTTATTGGGAGATATTTGTGTGAGAATTAAAAGCAAAGGCCCCTCATCTTTCATATTTATCCATCTCTCCCCTCTCCCGCATCAAACCGTGCGGCCATCTCTCTCCCCTCCCTCGATTTCTTACGCCACAGCAGCGAAGAAGCACCGGAATCAGAAGCAGCCAGCAACGCCTGCTCATCGCCAGCGTCCCCACCTTCGCCGGTCTCTTCTCCCCTCTGCCGCCACCTGCCAACTTTTTGGCCTCCTACGGTCAACAGCAGCAACAACCGAAGCCTCTGGTTGACCGAGCAGCCCATCTCCACGAAGCAAAACCCACCGAATCACTCTCTCCATCCACGTGTCTCCAAGGTCAACACCAGCGGTTTCCTTCTGCTGGTGTGTTGACCCAGCAGCGCACCATCTCCACTTCTTCCTGTCGCCAGCAGCAAGGTCACACGAAGCCAGTGAAGCCGGAGCTGCACGTGTCTTCAACCGAGCAACGCCAGTCTTCAACGTCGTGGAGTCCAGCTGCCGGAAGATTTCAGCAGCGTCGGTCTCCAAGTCCAGAGGCCCAACGGCAGCTTTTGCTGCTTCTTGTTCGGCCCAGCAGCCGCTGGAATTCGGGCCAGCATTTTTTGCACGTTCAGCCCACGCAAACCAGTAGCCAACTCAGCCCATCTTCAGGCAATTTCGGCCCAGCAAAGAGGTGAAGCCTGCCCAAGAAGCCAGTCCAGCTCAGCTCATTTTCACAGCATCAGTTTGGCCCAAGTTTCAAGCCCAATTCAGTTCTGTTTTAGTCACTTGAAGCCCAAATCAGTGAGGTCCAGCAGCCCACTTCGCAAGCCTAGTCCAAAGTAAGTCCAGTCTTGAAGCCCAGAATTTCTGCAGGCTTGCAAGGTTTCTTGACCTGGTCCAAGTTTGGCTGCTGCCCCGCCGTCGTCGTAGTATTCCGAGCTTCACTTTTAGCAAGTGAGTAATCTCACTAATCCTTGCTTAGTAGACTAATTATGCTTAAAGGATGATTACATTTAATTAAGTGCATTTAGGTGGTTAGATTAGAATAGATTAGTGATTATTAGTTAATTGCACTGAATATTAGTTAGGTGGTTAGTGTATTTAGTTAGAGAACTGCTTGTACTATTTATTGAATGCATCTCGGGATTTTTCTCGACCCTTATCGGGCTTCAATTAGACATTACGGGCCTAAATTGGATTTTTAGTATTTATTTATTAATTTTCGAAATTAATTATTTAATTATTTATTTTTCGAAAATTAGACAAAAATAGCGACGATCGAAATTTCGTACTAATTGTCATGGTGCAGTTCATTTATTTATTTGAGCTCTACGTTGTGCTGAATTGAATTTATTGTGTAATTTGAGGAATTATTCCTAAATTGATTGAAATTGAGTGAAATTAAATGATCAATAGGTAGATAGCCTAGTACGGTTATTTAGCATTTATAATGCTTTCATGAGTTGTAAAGTGGAAGGAATCAGGAGATTGAATTAAGAATACTTTTGGCTGAGATCGATTAGGTACGAGGTATAGACATACGTGGTTCGGTGATAAGGAAATCATTAGTGAAAACAGTGCCTTAAAGAACGCACGAGTGCTGTCTATTACCTACATTAGTATAGACATATGTGGTTCGGTGATAAGGAAATCATTGGTGAAAACGGCGTCTTAAAGAACGCATGAGTGCTGTCTACTACATGCATCATTATGTACATATGTAGTTTAGTGATTAAGAATATTACTAGTGAAAACGGCGCCTTAAAGAACACACGAGTGCTGTCCAGTATATACGTCACCTTGGCGAAAACGACACCCGAGAGCATTACTGTAGCTCTGTGACTGAGAGTTCAAATAGAAGGTTTTATATTGAGAAGTGATTTGATCTGAAAATAGTCCGATTGACATGTAATCAACTAGGTCGATTGATCAATGATTTGATCCATTGTTGTGAATTGACTGATTGAGTGGAAGTGACCTTGAATGGTCCGATTGGCATGTAATCAACTAGGTCGATTGATTAAAATATCAATTTGTGATGTGATTGCTGGGGTGCCTATTGAATTATGATAATATGCAAGTGGAATCTGAGGCCAAGGTAAGTCCTTTGACCCGTGCATGTATAGGCAGCCCGATTAGCGTATTGATTTCCTAATCGAGTCTTAGTGGGGTAGAACTTGCTGAGATATAATCTCATCCCGGTTGTGGGACAACATTTCAAGCCCGTAGATGAGCCTGTGAAAAAGGAACCAGAAGAGGACGATGAGCCGGTAAAAGATGAAGAGCTTGAAGGATGTGAGCTTAGTGAAGAAGAGTCAGAAGAGGATCAGGATGATCATGAGTACGACCCGAATGAGGACTGAGATCCCATCCTCTTTTGCGAATCCTGTCTAAATATGAATAGAGTGAGACCAGACAGTTATGAATAGTTTTGTGAAGTACTTTGAGTTATGCTCTATATAAAAGTATGGTTGTAAATTTCAATATGAAAATTATGGCCTTGCATTTCTATCCCATCGTTTTATTGTGTAGGGATTTATAACTGCTTCCACATGTACTATTAAAAATGAAAGGGTCGGCGATACGTAATCCTGGGATATCACATTATAAAATCAACCAAGTAGAAGGATGTGTATGTGCCCGAAGATCGGAACCTGACACCTTGTGTCCAGTTCGTGCAGTTGGACCCCAATCAAGCAGGCAAGCTCTAGCTCAAGCCTTGCACGCAAGAACCTAACAGCAAAAGTGCGGCGTCGTTTTTTAAGTCAATGTCGAGCGACTCGCAAGGGTTCAAGCTTATTAGCAGAAGTACGAGAACGTGAGCTGGGGCACCATCGCCCTTTATAGTTTCGTGGGTCGAGACGAATTTGTCTACATTGCAAAGCATGAGCGAAAATGGAAGCTTGATGGGTTGACGCCATCATGGCCGACGTTGGTCGAGATGTTCAAGCAAGACATGTCGTCCTCTTCTTCTTTTCTTCACCGCATGGAATTTCGTGTTGCTTCTTCAAGCTTCAGCAAAACCATCGATGGAATGAAGCCCTCCCTATTTCTTCCTCAAAGAACCCTCTCTTACGAAGCTCTCTCTCAGACGTTGCTCTCCCCCATTTATCCCCCCGAAGGACTCCCCTCTCTCCCGTCTTTAAACGCCTCTCTCTCTCTCTCTTCAAGGACGACGCCAGCTGCCTCTGGCCACCCCGTATATTCCTTGTCGCGCTTCCTTGCGTCCTTCGGCAACTCTCTCTCTCTCTCTCTCTCTCTCTCTCTCTCTCTTTGTCCGTTTTGAAGCTAACGTCCAAGTGAGGGAAGGAGGAGGAAGAAGGAAGAGAAGAGCGGGCCAGGCTGGGTAAGAAGAAAGGTGGGCCGCACTGGTAAAATAAAAGAAGGAGAAATGGGCTGGGCTGTGCCGGGGGGGGGGGGGGTGGGGGTGGGGTGTTGGTGGGGAAGGGTTTGGAGGGGATGGGTGGAAGTAGAAAGGGGACGTTCGAGCAAGGACTCTATCTCTAATTTCCCATTGTAACAAATTTGGCACGTGTGATGTATTAAGGGCAGTTCACTTTATAAGGTGTTCGGTGTTTGCTAAGACCAAAAAAATTCACAAGAGGGCTCTTCCCATCCCATCACCAAAGAATGGCCTTCACGACCAAAACTTCAAGAAAACTGGTGCACTACGTCTCACTTCAAGCCATTATCAGATGAATGATTCATTTGTTTCGTGAAAAATTTGACATTTTTCGAAAAAAATCTCCAATAAACCATTTTATAGAAAAATAATAATATTTTCTGATATTTAGTTAAAATAAAAAATAAATTAGATATTATTTTATGTCACTTGGAAATGAAAATCTTTTTGTTTTTCATAGACATGCACTATTCAAACACTGGTGACTTGGGCACATGTAGGTGGGAAACTAAGCATAAACATTGGATCTCGTGTTTGGCCCTTTGCAAATCAAGGACCTAGGTGCCCATGCCCAATTGCCTATGCCCTTGACGAAAGGCCTAGGACCCTAGTACCCATGACTAAATCCTGGAGCCCATGTTCGAGAGCTTGAGTCCATCAAGACTGGACTCAGGACTTTGTTGTCCATGCATGGATCTTCAACACTTGATCCCCATCGATCGAGACTAGGCATGAGACCTTGGTGTGGTCCCTAGATACTTGGCGCTGGAGCTTGGGTCCCTAGTCCATTTAGGCCGGGCCTAAGACCCTGAGAGTGTAATGAATGTCAAAATTAAAGTCCAAGCTTTTACATCATCAATCTCAAAAACCCTAGATCAAAATTTTGAGGGCAATATTGTTAGAAAACTTGCTAACAAGGTGTTAAAAGCCATTTCAAGTACGGTAGAAAAATTCAGGTGACCATCTAGACCTATACATGACCAAGTTGCAGCTGACATTATTATTGTGCATGGAATAGCTCATGTAGTTGTATTAAAAGAGATAATTGTTCAATTACTTGAGGAGTATTCAATAGAAGCATAATATACAAAATAGCAACATCAGTTGGATTCTTTTCTCCCTTTATAAGAACAACATTCTCAAGTTGAAAGATTAATCCAAACAAACAATCTTGGCCAAAAAAAAAAAAAAAGACAATGTTTCATAGATCCTTGAGAGTAATATATTCAGGAAGACATTCTCTGATTTGCTTGAAGCCATAAGTATCGGCTAATTTCCATTACTCAACACTATTTTCTGATTTTCCCATTTCATATAATATAAGCCCATCTTCCAATCAAAAGTGATGCCCACAGCTCTTAATAGGACCATTATTTCTCTGATCCCGAAAGTGCCACATCTTGAGAGTCTGGACCAATACCACCCCATTAGTCTATGCAATTATGACTATAAAATTATCTCCAAGGTAATCGCCAATCGTCTAAAGCCCTGGCTACCCGATATGATATCCATGGAACAAAGTGCCTTTGTGGTGGCCGCCAAATCCAGGACAACATCTTAATCATACAAGAGGTGCTTCATCAACTAAAGATTAGGAAATGTAAGAGGAATTTTTAGGCGATCTTAAAGATGGACATGCAAAAGGCGTATGACCTGGTGGAGTGAGACTTCCTTAAAGATTATCTTCTCAGGTTAGGTTTTCATCCTATTTGGGTATAGTGGGTGTTGCAGTGTCTTACAACAGTCTCTATTAGCGTTAAATTCAATGGAGAACAATTAAATTATTTCCATCCGATGCGTGGCCTTAGACAAGGAGATCCTTTATCTCCTTATCTGCTCATCCTGCTGGCAAATGTCTTGTCAACTCTCATCCATCAAGCTCTTGATATGGGAAATATGAATGGCATATGACTGAATAGGTGATGTCCTACTCTTTCTCATTGTTTTTCACATATGATGCCGTATTTTTCTTAGATGGCAAAATCCAGGAATGTCAAAATCTTGCCAAACACTAAACCAATACTGTTTAGCTAAAGGATAGGCTGTTAATAGGAATAAATCGGGCATTTTCTTTAGTAAAGCTTGCCCAAGTAGTCTCCAAGAAAACCTGGCGAAGGAATTTAGAATCCCTGTGCTAGACAAAACGGGTAAATACCTTGGTATCCTGTTTGATTGGGGACGATCTAAACGAGACATGTTTGCCTGGATTTTGGGAAGAGTGAATGCAAAACTGGAAGGATGGAAAGAAAATATTATATCAAAGGGTGGTAAGGAGATCCTGATTAAGACTATTGTACAGGCAATCCTACAGTATGTCATGTCCATCTTCAAAATACCCGTCTCATTTTGCAACTCCATTGAAAAGAAGATTGCTTGATTATGGTGGCAGAACGATTGTCGCAAGTCAAGTATTCATTGAAAACAATGGGAAGTACTAAAGACTTGCAAGGATAGGGGAGGCCTTGGCTTTCAAGATCTCATTACCTTTAATAAAGCACTACTTGGTAAATAGGCCCGATGCTTAATCCAACAACCTTTCTCATTGTGAAGCAAACTCTTCAAGGGTCTTTATTTTCACTCCTAGGATTTCAGATATGTAGATAAATGTGCTTGACCTTCTTGGGGTTGGCAAAGTGTATTGCTAGGGCGAGATTCAATTTTACCAAAACTTCAATGGTCAATTGGCGATAGGAAACAGATCATAATTAGCGAAGATTGATGGCTACCCAAAGGGATACTTGGCAAACCTACTGCTAGAGATGAACCTGTGATGGTGGTTGACCTACTTGAACCGAACTACAATATCTAGAATGTTACCCTACTCCATCGTTACTTTGATGCTCATACTCCACAAGAAATCCTTAGCATTTTGATAAGATCTACTTATGCAACAAATCAACTTATTTGGACAGGCATAACACAAGGTCAATATATAGTGAAAAGAGGTTACCATGCTATAAAAAATGCAACACCCAGCACTATCAACAATAGAGCCTTGTCTTCCTTTCAATCACCACAAATCCTCTAGAGAAGCATTTGGAAACCTTAAACTCACACCCAAACTTCGGATCTTTGTTTGGTTTATATGCCATAATGTACTGCCCACCAAAGATAATCTTTTTCATAGACTCATCATCTTAGAGTCGGAATGTCATCTATGCCCTAATCACACACCAAAGATGATGGAACATCTTTTTCTACTCTATCCATGGACATCTAGAATCTGGTCACACCCTTAGATTTGCATACGAATTTCACCAATAGAAGTCCAACATATAGATGTGTGGCTTGTTGAATGAATTGCAAAAGAAGATCTCACCTAATTTGGAGATCGTAGCCTCAATCTTGTGGCAGATCTGGAAGGTGCGCAACAACTTCATCTTCCACCGTCAAAGCCCTAATCCAACCTTTATAGTGGATGCAACCCTAGCATAAGTTTGAATCTCTCAAAACTCCACTTGCAACTCGACGGGATTTGGGTGAACTCATTCTAATCCCGGCAACTTATGGCGGCCCCCTGATCAAGGTGCCCTAAAGATAAATATAGATGGGGCTTTTCAAATCACTAGCACTGAAGGAACAATGGCTTATATCTGCGCGACCACACTTGGAAAATGATTGATGGCTTTACTAGAGGTGTTGTCGCTTCCTCGGCCTTGTAGGTAGAGATCTAGGGGCTTAATATAACCCTTCATCATTTCTGCGCAGCATGGCAAAGCTCAAGATCCACTCTTGATCGAATTGGATTACCTGGTGTTGGTTGATGCCATGAACGATCCTCCAACGATGCCATGGGAGGTTCGACCTTTGCTTGCTGAAGCCGCCGCACATTGCTCCCTTGTTTCTCTCATCTTTGAGTTAGGTGTTGCAAGCATGAAGCAAATTTTGTTGTTGATTGGGCTGCTAAAGCCCATAGAAATGGCTCTTTACTTCTTAACTAAGCCGTGTCTCCCCCCCCCTCTTTTGCGGGACCTTCTTATCTCGGACGCTATAGCAACAGGTTGTACTGCTCCTTTAACTTGAATGAAATTTCTTTTTTCGTCAAAAAAAAAAAAAACAAACAAATATAGTACCAATTGCCCCTTGCAAGTTGCTTCCTATCAATTTAAGTATTAAGTTCAATATAAAACCCAGCAATTTGGTCGTTGTTCATATCCATCCCAATTCCCAACATTTCAATTTATCAAAATGATGCTTGCTCTTAAATAGATTCTACCCTCCATGTATCTGCCTCACTATTTCTGTGGAAAGACTAACTACATCACGATGTATATGCTTATGACCAACTGAATGGCTATAAGATGTATGAGTTGGTCATGTTGACATAGACTTTCTTGCTCATTCTTGAGATTGGGTTGATTGGGCTTATTTAAAATGACCTAGCTGACCAAAATTTATTTAAGTTCTAGTTTTAGCTAACTAAGATAATAAATTCAGTCAACTAGTATGCATCAAAATTTTCCAATTTGAAGCTACAATTCATGATTTTAGCAGTTGCTGGGTAAAACTCACAATAGATTTTGAAGTCGACAACAATAAACTATATATGTCTTGAAGATTGATATTTCATGGATATGTTTGATATGCTTCTTGTAGCGTTCGAACTAAACCCTTTCAGACACATTCTCATATTGTCAATACATTCTCAGTCGAAGAAGGAGAAATTTTTTCATTTCCATCCTGACATCCTCAGACCATAAATTTATAAATAATACAGACTATACTTTTGTGCTCATCCAAAACGAAACAAATCCAAAACAAGTTTATTGTAGATTCTATAACAGCTAGCAATTAGGGTTGGATTTCATGTCTTTGTGGAAGATCAACTAAATCAAATTGAGAAATCAATCATAAATACAAGTTCTTTCTAGAAGAATGAGCTCTACTCATGAAAACTAAGACTCTGATTGCATGGGCAATCAGAATTGTGTAGATTCTTACCTTATCTCTCAATGGCCACCATATCTTTTTGATATAGTTTTGTCCATCGACCAAAATGGAAGAAGTTGTCCAAGGACTAGTTTGGAAGTAGAGGAGTATATAAGAAAATCAAGAGACCAATGAGCAAGTAAGAGAAGAGATCTAGAATTTATAATTACAAAGTTTTAGTGTAATTCGATCATACACTTGTCTATCGTGAACTCAAACATATGTGATCTTGAGAAAAATATCAAAAAAGTAACTTAGTGAGATAATGTGCAATGAGTGTTTACTCGAAGTTGTAATTTTTTGTTAATCATATAGTGGAATCCAACCAATAAACTATTAATGTGGGAGAATAGACATAAGCTTGATCTAAGTAGAACTACAATAAATCTTATGTGAAATTTCTCTCAACCTTTATTCTCTTATTGTTTATTGCAAAATTCTTTTGTACACTCGCATGTTGGTCTTAAAGTCTTTTCTATTGCATAACAGATTCTGAACCTTATTCCAAAATTTGAAACTTGTGCAGATTGATCTTGATTTATTCCATTCCGCGTTAATTTGTCAATATTTTATATTATCACCCTTTCTAGGTGATTTGGGCTAGCAACATCAGCACTAAAGTGGACCTATCTTTTAGTTACATTATTAGTTTGAAAAAAAAAATAAACAATAGCATACTATGGAAGGCTACATCTGAACTATTTATTTAACTAACTGGATCGTTTTTTATAAAACTAGGTGGATGAATTGGGAGTGTGTGGCCATGTTGGTGCCTTTATGTGGGTGGGGGTGCCAACTCCAAGCTATTTGCTTAGCGACCATAAAGTGCATTGTTGAAATTTACCATCAATTTTATCAAAACTACCAATCAATATTAGATGCCATTGAATGACACTCTAACTATTAAAATATATCTCTAGTTTGATTCCATGAAACCAATCCGATTTTAATAATGGAAGGTATTAAATAAAGCAAAGTAGAATGTGAGAAAATAAACTTTCGCATTGAGGTTAGTTGAGTTGGTCAAAAGGGGAAATTAAAAGTTTTGTTTTATGTTCTTTTTGGGTTGATATTTCCCAATTGAAGTCTGATTGGGCATTGGAGTTTTGGCCATTGAAATAGGATAGTGCAACGTGGAGTTTGGATTTGAACATGACTTGAGTTCCATATATTTTACATGTATATGTTTCTTGTGAGTGGGATTGAAGTCTTAAGCATAGTTTATGTGAATGCTTGGTTCGACAGGGTTGATGTGAAGACAGAGTGACTCTGTCTACTATTCACGCAGTGAAGTTTTTTTCACACCAAGTATACATGTGTTGAAGTTAATTAATTTTGTGGTATGATTTATTAATTGCACGAGATTGAGATATTATTTCATGATTGATTGTGGTGCTAAGCATTGAATTCTTGACTTTGCCAACACCCCAAGAATGATATTAACTTTAATCAATCCAAAAAAAAAAAGAAATTTAACTGTCATTTCAAAATTTTCTTATTCTATACAAATTTTTTTATTTATAAATCTCATGTTTAAATCTTTGCATTGGTTGGTAACAAAACCCACATATAGAACAACCCAACATGAGTTTCACCTTTGGTTTTTATCAAAAACATTCTGGAGCACTTGAGACTCCCATTTTTATTCCTCCGATTTGGAATGCTATGGAAGAGACTTCACCTCCAAAATATTAAGAATGAAAGTGGTAAAGTAACAACAATTTCTAGTTTGCAAGCAATAAATCAAATATGCTAGTTTTAAGAATTGCATTTTCTATTGAGAAACATTTCTTTCTATGTGAATAAATAAACATAGTTGGTGATTAATGAATGTGTATTTAGAATTGCAAGTATTGGTTGATGGTTGGTAAAGGAAGGAGAAGGTTCAAGCATTTGATTTAAATGGAAAGTATACTCCGATCTTGACCACAAATCAATAGCTTGAAAGATTTGAAAGTGGAAAATTCCTAAAGTTATGTAAATTGTTGGAGGTTTCCCTGATTGTCTTTCAAAGAAAAGATGGTTTTCTTGGCATTCTCCTCCACAATTTTTTAGGGCAATCAATATGCATTCAAGAAGTACAATTGTACTTGAATTTCTGACAAACGGTTTATAGAATGATTTGGAGGCGAAAAGTTTAATCAAGGTGTTTTATGTGTTGATCACTTTTACTCTTATTTCTCCTTGTATTGGTACCTAATGGTTTTCCATTTGATATAATTACGGTCTATCGATGGCAACCAAATTAAAGGTTCTAGCTTTGAGAAAGTGCGTTGGCATTACCAAGTCTCCAGACTTCTCCAAGTGCTTGACACTAGAGAGGTTTTTTTTTTTTTTTCCAAAAAAAAGGGTCAAAATAGTTATTTATCTATAATATTAGGGAAAAAGAGAGCCCATAGAGTGGGCATCATTACATAAGAGATCTAAAAGGACTTGAAGGGAGAAGATTACTTGTGATTTGGCAAGGCTCTTTTCCTATGGGCTTTAGCAAACCAATTGGCAATTAAAGTGGCTGTAAAATAGTAGGCCACCTATACATCCGAAAATTGGGCCAACAACTTGTTACACTCACTAATAATTACACCACTAGAGAGGTTGACTCTAGAAAGACGTGATAGTTTATAGGAAAATGATTGTTCAATTGGAAGATTGAAGTGCCTAATTAACTTAAAAATAAACATCAACTTTCTTCTTGAAGAATTGCCTAAGAAATGGGAGGGCTACCTAAACTTACCCATTTCTCTTTGATAGATTGCTTTAGGGTGAGCAAATTGCCCCAACTCAATTAGGAAGTTAGGATCCTTAACGGAGTTGTATCTATAAAACATGAGAGTTACAAGCTTACCTGATTCAATTTGTGGATTAAAATGTTTTGTTGACTTTCAATGTTGTTGAGAGGTATGTGTGAATTGTGTTAGAAAAATCCATATTGGAAAATTGACGTGGTGTGAAATAGTTGATATAACTCTTTACCTTTAAACTTTTTATTGAAATATAAGAGAATCTTGAAGTGATGCATGCCAAGTGTTGTGAAGAGTTAAAAGGAGGAGTTCTTAATGAAGTTGAAAACTTGCTCTTGTCAAGAATCCTAAATTGATAAGGTATACCAATAGACATAGTGCCTAGCATAATCAACATGCTTTCTTGTCTCCAAAACTGGACTAAAGTAGATGTAACAAGGTTCAAGATGTCAGAGCTTCCCACACAAGAATATTTCTTGGTGTGATGGAATCACTGTCATACTTATCAATCGAAGATTGCTAGTTTGCAAAAAGGTTAGGTGCTATAGTCCCTAAATAATCACATTTTTTGAGTGATTTTGTAACGATCTAGTCCTACGAGGGATGGAAGTTTGTTTCCGCCTCGAGAATGGCTATAAGGGTAGGAATGAACCAAATCCTACATCGCCTAGGGATGGTGAGGTGATGTGATAAATAAGAAGTAGTATCAGTCTTAATTACCAACGAGGCCTTTTCTAGGCAAAGCCTAGAGGAACAAAATCGTAAGGGCATGGGGTAGGTGAGTCCTAGGGCCTAAAGCAAATAATATCGTTGGCAAGTGGAGCCAAAGATTGGCCCTTACAATGGTATCAGAGCCAAGCCCAATTGGAAGTGTGTGATTCGGAATGAACCAAACAAAAGATAGTGGGCTTATAACAACCTGATCCTATAAGAGATGGGAGTGTGGCTCCACATTATGGATGGCGAAGAGGGCAAGAATGAACCAAATCTCACATTGCCTAGGGATAGTGAGATAATAAACTATATAAGCAATAGCATCAATGTTAACTATACCAATGAAGCCTAGAGGAACAAAACCATAAGGGCATAAGGTAGGTGTTTCCTACGGCCCAAGGCGGACAATATTGTTAGCAAGTAGGGTTAGAGGTCTGCCCTTTATAGAGTTAATCTTCTATGGTAAAAGAGTGCCCATTTTATCAACCACCCTAAAGAAGCTAAGATTAGAGCCTAACCGCTATTGTTTATGCTTCGATCTATCATTATAATGTCACATGGTCTAAGAAAGTACATATTGAACTTAATCATGCCTATCATTGCTCCACCAAGAACATTTCCCAATAGGTTCGAGACATGCATATGGATCTACAACCACAAGCTTTCCTAGCATTTAAGCTGAAATTCTTTGAAAGTTCAAAAGAGAAAAAGCATTTGAAAGGTAATTTAGACTTTGAGGAGATGGAAAGACCAACTCAAGTCTTGTCATTTTGATTGATTGAAGAGCTAAGTGATGGTTTGAAAATATAACTTTCAAACTCCTCTTGTTCATACTCAATGTGATATTCTGATTTTCCACTTTTGTTTTCAATTGAATGAATTGAGCCTTTCATTGATGCATCTATAATGCTATTTTTTGAGCTGATTGCTCATGAAATAACTAGACTATTTGGGGAAGCCATTAAAGGATTTTAACACAATAAACTTGAGAATTCGATCAAGAATCGACTGTTCGACTATGCTCATCTGCAGAGATCATTATGGCACAGTTAAAAATATTAGAGACTAGAGATAGGTCGATTTGACAAAGATATGTGATTAGTGCGTGGGTGATTCCACCTAATTGCAAAATTTCTATTGAACGATATTAGACCGATTTTTTTGTCATTTCTATACCCTTTGTCCATATTTGAAACCTTGAGATTTTCACGACAACCGAAAGTCGTCAATGTGTCTAAAATGCACAATGTGGCTTGAGAATAATCAACCATGGGTCAAATGCACTAAAAAATTCATAAAAGCTACTCAACAGGTTAGTTCATGCTAAAATTACGCCAGATTAAAATTAACCATGAATTTGAATCAGATTTCAGAAATTGAAAGTTCTGTCATGTTATGATTCATTTTAGGAACGTCAACTCATCCTCTAAAGAAATTTCGGTGAGTTTAGGATTTTTACGAAAAATCAATTTGGACGATTCAGAAAAAGAAAGAAAATTTTGATGGGCCAAATTGAATAGATTTTTGGCTTCCAAAGTGAGCTAATTGGTGAAGGGAAAGTGTGGAAATTGTGTGGGCTTTTTCTTCAACAAAATTAGACATCAAATTGGGGAATTTGGTAAAAAATTTGAAATCTAAGGTGAGGAAATTCGGAGCCTTGGACTACAACTTTTGGCTTCAACTTTGTTATTTATGGGATTTTATAGGCAAGAAAGTATTTGGAGACAAGGGGATAAGATTGGAGACTAGGGGACCAAGCATTGATTAATTGAGATAGTTTCTTTGACTTTTTGCTCCCCTCTCTCTCCCAGCTTCTCGAGCATGCCTCCATTGTTCCCTCCTTCCTTCACGTGTCGTCTTCCTCGATCCCTCTTCTATTTCTACTTTCCTTCTTTCCTTCCATCGAAGTAGCCAGCCCTACTTTCTCTCTCTCTGCTGCCTGCTCCTCCACCAACCCCTATCTCCCTCCACCGACTCTCCTTCATATTGCCATGAAGCTGCCGGGTTAACCCAGCAAGTTCTCCAAGCTCAACTCCAATCCAATCGTCTAAGATCAGTCCGATCAAATGGTGAAGAAGCCCCCCATCGTTGATCGAAGCCAACTTCCTCGTGTCAATTCTGCTACTCCATCTTTGCTGCTCCCCTTCACTTCCATTTCCACTGAAATCCCATCTTGCTACCACGTCCAAGTCAACCTCAACTGCACCCCCACCGAAGTTGACTCCCCTTCGTCGCTAGCAACGAAACCACCTGCCAGCCTTCCACCCCTGCTTGTCTCCTTTGACCAAAGTAGCTCAACCAATGGGCTTTGTGGCCTTTTCGGCCTAGGTCCGAGCCTCCATTGGCATTGCCATAGACTCAAGTTTTCAGCCGCCGTCGTGCCACCATTGCCGTGAACTAGTTTTTGCGCTAAACCGGTGAGTTTGCGTTCTAATCCTTAATTAGTAGACTAATGACACATAGAAGTGGATTAGTGGGCTAATTTGTGGGTTAGTCAAGTTAATTAAGCTTAGGATGATTTAGTTAGAGTAAGTATTTATTAGTTAGTTAATTAGTTCAACTAGAATAGTTAGGTGGATTTAGTTAGGAATTAGTTGGACTATACAACTAGTGTAATTAGAGTTAATTAGATAGAATAATTAGATTGATTTGTTAGTTTGGGTAATTAGCCTGGTTAGTTTAGGTTGATTTAATTAAGTGCTTTTATTTATTTATTTTGTAATTTATTTAATTGCCGGTAATTTATTTAATTATCAATTATTTTTCGGAAATTAGACCGGAATAGCTAGTGATCGAAATTTTGTGTTGATTACAATGGTGTGTTCAATTTATGCAATTGGGTGTTAATTTGTGCAAATTGAGTGCTGATTGGATTTTTGGTCATTTATTCCAAAATTTGTGAATTTCTATTATTTATTTAGAAAATCCCGGGTGTCGGGTTTTAACACCAAAAATAGTTTTAAGTATTATATAAAACAATGGGATTTTAAAATGAAGGATATCAATTTTTCTAACCGTGTACCCATATACAATTATTTTCACTAGGTGTTTTTAATATGAAAAAATAAAAATGAGCCAAGTATATTATTTTAATTGAGACATTTAAATGCAATGTTTAGTGTCATTGGCCATAATTGAGTGATCATGTGTTGGTTAAGAGAACCCGTCCCGTGCCATTAAGCTAGACAAAACCCCTATATGGGTTGCTCTTGGACAACAAATGTTAGTCGTAGTAGATTCCAAACCTATGCTCCTTCGGGAAAGCCGCCTAAAAAAGATGTAGTCATGCTCAATGGGGTGAAACGATGCCTGGCTATGCTAGAAAACTATTGACAGAGAGTAGGCCATGCTATAAGCCGAGATTAAAACTAGGAATGCATGATTAATTAAGTTGAGCGTGTTAGAGAAATCTTCCTGAAGTGTTTTGAAGCTGACAAAACATTTCCATCAGTCTAGTCTGAAGATTTGCAGACTCTGCTATTTAAAGTTTGAAGACCTCCGGACAGCCAGACTCAAGACTCAAAGTCTATCCTCATTGACAGTCTCTAATCCGTTGAAGAAAGGTTATCCAGAACTGGATGTTTCGTTAAGGGCTTGACCTTATCAACTGGAGAAGATCTTGTGGCTAGAAAAGACACAACTGAATTCTTTGATTGATCGAGATTGACTCGAAGATTAAGGAATCGATGATTGCCTAAATATTCTTGGAAGGTTCTACTTATAGAAACCGAGATCCTGAATGTATGGGTGAACATAATTGATGGGCTATCGACATATTCCTTTAATAGCCCGAATGATCTTCATAATTGATTCCGTCCAACGGGTAGATTGGAGGAATTCCTTTGGTAAGTGCCATCGGGTATGATGGCATAAATGAGTATATAAGGAAGGCGTTCTAAGTTGTTGAGGAGTGCGCGATAGAAGAATTCCAAAGTCTGAAGCTCCTTGTTGTTTAGACAATTCCTTTGAGCGAATACTTGTATACAAAAGAGAGTCTATATTTGTGAGAAACCTTGAGGAGGTGTGATAGAACATCTACACTGTGGAATCAAGGAAAAGCAGTGCTGTAACTTCTCTTTTGTTCATAGTGAAATCCAGCCGGTGAACTGTCAATACGGAAGAGTGGACGTAGGCTTAGATTAAGCCGAACCACTATAAACCCTGTGTTCAATCTTCTCTCCCTTACCTTCTTTACTTTGATCATATTTCATTTTGTCAATCAATAGTAAACTACCTTTCTATCGTTTGCCAAGAATTGCTTTCGTATTTTGATAAATTGATTGTGCACCTATTCACCCCCTTCTAGGTGATTATACTAACTATCTCAATTGTATTAGAGCTCGTGTACTCACTTTGTTTGAAGTATTTTACTTCAGAGTAAAAGATTCATGGCTAGTCTGTTGGCTCCAGGGCTGGTAGAAGGGCAAAGTAACATCAAACCGCCTTACTTTGATGGAAAGGACGACAACATATGGAAGAACAAGATGAAGGCGTTCTTAAGATCAAATGATCCTCTAGAATGGGACGTTGTAGAAAAAGAAATCATTCCTAAAGCTGCATCTGTCTCAGAAAGAGGAAAGGACACTGTTGAGTCTAGCGAAATGAGTCAGGAAGAGATAATCAAAAGACAAGCTCTTGATGTAAAAGCAATTTACTTTTTATATTGTGCTTTATCACCTACTGAATATAACAGAATATCTTCTTGTGATACAGCCAAAGAAGTCTGGGATAGATTACACATTACTTATGAAGGAACCGATCGAGTGAAAAAGACTAGAATCAACATTCTTCTCGGTCAATACGAAGGCTTCAGAATGAAACCAGGAGAATCTATAACTGACATGTTTAATCGTTTTACAGAAATCGTGAATGGTCTTGAAAATCAAGGTCAATCAATTTCTAATCCCATGAAAGTGAACAAGTTACTGCGTGGATTCTCCAAGGATTGGAATCATATAAAGACCTCAATTCGAGAGACCCAAAGAATCATGCCACTGTCTATCAATGAGTTGGTTGAGACTCTTCAGTCTTATGAAGTGGAACGAATCAATGAAGATGAAGATCCTAAAGGTAAGAAATCTATTGCATTAAAATTTAATGATGACTCTGATGTAACAGATTCTGAAGACGACATGGATGATGAAGAACTTGCTCTCATGATAAGAAGATTCATAAAGCTGAATGGAAAATGAAGAAGATTTAATTCAAGGAAACAAAGTTTTCAAAAGCAACAGACCAAGTCTGTTGAAGATGACGAATCAAACAAAGATGTAGTCTGCTTTGAATGCAAGAAAAAGGGACACATCAGACCCAACTGTCATCTTCTAAGGAAGAAGAAAGGAAAAACTGAAAGGTTTCGAAAAGCTCTTAAAGCTAAAACCTGGAGTGATACGGAGTGTGAAGATAGTGATGATGATTATGCCAACATATGTCTAATGGCACAATCAAACTCAAAATCAAACTCCGAGACTGATTCAGATTCAAGTGAATTCGAGGTAAGTAATTTCAAAATCCCTATTAAAGTTTCAAAATACATTGACGAATTATGTTTTAGTCTTAAGACTTCTCTTAAAAGAATTTCCGAACTCAAAAAGGAAAATTCTGCTTTAAAACAACAAGAGAATGTTTTGGAAGAAAAGTGAAATGCTTAAACCAGATTGTTTCATCTCTCAGAGAAAGTACAGATAATCTTTTAAAAGAAAATGCATTTTTGAAAAATGATATTTCAAATATTTCGAAAAGATTTTCTATAGGATCTGAAAACTGGAGAAAATATTTTCTGTTCAAAGACCTTATTTCAATAAATCTGGTTTGGGAATGACTGCTGAAACTTTTCCTTTAACCGATTTTCCTAAAGTAAAAGAAAGAATTAAGCAAAGACCCACAAGAAATGCTTACAAAAATAATTTTGAAAGAAACTTTGTAAAACCAGTAAGTCGCAATGTTCTTAGATGTTCAAAATGCAATAGTGCAGATCATTTTAAGAAAGAATGTCCTTGGGCAAAAACCATATATCAGACTAATTCAAAAGGACCCAAGAAAATATGGGTACCAAAGAAAGCTTGAGTTTCTTTTTAAATGCAGGTCACTATCAAGAAAAAGGTGAAATGGTATCTGGATAGTGGATGCTCTAGACACATGACAGGAGACTCAAATTGCTTCATAAAGATTGGTCAAGTGAATGGTGGAAAAGTATCATTTGGAGGAAACAACAAAGGAAAAATAGTGGGATTTGGAACTGTAATTATTGGGAACCTCACAATAAGCAATGTTTCTTTAGTTGAATGGCTCAATTACAATCTGCTCAGTATCAATCAACTGTGTGATGCTGGTTTTAAAATCAACTTTCAAGAGGGTATTTGTTCAGGAACCAGTAAAGACTCTACTCAGTCATTCATGGGTCGAGACATGGTGTTGGAGAAATCTTTCCAGAATATTTTGAAGCTGACAAAACATTTCTATCAGTCTAAGTCTGGATGTTTGGAGACCGACAGTTTAAAGTCTGAAAACTTTGTATTCTCAAGACTCAAGACTCAAGACTCAAGACTCAAGACTCAAGACTCGAGACTCAAGACTTAAGTCTATTCTCACTGACAGTCTTTCTAATCCAGTGACGAAGGAAATCCAAAGCCGAAGTATATGGTTGAGGATTCGATCCTATCCTCTGGAAAAGATTCTTTGGTTGGATAATCATTTCGGATTCTTTAATTTTTATCTAAGATCGATTGAAGATCCGATGGTCGACGAAGTATTCTTGGAATGTTCTATTCTTGGAAACCAAGATCCTGATTGTATGGGCGAACAGGATTGATGGGGCTATCATCAGATTCCTTAAATAGCTCAGATGATCTTCTTGATTGATTCCGTCCAACGGGTAGATTGGAGGAATTCCTTTGGTAAGTGCCAATGGCTATGATGGCATAAAGGAGTATAAAAGGAAGACGTTCTAGTTGTTTTAAGAGTGTGATCGATAGAAAAATTCAGTCGAAGAACCTTGATTGTTAGTCGATATCGTTCGAGCGAAATTGTATACACAGAGAGTGTTTATACTTGGTGACACCTTGAGCGAGTGTGGTAGATCGTCTACACCTAGAAATCAAGGAAGATCAACACCGTAACAGCTCTTTGATCATAGTGGAATCCAGCCAATTGGCTGTCGGTGCGAAAGAGTGGACGTAGGCTTGAATCAAGCCGAACCATTATAAACCGCGTGTTCAATTCTCTCTTTCCCTTACTCAGTCTCACGATTGATTTTTAATTATCCAACTGTCTAAGTATTGTGCAATCTTTAAGAAAATTTTTATATACCTATTCACCCCCCCTCTAGGTACTCGTACTAGCTATTTCAATTGGTATCAGAGCTCGTGTTCTTACTTTATTTGAAGTGTTTTACTTCAGAGTAAAAGATCCATGGCTAGTATGCTAGCACCAGGGCTGGTGGAAGGGCAAAGCAATACCAGACCACCCTACTTTGACGGAAAGGATTACAACATCTGGAAAAACAAGATGAAAGCTTTTCTACGGTCAAAGGATCCTCTGGAATGGGATGTGGTGGAAAAAGGAATCACTCCTATTGCTGCGTCAGTATCTGAAAGAGGGAAAGAAACTGTTGAAGCCAGCGGAATGTCTCAAGAAGAGATAAACAAGAGACAAGCACTCGATGCTAAAGCAATCTATTCTTTATATTGTGCTTTATCACCAACTGAATATAACAGAATATCTTCTTGTGTTACAGCAAAAGAAGTCGGGAGATTACATATCACTTATGAAGGGACAGACCGAGTGAAGGAGACGAGAATTAACATTCTCCTTGGTCAATATGAAGCCTTCAAAATGAAACCAGGGGAGAATCTATAACCGACATGTTTAGCCGTTTTACGAGATATTGTCAATGGTCTTGAGAATCAAGGACAGAAAATTTCTGATCCCATGAAGGTGAACAAGCTACTGCGTGGACTCTCCAAGGATTGGAATCATATAAAGACTTCAATAAGAGAGACGCAAAGAATCATGCCATTATCTGTAGACGAGCTGATTGGAACTCTTCAGTCTTACGAAGTGGAACGAATTAATGAAGTCGAAGATCTAAGAGGTAAGAAATCCATTGCATTAAAATCTAACGATGATTCTGATGATACAGATTCTGAAGAAGATCTGGACGATAAGGAGCTTGCTCTTATGATCAGAAGGTTCAGAAGGCTAAATAGAAAAGGAAGAAGGTTCAACTCAAAGAAACAAATTTTTCAGAAACAGCAAACCAAGTTTGTTGATAATGAGGAACCAAACAAAGATGTAGTTTGCTTCGAGTGTAAGAAAAAGGGACACATCAGACCCAACTGTCCTCTTCTGAAGAAGAAAAGAGGAAAGCCCGAGAAGTCTCGAAAAGCTCTTAAAGCCGAAACCCGGAGCGTACTGAGTGTGAAGAAAGTGATGAGGAATATGCCAACCCGTGTCCGATGGCGCAATCGACTCGCACTGGATCGACTCGAGACGGTGAATTTGAGGTAAGTGATTATAAAATCCCTGTCAAAGTCTCTAAATACATTGATGAACTATGTTTTAGTCTTAAGACTTCTCTCAAAAAGATTTCCGAACTTAAAAAGGAAAACTCAGTTTTAAAACAAAAGGAAAATATTTTAGAAGAAAAAGTGAAAAGTTTAGACTTAAATGTTTCTACTCTTTAAGAGAATGAAGATAAACTTTCAAAAGAAAATGCTTTCTTAAAAACTGACTTATCAAATATTTCAAAGAAATTTTCAATAGGGTCCGAAAAACTTGAAAAAGTTCTTTCAATCTAAAGACCTTACTTCAATAAGTCTGGTCTAGGTATGACAGCAGAAACGATCCCCTTGATTGATTTTCCGAAAGTAAAAGAAAGAATTAAGAAAAGACCGTCGAGAGAGGCTTACAAAAATCATTTCAAGAAAGTTTTTGTAAAGTCTGTAGGTCGAAATGCTTTAAGGTGTTCAAAGTGTAACAGTCAGGACCACTTTGAAAAAGAGTGTCCTATGGTTTGGAAGCCTGTCAAGAAAGTATGGCCTAATAATGCTCATTCTACTAACGCCAAAGGACCCAAGAAAATTTGGGTACCAAAGAAAGCTTGAGACTCTCTTTTGAACGCAGGTCTCTGTCAAAAAGAAGGTAAAGTGGTATCTTGACAGCGGATGCTCAAGACACATGACAGGAGACTCAAATTGCTTCATAAAGCTTATTCAAGTAAATGGTGGAAAAGTTTCTTTCGGAGGAAACAGCAAAGGAAGCATTGTGGGATTTGGAACTGTGAAAATTGGAAATCTCACAATAAACAATGTCTCTCTAGTGGAAGGACTCAACTACAATCTTCTCAGCATTAGCCAACCGTGTGATGCGGTTACAAGATCTCCTTTCAAGAAGGCATATGTTCTGGAATTAGCAAAGACTCAACTCGTCTTTCATGGGACGAAGGCATGGAAATATCTATCTCCTTGATGTAAAGCCAAATGAAGATCAATGTCTAATTTCAATTCAAGATGAAGCAGTCCTATGGCACAGAAAGCTTGGCCATGTCAACATGAAGCAATTAGCCAAAATCTCATCAAAGAAGCTTGTTCGAGGTCTACCCAAATTGCCATACCAAAAATCTGATTTATGCACTCCATGCATTCTGGGAAAGCAGGTAAGAAATTCATTTAAGCCAATAAATCATGTCTTTACTAATCATGTACTACAGTTGCTTCATATGGATCTCTTCGGACCAACAAGAACCCAGAGCATTGGAGGTAAGAAATATTGTCTAGTAATCGTGGATGACTATTCTCGCTTTACCTGGGTATATTTTCTTGCAAGTAAGTCAGAAACCTTTTCGTACTTTGAGAAGTTTGCTAAAAAGGTTCAAAATGAAAAAGGATGTGCAATCTCAAGTATAAGAACAGATCATGGAAGTGAATTTGAGAATCAAGATTTTACGAAATTTTGTGATAAATCTAGTTTTAATCATATGTTTTCCTCTCCGTATACTCCAGAGCAAAATGAAGTTGTGGAAAGAAAGAATAGATCTCTTCAAGAAATGGCTAGAACACTTTTAATTGAAAGTAAAATTTCTTCACGATTTTGGGCTGAAGCTGTTTCAACTGCTTGCTATGTTATAAATAGAGTCTTTCTAAGACCTATTCTAGAGAAAACCCCCTATGAATTATTCAAATGTAAGAAACCTATTGTTTCATACTTTCATGTGTTTGGTTGCAAATGCTTTATTTTGAAAAATGCAAATGATCGAGTTGGTAAGTTTGAAGAAAGATCAGATGAAGGCATCTTCCTTGGATATTCTACATCAAGCAAAGCCTACGAGTCTATAACAAGAAAAGCCAGTCTGTGGAAGAATCAATGAATGTCAAATTCCAAGACTTAGCGCAAGATGAATCCAGCCAGACTCAGTACGAAGAGACTGAACCCGCTCTAGACCTTCCAATGTCTACATCTCAAGAAGCATCTCAGACTCTGGAAGTCCAACATCAAGATACTCATGAAGATTCAAATAAAGAAAGAGATCATCAACCAGGCAAATCAACTAGTAACTGGAAGCACAAATCCAGTCATCCCAAAGATCTCATAATTGGCGAAATCAATGAAGGAATCCACACCAGATCAAAAAGGCGTGAAGAATCTAGTGTTGTGGCTCTCATTTCTGAAATTGAACCAAAAAGCATAGAAGAAGCTTTATCGATGAAAGTTGGATCGAAGCTATGCAAGAAGAACTCGCATAGTTCAACATCAATGATGTCCGGGAATTGACATCTAAGCCAAAAGGTAAACTGTTATTGGAGCCAAATGGGTATTCGGGAACAAGATGAATGAAGAAGGAAAAGTCGTACGAAATAAAGCAAGACTCGTGGCCAAAGGATATACGCAAGAAGAAGGAATAGACTATGACGAGACTTACGCACCGTTGCAAGGTTAGAAGCTATTCGACTATTACTTGCGTTTGCTTGTTATAAAAATTTCAGGTTATTCCAAATGGACGTCAAAAGTGCGTTCCTAAATGGATTTATCCATGAGGAAGTTTATGTGGAACAACCACCTGGGTTTGAAGATCCAAAGAAGCCAGACTCAGTCTTCAGACTGAAAAAGGCTTTGTATGGCTTAAAGCAAGCACCTCGAGCTTGGTACGACAGACTAAGTAAGTTTTTATTACAGAATGGTTTTGTCAAAGGTAAAGTAGATACTACTTTGTTTATCAAAAAGGAAAACAAAAGCTTTTTACTTGTTCAAATATATGTGGACGATATTATTTTTGGATCACCTAACGAAAGTCTATGCAAGAAATTTTCTAAGTCTATGCAGGATGAGTTTGAAATGAGTATGATGGGAGAATTAACATTCTTTCTTGGACTCCAAGTGAAACAAATGAAGGAAGGAACTTTTATTCATCAAGAAAAATATGCAAATGATCTTGTCAAAAGGTTTGGATTGGAAAAGTGCAAAAAGACCGACATACCAATGTCATGTTCTCAGAAGATAGACAAGGATGAAGAAGGAAAGAAAGTAGATCAAAAGCTGTACAGGAGCATGATCGGTTCACTTCTTTATCTTACCACTTCTAGACCTGATATTTTGTTGAGTGTTTGCGTCTGTGCTAGGTTTCAATCAGATCCTAGAGAATCACATCTCATTGCCGTAAAACGTATTATCAAATACGTTGCCTCATCTTCAAGCATCGGTCTTTGGTATCCAAAGAGGGGAGACTTTAATCTTCTAGGATACTCAGATGCAGATCTGGCCGGTTGCAGAGTCGATAGGAAGAGCACTTCTGGAACTTGTCAACTACTTGGAAACAGAACAGTGTCTTGGTTTTCAAGGAAGCAAAGCACTGTAGCTCTCTCAACAACAGAAGCAGAGTATGTAGCTCTTGGAAGCTGCTGTTCGCAAATTCTATGGATAAAACAACAGCTACAAGACTTTGGGATTGAAGACTCATGCATAGAAATCAGATGTGACAACACCAGTGCGATCAATCTCACCAAAAATCCAATCCTTCATTCAAGAGCAAAGCATATTGAGATTCGACATCACTTCATTAGAGATCATATTCAAAATGGAGAAATCTCGATTCAATTTGTTGATTCAAAAAGTCAACTAGCGGATATATTCACAAAGCCTTTGGAGAAAAATCAATTCGACTTTATCCGTTCAAGACTCAACATTTTCAAGCTTGAAGAAGTTAAAGTCTAGAGACTTACCAACTCCAAGACTCTAATCTCTCAGACTTTAAACCCTCAGACTCAGACGTGCATGGCTATAGACTGTAAGTTGCTATTTTATCTAAAAGGTACGAATTCTCGTTTAGTTATCTAAACTCGAAAAGGTACGATCTTTCGTTCGGTTATTCAATAATCTGTGTGAAATTCGAAAACTTGTCTTTTTTTTAAAAAAAAAAAGGACTAATTTTGGCAGTTATTAATTTTGAAAAGAAGTGTTCGTACACTTTCCTTGTACCGGTTGAACTTCCCTTTTCAAAACTGAGTTATATATATATACAGTTTTTCTACGCCCAAATCTTCAAAACCCTAAAAAGAACTCTCCTCCCGATCCTGTTTCTATTTCCTGTTCATCTTCGAGAAAGTGGTCATTTTTCTTGGGAAAGCAAGTGAAGGAATCTTCAAAGAAGGATGTCTTCTTCAAGGAAATCATCAAGAATCGCAAGCAGGGGACCACAAAGAATGGAGAAGGGACCGACTCACTTCGATCTTACTGAGGAAGAAGACTTATCAAGTCAGCGACAAAGTCCGATTCGCTCTCCTCCACGTCATTCAACACCTCCCGCCCCACAAGGTGCGAGTCAACATCCGGAAGAAGAGATAATCGAGGATGCCGACCCGAAGAGTCCAAAGACCCTCCTTTATCTATAAGCTTTATCGTGTGTTGAAAAGCACCGGTACTTCATTAAAATATATAGATAATTTCCTTAAGGACAAAAATTATGGAAATGAGTATCTTTTTCTGCGGAAAATGGAGGAATTGGGAATTGCTCCTAAAGGAAGGGCAGAGGAGGCACTTGCGAACATTCCAAGTGACCCTCGTATGCCAGGACAAAATCTGATTGAAGGGAACGATGATGACAGAATGTTCCTTGAATTTCAACCTAAAATGGGTGTGGCAGCAAAAGTGAAAGGAAATCGGATGGATTTGTTTAAGTCCAAGGATCAGGAAAAGGTGTATTTGGCTGTTGAAAAGAGGGGTAATAAACCCTAGAAGTGTTGATTTTGACTTCCGGACGCCATCAACATGAACTTAAGAGAGAAGTTGAATTTGCTTCAACTTGAGACTTTTTGCTCTGACTCTACGGATGGGTATGCTCAACTGACCGCTTATTTCTATTCAAATCTTAGCTTTTTGGATGCGAATAGAATTTCATTCAGTGTACGAGACCAAGTCTATGTAGTAGATGTAAATATGTTGGCGGACATAGTTGGAGTTGAACGAGGACGTTATCTACCAATCAAAGTCTCACCTGCTCGTACTACTCTGGAACTTGTCAAAGATAGGGACGTAGAGAAGAAAATTACCTATTCCAGGATGAATGCCATCAACATTGTGCTTCATAAGATTGTGATTAACTGTCTCAGACCGAAGTCTACGTCAAAGACTTCTGTGTCTCTTTCTGAAGCAAAGTTGATGTACGCGATCAACTCAGGACGGAAGTTCTCTCTCCCGCACACTATTCTCTTCCATATGTACAGAGCAATGTCAAAAGACAAAGGACAATTGCCTTATCCTGGTCTGGTCACCAAGATCTTCAGACACATGAACATTGAACCGCCACAAACATTTTGTGTTCAACCGTGTGATAAGATGGTGGTAGGTTTGAAGATGTTAACGAAGATGCGTCTGCAAGAACTGTCCAAGGCAATGGAGAAATTCAGAGTGAAATCTCCAGTTCAGTCTACTTCAAAAAGGAAAGGAAAGGAAGCCATTGGTGCTCCATCGAAGAAGAAGAAAAGAACTCTCATCCTGGAGGATGAAGATGAAGATGAAGAGGATGAAGATCCCACTATCCAAGCTCTGACAAGAACCAGACGCTCTATGCCTCAACCGACAGAACTTCAGAAGAACAGAGAAGAAGAAGAGCAGAGAGAGAAGGAGAAAGAAGCTGAAGAAGAAAGAGAAGGAGAGAAAGAAAAGTCTGCTGAATCTGGAGAGAAGGGAAATCAAGAGCATGATCATCACTCTTCCCCTTTCGATGTCCTAGAGACAGGGGGAGTTGGCGAGCAAGAAAGGTCCTCACCTCATGCTGCTGTTAGTGAAGGTCCAAGACAATCTCCTGCAGACCCAGAAGAATTTCAGGCTTCTCAATTGCCTGAAGAAGGTGATACGTCGATTCCAAATCTGCCAGACTATACAGAAGCGCCATCGTCTACATTTACTCCATCAGAGAAAGTTCATGCCAGTACACAGACGGACGATTCTGCAGATTTTCGTAGCATCATGAATATTCTTCTGGAAATGCGTAGCCAGATATATGTTCTGGACTGTGAAATCCAAGCCATGAAGAATGCTGGACAAGCATCTTCGCTCTCTGGAGGATAAATTCAAAGACCTCGCTCTGCAACTTCAAGCCAATGCTAAGGGAGAAGAGGTAGCTCAACTGAGGGAAGACCTGAAGAAGCTCGAAGGAGTAGTCCAGTCCATTGGGGATTTCCAGATCGTGCGCATTCCCAAGCAGACATGACTCCTTTCTCACCCTTTTTAATAATGACAAAAAGGGGGAGAATCAATTTGAACCAACAACTTTTAACATTTTAAAACTTTTGTGGTTATGTTTATTTTTTAGTATGACTTGAGAACTTGAACTTGGATTTGACTGAATTGGTTGTGGATTTTGATGCTTGACTGGTTGCATTTTTATCAAAGTGTTGTTATATGGTATTACTCATGAAAGACTAACCAATTTTCTGTGGATGCAAAATCTGGTTGCTTTATTAATCTTTTTGAGTTAGCCATATTGCTTGAGAAATGTTTTTGCAGGTCAAAGTTGTTCAAATCTACAAGAAAGTTTTGTCACCATCAAAAAGGGGGAGATTGTTGGAGAAATCTTTCCAGAATATTTTGAAGCTGACAAAACATTTCTATCAGTCTAAGTCTGGATGTTTGGAGACCGACAGTTTAAAGTCTGAAGACTTTGTATGTTTGGAGACCGACAATTTAAAGTCTGAAGACTTTGTATTCTCAAGACTCAAGACTCAAGACTCAAGACTTAAGACTTGAGACTCAAGACTTAAGTCTATTCTCACTGACAGTCTTTCTAATCCAGTGACGAAGGAAATCCAAAGCCGAAGTATATGGTTGAAGATTCGATCCTATCCTCTGGAAAAGATTCTTTGGTTGGATAATCATTTCGGATTCTTTAATTCTTATCTAAGATCGATTGAAAATCCGATGGTCGACAAAGTATTCTTGGAATGTTCTATTCTTGGAAACCAAGATCCTGATTGTATGGGCGAACAGGATTGATGGGCTATCATCAGATTCCTTAAATAGCTCGGATGATCTTCTTGATTGATTCCGTCCAACGGGTAAATTGGAGGAATTCCTTTGGTAAGTGCCAACGGCTATGATGGCATAAAGGAGTATAAAAGGAAGACGTTTTAGTTGTTTTAAGAGTGTGATCGATAGAAAAATTCCAGAGTCTGAAGAACCTTGATTGTTAGTCGATACTGTTCGAGCGAAATTGTATACACAGAGAGTGTTTATACTTGGTGACACCTTGAGCGAGTGTGGTAGATCGTCTACACCTAGAAATCAAGGAAGATCAACACTGTAATAGCTCTTTGATCATAGTAGAATCCAGCCAATTGGCTGTCAGTGCAGAAGAGTGGACGTAGGCTTGAATCAAGCCGAACCACTATAAACCGCGTGTTCAATTCTCTCTTTCCCTTACTCAGTCTCACGATTGATTTTTAATTATCCAACTGTCTAAGTATTGTGCAATCTTTAAGAAAATTTTTATATACCTATTCACCCCCCTCTAGGTACTCGTACTAGCTATTTCACATGGAAATATCTACTTCTCGGACGTGAAACCAGATGAATCGCAATGTCTAATCTCAATCCAAGACGAAGCAAACTTATGGCACAAAAAGCTTGGGCATGTCAACATGAAGCAGATAGCCAAGATCTCAACAAAGAAACTTGTTCGTGGTCTACCCAATTTATCATACCAAAAGTCTGATCTATGTACACCATGTATATTGGGAAAACAGGTAAGAAATTCCTTTAAGCCAATAAATCAAGTTTCCACTAATTGTGTATTGCAGCTCTTGCATATGGATCTCTTCGGACCAACAAGAAGATAGAGCATTGGAGGTAAGAAATATTGCATAGTAATTGTGGATGACTACTCACGATTTACTTGGGTATATTTCTTGGCAAGTAAGTCTGAAACTTTCTCTTACTTTGAAAAATTTGCTAAGAAGGTTCAAAATGAAAAGGGGTATGTTATTTCAAACATAAAAACAGACCATGGAGGTGAATTTGAAAATCATAATTTTGCCAAATTTTGTGAAGAATCTGGTTTTCAGCATTTGTTCTCTTCTCCATATACTCCAAAGCAAAACGGAGTTGTGGAAAGGAAAAATAGATCTCTTCAAGAAATGGCTAGAACTCTCTTAATTGAAAGTAATATTTCTTTACGGTTTTGAGTTGAAGTAGTTTCTACATCATGTTATATTATCAATAGAATTTTTCTAAGACCTATTCTAGAAAAAACCCCCTATGAACTATTTAAAGAAAAGAAGCCTATTGTTTCATATTTTCATGTATTTGGATGCAAATGTTTCATACTAAAAAATGCAAATGATCGAGTTGGTAAGTATGAAGAAAAGTCAGATGAAGGCATCTTCCTTGGATATTCAACCACAAGCAAGGCATACAGAGTCTACAATAAGAAGACTCAAACAGTGGAAGAATCAATGAATGTCAAATTCCAAGATTCTACACAAAATGAATCCATTCTAATCTCGAAGAGACTGAACCTGCTCCAGACTCTACAAAGTTTAAATCTCAAGAAGCAGCTCAGACTTTGAAGGACCAGCAACAAGTGACTATTGAAGATTCTAGTGAAGGAAGTGATCATCAATTTGATAAAATAACCAGCAACTGGAAACATAAGTCCAGTCATCCCAAAGATCTTATTATTGGCGACATCAATGAAGGAATCCGCACAAGATCCAAAAGGCGAGAAGAGTCTAGTGTTGTGGCTCTTATTTCTAAAATAGAACCCAGGAGCATAGAAGAAGCTTTATCCAATGAGAGCTGGATTGAAGCTATGCAAGAAGAACTCAAATAATTCAGAGTTAATGATGTCTGGGAGTTGACTCCTAAACCAAAAGGTAAATCAATTGTTGGAATTAAATGGGTTTTCAGGAAAAAAATGGATGAGAAAGGAAAAGTCATAAGAAACAAGGCTAGACTCGTGGCCAAGGGATACACATAAGAAGAAGGGATTGATTATGATGAGACTTATGCACCGGTAGCAAGGTTAGAAGTAATTCGTTTATTACTTGCATTTGCTTGTCATAAAAATTTAAGGTTATTTCAAATGGACGTCAAAAGTGCTTTCCTAAATGGACTCGTCCGTGAGGAAGTCTATGTGGAACAACCACCAGGGTTTGAAGACCCAAAGAAACCGGATTCAGTATTCAGACTCAAAAAGGCCTTGAATGGCTTAAAGCAAGCACCTCGAGCTTGGTACGACATATTAAGTAAGTTTTTAATTTGAAATGGATTTGTTAAAGGTAAAGTAGACACTACTCTTTTTATTAAAAGAGAAAGCAAAATTTTTCTACTTGTTCAAATATATATCGATGATATTATTTTTGGATCCTCTAATGAAAGCTTGTGCAAGAAATTCTCTAAGACTATGCGGGATGAATTTGAAATGATCATGATGGGTGAGTTAACCTTCTTTCTTGGACTTCAAATAAAACAATTGGAGGAAGGAACTTTCATTCATCAAGAAAAGTATGCAAATGATCTTGTCAAAAAGTTTGGACTGGACAATTGCAAAAAGACTGACATACCAATGTCAAGTTCCTTGAAGATAGACAAAGATGAAGAAGGAAAGAAAGTCTATCAAAAGCTGTACAGAGTATCATCGGATCACTTCTTTATCTTCGCTTCTAGACGACATTCTGTTTAGTGTTTGCATTTGTGCCAGATTTTAATCAGACCCAAAAGAATCTCATTTGAATGCTGCGAAGCGTATTATTAAATATGTTTCATCAACTTCAAGCTTTGGTCTCTGGTATCTAAAAGGGGGAGACTTTACTCTTCTTGGATATTCAAACGCAAACCTTGCTGGATGCAGAGTCGATAGAAAGAGCACCTCAGGTACTTGTAAACTACTTGGAGGCAGGACAGTGTCTTGGTTTTCCAGAAAGCAAAGTATAGTAGCTCTCTCTACAGCAAAAGCAGAGTATATAGCTCTCGGAAGTTGTTCGCAAATTCTGTGGATAAAACAGCAGCTAAGAGACTTTGAAATTGAAGACTCATGCACGGAGATTAATTGCGACAACACCAGCGCTATCAACCTCACCAAAAATCCAATTCTCCACTCAAGAGCAAAGCATATAGAGATTCGACATCACTTTATTAGAGACCATGTTCAAAATGGAGATGTTTCAATCCAATATGTTGATTCAAAGAACCAACTGGCGGATATATTCACAAAGCCTTTGGAGAAAAATCAATTTGAAACCATCCGTTCCAGACTCAACATTTTAAAGTATGAGGAGATCAAAATCTAAAGACTTTCAGACTCAGATATACAAGACTTTAACTGTAAGTTAGTCTTGGTACGATCGTCAGACTGTAAGTTTTTTTCTCTCTCTCTCTCTCTCTCTCTTGAATCTTATCTTGAAGAGGTACGATTGTCAGACTGTGTTTAAATTGTTACTATATTTAATCGACTTAATAATTGCATCCTTTCATTTTCAAAAAGGAAGTTATTTTTGAAATTACTATTTTCGCGGAAAAAGACAGTTATTTTAAAAAAGGCATCTCTTTATTTCCTTTGTGATGGTTCGCTTATCTCTCTTTTTAACCGATAGTGCACTATCGATTCCTCTTCACTTTACTCTCAGAAACCCTAGAAAGCATCGATCCTCCATTCCCGTTTTCTTCCCTTATTTAATCTTCAAAAAGTTGTCATCTTTTTTGGAAAAGTCAAGCAAGGAATCTTCCAAAAACTGAGAAAGATGTCATCTTTAAGAAAGTTTTCGAAAATCGCAAGCAGGGGACCACAGCGAATGAGTGAGGGGCCTATGCATTTCGTTCTCACCGAAGAAGAAGTGTCTCCAGAACAGCAACCGAGCCCACAACATTCTCAGCAGCGTCATTCTCCTCCATCTAGTCCTCAAGGCGTTGATCATCAACAAGAGGAACAAATCATTGAGGATGCAGATCCAGTAAGAGTTCAAAAGCCCGCTCTTATTTATAAGCTGTATCGCGCCTTAAAAGCAACTCGTACTCCCTTGAACTATGTCAATGATTTTCTTAAAGACAAAGGATATATGAACGAATATATCTTTCTGCGAAAAATGAAAATTTTGGGAATTACTCGTAAAGGGTTGGTTAAGGAAACCCTTGCGAATATTTCGAGTGATCCTCGTGATTGGGGATCGAATCTTGTAGATGGGAATGATGATGACAAATTGTACAGTCAATTTCAACCAAGAATGGGTGTTGTGGTTGAAAGTCGAGGAAAAAGGGGAGATTTGTTCAGATCGAAAGAACAAAAGGATTTGTACTCGAAATTGCTGAAGCGTGGGGGTAATAAACCCTAAAAGTGTGGATTTTGACTTGCTGGATGCTGTGAATATGAACTTGAGGGAAAAGTTCAGTTATCTTCAACTTGAAAGGTTCTGCTTCGATTCTACAGAGGCCTATGCTGAACTAACTGTATATTTCTATTCAAATCTTAGCTTTTTGAATGCGAATAGATTTTCTTTCAGTGTTAAAGATCAAGACTATGTTGTTGATATGGATATGCTGGCAGATGTATTAGGAGTTGAAAGAGGAAAATATCAACCGATCAAAGCTTCCATTGCTCGGGTCACACTGGAACTGGTGAAGGACAGGAGAATAGAGGAGAAGATCACCTACTTGAGGATGAGAGCATTCAACATCTTGCTTCACAAGATTGTGATCAATTGCCTCCGACCGAAATCAACCTCCAAGACAGATGTTTCAAGCTCAGAGGCAAAGCTGATGTATGCCATCCTCACTGGGAAAATGTTTTCTCTCCCTCGCACTATCATGTTTCACATGTATAGAGCGATGATGAAGGACAGAGGTCAATTTCCTTACCCAAGCCTTGTGACGAAGTTATTCAGACATCTGAATATTCAGCCTCCGCAAATCTTTTGTGTTCGATCGTGCGATCATATGGTGGTAGGACTGAAGATGGTGACCAAAATACGTCTGAAAGAACTGAACAAGGAGTTGGAGAAATTCAAGGAGAAGACTCCAGTCAAAGCTCATCAAATCTCTTCTTCAAAACGGAAAGGAAATGAGCCCTTGGTTACTTCAAAACCAAAAAGGAGAGCTCTTATTGTGGAAGATGAAGAAGATGATGACCTTACCATTTCGGCCATAGCTTTGAAGAAGCTAAGTCGCACTGTTCCAGAGTCAATGGAACAACGTAAGAAAGAAGGCCAAGAGGAAAGAGAAGGTCAAGAAGAAGAAGAGAAAGAAGAAGAAAGAGCAGTTGGTGAAAAAGAAGCAGAGGAGGAAAGACCTGAGGAAGAAAGACGAGAACCTGAGGAACACTCCTCTCCACCTGTAGGCATGGTAACAAAGGGAGATCAAGAGAAAAGGGGGAAGTTCTCATATCTTGATACAAGTGAAGGAGTCAGTCGCTCACCTGCAAACCCAGAGGATGTTTATGCCTTTCAATTTCCAGAAGAAGGTCATGAAGGTTCATCACCAAACTTGCGAGATTTTTCTGATATGCCATCATCTGCAGAACGTGCTGAAGCTAGTATGCAGACCGACAACCCAACCAATTTTCACAGAATCATGGATATTCTAATGGAAATGCGAGGTCAAATTTATGCCTTGGGATGCGATGTTCAAAACTTGCAAACTGCGGGTCAAGTTTCTTTATGTTCATTGAATAATCAAATCCAAGCACTCTCTGTTTAGATTCAGGCCAATGCCAAGGGTGAGAAGATTGCACAATTGAAGGAAGACTTGAAAAGGCTGGAAGGCATCGTTCAGTCTATGGGAGATTTCCAGCTTGTCCGCGTTCCCAAGCAATCTTGACTTCATTCCATTCTCATCTCAACCTTTTTTTAGTGCTGACAAAAAGGGGGAAAGATGTAAGATTTGAACAACTTGATTTTTAGTCGTGTGGACTGTTTGTTGGATTGTTTTGATGTTTGAACTCTGTTTGTTTGATTTTGTTTTTGTGTTTGGATGAGAAATGAACTAGACTTGGACTTGACTGCTTTTATTAACTATCATTGGTATCTTATGGATGGCTTTATCACTTATTAGACTAACCTATTTTCTGTGGTTGCATATTCTAGTGTTATTCATTTAGCCATTTATCTCTATAAGATATACATATGTGTTTGAGAAATGTTTTGCAGGTCAAAGTTGTCCAAATCTGCAGGAAAGTTTTGTCACCATCAAAAAGAGGGAGATTGTTGGAGAAATCTTCCTGAAGTGTTTTGAAGCTGACAAAACATTTCCATCAGTCTAGTCTGAAGGTTTGTAGACTCTGCTATTTAAAGTCTGAAGACCTCCGGACAGCCAGACTCAAGACTCAAAGTCTATCCTCATTGACAGTCTCTAATCCGTTGAAGAAAGGTTATTCAGAACTGGATGTTTCGTTAAGGGCTTGACCTTATCAACTGGAGAAGATCTCGTGTCTGGAAAAGACACAACGGAATTCTTTGATTGATCGAGATTGACTCGAAGATTAAGGAATCGATGATTGCCTAAATATTCTTGGAAGGTTCTACTTATGGAAACCGAGATCCTGATTGTATGGGCGAACAGAATTGATGGGCTATCGACACATTCCTTTAATAGCCCGAATGATCTTCCTAATTGATTCCATCCAACGGGTAGATTGGAGGAATTCCTTTGGTAAGTGCCATCGGGTATGATGGCATAAATGAGTATATAAGGAAAATGTTCTAAGTTGTTGAGGAGTGCGCGATAGAAGAATTCCAAAGTCTGAAGCTCCTTGTTGTTTAGACAATTCCTTTGAGTGAATACTTGTATACAAAAGAGAGTCTATATTTGTGAGAAGCCTTGAGGAGGTGTGATAAAACATCTACACTGTGGAATCAAGGAAAAGCAGTGCTATAACTTCTCTTTTGTTCATAGTGAAATCCAGCCGGTGGGCTGTCAGTGCGGAAGAGTGGACGTAGGCTTGGATTAAGCTGAACCACTATAAATCCTATGTTCAATCTTCTCTCCCTTACCTTATTTACTTTGATCGTATTTCATTTTGTCAACCAATAGTGAACTACCTTTCTATCGTTTGCCAAGAATTGCTTCCATATTTCGATAAATTGATTGTGCACCTATTCACCCCCCTCTAGGTGATTATACTAGCTATCTCAGAACGCGCCGGATTATGGAATAAAATTGTGTGGCACGGTATGGGACGTGTCATAACAATTTGACCCTATAATTAGGACCTCTATGCTTGGTTAAAATTGAGTGTGGTGTTCTAGTTGATTAGCTTATATGTTGCTCATGTTTTCGTGGCTATCTATGATATGAATTTGTTGACCTACAGGAAAGATCTGAAATGAGGTAAGTCTTTGTGGTTGTATGATTGTGTGATTAGGACGCTTCTAGGCATATTACCCTCCTAATCGGGATTTAGAGCGTGAACTCGCTGAGATTTTTATCTCATCCCGTCGTGGGCTTTAACTTTTCAGGACCGTAGGGTGGAGGACTTGGACCCAAGTTGAGGTGATCTGAGGTGTAGGTCAAATATGACAACTTCTTTTTGAGAGTCAGTCTTTTGAAATCTTTTGGGTATAGACTCTTGTATATGACTCAATTGGTTTATAAAAGCATGTTTTGTTTGTGAATTTGTTGTGCTGCTTTTCTATCTCCAAATGGTTACTGTCAAGAGATTTGTTATTCGCTTCCGTATGTGCAATAAAATGAAAGGCTTGGCAACTCGTCCTGAGAAATCACAAATTTTATCGACCACTGAGGGATGGGTACGTGCTCGAGGTTTGGGGCGTGACACTCAAAGGCAACGAGAATCAAGGGACAACTATTCCAGAAAAAGGAACTCGTGTTGAATAGGAACTTCCTTTGCATTGGGGATTCATTATCCATGTCCGAGGTAAGTCTTTCTAACAGTGTAGTACAAAATTGATTTCCATAGGGTTCAACTAACAAAGTATTTTCCAATATCTGGCTTGCGTATGACAGTGTCTTCAACCTTCGAAGGCATGTGATAAACCAACTAACGCAATGATAAGCAGTAGATTAGTGCTGATATATATTGTCAGCGAATGGTTAGGTGACTGGTTAGCAGTAATGTTTGTGAACACTCATCATCCGAGATTTAGTAGAAGTCGCCTGATATCAGAAGCAGCAAGCTACTAAAAGAAATGGACTTACATTTTGCAATTTTTCATCGTCTAATAGGCTCTTTTCTTTGATAAGGGAATCATTCTCCAAAGTCGATAATCTGTTAAGTGTTTGATATTTGCTAGATTTATGATGAATTGCCTCGTCATAGAATTGGGCTATGATTCGGAAAGCAACCAGCTCAAACGTGGTCATCGTAGCTTCTTCTTATTTTTTGCATTGTGCTCAAATAGAGTCAACACCCCAAAGAAAAGAACTGGCATTTCCTCTGTGCTACTTTTGTTGATGCTTTGTTAAATTACCCTCATTTGGGTTGATGGGTTATGAAGGCTTTGATTGGCATTGTTAGTTTCGGCTTCGTGTTTTGAGAATTTAGCTATTTCATGTTTGTTGACCCAGTGATTTGATTCCTCTTTTCTTTAAGATATTTTGTCGTGCGAACACCACGTTATTGCTCCCCCAAAGTCCCTCTGTCTCTCTGTTGCGTGTGGTATCCAGAGGCGATGGCGGAAAGCGCCCATTCGCCTGCACCCTGGCGGTGGCAACTGCCATCGGCTTCCCCCGCCAAGTCGCCCTTACCGTGGCCTTCCCCATCACCCCCACCCCGCCCCTCCCCCTCTCCTCCCCCCCCAAACAACCTCGGATTCCACCTCAGAAATTTGCTGAAGAGGAATGATGATGCGGCGTTGATGTGGATAGGCATGTCCGCATTGTAGTCTAACTGCTGGACAGATGGACAAACTTGAACAAACAAACATGGAATTCAAAGACCTGATTGCCAAGAGAAAACACGAGTAGCGGGACGACAAATGCAAGTCAATAGAATTTCAGGGACCTCCCATGCCATTATACCATACACAAAATCTGTGTTAATCAATCTCCAATAGCATGACAATTTAGCTTTCTAGTTTGGCCAGAAAACTATATTCCAGCTCAAAAGCAAAATCAAGTGTAATGACAGCCAACGGCATCGAACCTCACTTTACACTAAGTCGACAAAGGAAGTTGAGTAAACATAACCCCAACGAGCACATACATGTGCAAAGTACATATCATCACGTAAAAAGACCAAAATTGTCCTAGCATTCAGTAAAAGTCACATGCAGTTTTATCAGTTGCTAATTGAAACATTTCAAGAGAGAAATTCCATCTCCACTTGCCATAGTAACACCGTTCAAGATAGACAGCTGCCCAGGAGTGAAGTAAAATAATGAGTGACCGACTCATAAGTAGAAACTAATAGAAGTGCTGAGAATTCCAACAACTTTGATTGACAGAAAAATAAACCCCAGATGACTAAATGATTAAGCTTGCAGTTTTTACTGTGAAAACAGATCGACGAGGTCATGCCAAGTAAGCAAACACTTTGACAGAAAATTATTTTCCAAAAATAATGAATAATGAAAGTAACTCGGCCGACATAATGCCATTAATTTTAGAACCAGAATCCTGCTTGACATGGAAGAAACTATGTATACAAGATGACTACTATAAACCACTTGCGGTAAATATCACTCGATTTACATTTGACTCCAGCAACTTAAATGGGAAAATCTAAATAGTTTTCGTTTGTTCTTATCTCTTAATTGAAGGTAGAGTATTGAGAGTACAAGAGTCAAACATCAAAAGGACTTAATTTCTCCTCTCATCTCACCATGCATTCCTTGCACGTAGAGGTCCCCGTCATGCAGATCTTATTTGAACATAGTTTTAATGGTCATGCCACCAATGCGGAGGTACCACATCTACTTGAGGTTCATCTGTAACAAAGTATGTCTAATAACTTCACTCGTAATAGAGCTCCAAGGATTTATCCGCCAGCACTCACTTTGTAACATAAAAAATTTCTTTCGCCAGTTATTGTTGCGAAATATCAAATTTAGAGGAACATTTAATTTAACGTTCCCATAATCATTTATCCAAGATATTTTCCAAGATTTCAAAAGCTTGGGTAAACGCTTTCTAATTGTATGGCGAATTAATTATAGTTCAGACTGCCAAATTTAGCGATCCACAATGTAAAGGTACCCTCTATCAGCATGTGGTACACAGGTCGTAGCATCCACGGAGATTAGTAATGTCAGTCTTGCCGGAATTCAAAAATACCACAAGATGTGAGACTCAAGCTCTTCATCCATGACAAAAAAAGCTTAATCTTAAGCAGACTTCAACCACTTATTCACGAAACTTGAAGCATCAATTCAAAAACTATAAGACGAGTTTTATATTATGAACTACATAATGTATCAGAACCATAGGAATCTAGGATGACAGTTCTGTTTCTCACCATTCCCTACTCTGTGATGTCTAGCTAGTGATATTTTGAGTCAAGAGTTCATGACAAAAACTGACAGAAATTGAGAGGAAAATTCAAGCCCCAAATTATCAATTACGCGGTGCATTGACTCTCTATCTCAATAGAGCTAAACAGTTCTCAAAACTTAAAAGGAGTTACTCATGTGTGGTTTCGAATATGTCCCTTGTAGGTCAGCGAACTTGTCTGAAGTTTTGTTTGCTGCATATATAATATATAAAATTTAATTAGAAACAAAAATCAGGAAAGAAAAGAAAAAATAACCGTAAGAACATAATCAAGGGAGTAAAAGTAGAATGATAGGAAAGTTGCACGTTCTTTGAAGAGCACCTGTGGGGCATTACTCACCTTCCTCCTTACCAGTACCAAAGTTGCAGATTGATGTTTAAGTCGCATCTATCATATTCCAGCTGATTCAATATCTGGCTCCACCAAAATACCCTAATTCCTAATTTGACATTTCCTCTATAGCCACAAATCCCCCACTGTACATCGTCTCAGTTAAAAAAAGAAAAGAAAAGAAAAGAAAATTACCTTCGATATTTAACCACCCACATTGTCAACTAGGATGCCATTGTCGCATTTAACGGTGATTTAATGGCCATGTCAGCAGTTTTTTTTAAAGAGATATGAACAAACTAGTATATAGTTCAAAGGCTCAATTCAAAAGTGAAAAATTCAGGGACCATATTGAATATATTACAAACATTTGAGATCTATTTGTGTCTTCAGATCTCTTCTTATACCATAGACTTTCGATTTCAATACAATATTTACTTATAAAGTCACTTTTTGTTTGTTAGATAATTTCAATTTAATTTGTTTTAACTTCGATGCCGAGTTTGTTATGACCATGCTATGTTAGTCATATATATCCTCTGCTTTTAGTTTAATTTTCTCTTACCGTTCAATTGGTTGATGACATATACTATCGTGATATTTTTAATATAGTTTTCTTTTGTTACGATTATCCTCTAATTTTGTTGCCTGGGGGAGACAATTTTTTTTTTCTACTTATTTTATAATACTATGACGAAGCATCATATTATATTTCTTTATAAAAATTCTTAGCATTTCTTCACTTGTTAATCGTAATTAAGCTAACTGTAAGAAAAACAAAAAAGATAGAAGACAAATTGACAAGTGTAAGGTGGAGAACGTGTTAGTGTCAACTTCTCATACAGCACTACAAGTACGCACTATCACGCATTTATTCACAGCTTCAAAGGGTACTAGATCTTCCTGGGGTTGGCAGAGTCTTCTAATGGGAAGGGATTCCATTTCATCTAAGCTGCAGTGGTCGGTAGGGGATGGTCAGCACATTCGGATTCGAGAAGATCTTTGGCTTCCTAAAGGTAGAATAGGCGGAACTGCTGTTGCACAGGAACCTCAACGAGTTGCTGATTTAATTGATTCAGAAACTAAGCGATGGGATCTATCTTTACTGGAACGTTTTTATGATGTGGAGACTACTGCAGAAATTCTCAAGATCCCGATCAGGCCAGAATATACCACTGACAAGGTAATCTGGCCGTGTACTGTTCAAGGCAGGTTTACTGTGAAAAGTGCCTATAATGTTCTTCGACAAGAGGCTCCTAATACTTCACTTAATAGAGCTTCATCCTCATATTCTCCACCACAGAAACTATGGACTACCATCTGGCAACTTAAGATTGCTCCCAAACTCAAATTTTTCCTCTGGTCACTCTGTCAGAACGCGTTACCAACAAGAGAAAATCTATTTCGCAGACAGATTAGTGATTCTCCTATATGTACCCTTTGTTCCTCTAAGATGTCTGAGACTATGGAGCATTTATTTTTATGCTGCCCCTGGACCTCACAGGTATGGTCTCATCCTCAAGTCAGAGTTTCTACACAATTTACAGCAATCCGTCGCATAGAGGAATGGTTTCAGCATCTGTCAACAAAATACAAGACGGTACCTGGTTTGGAGTTGATCGCCACCCTATTGTGGCAGATATGGAAGTCTCGTAATCGGTCCATCTTTGCTCGCCAGAGACCCGATCCCTTTCAGGTTGTTGCTCACTCTCTGGCACAGGTTCGCACGGCTGCTCTAGCCTCAGCTGCAGTCCCCGGACTCGGGTCATCCCACCGGCGTCCTGATCCCAGCACCCTATGGAGGCCACCAGATCCGGGCGCACTCAAGATCAACATCGATGGGGCTTATCAACCAGGAAGCAATACAGGTTCAGTAGCCTATCTTTGTCGGGATCACAACGGTAATCTGATTGAAGGTTTTACGAAGATCGTACCTGCGGATTCCGCTCTGCAGGTTGAGGCTGAAGCCCCAAATACCACTCTCAATCATCTGATCACCTCCTCCGAAAATAGGGTGTCTCTCATCGAATCTGATTGTCTTCTCCTTGTTGAAGCGGTTCGGGATGTGGCAGAAACTCCATGGAAGATCAGATCTTTGGTGTCCGAAGCTGTAGCTCTCATCTCGCGTCTCCCTCCCCTGTGCGTTCGCTTCTGCCCTAGAGATGCTAATGCAGCGGCCGACTGGGCCGCGAAAGCCTGCAATAGCGGCTCCTTACCCGAAACTTGGGCTTTTTCCCCTCCTGCTCCTCTGTTAGATTTATTAGCTTTTGACTCTTATTACGCAGGATGTAATTATCCGTTTCCCTAATGCATAGTTTCTTTCCGTCCAAAAAAAAAAAAAAAAACTAGATAAGAGCAGATTGAGTTATTTTCTGATGTAAAAAATGTGGATATGCATCTTTATAAGTGAATGGGAAGAACTGAAAAAATGTTGGCTGATTGTTTGAAAGGAGGCAATCAAATAAAGAAATGGGAAGGGAAAAAATTGATAAGAAAGTAAGGCATAGTACGAGAGGAACGGGAGAGCGTACCATGTGCTAACGACTATAGGAGGTCTCCTTGAATATAGGCGCGGGCAGGAGTCCCAACAGCGCTGGCAAAATTCCGAAATGTCAAGACCATCGCCTAACTTTGGGCATGCATGAACATGGAGATGACACGTGTTTGGCAAACCAGGCAAATCTTGCAGTGATTCGCAATGGCCTGCACTAAATTTTCGCAATTTACGTAGCTTTGACAGATCAGGTAACCTTTCTATGGAGCCGCAATTCTCAATAAATAATTCCTCCAGCGATTCCATTTTTTCCAAATCTTGAATCTCGATTAGCTGTGAGCACCAAAAGATCCTTAGCTTCTCGAGCTTCTTTAAGCTTGATAGACCCGAGAGCCTCACTAGCGATTTACAGTCACACACTTCTAAAAAATGGAGACTCTCAAGATGTTTGAACTCGATCTCTGTCAATCCCCATTCCAAGAGTGATAACTCAGGCAAACATCTCAATTCGGAGAGGAGGGGCTGCTCTATCGGTGACTTGACACCAGTTAATCCCAAATAATGAAGACCTAGAGGAAGCCTTGGCAGAGATCGAGGATCATCACAAACTATGTGAAGTTCCCTAAGCATGGGAGGCCATGTGATATCTATATTATTACCATCATAGTAGGTCAAAAATTCAAGATTCTCCAACATCCGTATGACCTTCGGCAGCTCTCTTATCTTACTTTGTCTCGTATCTAAGATCTTCAGCCTTTTAAGATATCCAATAGAAGCAGGTAGTTCTATTATCTTTGTGTTGAACAAATTTAAATAGAGCAATGATTCTAGTCCTCCGATGGAGTTCGGTAACTCCCTTATCTGAGTTAATGATAGGTTCAGACCCTCTAAATTTTTGAGATCTTCAAGAGAGTCAGGTAACTCTCTTATTTTACTCCCTAGCAAAGACAAGCACTGCAATCTTTTAAGATATCCAGTGGAGGCAGGAAGTGCTGTAATCTCAGTATACTGCAAGTCTAAGTTGAGCAATGATTCTAGTCCTCCAATGGAGTTTGGTAGCTCCCTTATTCGAGTGCGTCCTAGATTCATTTTCTCCAACCTTTTGAGATCTACAATAGAATCCGGTAACTCTCTAATTCTTGTGTTGAACAAATTCAATTTGAGTAACGATCTCAATTTCCCAATGGAGTCTGGAAGCTTTCTAAGGCGATAACAATGCACTAAAGAGAAGTTTGTCAAGCCCGCCATCTCTCCAATAGATGGATGAAGCTCTCGCATAGACTGCCCTTCTAGCTTTAGACTTGACAGGTTCTTTAGATGGCATATTGCAGAAGGCACTGCACATAGGTCAAAATGAGGGCTTCTAGACAACTTTGAAGGCTGAACTTTGGCTGCAATTATTTCCAAGAGCTTTAGGTGCTTTAGCTTACTAATAGAGCTACCAATTTTTGGTGACTCTAGACGATGTTCAGCAAAAATTAGTATCCTCAAATTCAAGCATGTTGAGATGTCAGGAGCTGTCATGAGATCACATCTTATTAGATGTATGACTTTCAATTCACGATTTGTCTGCAAAACAAACTAGAATTAGAAAAGTAAGGTGAGGCAAATGGCAACAAAGTTATATATGTGATATGAAATTATACCAAGCATGGCCCCATCCATTCCAATTCTCTGGAATTTCACTGTTTGAAAGCTTGAGCACGACTAATTTTCCTAAATAGAGATTAATGGCTTGCAAGTCTAAAGGGCAACGATGCCAAGAGAGCTATCTCAAACTCGAGAAAAGATTCTTAAAGTCTCCTACCAAGTTTCCCCCCTCTAGTTCCAACAACCTTAAGTTAGGCAGCCTTGAAAACTCTTCACTTGTAAAGTCATGCTCTTTTGGAAGTCCAATTAATTTCAGTGCTGTGATGTTTTTGTACCCTGACAACATGAGTAGGCACAAGTGAACTTTCTATGATGAAGAAAAATAGTGTATTCCATGAATAAATATTGTATAGACTTGTTCTATAAATAAACCATTATGTTTGCATCTACTTTTAGATTGTAAATGTGAGCTATTGATATCTTTTTGTAGATATAAACTATGATTTTACCTTCATTTCACTCAAAATTAACAAGTTTAGATTTCAGGGATTAGCAACAGAAACGTAAGAGCACATCCAATAATAAATTCTAATCTTCGAGCTTATGTTACCTTGATCTAGAAAACATTAACTGTAAATAAATCTTACCCTTCTACTATGTACTACTTCCAACGCAATATGGGAACACCATAGTCTACTATGTTTCTCATGAACAATGTCTTCCTGTCGAACAATATTTCTTCCAAGGTCTCAGAGCAAGTCATGCATCAATAGTCTATCATCATCATCAACCTTTATTAAAGATTTCCGGGTAAGGACAATGATATTACTTCTCGGGTAGAACTCCAATGCTTTCCACATATAATGTGGAAAGATTGTTTTTTCACCGATAAAGTAACATGCAATATCAAGAAAAATTTGTCTTTGTGCATTGTCTAGCATCTCAAAGCTAACGTATAATTTTTGACAGACTTTCTGATTTGGAACTGAATTTAATTTCTTCAATGTATCTTTCCAAAATCGTTTACTTTGGCAATAAAGAGAGGAACCGATAACCTCAAGAGCCAAGGGAAGTCCATCAGCTTTGAGAGCAATCTGGCGAGAAATATCATAATAATCATGTGGAGGGGAATTGATTCCGAAAGCATGCTTACAAAAAAGCTGAAGAGCGTGCATATGGCACAATTCTCTCATTTGATAGAGTTTAAACTCTTCAAAATGTGGTTGGACATTATTTTCTCGATTCTCCTCTCCAATTTGCAAAAAGTTAATGTCTCTTGTTGTAATAATAATTCTGCTTCCTGGACCAAACCAATCAGGCTTTTCTGCAAGTTTTGAGAGTTGGTCCCTTTCATCTAGGTCATCGAGAACAATGAAAACTTTCTTGCAGCGAAATCTCATTTTAATTTGATAAATCCCTGCATCAGAGTCAAAAAACTCTAGTGGATTGGAGTTGAGAATTTCTGACAATAATTGTTTTTGCAATTGAATGTCTTTGCCACCCTTTGAAACTTCTCGAACATTCAAAATAAAGCTGCACCCATCAAATCGATTATGAATTTGGTTAAAAATAGCTTTGGCAAGTGTCGTCTTCCCGATGCCCCCGATTCCATGGATTACTAGATAGCGTACATCAAGAGAACTTTCATCTATTAGGCTCATGACATCTTCAATACAACCCTGCATTCCGACTAAATGATCAGGCAGCTTTTTGTCTCTTTTATTCAGCTTGATTGAAACTTCAGCAACAATTAATCTGATGAGTTCGCCGTGACTGCCATATTTGATAAAAAAAAAGGGGTTAGTAAGAAACATCCAAATAGAATATTATACTATCAAGCTCAAGAGTATTATGAATTAAACATAGACCAACAGTAGAGGAGGGGCGGCGGCGCCTAAAAAAAATTGCAAGTATAATCTGTGGAGATATAGGAAGAAAATCAACTATATGTGAACTGCCCCCCTCCTCGTCAAAAAAGTATAATAATTTCTATAATATACAAAATAATCTCAAGTATAGTTTCAAGATCTAGCTCTTTTTCAGAAAAATCAACCAAAAAGTCAATTTACTTAAAACGAATTGCAATTGTGTATTATACTATGGTTAAACATGTAAATTTTTAAGATAAGAGAGAAATCTTTAACTTTATAAAAGATGCTTCCCCATCCATAAATTATAAAAATCGAAACCTTTGAATTTCTTCCTTTAGTGTGTGCCCGGTTTCCTAGTTTTGCGTAAAGTAAAATAGTAATAGCTAGAACAATTGCTTTATAAAATCAAACCTACATAACATTGATTTAGAAGTTAAGAAAAGATGTGTTTATTCAATTGTAAAAGGTGCAAATTGAATAATGATTCAGATTGGATCTGTCATGTCGTAATGGAGGATTCATCTAATTTTGAAAGGAATTATTTAATTGGGTGTAAAATTTATCTACTTTTGGAAGGAATCGATTTAATTGAGTGGATGTGTGTTGAATAGTTAATATATATATATATATATGTGTGTGTGTGTGGGGGGGGGGGGGAATTGGGTGACAATTTGGTGCAAAAGAGAACAATGGGTAGTGGTAAATGTTAATGCAAGGATGATAATATTTCGTATTATTTAAAGTTATGTCAATTAAATATCTAATTAAAAAAAAAAAAAAAGCTCAAACCTTACCCGGTATCTTTGAGATCCCACCCCTTGATACGAGCCTATGTAGCACGGACACGAGACACGACACGAGTGTCCGACACGACACGATACGTCGACACGTCATTTCTAAAAAATAGAGAATTCCGACACGTTGCGACACGTTGAATATTAAATAAATATTTTTATTTTTAATTAATTTGATTCAAATTCATAAATAAATAAATAAAGCCTATAATAAATTTACACTAATAATATTAATAAATCAATTCATTTGAAATTTGAAAGATATATTCATAACTAAGGCGAAACATGTTTTTAATTTTAACAAAAGTTATTGATAAAACTAATAATTAATAAAAAATTAGAATCAATTTATTTAAATAAATTCATGATTTTTTAGAATGATCAAATTTATCATTATTCAAAATTCAATAGTTTTACTTTTCGAAATTATTTTTCAATTTCATTTATTTAATTTTTCGATAAAAAAATTCTCAAATCCACTCTTTCTTTCCTTTGTCCGTTTCCCTCCACCCCAATCTTATTTTACTTTTTTCCCTCCCAAAACCACTCACAGACAGGCAGCCTCACTTCCCCTCTCCCGAAACTCAAAAGACACGCCATCGTCCCCCTCTTTTTATTATTTTTTATTCCTTTATCACAAACCCTAACGACCCTCTTTTTCCTCCTCCTTCTACTGCTCGCACAAAAAACACTGGATCAAGACAAACATGCAGACAGCAAACCTCGCTCCCCTCTTTCGCACCTCGTATCATCTCTCAGCTTCCGACGATGGAGCGGACGCGACGCCGAGGAGGAGGAGATGCCGTCGCCGCCGCCGCCGCTGCCGCCGCTCGGCGCCCCCTCAGGCCCCGATCCCTTCCTCTTCTCTTCCTCTCTCTGGCCGTCTCTCGCCGCCGCCGCTGCCACCGCTCGGTGCCCCCTTGGGCCCCGATCCCTTCCTCTTCTCTTCCTCTCTCTGGCCGTCTCTCGCCGTTGCTCGCGGCCTCTGCTCCCTCCCCCTCCCTCGCCTCCACCCGGAGTCTTCCGGACACGCGTCGACACGCGTGTCGAGAAAAGTTGACCGCGTGTCGTAAAATCCGGCACGCGTTGACCGCGTGTCCGAGCGTGTCGACGTGTCCGACACACTCCGACACGTGTCGGACACGACACGGAAGCACGGGAAACATGTCCGTGCTTCATAGATACGAGCGACCTGCTTCAGAGTATCCTTCCATCGCTACACGACCTCACAACCGAATTTCTCTTCGTGCTTATGTAGAGCGTCCTGGTACAGCTCAGATTTAAGCTTGACATCTATCGGTTCCACCTCGAAGAAAATTGGTAGAATCATCGCTTTGCAATCCATCATGTATGCAAGCTCGCGAAGACACCATGCACTGGACGCATAGTTTCTAGAGAAGATAGGAATACAGATTGCGGAGCTCTTGATCACATGCTCCAATTCGCCTCCAATCACTTCACCTTTTGTAATCTCTTCATTGTCTCGGAAAACACGAATACCAGCTCCATCCAAGGCATGATAGAGGCAATCAGTAAAGTTCAAGCGAGTATCGGGCCCTCTGAAATTCAAGAACACCTCATATTCATCCCCTAGTGATGACTCAGCATTGCCTCGATTGGTCGACAACACCTTGAATTCAGCACCCCGTGACGACTCAACATCATTGCTATTGGTCGACGCTGCTGGTCCATCTGAATATTTTCTCTTTGCCATCTTTTGGAGCTAAAGTATAGTGATCGAGTCTATGATGAGGAGAGAGATGTAAAAGAGCAGTGTCTAGTCCATACAATTCTGGAGAATTTATGGACGAGCCAAAGAATCATGGAAGTCTCCTTCGCTCCGTTGGGTATTTGCTTGCCAGGACCGAGTAAATTTCCTATGATAGAAAATTATATTTTGTGCTATTCTAGTTAATAATATGGGTTTGATTACCCTTCAAAACAGATAATACAAAATTCCAATTGATTTGACGTTTTTTTGTTTTGTAAAGCAATTGAGTTGACGTTCTAATTTATTAAACTAACGAATTTCCCCCAGGTCACAAAAATCCAATTGATTTGACGTTCTAATTTATTAAACTAAAGAATATTCCCCAGGTCGCGACAAGACGGAGGCTACTTAATTCAGACAGCTAACAATGCACTGACGCTCATGAACTTTCATAGATCCCTATCGTCAGACGTTCCTTTGTTTTTCCCTTCTGTGATTTGTTCTATTAATTCAATTTCGAATTTGATTTGGCAAACTCGTCTCATTTAATTGCACTGTGAAACTAGAAGACTTATCTGAGCTTGTAAGTTTGTGGTTTGGCTTTAGATACGACTGATCTGTTGTTTTAGGGGCAATTTGTAATGGATTCTCCAATGAATTTCATTTTTCATTAAACACCAGAATTTCTTTCAAATGATTTTCCGCAAAATCAACCATAAGAAAACAACTCATTTTTCCTGAAAACAATTTTCTTGAAAATATTTTCCATTGATTAGAAATATATTAATTGATTTCACTCTGCGTTTTAATTGGTCATATGAGTTTGATTACCCTTTGAAATAGAAAATACCTAACTTCAATTGATTCCACTTCATGTATTAATTTATTAATCCAAAAACTATTACACGCACTAGATAAATCCAATGCGACGCATTGGGGTCAGGTATAGAAAGACACGCATTTGAGTGGGTTAATTAACAAAAAAATATATTAGCAGAGTGTTCTCATTTCATAAAACAATAGTTTCTTAAAAAGTTTAGAAGCTTTTGCAATTCTACCTCTGTCTCGCGTTATCTTCCCCCATGTCACAACTGGACAAAGGCTATCTCATTTAGACAGCTAGCAATGCACCAGATGCATGAACCCCTTCTCTAATTTCGAACTAAGAAAACAAACAAACATAAGATATACTCTAAAATAATACATACTTGGGGAAGGAAGGCATGATCTATAGGACCCGCTCAATTGACAAAAACGAGGGATGTAACGACAAAACTTGTTCAAATGTCAATATGAACAGATGATGGTGTTCTTTTCTTGAATTATCGGACGGCACTTTCCTTCACATTTTCTTCTATTTGATGAGGGAGGACTCCCTCCGTACATATAAAATTGCCCCGTGGTAATCGAGTTCTAAAATTTTCAAAAAGTGCATTTAATAGAAGGACTTAATTAGACCAATCTAATAAGTTTTAGGACTTATTTGCATTGTTTGAGAGTTTTAGAACTTAATCGTATTTTGGTGACAAATTTTAAGATTTAATTGCACTTTTTGAAGGTTTTAAGATTCAATTGCACTTTCATGATAAATTTTATGACTTTTGATGTACTTATCCCGTCTAATTATTATAAGAAACTTCATTTCTCAACTCATTTTTTCGAAGATTTTTTGGACAAGGTCTCGATTTTTTTTAACTTTTCATATTGTAGATATTTCTTAGAACATGTTGAAAGATGGACTTGTTGATTCGAAGCAAGGTTAGCCAATCAATTTTGTTCACACCTAAATTTTGGCGACCCATTTTAGTCATTTATTGCATACAAATTAGGGGTTAATTTTTAACCCCTAAGAAAAAATATTATAATTCAATTGCATAGCATATAATTTTTTAGGTGCATTTATTTTTAATTTACATGTTTTGCATTTTTATTTTTAGGACTGGTGGTGGATGGGTTCAAATAAATATTTCTGAGCTCTAGCTTGGCAGGCCGGATTAGGCCGCAAAAGGAGTAAATTAGCTCAAGCCCATTGTTTTTTAAATTAATTATCTAGTGAGAAATTGAGATTTTATGCAATATTACAATGGTTTTTGGAATCAGATTGCAATCTTATCTTTAGTCTTTAGAATATTAAGAAGATAAGGAGAATAAAAATATTTTGTGATTAGGAGGTTATAGACAATTTTTTCGTCGGATGAAATATCAAAAAATGATTGCATTTTGTTTTTACCAATAAAAGCAATTGTGTACGGTGAGAGAAAGGGGGGCGCTTTTTCTAGGGTTTTTCTCTTCGTATAAGTAAAAAAAGAGAGCTTTTTCTCTTTTCTTTTCCTGACAAACTGCAGAGAAAAGGAAAAGTCAGCAGGAGAGTGACGGGAGAGAGAGAAAAGAAAAAAAGAAAAGCGGATCGTCTCTTCGCAGGGGGGCTTTGACTGCGCAGGCCCCGCGTCCACACCAGCCGACGTCGGAATCGTCTCTGCCAACCATCTTCGACGCCGCCGCCTGCTCCGGCCCGCGACCTCAGCGCCGACGCCCAGTAGCATTACCGGAGTCCGACGCCGCCGTTGCTGTCTCCCTCCTGCCGCCGTTCGCTCGCAGCAGCTGCCGGACCCCCTCAGCCTCCGCCTACGCCCTTGTTCAGAGCCTGATCTGCTGCACCGGAACGCTGGTCTCGCCCCCGACTTGTCTGCAACCCACCGGTTCGCGATCCAGCCAGTCATCGCCGTGACCCGCCTCTTCCACGCCGACCCGCAACCCACCTATTGCTCGCGGCCCCGCCATCCAAGTCCCTACTCGCCCGACGATCTGCCGTCACGACGTCTCTGCCCGAGATCCGCCCGTCCTTGCCGCGAACTACGGCCGCCATCGCTCGCCTGCAACAGCTACCAAAGCCCGCGCCAGTAACCCGCGCTACTCCGCGACCGCCCGGTGCCCAACGCCTACTCCTCCGTGCAACGATTCTGCAACCGCTCTGTGCCCGCTGTTGTGGCACCACCGCCCGCGACGCCCCTCACCGTCGCTGCCTGCCAGCCCTCACCGGAGCTCTGACGCCGATCGTCCTCCACCCGGCGCCGACGAATTCGCTGCCCCCCACTTTCCTTAGGTTGCTCAATTTTCTTTTATTTTTATTTTTCTTATTTTATGTTATTTTACTTTATTTTTAGTTAGTTTTGCTATTATTGTTCAAGTTTGAATATTGTGAGGTGACTTTTAGGTTATGGATATTGTATGCATTATCGGCAGGAGTTATCCCTAAGATTATTGTAATTATTAATTTGACCCGTAAGATGTCGGGTCATTTTTTTAATTGTATTAATTCTTGGGGGTTTGTTGATAATATCTTAATTGTTGAATCAATAAAATTATTAATTTGATCCGTAAGATTTTGTATTAGATTTTTAATTATTTTGAATTTCTTGTCATGACGTTTAGGGTTATAGTAATTGTTAATTTGACCTTCGAGATAACATGTTATTTTTTCGATTATTTTAATCCTTTATTTGTTGAATGTCTTGATTAGTTTAAATAAAATGTTTATTTGATAATTGCTTTTTATGGAGAACCACTAAAAAATCCAAAAAAAATATTTGAATTATGATTCAATTTGTTTTGAAATATTTCTTGTTATCTTGCATATCTAAAATAGAGATTTTAGTTCGAATTTAGAAAAATATAAAAACAAAAAATAAAGTGCATTCATTTAGGTTGTTAGTTTTTTTGACAATTGTGAATTTCGAATTTTACAAAAATAAAAACACAAAAAAAAATCGTCATGCATATATCATAAGGCATTCTTTGTTCGTCATGGCATCTTAGGATAAAATTGCAAGTTTCATTTTAAATTCACTTCATTTCTTAGAATAGATTGCACTTTTTTGATAAAAAATCATATGCACGTCATATAAAATTAAGTTCATGAAATGCACGTTATTTAGTGATTATTGTTAGGTTCATTTAATTAGGAATTACTCATCATTAGACTAGGTCATTTAATAAAAGTCGCGTGACATATAGCTCGCATATTAAATTGCATGTTACATGTCATTTTAGTTGAAATAATTTTGTATGTCATTGCATTGCATTACCCGTCATTCATTCATTTATATTTGTAAGAGATACAAGAGATCATTTTTAGGAAAATATTTTTCAAATCACTTATTTTCCATGAAATAAATAGAACAATAGAGTTTCTTAAAAGCAGTTCTATGAAACATAATTGTGAATGTGCTAACACCAATCTTTTGGGTCTTCTCAGAGGAGTTCAACCTGAAAAAAATAATATAATAACTCAATTGGGCTGGGAATGCCAAAATTCTCCAATATCGCTCGTGCCCTAGAGTCTTATGCAAAAAATTCACATCTCCATTTTTGCTTTACTTTATTTATGGCTGTAAAACCTTGGGACTGTTATTTATCATAGCTTTTTTCATTGCAGCGTCCATGATATAGATTGCTGTGCTGTCTCTAAAAGCTCTAGGCGATGTCTTTATTGCTCCAAGGAGGAAGGGGAGTCATGTCACCGACTCCATTCTCATAACTCTTCCTTTTTATTATTAGTGAAGTAGTTTTTATTGTCTATGTACTTCTCATATATCCTTTTGAGTAATGAATACGATCTTATTTTGATTATTAAAAAAAAAAAAAAGAGTAGGTCTTGTACAACCAACTTGATATGAAATGAATTTGAATTTGTCATTCTTATTTTAATAATTAATTGCATACCCACATTTGTCCATGATTTGATATCGTTTGATAGAAATGTTCAAAAGAAGGATAAATTGATCTTTTTTTTTCTCTGGTAAACTAAATTGATCGATTTTAGTATGCAAAAGAAGAGAGAGGGAAAGGCAATGATGCTCTCGTGCCTCTTATTAGTATACCTTAGAAGACGTCATTAGTACAGAAGCTTCGACGATAAAAAGTGTGAGAAATTATGAATACTATCCTTATATGATATAACAATCGTCAAAGTAGAATACTATCCTTATTGTGATATATGTGGGATCTAACCCTGACTAAAAGTTTGTATTACCATCTTCCATTGGAACCCATGAGCAAGAGATTCTCAAGAAACACGCGCTGTGCGCAAACTCTCAAGCTCAATCTAATATTAATCAAGCACTCTCGTCATAGCATGACCCAAATTAAGAGATGTTAAGTGCATCTTTTGAGGAATCATCATAGTGGGATGGATCAGCTGTCACTCTAATTACACAAATTCCGTATTGCTGCTCTAACATGATGTATAACGCGTCATCATGCCAAAACATACTAGAGACAATACAAAAAATTGAACTTCCTAAAATATTTCACAGGAATATTTTCTTGTCTAATATGGACAGCTCAATAAGTGCAAAATCATTTCAATGATCGGTAACCTACTGTTGGTTTGATTTAAGAAGAGGCGACCACTAGCGAGAGAGAACTGGAGATCACCGGAGACCGATAAAAGCATCATCTCAGGCATAATTAGGCATCACTTCTTTTCAGGAACGTAATAGACTTGGAATCCTCGTGCGCGAGTTGGTCAAATGGAACGTAGTTGTGCTCTTTGTCGTACATGAGGCACATTGTTATGATCGTCTTCATGAGTTGCCAATTCCATGAGGCTTCAATTAAGTATTGTTGATGACATGTAAATTAACACAAGGAAAATAGGAAATAGGTATTTTTCGGTAACAACAAGATGCTGTCCCCAGGCAAATATGCAATAATGAGATCACTTTTGCATTCATGACTTTTGTTTCTTGGCTTCATTATATAAGCCTTTTTTTCTCGAAGATGCGAAGTTCCAAAGTCAACTTAATGCGACATTTCAAAATCAACTTTCTCTTCAAATTTAATACTCAACACGCATACATATAACAAGTAGAGTAACATACTCTACTTGATTAGGTGACATTAAACTGCTTCGTCTAAGGCTTAATGCAGACCTTGGCATCTCTCAAACGTAAAATACTTAGAGGATATTCCCTCCTTTGGGGAAGATAAAGATATAAATAGAAATTAAAGGATTGGGACGTGCCGGCACCAGCAAGTAAAAATAAGAAATGCAGATCTATCAACCCGTTAATGAAATATTCATTGGATAGGTAGGGCGGCCTCTAGTGGTGTTGTAAGGCACCTACTTCTAGGTGAGGATCACTGGTTCATGGCTTCACTATATAAGCCCTTTGTCTTGAAGATGCAATGTTCCAAAGTCAACTTTCTCTCCAAATTTAAATCTCAATATGCGTACATATAACAAGTAGAGTAATATACATTAGTTGATTAGGTGACTGACTTTTTTACTGGAATGGGAGTGATTATTTTCTTTTAACTTCTGTTCTTAGGATTTGAAATGTGAAATACATTAGTTAAAGCAAGCAACCATTAAAATAGTAAGAGACTAAATCACGTCACACAGAGAGTTAATACAAATACTAGCCCTAATAAAAAAGAAGAAGGAAAAGAAAAAATTTATCCCAAAAACATTGGTTGGGTTGAGCAACGGTGTGGTATGTAATGCATGCTGAACTAACTAGTAACCGAGCCAAGTCGAGTTAAATATAATTTACTACCCAGCTATTAGCCTATTACTCATTAAGAGCAAGGAAAAAAAAAATTGCGAGTAGTACAAAAGATAGGTTTGTGCGAAATGATTCTGCACTTGAATTTTTTTATGCTATTTTCAAAACTTGGGCTCGGCCTCTTTATTAGAATACGTGCATCAATATAGAGCAAAAGGCACGCAATGCCCTAAGTAATCCTACACCAATTTTGTCCTTATTGAAATATCTACATCGTTTGACAATAGAGTTTATATACTCTTTATATACACGTGGTCTTTCTCCACTTATTATATTAAGATTTTGAGTTTGGTTTTCTAACTTGATATTAGAATCCAGCGCTACCCTTTAATAGAATAATTATATGTTAAATTACACATTCATCTAACAGTTTATATTTTTAGAACAGTTGGTTCAAGGGTTGTTTATCTGCCTCCCCGGTTATATATTTCCACGGTTAGTACTAGGTTAAAGACTACACTAAATGTGAGACGGATTAATAGATATCAGGATAAGAGGTTCTTGTTTGCCTTCCCTTCAGAAAAATATGAAGTTGTGTAGAAAATCTTATAAATATCAATCATATTTTTTATTTACGCGAGCAACGGAAGGAAAAAAGGTGTCCTAAAAGACGAAATTTGACGAGAGACGATTAAATTGACTGAGTTATAACTATGAACAAGTCAGGGAATCCAGAAGCCACCAGACATGGAATTTATCCCCAAGAGTCAAAAAGCACACTCGAGACATGCGACACTCAAAGCTACTACTCTGGAATCTTGGGTGGTTAAGTTGGCCAAAATGGTGCCCCTGGCAACCGAGACTGAACTTAAGTTGAGACGGTACCGTGAAGGGGACCACACACTGAAAATGTAGCTCTGACAGTTCACACAATTTCGATGGCCAAATTCACGGAGAAATTCAACTTCTGTATGGTACACCTTGAATAACATGGTATGTCAATCAGACTTCGAATTTAATCAAAGAACTTGTTTTGAGAAAATAAATGTTTGTTCTCTGTTCCTTATTCTATCTACTAGTCCAACATACGATTCTATAGCCTGTAAATACCTATCAATACAGTTTCAACACTCATAGAGTGTCTACCATCTAGTATTCTTCGTCTATATTTGTTCAGTCGCTTGCAGGATAGCGAAAAAGAAATGTCTCTTGACATTTCAGCAATCCCATCTTCTTCTCCTGCTAAAGAAACAAGCCGCATCGCTAAACGCTGATCAGCTAATTTTTATTCAGGCATATCGGGGGATCATTTTCTCAAATATGCTTCTGACTCCAACTTGATGATATCATATAAGTTGTTCTTTTTCTTGGATTATATTCAAAAAAAAAAAAAAATTCCACCGTTATGTTTTCTGAAAACTAAGGGCATAGAACATAATATTCTTGAATGATTGGGCACCATCCCACAGCATTTGATAAAGAAAAAAAGAAAAGAAGTTCCAGTTGATTTGAAACTCCATGCATGGCTTGGTCCTTACAAGATTCAAAATCTCTATGTGAACCTTGTGGCATCCACATAGTGATGGAGATGCTTTTGCCTCTAATATCATTAATTGATATGATGAAGAAATTGTGGCGCTAATCATTGAATTCCTGACATTGCCAACACTCCAAGAATGATATCCACTTTAATCAATCCAAAACAAAAGAAATTTAGATGTCATTTCAAATTTTTCTGATTCTATACAAATTTTTTATTTTACAAATTTCATGTTTAAATCTTTGCATTGGTTGGTAACAAAAACCCACATATAGAAAAAACCCAATGAGTTCCGCCTTTGGTTTTTATCATAAAATTCTCGAGCACTTGAGACTCTTGTTGTTATTCCTCCAATTTAGGATGCTATGAAAGAGACTTCACCTCCAAAATGTTAAGAACGAAAGTGGAAAAGTAACAACAATTACTAGTTTGTAAGTAGCAAATTAGACATGCTAGTACTGAGAATTGCCTTTTCTATTGAGAAACATTTATTTCTATGTGAATAAATACACATAGTTGATGATTAACAAACATGTACTTGCAATTGCAAGTATCAATTAATGGTTCACAGAGGAAGAAAAGGGTTCAAGCATTTGATTTAGATAGAAAGTACTTTGATCTTGAGCACAAATCGATAGCTTGAAAGTTTTAGAAGTGTAAAAAGTTCCTACAGTTATGTAAGTTAACTTTGTTGGAGGTTTTACTGATTGTCTTTCAAAGAAAAGATGGTTTTCTTGGAAGTACCACAATTTTTTTGGGGTGGTCAATATGCATTCAAGAAGTATAGTTGTATTTGAACTTCCTGACAGTCAATTTATAGATCATTCGGAGGTGTGTAGCTTAATCAAGGTGTCTTATGTGTTGATCACTTTAACTCTTATTTCTCTTTGTATTTGTGCTTGATGATTTTCCATTTGAAATATAATTACCGTCTATCAATGGCAACCAAATTAAAGGTTGTAGCTCTAAGAAAGTCCGTCAATATTACGGAGTCTCCAAACTTATCTAAGTGCTTGACACTGGAGGGGTTGGCTCTAGAAAGATGAGATTGTTTACAAGAAATTGACTATTCAATTGGAAGACTGAAGTGCCTAATTGTCTTAAAAATAAACAACAGCCCCCGTCTTGAAGAATTGCCTAAGAAATGAGAGGACTACCTAAACTTACCTGCTTCTCTTCGATGGATTGCTTCAGGGTGAGCAAACTTCTGTGACTCAATTGAGAAATTAGCATCTTTAATGGAGTTGTATCTATAAAACATGAGTGTTACAAGCTTACCTGATTCAATTTGTAGATTAAAATGTTTCGTCGACTCTCGATGTTGTTGAGATATATGTATGAATTGTGTTAAAAAAATCCATATTGGATAATTAGTTTTGTGTGAAATAGTTAATGACTCATTGCCCTTAAACTTTTGACTGAAATGTCAAATAATTTTAAGTGATACATGTCAAGCACTGTGAAGAGTCGAAAGACGGAATTCCAAATGAAGTTGGAAACTTGCTCTTGTAAAGAATCCTAAATTTATCAGGTAGACGAATAGACATTGTGCTTAGCACAATCAGCATGCTTCCTCGCCTCCAAAAACTACACTTAAGGAGATGCCACGAGGTTCAACAATTGTCGAAGCTTCCACAAGCTTATCAATTTCTCTTGGTATGATGGAATCTCTACAGTACTTACCAACCGAGGATTGCCAATCTGTAGAAAGGTTAGGTGCTATAGTCCCCAAAGAATCAGTCTTTGAGTGAGTTGAGCTTATGTGGGAAGAGAGCGCCCACTCTATCAACTGTTCTAAAGAAGTTAAGATTGGAACCCAACCGCTATTGTCTATATTTTGATCTATTTTTGTCATGTCACACAGACTGAAGTACATATTGAACTTAATCACACCTATTTTTGGGAGTTGGGATGAACTTGCTCCACCAAGAACATTTTCTGACAGGTTCAAGACATGCTTAGCGAGAATATGTATTAGCAACTGCAAACTAGCTTTTAAGCTGAAATTCTTGGAAAGTCAAAAGAGAAAAAGCATTTGACAGGTAATTCAGAATTTGAGGAGACGGAAAGATCTAGTCAAGCATCGTCATTTTAGTTGATTGAAAAGCTAAGTGATAGCTTCAAAATATAACTTTCAGACTTCCCTTGATCACACTCAAAGGCAACTACAATCAAGGGACAAGTGTTCCAGAAAGAGGAACTCATATTGAATAGGAACTTCCTCTGCCTTGGGGATTCATTATCCACGTCCGACGCATGTGTTTCTCATTGGGCAATACAATATAATTTACGTTAGGTTCAACTAACAAAGTAGTTTCTTCAACCATTGAAGGCATGTGATCAACCAACCGACGCACTGATAAGCAGCTGACTGGCACTGACATACATCGTCGGCCAACGATTAGGTGGCTGGTTGGCAGTAATGTTTATGGATTACCCAAGAGTAGCCTGATATCGGATGCAGCAAGCTCATGAAGTAATAAACCTAATGCATTTTGCAATTTTTCATCATCTATTATGCAGTTTTCATTGATAAGGGAATCATTTTCCATAGTCGATAATCTCGTAATTGTTTGTTATTCGCTAGATTTCTGATGAATTGCTTGGTCATAGCAATTGGGCTATGACAGGGAGCACACGGCTCCAGCGTGGTCACTGTAGCTTCTTCCTGTTCTTCTACATTGGGCTCAAATAGTCAAAACCTCCAAAGACAAGAACTGGCATCTCCTTTCGGCTATTTTTGTTCACGCTTGTTGATCCAGTGATTTGGTTCCCCTTTTCTTGAATATTTTGTGTTGTGCGAACACCCCCGTTAATGCTCTCTCGAACTCCAACTCTCTCTCTCTCTCTCTCTCTCTCTCTCTCTCTCTCTCCTCCGCCTCTCCCCCCCCCCCCCCCCCCCTCTGAAGCGGCGGTATTGCGTGTGGCATTCAGAGGCGATGGTGGCAAAGCGCCCAGTCGCCCATACACTGGTGGTGGCTCAGTCGCCCTTACCCTGGCCTTCCCCATATTCCACCTCAGAAATTTGCTGAAGAAGAATGATGATGATGTGGATGGGCATGTCCGCATTGCAGATTAACTTAAGCAAACAACATTTAGTTCATAGATGTGATTGCTCAAAAAACAAAAAAGGAAAAGAAAGATTGGGGGATGACAAATGCAAGCCAATAGAAGTTGAGAGACCTTCCATGCCATTAATACATGAAATCTGTGTTAATCAATCACCAATCGCATGATAATTTAGCTTTCTAGTTTGGCCAGAAAACTATATTACAGCTCAGAAGCAAAATCAAGTGTAATGATGGTCAATGGCACAGATCAGAAGTTGACAAAGAACGTTGAATAAACACAACCCCAACAAGCACGTAAATGTGCAATGTACGCATCATTATGCAAAAAGACCAAGATTGCCTTAACAATATAGAAAAAGTCACACCCGGTTTTATCAGTTGCCAGTCGACATTCCAGGGAGAGAAATTCCAGTTCCACCTGTCACAGTGACACCATCCGAGATAGCCAGCTGCCCAAGAGTGAAGTAAGATGTGACCGACTCATAAGTTCAAACTAATACAATTGCTAAGACATTCAAACAACTTCGATCGACTAAAAAAAATAAATCACACATACTGAATATTACTCCTACTAATGATTAACGCTTGCAGTTTTTAGCGTGAAAATGGCTCGACAAGTTGATATCGAGTAAACAAACACTTTGATAGAATATTAAATGCCAAATAATGAATAATGAAAGTAACTCGGAGGAAATCATGCCGTTTTGAGATGGAAGAAACTATGTTTATAAGATGACTATTATGAAACCAATTGCAGTAAATGTCGTTCGCTTTACATTAGTCTCCAGCAACTTGAGAGCGAGAATCTAAATATTTTTTATTTGTTCTTATCTCTAGAACATCCAAAGTACTTAATTTCTCCTCTCATCTCACCATGAATGACCTTACCCATAAAGGTCGTGGTCATGCAGATCATTAGCCAAAGATAGTTTTAATGATCATGCCACCAATGTGGAGGTACCACGTCTTCTTAAGATTCATCCGTAACAAAATATGTACAATAACTTAGATCGTGATCAAGCTCCAAAGATTCATCTGCCATCACTTACTTCGTAAGACAGATAGTCTCTTTTGCCAGTTTTTGTCGCAAGATTATGAGTTTAGAGCGACATTTTATTTGATGTTACTGTAATCGTTTATCCAAGTTATTTTCAAAGATTTCAAAAGTTTGTGTAAACGCTTTCTAATTTTATGGTGAACTGGTTACTGTTCAGATTGCAATTTTAGCGTTCTCAATGTTTAGGATGCCCCATATAAGCATGTGCACATAGGTTGTACTTTGCAGGAACATTAGCAATCTTAGTATCACTGAAATCCAGTAATACCGCAAGATGTGTGATTCAAGCTTTTCATCGATGACAAAAAAGCTAAATCTTAAGCATGCTTCATCTTACCCTACTCTATGATGTCCAGCAACTGATATATCGGGTCAAGACTTCATGACACAAACTGAGAGAAATTCAGAGGAAAATCCAAATTCGAAATCATCAATTACACCGTAGACTGACTCTATATCAAAGGAGCTAAAAAGTATGCAAACCTTAAGAGGAGTTACTCATATGGGTTTCAAATATGTCCCTTGCAGGTAAACGACCTTGTATAAAGTATCCTCAACGTTCCTTGCGTATATATTGATTATCTGATTAGAAACAAAAAATTAGTAAAGAAAATTAAAAGAACCGTAAGATCATAATCAAGGGAGTAAAAAGCAGATTGATAGTAAAGTTGTATGTTCTTTGCAGAGCACTTGAAAGGCATTACTTCACCTTCCTCCTTATTGATACCAAAGTTGCATCTATCATGTCCGGCCTGATTCATTATCTAGTTCCACTGAAATACACTAGTTCCTAATCCGACCTTTTCTCTACAGCCACAAATCCCCCATTGCATATCATCTCAGCTAAAAAAATTACCTTCCCCCTACATTGTCAACTAGGATGCCATTGTCGCATTTAAGGTGATTTAATGGCCATGTCAGCAGTTTTTTTTTTTTTTTAAATATGAACAAAATAGCATATAGTTCAAAGACTCGATTGACAAAAACACAAGTTAGAGAGCCAATGAACATTTTGCAAAAATTCAGTATATCTCTTCATATCTTTAACTCTCTTCTTATTCCATCGACTTTCCATTTCAATACAATAACTAATTATAAAGTCACTTTTTTGTTAGATAATTTGCATTTAACCTCTTTTAGCTTAAACACCGAGTTTGTTATGACCATGCTATGTAGAGAAAACAACACATTTCTTATTTTGCATGGATATATATATATATATATATATATATATATATATATATATATATATATATATACTTCCTATTCATGCAGTTGATGAATCGTCAAGCAAACAAACGTTGCCTCCTAAAATTCATAAAAATACATGCCCAAACAATTTTCTTAGTTTCAAAAGTGAAAGCATTGGTGGGATGCAACCACCAAGGACTCTCAAACGTAATTCTTCATCTTTGCCCAAAATGCTAAATGTCATAGCAGCATTTCCTTTTGCCAACCACTCCTAAGAATTGATATGAACAACGGCATTGCTTGGGAATGAGAACAAATAAGCATCCTTACATCCTTTCTTGCTTTGGCGATACTGAGTGGATGAGCTGTAATGAGTTCTTTTTCATGTGCTGAAGACCCAATCGAGCAACTATGGCCATTGTGCTTTCTGTATCTTCCAGTCCAGCTGCTCCATTCGACTCCCTAGGACATAACACATAATTGTAGATTACTGTATGACAGCATGCTACAAGAAAAGTTATTCGAAACATAAGCTCACTACAGCCCTCGCCAACACCCCTTCTCTCTTTCCCCCCTCTCCTCTCTTTCCAGAAGTGTAACACAAATTGAATTCTAGTAGGTTCTCCCAATAAGACTGGCAATAAGCATGGATCCATCAAGAGTTGCTTCTCCTTTGCATAATACTCTAATTAAAACCACATTGGCAAAATTTGGAGACTAGATACTCACTGCAGATGAGAAGTCAATGTGACAGTGTACTCTCTTGGTTCGGTAGAAGCAGACTTTAACATCTGCGCCAATTCTCTGGTTCAGCTTTGCCCTTTAAATCCTGTAGATCAAGGAAAACAATTCCACCTGATCAACTGGTTCCTCTTCTCCATTCCGCTTGGAGATGCAAAGTGCTGGATAGGACCTCAAAACTGCGGGAAACAAGTTTCAATCAAGTTTTCAAAAATTTTACCCTTTTGAGTCAAACAAAAGAATGGTGATTCAGCATCCATGTCCACACGTTCTTAAGGAACAAGAGCATCTGGAGTTTGAGAGACTGCTATAAAAACACATGATCATCATCACAACTGTACTTGAAACTGAGAAAATTGTTTCACAAACTTTTCTAGAGTGGCACATAATAAACAAGTCTGAACACATAGATATGCACAACTTTAACAATTGCTTATGATTAAAAGATCCAGCAAACATCTACAAGCACCGGCAGTGAAAAACCAATCAAGCCTACAGATTTTGTTACTCCCAAAAGGGTCAAGCAACCTCAAAACCTACCCGAAAAATCAACACAGTCAAAGACCCAACACCTGCATCATATATAAGCTCAAAGACTGACGATTCAAATTGTGGCATCAACAGAGAACCCAGCTATCTTCTTTCCACAAGCAGTGAAAAGCGACCACACAAAACCAGACAAAAAAATGAATAATTAAGAAAGGAAAACGAAGAAAACCCAGAGAAGTGAGAGACGGCATTCTAGACAGAGAAGCGAGCTCCCTTTTACCTTGTCTCTGCCTATTTGCTAATTCAGAGAAGTCTACTTATCTGAATGTCTATTTTCTTGGCCTCCACGCCAAAACTGTATGTATCATGTTTCAAAGACTTCCCCCAATTTTGTCACAATTCACTTGACACGGACATAAGCAACTCAAACCCAAATCTAGAAACCTCACGAAAGAAACCCAGAACGCCATAGTCTCTTGCCCAGTAAGGAATAAGCACAAATAGTCGTGCTCGGACACAGATTTTTCGAGGCGAGGTTGAAGAAAGAGGAGCAGCTCTTACTCCTACTCTGTATTGCACGAAATCGCGTGATACAGCGACCTTCATGAGAGATTTGGCGAAAGGATGCACTGACTTGATTCTGTTTAAGTCCCGGGAACGATGTAATCAATCCATACCACGATAATCAACGAACACAGTTAGAGATGATGGGAGTAGAAACCAACCTGTTTCTGGAATTTGACTGAAGGCGAGAACGACTACGGATGCCATCTCTGCTCTGCTATCTAGAAGGAAGTGCGAGGCGGCAGCAGCAGAAGAGGAGCTCTGGAGACGAAGAAGCAGACGAGGATGAGACGAAGAAGACCTACCTTGCGAAAGATGGAGAAGCTCCGGCGAAGTGGACGAGAGGCGGGAAAAATTATTTCCGTTCCCCTAGTTCCAGAGGAGTATTTTCCATTGATCGGAAAATATATTAGAAATTGTGAATTTCTTTTCGTGAAACAAACACAAATTTAAATTAACTGAAAGAAAATTTGACAGGTGCCATGACGAAAGTGTCAATATCAACTTTTCATAACGGACTCCGCCCTGAATTTATTAAATTAGACTAGATAAGATTAGACTTAAAAAATGAAGAAAATAAGGCGAAGCACCTTTGAAATGGTGAATCGTACCGAGCGTCAACCAAAACGGTACATGGATGGCCTCCTTGAAGAACGGAGTGCGTCGGATTCTGCACAACTCCAGCAAAATTCCAAAAAGTCGCATGACTCGCGTAACTTTGGGCATCCATGAACATTAAGACGACATGTGTTTGGTAAACCAGGCAAATCTTGTAGTGATTCACAGCGACTTAAGTTTAGACTCCCCAATTTAGCTAGCTTTGATAGATTGGGTAATCTTTCTATGAGGCGACAATCCCAAATGTATAAGTACTCCAGTGAATTTGGTAAATCAGGCAAACCTTGCAATGATTTACAGTTACTTACGGACAAATGCCGCAACTTATATAATTTTGATAGATTTGGTAACCGTTCTATGGAGTTGCAATCATGAATATAAAATTCCTTAAGAGATTTCATTTCTCCCAAATTTTGAATTTCGATTAGCTGTGAGCAATTAAAGATATGTAGCTTCTCAAGCTTCCCTATGCTTGATAAACCCGATAGCTTTACCAGCAATTCACAGCAATCCACATTTAAACATTGGAGATTCTCTAGTTGTTGAAACTCGATCTCTCTCAATCCCCATTTACAGAGTATCAACTTGGGCACACATTTCAACTCAGAGAGGAGAGGCTCTTCTATTGGTGACTGGAAACGGTGTAATTCTAAACAATGAAGATTTAAAGGAAGCCTTGGCAGAGATTGAGGATCTTCACGAACTATGCATAAGTTCGAAAGCTTAGGAGGCCATGTGACATCTATGCTTCTACAGCCATGGTATATGAGATTTTCTAGATTCTCCAACGTCTCTGCGACCTTTGGTAGCTCTCTTATTTGATTTCCATACACACGTAAGCACTTTAGCCTTTTAAGACATCCAAAAGAAGCTGGCAGTTTTGCAATCTTTGTATATCGCAAGTCCAAGTGGAACAATGATTCTAGTCCTCCAATGGAATTCGGTAGCTCACTTATCTGAGTGTCATACAGGCTCATTTTCTCCAAACTTTTGAGGTCTCCAATAGAATCGGGTAACTCTCTTATCATACTATAAATCATAAGTAAGTGCCGTAGACTTTTAAGATATCCAATGGAAGCAGGCAATTCTGTAATCTTAGTACTCTGCAAATCTAAGTCAAGCAATGATTCTAGTCCTCCAATTGAGTTTGATAGCTCCCTTATCTGAGTGCATCCCAGGTTCATTTTTTCCAACTTTTTGAGATCTGCAATAGAATCAGGTAACTCTTTGATTCTTGTATTGAACAAATTCAATTCGAGCAAAAATCTCAATTTCCCGATGGAGTCTGGAAGCTTTCTAAGCTGATCACAATGCATTAAAGACAAGCATGTTAGGCCTACCATCTCTCCAATAGATGGATGAAGTTCTTGTATACATTGTCCCTCTAGCTTTAGATGTGTGAGGCACTTTAGACGGCATATTGTGGTAGGCACTGTGCACATGTCAAAATGGGGGCTTTTAAAGAACTTTGATGATTGAACTCCAACTCTAATTATTTCCAAGTGCTTTAGGTGCTCTAACTTATCGATGGAGCTACTGATCTGTGTTGACTCTAGACAAAGTTCAGCAAAAATCAGTATCCTCAACTTTGAGCACATCGAGAAGTCAGGAGTCATCGAGAGATAACATCTCATGAGATGTATAACTTTTAAGTCACAATTCGCCTGCGAAACAAATTAAAATTAGAAAAGTAAGGAAGGCAAATAGCAAATGTATTTATGTGATATGAAACCATACCAGGCATGGGCCCCATCCATTCCAATTATCTGGAATTTTGCTGTTCGAAAGCTTAAGCACGACTAAGTTTGATAAACATAGATTGATCGCCTGCAAGTCTGAAGGGCAACGATGCCAAGAGAGCCATTTTAAACTCAAGAAAAGATTCTTAAAGTCTCCTGTCAAGTTCCCTCCCTCTAATTCTAACAACCTTAAGCTAGGTAGCCTTGAAAACTCTTCGTTTGTAAAGTCATGCTCTTTTGGAAGTCCAGTTAATTTGAGTGCTGTGATATTCTCTGTTCCCTGACAAAATGAATAGACACAAGTGAATTTTCTACTATGAAGAAAAAGAGTGCATTATGTTAGTAAATATTGCATAGACTTATTCTCTAAATAATTCATTTTGTTTGCTTCTACTTTCATATTCTAAAGGTAAGCGATTAATATCTTTTGCTAGACATAAACTACGATCTTACCTTCATTTTGCTCAAAATTAACAAATTTAGTTTTCTGCAATGTGTATAACAGACAAAAGAACACATCTAAGAATATTCTTTGAACTTTGAGCCGATATTCCCTAATCTAGAAAATAGTAATTACGGATAAAATTTACCCTTCTAGTCCGCACTACTTCCAATGCAACCTTGGGACACCATATTCTACTTTGCTTCCCAAGAACTTTGTCTTCTTGTCGAACAATATCTCTTCCAAGGTCTCTGAGCAAGTCATGCATCAACAGTCTATCATTGTCATCAACCTTTATCAAAGACTTACAGGTAAGGACAATGATATTACTTCTTGGATAAAACTCCAATGCTTTCCACATATAATGTGGATAGATTTTTTTTTCACCAATAAAGTAACACGCAATATCACAAAAAATATCTTTTTGTGCATTGTCTAGCATCTCAAAGCTAATCTTTAATTTGTCACAGACTTTTGGATTTGGAACTAAATTTAATTTCTTCAATGTGTCTTTCCAAAGTCGTTTACTTTGGAGATAAAGGGAGGAACCAATAATCTCGAGAGCCAAAGGAAGTCCATCGGCTTTGAGAGCAATCTGGCGAGAAATATCATCATAGTCATGTGGAGGGAAATCCATTTTGAAAGCATGCTTACAAAAAAGTTGAAGAGAATGTAGATGGTGCAATTCTGTCATTTGATAAATTTTGAACTCTTGGAAATGCGTTTGGACATTATTTTCTTGGTTCTCCTCTCCAATTGGTAAAAGGTTGATGTCTCTTGTTGTAATAATAATTCTACTCCCTAGACCAAACCAATCAGGCTTTTCTGCAAGTTTGGAGAGTTGCTCCATTTCATCGAGATCATCGAGAACAATGAGGACTTTCTTGTAGCGGAATCTCGTGCTAATTTGGTAAATCCCTGCATCATAGTCATAAATCTCTGGTGGATTGGAGTTGAGAATTTCTGACAATAATTGTTTTTGCAATTGAACAACTTGGCTGCCCTTTGAAGCTTCTCGAACATTCGAAATAAAGCTGCACCCATGAAACTGACTATGAATATGATTAAAGACAATCTTGGCAAGAGTCGTCTTACCGATACCTCCCATTCCGTGAATTACCAGATAACGTACATCAGGAAAACCTTCATCTATTAGGTGCAAGACATCTTCGACACGTTCCTTAAATCCGACTAAATGATTGGGCAGCTTTTTGTCTCTTTTATTCAGCTTGACCAAAACTTCAGCAACGATTAATTTAATGAGTTCGCCGTGACTGTCACATTTGATGAAAGGGTCTAGTGAGAAACATCCAAATAGAATATTAAACTATCGAGGTCAGGAATATTATGAATTAAACATAGACCAACCGTAGCGGAGGAAGCGGGGGCCACCCCCCACCACCACCAAAAGTTTTTGTATATATACTCTGTGAAAATATAGGAAAAAGAATCAATAATAAGTGAATTACCCCCCTCCCCCTCAAAAAGTATAATAATTTATATTATATACAAAGTAATCTCACATATACCTGTCAATCGATACTCTTTTTTTTCAGAAAAATCAATCAAAATCCAGTCAATTGACCTAAAACGAATTGCAATTGTGTATGTTATACTCTGGTGAAAGATGTAAAAGATGCAATTTTTGTTTATTCATTTTTTATTGCTCATGTATGGTGTGTGCTCGGTTGACTAGTTTTGCATGGAGTAAAGAAGTAAAAGCTTGAACAATTGTTTTATAAAATCAAACCTACATGAGATTGATTTAAAAGTTAAGAAAAGGTATTTTTATTCAATCTAAAACATGCAAATTGAATAATGAATTCAGATTGGATTTGTCATGTCGTAATGGAGACTTCATCTAGTTTTGAAAGCAATTGATTTAATTGGGTGGAAAATTCATCTACTTATGAAAGGAATCGATTTAATTGAGTGGATGTGTACTGAGTAGTTATAAAATCTGTGGGAATTGAGTGACTATTTGATGAAAAAGAGAACAATGGGAAGTGGTAACTGTTAAAGCAAGGATAATAATATTTCGTATTATTTATAGTTTTATCAATTAAATATATAATGAAAAGAAGGAGAAAAAAATAAAGTTCATGCCTTACCCGGTATCTTTGAGATCCCATCCTTTCATACGAGCGACCTGCTTCAGAGTATCCTTCCATCGCTGCACGACCCCACAACCGAACTTCTCTTCGTGCTTCCGTAGAGAGTCCTGGTATAGCTCAGATTTAAGCTTGACATCTCTCGGTTCCACGTCGAAAAAAATCGGCAGAATCATCGCTTTGCAATCCATCATGTATGCAAGCTCACGAAGACACCACGCACTGGATGCGTAGTTTCTAGAGAAGATGGGAATACAGATTGCGGAGCTCTTGATCGCACGCCGCAATTCGCCTCCGATCACTTCGCCCTTTCTAATCTCTTCGTCGTCTTTGAAAACATGAATACCAGCTCCGTTCATGACATGATAGAGGCAGTCTGTAAAGTTCAAGCGAGTATCGGGCCCTCTGAAATTCAAGAACACCTCATATTCAGCCCTTAGTGATGACTCTGCATCACCTCTACTGGTCGACAACGCCTCAAATTCAGCCCCCCGTGACGACTCGACATCACTGCTATCGGTCGACGCTGCTGGTCCATCTGAATATTTTCTCTTTGCCATCTCCTGAAGCTAAAATATAGTGATCGAGTTGAATAATGAGGAGAGAGATGTAAAAAAGCGGTGTCTAATCCATACAATTCTGGAGTATTTATGGACGAGCCAAAGAATCATCGGAAGTCTCCTTCACCGCGTTGGGCATTTTCTTGGAAGGACCGAGGAAATTTCCTACAATAGAAAATTATATTTTATGCTATTCTAGTTAATAATATGAGTTTGATTACCCTTCAAAACAGATAATACAAAATTCCAATTGATTTGACGTTCTACTTTATTAAACTAGAAACCTTCCCCCAGGTCACAACAGGACGGAGGCTGCTTAACTCAGCCAGCTAATAATGCACCGACCCTCATGAACTTTCATAGGTCCCTATCGTCAGACGTTCCTTCGTTTTTCCCATCTATGATTGGTTCTATTAGTTCAATTTCGAATCTGATTTAGAAAACTCGTCTCATTTATTCGCACCGTGAAACTAGAAGACTTACTTGAGCTTGTAAGTTTGTGATTTGGCTTTAAATACGACTGAACTATTGTTTTAGAGGCAATTTTGTAATGGATTCTCCAATCAATTTTATTTTTCGTTAAACACCAGAATTTCTTCAAGTGATTTTCTGCAAAATCAACCATAAGAAAACAACTCATTTTTTCTGAAAAAAATTTCTTGAAAATATTTTCCATTGATCAAAAAGCATATCAAGTGTTTTCACTTTGCGTTCTAATTAGTCATATAAGTTTGATTATCCTTTAAAATAGAAAATACCCAACTTCAGTTGATTTCATTTCACATGTTAATTTATTAATCTAAAATTTTTTGTACGTACTAGATAAATCCAATCCGATTCGTTGGGTTGGGTCAGGTATAGAAAGACGTGCATTTGAGTGGGTTAATTAACCAAAAAATTTATATCAGAAAAGTGTCCCCATTTCATAAAACAACAGTTTCATGAAAAGTTTAGAAGCTTTTGCAATTCTGCCACTGTCTCGCACTATCTTGCCCCATGTCACAACAGGACAAAGGCTATCTCATTCAGACAGCTAGCAATGCACCAGATGCATGAACCCCTTCCCTAATTTCAAACTAAGAAAACAAACAAACAGAAGATGTACTCTAAAATAATACATACTTGTGATAGGAAGGCGTGGCCTACAGGACCCAGTCAATTGACAAAAACGAGGGATGTAACGACAAAACTCGTTCATATGTCAATATGAACAGATGATGATGTTCCTTTCTTGAATTATCGGACGGCACTTTCCTTCACATTTTGCTCTATTCGATGAGCGAGGACTCCCGCTGTGCATGTAAAATTGCCCCGTGATTTACATGAATGTATGATTCCACGAAGTTTCGATGCATGTATTCATCTTTTCAAATTTAAGATAAAGAAAGCAATTCATTCATCTAAATTTGATTAAGTAAGATATGTTGTATATAGTTACAGGTCAAATAAGTTTTCAAAGGAAAAATACCACACATTTCTTTTTCAAGATAATAATTTCTAAGGTTAATTTTTTTTTGTTGGACAAAAAGTTCAACTCGAACACTCCATCACAGATGAGGGATTCCTATGATAAAGTACAAAGGGGCAGCTTAAACAATTCTTTTCCCCCCCTCTTTTCAAAGTAATATCTTTCTCGCTAACAATAATCCATTTCCCTCTCACCAAAAATTAAGCACTTAGCTTGCAAAGATCACTTGTTAAACTATCCAAATATATCCCCTAACTAAATATCATGATAATCTATTATGTAATTGATGACCTAATATTAATTCTAATGTGTCAACTAAATAATAAAGGATCTCAAAATACAATATACGAGCAATAGGAGCCCCAAGCTAATTGCTTGTTTGTTGATTGAGTCATAGACATTTTTGGAGAATATGTAAGTCACCTAACCATCCTGTTAGTGACATTAACTCATCACAAATATCTTGTCCTTTTTAGTTATTTGCAAAATTAAAACTTAATTTGATAATAATCAAGAAATAAGACACTTAAGTTTCACTTAAAATTGAGTCGGACACTTGATTATGAGATTCTATTATAAAGTAGAATTAAAAAAATTTCATAGCTTTATGTGACTCAAGAAAAAAATTTAAATCATATGGTTTAGGTCAATCCTATCTGTCTAGGTAAAATTTATGCTTTACTTCTTCATTGGTTTCCATAATCAAGTTCTCAATTCAATGATCGATAAGATTTATATGTTTTATTTTTTATTATGGTTAAAATGACGCTTTGTTTCATAATAATCTCATAGAGTATGACTGTCCAGTTACTAAAGGTCACATAGCTAGGGTGATTAACTTAAAAAAACGAAAAAAGAAAAAAGAAGAGTAATTCTCCACATGTGCTGTGTGTGATTGATTCTATTGCAAGTCCTTGGTTTGTTATGTCTTTCACTGTACGAGATACAATCAAAAGTACACGTAAATTGATCTTACGGAAATTATAGTTTAAGATTCAATTTCACTATAGCAGCAAGTTCGATCTAGCTATAAATGGCGTAAATCTTAGTCCGGTCTCATGCACTGGTCTCATGCACTTTTCATGTGAAATTAATTTCTACAATTTCATTATATAGTTTTCGTGAGGCTAAGTTCACTCTGCTTTTTGTTTGACATGAGGCTTCATCAAGCTACTGTTAATGAAATGTAAATGAAAATGGGCAAAATAGCAAATAGGAATTTTTTTGGCAACAGCTACAGGACTGCTCACCAGGTAAAGATGCAGTGTTGAGATCACTTTGTACCTGCGAATAATTGACGCGCCAAATGCCGATAACAAGGAACATACTTCATGAAAACCACCGTTGGGGATGTGTACTGACATAGTTGAAGTGTGACTGATAGACTCCTAGGGCCAACAGCATTCCTCATTTTTTGAGCGGGTTCTGTCCAGTAGTGCTGTGTATTTAGATAGTAATGTTATATAAAAAACATTTAAAAAATGTTTAATTGGCAAGGAACCCGTGATTGCCGGTGTATGGAGTTTTCGGAGCTATAATATGGGTCGACGTATGAAAGCGAGAGGAAAAATAAAAAAATTCATAGCCGTGCATTCCTGACTTTTCAGCGCAGCCTTTGTTGACTAAAAATATAGAAGCTTAAACCCTACCCATATTTTATTTCCCAGACATTCAGCTTTAGTAAATAATAAAATATTATCAAACTACGCCTCATGTCTTTTTCTGCTAAGTATATAGGACAAAATTTAGAAAAATCAGGACTTCTTTTCTTATTGATGAAAGTTAAGTACAAACATATATTTTTTTTTTTTTGCTCTGAAGTACAAACATATATTAACCCTAAACATTTTGTAACGGGCACGAGACTGTATGGTGATGCCTAGAAGGGGTAGCGAAAAGAAATTCCTCTCTTTTCAAAGTATTGTCTTTCTTGCCGATGATAATTCATTTCCCTCAAAATCAAATTTATATGCTACTAACTTGCATGATATCATTTGCTAAATTATCCAAATGTATTCCTTATTTCGATGATATGTTAATCTATTATGTAATTGATAACTCAATACCTTTTCTATTCTAAAGTGTCAGCTGCATAATAAGGGTTCTTAAGAAGCATTATATGTGGTGTAGGAAACTTAAGCATTTTGGTTGTTTCTTGATTAAGTCTTATTTGTATTTAACCAATTGAATTCTAAATCTTTTTAGAAAATGTGTAATTGAGTCCTAGTCTCCCTGCTGGTGATATTTACTCATTGCAAAATCATGTTCTTTTAGTTCTTAAAAAAAGTAGAAATTATTTTGACAATAACCAAGGAATAAAGTGAATAAATTTCAGTGAAAATTGAATGAGAAACTTGGTTATGAAACTTGATCCAAAACATAATAAGATTTTTCTCCATAACATTATGTGACTCAAGAAGAAACGAAAATAATAAATGTTGGGTTTTCCTATCTGTTTTGGTAAAATGTGGGCTTTATTTCTCTATTAGTTTCCATAATGAAATTGTCCACTCAATGATCTGCAAGATTCATATGTTTAGTTTCTAATTGTGGTTCCAATGATGCGTCATTTCATAATAATCTCAAAGAGTACTTCTAGTTACGAAAGGTCACCAGCAGTGATATTAGTACTTGAGTGCATCTTAGTGAAAATATATAGGATTCAATTAACAAAAAATAATTTGTTTAGGACTTGATTAATCAAGCGTCAAAACATTAGGACTTGTACTACACTTGTTGTCACGCAACTAGCGTGATTCATTGAAAGAAGAAGAAGAGTAACTCTCCACATATACCATGTGTTATCGGTTCTATAGCAATTTCCTTGTTTGTTTTGTTGTGACTCTATTGGATAAAGCTAAAAAACACAAATAAATTGATCTAATTAAAAATATTCTATCAACTATTCCAATTGATACCCATTAAAAAGAATATTTATAACATTAATTGATTTCATTTGACGTTTTATGTCATGAGAAGTCTCTTTCATCGCATTGCATTATTTCTTGGAAGGGCCCACGAAATTTTCCACAATGAAAATTTATTCTTTCATTCCATAAACAAAAATTTATAAATTGATTACTTCCACTCCATGTTCTAATTTACTAATAAACATGAACATCAACGACGAGATACAAGAATCATGATCCTTTATTCAACGTTGAACGGGCAGGCGCGTTCTTAAATGAGGTTAGCAAATGAGATTTCTCTCGTCTTGTCGAGATCCTCTCGTCTTTTGACGAGTTCTTCTTTATCGCCAGGATAGAGTTCCTTCTTCTTCGTTTCCTTCTTAGCTCTTTCGCCGCAATCTTCACCATCTCTCTACGGAACTGCTAATGGCAATCTCTCAGCAATTTGTCATCGTCTTCACACCCAGACCTCGCTAGTCCTCTTCCTTTTCCTATTCAGAGGGTTTCTGTTTTCCCGAAATCTTCCCTCCTTTTCATCTGCATGTCGATAATTTTGATGCCACAGCCTTTCATTGGTTAAGTCGCCCCTCTTTCATATGCATGCCGCTAATTGTGATGCCAGAGACCTTCACTAGTTGAGTCGACCCTCTCTCCTCGCCGATGGCCACAGACGATGATCCTGATGCATCCCGAATTGTAGCCCTTTGTCAAAAGCTGGGTCGATTATCAACAGAAAAAGCAATTGAAGACTGGTCGGTTGAACCTGTACCTGGCGCCGTTGAGGAATGCAAGTTACTGCTGGTTGGTAAAGTCCACTCCAACCCGTCTTTTAATTTCCAAGCTTTTCAGTCTGTCTTGAAGAGGGCATGGCGGTTGGACCAAGTGGACATTACTCAGAGAGAAGATGGTATTTATTTAGCCAAATTCAAATCTCAAGCTGAAAAACAAAGAATTCTGGACACAGGTCCTTGGCAATTTTCAGGCCATCTAATAAATTTCAAACCATGGATAGCTAATACCCCTCTTCACTGTTATGACTTTGCTACCTGTGCATTTTGGGTTCAGGTCATAGGATTACCTCTGGAATGTTGTACTGATGATATGATACGCAAAGCTGTTAGTTCAGTAGGCTCTGTTCTGCATGTAAAATCTGAGTTTGCCTCTGGTTCAGCCCTGAAGGCTTGCCGTGCTCGTGTTGAACTGGATTTATCTGAACCATTAAAGGTGGGTCGACTCATTAAACTTAAAAATCGAACTTTATGGTTGGACTTTCGCTATGAAAGATTACCTCATTACTGCTATTCGTGTGGACGTCTGGGCCATTATACTGATTCCTGTCCTTCTATTCCTTTTGAGGAGAAAATGATCCATGAATCTGACTCTACTCCTTACGGCCCCTGGCTAAAAGCTGAAATTCAAAAGTACAGTCCTTATTGGAAATGTTATTACGGTCCAACTAATTTGGAGGAAGATAGAGAGGAATCTATACTTGAAACTCCTCCCTCCGAGATTCGTCCTCGTCCTCTTCCTCTTCTCTTACCCCCAATTCCAGTACCAACCACTCAACCAGACCCTGTTATTCCAATCCCAAATCAGAACACAACTGATTCATCAACGAAACCTCCCACCGAGCCACGAACCTTAACCACTGCTTTAATCCCTGCCACAGAGAAGATGAAGGGAGTGAAATGGCCAGTATTATCTCCTCAGAAAAAAAAAGGGCAAAGTACACGACCAGTAAGTAAGATCAGTCCTTCAAAGAAACTCAGGCGCTATAATCCCTATGATCTACCAGAAGGATATTTGGGGGGCTATGATGATTCGCTTTTGTTGGACACGCCAATTTTGGAGGCGTCTGAAGAAGTACTCCGGGCGACGGTGGCTGGCCCTAAACAGTCACCAGATCAAAGATGAAACTTATAGGATGGAACTGTCAGGGTTTGGGCAATCCCCTGACAGTCCTATCTTTAAAAGCCCTTTTGGCTAAGGAAAAGCTTGACCTCTTATTTTTGATGGAGACGAAAAATGCTGATGACGTTCTCCTTCGGTTGAAAAGGTCTTCGGGTTTTTTGCATCACAAGCTAGTCACCCCTGTTGGATTAGCTGGTGGTTTAGCTCTTTTTTGGAATGCAGGGCTCTCTCTGTCAGATTTCTTCTCCTCTCCGCATATTCTGGATTTTACCTGTTTTGACATCTCTGAAGCCAGATCAATGCGGATTTCTTGTATTCATGCCCCTGCAGTCTATCAAGAACGTCAGTATCTTTGGCAGACCTTGCGCCACTTTAGCAATTTCAATGTCTTACCTTGGGTGTGCTTCGGTGATTTTAACGAAATTTTACACCGATGGGAGAAAGTAGGCTCCAGACCAGCGGATTCTTACCGCCTTTCTTCTTTTCGAGAAGTCCTCAATGACTGTAGACTGATGGATTTGCCCTCTCATGGTTGTGCCTTTACGTGGTCAAACAACAGAGATGCCGAAGCCTTGGTCAAGGAACGCTTGGATCGAGCTGTATGTACTTCTGAATGGCGTGTCTCTTACCCCAACGCCGACGTGACAGCTCTACCTGCAGTAGGTTCAGATCACAGCCCTCTGGTTATTCACACAAATCCTAGCATAACTCGGAGAAAGAGAATCTTTACCTTTGAGGCATTCTGGAATCAGGATCCTGGCTGTAAATCAGTGATTGAGTCCTCCTGGAATTCTATCTCACGAAGGGAATCTCCTCTCCCAATCAAACTTCGTGCAATTGTCAGTGCTTTATCTCGGTGGAGTCGCCAGGTTTTCTCCCACAACAAGCAGAAGGCAACAGAATTAGAACAACAGTTACTATATTTATCAAATCAGCAACCTACTTCTCAGAATCAATTGCAGCAACAGAGGATTAAAGAAGAACTTCAACAAGCGTGGCAGAGGGAAGAGCAATATTGGGCAATGCGATCGAGAATAAATTGGTTACAATGGGGCGACCGCAATACTAAGTTTTTCCATGCTTCTACTCTTCAACGAAGGCAACGAAATCAGATTGTTATATTGAAAGATGAGAATCAGCAATGGGTGAGGGATCGTGACCAGATCAAACATATGACTACCCTTTATTACTCACAGTTATACACCACTTCCGGGTCCAGACCTTATGCACAGATATTAGATCAATGTCCAAGAATGGTGGATGCAGAAATGAATGCTGGCCTACTTGCTCCTCCTACTCCTGAAGAGGTCCGCGTTGCTACCTTTCAACTAGGCGCTTCAAAGGCACCAGGACCCGATGGTTTAAACGGATTATTCTACCGAACGCATTGGGAAATCATTAAAACAGACATTCACAAGGCAGTACAGCAATTTTTTCAAAGTGGCACGCTACCCCCATCCCTAAACAACACAGCTATAACCTTGATTCCCAAAACTCCTCACCCGGAAAGCCTAGATCAGTACCGCCCTATTAGCCTCTGCAACTTTATCTACAAAATTTTCGCTAAGCTGCTTGCTAATAGATTGAAACCTTTGTTGCCTCTACTGATCACCGAAGAACAGAGCGCCTTTGTTGCTGGCCGACAGATTCAGGACAATGTTCTAATAGTACAAGAACTCATTCACCAGCTCAAAACAAGGCAACGGAAGCGTCATTTTAAAGCCATTCTAAAAGTAGACATGCAGAAAGCTTATGACCGTGTTGAGTGGGACTTTCTCCGAGATTATCTACTTCGATTGGGATTTCATTCACAGTGGGTCCATCTCATAATGCAGTGTATCTCAACGCCTTCTTTCTCTATTAAAATGAATGGGGAGTTTTCACCAAGATTTCAACCTTCCCGTGGACTGAGGCAGGGAGATCCCTTATCCCCTTACTTGTTCATTATTATTGCAAACCTCTTATCCATCCTAATTAGAAATGCTATGAATATGGGCTCTCTCAAGGGAATAAAATTGAACCAATCGTGTCCTACTCTATCACATCTATTTTTCGCCGATGACGCTGTGTTTTTTCTGGATGGTACCCTCTTGGAGTGTCAGCACCTCTCTAACATTCTAAATCAATATTGCCTAGCATCAGGACAAATGATCAACCGAAATAAATCTGGAATTTTTTTCAGTTCCTCTTGCCCTATTGCTCTTCAGGAAAATTTAGCTGCTGAATTGCGAGTTCCAGTCTTACAGCGTTGTGGGAAGTACCTAGGGATACCTACTGATTGGGGAAGATCTAAACGAGATATGTTTTCTTGGCTGCTGAGTAGAGTCCAAGCCAAACTAGAAGGATGGAAGGAGAAGCTTATATCTAAGGGGGGGAAAGAAGTTCTCCTAAAGGCGGTTATTCAATCTATCCCTCAGTATGCAATGTCTGTGTTCAAGATTCCGGTATCTTTATGTAGAGTTATTGAGAAAAGAATGGCTAAATTCTGGTGGAGTAATGATGCAAGCAGGTCTGGTGTGCACTGGCAAAGCTGGAATCGTCTACAAACTCGAAAAGAACTTGGTGGATTAGGATTCAGGGATTTAGTGAGTTTTAATCTCGCCATGCTCGGTAAGCAAGCATGGCGTCTACTGAATCAACCATCATCTTTGTGGAGTAAGCTTTTTAGGGGTTTATATTTCCATTCTTCCACTTTTTTAAAAGCAAACAAGGGTTCTCGCCCCTCATGGGGCTGGCAAAGTTTATTATGTGGCAGGGATGCAATATTACCTCATATTAGCTGGTCTGTGGGAGATGGATCATGCATCAAAATCAGAGAAGACAGATGGCTTCCTATGGGAATTTTAGTAGGACCTAAAGCCCCTGAAGAACCTACCTTAGTAGCTGATCTCATCGATCAATCTGCCAGTTCATGGAGAATTGATTTGTTATCGAAATTTTTTGATATGCCTATTATTAATCAGATCAGAGACATTCAACTCAGACCTCACTTTACCACCGATACACTCATTTGGACAGCAACAAAGCAAGGCATATTTACGGTCAAATCAGCATACCATGCACTTATTCACACTCAATCGACCAGCACAACCTCATCTGCATCAACATCATATCAAACCCCTACCTGGTTATGGCGCTCTATCTGGAAAATGCCTGCAGCTCCCAAAATCCGAGTATTTCTTTGGTCTATCTGCAATGATGCCTTGGCAACGCGAGTGAACCTGCATCGACGACATATCTTAGACAGTCCCTGCTGCACGCTGTGTAAAAGGAAAACACCAGAAACTATAGAGCACTTACTATTACTCTGCTCATGGACTCGACAGGTTTGGAATCATCCTCAGATTCGGCTTTCTGTCCTTCCCAGTAATATCACCCGTATGGATTCATGGATCACTTCAATGGTCGGGACAGAGAATCGTTTACCTCGGCTAGCCTTTATTTCTCACATTTTGTGGCAGATCTGGCGTGCTCGAAACGCCTTCGTCTTCCGAGGTACGTATCCCAAATCCCTTCAAGTAGTAGAAGCAGCTCTAACTGGTGTTCAAGCGGACCGATCATCCTCAACCTCAAACCTGCACCGGAACAGTTCTGTCATTAATCGATCCCATCAATGGCGTCCTCCAGATCTTGGGGTGTTGAAAGTCAATATCGACGGATCATTTCACCAAGGCAGCAACAAAGGATCGATTGCTTGTATTTGCAGGGATCATCAAGGACGACTTACCGATGGGTTCTCCGAAGGGGTCGCCGCGGTCTCAGCTCTTCAGGTCGAGATTCAAGCCCTATCTTTATCGCTTCGACATCTTCTGCACCAAGGACTCCAATCAGCAACTATCGCCGTTGAATCAGACAGCCTAACGCTGGTTGAAACTCTCAACAGCCTCTCTCAGCCACCATGGATGGAACGTTCCCTGTTCGCCGAAGCAGCCTTTCTCCTAACCCTATTCCCCAATCTCGAGCTAGGGTTTTGCCGAAGAGAGGCGAATGCTGTCGCCGACTGGGCTTGTAAGGCCCATCATCCCTCCTCTTTGAAGTGTAATTGGGCCCTTAACTCCCCCCCCGCTCTCTTGAACTTATTATGCGCGGATGCTCTAGCCGCGGGATGTAAGGTCTTTTCATCTTAATACTATGATGGTTCCGTTCAAAAAAAAAAAAACGTTGTTGGGGCCAGATTCGTGGAAAATAAGGCTACTAGACTAGCAGGTCCCATCTTCCTATTTCCTTAAGGGACAAGTTTTGGAAATGGTGGGAACGTCATTAAACAAGAAGTCATGTCGGGATATGAAAAGTATCAATCCACCAAAAGAAAAAAAAAAAAAAACCCATGAAACATAAGTAGCCAGTTAAATTCAAGGGACGGCACTTCCATTCAGATCTTGTTCTACTCAATGGGTGAGGACCCCATCCCTCCATATCAAATTGCCCGTGACGTACGTGAATGATCTTTTCAAATTTAAGATAAAGAAAGCATTTCACTGATGTAGTACGCTCTATTTAATCAAGCAAAATATGTCATATATCGGGCATTAAAATAAAAATTCAAGAGAAAAATAATGAGTACTTTTTGTCGCGGCCATTTTTTTCGGGGTTTGGACCACCTAGGGTTTGACTAATGGATTGTTAAGCCTAGACTTAACTCGGGCTCTCCCAAGCCCATACCAATTCGCGACTTAGGTTTGAATTGTTAACACGCAATTGAATTTTAACTAGGAGTCGCCACTAATCTATTTCTGGTGGGTCGATTAGAAACCCTAGTAAAGTAACGGGAGATTTACTTTACTCCTACGAACCAGAGACTAAGGGTACGGGGACTTGGTTACGTTAGATTTCTCTAATGCCCTTTCGGTATCTTTCTTTTTATTTTTGAAAAATGTTTGGCAAGCAATTTGGATTGATTTTAAATCTATTTCCCTAACATGTGAGGTGTTCATGTAGGTGCGCAAATCACCAATTTAACACCCAAGAAAGTAATTAAATGATGCAGAACTCTTCTCAAAGCAACGAAAGTATCTGCATTGTTAAATTAAAATCCACATCAACAACCCTAGATATGGTTTCTAATTAACAAGCAATTTCTTTCTTTTTGTTTTCACTTATTAAACGAGACTATAATTCATATGCAATGCAATGCTTTTAATCTAATATAAAATGATATGGCATGGCAACATGTCCTAAACATATGAATAAAAATTTTATGATCTCTTAATGAACATGCAATTGTTAAATATGCAATTTAAATTAACCAAAATGACTTAATTCTAATGACGTGCAATGCAATGCAATGACGTACAAAATTATTTCAACTAAAATGACATGCGACATATAATTCAATATGCGAGCTATATGTCACGCGACATTTATTAAATGACCTAATCTAATGACGGACAATTTCTAATTAGAAATGAACCTAACAATAATCACTAAAATGACATGCATTTCATGAACCTAATTCTATATGACATGCAAATGACATTTTTTATTTCAAAAATGCAATCTATCCTAGAAATTGCAACTAATTTATCCTAAGACAAATTTTATGAAATTTGAAATGATCTAGCTAGATTAAGATTCTATCTAATTTAAACTAGGGATTAAGTCATATTAAATCCTAATTTAAACCAAGACATTAACTAAATCTAAAATGCAATTTATCTGAAAAAGATGATCTAAATTTAAAATGAAACATGCAATTTTAATCTAATATGCACAATGATTTTTTTTTTTTTTTGTGTTTTTCTTTAAGAAATTCGAAATTAAAACTAACACATAATTAAACATGCAATTCAAATAAAAAAATTAACAATCTAAATGATTGCACTTTCTTTTTTTGGATTTTTTATTTAAAAATTCATAATAAGATTGCAATCCTAAATATGCAAGATGACAACAAACCTAATCCTAATTAAGATTTTTTTTATTTTTTATTTTACGAAAATAAGATTCAACTCAACCAACTTGACGATAGCAAATCAAACAAAAGATAAGATTGATATCCAAAAATTGATGAACCATATCTCACGCATGAGATCGGGTTAGCCAATTTTAAATTAAATCGCGAATTGAATCTCGGGCTTGAGATTTGATTGTCGATTTTTGTAAGGAATTGCAAGTCGGATTTCGGGCGCGAAAATCGGACTGTCAATCCCTAGCTTGAGGGACTATTTCATGTTGGAATCTCAATCAAACATTTAAGAGGAACAATTCCACTAAACAAAACCAGATATAATGAAAAAAAAAAAAACTATAACTAGATAAGCAATAATAATAATAATAAATCTACCTAATTCCCTTTTCCTTTTTTTTTTTTGTTTTTTCTTCTTTCCTTCCACGATTTGGCAGCTTCGTGGAGGTCCACCGGGAGTTAATCGTCGGAGCTCCGGCGATGAGGACCAGCAGCGAGCGGATTGGCGGCGAGCGGTGGCGTCGGTTGCTGCAGGGGTGCGGATCGGATGGCACTCCGGTGCGGTGGCGAGCGAGCAGGAGGTCGCGGGTCACAGTGGGCTGCAACAGAGAGCAGATCGGCTCGGCGGTACGGCTGATTTGGGGCTCCGGTGGCGTCGCGATTTTGGGGCACGGGCAGTACTCAGAGTGGGGCACACGGGTCGGCACGGCTGGGTTGCGGTGCGGTAAGGCGGTAGCTCCGTCGGACTGGTGCAGAGGCAGATCGGTGCTGGGCGGTCGAGGACAACCGGCGGAGCGGCGATGGCTGGCGGTTCAACTGCCGGTGGTGGGTGGAGACACGGTAGGCGCGACAACGAGCAGAACAGGAGCCGCAGCAACGTCGGAAGGGGAACGGGCAGTGGCCGGCACGGCGCGAGACTACCCACGCGAAGAAGACGACACTGTTCCTGTTGTTTTCCTTTTATTATTTTTTCTTGCTGATTGACGTCTTCTCACGGTCTCCTTTCTCTGCTCACCTTTACTTTTCTGCAGAAACTTCACTTTTCTTTTTTCACTTTTGACCTTTCGACGAAGAGAAACCTAGAAAACCCCCCCCCAAAAGCCTTACGTACACACCCTTTTATAGGCCCAAAACAAAATGCAATCCTTTTGTGAATATTTCATCCGACGAAAAGATTGCCTATAACCTCCTGATCACCAAGATATTTTTATTCTCCTTATCTCCTAAATATTTTCTACTGATTTTTAAAGATAAGATCATAACCCCGATTTTCTTAAATTCCAAAAATCCTCATTTCAAATTTCAATTTTAGAGAATGGGCTTGTGCCAATTTGTACTCTTCATGGGCTTAATCCGACTTGTTAATTTAAAACTCAAAAACACCAATTCGACCCATCCGCCACCGGTCCAAAAAACAAATGTAAAAAATGCAAATTAAAAACGAATGCACATAAATTTATATGCTATGCAATTAATATTTTTTTTTAGGGACAAAATTAATCCATAATTTTCTATGCAATAAATGACTAATCAGGTCGCTAAAATTTAGGTGTCAACACTTTTTTTCAAGATAACGATTTTACAAGATAAAATCATATCATTGGACGGAGAGTACGGACCAAACTTTTCATAATAGGTGCGAGACTCTTATAACAATGCCCAAAGAGATTAGCTAAAGAAATTCTTCTTTTTCTCTTTTAAAAATATTAGCTTTGTTGCAAATGATGATCACATTTGCATTTAAGTAGGAATAATCATTTGCTAAATTATCTAGATATATTCTCTAAGGGTGTGATTGGCAACCGACCAAACAATAAAAATTTATATTCTTTTATTCTTGAGAGTAGATTTGGAAAAAAAAATCTGTTTGCTAAAATTTTTATTCTCGAAAATAGATTTAAAACAGAATTAAGAAGTAAAAAAAAAAGTTGATTTTTTATTCCCGGAAATAATTTCAAAATCAAAACCAATCCTTTTTTTTTTCTCTCTTTTCTCTTCTTTCTTCTTGTTCTTCTCTCTCTCTCTCTTCTTTTTCCACTGTCGTTGCCATCAACCATCGCTGGTTACTAGCGATCGGTTGGGCGTGGTCCGAGGAGCTCACCGGAGACTCACTAGGCCAGGGTAAGGTCTGGCGAGACTTGGACTCGCCAAATCTAGCGAGGTTGAGCCTCACTGGTGACCAGGTGGGAATCGCTCGGGCCTCCTTCGGCCACCAGCATGCCTCGCCTGACTGGGTGAGGCTCAACCAGCCACCGCCGAGCTTTGCCTGGCTAGGCAAGGCTTCGCCTTGCCAGATCTCGACTAGGCGAGGTTGAGCCCATCGGCGGTTGGGTGAGCTCGGCCTCGTTGGATTTGGGCAAGGTCGCTCACCTAGCAAAGGCTCGTTCTAGCCTCGCCCAACTGCCGATGAGACTCAACAAACGAGGCATGGCCTCACCGGGGGCCAGCGACGCTCCGGCGAGGTCGCCAGCCCTCGTCTAGCCAGTCGTTGGTTATCCCCTAGCCAACAACCGACCAAAGCTTGAAGAAGAAGGGAAGAAAGAAAAGAAATTAAGAAAAAATAAAATAATTAAAAATAATTTTAAAATTTATTTGGATTAGAAATTTTGAGAACGATACCAAACACAATTCCATTCCGATAGTAGAAATTTTGGACAATTACCAAACGCCTTAAAATGCTTAGGAATTATTCCTAGAAATAAAATAAAAAATAATCATTTCTAATCTCGGGAATAGAATGGTTATCAAACGCACCTTAATTGAATGATATGTTAATATATTATGTGATCGATAACTCAATATTTTTTATATAAAGTGTTGACTAAAAAATAAAGGCATAATTATCAAAATAATCCTAAACCCATTGTAGGAATACTAATTAGTCATAAACTTGTCAATTCTGCTAATTAGTCATAAACATTTTTAACGATTTGCCAATGTAGCCTTTGTTCAGTTCTGGCCGAAAGACAATGACATGGATACCAACTGTCTTACATGGTATGATCAATGTTAATATAGACAACTTTTGCAACTTCTTTTTTAAAAAAAAAACATTTTTGAATATTTTATAATTTTTCTATATTTTTCTTTTGTTTTTGTTTTTATCTAGTATAATTCTTCTTCCTTCAAGGCCGATAGGTTGGCGATGGTTGTTGACCCTCGCCAACCGCAAGTTAGCTCACCTCGCTAGATTTAAACGAAGTGGCCAGCAAGGGCCGCAATGCCATCGCCTCACCAGATATGTGCTCGTGGTGCTCGTGGCCAAAGAGGGCCGTTAGTGGTTGAAGAGGGCTTTGCAATCGGCAAGGATGTCACGGCCGATGACCCCGTGATAGACATCCAGTCAGTTTCAGTGTTTTTTTTTTTTGGGTCGGAAATAACATTCATATATATATCAACTGAAATTACATCCATTGGCTATAGCGTCCGCAGTCAAAATAGCAAGAAAAATAGGAAGAGGTTGATATAACTAGTGTTGGGCCGAATTAGTTGTGCGATGGGCCTTTACAGCCCAATTAGTGGCCCGGTTCGCTTCTCTCAGGCAGTGTTGCAGGGTTAGGTCAGCGAAGCAGGAGAGCAAGTGGAGCGCCTCCTCTACGATCAGCCAAAGCTCCCACATGGGTGATCTGCCATGGCGCACAGCTTCAACAAGGGGAAAGCAGTCCATTTCAATCACCAGAGTGGTGTTATGGAGTTGTCGTCGCAGCAGATGGTGCAGGGTACAGGTTAGTGCGTTGAGTTCAGTTTCCAGCGCCGAGTGCGACCGAAACTTGCTAGAAAATCCGTCCATAAGCCTCCCACGATGATCTCTGCAGACACAGGCCATCATGCCCTTGGTGCTGCCCGGTTGAAAAGCTCCGTCGATGTTATATTTCAGAGTGCCAGAGTCTGGAGGACGCCACAAATGCACGGGATTGAGGTGCGGAATCCTGGATCTCGATCCAGCAACAGCAGGGGAGAGGAGGGACTGGGTCTGAGTGATGGCCATGTCAACCACCCATCGCGGATCTGGTGTCTGGTTGCGGAAGATTGCATCATTGCGCATTCTCCAAATCTGCCATAGTGTATTGGCAGTGAGCTCGAGTCCGGGTAGGTTCTTTGGTGTCGCTGCTATGGCTGAGATCCATTGATCAATTCACTGGTTGCTCAAAGGGGGTAGTGTTCTATTAATCTGTTGGTGTGTCCATATAGCTCGAGTCCACTCACATTGGAGGAACATATGCTCGATGGTCTCCTGGCTCTGTTGTTGACACAACGGGCAGCAAGGGTCAGAGGCGATGTGTCGATTAAATAGGTTGGCTCTTGTCGCAAGTGCATTCTAACACACAGCCCAGGTAAATACTCTAATTTTTGGTGCAGTTTGCATCAACCATATTCACCGCCATAGGATTTTAGGATTCTGATATGATGAAGATGCTCTATTACTGTTGGCATTGCTTACTGTCTGACTGATGTTGTGGTAGCAACTCTTGACTGTGTATTCTCCATTCTACATTGCTGTCCAAATGAGACGATCTTCAATAGGTAGATATCTGATAGGTATTTTGACAATCTGTTCTGTGATCTCTTCTCCTAGGAGAGGGAAAAGAATAGGTTGTTTCCAAGTTTGGTGGATCGGATCGATTAGATCTGCCACCAAGACTGGATCATCTTTGTTGGGAGGTCCATGGAGAATGCCCATAGGTAACCAGCCATCACCCCTAATTCTGATTGCCTGACTGTCGCCCACTGACTAGCATAGATGCGGATAGATGGCATCCCTTCCCTGTAGGAGACTCTTCCATCCCCATGACAAGCGAGCTGCTGGATGTATAGAGAGGAAACTTTTTGTAGGAAAATACAAACCCTTGAACAATTTACTCCACAACGCCAAAGGCTGTTGCAATAGTCGTCAGGCTTGTTTGCCGAGTAGAGCTTTGTTAAATGCTATTAAATCACGAAAGCCTAAGCCACCATAATCTTTGCTTGCTTTCAACATATCCCATTTTTGCCAATGAATGCCCTTTCTGTTCTGATCATTCTTCCACCAGAATCTTGCAATGCTTTTCTCTATAGATTTGCAAATCGACAGAGGAATTTTAAAAATAGACATAGCATAGTGGGGTAGCGCTTGCACGACAAATTTGATAAGAACTTCCTTGCCACCTTTGGATATTAGCTTACCCTTCCAGCCCTCCAACTTGTTATGGACCCGTGCTATTATCCATGAGAACATTTCCCTTGTTGATCGACCCCAATCAGAAGGTAAGCCCAGATATTTGCCACATCTAGTTAACATTGGTATTCTTAGTTCACCCGACATATTATCTTGCAATCTAGGGGGGCAGTGATTACTAAAAATAATGCTTGACTTGTTACGATTCACTACCTGACCCGTTGCTAGACAATATTGGTTTATGATAGCCGCCAGGTTCTAACATTTCCTTGTAGTCCCCTCTAGGACGAATATAGCATTGTCAGCAAAAAATAGGTGGGATAGGGTAGGACACCATCGATTGAACTTAATACCTTTAATGTGTTCGATACTAACATCTTGATTAATTAAGGTCGATAATACATTGGCCATCAAAATAAACAAGTATGGAGATAAGGGATCACCTTGTCTTAGGCCTCGCGTAGTGGAAAAATAAGGAAGGGGCTCGCCATTGAATTTGATACTGAAGGAAGTAGTGGAGACACATTGCATGATCCATCGGACCCATGTAGGATGGAAGCCCAATTTCAGGAGGTAGTCTTGTAGGAAATCCCATTCAACTCTATCGTATGCCTTTTGCATGTCTATCTTTAGGATTGCATTGAATTTCCGTTTTCTCTTCCTGGTCTTGAACTGGTGAAGAACTTCTTGCACGATCAATATATTATCTTGGATCTGTTGCCCACTGACAAAGGCTGACTGTTCCTTTGAGATGAGAGAGTCTAACCAATGTTTAAGGCGGTTGGCAAGCAACTTGCAGATAATTTTATATGCAAAATTGCATAGGCTAATGGGGCGATATTGCTCTATCTTTTCAAGATTTGGTGTTTTAGGAATCAACGTGAGAAATGTTTGATTTAGACTAGGAGGCATAATGCTTGTTAGAAAGAAGTGCTGTACCTGAAGCAAGAGATCATCTTTAATAATATCCCAGTGAGTTTGATAAAACAAGCCACTAAGTCCATCAGGGCTAGGGGCCTTTGTTGTCCCTAATTGGAATGTGGTCTGTCTAATCTCTTCCAAAGTAGCCATTGCGATCAACTGATTGTTCATTTCAGTGCTTACTATTTGCGGACACTGGGCAAGAATAGGACCGTAATCCTGCGTCCCCTAAGTCGTATATAACTTCGAGAAAAAAGATGTTGTCATACCTTGTAGGGCTCTAGGGTCACGAATCCATTGCTGGTTCTAATCTTGTAACATTGTAATACGATTTCGATGTCTTCTTTGGATTGTAGACGCATGAAAGAGCCAAGTATTCTTGTCTCCCCATTTCAATCACTGTACTCTTGATCTCATTGCCCAGTACTGTTCTTCCTTCTACCAAGTCCTTGTAATTTCCTCTCTAATTTTGGAGGCTTCCTCCTTTTGATAATTTAAGTGCTATTGATTTGTCAGGTCTTGTAGTTGGTGTTGTAGTGTAATGACTCTGGCGCATCCATTTGAGAATTTAGTACGACTCCATGTAGATAGAGCAGTGCTGACATGCTGCAATTTGGAAAGAAAAACTGGATGCTTGGGATGTATAGAAGTCCACGCCGTAGAAATAATATCGCGACCTTCAATATCATCGTTCCAGTAGGCTTCATAAATGAAAGATTTCTTCTTCCTCTTGAACGGTGCCGAAGTCTGAATAATCAACGGACTATGGTCTGATCCCACTACCGGTAGCGCTAGCACTTCTGCCCCTGGGAATAGGATACGCCAGTCCATCGAACATAAAGCACAATCCAATCGTTCCTTTACTATCTCGTCCCCATCTCTATTATTCAGCCACGTAAATTTACAACCCTTGCTATCTATCTCCATAAGCTCACAGTCAGTAAGAATAGATCGAAAAGACATCATACGCGTAGAATCCGCAGGTCTCTTGCCAAGCTTTTCCCATGGATAAAGGATTTCGTTGAAGTCTCCAACACATAACCAAGGAAAGCTATTCATCCTATGAATCGCCCGAAGTTCTTGCCATAGAATCTGTCTTTGGGAATAATTGAAAGGGGCGTGAACACAGGTTAGGCGAATGGTCCTATCTTCCTACACCAATTTACAAAACATATTTAACATGTATTGTGAAGATCGGATCACCTGAATCTCTACCTGGTCATTCCACATCACTGATATACCTCTTGCTATACCGATTGGGTTAATGATATATGAATGCTGAAGCCGTAGGTTGTATTGGATCCGTTGGAGCTTTGATTCCTGATTCTTTGTTTCCATTAAGAAAACGATATCGAGCTTTTCTTTGGCCGTTATGGCCTTTAGAGACTGGACTATCAGAGGATTGCCCAAACCCTGACAGTTCCAACTAATAAGTTTCATTTGTTTGGTGGTGGCTGTTGAGGGCCAGCCAACAAGGCCCATGCACCGACTTCCTCAGCCGCAAACACAGGTGTATCCGTAAGATTTGCTTCTTCCTTGTCAAAGATCATCATACATTTGGGCTCATAAGGGTTGTATCGCTTTATCTTTTTGGCCACCCTTGCTTCGTGGTCAATCATACATTCTTAACCTTCTTTTGTTTTATGGCTTTTATTGGTTGAATGTCTATCCCTTTTAACTTTTCTGCCGCTGGTTTAATGGCTGTTTGTTGTGGGCTATTCAGTAGCCCTCGTTGCTGGCAGTGTTGTTGCTCCTAGTTTTGTTGATGTTGTGGAGTGGTAGAGGCCATACCTGACATGTTAGCTGCTGCACCAGGTGCCGAGTGAGGTAACGCCGGTTCATGCTGGATCTGGAGTAATGCAGGTGGAGTTTCAGGTACCGTTTCTTCCGCTTGAGCTGCATTATCTTGTGGTGTATAAAAAGTAGTCCAATAGGGGCTATGTTCTCTAACCTCAGCCCGTAGCCACTGACCATAGGCCATTTTCCCTTTACCTTCCAATTTCGCCTCATCGAAGGGTATTTCCTTGCAGTAGGTAGCATAATGACCTAATCTCCCACAAGAATAGCAGAAATGTGAGAGCTTTTCATATCGAAAGTCTAGCCAAAGAATCTTGCTATCTAGTCAGATAAGTTTGCCTGTCTTGAGAGGTTATTGTAAGGGTAGTTCCACTCGAACACGGCCTGGTCCGGATGATGTCCCCTCCTTGGTATCAAGACGAATTTCTAGAACCCTCCCCAACTGTTGGACTGCCCTATTTAGCATTGCCTCCGTGCTCCATTCTAAAGGGAGACCGAACACTTGGACCCAAAATGCACATGTGGAAAAGTCATAGCAATGAAAGGGGCTATTAGGGATCCATGGCTTTAGGAGAACTAAGTGACTAGAGAATAACCAAGGTCCCCCGTCTAGCACTTTTTGCTTATCAGCTTGAGATTGGAACTTGATCGCATATAGGCCCGCCTCTCGCGGTGAGAAGTCAACTTGCTCAATTCGCCAAACACGCTTGAGCGTACTTTGTAATGCGGGGAAGTTGATGGATGGATTGGATAATATACAACCTATTAATGTGAGGCGACATTCTTCTAACTTTCCAGGTGGGAGCTGTTCATCCCATTCCTCTATAAACTGCTCGGTGGTTAGATGGCCAAGCCGATAACAAAGGGCCAAGAGCCGCGAAGAGTCAACATGGGAATCTGACGCCATAAATAATTCCGAATCACAGAGATACTCAGAAACCAACACTACTAGTTGTCGACCAGCTTGACACTCTTGTCATCAAATGAGGTAAAACTTGCCATTTCTTGCAAATTGTCCTTTAGCTGGTTTTATACAACCCACCCTAATCCGATGCTATTTGAACAAAACAAATTTCTAAGAGAAGTACCTGGGACGAACTGAAATCGCATCATCAGGGACATGCAGCAAGGAGACCAACTGAAATCCATGGCCAGGAGATTAGATGCCGAGTGGTTCGTCAAGCAGAGAGGGCCAAACTCGCACAAACCCCCAGCGACCAGTGGATGACATCAACGTCAGGAAGACTCGTTCAAAAAACTGGAAGAAAGGGGGTTACAATTAACTGAAGCCCTCATCGCCGATTGGAATGGGTCAATTATCAAGGGGTAGAGAGGATTCATCGCTGGAATTACTGCGATATAGCAGATTTGGAATGAAACAGTTTGGGAGATAGGGTTTTGACGGAAACTACCATAACGGTAGAAGGGGACTCTTCATTTCGAGAGAGAAATTTCATAAGAAAGAACATAGCCGAATAGGCACACATTGAGTCGGTTTATGAGAAATAATGTAGAGCTCATCCTATAAGCATCAAACTAACCGACGTGATATGAAATAAATTCGTTATTCTTAGTTTGCTCACTTATTGATCGCCCACATTTGTCCATGAAGCAAAACAATTTGATAGAGATGTCTCCAAAGAAGAAGGAACAAACCATTTTTTTTGTCCACAAAAGAAGAGAGAAATAAAAGGCAACGATGCTCACATGCTACGTAGTACACCTGGAAGACGTCGTTATTACAGAAATCTAAAATGATAGAACTATACTTTCACGAATGTGCGAATTCATTGATCAATGGAAGACACCGAGCTTCGCCCAAGAAATTAGGAATACTATCCTCATACGATACAACTACCTTTGAAGTAGAGAGTGCTATCCTTATTGCCATATATGTGGGATCTAATCCTCACTAAAGGGTTGCGTTGACATATTGCATTCACAACCCATGGCCATGAGCAAGAGATTCTCAAGAAATATGCACTTTGGCGCAAACTCATAACAAAAATGTTTAAACAAGCAGCTTCTTCTAATTATAATCAAGGACTGGCATGACCAGAATATAGAGACGCTAGGTGCATCTTTTTGAGCAACTATCATGTTGGCATGGAAGAAAATGTGTAATGTGTAATCATGCTGAGAAAAGTTCACAAGAACGTTTTCTTCTCTAATATGGATAAGCGTCAACTCAACAAAGTGCAAAATCATCTTAATAACTGGTGAACTATTGTCGGGTTAATTCAAGAAGAGAAGACCGCCAGTGAGAGAGAGAGCTGAAGATCAAGAGTCCGATAAATTTATATTGTCAAGCATAATCGGGAATCACTTTTTTCAGGAATGTAATTGGCTTGGAATCCTCCGGCGCCAGTCGGTTAAATGCAACATAGTTGTGCTCTTCATCATAAACAGGGCACATCGTCATGATCTTCTTCGTGAGTCGCCAATTCCACGTGGCTTCATTTAAGCACTGTGGATGACATGTAAATCAACATGAGCAGACTAGCAAATAGGCTTTTTTCGACAACAGCAAGACAACTGGTCACTAGGTGAATGTGCAGTGCTCAGATCACTCTGCATTTACGAATATTTAAAGCACCAAACGCTAAAATCAAGGAAGCATCTCAAGTTTGCCAAATTTAGTTTCAACTTAACTATTCCCTTCCACTTCAAGCATCTGTTACTCATGACAAGAGAAAAAAGAGGGAACTTGTTCCGAATCATCCTAATCTAGCTGGCATTTTGAATGCCAGACATACTTGACGAAAACCAGCTCACCTTTCCCCAGTTTTCTTGTATAGACTTGTGAGCCGCACACAAGCTGTAACTCGGAATCCTTGGTGGTATATGATGGGGTATGTGGACATTTATGTGATGGCATAGATTTTAAATCCTGCACAAGAGAACAGCATCACAGTTTGCTTTTTGATCATTCTACTCATCCTTGCTCCCAAAAATCAACTAAGATGAACTTTTAAGACAAAGCAAGTGACAAAACCTTCTTCTGAAGCGTACAATCAGTTAAGATAGCTAGTTCGCTTATAATCACATCAACTTGATCATAATTTCATCTTCACTTTCACAAATGAAAAAGTTTCTTGATACACATTTTTGCATGGCAATGCCCAAAAGCAATGCCCAGAAGCAATGCCAAATGTGTTAAGTTTAGAGGTACAAGACCCAATTGCTTAGGGGTGATCGGTTCCCGGTCTAGTCCAGTTCTCGAACTAGGAGGATCGGTTCTCAAAATTCAGAATCGGGGACCAGACTGATTGGTCCAAGGACTAGAAACTGTTCACTTCTTTTTTCTCACTATTTTTTTTTCCATTACTTTTTTTTCCACTACTTGAAACCAAATCGAGATAGTGTTTAGTTCCCATTACATTAATTTTTTGAAAAAATAATAAAATAAAAGGCATATTTAGTCAATCCAGTTTGGTCCAGCCCAATCTAGCTCCCCCTTGGAACCCAGAACCGGACTACCCGGACACTTGTTCCACTTTTAGGAACTAGGACCGGTCCAGTCCGGTCCGAGCAGTTTTCGGTTCGGGATGTCCATTTTGCGCACCCCCACAATTGCTGCCACCATCATGTCATCGATAGTTCATCTATATCTAAGATGCGAGCAAAAGAGTGCAAGTAATGAAGAAACTTGAGGAAAATAGAAGTTTTATTACCATTTAGGATAATTGCAGTGGACGGTTCCATTCAGCTGGGCTTGAGCAGCATTCCACTCATTGGAAGATTCGAAAGGAATATGAGGTGCCGTGTGATGGACCATTGTGAAAGTACTTATCTATAAACATGAAACAGATTGCTCCTCATTCAGCAGCGGACGGCTTAACTTGAACAGCCAGGCCAACTAAATTACTAGAGCAAAAGAGCTTGAAGTGAAAGCTCCTAATTATACAACTCGCAATTTTCAGACAGTCCAAATCCCAAGATTGAGGTTTTGCGGTCCTCAGCTGCACTTGGCAATAATGACCGACTATGAGCAACTTCTGACCAAATATCATGAATGATTAAAAGCTACAAAAAAAAAAAAATGAGAAACCACTAGATTCTTCTGGAGGTTTTCTTTATTATGACTGCGGGGACTACTCCTCGACGAATTATTGGTGTCTTCAATAAAGAAGGGCAACGAAGCATACGATAATGCAGATTAAAAAGATCATTACCCAAAAGTGATAGCCCAACAATGGCATCAACCAGAACTTAATCCACCCAAAATGCCAGCCTGATAAATGATCAATGGCCACCCAATTCCCATAAAAGCAAAAGCGCAAGCCAAACCGATCTCTACCCTTTTGACTTGCCTTGGTCTGAACTTGTTCAAGTCGAAGTGCCATATCAACCTAGTAGGGCATTTAGTCACAGATTAAGGTCAATGCATTTACAATAAAAGGCAACAAATAAGAACTATAATAAACCACCTTCAATTTGTGGTGGATTGATTAAAAATTCAAATAAAATATTGAAAAAAAAAAATCCCTGCGTAACTAGAGAAGAGTTGCGGCGAAATTAGGATCGGAGAGGTAATTACACTAATTAATCAATTAATGCCCATTCAATATTTAATCTTGTTTAAACATTCAGTAAAGCATTTATGCATCATTTTTATACCAATGAAAAGTCCTAAGATTCAATTCCTAACTAGGCTGAGGAAGTAACAATTGCATCATAATAACGTAATTAGAATAAAGGAAATGTGCAAACAACATTTAAAAATTTACTTGCAAGGATTTAAACAAAATTTCCTTTTTGTTTTCTATTAAATATTTTCACATATTTTAAAGAAAAACCACTCGAAGACTATTTTCAAGCTTTTTTTTTTCTGATTTTTGGAAAAAAAGTTTGGGATTTTTCTTTTTAAATTAATTTTTATACAAATTTTAAAATAATAATATTATTATAATATAATATAAAACGGCCGGACCCCGGTCGGATCTCCGGGTCTGGACCGGATCGGGTCAAATGACCTGAGTCGGTGGAACATCAGCCGGGCTGGGCCTGACGTGACGGCCCAGTCCGGTCTCCCCTCCCCCAAAATAAAGGCCCAACCGAGAAAGGTCAAAAAAGAAAACCCAGCCTGAAGCACACTCATCCGAACATACAATATTCTTTCAGTGAGAACGAGGCCCAAAATTACCAATTTAGCAATTCATGCCCGAGGAACCAAGCCCACCCACCCAAAAACCTAATTTTTCCTTTTGCTTTCTCTTCAAACATGCCCACTCACGGTCTCATGCCTTCACAGAAGCATTCCCGCCTGCTTCTCTCTTTTCCCAAGGACCGAAGAAGTTGCTGGTTGGAGCAACTTAAAAGATCCCAAGTTTAGTCAAAAAAATTCGGGCACCATGTAAACCATGCCCGGCCATTACGCGGCTGTCATTACATGGCCATAACCACGACCGTCTTTCCACTTTGCCGGCCAAGAACCGGTTGTCCAGAAACACGGTACCCACACAAAGAACGTCAAAACAAGAACGTGCAAAGCGAAGGATGGCAACGAGGATTTTATCAACATTCGTTTGACAAGCGACGAGCACCCACGACGGACGGGGAACTGAAAATCAACTGCACGAATCTTACTTGGGCATTTCGTCGAACATGTGGAGGGCGTGGACTATAAGGGAGCTATAGACTTGCCCGACACGTGAACTCGGACCCAAAATCGACAAACAACGGACCAGCAAAACTTGACTTCAACAAGGGGACGACCCGTGTGCTTAGTCTAGGCGTGAATGAAAAGCGGCAAACCTCAACCATGCAGAACACGAGGGGCCATCTAACTTAGGCGTTTCCGTCGAGCATGTGATATACGCAAACTGGGGGTGAGGAACGGGGACGACCGAGCCGGGATTCACAAAAATCGACACGCTAGGCTCCGAGACATAAATATGGCCAGAAACTCGCACGAACCAGCCAGCGGCAGCCCAGTCCGGCGAGCCCGAAACAGGGCATGGGCACAAAAAAAGGCCGTCAGCCGAGAGTCCCTACACAGCTCGCAGCGTCGGACGGCGGACGAGCTCGACAGATCGGGCTACGTCCGTCCGCCTCCCTCGTCCACTAGGCAGGATCCTCGGGAAGCCGACCTCGAAACGGGAAGATCCAAGACCGCCCTATCGGGGGACCTACCGTGGCTTCAAAGTGGACAAGAAGCGGTGGCGGATCGTCAGTTTTGGTTCGGAAGTGGAGGCCAACGGCAACTCTCTCAGTCGCGTTCTCTCTATCAACTCACGGTCTCTCTTTCACGGCCCTTTATCCTCGGATCCTAACCGACTCTCCCGATTTCTCTCTCCCCCACCCCGTATCACCCCCTTCAACCGAGCTCGCGGAAGGCCAATTTACAGGCCGAGAAGGCCGGTCGACGGAGGCTTCGGCCGCCGGTCCTTGGCGCGCCGACTGGCCTCTCCCTTGGCCGAACCGGTGTCAAATCTCGTCCCCTCCGCGCAAGGCCTCTACACCTTGGCCAGGCCTACCGCCTCCAACTCCTCAATGCATTGAATCCTTTGCGCTGCCGTCCCATCCGTCGCCTGCCACCCTAGGGCATCCTCCGCGCGTGGGTTGCAGAGGAAGGAGGGAGGAAGAAGACAAGGGGGAGAGGGCCGGGCCAAGGGAAAGAATAGGTAGAATGGGCCCAGGCCCGTGAGTGGTAAATAATGGTGGGTGGGTTGGGGCGAAAGCGCAGCCCCACGAGCCTTTTCCTTTTTCTTTTTAAATAATAAAAAAATAATAATATTTTTCGTATTAATTAATTAATTATTGTTATTTTTAACCTGAAATAATGTAAAATAAAGGAAAATAAAATAAAACTTAGTCAATGCTAATAATATTGATACCTGCATAATGCTATTTAATGAAAATATTTTTGTTAGGGCCAAATTGTTCCCTAATAGTGCACTAACACATGATGCCAAGCTGTATCTTCGGACAACCTATTAATTTACCGATATAAAGGAGGAAAACATCATGATGATTGTGTGTCCACATTTGTCCATGATTCAATATAATCTAACAGAAATGTCTCAAAAGAAAGGATTGGTAAATTTTTATTTAGTAAATCAAATTGATCAATTTTAGTCCAGAAAAGAAAAGAGAGAAAGGGAGAAAAGAAAAGGCAAGGATGCTGCGTAGGACACATAGAAGATGCCCTTAGTATGGAAATCTACAAATGATAGAAAATATACAAATTGTAGCTAGACTAAATAAATTTTCACGTTACTGATAGTACGAACATATAATATGATAGAAAATGTACAAAGTGTAGCTAGACTATAACTAAACTTTCACAAATGTATGAATTCATTTATCAATGGAAGACGCCTAGCTTTGCCCACGAAATTAGGAATACTTTCCTTACATGATACAACAACCTTTTAATGTGGAGAGCGATATCCTTTTTGCCATATATGTGGGGATCTAATCCTACCTAAGGGGTTGTGTTGACATATTGCATTCGCAACCCATGAGCAAGAGATTTTGAAGAAACATGCACCGTGCACAACTCGTACCGAAAATGTTTAAAGAGATATTGAGTGCATCTTTTGAGCAAACATCATATTGGCCCGGATCAAGTGTCATTCAAATGACACGAATTCCATATTGCTGCTCTAACAAAATCTGTAATGTGTCATAATGCTGAAAAATACTAACGACAAAACAAAAATTTGAACTTCCAAAATGTTCATCAGAATGTTTTCTTCTCTATATGGAAAACATCAACTCATCAAGTGCAAAATCATTTCGATGATTGGTAACCTACCGTTGATTTAATTCAAGAAGAGAAGGACCACAAATGAGAGAGAACTGAAGATCTGTAGATTATGATAGAAATATCATCCCAAGCATAATTCGGCATCACTTACTTGCTAAATTAGCCAAATATATATATTTAATTTGAATGATATTTTAATCAATTATGTAATTGTAAACTTAATATTTTTTTCACTTCATAACTGTAAAATTAATATATTTTTTTTCCAAATCATGTCCTATTAGTTTCTCACAAATTATCATGTTGACAATAATTAAGGGATTAAAGATGTAAATTGTTTGGAAAAATCAGTGAGAAACTTGATTATGAGAAAAGTATTAAATTTTTTCACAACTTTATATGACTCAGGAAAAAAAATCCTAATTATAAACTTTGGGTTTTTCCTATCTGTTTAGGTTAAATTTAGGCTTTATTTTTTAAACACAATGATTGAGAAGATTCATTTCAAAATACTCTTAAGAATTTATAATTGTCTAGTTACTAAAGGTCACTGACAAAAATATTTTAGTACTTGATTGCAATTTTGTCAAAATATTTACCAAAAATGATTGTTTATATTGTTTACAAAATGAATGAATGAAAAATAACTTCATCGTCTACGCAAATATTTAAACATAAATCATTGTTAGTAATTAAAATATTTTCATCAACAAATTACTTCAAGCGATACACGCAATCATTTTTAGAAAATATTTTTCAAATCACTCTTTTTTCACAAAACAAACTGAGCGTTAATAGAAGTCGAAGCAACAATCTCCTAAAAAGTGGACTTTATGCATTTTGCAATAAAAAGTCATTTTTCATCATCTAGTATGCACTCTTCATCAATAAAAAATTATTCTCCAAAGTTGATTCTGGTAATTCCTTGATATTCGCTAAATGTCTCCTTAATTGCTTGGTCATAGACATTGGGATATGATTTAGAGAGCACAGCTCGAGAGCTCGTGGTCATTTTAGCTTGTTCTTCCTGTTCCTCTGCAATGGGCTCTCAGAGCTCAAATAGAGTGAACGCCCCAAAAGAAAAGAACTTGATGCATTCTTTATTCCATTTTTGTTGATGCTTTGTTAAATTTCCTTAATTGGGTTGATGGGCTATGCGGAGTATGATTGGTAGTGTTAGTTCTAGCTTTGTGTTTCGAGAATTTTGCTCTTTCATGTTTGTTGATCCAGTAATTTAATTTCTCTCTTCTTGAAGATTTTGTGTCGTGCGAACCACGTTAATGCCCGTCTCTCTGTTGCGTGTGGCATTCAAAGGCGATAGTGGCGAGCGCCCAGTCACCTGCACCCTAGCGGTGGCCACCACCACCGGCCTCCCCCGCCAAGTCGCCCTTACCCTGGCCTTTCTCATCCTCTCTTTCTCTCAGAAATTTGCTGAAGAAGAAGAATGATGATGTGGCGTTGATGTGGATGGGCATGTCCGCAATGCAGTCTAACTGTTTGACAGAAGGACTAACTTGAACTAACAAACATGTAGTTCATATACTTGATTGCTCAGAAAAAAAAATAATAATAATTGAGGGATGACAAATGCAAGTCAATAGAAGTTCAGGGACCTCCCATTTCATCATACCATAAATGAAATCTCTGTTAAATAATCATCAATCCCACGACAATTTAGCTTTCTAGTTTGGCCAGAAAACTATATTCAAGCTCTAAAGCTAAATCTAGTACAATGACAGCCAAAGGCATTGAACCTCACTTTACGCTAAAGGATCAGAAGTTGACGAAGGACGTTGAATAAACACAACCCCAACAAGCACTTATATGTGCAATGTACACATCATTACGCAAAATCACCGAGATTGTCCTAGCACTTAGAAAATATCACATGCAGTTTTATTAGTTTCTAGTCGAAACATTCTAAAGAGAGAAATTCTAGCTCCACCTGCCATGGTGACACCGTCCAAAATAGCCCCCTGCCCAAAGAGTAAAGTAAACAATAAGTGACTGACTCATAAGTTGAAACTAACACAACTGCTGAGACATTCAAGCAACTTTGATCAACTTAAAACATAAATCCCAGATAGTAAATATTACACCTACTAATGGTTACTGTGAAAATGGGTTGACAAGTTTAGAGTCAAGTAAGCAAACACTCCGACAAAAATATCATTTGCCAAAAATAATGAATGATGAGAGTAACTCGGTGGACATCGTGCCATTTTTATTTTTTATTTTTAAACAGAATCCTGCTTGACATGGAAGAAACTGTGCATATAAGATGACTACTATAAACCAATTGCAGTAAATGTCACTCACTTTACATTTTACTCAAGCAACTAAGAGGGAAAATCTAAATGATCTTTGATTGTTCTTTCTTTATTGAAGGTAGAGTAATATGAGTACAAGAGCTAAACATTAAGAGCAATTAGTTTGGGGCTAGAACTATCACCTAAGGGGCATGAATAGGTGAATATGCAGAATTAAAAAAAAAATCGTTACTAATATTGTAGCAGAACAACGTCTGGTGACAAATCTGTTCAATGGTCAAATCTTACCGGTGTGCAATAATCTATCTCAACAAATAAATAATAGTTTTAGGGATAGAAAAAATACACACAAAAATTATAGTGGTTGGGCTTTGTCAAGCCTACTTCCACTCTAATAGCCTATTGGTTGGATGCCACTAAGATGAATCAATTAGAAGTTACAAGAATTGAGTATCCACTACTCAAACACTGTGACAAATCTTCTAATCTCACACTCACAGCCTCTAAAATATGACAAGGATATGCTTACGAATAGGGATGCACATTGGTCTAGGGTTAATCCTGGACCGACCTTGGACCGGTCCAACCCTATCGGTTTTGGTCCAGTTCCTAAGGAGACTAGGTCGGTCCTTGGTCTTGGGATTCCTGGACCAGCACTGTGTAGGTTGGTTCTTGATCTTGAGAGTTTAGGGTCGGTTTAACATGGACCAACCTTGATTCATATACATATATATATATAAAACATATTATTTATAATATTTTTTCTATAAAGAAGACCATAATATAAATGACGTCAATAACATTAAACAACTCCTTAGTGAGGAATTCAAGTAATTTTACATTATTTTTTAATAACCTAGATTTTTAATGTATTTTGCGATGCCAATAGTCATAATTTATAAATGAGGAAAAAGTTTTTGCGAGAAGTCTTTATGGCATCCAAAAAGGCATAAAGAGCTCCTCATGACATCTTCATCTAGTACTCGTTCTCTTTTGTCTTATTTGTTTCTTAATTTTCAATTTGTCAAAATCAAAAGAAATAACTTCTTCACTCGCTACTTGACACTCGCCTTGCTCACTTTGGCTTACTCGTGTTGCTCATCACTCAATGCTCGCCTAGCTTGTTTCTCCCCCCTCGACGCTCAACACTCAATACTCACTTTGCTCGATGCTCAACGTTCACCCCAATCGACACTCGCTGCTCACCTCTCTTAGCTGACCTCACTCGTCACCGAACTCATTGGGATGGTCCGGTCCTTAGTCACCTTTTTAGTGAGTACAAAATGATTTGCTTTTTCGAAATTGATTCTAACTAAAATAACCAATATGGTAAGTGATATTTCCAACCAAAAAGCCTGATATATCTTGTACATACTGAAACCTTGAAGAAAATAATCCTGAGTCTGATTAAGTCTTCATTCTTGCGTTCAGTTTGAAACTTGTCAAAGTGGGCAAACTTCTTATGTAGGATAGATTTTGACACATAAGTCCGGCATTCTTCAGAATATAACTTAGATAAGTTTTGTCAGCTTCAAAATATCATTGGAGTTTTCTCCAACAAACTTTTGAGAGATAAATTTAATGTGCAAAATGATACTTAAAGGACATGACTTAAACATTTATGTATACAAATCTTGCAACATGTGGTTGAATCGTCAAAAAGGCATGATCGTAGGATATGGTCTCTAGATGACTCAAACAAGTATGGAAATGTACACATGTGAAAATGTTTCATTTTAGCATTAAATTTACTAAATGAGCATGATTTCAACCATCCTCAAGACATGCATAAATCCTAGTAAAAATCTCACATACAGAGCATGTGATGATGAAGATTTTTTGTTCAGAGTTTGAAACTTAATTAATATCATATGAATCATGGCAAAAATGGCAAAATCGACAAACTATATGCCTAGCTTACATTGTTGCAATGCCTTTTAGTCTAAAGCATGCAATTGACTCACTTTGCCGAAATAAAGACCTTGCAAAGCATGCATCAATTGACCATGTACATCATTTTTTTTTTGGTGACCCAATAACCCTGTACAACTAGCAGTCGGCGAGTAAACTTAGGGAGACATGTAAGCGGGAGGACCCACCACCCCGGCATCCCACTTAAGATCCCAAGCGACCGTGAGGAGATTTGAACTCCTCCCCTCCGTGAGGGAGAGAGAGCCCAAACCATCACGGCCACCAAGGTAAGTTTCATGAAGAATTTGAAGCCAAACAAGTTCATTTGTGGACTCAATTTTACCAAAACAAAATTTGGACCAATGTAGAGCAGACTGTCCTATGTTCAAATCTAGACGATTTTGACATAGTTAAACTCATTCAAAAATCACAAAAAAATTACAGGATGTTCTCCACACAATTATGAGCAACTTTCATGGAGGAAAGTTTTACCAAAATTCAACACAGAAATCAGCACAAAAATAACAAAACCAGTGATCAATATAGAACAAACTGACCTAGGCTTGGATCTGAGTAGATTTGACTTAGTTAAACAGATCCAAAAATAAAGAAAAAAATTTAAAAAGATGCATAAGATGATTTGGAACAAAACTCATGAGGATAATTTTGTCAAAAAATAACTACAAAAGTCAACACAAAAATAGTAAAAACATAAGGTGGAATAGAAACATAATTGAAAAAAAAAAAAAAAACTAAGGGTGCGTTTGGTAACATTTCTGTTTAAAAATTGTTTCTGGAAACAGAAATAGAAACAAGTATTTATGCTTTAGGGAATAATTTTTGAACAAAAAACGCGTTTGGTAAATCCGTTTCAGAAATATAAAAAGAATAGAAACACGTTTGGTAAATTTGTATAATTTTTTTTTATTTCTTTTAATTTTTAATATTTTTATTTTATTTTTTCTATTTTCTTTCTTACTTTTCTTATTTATTTTTCCTTTATTTTTTTTTCTTCTTGGCCGGTTGTTGGTCTCGGCCATGGTTGACAACCGACCGATGCCGTGGCTGGGTGAGGCTTGGCCTCGCCTTGGCTGGGCGAGCTCGATCTCGCCCAGCCCAGCACGAGGTCGGCCTCACCGACGCCCAGCGATGCTTCGGCGAGGTCGCCAACCCTCAACGGCGTCGCCGGCGATGGCCGAGGCCGGCGACCGGCCAAAGAAAAAAGAAAGAAAAAAGAAGAAGGAAAAAGAGAGAAGAAAAAGAAAGAAAGAAAGAAAGAGAAAAAGTGTTCCTAAATTTTGTTCCAGAAACAAGAAACAATTTTTTTTTTTTGTTTCTTGTTTTCGTTCCAGATGTATTTCTGGGAACAAAAACACAAACAAACGCATTTTTGTTCCTTTTTTGTTCCCAGGAACAAAAAAAAACAAAAATTTGTGTTCTTGAGAACATAAACACTTTTTACCATGCATGGCCTAAACTACTATAGAATTGTTCATCTTTGGAGGTGTCTTTCTAAGGTCAAACATCACTCAATCAGGGCATCTAACCTATCGATTCAAAGCTCATGATATGTATTTTTTAAGCCTAGAAGGACTCGAGGTCAAAAACAGAGGTTTAAGAATCATCACTCAAATCATCAATGAATCATTGCAACATTCATAATCATTGATCTGAAACATGTAAAAGTTCAAAATCTTGAATCCTAGCCCTGATTGACTAGCTCAATCTCGTTTTATTGGATTTGAGTTTCGAATCAATACATTCGTCACGATTTTTGTCGATTTCTATCACAATCAATCAAATCAAGACATCGGAACACTTTCAAATCTCCACAGACCGCCGAGGATCCGATATGAATCGCCTAGAACCTCAGAACCATCGTTAACCTACGGCTAGGATCACCAAAACCACTGGTGTGAGTTTGACCAGCTATGGAAGCTAGCTTGATTAGACAACTTCTAATCAAAATCTAGTCAATCGTTGGCCGCAAATGGATTAGCAAAGAGAAGGAGATGGCCACGGGGCTAAACAACAGCCGGCCAACAACCGGCGTGAGGCCGGCGAGCCTAAACCAGTGATGAACTAGTTTGGTTTGTGAGGAATGGGAGAGAGATGGATTGATTTAGGTAGGAAAATAGAGAGAGAGAGAGAGAGAGAGAGAGAGAGAGAGAGAGAGGATCGCCGGTTTGGTTTGCAGAAATGGAAGAGAGAGAGGGATTGATTTAGGCGGGAAAAATAGAGAGAGAGAGAGAGAGAGAGAGAGAGAGAGAGAGAGAGAGATCTGAAGAGAGAGAATATGTTTCATGCCAAATGAGCCCCCTTGAAAATAGAGGGAAAAATCATTTATATTCCCCCCAAATTAATCGATTTCGGCCATTGGTTCGATTCGACGGTTGAAATTTCAATCCAACAGTTAAAAATCAATTTTGAAGGCTCCATCATGATCTTGAGGTGTCGGGTAATTGATCTAGTATATTTGATTTACAAAAAACTAAGCTAAAATTGGGAATTGAGTCAAAATGTCCAATTAGAGGTTTAATTTGCAATTTGATGAAATTTGATGATCAATCTGTAAAATTTTGGGAAATTGAAGATGTAGAAGTGAAATTGGCATTGAGAGGATTCCAAAACCGATCTCCGGAGGTCGGGAACTAGTTGGAAAGGGCTTGAACCGGCAAATCCCACCGCTGGTTAGTCAGATTGGTTCGGTATGGTTTAGCCATATTTTGATTGGTTTGATCCGGTTTTGACTGTTTTGTCCACTTGGGATCCTTGTGGAACTAAAATTTATGCAATGACCAAATTGAATAGAAATTTTATCCTTTTCAAGAAGAAATTGGCCAATTAAGATACAATTAAACTAATTGAACCTTATGAATGTGATCTAAAGGTCTTTTATTAACCTAATTGAATTAAAATCATGAAAAGCAACAAGTCAAAACCATTGAATTGGGCCTAAATGGCTAAAATGGTAAAATTTTGTAATTCAATGGGCAAAAGTGCAAATTAACTAAAATTGAACTCAATTAGTTTCACAATTGCCTTATCATATTCAAATTGATCTTGAATTGAAACGCTTGAGTTTAGGTCAAAAATAGATCTAAGCCTAATATTAAAATTGGACCTATATTTATGAAATTAAACCATAACCATGAATGAGACAATTCGAATGTTGATGAATGAAGCTTAATTACTTGATTTTCTTATGCTCGGGAGAATAAAATTCTTCAAATTGATGAGTTCTACTGTGAATTTTATTTAATCGATTTCAAATTTGGAATTATCTTAAGAAAATGAGTGAGAAACAATCATCCATTTGCAAGTTATAAATGATCAATTTTCATCCCCTAATTAGGGCTCAGAACGAAAATTCACATTTTGACTCGATAAATCATGAAATTAAATGCCCAAGCAGATTTTAGATAGTCCCTAAACCAAATGTCAAAGAAGGAACTACACCTAATTATGACTAGAATAAAAGTAGTTTTATTTTTGGTTGATTTAGAACTTAAAACTGAAAAATTCAAAAAACTAAGGTTCTTAATCGAATTTTGTGAAATTTTTAACACAAAAGTCAAATGGACATTAAAAGAAATGTATTTGTACATTTTTTTATTTTACTTATTTTCATTTTTTTGGTCAAAGGGTTAGACCAAAAGTTAACAATTTAGTCGATTTTTCCTAAAATGTCTTTTTTTTTTGTCAAATCTTTGAATTTTCAAGAAATTGATTTGACAAAAGTGAAATTAAAGCTAAATGAAATATTTTTGGGTAAAAAGTTAATTTTTGACTTGGGGTTGACTTTTTGGTCATGGTTGACTTTTGATAAAAAAATTGATCAAAAAGTCAACTCGAAAGTCAACCGTTTGACATTTTGGGTTTTTTTTTTTCTTGAAAATGAGCTAGAAATTACTTAAAAATAATAATGCAAAAGAAAGAAATGAAAACGATACTTTTTTGTCAAGAGATGGGGCTCCGTTGCGATCGAAACCTAAATTTCGATTTTTTACCTTTTAATGATGTGTTAATTAAAAATCAGGTGTCAACAACGAAAATATGGATCTGCAACCACAAGCTTTCCTATCTTTTAAGTTGAAATTCTTTGAAAGTTCAAAAGAGAAAAAGCATTTGAAGGGTAATTTGGAATATCATGAGACGGAAAGACCAGGTCGAGTCCCGTCATTTTGATTGATTGAAGAGCTAAGTGTTGGCTTCAAAAGATAACTTTTAGACTCTTCTTTATCATACTCAAAGGCAACAAGAATTGAGGGACAACTGTTCCAGAAGGAGGAACTCATGTTGAATGGGAACTTCCTATGCATTGGGGATTCATTATCCATGTCTAAGGTATGTCTTTCTAATAGTGCAAAATTGATTTCCATATGGTTTGACTAACAAAGTATTTTCCAATAATTGGCTTGCATGGTATAGTTTCTTCAACCTATGAAGGCATGTGATAAACCAACTAATGCAATGATAAGTGGTTGATCAATGCTGATATACATTGTCAGCCAATGATTAGGTGGCCGGTTAGCAATAATGTTTGTGAACATTCAAGGCGGGTTTGATAATATTTCTGTTTCGGCAAATAATTTCTTCCATAAATAGTCTTTTTCTAATTCTATTTGCTAGAACAATTTATGAGTAAAAGAACATATTTGGAAACTGGACAAAATAAATAAATAAATAAATAAATAAATAAATAAATATATAAATATATAAATATATATAAATAATATATATATATATATATATATATATATATATATATATATATATATGAATGTGTTTACTATAACTCATAATTTTTTTTATGACGTAGAATTTCTTTTAATTTTTCAATAATTTTGTAAAATTTCCTTTTTCCCTCTCTTCTTCTTCTTGATCATCCTCTGACAAACACGACAATGACCGGTGATGGCAACTTGCGAGGAATGTGGTGGCGTGCGGTGGGGGGCGGCAAACGGTGAGGAAGAAGAAGGGAAAAAAAAAGGGAAAATGACTTATTTTTAGAAATTTTTGTTGGAGAAAACTCCCTTATTGTTTTGAAGTTGACAAAACGTTTCCATCAATCTAGTCTGAAGATTTTCAGACTCAATTGTTAAAGTCTGATGAACTTCAGATTCTGTTGTCAAAGTCTAAAGATCTCAAAACTCAAGACTCAAAGTTTACCCTTAATGACAGCTTATAGATTGACGAAGATAAGACTTATCCAAATACGAGTTTATTTTTAAGGATTCGATTTGTACGGTTCATAGAAGATCTTACGGCTGGAAATAGCACATCGAGATCAATTATTTTTATTGAAATAAATTCAGATAATTAAATATTTGTTAAAAGGCAAAGTATACTTGGAAGGTTATACTTATGAAAACCTAGATCCTGATTGCATAAGCGAGCAGGATTGATGGGTTATCATCACATTCCTTAGACAACTCGAGATCTCCTTGATTGATTCTATCCAACGAATAGATTGGAAGAACTCCTTTGGAAAGTGTCAACGGTTATAGAGGCATGAAGGAGTATATAAGGAAGACGCTCAAGTTGTTTGAGTGTGTGCATGAAAGAAAAATTCCAAAGTTTAAAACTCTTAGTTATTCGGTGTTTCAATTGTTGAGCGTGTCTTGTACTGAAAAGAGAGATCAAACACTTGTGAGACATTGAAGAAGTGTAGTAGAAGTTCTACATTGTAGGGTCAAGGACGTGAAACTGTAAAATCTCTTTTGATTCTTAGTGAAATCCAGCTAGTGAGCTGTCAGTGTGGGAGAGTGAACGTAGGTTTGATATAAGCCGAACCACTATAATCTTTGTGTTTTTATTCTCTTTGCTTGAACTTCTTACCTTATTTCGTAGCTTTATATAATTGCTTATAGTCGTTTTCATCGTCAGTCTATTATTATCTATAATCAAATTAATTTGTTAAGTCTAGCTAAAATTTCTTTTAATATCTATTCACCCCCTCTAGGTGTTCTTACTTGCCCTATTAATTGGTATTAGAACCTGTATGCTCGGTCTATTGAAGTGTTTTTACTTCTGAGCTAAATATCTATGGCTAGTATTTTGGCTCCAGGTTTGGTTGAAGGCCAAAGCAACACCAAACCTCCTTATTTTGATGGAAATTAATACAATGTTTGGAAAAATAAGATGAAAGCATTCATAAAATCGAAAGATCCTTTGGAATGGGATGTGGTAAAAAAGAGAATCATTCCCAAAGCTGTATCAGTCTCAAAAAGAGGAAAAGAAGTTGTAAATGCTGGCGAAATGACACAAGAAGAAATAACCAAGAGACAAGCTCTCAATGTTAAAGCAATCTACTCTTTATTCTGTGCTTCATCTCCTACTGAATATAATAGAATTTCATCTTGTGAAACAGCCAAAAAAGTTTGGGATAGGTTACACGTTACCTATGAAAGAATTGATCGAGTCAAAGAAACAAAGATCAATATCTTACTCGGATAGTATGAAGCCTTCAAGATGAAACCAGGAGAATCCATTACTGACATGTTTAGTCGTTTCATAGAAATTATAAACGATATATCATATTAGGGATAGCTAATCTCAGGACCAATGAAGGTTAATAAATTGCTGCGTGGATTATCCAAATATTGGAATCACGTGAAGACTTCGATAAAAAGAACCCAAAGGATTATGCCTCTTACAATTGATGAGCTTGTGAGGACACTTCAGTCATACGAAGTGGAACAACTCAATGAGAATGAAGATCCCAAAGTTAAGAAGTCAATTGCTTTAAAATCTAACGATGATTCTGATGTTATAGACTCTGATGATGATATGGGTGATGAAGAGCTAACATTTATGATAAGAAAGTTTAGGAAACTGAACAAAAAGGGAAGAAGATTCAATTGAAAGAAACAAGGCTCTCAAAAATTCCAAAACAAATCAACTGAGGATGATGAAACCAACAAAGATGTGGTTTATTTTGAATGCAAGAAAAAGGAACATATCGAACCCAACTGTTCTCTGTTGAAGAAAAAGAAGGGAAAAGCTAAGAAATACAAAAAGGCTCTTAAAGTAGAGGCATGGAGTGATACTATATGTGAAGAAAGTGATGAAGATTATGACAATATATGTCTAATAGCAAAATTAGAATCAGGCTTAGACTCTGAGATAGATTCAAACTTAGACTTAGACAGCGAAATCGAGGTAAGTAATTTAAAAATTCCTACTAAAGTCTCGAAATATATTGATGAACTTTGTCTTAGTCTCAAAACCACTCTTAAAAGGATTTTCAAGCTAAAAATGGAGAATTCTACAGTTAAGCAACAAGAAAATTATTGGAAAGAAAAGTTTGAGAATCTAAACAAAAGTTTTGTTGCTTTGAAAGAAAATGCAAACTCTCTTTCAAAAGAAAATATATTTTTGAAAAAGGACATTTCAAATATCTCAAAAATGTTTTCAATAGGATCTAAGAAGTTGGAAAATATTCTTTCAGTACAAAGACCTTATTTCAACAAATTCGGTTTGGGAATGACTTCATAAACTATTCATCTAATTGATTTTCCAAAAGTAAATGAAAGAATCAAATAAAAACCTACAAAAACTTTTTACAAAAATCATTTTCAAATTTTTTTTGTAAAACATGTTGGCCAAAGTACTCTCAAATGTTCAAAGTGTAATAGTTTAGAACATTTTGAGAAAATAATGTCCTATAGTTTGGAGACCTATTAAGAAGGAATGGATAAAGACCGTATATTGCACTAACTCCTCTAAACCCAAGAAAATGTGGGTACCAAAGCAAACTTGAGTTCCTTTTTTAATTGCAGGTCACTATCAAGAAAATTGTTAAATGGTATTTGAATAGTGGCTATTCGAGACATATGACTAGAGATTCAAGTTATTTTATAAAACTTGTTCAAATAAATGGTGGAAAAGTCTCTTTTAGTAGAAATGGTAAATGAAGAATTGTTGAATGTGGAACTGTAAATATTGGAAGCCTCACAATCAATAATGTCTTATTGGTGGAATGACTTAATTATAATCTAATCAGCATTAGCCAACTATGCAACACTTGATTCAAAATTAATTTCCAAGAAGGAATATGTTTGGGAGCTAGTAAAGATCTTTCTCAATCTTTCACAGGACAAAGATATGGGAACATTTATCTTCTGGATATAAAACCAGAAGGATCTCAATGTCTAATATCAATTCAAGATGAAGCAAACCTTTGGCATTGAAAGTTTGGCCATGTCAACTGGAAGCAAATTGCCAAGATTTCATCCAAGAAACTCGTTCATGGACTGCTTGTGACATCCAGATTTTCGGGTTCTAATTTCGACTGGATAAATAGGGCCGTTTTCGTTCAGTTAAAGCCGGGGATTGTGAAATTGAGAAGGATGAGGGATTCTAGGATGAAGAAAATAATCAATTTGATAATGGAGATATCAATTGATTTTTGTGAGAGTTATTCGAGAGAAATTAAGAGAGAAATTGAATACAGATATGCAAGTGGGGATCAAGAACTCTAAATTGGAAAATCCTTTTGAAAGTCTATGAGCTTATTTAAAAGAAATTGGGATTAGGATTTTCTATTTAAGGAAATCCTTTTATTTTGTGATCTTCCCATTTCTTTTCCATTTTTAGCCAAACACTCTCTTTTTCCTTTTCTCTCTCTCTCTCTCTCTCTCTCTCTTTCTTTCTTCTTTTTCTTTCTCTCTCTCTCTCTCTCCCTCTCTTTTTCTTTCCCCTCGTGCGAAACCCCCACCGACTCCCTCTGCTGGTTCCAACTTTGCTTCCCCACCTTTTTGACTTTTCAAACTTATCCTAACTCTCTCTCTTATCTCTAACTCTCTCTCTCTGGACTCCCTCACTCTCTCGACATCTCTCTTCTACTCCTTCTCAGCTAGTTCGAAAAATGGTAGAAGCAGAACGAAAGTAGCAACTAGCGTCGGTTGAAGGAGCGGCAGGACGAAGCTGCCGTCGTCGTCGTGTCGGAGTATCGCCGCTGTCCGTCTCCCTCTCGCTCGCTTGAACGCCCTTCGCCCCAGCCTCTCTCTTCTTCTTTCTCTCAGCCGTTTGAACCAATAAGGGCAGAAACAGAGAGAGCAGCTTGTTGTCGCAACCAGCAGCCGAAATCAGAGCCAAGGCCGTCGTCGCCGCCTCACGCCGTGCGCCGTCGCAGCTCCACGGTCGCCCAGCCGCGCCATTTGGCCTCGTCCAGTCGAGTTGCCGTCAACAACCCCGTCTAGCCAGCTGCTGTTCGGTGGTCGTGAGGGACGGTAGAGGCCCGCCGGAGCTCCCTCCGACCACCATGTGCCGCCACCTCAAACCGCCGAAGCTCCATCCGGCCCTGGCCACCCTTGCTCGCCTCAACCCGAGCCTTCCCCTCACCTTTCTCAGCCTCAACCGCAGTGGACAGAGGGCTGGAAAAATGGGTATCACAGAGGGTTTTGGCCCGTTTTGGTCGCCTTCCCGAGCCCGGATGCTCGGCCCGCTTTGAGGAAAGTCGATCCTCACGTCGAGCCCGTCGTTTTGAGTGAGTTTTACTCACTAATGCCTTCTTAGTGCGCTAATTATACTTAAAGGTTGATTAGTGTTAATTAAGTGTAATTAGGTTGTTAGATTATAATTATATTGCATGTTAGTTGCGTGATTAGTGTAATTAGATAGAGAATTGCCTATAGTATTTATTGGATGCTTCTTGGGATTTTTCCCGTCCCTTATCGGGTGTTAATTAAGCAAATCGGGCCTAGGTGGAATTTTTAGGAATTAAATATTAATTTTTGAATTAATTATTTAATTATTTATTTTCCGGAAATTCAACTGGGGTGGCTAGTGACCGGGATTTTATGCTGATGATCGTGGTACAGTCCGTTTATTTAATTGAGCTTTATATTATGCTAAATCGAATTTATTGTATGTATTTATTTAATTTTCAAAATTAATTTTTTAATTATTTATTTTCTGAAAATTCAACTGGGATGGCCAGCAACCGGAATTTGGTGCTGATTGTCGTGGCGCAGTTCATTTATTTAATTGAGCTTTATTTTGTGCCGAATTGAATTATTTGTGAAATTGGGAATTATTATTTAATGGAATAATCTTTGATTAATAATTGGAAAATAACCGGGTGTCGGTTGACAGCACCAAAAGTGTTTTGGTGGACTTCAGATAATTGTGGGATTTGTGGAAAGGAAATTATATTATTTTGGCTAAGGCCGTCCGTGTGCCCACACGGGTATTTTTATTAGAAATGATAAAAATGGTGATTTGATTAAATGATTATTTTCGGCATACTATAAAGGTATGGCCGGCAGCTTCTGGTGAACATTGGGGGTATACTATATCGGCCTTCGGGCGATATGTCAGCTTTGGGTGAGCAATATACCAGTATACTATATTGACCTACGGGTGATATGTCAGCTTTGGGTGAGCAGTATACCAGTATACTATATTGACCTACCGGCAATATGTCAGCTTTGGGTGAGCAGTATACTTTATTATCAGCTTTGGGTGAGCATATGGTATACTATATCGACCTTCGGACGATATGTCAGTTTTGGGTGAGCAGTATACCAGTATACTATATCGACCTACGGGCAATATGTCAGCTTTGGGTGAACAGTATACTTTATTATCAGCTTTGAGTGAGCAGTATACCAGTATACTATATCGACCTACGGGCGATATGTCAATTTTGGGTGAGCAGTATACTTTATTATCAGCTTTAAGCGAGTTATACTATCTAATTGTCAGCTTTGGATGAGCAGTCCTGACTTGATAGGATTTTATAGATAGTATGGAATGTGCCGACCAAGCGTGGGTCGTGTTGACATGTGATCAACTAAGTCAATTGATCATTACTTTGATTTGATGTTGTGAATTGATTTATTGAATGGAAAGGGCCGTGAGTGGTTTTGTTGGCGTGTAATTGACTAATCGATTTGATCGATGCTTCGATCTGTGATGTGATTGCTTTGGTGCCTATTTGATCTATACTAATATGCAGGTGGAATCTGAGGTCAAGGTAAGTTCTCTGACTCATGTTGTGAGTAGGCAGCCCTATGGTGTATTAGTTTACTAATCGGGTCTCAGGGGGTAGAACTTGCTGAGATGTTGTCTCAGTGGTTATTGAATAACCATTTCAGGACCTGGATGAGGAACCTAAGGAGCATGAATCAGATGAGGAGATTCCTGTTGAGGAACCTGAAGAGCAGTACGTGGAGGAGGACCCTGAGGATAACCCCGAGTACAACCCGGATGAGGATTGAGATCCCGTCCTATCTTGTCAGACCTTGTTTGCATGTGAATAGACGTTAGATCTGAGTTGCGTAAATATAGTATTGTAGAATACTATGAGATGCATGTAAAAAGATGTAGTTGTGAATTTTCAGTAAGAAAAATATATGGCCTGCTTTTCTATCCCATTGTTTTATTGTCTGGGGACTTATAATTGCTTCCGCATGTGCATATTTAAAATGAAAGGGTCGGCGATACTTAGTCCTGGGATATCGCATTTTAAAATCGACCAAATGTAAGGGATGTGCATGTGCCTGAGGTTCGGAATATCAAAACCTTGACTTAAGCACACCATGTGTGTTGGGAAAACATGTTAGAAGTTCTTTTAAACAAATAAATAAAGTTTCAATTAATCGTATTTTGAAGCTTCTGCATATAGATCTCTTTGGACCAACTAGAACTTAAAGTATTGATGAAAAGAGATATTGCTTAGTAATCATGGATGATTATTCTCGATTTACTTGGATTCACTTTATAGCAAGTAAGTCTGAAACTTTTTCTCACTTTTCGAAGTTTGACAAGAAAGTTCAAAATGAGAAATGATATGCTATTTAAAGCATATGGACTAACCATAGAGGTAAGTTTGAAAATCAAGACTTTGGTAAATTTTGTGATGAATTTGGATTTTAACATATTTTCTCATTTCCATACACTCTAGAACAGAATGTAGTTGTGGAAAGAAAGAATAGGTTTTTGCAGGAAATGGCATAACCCTTTTAATTGAAAGTAATATTTCTTCTCGTTTTTGGGCTAAAGTAGTTTCTATAGCTTGTTATATTATTAACAGAGTATTTTTAAGGCCTATTCTAGAAAAAACTCCTTATGAGCTATTCAAATGAAAGAAGCCAATTATTTCTTATTTCATGTGTTTGGTTGCAAATGTTTTATTTTAAAGAATGCAAATGATAAACTGGTAAGTTTGAAGAAAAATCAGACGAAAGGGATTTTCTTTGGATATTCAATCACTAGCAAAACCTACAGAGTATTTAACAAGAATACTCAGTCTTTGGAAGAATCTATGAATGTCAAATTCCAAGATTCTATGCAAAATCAACTAATTCAGACTCAAGTTGAAGAACTCAGAACCTGCTCTAGACTTTACAAAGTCTACCCCCCTTGAAGAATCAACTAAAGTAGAAGATCAACAAACTATCAAACCGACGAGTAACGGGAAGCACAAGTCTAGTCATCCTAAGAAACTCATCATCAACAACATTGATGAAGGGATTTGCACTAGATCCAAAAAGGCTAGAAGAGTCTAGTGCTCTGAATTAGAACCCAAAAGCATAAAAGAAGCTTTAGTTAACAAAAGTTGGATTGAAGCTATATAAGAAGAACTCAGACAGTTCAGCATTAACGATGTTTGGGAATTAACTCTTAAACTAAAAGGTAAATCAATTATTGGAGCTAAATGGGTTTTTAGAAACAAGATGGACGAAAAAGGAAAAGTGGTCATAAACAAAGCAAGACTCGTGGCCAAAGGATATACGCAAGAAGAAGAGATAGACTATAATGAGATCTACGCACCAGTAGCAAGGTTAGAAGCAATTAGATTATTACTTGCTTTTACCTATTATAAAAATTTCAAGTTATTCCAAATGGACGTTAAAAGTGCATTCCTAAATGGATTTATCCAATAAGAAGTCTATGTGGAACAATCTTTTGAATTTGAAGACCCAAAGAGACCAGACTCAGTATTTAAACTGAAAAAGGCTCTATATGGATTGAAGCAAGCGTCTTAGGCTTGGTATGACAGGTTAAGTAATTTTCTAATTCAAAAATGGTTTTGATAAAGGTAAAGTAGATACTACATTGTTCATTAAGAAAGAAGGTAAATATTTTCTACTTGTTCAAATCTATGTTGATGATATTATATTTGGATCACCTAACAAAAACCTATGCAATAAGTTTTTGAAGTCTATGTAGGATGAATTTGAGATGAGCATAATGGGTGAACTATCTATTTTTCTCATATTACAAGTGAAACAATTGAAGAAAGGAATTTTCATTCACCAAGAAAAATATGCAAAAAAACTCATTAAAAAAATTCAAATTAGAGAATTGCAAAAAGACAGAGATACCAATGTTAAGTTCTTCGAAGCTAGACAAAGATGAAGAAGGAAAAAAAGTTGACCAGAAGCTCTATAGGAGTATTATTGGTTCACTTCTTTATTTTACTTCTTTTAGACTTGACATTTTGTTTAGTATTTGCATTTGTGCTAGATTTCAATCTGATCCCAAAGAATCTCATCTAAGCGCTGCAAAATGTATCATCAAATACGTTGTAACTACCTCAAAAGTAAGTCTATGGTATCCCAAAGAATGAGAATTTACTCTCTTAGGATATTCAGACGCAGATTTAGCAGGTTATAGAGTTGATATAAAGAGTACTTCCGGTACTTGTCAATTGTTGAGAAACAAGATAGTATCTTGGTTCTCAATAAATTAGAGTACTGTAGCTCTTTTAACAGCAGAAGAAAAGTATGTGGCTCTTGAAAGTTGCTGTTCCCAAATATTATGGATAAAGCAACAGCTGAGAGACTTTGGAATCAAAGACTCATACACCGAGATCAAATGCGACAACACTAGTGCAATCAATCTAACAAAGAATCCAATTATTCACTCAATAGCAAAACATATAGAAATTCGACATCATTTTATAAGAGATCATGCTCAGAATGGAGAAATCATGATACAGTTCATTGACTCAAAGAATCAACTGGCATATATATTTACAAAACACTGGAGAAAAGTCTATTTGAGTCTATTCGCACCAGGCTGAACATCACATCTTTTATCGAGTAAAGTTTGGGAGTGTTCAAGACTCAAAGGCAAAGTCTGAAGGTATTTAGACTCAGAAAGACAAAGAGTGACAACTGTAAGTCATTTCCGTACTCACAATTTAATAAAAATCTAAAAATGTACGGTTACTTTCTAATCGCTAATTGATTGTTGTATTTTTAGAATTTATCTTTTCTGAGTTTTTAAATTTATGGCAGTTATTTATTTTCAAAAAGGCAGGTTTATTTTTCCTTTATGACGTTTCGTTTACCTCGCATCACTTGCTTGATATATTGTTGTTTTTCTTCTTTGTTTTCACTCACAAACCCTAGATCACAGAACTTTACTTTCTCACTTTTTCTCTCTAATTTAATCCATAAAGTTCTAATCTTTTTTGTGAATCGAGTTCGAGAAATTCCTCAAAGACTATGACAATGTCTTCTCAAAGAAAGTCCTCTAGGATCGCAAGTAGGAGACCACAGCATATGCGAAAGGATCCTACGCACTTTGATCTAACCGAGGAAGAAGACTCTCAAATACAGCAACAAAGTCAACAATAACATTCTCAACCGTGCCATTCTTCTCAACCTAGAACACAAGTCCCTCAGCAACAACAAGCAGAGGAAGAAATCATCGATAATGTGGAACTAGTAAGGACACTTAAGCCCACATTTTTTTTTTCAAACTCTATTCCGCTTTGAAGGAAGGTGGTTCTACAATGACCTTTATTGATGAATTTTTGAGCGAAAAAAGGGTACAAAAATGAAACTCATTTTTTAAAGACGATGGAGAGTTTGGGCATTACTACTGCTGGTCCAGTTGAAAGGGCGTTTGTGAATTTCCCAAGTGATCTATGGTTTGGATCATTTAATCAACCTGAAGGAAAAGATGACGATGAGAGGATGTTCACTCATTTTAAGCCGAGAATGGGTGTTGTGAAAATTCGTGGAGAAAGGAACGGATCTTTTTCGCTAAGGAGCACAATTGAGCTTATTCTAAATTGCCAAAGTGAGGGGTGATGAACTCTAGGAGTGTTGATTTTGATTTTCTTGATTTGTTGAACGTGAAATTGCGGGAGAATTTTACATTACTTCAACTCGAACACTTTTGCTCTGAGACGACTATTGCACATCTGGAACTTACAACTTATTTCTATTCCAATCTATCCATTTTAGATGCGAATAGATTTTCCTTCAGTGTTAGAGATTAGGATTTTGTGGTCGATGTGGACACTCTGGCTGATGTGATTGGGGTGAAAAGAGGGCATTTTCAACTAATCAGTGTGTCTATTGCTCATGCGACCCTAGAGCTTGTTTGAGATAGGATCGCTGAAGGCTGGATTTCTTATTCCATGATGAATGCCTCCAACATCTTGCTCAACAAGATTGTCATTAACTGTCTTAGACCTAAATCGACCTCCAAGACTAATGTTTCAAATTCTAAAGCGAAGCTGATGCACGCCATTAACATTGGTTATAAATTCTCTCTGCCTCACACTATCCTTATGCACATGTACAGGATAGTGGTAAAGGACAAGGGCCAATTTCTTTATTCTGCTCTTGTCACTCGTTTGTTCAAACACCTTAACATTCAGCCTTCCAAAATTTTGTGTGTTCGAACCATTGATCCAATGGTAGTGGGACTAAAGATGGTTTCCAAGATGCGTCTGAAGGAGTTAAACAAAGCTTTGGAGAGCTTTAAGGTGAAGACCCCTGTCAAGGCACGACAAGACTCTGTGGCTAGAAAAAGAAAAGGCAAAGAGCCCATAACAGCATCATCTAAAAGGAGAAGAGCACTCATCTTGCAGGATGAAGAAGATGAGGATGACGTTACTATCTCCGCTTTTGCCTTGAAGAATTTACAGAGTGATATTGCTAGTATGAGTACCTAGAGGGGGGTGAATAGGTATACAAAAAATTTCTCGAAGCTTGCACGATATTTAAACAGTTAAAGATTCAATCGCAAGACAGAGTAAGGGAAAGAGAGAATTGAACACTCGGTTTATAGTGGTTCGGCTTGATTCAAGCCTACGTCCACTCTTCTGCACTGACAGCCGATTGGCTGGATTCCACTATAATCAAAGAGCTGTTACGGTGTTGATCTTCCTTGAATTCTAGGTGTAGATGATCTACCACACTCTCTCAAGGTGTCACCAAGTACAAACACTCTCTGTATACAATTTCGCTCGAACAGTCTCGACTAACAATCAAGGGTCTTCAGACTTTGGAATTTTTCTATCAATCACACTTAAAACAACTAGAACGACTTCTTTTTATACTCCTTCATGCCATCATAGCCGTTGGCACTTACCAAAAGAATTCCTCCAATTTACCCGTTGGATGGAATCAATTAAGAAGATCATCCGAGCTATTTAAGGAATCTGATGATAGCCCATCAATCCTGTTCGCCCATACAATCAGGATCTCGGTTTCCATGAATAGAACATTCCAAGATTAGTTCGTCGACCAACGGATCTTCAATCGATCTTAGATAAGAATTAAAGAATCCGAAATGATTATCCAACCAAAGAATCTATTCCAGAGGATAGGATCGAATCCTCAACCATAACCTTCGGCTTTGGATTTCCTTCGTCACTGGATTAGAAAGACTGTCAGTGAGAACAGACTTAAGTCTTTAGTCTTGAGTCTTGAGTCTTGAGTCTTGAGAATACAAAGTCTTCAGACTTTAAACTGTCGGTCTCCGAACATCCAGACTTAGACTGATAGAAACGTTTTGTCAGCTTCAAAATATTCTGGAAAGATTTCTCCAACAATCTCCCCCTTTTTGATGGTGACAAAACTTTCTTGAGGATTTGAACAACTTTGACCTGCAAAACATTTCTCAAGCAATATGGTTAACTCATAAAGATTAATAAAACAACAAGACTCTGCAACCACAGAAAATTGGTTAGTCTTTCATGAGTAATACCATATATCAACACTTGATAAAAATGCAACCAGTCAAGCATCACAATCCACAGTCAATTCAGTCAAATTCACACCCAAGTTCAAGTTCTCAAGTCATTCTAAAAAATAAACTAAACATAACCACATAAGTCAAAGTTTAAAAGATGTTTGGTTCAAATTGGTTCTCCCCCTTTTTGTCAGCATTGAAAAGGGTGAGAAAGGAGTCATGTCTCGCTTGGGAATGCGCACGATTTGGAAATCCCCAATGGATGGACTACTCCTTCGAGCTTCTTCAGGTCTTCTCGCGGATGAGCTACCTCTTCTCCCTTAGCATTGGCTTGAAGTTGCGGAGCGAGGTCTTTGAATTTATCTTCCGAGAGACCGAAGATGCTTTTCCAGCATTCTTCAAAGCTTGGATTTCACGATCCAGTAACATATATCCGGCTACGCATTTCCGAAGAATATTCATAATACTTCGAAAATCTGCAGAATCATCCGTCTCGTGTACCGGCATGAACTTTCTCGATGCGTACGATGGCGCTTCGTATAGTCCGCAGATTTGGAATCGTCGTATCACCTTCTTTAGGCAATTGAGAGACCTGAACTTCTTCTGGGTCTTCTGGAGATTGTCTTAGATCTTCACTGACAGCAGCATGAGGTGTAGACCTCTCTTGCTCGCTAACTCCCCCTGTCTCTAGGACATCGAAAGGGGAAGAGTGATGATCATGCTCTTCATTTCCCTTCTCTCCAGAATTGTCAGCAGACTTTTCTTTTTCTCCTTCTTCTTCTTCAACTTCTTTCTCCTTTTATTCTTCCTCTTCTCTGTTCTGCTGAAGATCTGTTTGATGAGACACAGAATGTCTTGTTCTTGTCAGCGCTTGGATAGTGGGATCTTCATCATCTTCATCTTCATCCTCAAGGATGAGAGTTCTTTTCTTCTTCTTCGATGGAGCACCAATGGCCTCCTTTCCTTTCCTTTTTGAAGCAGATCGGATCGGAGATTTCACTTTGAATTTCTCCATTGCCTTGGAGAGTTCGTGCAGACGCATCTTCATTAACATTTTCAACCCTACCACCATCTTATCACACGGTCGAACACAAAAAGTATGTGGTAGTTCAATGTTCGATGTCGAAGATCTTGGTCACCAGACCGGGATAAGGCAATTGTCCTTTGTCCTTTGACACCGCTTCTCCGTACATATGGAAGAGAATAGTGTGCGGGAGAGAAAACTTCCGTCCCGAGTTGATCGCATACATTAACTTTGCTTCGAAAGAGACACGAAGTCTTTGATGTAGACTTCGGTCCGAGACTGATTGATCACAATCTTATGAAGCACAATGTTGATGGCTTTCATCCTGGAATAGGTAATTTTCTTCTCTACGTCCCTATCTTTGACAAGATCCAGAGTAGTACGAGTAGGTGAGACTTTGATTGGAAGATAGCGCCCCTTTCAACTCCGACTATGTCCGCCAACATATTCACATCTACCACGTAGACTTGATCTCGAACATCGAATGAAATTCTATTCGCATCCAAAAAGCTAAGATTTGAATAGAAATAAGCGGTCGAGTTGATCATACCCGTCCGTAGAGTCGAGCAAAAAGTCTCAAGTTGAAGCAAATTCAACTTTTCTCTTAAGTTCACGTTGATGGTGTCAGAAGTCAAAATCAACACTTCTAGGTTTATCACCCCTCTTTTCAACAACTGAAATACGCTTTTTCCCGATCCTTGGATTTAAACAAATCCATCCGATTTCCTTTCACCATTGCTGCCACACCCATTCTAGGTTTAAATTCAAGGAACATTTTGTCATCATCGTTCCCGTCAATCAGATTTTGTCCTGGCATACGAGGATCACCGGGAATGTTCTCAAGAGCCTCCCGCCCTTCCTTTAGGAGCAATTCCCAATTCCTCCATTTTCCGCAGAAAAAGATACTCATTCCCATAATTTTTGTCCTTAAGGAAGTCATCTATATACTTTAATGAAGTGCCGGTGATTTTCAACGCACGATAAAGCTTATAGATAACGGAGGGTTTTTGGACTCTACCGGGTCAAGCATCCTCGATTATCTCTTCTTCCAGATTTGCACCTTGTGGGGCAGGAGATGCTGAATGACGTGGAGGAGAGCGAATCGGACTTTGTCGCTGACTTGGTAAGTCTTCTTCCTCAGTAAGATCGAAGTGAGTCGGTCCCTTCTCCATTTTCTGTGGTCTCCTGTTTGCGATTCTTGACGATTTCCTCGAAGACGACATCTTCCTTTGTCTATTGGAGGATTCCTTCACTTGCTTTTCCCAAGAAAAATGACCACTTTCTCGACAACGAACAAAAAGTAGAAGCAGTATCGGGAGGAGAGTGCCTTTTAGGGTTTTGAAAATTTGGGGTAGAATAACTGTATATATATATATATTCCTCGGATTTGAAAGGAGAAGTTTAAACGGCACAAGGAAAGTGTACGAACACTTCTTTTCAAAATCAATAACTGCCAAAATTAACTTTCTTTAAAAAGACAAGTTTTCAAATTTCACACGAATTATATCTGAATAAAAGAACGTACCTTTTCGAGAGTTCGTACCTTTTAGATAGAGTAGCAACTTACAGTCTTTTAGCCATGAATGATTGAGTCTCATGATTCAAAATCTGAGTGATCAGAGTCTTAGAAATGGTGAGTCTCTAGACTTTAATTTCTTCAAGCTTCAAAATGTTGAGTCTTGAGCGAATAAAGTCGAATTGATTTTTCTCCAAAGGCTTTGTGAATATATCGCTAGTTGACTCTTCGAATCAACAAATTGAATCGAGATTTCTCCATTTTGAATATGATCTCTAACAAAGTGATGTCGAATCTCAATATGCTTTGCTCTTGAATGAAGAATTGGATTTTTGGTGAGATTGATCGTTTGGTGTTGTCACATCTGATTTACGTGCATGAGTCTTCAATGCCAAAGTCTTGTAGCTGTTGTTTTATCCATAGAATTTGCGAACAAAGCAGCTTCCAAGAGCTACATACTCGCTTCGTCGTTGAGAGAGCTACGGTGCTTTGCTTCCTTGAGAACCAAGACACCGTCCCTGTTTCCAAGCAAGTTGACAAGTTCCGAAGTGCTTTTTCTATCGACTCGAACCGGCCAGATCTCGCATCCGAGTATCCTAGAAGGTTAAAGTCTCCCCTCTTTGGATACCAAAGACCGATGCTTGAAGATGAGGCAACGTATTTGATAATACGTTTCACGGCAATGAGATGTGATTCTCTAGGATCTGATTGAAACCTAGCACGAGATGCAAACACTCAACAAAATATCAGGTCTAGAAGCAAAGTAAGATAAAGAAGTGAACCGATCATGCTCCCTGCATGCCTTTTGATCTACTTTCTTCCCTTCTTCATCCTTGTCTATCTTTCGAGAACATGACATTGGTATGTCGGTCTTTTTGCACTTTTCCAATCCAAATCTTTTGACAAGATCATTAGCATATTTTTCTTGGAAGATAAAAGTTCCTTCCTTCAATTGCTTTATTTGAAGGCCAAGAAAGAATGTTAATTCTCCCATCATACTCATTTCAAATTCGTCCCGCATAGACTTAGAAAATTTCTTGCAAAGACTTTCATTAGAGGATCCAAAAATAATGTCATCAACATATATTTGAACGAGTAAGAAACTTTTGTTTTCCTTTTTGATGAACAGAGTAGTATCTACTTTACCTTTGACAAATCCGTTCGTAATAAGAACTTACTTAGTCTGTCGTACCAAGCTCGAGGTGCTTGCTTTAGACCATACGAGCCTTTTTTGGTCCGAAGACCGAGTCGGGCTTCTTTGGGTCTTCAAATCCAGGCGGTTGTTCCACATAAACTTCCTCTTGGATAAATCCATTCGGGAAAGCACTTTTGACGTCCATTTGGAATAACCTGAAATTTTTGTAACAAGCAAATGCAAGTAATAGACGAATAGCTTCTAACCTTGCAATTGGTGCGTAAGTCTCGTCATAGTCTATTCCTTCTTCTTGCGTGTATCCCTTGGCCACGAGTCTTGCTTTATTGCGTACGACTTTTCCTTCTTCGTTCATCTTGTTCCGAATACCCATTTGGCTCCAATAACAGTTTTTACCTTTCGGTTTAGATGTCAATTCCCGAGACATCATTAATATTGAACTGTCTCGAGCTCCTCTTGCATAGCTTCGATCCAGCTTTCATCGAGATAAAGCTTCTTCTATGCTTTTTGGTTCAATTTCAGAGATGAGAGCAACAGCACTAGACTCTTCACGCCTTTTTGATCCGGTGTGGATTCCTTCATTGATTTCGCCAATAATGAGATCTTTGGGATGACTGGATTTGTGTTTCCGCATTCTTGGTTGATTTGCTTGGTTGATGATCTCTTTCTTTATTTGAATCTTCATGAGCTTCTTGATGTTGGACTTCCAGTCGAGATGCTTCTTGAGTTGAAGACTTTGGAAGGTCTAGAGTGAGTTCAGATTCTTCATATTGAGTCTGCATTTGGATTCATCTTGCGCTCGAGTCTTGGAATTTGACATTCATTGATTCTTCCACAGATCGGCTTTTCTTGTTATAGACTCGTAGGCTTTGCTTGATGTAGAATATCCAAGGAAGATGCCTTCATCGATCTTTCTTCAAACTTACCAACTCGATCATTTGCATTTTTCAAAATAAAGCATTTGCAACCAAACACATGAAAGTATGAAACGATTGGCTTCTTACCTTTGAACAATTCATAGGGGGTTTTCTCGAGAATAGGTCTTAGAAAGACTCTATTTATAATATAGCATGCGGTTGAAACAGCTTCAGCCCAAAATCGTGAAGAAATTTTACTTTCAATTAAAAGTGTTCTAGCCATTTCTTGAAGAGATCTATTCTTTCTTTCCACAACTCCATTTTGCTCTGGAGTATACGGAGAGGAAAACATGTGATTAAAACCAGATTTATCACAGAATTTCGTAAAATCTTGATTTTCAAATTCACTTCCATGATCTGTTCTTATACTTGAAATAGCACATCCTTTTTCATTTTGAACCTTTTTAGCAAACTTCTCAAAGTACGAAAAGGTTTCTGACTTACTTGCAAGAAAATATACCCAGGTAAAGCGAGAGTAATCATCTACAATTACTAGACAATACTTCTTACCTCCAATGCTGGGTTCTTGTTGGTCCGAAGAGATCCATATGAAGCAACCGTAGTACATGATTAGTAGTTACATGATTTATTTGCTTAAATGAATTTCTTACCTGCTTTCCCAGAATGCATGGAGTGCATAAGTCAGACTTTTGGTATGGCAATTTAGGTAGACCTCGAACAAGTTGCTTAGAAGAGATTTTGGCTAATTGCTTCTTGTTGATATGGCCAAGTTTTCTATGCCATAAGATTGCTTCATCTTGAATTGAGATTAGGCATTGTGCTTCATTTGGTTTTACGTCAAGGAGGTAGATGTTTCCATGCCTTCGACCCATGAAAGACTCAGTAGAGTCTTTACTAAGTCCATAGCAAATTCCTTCTTGAAAGGAGATCTTGAAGCCGGTATCACACAATTGGCTAATGCTGAGAAGGTTATAGTTGAGTCCTTCTACTAGAGAAACATTGCTTATTGTGAGATTTCCAATTCTCACAGTTCCAAATCCCACGATGCTTCCTTTGCCGTTTCCTCCAAATGAAACATTTCCGCCGTTTACTTGAACGAGCTTTATGAAGCACTTTGAGTCTCCTGTCATGTGTCTTGAGCATCCGCTGTCAAGATACCACTTTATCTTCTTTTTGATGACAGAGACCGCATTCAAAAGAGAGTCTCAAGCTTTCTTTGGTACCCAAATTTTCTTGGGTCCTTTGGAGTTAGTAGGATAAGCATTATTGGGCCATGCTTTCTTAACAGGTTTCCAAACCATAGGACAGTCTTTTTCAAAATGATCTTGACTGTTACACTTTGAACATCTTAGAGCATTTCGACCAACAGACTTAACAAAGACTTTCTTGAAATGATTTTTGTAAGCCTCTTTTGACGGTCTTTTCTTAATTCTTTCTTTTACTTTTGGAAAATCAATCAAGGGGATTGTTTCCGCTGTCATACCTAGACCAGACTTATTAAAGTAAGGTCTTTGGACCGAAAGCACTTTTTCAAGCTTTTCGGATCCTATCGAAAACTTCTTTGAAATATTTGATAAGTCTGTTTTTAAGAAAACATTTTCTTTCAAAAGATCATCTTCTTTTTCTTTAAGAGCAGAAACATTTAGGTCTAGACTTTTAACTCTTTCTTCTAAAATAATTTCCTTTTGTTTCAGAATTGAGTTTTCCTTTTTAAGTTCGGAAATTCTTTTGAGAGAAGTCTTGAGATCGAAACACAGTTCATCAATATATTTAGAGACTTTGACAGGAATTTTAAAATCACTTACCTCAAATTCAGCATGCCCGAGTCTCGATCCAATCTGAGTCCGAGTCCGAATGTGCCATCAAACATATGTTGGCGTATTCATTATCACTCTCTTCACATTCGTATCACTCCTGGTTTCAGCTTTGAGAGCCTTTCGAAACTTCTCAGCTTTTCCTCTTTTCTTTTTCAAGATGATGACGGTTGGGTCGATGTGTCCCTTCTTTTTACATTCGAAGCAAACTACATCTTTGTTTGGTTCCTCATCATCAACAGACTTGGTCTCGCTGTCTCGAAAACTTTGTTTCCTTGGGATGAACCTTCCGCCTTTTCTATTCAGTTTTCTGAATCTTCTTATCATGAGAGCGAGCTCCTCATCATCCATATCATCTTCGAATCTGCATCATCGAATCGTCATTTGATTTTAGTGCAATAGATTTCTTACCTCTTGGATCTTCGTCTTCATTAATTCGTTCCACTTCGTAAGATCGAAGAGTTCCAATCAGCTCGTCTACGAGATAATGGCATGATTCTTTGCGTCTCTCTTATTGAAGTCTTTATATGATTCCAATCCTTGGAGAGTCCACGCAGAAGCTTGTTCACCTTCATGGGATCAGAAACTTTTTGTCCTTGGTTCTCAAGACCATTGACAATATCTGTAAAACGACTAAACATGTCAGTTATAGATTCTCCTGGTTTCATTTTGAAGGCTTCATATTGACCAAGGAGAATGTTAATTCTGGTCTCCTTTACTCGTTCTGTCCCTTCATAGGTGATGTGTAATCTATCCCATACTTCTTTTGCTGTAACACAAGAAGATATTCTATTATATTCAGTTTGAGATAAAGCACAATATAAAGAGTAAATTGCTTTTGCATCAAGTGCTTGTCTCTTGTTTATCTCTTCCTAAGACATTCCGCTGGTTTCAATAGTGTCTTTCCCTCTTTCAGAGATTGATGCAGCAGCAGGAGTGATTCCTCTTTCCACAACGTCCCATTCCAGAGGATCCTTTGATCGTAGGAAAGCTTTCATCTTGTTCTTCCAGATGTTGTAATCCTTTCCATCGAAGTAGGGAGGTCTGGTATTGCTTTGCCCTTCCATCAGCCCCGGTGCTAGCATACTAGCCATGGATCTTTTACTCTGAAGTAAAACACTTCAAACAAAGTAAGAACACGGGCTCTAATACCAATTGATATTGCTAGTATGAGTACCTAAAGGGGGGTGAATAGGTATACAAAAAATTTCTCGAAGCTTGCACGATATTTAAACAGTTAAAGATTCAATCGCAAGACAGAGTAAGGGAAAGAGAGAATTGAACACTCGGTTTATAGTGGTTCGGCTTGATTCAAGCCTACGTCCACTCTTCTGCACTGACAGCCGATTGGCTGGATTCCACTATAATCAAAGAGCTGTTACAGTGTTGATCTTCCTTGAATTCTAGGTGTAGATGATCTACCGCACTCTCTCAAGGTGTCACCAAGTACAAACACTCTCTGTATACAATTTCGCTCGAACAGTCTCGACTAACAATCAAGGGTCTTCAGACTTTGGAATTTTTCTATCAATCACACACTTAAAACAACTAGAATGACTTCTTTTTATACTCCTTCATGCCATCATAGCCGTTGGCACTTACCAAAGGAATTCCTCCAATCTACCCGTTGGACGGAATCAATCAAGAAGATCATCCGAGCTATTTAAGGAATCTGATGATAGCCCATCAATCTGTTCGCCCATACAATCGGGATCTCGGTTTCCATGAATAGAACATTCCAAGATTAGTTCGTCGACCAACGGATCTTCAATCGATCTTAGATAAGAATTAAAGAATCCGAAATGATTATCCAACCAAAGAATCTATTCCAGAGGATAGGATCGAATCCTCAACCATAACCTTCGGCTTTGGATTTCCTTCGTCACTGGATTAGAAAGACTGTCAGTGAGAACAGACTTAAGTCTTTAGTCTTGAGTCTTGAGTCTTGAGTCTTGAGTCTTGAGAATACAAAGTCTTCAGACTTTAAACTGTCGGTCTCCGAACATCCAGACTTAGACTGATAGAAACGTTTTGTCAGCTTCAAAATATTCTGGAAAGATTTCTCCAACACAGAGTTTTGAGGATCGAGAGAATAGAGACAGAGAAGAGAGATGAAGAGAGAGAAGCGATGAGGAAAGAAGAGAAAGAAGGAAGAACATAAGAAGGAGAGAGAAGAAGAGAACAAGTAGAAGATGAGGGTCATAGTGACCTCATGCAGAGGAAGAAGGACAAGATCATCATGATACTAGAGAAGAGCAAGAGCAAGAAGAGTACTTTTCTCCATATGAAGGCATTGAAACAGGGGGAGCTGCTTATAAAAAAGGTACTTCTTCACTTGCATTTACTAGTGATGATGTTAGTTGTTCTCCTGCCGATCTAGAGGATGTGTATGCTTCTCATTTTCCTGAAGATGGTAATGAGGCTTCATCTCCACGTCTAGATGTCCGTGCTAAAATTCCATCATTAGTCAACACTCCTCAAACTAATCATGCTAAAGCAAGTACTCAAACTAATAATTTAGCAGACTTTAAAAGACTACTGAACTCCTTCTAGAGATCAAGGCTCAGGTTTATGGGTTGGGGTGTGAATTTCAGACCATGCACAACGCTCATAGAGCCACTTCAATTTCTTTGCACGATTAAGTACAAGTCCTCCATCTTCAAGTTCAAGCAATTGCAAAAAGTGAGGATATCGAGTAACTAAAGGTAGATCTGAGGAAGCTGGAGGAGACTATTAAGTCTATGGGGGATTTTCAACTCGTTTGCATCCCTAAGCAACCTTGATTTTATCCAACTCTTTTTATGATCTCCACTTTTTGCTGATGACAAAAATGGGGAGAAGTTTGATGCAGATTTAAGTAGTTTTGATTTTGGATTATTTTGGATTTAACCTATCTTATGTTTAGTTGTGGTTTGTACTTTTGACTTTTGACTTTGGACATCGACTGCTAAAGTACCTTGATTTGATCTTTTGATACTTGCAGTAACTTAGGCCGTGATAATGATTATGGAATGATAATTATCTTGCAAAACTAACAGGTTTTCTATGGTTGCAGAATCGATATTATCCATGTCCGAATCTACTTATCTTTTTGTGATATCTTGTATTGCTTAAGTTTTGTTTTGCAAGGCAAAAGTTTTCAAATCTGCATGAAAGTTTTATCACCATCAAAAAGGGAGAGATTATTGAAGAAAACTCCTTTATTATTTTGAAGTTGACAAAATATTTCCATCAGTCTAGTCTGAAGATTTTCAGACTCACTTGTTAAAGTCTAACGAACTTCAGATTCTGTCGTCAAAGTCTAAAGATCTCAAGACTTAAGACTCAAAGTTTACCTTCAATGACATCTTCTAGACCAATGAAGAGAAGACTTATCTAGATGCGAGTTTATCTTCAAGGATTCGGTTCATATGGTTCATAGAAAATCTTACGGTTGGAAATAGCACATCAAGATCAATTATTCTTATTGAAATCAATTCGGATAATTAAATATCTGTTAAAAGGCGAAGTATACTTGGAATGTTCTACTTATGGAAACCTAGATCCTGATTGTATGAACGAGCATGATTGGTGGGCTATCATCACATTTCTTAAACGACTCGAGATCTCCTTGATGGATTCTGTCCAATGGGTAGATTGGAAGAACTCCTTTGGAAAGTGCCAATGGTTATAGAGGCATGAATGAGTATATAAGGAAGATGCTCAAGTTGTTTGAATGTGTGTAAAAGAAAAATTCCGAAGTCTGAAACTCATAGTTCTTTGATATTTCAATCGTTGAGCTTGTCTTGTACTCAAAAGAGAGATCAAACACTTGTGAAACCTTGAGGAAGTGTAGTAGAGGTTCTACACTGTAGGGTCAACGACGTGAGTCTGTAAAATTTCTTTTGATTCTTAGTGAAATTCAGCCAGGGAGCTGTTAGTGCAGGAGAGTGAATGTAGGCTTGATCTAAGCTGAACCACTATAATTTTTGTGTTTCTATTTTCTTTCCTTGAGCTTCTTATCTTACTTCGTAGCTTTATATAATTGCTTATAGTCACTTTCATCTTTAGTCTATTATTCTTTATAATCAAATTAATTTGTTAAGTCTAGCTAAAATTTCTTTTAACACCTATTCACCCATTCGCTAGATGTTCTTACTAGCCCTATTAATTGTTTGCGAGAACAAGAATATACTTTTTTATATTTTTTATTTATGTTCCAAATCTATTCCTTAGTTACTTTTCTATTCCAGGTAATAAAAAAATTAATTAACATTACCAAACGAATTTCTACATTTTTTTTTTGTTCCAAGGAACAAAATAATAAAAGAACAAAGAAATTGGCAAGTTGCCATGCATGACCTCATTATTCGAGATTTAGGTTATATTTGTGTAGCACCCCTTGATGGCCCTCAATCCGTTAGGGTCGCCACAGATTACTTGTCACTCATCCTACTATATACCAGTCTAATGACTTTTATGATTAAAATGAAACCACAGTTCATAGGGGTTGATCAATGGAATTCCTTACCATTTTTTTTTTTTTAAAGAAAGGTCCCAACACAGTTCATCAGCGAAAGCATAAACAAGTCTCACCATCTCTCCCTCTAATAACCATAATGCAATGCACACCAACTACGCACTAGAAGAAAATATAAAGCCGATTCACTTTTATTTATATTTTCATGATGGACATTAAGGTCGATACAACAAAAAGGCCAAGATTTTTAACTATACTTGGCTATACCCAAAAGAGAACTCGATCCTATACGAAACATGTACATCCCTCCATCAACAATTGTCGATTATTCCCAAAAAGAAAGCGTCAGCTCCCACCAGTCCTACGTGCCATCACACCCACCCTGGTGCATTGGGCAGCAGCAGCGGTAACATCCCTAGCATCACCCCATTGTGTCGAACATGAACGGACAAAAACTCTTGGAGGATAGGGCCATCAGCTAATCCCACGTCGTACATCACCAATACTCGAACTCGAACATACTCCAGACCAGGTATACTAATACAAGAATGCTCGGTGCATTCCACCTCGACATCAGTAGGTATGCCATAGAAGGTACCATGCATAACTGGTGAAAGAGGCATCTTTCTAATCTAAAATGTTAATCCTTAAAAAGGGTGAGTACAACCACTCAGCAATAAAGATTCGCCACACTATACAGTGCATCAAACAGAACAATCAAGGTATCATGAATAAAACACATATCATTCATGTATTCAAGCATACCTTACCTTACAGCCATGCATATATCACCATGCCATATGTGCATATACTATTATGCACTCATCATCAAGCAGTCATGCATATATCACCATGCCAATGTGCATATACCACCATGCACTTATCATCAAGTAGTCATGCATATATCACCATGCCATATGTACACTTCCATGCGCATGATAGAGTCTCAATTTTTATCTTTCTAGGGACCAGTGTTTACATCCCTCAATTTATCGCTCGCATCCAACCTGGCATCACGAGGAACCTCCGGCACACACCTCCGGGCATCCGGCACACACACTCCGGGCATCTCGTACCCCAACTAGCATCACAAGGTATCCCCTCGGCATACACCTCCGAGGCTTCCAGCACACACCTCCGGGCATCCCGAAACTCCCGAGGACATCCGGCACACACACTCCGAGCATCCGGCACCCACACTCCGGGCATCCCAAAACTCCCAAGGCATCGTCGGCTCACATCTCCGACAATCTTGTTATTATTTCAATTTATATTCACATACGAATCTCAATTTCAACATGGCATTTGATGCATCAATATCCAAAGTCTCAACCAGCTTTTAAGGCCATATAACATGCCATATGTCATCACATATGCAGCAAAATCAATCATTCAAAGCATTGCATCACATGGAAAAATTCATTTATTTTTTATAACACATCAATTTTTTAGATAAAACAGAATACACTTTTTTGGTTAAAACTCTAGGAAAATTAGTAAATGGTATAAAAAAATTCTGAAAACTTGACACATTATAGAAGAGACCTAAAGGCAGATATCTCATGAAGAACACCATACCACAAGAATCTCACACAAAACAGTACGGTCCATGCATCACAATCTTCAAAATTTTAACACTTCAGCTTGCACAATTTCGGCATTATAGAAGAGACCTAAAGCCAGATATCTCATGAAGAACACCATACCACAAGAATCTCACACAAAACAGTACGGTCCATGCATCACAGTCTTCAAAATTTTAACACTTCAGCTCGCACAGTTTCGGAAGTAATTTAAATTAAATATCCAATTGAACTCCGAAAATTCTGAAATTTTGATATGTTATATAAAAGTCCTAAAGGTAAATATCTCGTGGAGAAATCGAAATCCAAATCATTATAGATTAACAGATATAGATGATTATTTCCCCCTGTTCTCGGTGTCGTTTTTTTCCAGATTATCTTCTTTCAAAGGAAACTCGTTTTACCGATCTACATATGTCCGTTTCCTCTAAATTTTCAGTATGTTATACCTCAGAATATTATCTACAACTTTCATTAAGGACACACGATCAAATTTTAACTGTATGATTTTATAAAAATCACAAAATCAAAATCATACTAGGTCGAGGTAGCATTTTCCCAGATCCAGTTTCTTCAAAGGACAACGATTTCACCGACCTATTTTTGTTCATTTCCTCTAAATTTTTGATATGTTTTACCTCAAGAATTACAATACAACTTTCATTAAGAACTCAAAGTGAGATTTTTGCAAGAAAGTTACTTTACAGTCCACGAATTCACTGAAGGTCAGCACAACAAATTCCAGATCTAATCTCTCCAAAGGAAAATCATTTCACCAGGAAATCCTTGTCTGTTTTGTCTCAAATTTTAGTATTTTTTTCATCAAGATGTTCTCTACAAATTTCATGAAGATATCGAAGCAATATTCCAACTAAAAATTCGCATGCAGCTCACAAACTCGTGAAGGGTCAGACTGGTTTTTCCAGAAAACAGCATGCTAGGCCAACGAATTTCTCCCCATAGCTTCGACCTTTTATCACATCCACCACAACCAAAATTCACCATCTTCTACACACACAACACAGCAAGCAAAGGGTAGGTTTCAGGACTCTACTTGCCTCGAATTTAAGGACAAAACAGCAACAAACGGCGGGCAAAGCGACGAACGAACGACGGCGAGCTAGGCGGACGATCGATGGATGGACCTCCCTCCTTCCTCTCGCACGCATGGCCTCTCCTTTCTCTCTTCCTTTCTTCCTTTCCTTTCTCTCTTTCTCTCCTCTCTCTCTCTCTCTCGGACAACTCTCTCTCTTCCTCTCCTCTTTCTCTCGCTTAATCCGCCCCCCTCACTCTCTAATTTCTTCCCCCTCATGATTAACAATCATGATCTTTGCATGCCGGTGCCACTTGGCAATTGCCATGCAAGGTGGGCTTGAATCTGGCTGGGCTTGGGCTAGCTTGGTCAACGGCAACTCCTCCTCTCCCTTTGAGTTTCGCGGGCCAGGCCCATGTGCCGAATGGTGGGTGATCTTGGGTTGGTCTTGGCCTAAGAGTCTTGGCCCACTCTTCTCTAATTTAATCTACTAATATCTTCCACTTAAATAAATTCCTAACTTACAAAAATAATATAGCCATAAGACTTGAAGTCATAAGTCCATAAATTCCAATTTATAACTCACATGGCCAATGATAGAATTTTCTTTCCTATCAAACTAATTATCCACTAAAAGCTTGGCCATAAATCTCGTTGCAAATTATGAATCAAATAGCTACAATATAACTTGATGGTACTTCCATCACCTATTCATAGACTTTAATGCTTCTAGAGATTGCCATGAATTTTGGGATGCCACAATTCGTTTCAAGGAAAATAACTTTCAGGAAAAAGTTATCTCGATTTTCCGACATTTGTTTCACAAAAAAATGAACTAATCATGGAAAACGTTTTCCACCATTGGAAAAACACCTTCAAAAACTGGAAAACATTTTCCATAACTTCTTTCACCTCAATTTTTTTTCACCAAACACATTTATCTTTTATTTATTTTTTAAAATTAAGTTTTTAATTTATTTTCTCTTTTTTTTCTTCTTCTTCTTTGGCCTTGGCCGGTTGCCAACTACGGTAACAATCAACAACTGGCCATTGGTGAGCTTTGGCTCGCCCTAGGCTGGCAAGTCTTGAGCTCGCTAGATTCTAGCAAGGTTGAGCCTTGCTTAATCTAGCAAAGCTAAGCTCACCCAAGGTTGGTGAGCTCGGGTCTTACCAAATCTGATGAGTTGGGTCTAGCTTGGGCCTCGACTGAGACAAGTCTTGAGCCTTACCTGGCTCGCCGAATCAGGCAAGGACCGAGCTCGCTAGCCTCGAGTGAGCTGGGACCATGCCACATGCCAATAAGGCTCGACCTCGTGGGAATCTAGTGAGTTCAAGCCTCATCGACCTAGGGTGAGGCTGGAGTTTGCCAATGGCCAATCACCGGCTGTCACCGTAGCCAGCGACCAGCCAAGGCCAAGGAGGAACAAGAAGAAAGAGAAGAAAAGAAAAGAAAAGAAAAGGCCAAGGAAGAAGAATAAAGGAAAGGAAAAAAATTAAAAATTGAAAAATTGATTTTAAAAAATTAAATTAAAATTATTGAAAATAAGTACATGTAGGAACATATTTTCCTTATCAAATGGTGAAAAATATTTTCTAGTTCATTTTCAAATTTCAACCAAACACTAGAAAATATTATTATTTTCCCAAAAGATGGCTTCTTGGAAAACATAATTGCCATATTTTTTATGGAACGAACGGAGCCTTAATAGAAGTCGTCTGATATCAAAAGCAGCAAGCTCCTAAAAGAAATGGACTTAATGCATTTTGCAATTTTTCATCATCTAATACGCACTTTTCTTTTATAAGGGAATCATTCTCCAAAGTCGATAATCTGGTAATTGTTTGATATTTGCTAGATTTCTGATGCATTGCTTGGTCATAGCAATTGGACTATGATTCAGAAGCACCCAGCTCAAGTGGGATCATCGTAGCTTCTTCTTATTCTTCTGCACTGGGCTCAAATAGAGTCAAACCCCCGAAAGAAAAGAACTGGCATTTCCTCTATGCTATTTTTGTTGATGCTTTGTTAAATTACCTTAATTTGGGTTGATGGGCTATGTGGGGTTTGATTGGCATTGTTAGTTCTGGCTACGTGTTTTGAGAATTTTGCTATTTCATGTTTGTTGACCCAGTGATTTGATTCCTCTTTTCTTGAAGATTTTGTGTCGTGCGAACACCTCGTTATTGCTTCCCCAAACTCCCTATGTCTCTTTATTGCGTGTGGCATTAAGAGGCGATGGCGGCAAGCGCCCAGTCGCTTGCACCCTGGCGGTGGCCGCTGCCATCGGCTTCACTTGCCAAGTCGCCCTTACCCTGGCCTTCCCTATCCTCTCTTTCTCTCTTTCTTGGATTCCACCTCAGAAATTTGCTGAAGAAGAATGACGATGCGACGTTGATGTGGATAGGCATGTCCGCATTGTAGTCTAACTGTTGGACAGATTGACTAGCTTGAACAAACAAACATGCAGTTCAAAGACTTGATTGCCAAGAGAAAACAGAAGTAGAGGGACGACAAATGCAAGTCAATAAGATTTTATGGACCTCACATGCCATTATACCATGCGTAAAATCTGTGTTAATCAATCACCAATCGCATGACAATTTAGCTTTCTAGTTTGGCCAGAAAACTATACTCCAGCTCAGAAGCAAAATCAAGTGTAGTGATAGCCAATGGCACTAAACCTCACTTTACATTAAGTTGACAAAGGAAGTTGAATAAACACAACCCCCACAAGCACATATATGTGCAAAGTACACATCATTACGTAAAAGAACCAAAATTGTCCTAGCATTTAGTAAAAGTCACATGCAGTTTTATCAGTTGCTAATCGAAACATTTCAAGAGAGAAATTCCAGCTCCGCTTGCCATGGTGACGCCATCCAAGATAGCCAGCTGCCCAAAAGTGAAGTAAAATAATGAGTGACCGACTCATAAGTTGAAACTAACACAAATGCTGAGACATTCCAACAACTTTGATTGACTGAAAAATAAATGCCAGACGACTAAATGATTAAGCTTGCCATTTTTACTGCGAAAACAGGTCGACGAGTTGATGTCAAGTAACCAAACACTTTGATGGAAAATTATTTTCCAAAAATAATGAATAATGGCAGTAACTTGGAGGACATCATGCCATTAATTTTAGAAACGGAATCCTGCTTGACATGAAAGAAACTATGCATATAAGATGACTTCTATAAACCACTTGCAGTGAATGACACTCGCTTTACATTTGACTCCAACAACTTAAGAGGGAAAATCTAAATAATTTTTATTTGTTCTTATTTCTTACTTGAAGGTAGAGTATTGAGAGTACAAGAGTTATTCATCAAAGGACTTAATTTCTCCTCTCATCTCACCGTGAATGGCCTTACAGATAAAGGTCGTCGTCATGCAGATCCTTATTTGAAGATGATTTTAATGGTCATGCCACCAATGCTGAGGTACCTCATCTACTTGAGATTGATCTGTAACAAAGTATGTACAATGACTTGTAACAGAGCTCCAAGGATTCATCCTCCATCACTCACTTTGTAACATACAAAATTTCTTTTGCTAGTTATTGTTGCGAAATATCAAATTTAGAGAAACATTTAATTTAACGTTACCATAATCATCCATCCAAGTTATTTTCCAATATTTCAAAAGCTTGGGTAAACACTAATGATATATTGAGTCAAGAGTTCATGACAAAGACTAACATAAATTCAGAGGAAAATTCAAGCCCTAAATTATCAATTACGCAGGGGATAGACTCTATATCTCAAAAGAGCTAGACAGTTCACAAAACTTAAAAGGAGGTACTCACATGTGGTTTTGAATATGTCCCTTGCAAGTCAACAAACTTGTCTGAAGTATCGTTCCCTGCATATATATAATATACAAAATTTAATGAGAAACAAAAATTGGGAAAGAAAAGAAAAAATAACCGTAAGATCATAATCAAGGGAGTAAAAGCAGAATAATAGGAAAGTTCCATAGGAAAGTTGCATGTTCTTTGAAGAGCACTTGAGGGGCATTACTCGCCTTCCTCCTTACTGATAGCAAAGTTGCAGATTGATGGCTAAGTTGCATCTATCATATTCCACTTGATTTAATATCCGGTTCCACTGAAATACACTAATTCCTAGTTTGACATTTCCTCTATAGCCACAAACCCCCCATTGCATATCGTCTCAGTTAAAAAAAAAAAAAAAAGAGAGAGAAAAAAAAAGGAAAATTACCTTATGTTGATATTTAACCACCCACATTGTCAACTAGGATGCCATTGTTGCGTTTAACGGTGATTCAATGGCCATGTCAGCAGTTTTTTAAAGAAATATGAAAAAAAAATAGTATATAGTTCAAAGGCTTAATTCAAAAAAGAACAAAGTTTAGGGAGCATATTGGATATATTACAAAATTTGAGATCTATTTGTGTCTTCAACTCTCTTTTTATGCCATAAACATTCAATTTCAATACAATATTTACTTGTAAAGTCACTTTTTGTTTGTTAGATAATTTGAATTTCATTTCTTTTAACTTTGACGCCGAGTTTGTTATGACCATGCTATATTAGTCATATAAATTCTTTGCTTTTAGTTTAATTTTCTCTTACCGTTCAATTGGTTGATGACGTATACTTTAGTGATATTTTTAATGTAGTTTTCTTTTTTTTTTACAATTTTCCTCTAATTTTGTTACCTGGGGGGACAAGTTTTCTGTCTATTCATTTCATGATATTATATTTCTTTATAAAAATTCATGGCATTTCTTCACTTGTTAATCGTAATTAAGCTAATTGTAAGAAAAGAAAAAAAAAATTGACGAGTGTTAGTCAACTTCTCATGTCACGCCCCGCTCCTCGGGCACGCACACATCCTTCTACTTGGTCGATTTTTAAATGCGATATCCCAGGACAATGTATCGCCGACCCTTTCAATTATTATGCACATGCGGAAGCAGTTATAAATCCCCAGACAATAAAACAATAGGATAGAAAAGCAGGACCATATTTTTTTTCATATTGAAACTTATAACCAAACTTTTATACAAAACACAAACCACTTCATAACTATTCATATCAAAAAGGAGATCTCAAAAGAAAATAAACTCTCAGTCCATCTGGGCCATACTCAAGGCCTCTCTCGGGATTATCTTCTTCTTTCAAAAATCATTCTCCTCAAGTTTCACCTCCGAGTTCTCATCAGCTCCTCATCGGGGTCCTGAAATGTTTTTCCCCAAACTGGGATGAGACTACGTCTCAGCGAGTTCTACCCCACTAAGCCCAATTAGTAAACTATTATACAATAGGCTACCTATACACGCATAGGGCAGAAAACGTACCTTGGCCTCATATCCCACCTGCAAGTCAGTACAATTCAAACAGGCACCCAAGCAATCATATCACTGATCGAAGCATCGATCAAATCGACCTAGTCGATTACAAGCCAACAAGACCACTTACGATCATTCCATTCAGTCAATCAATTCACAACATCAAATCAAAACAATGATCAATCGACCTAGTCGATTACATGACATCACGACCCATGCTCAGTCGGCATATTCAATACTATCTATAAAGTCCTATCAAATCAGGACTGCTCACCCAAAGCTGATAAATAGATAGCATAGCTCGTCCAAAGCTGATAACAAGGTATACTGCTCACCCAAAGCTGACATATAGCCCGTAGGTCGATATAGTATACTGGTATACTGCTCACCCAAAGCTGACATATCGCCCGAAGGCCGATATATTATACCATATGCTCACCCAAAGCTGATGATATATTGTTCGCCCAAAGCTGATAATAAGGTATACTGCTCACCCAAAGCTGACATATCGCCCGTAGGTCGATATAGTATACCGGTATACTGCTTACCCAAAGCTGACATATCACCCGAAGGTCGATATAGTATACCATATGCTCACCCAAAGCTGATAGTATATTGCTATTCAGTCATAACTGATAGAATCAATCACCGAGCCACATGCATTCTCCAAGGCGACATACTTCGCCACTGAGCCATATGCATTCTCCGAGGTGATATATCTAATCATCAAGCCCCGTGTCTTTCATGATGATTCATCTCATTTCTAAAGTAATTATCCACAACCTTAATTCGTACTCAATTTACCCAAATAATCAATTTAGGAACATATCCTAAATATCCACAATTAAATCAATTTGGCACAATTCAAAGCTCAAATAAATAAACGGACTGCGCCACGACAATCAGCACGAGATTTCGGTCGTCGGTCATCTCAAACTTAATTTCCGAAAAATAAATAATTAATTAATAAATTTCGAAAATTAATTATTTAATATTAAAAATTCTGTTTAGCTCAAAATAAGGTCCAATTAAATAAGTGGACTTCACCACGGTCATCGGCATAATTTTCCAGTCACGGGCCATCCAGTTGAATTTTCAGGAAATAAATAATTATTTAATTAATTTCGAAAATTAATTAATATTAAAAATTCAATTTAGCTTAAAATAAAGTCCGATTAAATAAACGGACTTCGCCACGATCATCAGCATAATATTCCGATTCCAGACCATCCCTTGAATTTTCGGAAAATAAATAATTATTTAATTTAATTCCGAAAATTAATATTTAAATGCCAAAAATCTCACTTAGGCCCGAATCATCAAATTGAAGCTCAATTAGGGGTCCGAAAATTCCCGAGACACTCCCAATAAATAGTAGACCACGTCTACTTGTTAATTGCGCAATCAATTTATCTAAATCGCATCACAATTGACTAATAATTGCTAATTAATTCTAATCTAACAACCTAAACATAATTAATTAAAAATAAACCAACCTAAAGCATAATTAGCCAACTAATCCGAGATTAGTGCGATTACTCACCAAATCGCGCGCAAATCGGATCAATCCGACGGTGGCGACGCGAGGAACAATTCTTCCCAAAGCGGGCCTCGGGTTCGGGGCCCAGAAACGGCCCAAACGAGCCTTGAACAAGGCTGGAAACCCGTTTTTCTAGCCACTGTTCTTGGCTGGACGAAGCTTGTCCGGTGGCTAGGGTGGCGAGGGGAGGCCGGCGGAGGGCGAGAGGACGCTGGGGAGGCTACGCGGTGGCTGGACGGAGGCGGCTGGTCGGGGCATAACTGAGCTGAACAGAGGCTAGTTTGCTCGAGGAGGTCGCCTGGCGCAAGGGAACGGAGCTGGCGGCGCACAGCGGCGCGCGGGCAAGCGCGTAGCGAGCGGGGCGGCGGCAGGCGGAGGTCGGTGGCGGCCCTGGTCCGAGCGACATGGCTGCTGTCCCTGCTTCTGCTTCGTTCGACCCAGAGGAGGGAGAAGGGGCGGAGATGCGCGGACGGCAGCTCGGCGACGGGCTTGGGTGTGCGAGCAGCTCCGGTGCTTGCGGGCGTGCGACGACGACGGCGAGAGGCGGCAACGAGCGGAGTTGCTTCGGCTTCTTCGGCTTCCATGGTGCCGAGCAACCGAAGAGGAAGAAGGGGGGGATCCCTCGACGGAGGAGGAGAGAAGGAGGAATAAAAACTCAATTTTCCTTTCTTTTCTCTTACTCTCTCTCTCTCTCTCTTAAGTCAGCCGAACCAGCTATCTTCCACTCCCTTTTCCTTGCCAAAAATGCCCCTTCTAGAAGCTTTAGATAGGCCAAAATGTGGGGGTAAGTGTGGCATACGAATTTTGTTAGGGTTTTCTTCCCAAATTGAACCTTAATCCCACTTGAATCAAATCAATTTGACCCCCATAATTTTATTCAATATTTCATCGATAAAATTGGTACTTTTTCTTATCAGTATAGCCCACTTGCATCCCAATTTCACCATCCCTGGTTTCAACTGAACAAAACGGCCATATTTATCCAGTCAAATTAAAACCCAAAAATCTGGGTGTCACAACTCTTCCCCTCTTATAAAAATTTCGTCATCGAAATTTAAACATTTACCAATCCATAAACGAAAGGTGGGGGTATTGTCGTCTCATCGAGTCTCACTTTTCCACGCTGATCATTTGGTCTCGTGGCGTTGTCTAACCACTTTGACCAAGGAGATCATCTTTGTACACAAAATCTGCTCTTTCTGAACCAACAACTGAACTGAGCTTCTCACATAAGACATTCTGTCATCCACATCTAATCTCTTTTTTTCGACTCCCTAATAAACCTTCGAACCTCAATGATTCAAAATTTCTGACAATTCTGAGCAATCTTTACTCTGACACTGATCTGACAACTGCAAACACTGATTTCTGAGCTGACTCTGGACTTGCGATTTTCTAATTTCTGATCTCATCTCAACCGACTGAAATCCTGTACACTCTGCTTTGCACTGATTAAAAAGAAACTTTCTGACTGATCTGCTGAAACTGGGAACCTCTGGTCAAGATCTAATATAACTCTGGCACTGATCTTGGCAACTGCAATCACTGGCTACTGTAATGACTTTGGCCTGAAATCTTTATTCACTTTCTTTTCTCCACTGAAATTCTGTACCATCTGCTATACACTGCTTAATAAAGAATCCTCTGAAAACTCTGCCAAATTTATAATCTCTTATTTAGATTCGAAATATAATTCATCCTCAACACTCCATGCCGGCGAATTATCTAATGCACACACACTTCGGTATACTCACTCTGTAACAAGATAGGATCTTCAATTTCTGAAATCGAACTTAGATTGGCGGTTAATTTCACTTCGACACGCTTTTAGTGTGACCTAGGCTACCGGGTAGTGTTCAGAGCTTTTTAGGACAAATGACCCGTGGTTGATTTTCTTCGAACTACAATGAACCCACTCGACACATTGGCGACTCTCGATTGTCGTGAAAATCTCAAAGGTTCAAATACGGACACAGGGTACCAAAACGATAGAAACATCAAATTAGTACCGGTCGATGAGAATTTTCCAATTTAGTGGAGTCACCCACGATCGGTCATTCATCTCAGTCGAGCCAATCTATTTCTAATTTCAAATCGATTTTATACTGTGCCGCAATGATCTCTAAAGATGAACACGGTCGAGAAGTCGATCCATGGTCGAATTCTCAAGTCTATTTGCCTTAAGGTCCTTAATAACTCACCCAGCTAGTCTAGTTATCTCATGAGTGGCCAACTCAGAGAAAAACACTATAATCGCGTCGATGAAATGCCCAATTTATCTAATCGAAATCAAAGCCCGAAATCTGGATGTCATACACTCAAAGCAAGATATATTCGTACTGTACCAAAGGGGACCAACTCCATCTATCGATCAACCACTATTCTTAAATGATATCAGTAATTCCCTGAATCCTTAGTAAGCCATATATTTCCATTTCCACTTGGGACTCTCGAGTGATGCTAAAATCTTCCGGATTTGCATTACTGAACTTCCACTTACTAACACCTTTGACACTTGCAACCTGCTTGGCAATATCTATCTTCATATCGATCTACCAATTTAGCTAACATCGATTCTGATTACTTGCCCCATCTGGTCAAAACTATGATACTATAGTGAACTTCTAACAAGATCTTTTCCCTAAGTGCTACACTATCAAGTGCACTCAATTCCTCATGGAACCCGAACGTTCCATCCTCAGAAGTTTTAAAGTTAGATTCTTTCTTGCCAGTATCCTCTTATAAGATCTTCTGAACATCTCTGTCTGTCAACTAGGCGCCGATTCTAACTTGAACATTTGGTTCAATTTTGAGGGCGACTATAAAATTTTAAATCTAGCCTACCTCAAATTTGAAAACCAAATTTCGAACCCTTTTTCAGTAAAGTTTATACTTTAGCCAGCCTATGTATAATCGAAGACTCTCGGCTCAACACATAAATTACTTCTTTCATTCTCCCAAGATAATACCAGATAACATCATTATAGTTCTGCCAAAATTCTGATTCACGACACTGTTTCATGTTCAACTTGTTGGGTCTCAACTGGCGGGACGGTTATACAACAATCTTCTCATGTTGTATCAATACATACCCAATCGTTGGCAAGACACATCACTAAAGGTTTCATGCTTTCCAGAGCCAAATGAAAGTTTAGCACAAGTGCGGTAGACTGATCTTACTGAAAGCTCTAGAAATTATCCTCGCACTTGTCTATGCCAATGAATTTCCCTTCTTTCTCAAGAGGTCAAGCCCATGATGATACTGATGCTGAAAATTCTTTCACAAACCTTCTGTAGTAATCTGTCAAATCCCCACAACTTCTGATCTCTGACATTGATGTCGGTCTCGGTCCATTAACAACTGATTCGATCTTGGCTGGGTCCATGAAGATTCCTTTGCCTGTAACCACACGACCATTCTTAGGGGCATCTCGTGATTCTTAACACTTAATGAACACCCTATAATGTCGCTACACCACACGATCACTGTTGATCTAGATATTCTTTGAACACTCGATTTGTCAAATCTATGACAGCGGCTGGAGCGTTCGTCAAATCAAATGGCTTTACATTATTCTCACAAGGATAAAATCAAGTGCGAAATGCCGTCTTCAATATAACCTCCTTCCTGGTTCTCAACTAACAATAACCTGTCCTCAAGTTGATCCTTGAAGACATCCACACTCTTTATAACAAGTCGCCCAATTCGTCGATCTTTGACAATGAACACTTATCCTTGATTGTCACTTGATTGAGTCGACTATAGTTGATGCATAATTGCAACGAACCATCTTTCTTTCTCTTTTCACAAAACTGATGATCCCTAAAGTGATGCACTGATATGCATGAATTCATCATTCATCAATCCTCACATCTGCACCATTGGTTCTATCAATTCAAACAACAACAACCGGTAAGAACTTTTAGAGAATGGTTCTGTTCCAGATGTTAACTCGATCGTATCGTAATTCTATCTCTTTCTCTGGCAACGGTCTGACCACTTTTCTAGCAACACTTCCAAGAATTCTTGGACTACTCAGGAGTTCTCAATTTTTAATTCTTCAATCTGTCTTATCTAAGATCATTGCCCACTAATCTCGATAATTTCTGTCTAACAACCAAGTTACCTCAAGTGACGAGATCAAAGAAGTCAATGACCCTTCTCAACTCTCAGTAAAACTTGGTACTTCTACATGCTCCCGGAATAAGCTGGGTTACTCTACCATAACAATTCATCACCATAAAATGCTCAAGAACCAATTCTTTCTACACTTGACGAATAAGTTATACACCAACAGCCAATCAAGTATAACTCTAGTCAATGGTTCTTTTCCTACAGCCTTAACAAACAACTGAAATTCCACACTTACAATCCCAACATTCTCTGGCACTATTCTGATAAAATCACAACAAAATATTCTTTCATTGAATAAGGCATAGTCGGTTCCGTTCATGTTCCTCTTGCCATCTTGCTGGTGTTCCAACGGTAGTAACAGTGTTGGTGTTCTTCTTAAACCCCAACCGATAGTCCCTCACTTGATGGCCGTGCTCACTACCATCAAAGCATGTTCTAGTCATTCTCGAACACGGGATTAATCCATGCATTCCTTCCATACTTTCGGCACTCATCTAGCATGTCTTATACCGGAGATCTATCTCTTCTATCTCTTCTTATGTCAAGTGACAGCACACTCTTTCGGTTGTCTCATCACAATTTCTGCAAAATAGAACCGCTCTCAACTTCGATCTTTTATGCTGCCCCGACCGATTTCCATTTCCTCGATTTCCATTTCTGCCTGAACTGGATCTGTACCTTGACTTGGAAGCGATAGCTCGATCCCGGATCATATCCCCACTCTGGATCTCAACAGGTGAAGCGACAACGGCGGTTACAACACTGACGGCAGTTCGATCCTGAGCCTCTGGCTTATCCAATTTCCAAGGAACACTAGCATCAAAATGATCTTATCGAACTTAGGATCATTCAACGCTACTACACTAGTACCAACCTGCGGTGGTACTCTTACACTCGAGCTGGCCAGAGCCAACACTCTGCCACAACCACCTCGGGTACCGACATTTGTCAGTGCTTTATCCCGAGTCACAGAGGACATTGTCCTCTTATTAGGAGTTCTTAGCTCCTGCTCGCTCATGGTTCAGTCTTTACACTGAAACCCGTCTTCCACATCCACACTGGATTAGAAGATGAACGATCCTCACACGACAATCAATTCTAACATCCAGCTAACACAGACATACACCAACATGAATTTAAAGGCCTTTCCTACTAACTATCTCATGGTCAACGCTCCTTATCACTCCAATCTTCAACTTCGCTCTGATACCACTTAAACTGGATGTCACGCCCCGCTCCTCGCGCATGCACACATCCTTCTACTTGGTCGATTTTTAAATGCGATATCCCAGGACAATGTATCGCCGACCCTTTCAATTATTATGCACATGCGGAAGCAGTTATAAATCCCCAGACAATAAAACAATGGGATAGAAAAGCAGGACCATATTTTTTTTCATATTGAAACTTTTAACCAAACTTTTATACAAAACACAAACCACTTCATAACTATTCATATCAAAAAAGAGATCTCAAAAGAAGATAAACTCTCAATCCATCTGGGCCATACTCAAGGCCTCTCTCGGGATTATCTTCTTCTTCCAAAAATCATTCTCCTCAAGTTTCACCTCCAAGTTCTCCTTTTCAGACTCCTCCTCATCAGCTCCTCATCGGGGTCCTGAAATGTTTTTCCCCAAATTGGGATGAGACTACATCTCAGCGAGTTCTACCCCACTAAGCCCAATTAGTAAACTATTATACTATAGGCTGCCTATACACGCATAGGGCAGAAGACGTACCTTGGCCTCATATCCCACCTGCAAGTCAGTACAATTCAAACAGGCACCCAAGCAATCATATCACTGATCGAAGCATCGATCAAATCGACCTAGGCGATTACAAGCCAACAAGACCACTTACGGTCATCCCATTCAGTCAATCAATTCACAAGATCAAATCAAAACAATGATCAATCGACCTAGTCGATTACATGACATCACGACCCATGCTCAGTCGGCATATTCAATACTATCTATAAAGTCCTATCAAATCAGGACTGCTCATCCAAAGCTGATAAATAGATAGCATAGCTCGCCCAAAGCTGATAATAAGGTATACTGCTCACCCAAAGCTGACATATCGCCCGTAGGTCGATATAGTATACTAGAATACTGCTCACCCAAAGCTGACATATCGCCCGAAGGCCGATATAGTATACCATATGCTCACCCAAAGCTGATAATAAGGTATACTGCTCACCCAAAGCTGACATATCGCCCGTAGGTCGATATAGTATACCGGTATACTGCTCACCCAAAGCTGACATATCGCTCGAAGGCCGATATAGTATACCATATGCTCACCCAAAGCTGATAGTATATTGCTATTCAATCATAACTAATGAAACCAATCACCGAGCCACATGCATTCTCCAAGGCGACATACTTCGCCACTGAGCCATGTGCATTCTCCGAAGTGATATATCTAATCATCAAGCCCTGTGTCTTTCATGATGATTCATCTCATTTCTAAAGTAATTATCCACAACCTTAATTCGTACTCAATTTACCCAAATAATCAATTTAGGAACATATCCTAAATATCCACAATTAAATCAATTTGGCACAATTCAAAGCTCAAATAAATAAACGGACTGCGCCACGACAATCAGCACGAGATTTCGGTCATCGGCCATCTCAAACTTAATTTCCGAAAAATAAATAAATAATTAATAAATTTCGAAAATTAATTATTTAATATTAAAAATTCTGTTTAGCTCAAAATAAGGTCCAATTAAATAAGTGGACTTCACCACGGTCATCGGCATAATTTTCCGGTCACGGGCCATCCAGTTGAATTTTCAGGAAATAAATAATTATTTAATTAATTTCGAAAATTAATTAATATTAAAAATTCAATTTAGCTTAAAATAAAGTCCGATTAAATAAACGGACTTCGCCACAATCATCAACATAATATTCCGGTTCCAGACCATCTCCCTTGAATTTTCGGAAAATAAATAATTATTTAATTTAATTCCGAAAATTAATATTTAAATGCCAAAAATCTCACTTAGGCCCGAATCATCAAATTGAAGCTCAATTAGGGGTCCAAAAATTCCCGAGACACTCCCAATAAATAGTAGACCACGTCTACTTGTTAATTGCACAATCAATTTATCTAAATCGCATCACAATTGACTAATAATTGCTAATTAATTCTAATCTAACAACCTAAACATAATTAATTAAAACTAAACCAACCTAAAGCATAATTAGCCAACTAATCCGAGATTAGTGCGATTACTCACCAAATCGCGCGCAAATCGGATCAATCCGACGGCGGCGACGCGAGGAACAATTCTTCCCAAAGCGGGCCTCGGGTTCGGGGCCCGAAAACCGCCCAAACGAGCCTTGAACAGGGCTGAAAACCCATTTTTCTAGCCACTATTCTTGGCTGGACGAAGCTTGTCCGACGGCTAGGGCGGCGAGGGGAGGCCGGCGGAGGGCAAGAGGACGCCGGGGAGGCTACGCGGTGGCTAGACGAAGGTAGGCGGTGGCTGGAGGCGGCTGGTCGGGGCAGAACCGAGCTGGACAGAGGCTGGTTCGCTCGAGGAGGTCGCCTGGCGCGAGGGAACGGAGCTGGCGGCGCGCGGGCGAGCGCGAAGCGGACGGGGCGGCGGCAGGCGGAGGTCGGTGGCGGCCCTGGTCCGAGCGACATGGCTGCTGTCCCTGCTTCTGCTTCGTTCGAACCAGAGGAGGGAGAAGGGGCGGAGATGCGCGGACGGCAGCACGGCGGCGGGCTTGGGTGTGCGAGCAGCTCCGGTGCTTGCGGGCGTGCGACGATGACGGCGAGAGGCGGCGACGAGCGGAGCTACTTCGGCTTCTTCGGCTTCCATGGTGCCGAGCAACCAAAGAGGAAGAAGGGGGGGGGGGGATCCCTCGACGGAGGAGGAGAGAAGGGAGGAATAAAAACTCAATTTTCCTTTCTTTTCTCTCACTCTCTCTCTAAGAACTCTCTCTCTCTCTCTTAGGTCAGCCGAACCAGCTGTCTTCCACTCCCTTTTCCTTGCCAAAAATGCCCCTTCTAGAAGCTTTAGATAGGCCAAAATGTGGGGGTAAGTGTGGCATACAAATTTTGTTAGGTTTTCTTCCCAAATTGAACCTTAATCCCACTTGAATCAAATCAATTTGACCCCCATAATTTTATTCAATATTTCATCGATAAAATTGGTACTTTTTCTTATCAGTATAGCCCACTTGCATCCCAATTTCACCATCCCTGGTTTCAACTGAACAAAACGGCCCTATTTATCCAGTCAAATTAAAACCCAAAAATCTGGGTGTCACATCTCATAACGCCCTACAAGTACGCACTGTCACGCATTTATTTGATTAAACTAGATAAGAGCAGATTGTGTTATTTTCTGATGTAAAAAATGTGGATCTGCATCTTTAGAAGTGAATGGGAAGAGCTAAAAAAATGTTGGCTGATTGTTTGAAAGGAGACAATCAATAAAGAAATGGTAAGAGAAAAGAATGATGAAGAGAATAAGGCACAGTACGAGTGGAAAGGGAGAGCGTACCAAGTGCTAACGGCTATAGGAGAGCTCCTTGAATACAGGCGCGGGTAGGAGTCCCATTCACTAAAAAAATGTTGGCTGATTGTTTGAAAGGAGACAATCAAGTAAAGAAATGGGAAAGGAAAAGAATGATGAAGAAAATAAGGCATTGTACGGGTGGAAAGGGAGAGCGTACCAAGGGCTCACGACTATAGGAGGTCTCCTTGAATATAGGCACGGATAGGAGTCCCAACACCGCCGGCAAAATTCCGAAAAGTCAAGACCATCGCCAAAATTTGGGCATGCATGAACATGGAGATGACACGTGTTTGGCAAACTAGGCAAATCTTGCAGTGATTCGCAGTGGCCTACCCTAAAATTCTGCAATTTATGTAGTTTTGATAGATCAGGCAACCTTGCTATGGAGCTGCAATTCTCAATAGATAATTCCTCCAGCGATTCCATTTTTTTCCAAATCTCGAATCTCAATTAGCTGTGAGCACCAAAAAATCCTTAGCTTCTCGAGCTTCTTTAAGCTCGATAGACCTGAGAGCCTCACCAATGATCTACAGTCACTCACTTCTAAACAATGGAGACTCTCGAGATGTTTAAACTTGATCTCTCTCAATCCCCATTCCGAGAGTGATAACTCAGGCAAACATCTCAATTCGGAGAGGAGGGGCTGTTTTATCGGTGACTTCACACCAGTTAATCCCAAATAATGAAGACCTAGAGGAAGCCTTGGGAGAGATCGAGGATCATCACAAACTATGTGAAGTTCCCTAAGAATAGGAGGCCATGTGATGTCTATATTATTACCATCGTAGTAAGTCAAACATTCAAGATTCTCCAACATCCGTATGGCCTTTGGCAACACTCTTATCTTACTTTGATTCGTATTTAAGATCTTCAGCCTTTTAAGACATCCAATAGAAGCAGGCAGTTCTATTATCTTTGTGTTGAACAAGATTAAGCAAAGCAATGATTCTAGTCCTCCGATGGAGTTTGGTAACTTCCTAATAGGAGTTAATGATAGGTTCATACCCTCCAAACTTTTGAGATTTTCAAGAGAGTCAGGTAACTCTCTTATTGTACTCCCCAACAAAAATAAGCGCCGTAGTCTTTTAAGATATCCAATGGAAGCAGGCAGTGTTGCAATCTCAATATATTGCAAGTCTAAGTCAAGCAATGATTCTAGTCCTCCAATGGAGTTTGGTAGCTCCCTTATTCGAGTGCGTCCTAGGTTCATTTTCTCCAACCTTTTGAGATCTACAATAGAATCAGGTAACTCTCTAATTCTTGTGTTGAACAAATTCAATTCAAGTAACGATCTCAATTTCCCAATGGAGTCTGGAAGCTTTCTAAGGCGATAACAATTGACTAAAGAGAAGCTAGTCAAGCCTGCTATCTCTCCAATAGATTAATTAAGCTCTCGCATACATTGCCCTTCTAGCTTTAGACTTGATAGGTTCTTTAGATGACATATTGCAGAAGGCACTGTGCATAGGTCAAAATGGGGGCTTCTAGACAACTTTGTAGGCTGAACTTTGGCTGCAATTATTTCCAAGCGCTTTAGGCGCTTTAGCTTATTGATAGAGCTACCAATTTGGGGCGACTCTGGACAATGTTCAGCAAAAACCAGTATTCAAATGCAAGCACATTGAGATGTCAGGAGCTGTCATGAGATTGCATCTCATGAGATGTATAACTTTCAATTCACGACTTGTCTACAAAACAAACTAGAATTAGAACAATATGGTAAGGCAAATGGCAACAAAGTTATATATATATATGTGATATGAAATTATACCAAGCATGGGCCCCATCCATTCCAATTCTCCGGAATTTCACTATTTGAAAGCTTGAGCACGACTAATTTTCCTAGACGGAGATTAACAGCCCGCAAGTCTGAAGGGCAATGATTCCAAGAGAGCCATTTTAAACTCGAGAGAAGATTCTTAAAGTCTCCTACCAAGTTTCCCCCCTCTAGTTCTAACAACCTTAAGCTAGGTAGTCTTGAGAACTCTTCACTTGTAAAGTCGTGCTCTTTTGGAAGTCCAATTAATTTGAGTGCTGTGATGTTTTCTGTTCCCTGATAACATGAGTAGGCATGAGAGAACTTTCTCTGATGAAGAAAAAGAGTGCATTCCATGAATAAACATTGCATAGACTTCGTTCTATAAGTAAACCATTATGTTTGCATCTACTTTTTAGATTGTAAATGTAAGCTATTGATATCTTTTGGTAGATATAAACTATGATATTACCTTCATTTCACTCAAAATTAAAACAAGTTTAGATTTCAGGGATGAGCAACACAAACGTAAGAACATATCCAAGAATAAATTCTAATCTTCAAGCTTATGTTCCCTTCATCTAGAAAACAATAACTATAAATAAATCTTACCCTTCTACTATGCAGCACTTCCAATGCAATATGGGAACACCATAGTCTACTATGTTTTTCCGGAACAATGTCTTCTTGTCAAACAATATCTCTTCCAAGGTCTCGGAGCAAGTCATGCATCAATAGTCTATCATCATCATCAACCTTTATTAAAGACTTTCGGACAAGGACAATGATATTACTTCTTGGGTAGAACTCCAATGCTTTCCACATATAATGTGGATAGATTGTTTTTTCGCCAATAAAGTAACATGCAATATCAAGAAAAATTTGTCTCTGTGCATTTCTAGCATCTCAAAGCTAACATATAATTTGTGATGGACTTTCTGATTTGGAACTGAATTTAATTTCTTCAATGTGTCTTTCCAAAATCGTTTACTTTGGCAATAAAGAGAGGAACCAATAACCTCAAGCACCAAGGGAAGTCCGTCAGCTTTGAGAGCAATCTCACGAGAAATAACATAATAGTCATGTGGAGGGGCATCCATTCTAAAAGCATGCTTACAAAAAAGCTGAAGAGCGTGCATATGGCACAATTCTCTCATTTGATAGATTTTAAACACTTCGAGAGGTGGTTGGACATTACTTTCTCGATTCTCCTCTCCAATTTGCAAAAAGTTGGTGTCTCTTGTTGTAATAATAATTCTACTCCCCGGACCAAACCAATTAGGCTTTTCTGCAAGTTTTGAGAGTTGGTCCCTTTCATCTAGGTCATCGAGAACAATGAAGACTTTCTTGTGGCGAAATCTCATTTTAATTTGATAAATCCCTGCGTCAGAGTCAAAAAACTCTGGTGGATTGGAGTGGAGAATTTCTGACAACAACTGTTTCTGCAATTGAACGTCTTTGCCACCCTTTGAAAGTTCTCGAACATTCAAAATAAAGCTGCACCCATCAAATCGGCTGTGAATTTGGTTAAAGATAATTTTGGCAAGAGTGATCTTACCAATGCCGCCAATTCCATGGAGTACTAGATAACGTACATCAAGAGAACTTTCATCTATTAGGTGCATGACATCTTCAACGGGATCCTGCATTCCAACTAACTGATCGGGCAGCTCTTTGTCTCTTTTATTCAGCTTGGTTGAAACTTCAGCAACGATTAATCTAATGAGTTCGCCGTGACTGTCATATTTGATAAAAGGGTCTAGTAAGAAACGTCCAAATAGAATATTATTCTATCGAGCTCAAGAATATCATGAATTAAACATAGACCAACCGTAGAGGAGGGGCGGGGGCGCCCAAAAAAATTAGCAAGTACAATCTGTGAACATAAAGGAAGAAAATCAACTATATGCGAACTACCCCACTCCTCGTCTAATATATTAATTTCTATAATGCACAAAGTAATCTCATACATACTTCAAGATCTAACTCTTTTCACAAAAATCAACCAAAATCCAGTCAATTTACTTAAAACGAATTGCAATTGTGTATTATACTATGGTTAAACATGTAAATTTTTGAGATAAGAGTGCAATCTTAAACATTGTAAAAGATGCTTCCTCATCCATATATTATAAAAGTCGAAACCTTTGAATTTCTTCCTTTAGTGTGTGCTCGGTTGACTAGTTTTGCGTAAAGTAAAATAGTAATAGCTAGAACAATTGTTTTATAGAATCAAACCTACATAACATTGATTTAGAAGTTAAAGTGTTTTTATTCAATCTAAAAGATGCAAATTGAATAATGAACTCAGATTGGATTTGTCACATCATAATGGAGAATTCATCTAGTTTTGAAAGGAATTGATTTAATTGGGTGGAAAATTCATCTACTTTTGAAAGGAATCGATTTAATTGAGTGGATGTGTATTGAGTAGTTAAAAATAAATATGTGGGAATTGAGTGACAATTTGGTGAAAAAAAAAAACAAGGGGGTAGTGGTAACTATTGATGCAAGGATGATAATATTTCCTATTATCTATAGTTATATAAATTAAATATCTAATAAATAAAAAATAAAAAAAAGCTCAAACCTTACCCGGTATCTTTGAGATCCCATCCTTTCATACGAGCGACGTGCTTCAGAGTATCCTTCCATCGCTGCACGACCTCACAACCAAATTTATCTTCGTGCTTCTGTAGAGCGTCCCGGTACAGCTCAGATTTAAGCTTGACATCTCTTGGCTCCACATCGAAGAAAATCGGTAGAATCATCACTTTGCAATTCATCATGTATGCAAGCTCGCAAAGACACCACGCACTAGACGCATAGTTTTTAGAGAAGATAGGAATACAAATTGCGGAGCTCTTGATTGCACGTTGTAATTCACCTCCAATTACTTCGCCCTTTCTAATCTCTTCATCGTCTCTGAAAACACGAATACCAGCTCCGTCCATGGCGTGATAGAGGCAGTCAGTAAAGTTCAAGCGAGTATCGGGCCCTCTGAAATTTAAGAACACCTCGTATTCAGCCCTCAGTGATGACTCGGCATCGCCTCTATTGGTCGACAACACGTTGAATTCAGCCCTCCATGACGACTCAACATCATTGCTATCAGTCGACGCTGCTGGTCCATCTGAATATTTTCTCTTTGCCATCTTTTGGAGCTAAAAGTATAGTGATGGAGTTTATGATGAGGTGAGAGATGTAAAAGAGCAGTGTCTAGTCCATACAATTCTGAAGAATTTATGGACGAGCCAAAGAATCATGGAAGTCTCCTTCGCTGCGTTCCAATTTTATCGGATGGTATTTTCTTGCAAGGACCGAGTAAATTTCCTATGATAGAAAATTATATTTTGTGCTATTCTAGTTAATAATATGAGTTTGATTACCCTTCAAAACAGATAATAAAAAATTCCGATTGATTTGACGTTTTTTTTGGTAAAGCAATTGATTTGACGTTCTAATTTATTAAACTAACGAATTTCCCCAGGTCACAAAATTCCAATTGATTTGACGTTCTAATTTATCAAACTAAAGAATTTCCCCCAGGTCACGACAAGACGAAGGCTACTTAATTCAGACAGCTAACGATGCACTGACGCTCATGAACTTTCATAGATCCCTATCGTCAGACGTTCCTTTGTTTTTCCCATCTGTGATTTGTTCTATTAGTTCAATTTCGAATTTGATTTGGCAAACTCGTCTCATTTATTCGCACTGTGAAAGTAGAAGACTTATTTGAGCTTGTAAGTTTGTGATTTGGCTTTAAATACGACTGATTTGTTGTTTTAGGGGCAATTTGTGATGGATTCTCCAATGAATTTCATTTTTCATTAAACACCAGAATTTCTTTCAAATGATTTTCCGCAAAATCAACCATAAGAAAACAACTCATTTTTCCTGAAAACAATTTTCTTGAAAATATTTTCTGTTGATCATAAAGTATATTAATTGATTTCACTTTTCGTTTTAATTGGTCATACAAGTTTGATTACCCTTCGAAATAGAAAATATCTAACTTCAATTGATTCCACTTCACGTATTAATTTATTAATTCAAAAATTATTACACGCACTAGATAAATCCAATCCGACGCGGTGGTCAGGTATAGAAAGACACGCATTTGAATGGGTTAATTAACAAAAATTATATTAGCAAAGTGTTCCCATTTCATAAAACAGAAGTTTTATAAAAAGTTTAGAAGCTTTGCAATTCTGCTTCTGTCTGGCGTTATCTTCCCCCATGTCACAACAGGACAAAAGGCTATCTCATTCAGACAGCTAGCAATGCACCAGATGCATGAACCCCTTCTCTAATTTCGAGCTAAGAAAACAAACAAACAGAAGATGTACTCTAAAATCATACATACTTGGGGAAGGAAGGAATGATCAATAGGACCCGCTCAATTGACAAAAACGAGGGATGTAACGACAAAACTTGTTCAAATGTCAATATGAACGGATGATGGTGTTTTTTTCTTGAATTATCGGACGGCACTTTCCTTCACATTTTCTTCTATTTGATGAGGGAGGACTCCCTCCGTACATATAAAATTGCCCCGTGGTTTATGAGGACTTATTGCGAAAGTGCAATCAAATTTTAAAATTTTCAAAAAGTGCATTTAACTGAAGGACTTAATTAGACCAATCTGATAAATTTTAGAACTTGTTTGCACTATTTGAGAGTTTTAAAATTCAATTGCATTTTGGTGACAAGTTTTAAGATTTAATTATACTTTTTGAAGGTTTTAAGATTCAATTGCACTTTCATGATAAATTTTATGACTTCCGATGTACTTATCCCATCTAATTATTAAAGAAACTTCATTTCTCAACTCATTTTTTTTTAAAGATTTTTTTGGACAAGGTCTCGGTTTTTTTAACTTTTCATGTGGTAGATATTTCTTAGAACATGTTGAAAGATGGACTTGTTGATTCGAAGCAAGGTTAGCCAATCAATCTGCACATAGATTGCTTTCACACTTGCCCTGCTTCTGACTTGCTTCTTGTTTGAAGGAAGGTCTGGTAGACCTGTTGAATTAACTTTGTGGAAAAAAAATAGTGCAGTCCATTTTTCCAACCCCATGAAAATGCTCGGAAAGGAAACCCATCATTCTGCTCATACAGAGGAAGAAGAAACTACAGAACTAACATAACTTCCAGGCAATCACCAGCATCATTGCACGGAAACTGCCCCACAAGCTTAACCCACCGGCCCAAGGCGAAACTCTGACCGTCCAAATTGGATTAAAGAGGGAGAGTCTCCAGTTGGCGACTCGCTTTGCAACTCATTTGCCTGTAACCTCATTTGCATCCAGCTGAACTTAGAGATATTTCATTTTAAGAAAGATATAATCCTTCTGAAACACAACAGCTTATTCCTCCAATCGATTAAGTGCTTGCAGACCAATCTGAACATAAAGTCCCAATCAGAGTTGTCGTGTTCGAAGGAAAGAAGTTCTCATGAACTAACTTAACACAAGTTTCTCACTGAAGAACAATTCCTCAAGCAGTGAAGTGAGGATTCAAGCTTGATTTCGTAGATCTGACAAGCTAAGGATGCCGACAGTGTTTCTCGCAAATTGTGCTCCATTTGTTACGTGCAACCAGCCCTGAGATTTTGCTCACACTCTGAGGACGTGTCTTAGGCGCCGATTGCGAAAGATGTTTTTCTAAAAACGATCCCTTATACCACTTAAAATAATTAGTCAATTAAAAATGTCATCATTATTGCTAATAATTTATGTTTAAAATTTTTCGTAGACAATAAAGATAATTTTCGTTCATTTATATTTGTAAGAAATACAAGAGATCATTTTTAGGAAAATATTTTGCAAATCACTTATTTTTCATGAAATGAATAGAATAATAGACTTTTTTAAAAGCAGTTCTATGAAACATAATTGTGAATGTGCTAACACCAATCTTTTGGGCCTTCTCAGAGGAGTTCAACCTGAAAAGAATAATATAATAACTCAATCACCTGGGCTGAGAGTGCGAAAATTCTCCAATGTTGCTTGTGCCCTAGAGTCTTATGCAAAAAATTCACATCTCCATTTTTGCTTTACTTTATTTGTGGCTGTAAAACCTTGGGACTGTTATTTATCATAGCTTTTTTCATTGCAGCGTCCATGATATAGATTGCTGTGCTGTCTCTAAAAGCTCTAGGCGATGTCGTTATTGCTCCAAGGAGGAAGGGGAGTCATGTCACTGACTCCATTCTCATAACTCTTCCTTTTTGTTATTAGTGAAGTAGTTTTTATCGTGTATGTGCTTCTCGTATATCCTTTTGAGTAATGAATACAATCTTATTTCGACTAAAAAAAAAAAAAGAGTAGGTCTTGTACAACCAACTTGATATGAAATGAATTTGAATTTGTCATTCTTATTTTAAATAATTAATTGCATACGCACATTTATCCATGATTTGATATCGTTTGATAGAAATATCCAAAAGAAGGATAAATTGATCTCTTTTTTTTCTCTGGTAAACTAAATTGATCGATTTTTGTATGCAAAAGAAGAGAGAGGGAAAGGCAACGATGCTCTCATGCCTCTTATTAGTATTCCTTAGAAGACGCCATTAGTACAAAAGCTTCAACCAAAAAAAGTGCAAGAAATTATTAATACTATCTTTATATGATATAACAATCGTCAAAGTAGAATACTATCCTTATTGTGATATATGTGGGATCTAACCCTGACTAAAAGTTTGCATTACCATCTTCCATTGGAACCCATGAGCAAGAGATTCTCAAGAAACACGCGCTGTGGGCAAACTCTCAAGCTCAATCTAATATCAATCAAGCACTCTCGTCATAGCATGAGCCAAATTAAGAGATATTAAGTGCATCTTTTGAGCAATCATCATAGTGGCATGGATCAGTTGTCACTCTAATGACACAAATTCCGTATTGCTGCTCAAACACGATGTATAACGCGTCATCATGCCAAAACATACTAGAGACAATATAAAAAATTGAACTTCCTAAAATATTTCACAGGAATATTTTCTCGTCTAATATGGACAGCGCAACAAGCGCAAAATCATTTCAATGATCAGTAACCTACTGTCGGTTTGATTCAAGAAGAGACGACCACCAGCGAGAGAGAACTGGAGATCACTGGAGACCGATAGAAGCATCATGTCAGGCATAATCAGGCATCACTTCTTTTCAGGAACGTAATAGACTTGGAATCCTCGTGCGCGAGTTGGTCAAATGGAACATAGTTGTGCTCTTTGTCGTACATGAGGCACATCGTTATGATCGTCTTCCTGAGTCACCAATTCCATGAGGCTTCAATTAAGTATTTTTGATGACATGTAAATTAACACAAGGAAAATAGGAAATAGGTATTTTTCGGCAACAACGAGATGCTTTCCCCAGGCAAATATGCAATAATGAGATCACTTTTGCATTCATGACTTTTTGTTTCATGGCTTCGTTATATAAGCCCTTTTTCTTGAAGATGCGAAGTTCCAAAGTCAACTTGATGCGACATTTCAAAATCAACTTTCTCTTCAAATTTAATACTCAGAACGCGTACATATAACGAGTAATATACTCTACTTGATTAGGTGACATTAAACTGCTTCGTCTAAGGCTTAATGCAGATCTTGGCATCTCTCAAACGTAAAATACGTAGAGGATATTCTCTTCTTTGGGGAAGATTAAGATACAAAGAGAAATTAAAGGATTGGGACGTGCCGGCACTAGCAAGTAAAAATAAGAAATGCAGATCTATCAACCCGCCAACCAAATATTCATTGGATAGGTAGGGCGGCCTCTAGTGGTGTCGTAAGGCACCTATTTCTAGGTGAGGATCATTGGTTCATGGCTTCATTATATAAGCCCTTTGTCTTGAAGATGCAATGTTCCAAAGTCAACTTTCTCTCCAAATTTAAATTTTGGCATGCGTACATATGACAAGTAGAGTAATATACTTCAGTTGATTAGGTGACTGACTATTTTACTGGAATGGGAGTGATTATTTTCTTTTAACTTATGTTCTTAGGATTTGAAATGTGAAATACATTAGTTAAAGCGAGCAACCATTAAAATAGTAACAGACTAAATCACGTCACACAGAGAGATAATACAAATACTTGCCCTAATAAAAAAGAAGAAGGAAAAGCAAAAATTTATCCCAAAAACATTGGTTGGGTTGCGCAACAGTGTGGTATGTAATGCATGCTGAACTAACTAGTAACGGAGCCAAGTCGAGTTAAATATAATTTACTACCCAGCTATTAGCCTATTACTCATTAAGAGCAAGGAAAAAAAATTGCGAGTAGTACAAAAGATAGGTTTGTGCGAAATGATTCTGCACTTGAATTTTTTTATGCTATTTTCAAAACTTGGGCTCGGCCTCTTTATTAGAATACGTGCATCAATATAGAGCGAAAGGCACGCAATGCCCTAAGCAATTCTACACCAATTTTGTCCTTATTGAAATATCTACATCGTTTGAAAATAGAGTTTATATACTCTTTATATACACATGGTCTTTCTCCACTTATTAGATTAAGATTTTGGATTTGGTTTTCTAACTTGATATCAGAGTCAAGTGCTACCCTTTAATAAAATCATTATATATTAAATTGCGCATTCATCTAATAGATTATATTTTTAGAACAGTTGGTTCAAGGGTAGTTTATCTGCCTCCCTGGTTATATATTTCCACGGTTAGTACTATGTAAAGACCACACTAAATGTGAGACGGATTAATAGATATCAGGATAGGAGGTTCTTGTTTGCCTTCCCTTCAGGAAAATATTAAGTTGTGTAGAAAATCTTATAAATATCAATCTTTTTTTTTTTTTTTTTACGCGAGCAGCGGAAGGATAAAAGATGTCCTAAAAGACGAAATTTGACGGGAGACGATTAAATTGACTGAGTCATAACTATGAACAAGTCAGGGAATCCAGAAGCCACCAGACATGGAATTTATCCCCAAGAGTCAGAAAGAACACTCGAGACATGCGACACTCAAAGCTACTACTCTGGAATCTTGGGTGGTTAAGTTGGCCAAAATGGTGCCCCTGGCAACCGAGACTGAACTTAAGTTGAGACGGTACCGTGAAGGGGACCACACGCTGAAAATGTAGCTCTGACAGTTCACATAATTTCGATGGCCACATTCATGGAGAAATTCAACTTCTGTATAGTACACCTTGAATAACATGGTATGTCAGACTTCGAATTTAATCAAAGAACTTGTTTTGAGAAAATAAATGTTTGTTCTCTGTTCCTTATTCTATCTACTAGTCCAACATACGGTTCTATAGCCTGTAAATACCTATCAATACAGTTTCGACACCCATAGAGTGTCTACCATCTAGTATTCTTCGTCTATATTTGTTCAGTCGCTTGCAGGATAGCGAAAAAGAAATGTCTCTTGACATTTCAGCAACCCCATCTTCTTCTCCTGCTAAAGAAACAAGCCGCATCGCTAAACGCTGATCAGCAAATTTTTATTCAGGCATATGGGGGAATTATTTTCTCAAATATGCTTCTGACTCCAACTTGATGATATCATATAAGTTGTTCTTTTTCTTGGATTATATTCAAAAAAAAATTTCCACCGTTATGTTTTCTGAAAACTAAGGGCATAGAACATAATATTCTTGAATGATTGGGCACCATCCCACAGCATTTGATAAAGAAAAAAGAAAAGAAGTTCCAGTTGATTTGAAACTCCATGCATGGCTTGGTCCTTACAAGATTCAAAATCTCTATGTGAACCTTGTGGCATGCACATAGTGATGGAGATGCTATTGCCTCTAATATCATTAATTGATATGATGAAGAAATTGTGGCGCTAATCATTGAATTCCTGACATTGCCAACACTCCAAGAATGATATCCACTTTAATCAATCCAAAACAAAAGAAATTTACATGTCATTTCAAATTTTTCTGATTCTATACAAATTTTTTATTTTACAAATTTCACGTTTAAATCTTTGCATTGGTTGGTAACAAAAACCCACATATAGAACAACCCAATGAGTTCCGCCTTTGGTTTTTATCATAAAATTCTCGAGCACTTGAGACTCTTGTTGTTATTCCTCAATTTAGGATGCTATGAAAGAGACTTCACCTCCAAAATGTTAAGAACGAAAGTGGAAAAGTAACAACAATTACTAGTTTGTACATAGCAAATTAGACATGCTAGTACTGAGAATTACCTTTTCTATTGAGAAACATTTCTTTCTATGTGAATAAATACACATAGTTGATGATTAACAAACATGTACTTGCAATTGCAAGTATTGGTTAATGGTTCGCAGAGGAAGAACAGGGTTCAAGCATTTGAATTAGATAGAAAGTACATTGATCTTGACCACAAATCGATAGCTTGAAAGTTTTAGAAGTGTAAAGTTATGTAAGTTAACTTTGTTGGAGGTTTTACTGATTGTCTTTCAAAGAAAAGATGGTTTTCTTGGAAGTCTCCTCCACAAATGATTTGGAAGTGTGTAGCTTAATCAAGGTGTTTTATGTGTTGATCACTTTAACTCTTATTTCTCTTTGTATTTGTGCTTGATGATTTTCCATTTGAAATATAATTACCATCTATCAATGGCAACCAAATTAAAGGTTGTAGCTCTAAGAAAGTCCGTCAATATTACTGAGTCTCCAAACTTCTCTAAGTGCTTGACACTGGAGAGGTTGGCTCTAGAAAGATGTGATTGTTTACAACAAATTGACTATTCAATTGGGAGACCGAAGTGCCTAATTGTCTTAAAAATAAACAACAGCCTCTGTCTTGAAGAATTGCCTAAGAAATGAGAGGACTACCTAAACTTACCTGCTTCTCTTTGATGGATTGCTTCAGGGTGAGCAAACTTCTGTGACTCAATTGAGAAATTAGCATCTTTGATGGAGTTGTATCTATAAAACATGAGTGTCACAAGCTTACCTGATTCAATTTGTAAATTAAAATGTTTTGTCGACTCTCGATGTTGTTGAGATGCATGTATGAATTGTGTTAAAAAAGTCCATATTGGATAATTAGTTTTGTGTGAAATAGTTAATGACTCATTGCCCTTAAACTTTTGACTAAAATGTCAAAGAATTTTAAGTGATACATGCCAAGCACTGTGAAGAGTCGAAAGACGGAATTCCAAATGAAGTAGAAAACTTGCTTTTGTCAAGAATCCTAAATTTATCAGATAGACGAATAGACATTGTGCTTAGCACAATCAGCATGCTTCCTTGCCTCCAAAAACTACACTTAAGGAGATGCCACGAGGTTCAACAGTTGTCGAAGCTTCCACAAGCTTATCAATTTCTCTTGGTGTGATGGAATCTCTACAGTACTTACCAACCGAGGATTGCCAATCTGTAGAAAGGTTAGGTGCTATAGTCCCCAAAGAATCAGTCTTTGAGTGAGTTGAGCTTATGTGGGAAGAGAGTGCCCACTCTATCAACCGTTCTAAAGAAGTTAAGATTGGAACCCAACCGCTATTGTCTATATTTTGATCTATTTTTGTCACGTCACACAGACTGAAGTACATATTGAACTTAATCACACCTATTTTTGGGGGTTGGGATGAACTTGCTCCACCAAGAACATTTTCTGACAGGTTCGAGACATGCTTAGCGAGAATATGTATTTGCAACCGCAAGCTAGCTTTTAAGCTGAAATTCTTGGAAAGTCAAAAGAGAAAAAGCATTTGACGGGTAATTCAAAATTTGAGGAGACGGAAAGATCTAGTCAAGTATCATCATTTTAGTTGATTGAAAAGCTAAGTGATAGCTTCAAAATATAACTTTCAGACTCCTCTTGATCACACTCAAAGGCAACTACAATCAAGGGACAAGTGTTCCAGAAAGAGGAACTCATATTGAATAGGAACTTCCTCTGCCCTGGGGATTCATTATCCACGTCCGGCGCATGTGTTTCTCATTGGGCAGTACAATATACTTTACATTTGGTTTAACTAACAAAGTAGTTTCTTCAACCATTGAAGGCATGTGATCAACCAACCGACGCACTGATAAGCAGCTGACTGGCGCTGACGTACATCGTCAGCCAACGATTAGGTGGCTGGTTGGCAGTAATGTTTATGGATTACCCAAGAGTAGCCTGATATCGGATGCAGCAAGCTCATGAAGTAATGGACCTAATGATTTTTGCAATTTTTCGTCATCTGTTATGCAGTTTTCATTGATAAGGGAATCTCGTAATTGTTCGTTATTCGCTAGATTTCTGATTAATTGCTTGGTCATAGCAATTGGGCTATGATACAGGGAGCACACGTTTCCAGCGTGGTCACTGTAGCTTCTTCCTGTTCTTCTGCATTGGGCTCAAATAGAGTCAAAACCCCCAAAGACAAGAACTGGCATTTCCCTTGGGCTATTTTTGTTCACGCTTGTTGACCCAGTGATTTGATTCCCCTTTTCTTGAATATTTTGTGCTGTGCGAACACCCCGTTAATGCTCTCTCGAACTCCAATTCTCTCTCTCTCTCTCTCTCTCTCTCTCTCTCTCCCACACCACCCCCCCTACACCAACACAACCACCCCACCGCCCCGAAGCGGCGGTGTTGCGTGTGGCATTCAGAAGCGATGGTGGCAAGCGCCCAGTCGCCCGCACACTGGTGGTGGCTCAGTCACCCTTACCCTGGCCTTCTCCATATTCCACCTCAGAAATTTGCTGAAGAAGAATGATGATGATGTGGATGGGCATGTCCGCATTGCAGATTAACTTAAGAAAACAACATTTAGTTCATAGATTTGATTGCTCAAAAAAAAAAAAAGGGGAAAAGAAAGATTGGGGGATGACAAATGCAAGCCAATAGAAGTTGAGAGACCTTCCATGCCGGTATACCATACATGAAAACTGTGTTAATCAATCACCAATCGCATGATAATTTAGCTTTCTAGTTTGGCCAGAAAACTATATTTCAGCTCAGAAGCAAAATCAAGTGTAATGATGGTCAATGGCAGAGATCAGAAGTTGACAAAGAACGTTGAATAAGCACAACCCTAACAAGCACGTAAATGTGCAATGTACGCATCATTATGCAAAAAGACCAAGATTGCCTTAACAATATAGAAAAGGTCACACACGGTTTTATCAGTTGCCAGCCGAACATGCCAGGGAGAGAAATTCCAGCTCCACCCGTCACGGTGACACCATCCGAGATAGCCGGCTACCCAAGAGTGAAGTAAGCTGTGACCGACTCATAAGTTGAAACTAATACAATTGCTAAGACATCCATACAACTTCGATCAACTAAAAATAAATAAATCACACATACTGAATATTACACCTACCAATGATTAACGCTTGCAGTTTTTACCGTGAAAATGGATCGATAAGTTGATATCGAGCAAACAAACACTTTGATAGAATATTAAATGCCAAATAATGAATAATGAAAGTAACTCGGAGGAAATCATGCCGTTTTGACATGGAAGAAACTATGTATATAAGATGACTATTATGAAACCAATTGCAGTAATTGTCGTTCGCTTTACATTTGTCTCCAGCAACTTGAGAGCGAGAATCTAAATATTTTTTATTTGTTCTTATCTCTAGAACATCCAAAGTACTTAATTTCTCCTCTCATCTCACCATGAATGGCCTTACCCATAAAGGTCGTGGTCATGCAGATCATTAGTCAAAGATAGTTTTAATGATCATGCCACCAATGCGGAGGTACCACGTCTTCTCAAGATTCATCCGTAACAAAGTATGTACAATAACTTAGATCGGCTCCAAAGATTCATCTGCCATCACTTACTTTGTAAGACAGAAAGTCTCTTTTGCCAGTTTTTGTCGCAAGATTATGAGTTTAGAGCGACATTTTATTTGATGTTACTTTAATCATTTATCCGAGTTATTTTCCAAGATTTCAAAAGTTTGTGTAAACGGTTTCTAATTGTATGGTGAACTGGTTACTGTTCAGATTGCAATTTTAGCGTTCCACGATGTTTAGGGTACCCCATATCAGCATTCACACATAGGTTGTACTTTGCAGGAACATTAGCAATCTTAGTATCACTGGAATCCAGTAATACCGCAAGATGTGCGATTCAAGCTTTTCATCGATGACAAAAAAGCTAAATCTTAAGCATGCTTCATCTTACCCTACTCTATGATGTCCAGCTACTGATATATCGGGTCAAAACTTAATGACACAAACTGAGAGAAATTCAGAGGAAAATCCAAGTTCGAAATCATCAATTTCGCCGTAGACTGACTCTATATCAAAGGAGCTAAAAAGTATGCAAACCTTGAGATGAGTTACTCATATGGGGTTTCAAATATGTCCCTTGCAGGTAAACGACCTTGTATAAATATCCTCAACGTTCCTTGCATATATATTGATTATTTGATTAGAAACAAAAAATTAGTAAAGAAAATTAAAAGAACAGTAAGATCATAATCAAGGGAGTAAAAAGCAGATTGATAGGAAAGTTGTATGTTCTTTGCAGAGCACTTGAGAGGCATTACTTCACCTTCCTCCTTATTGATACCAAAGTTGCATCTATCATGTCCCACCTGATTCATTATCTAGTTCTACTGAAATACACTAATTCCTAATCCGACCTTTTCTCTACAGCCACAAATCCCCCATTGCATGTCATCTTAGTAAAAAAATTTACCTTCCCCCTACATTGTCAACTAGGACGCCATTGTCGCATTTAAGGTGATTTAATGGCCATGTCAGCATTTTTTTTTTAAATATGAACAAAATAGCATATAGTTCAAAGACTCGATTGACAAAAAAACAAGTTAGAGAGCCACTGAACATTTTGCAAAAATTCGGGATCTCTTCATATCTTTAACTCTCTTCTTATTCCTACGACTTTCCATTTCAATACAGTAACTAATTATGAAGTCACTTTTTTGTTAGATAATTTGCATTTAACCTCTTTCAGCTTAAACACTGAGTTTGTTATGACCATGCTATGCAGAGAAAACAACACATTCTTAATTTGCATGGATATATATATGTATATAAGACATTCCTTCCTATTCATGTAGTTGATGAATCATCAAGCAAACAAACATTGCGTCCTAAAATTCATAAAAATACACGCCCAAACAATTTTCTTAGTTTCAAAAGTGAAAGCATTGGTGGGATGCAACCACCAAGGACTCTCAAACGTAATTCTTCATCTTTGCCCAAAATGCTAAATGTCATAGCAGCATTTCCTTTTGCCAAAGGGGTTCCACTCCTAAGAATTGATATGAACAACGGCATTGCTTGGGAATGAGAACAAATAAGCATCCTTACATCCTTTCTTGCTTTGGCGATACTGAGTAGACCAGCTGTAATGAGTTCTTTTTCATGTGCTGAAGACCCAATCGAGCAACTATGACCATTGTGCTCTCTGTATCGTCCAGTCCAGCTGCTCCATTCGACTCCCTAGGACATAACACATAATTGTAGATTACTGTATGACAGCATGCTACAAGAAAAGTTATTCGAAACATAAGCTCACTACAGCCCTCGCTAACACCCCCTCTCTTTTCCCCCCCTCCCCTCTCTTTCCAGAAGTGTAACACGAATTGAATTCTAGTAGGTTCTCCCAATAAGACTGGCAGTAAGCATGGATCCATCAAGAGTTGCTTCTCTTTCGCATAATACTCTAATTAAAACCATATTGGCAAAATTTGGAGAAGAGAATACTCACCGCAGCTGAGAAGTCAATGTGACAGTGTACTCTCTTGGTTCGGTAGAAGCAGACTTTAACATCTGCGACAATTCTCTGGTTCAGCTTTTGCCCTTTAACTCCTGTAGATCAAGGAAAACAATTCCACCTGATCGACTTGTTCCTCTTCTCCATCTCTAAAGTGCTGGATAAGACCTCGAAACTGCAGGAAACAAGTTTCAATCAAGTTTTCAAAAAATTTGACACTTTGAGTCAAACAGAAGAATGGTGATTCAGCATCTATGTCCACACGTTCTTAAGGAACAAGAACATCTGGAGTTTGACAGACTGCTATAAAAATAAATGAACACCATCACAACTGTACTTGAAACTGAGAAAATTGTTTCACAAACTTTTCTAGAGTGGCACATTATAAACAAGTCTGAACAACATCCATAGAGATATGAAAAACTTTTACAATTGCTTATGATTAAAAGATCCAGCAAACATCTACAAGCACCAGTAGTGAAAAACCAATCGAGCCTACAGATTTTGTTACTCCCAAAAGGCTCAAGCAACCTCAAAACTTACCCGAAAAATCAACACAGTCAGAGACCCAACACCTGCATCGTATATAAGCTCAAAGACTGACGATTCAAATTGTGGCATCAACAGAGCCCAGCTATCTTCACTCCACAAGCTGCGAAAAGCGACCACACAAAACCAGACAAAAAAATGAATAATTAAGAAAGGAAAACGAAGAAAACCCAGAGAAGTGAGAGACGGCATTCTAGACAGAGAAGCGAGCTCCCTTTTACCTTGTCTCTGCCTATTTGCTAATTCAGAGAAGTTGACTTATCTGAATGTCTATTTTCTTGGCCTCAACGCCAAAACCGTATGTATCATGTCTCAAAAACTTCCCCCGATTTTGTCACAATTCACTTGACACGGACATAAGCAACTCAAACCCAAATCTCGAAACCTCACGAAAGAATCCCAGAACGCCATAGTCTCTTGCCCAGTAAGGAATAAGCACAAATACTCGTGCTCGGACACAGATTTTTCAAGGCGAGGTTGAAGAAAGAAGAGCAGCTCTTACTCCGACTCTGTATTGCACGAAATCGCGTGGTACAGCGACCTTCATGAGATATTTGGCGAAAGGATGCACTGACTTGATTCTGTTTAAGTCCCGGGAACGATGTAATCAATCCATACCACGATAATCAACAAACACAGTTAGAGATGATGGGAGTAGAAACCAACCTGTTTGTGGAATTTGACTGAAGGCGAGAACGACTACGGATGCCATCTCTGCTCTGCTATTTAGAAGGAAGCGCGAGGCGGCAGCAGCAGAGGAGGAGCTCTGGAGACGAAGAAGCAGACGAGGATGAGACGAAGAAGCCCCAGCGCGCGAAAGATGGAGAAGCTCCCGAGAAGTGGACGAGAGGAGGAAGGAGACGGGGACGAGGGGCGGGAAAAATGATTTCCGTTCCCCCAGTTCTAGAGGAGTATTTTCCATTGATCTAAAAATATATTAGAAATTGTGATTTTTTTCCCGTGAGATAAACACAATTTAAATTAACTCGAAAATTTGACAGGTGCTATGACGAAAGTATCAATGTCAACTTTTCATAAAGCACCAGGCACCGCCCGGCATTTATTAAATTATACTGGATAAGATTAGAGACTTAAAAAATGAAGAAAATAAGGCGAAGTACATTTGAAATGGTGAATCTCACCGAGTGTCAACCAAGACTGCGCGAGCGTGGCCTCCTTGAAGATTGGCGTGCGTTGAATTGTGCACAACTCCAGCAAAATCCCAAAAAGTCACATGACTCGCGTAAATTTGGGCATCCATGAGCATCAAGACGACATGTGTTTGGTAAACCAGGCAAATCTTGTAGTGATTCACAGCGACATAAGTACAGACCCTCCAATTTAGCTAGCTTTGATAGATTGGGTAACCTTTCTATGAGGCCACAATCCATAATGAATAAGTGCCCCAGTGAATTTGGTAAATCAGGCAAAACTTGCAGTGATTTAAAATCTTTTACAGACAAAACCCACAACTTATATAATTTTGATAGATTCGGTAACCATTCTATGAAGTCGCAACCCTGAATATATAATTTTTTAAGAGATTCCATTTCTCCCAAATTTTGAATTTCGATTAGCTGTGAGCAATTAAAGATATATAGCTCCTCAAGCTTCCCTATGCTTGATAAATTCGATAGCCTTACCAGCGATTCACAGTATTCCACATGTAAATATTGGAGATTCTCGAGTTGTTGAAACTCGATCTCTCTCAATCCCCAATTAGAGAGTATCAACTTGGGCACACATTTTAATTCGGAGAGGAAGGGCTGTTCCATCGGTGACTGGAAATGGTCTAATTGTAAACAATGAAGACTTAAAGGAAGCCTCGGGAGAGATTGAGGATCTTCACAAACTATGCATAGGTCCGAAAGCTTAGGAGGCCATGTGACATCTATGCTTCTACAGCCACGGTATACGAAATTTTCAAGATTCTCCAACATCTCTATGACCTTTGGTAGCTCTCTTATCTGACTTCCATACATACGTAAGCGCTCTAGCCTTTTAAGGCATCCAAAAGAAGCTGGCAGTTCTGCAATCTTTGTACTCTGCAAGCCCAAGCATAACAATGATTCTAGTCCTCCAATGGAATTCGGTAACTCCCTTATTTGAGTGCACGCCAAGTTCATTATCTCCAAACTTTTGAGATGTCCAATAGAATCGGGTAACTCTCTTATCATACTACCAATCATAAGTAATTGCCGTAGACTTTTAAGATATCCAATGGAAGCAGGCAATTTTGTAATCTTAGTACTCTGCAAATCTAAGTCGAGCAATGATTCTAGCCCTCCAATTGAGTTTGGTAGCTCCCTTATCTGCGTGCATCCCAGGTTCATTTTTTCCAACCTTTTGAGATTTGCAATAGAATCGGGTAACTCTCTAATTCTTGTGTTGAACAAATTCAATTCCAGCAAAAATCTCAATTTCCCGATGGAATCGGGAAGCTTTCTAAACTGATCACAATGCACTAAAGACAAGCATGTCAGGCCTGCCATCTCTCCAATAGATGGATGAAATTCTTGTATACGATGTCCCTCTAGCTTTAGATGTGTGAGGCACTTTAGACCGCATATTGTAGAAGGCATTGTGCACATGTCAAAATGGCGGCTTCTAAAGAACTTTGATGACTGAACTCCAACTCTAATTGTTTCCAAGTGCTTTAGGTGCTCTAACTTATCATTAGAACTATTGATCTGTGTCGACTCTAGACAAGGTTCAGCAAAAATCAGTATCCTCAACTTCGAGCACATGGAGAAGTCAGGAGTCGTCGAGAGATAGCATCTCATGAGATGTATAACTTTTAAGTCACAATTCGCCTATGAAACAAATTAGAATTAGAAAAGTAAGGAAGGAAAATAGCAAATGTATTTATGTGATATGAAACCATACCAAGCATGGCCCCATCCATTCCAATTATCTGGAATTTTGCTGTTCAAAAGCTTAAGCACGACTAAGTTTGATAAACATAGATTGACCGCCTGCAAGTCTGAAGGGCAGCGATGCCAAGAGAGCCATTTTAAACTAGAGAAAAGATTCTTAAAGTCTCCTGTCAAGTTCCCTCCCTCTAATTCTAACAACCTTAAGCTGGGTAGCCTGGAAAACTCTTCGTTTGTAAAGTCGTGCTCTTTTGGAAGTCCAGTTAATTTGAGTGCTGTGATATTCTCTGTCCCCTAACAAAATGAATAGATACGAGTGAACTTTCTATGATGAAGAAAAATAGCGCATTATGTTAGTAAATATTGCATAGACTTATTCTCTAAATAATTCATTTTGTTTGCTTCTACTTTCATATTCTAAAGGTAAGCAATTAATATCTTTTGCTAGATATAAACTACGATCTTACCTTCATTTCAATCAAAATTAACGAATTTAGTTTTCTGCAATGTGCAACATAGACAAAAGAACACATCTAAGAATATTCTCTGAACTTTGAGCTGATATTCCCTAATCTAGAAAATAGTAATTACAGATAAAATTTACCTTTCTAGTATGCACTACTTCCCATGCAACCTTGGGACACCATATTCTACTTTGCTTCCCAGGAACTTTGTCTTCTTGTCGAACAATATCTCTTCCAAGATCTCTGAGCAGGTCATGCATCAACAGTGTATCATTGTCATCAACCTTTATCAAAGACTTACGGGTAAGGACAATGATATTACTTCTTGGATATAACTCCAATGCTTTCCACATATAATGTGGATAGATTTTTTTTTCACCAATAAAGTAACATGCAATATCACAAAAAATATCTTTTTGTGCATTGTCTAGCATCTCAAAGCTAATCTTTAATTTGTCACGGACTTTTGGATTTGGAACTAAATTTAATTTCTTCAATGTGTCTTTCCAAAGTGGTTTACTTTGGAGATAAAGGGAGGAACCAATAATCTCGAGAGCCAAAGGAAGTCCATTGGCTTTGAGAGCAATCTGGCGAGAAATATCATCATAGTCATGTGGAGGGAAATCCATTTTGAAAGCATGCTTACAAAAAAGTTGAAGAGAATGTAGATGGTGTAATTCTCTCATTTGATAAATTGTGAACTCTTGGAAATGCGTTTGGACATTATTTTCTTGGTTCTCCTCTCCAATTGGTAAAAGGTTGATGTCCCTCGTTGTAATAATAATTCTACTCCCTGGACCAAACCAATTGGGCTTTTCTGCAAGTTTGGAGAGTTGCTCCATTTCATCGAGATCATCAAGAACAATGAGGACTTTCTTGTAGCGGAATCTTGTGCTAATTTGGTAAATCCCTGCATCATAGTCATAAATCTCTGGTGGATTGGAGTTGAGAATTTCTGACAATAATTGTTTTTGCAATTGAATGACTTGGCTGCCCTTTGAAGCTTCTCGAACATTCAAAATAAAGCTGCACCCATGAAACTGACTATGAATTTGGTTAAAGACAATCTTGGCAAGAGTCGTCTTACCGATACCCCCCATTCCGTGGATTACCAGATAACGTACATCAGGAGAACCTTCATCTATTAGGTGCAAGACATCTTCGACACGTTCCTTAAATCCGACTAAATGATCGGGCAGCTTTTTGTCTCTTTTATTCAGCTTGATCAAAACTTCAGCAACGATTAATTTAATGAGTTCGCCGTGACTGTCACATTTGATGAAAGGGTCCAGTGAAAAACATCCAAATAGAATATTAAACTATCGAGCTCAGGAATATTATGAATTAAACATAGACCGACCGTGGCGGAGGAAGCGGGGGCCACCCCCCACCACCACCAAAAGTTTTTGTATATATACTCTGTGAAAATATAGGAAAAAGAATCAATAATAAGTTAATTACCCCCCTCCCCCTCAAAAAAGTAAAATATTTTATATTATATACAAAGTAATCTCACATATACCTGTCAATCGATACTCTTTTTTTTTTTTTCAAGAAAAATCAATCAAAATCCAGTCAATTGACCTAAAACGAATTGCAATTGTGTATGTTATACTATGGTTAAAGATGTAAAAGATGCAATTTTTGTTTATTCATTTTTTATTGCTCATATATGGTGTGTGCTCGGTTGACTAGTTTTGCATGGAGTAAAGTAGTAAAAGCTTGAACAATTGTTTTGTAAAATCAAACCTACATAAGATTGATTTAGAAGTCAAGAAAAGGTATTTTTATTCAATCTAAAATATGCAAATTGAATAATGAATTCAGATTGGATTTGTCATGTCGTAATGGAGAATTCATCTAGTTTTGAAAGGAATTGATTTAATTGGGTGGAAAATTCGTCTACTCTTGAAAGGAATCGATTAAATTGAGTGGATGTGTACTGAGTAGTTATAAAATCTGTGGGAATTGAGTGACTATTGATGAAAAAGAGAACAATGGGAAGTGGTAACTGTTAAAGCAAGGATAATAATATTTCGTATTATTTATAGTTATATCAATTAAATATCTAATGAAAAGAAGATGAAAAAAAAATAAAGTTCATGCCTTACCCGGTATCTTTGAGATCCCATCCTTTCATACGAGCGACCTGCTTCAGAGTATCCTTCCATCGCTGCACGACCCCACAACCGAACTTCTCTTCGTGCTTCTGTAGAGAGTCCTGGTATAGCTCAGATTTAAGCTTGACATCTCTCGGTTCCACGTTGAAAAAAATCGGCAGAATCATCGCTTTGCAATCCATCATGTATGCAAGCTCGCGAAGACACCACGCACTGGACGCGTAGTTTCTAGAGAAGATGGGTATACAAATTGCAGAGCTCTTGATCACACGCTCCAATTCACCTCTGATCACTTCGCCCTTTCTAATCTCTTCATTGTCTTTGAAAACACGAATACCAGCTCCATCCATGGCGTGATAGAGGCAGTCTGTGAAGTTCAAGCGAGTATCGGGCCCTCTAAAATTTAAGAACACCTCATATTCAGCCCTTAGTGATGACTCGGCATCACCTCTATTGGTCGACAACACCTCAAATTCAGCCCCCCGTGACGACTCGACATCACTACTATCGGTCGACGCTGCTGGTCCATCTGAATATTTTCTCTTTGCCATCTCCTGAAGCTAAAGTATACTGATCGAGTTGAATAATGAGGAGAGAGAGGTAAAAAAGCAGTGTCTAATCCATACAACTCCTGAGTATTTATGGACAAGCCAAAGAATCATGGGAAGTCTCCTTGGCCGCGTTGGGCATTTTCTTGGAAGGACCGCGGAAATTTCCTACAATAGAAAATTATATTTTATGCTATTCTAGTATTGACTTCTAAATTTGGAGTAGCCCATTTAGTCATTTATTATACAAAAATTAGGAATTGATTTTAACCCCTATAAAAAAATATTAATTACATAGCATATAAATTTAGGTGCATTTATTTGCATTTTTTGCATTTATTTATTGACCATGAGTGACGGATGGGTTCAAATTAGTGGTTCTAAGCTTTAACTTGACAGGCCGGACTAAGCCCGTGAAATGAGCAAATTGGCCTAAGCTCATTTTTTTTATCGAAAATTATCTAGTGAGAAAATAGGAATTTGAAATTTTCCGGAATATGATAAACTTTTTTTTGGATAGGGTAGGAGTGACAAAAAATATTGCAATTTATTTTTGTAAGATTTGGGATTAGAGAAAAATTCTATCGTAATCTTGAATCCTTATCGATATGGGATAAAATTTGTGAAGAAATATTGCGTTAAAATTAAAATTCAAAGCCTTCCGACTATAAAAGGGGGTGTGCGTATGTTTTATGGGGGCTTTTCTCGGTTTTCGAAGTAAAAAGTTCACAAAAGGAAAAGAGAGTTTTCGGGCTCTAGGGAGAAGAAAAGTCAACAGGTTTTGAGGGTTTCTGCTGAAAAGCAGAAGACAGGTGAGAGAGAGTGAGACGGCAGAGAGAGTGACAGGTGAGAGAAAAAGTAAAAATAAAATAAAAAAGAGGTGCAAGGAGTTGTCTTCTTCGAGGGCGTCCTCACCGACCGCCGGTCGTCGTTCATGAGGCCCGAAGCCGGAGCCGCTCCTGCCCTGCTCCGTCTCGCCAGAAGCCGTCACCGCCCCGCGCTCGCGCCACCGCCGCCGTTCCGTCAGTCGCCCGAGGCTCTGCCCAACCAGTCGCCGTCTGTGAAGCCCGACGCCGGAGCCCTTCCTGCCCTGCTCCGTCTCGCCAGAAGCCGTCACCGCTACGCGACTCGACGCCCGCTGCTGCTGTCCTCACCGCGCTCCGCCTGCGGCCCGTTCGCCGTTGCTGCTTCCTGCTACCCTGTTTCTCCGCCCGAACGACGGCCCAGCTCCGCCGCGGTACCTGCTTCGCCTGCGACCTTCTGATCCGCGACCCTCCCGCCGTCCGTGAGCCGTGCCGACCCTCGCTGAGCCTCCATCAGAGCCGGACCCGAGCCAGACTTGCAGCCCACCGCCCGCACCGCGCCTGCTCCGAGCTTCCCCGAGCGACTGCCCAGCTGTCCCACGACGCCGGACTCCCCAATTTCGCTGCTACCCGAGCCTGCCTTCGCCAGACCTCGCCGGAGCTTCGACCACCGGGACCTCCGACCAACTGTGACCAGCGACACCATAGACGCTGCCCTTGCACCATCCCTAGCCGTACCGAGCTTCTTTGTGGTCCAATCTACTGGATATTTGAAAAAAAATTCAAATTTAGGTAGAGATTTATTTTATTTTATTAGGTAGATTTATCTTGTTTTAATTTTTGATGACTTGTCTCATTGTTTGAAATATTTCTCGATGCCTAATTGAAATCCCTATAGCATCTAAGTCGCAACCGCACAAATTTTTATCACATCTATAAGACTTTAGATGAAATAATTATTTACGCGGAAGTAAAATTGATATTTTGATCTTTAAGACTTAAGATCAATTTATTGATTTTTTTAGTGAAATAATTAAGTTTGAATTTCAATTCGAATGATGGATAACATTTTTGATGACCATGGATGATTTAGTGTTTATCTCTTATTTGTTATGTTTATCCCGAAAATACAAAAAAAAAAAATTGCATTTGCATTCCATGTAGATTAAAATTGATTGCATGATAGGTTCGTTATTTTTTTTTTTAAATGCATGTTTGGAAGGTATTTAGATAGATAACATTTCATTTTAGTTTTCACTTTAGTTAGATTTTTATTTTTAGTGATTTTAATTACGAATTTTCATTAAAAAAAATCATGTGCATGTCATGTAGGATTATGTTCATGAAATGCATATTGCTAGGTCCATTTAATTAGAAATTGTTCGTCATTAGAATTATGTCATTTGGTTAATTTAAATTTCACATTTAATTATTGCATTTCTTTAATTTTGAATTTCATGAAGAAAACACAAAAAAAAAAAAATTACTTTACTCCTATCACATCGTTTAGGTCAAATTACCATGTCATATTATTTCATATTAGATTAGTAACATGCATTGCATGATTCTCATTAAATAAGTGAAAAAAATTGTGTATTAATTAGAAATCATATCTAAGACGTGAATTCTGATCTAACATTGTAAATGCTTTCGTTGCTATAAGGTAAGTTTTGCAATTTATTCACTATTTTATCTGGATGTTAAATTGGTGGTTTGCGCATTCACATGATCACCTCACATGTTAGGGAAGTGAATTAAAATTAATTCAAGTTGCTTGCAAAATCATTTTTCAAAATGAAAGAGAAATGTACCGAAAGGGTGTTAGAAAAATCTAACATTATCAAGTCTCCATACCCAAAACCTCTGGTTCGTAGAAGTAAAATAATTCTCCAATTATTTTACCTAATCAACCTACCGTAAATTGATTAGTAGCAACTCCCTTTATTTGAACTTAAGTTGTGAAATGGTATGGGCTTGGGAGAGCCCAAGCTAAATTTAGACTTAATAGTCCATTAGCCAAACCCTAGGGTGGTGTACCCGATTTTTTTTTTTTTTATAACCCAGGAAACCCCGTACGTCGGTAGCGTGGTGAGGCAAACCCTGGGGCCGCACGAGGGAACCACCACCTTGTGACAGCGGTTAAGGCGCCAAGCGTCTCCACTAAATTTCGAACTCTTCATCTTTGAGGAAATAATCAGTAGGGCCTTATCCAGTGAAACCATCGCAGTGCACCTGAAAATTTGGTTGCGACATCTAATTAATAATATGAGTTTGATTTTGATTCAAAACAAATAATACAAAATTCCAATTGATTTGACGTTCTAATTTATTAAACTAATAACTTTCCCCCAAGTTACAACAGGACAGAGGCTGCTCAACTCAGATAGCTAAGGGCGTGCATGTTTGTGTTATGTTTTTTTGTTCATGAACAGATTTTCTATTTTTTTGTTTCCAGGAGCAAAAAAAGAACAGAAACGTTTTTGTTCAAAATCTATTTTTTTATTTCCGGAACAAAATTAGAACAGAAATAAGAAACAAAAAAAAGTTGTTTTTTATTCCAAAAATACTTTTGAAAAAACACTTTTTTCTCTCTCATTTCTTCTTCTTCTTCTTCTTCTTCTTCTTCTTCTTCTTCTTTTCTTCTTTTTTCTTTGGCTGATTGCCGGCCTCGGCCATGGTCGGCGACCGGCTGTTGAGGGCCGGCGATCTCGCCGGTGGGTCGCAGGCCCCCGGCAAGGCCGAGCATCGCCGGCCCCTGGAGAGGCTCGGCCTCGCCTTGGCTGGGCGAGATCGAGCTCGCCCAGCCACTAGCGAGGCTCGGCCTCGTCAAATCTAGGTGAGCCCGATCTCGCCTAGCCAAGGCGAGGCCGAGCCTCGCCAGCACAGGGCGAGGCTGGGCGAGCTCGGGCTTGCCTAGATCCGGCAAGGCTGAGCCTTGCCCAACCACGGCGAGATTCGACCTTATCGGGGGTCGGCGAGCCTCACCGTGGCTGGGCGAGGCCGCCGGCCCTCGTCAGCCGGCCGCCGGCCATGTCCAAGGCCGACGACCGGCCAAAAGAAGAAAAAAAGAAAAAAAAGAAAGAAAAAAGGAAAAATAAAATAAAAATATTAAAAAATTAAAAGAAACAAAAAAAAAATACAAATTTACCAAACGTATTTCTATTCATTTTTTATTAGGAACAAGTTTACCAAACGCATTTTTCTAGTCAAAAATTGTTTCCTGGAACAGAAATAGTTTTTTCTATTTCTGTTCTCCGGAACAATTTTTGAATAGAAACATAAACAAACGTACCCTAACAATGCACCGACGCTCATGAACTTTCATAGATCCCTATCATAAGACGTTCCTTCGTTTTTCCCATCTATGATTTGTTCTATTAGTTCAATTTCGAATCTGATTTAGCAAACTCGTCTCATTTATTTGCACCGTGAAACTAGAAAACTTATAGCTTGTAAGTTTGTGATTTGGCTTTAAATACGACTGAACTATTGTTTTAGAGGCAATTTTGTAATGGATTCTCCAATCAATTTTCTTTTTCGTTAAACACTAGAATTTCTTTCAATTGATTTTCTGCAAAATCAACCATAAGAAAACAACTCATTTTTCCTGAAAACAATTTTCTTGAAAATATTTTCCATTGATCATAAGATATATCAAGTGATATTACTTGGCGTTCTAATTAGTCATAGAAGTTTGATTATCCTTAATAGAAAATAACTAACTTCAGTTGATTTCACTTCATGTGTTAATTTACTAATCTAAAAGCTTTTGTACGTACTAGATAAATACAATCCGATGCGTTGGGTCGGGTCAGGTATAGAAAGACTGCATTCGAGTGGGTTAATTAACAAAAGAAATTATATCAGAAAAGTGTCCCCATTTTATAAAACAATACTTTCATGAAAAGTTTAGAAGCTTTTGCAATTCTGCTACTGTCTCGCATTATCTTGCCCCATGTCACAACAGGACAAAGGCTATCTCATTCAGACAGCTAGCAATGCAACGGATGTATGAACCCCTTCCCTAATTTCAAACTAAGAAAACAAACAAACAGAAGATGTACTCTAAAATAATACATACTTGTGGTAGGAAGGCGCGGCCTACAGGAACCAGTCAATTGACAAAAACGAGGGATGTAACGACAGAACTTGGTCATATGTCAATATGAACAGATGATGATGTTCTTTTCTTAAATTATCGGACGGCACTTTCCTTCACATTTTGTTCTATTTGATGAGCGAGGACTCCCTCCGTGCATGTAAAATTGCCCCGTGATTTACATGAATGTATGATTCCACGAAGGTTCGATGCATGTATTCATCTTTTCAAATTTAAGATAAAGAAAGCAATTCATTCATCTAAATTTGATTAAGTAAAATATGTCATATATAGTTACAGTTCAAATAAGTGTTTAGAGGAAAAATACCATACATTTTTATTTCAAGATAATAATTTCTAAGGTTAAATTTTTTTGTTGGACAAAAAGTTCAACTCGCACACTGCATGACAGATGGGGGATTCCTATGATAAGGTCCAAAGGGGCAGCTTAAACAATTCTTTTTCCCCCTCTTTTCAAAGTAATATCTTTCTCGCTAATGATAATCCATTTCCCTCTCACTAAAAGCTAAGCACTTAGCTCCCAAAGATCACTTGTTAAATTATCCAAATATATCCCCTAACTAAATATTATGGTAATCTATTATGTAATTGATGACCTAATATTAATTCTAAAGTGTCAACTAAACAATAAAGGATCTCAAAATACAATAGACGAGCAATAGGAGCCCCAAGCTAATTGCTTGTTTGTTGATTAAGTCATAGACATTTTTTGAGAATATGGAAGTCACCTAAACATTAGCTCTTTGCAAATATCATGTCCTTTTAGTTATTTGCAAAATCAAAAGTTAATTTGACTATAATCGAGAAATAAGACACTTAAGTTTCATTTAAAATTGAGGGGAAAAGTGTTAAAAAAGTCCTAAACCTTTTGCATTTGTGTTAATTTAGTCCTAAAGTTTTTTACATTGTGCCAATTAAGTTTTTTCCGATCAATTTTGGTCAGATTTTACTGACTGGACGCCGGCCGGCTGATGTGGCCTAATTGGTGTTGATATGGACAAATTTTAATAATTTTTTAGAATATTAAAATCTTATTAAAAGTTGTCTACGTCAGCGCCGATCAGATCAAGTTAGTCGGCTGGTGTCTAGTTAGCAAAATACGGCCAAACTTAGCTGAAAAGGACTGAGTTGGTACAACATAAAAATGTTTAGGATTTAATTGGCACTAAAAAATGTTTATGACTAAATTAACACAAATACAAAAAGTTTAGGACTTTTTTAACACTTTTCCCTAAATTTGAGTTAGACACTTGATTATGAGATTCTATTATATAATAGAATTAAAAAAAACCATAGCTTTATGTGACTCAAGAAAAAAAAAATTAAAATCATATGGTTTGGATTTTTCCTTTTTGTCTAGTCAAAATTTATGCTTTACTTCTTAATTGGTTTCCATAGTCAAGTTCTCAATCCAATGATCGATAAGATTTATATGTTTTATTTTTTATTATGGTTAAAAGGACGCTTCGTTTCATAACAATATCATAGAGTATGACTGTCCGGTTACTAAAGGTCACACGGCTAGGGTGATTAACTTAAAAAAAACGAAAAAGAAAAAAGAAGAGTAACTCTCCACATGTGCTGTGTGTAATTGATTCTATTGCAAGTCCTTGGTTTGTTATGTCTTTCACTGTATGAGATACAATCAAAAGTACACGTAAATTGATCTTACGAAAATTACAGTTTAAGATTCAATTTCACTGTAGCAGCAAGTTCGATCTAGCTATAAATGGCGTAAATCTTAGTCCGGTCTCATGCACTTTTCATGTGAAATTAATTTATACAATTTCATTATATAGTTTTCGTGAGGTTAAGTTCACTCTGCTTTTTGTTTGACATGAGGCTTCATCAAGCTACTGTTGATGAAATGTAAATGAAAATGGGCAAAATAGCAAATAGGAATGTTTTTGGCAACAGCTACACGACTGATCACCAGGCAAAGATGCAGTGTTGAGATCACTTTGTACCTGCGAATAATTGACGCGCCAAATGCCGAGAACAAGGAACATACTTCATGGAAACCACCGTTGAGGATGTGTATTGACATTGTTGATGAAGTGTGGCTGATAGATTCCTCGGGCCAACAGCATCCTCATTTTTCGAGCGGGTTCTGTCCAGTAGTGCTATGTATTTAGATAAGGGTTAATACCCTAAAAAACTCTAAACTGGTACATATATGACAAATTTACTCCAAACTATTTTTTTATCATAAAAAACCCTAAACTGGTACATCTATGACAAATTTATCCCGACTAATCATAAAAAACCCTAAAGTGGTACATTTATGACAAATTTACCCCAAATTAATTTATTCGATCACAAAAAACCCACAAACTAGTAAATTTGTAACAATTATACTCTCCGGTAAATTGGATTAATATCACAAAAAAAATCACAAAAATTGTAAACTGTGACAAATGGAGTGTAAAATCCAAAATCGGTATACCAATTAACTGTCACGTGTCATTTGACTTAATTAAAATTTAACGAAAACTAACAGAGGGTAAATTTATCACAAGTGTACCAGTTTGGGGTAAATTTGTCAAAAATGTACTAATTTGAGGTTTTTTGTGGTAAAAAAATAGTTTGGAGTAAATTTGTCACATGTGTATCAATTTGGGGTTTTTCACGGTATTAACCCTAGACAGGTTATATAAAGAAACATTTAAAAAATGTTTAATTGGCAAGTAACCCGTGACTGCGGGTATATGGAGTTTTCGGAACTATAATATGGGTCGACGTATGAAAGCGAGAGGAAAAATAAAAAAATTCATAGCCGTGCATTCTTGACTTTTCAGGGCAGCCTTTGCTGACTAAAAATATAGAAGCTTAAAACCTACCCATATTTTATTTCCCAGACGTTCAGCTTTAGTAAATAATAAAATATTATTAAACTACGCCTCATGTCTTTTTCTGCTATATATATAGTAAAAATTGAGAAAAATCAGGACTTCTTTTCTTATTGATGATAGTTAAATACAAACATATATTAACCCTAAACATTTTGTAACGGGCACGAGACTGTATGGTATGCCTAGAAGGCGTAGCGAAAAAAAAATTCCTCTCTTTTTAAAGTTGTCTTTCTTGCCGATGACAATTCATTTCCCTCAAAATAAAATTTATATGCTACTAACTTGCATGATATCATTTGCTAAATTATCCAAATATATTCCTTATTTCGATGATATGTTAATTTATTATGTAATTGATAACTCAATACCTTTTTTATTCTAAAGTGTCAGCTGCATAATAAGGGTTCTTAAAAAGCATTATATGTGGCATAGGAAACTTAAGCATTTTGGTTGTTTCTTGATTAAGTCTTATTTGTATTTAACCAATTGAATTCTAAATCTTTTTAGAAAATGTGTAATCGAGTCCTAGTCTCCCTGCTGGTGATATTGACTCATTGCAAAATCATGTTCTTTTAGTTCTTAAAAAAATTAGAAAATTTTTTGACAATAACCAAGGAATACAGTGAATAAGTTTTATTGAAAACTGATTGAGAAACTTGGTTATGAAACTTGATTCAAACATAACAAGATTTTTCTCCATAACATTATGTGACTCAAGAAGAAACAAAAATAATATATTTTGGGTTTTTCCTATCTGTTTTGGTAAAATGTGGGCTTTATTTCTCTAGCAGTTTCCATAATGAAATTGTCCACTCAATGATCTGCAAGATTCATATGTATAGTTTCAAATTGTGGTTCCAATGATGCGTCATTTCGTAATAATCTCAAAGAGTACTTCTAGTTACGAAAGGTCACCAGCAGTGATATTAGTACTTGAGTGCATCTTAGTCAAAATATATAGGATTCAATTAACAAAAAATAATATGTTTAGGACTTGATTAATCAAGCGTCAAAACATTAGGACTTGTACTACACTTGTTGTCACGCAACTAGTGTGATTCAATGAAAGAAGAAGAAGAGTAACTCTCCACATATACCATGTGTTATCAGTTCTATAGCAATTTCCTTGTTCGCTTTGTTGTGACTCTATTGGATAAAGCTAAAAAACACAAATAAATTGATCTAATTAAAAACATTCTATCAATTATTCCAATTGATACCCATTAAAAAGAATATTTATAACATTAATTGATTTCATTTGAATTTTATGTCATGAGAAGTCTCTTTCATCGCATTGCGTTATTTCTTGGAAGGGCCCACGAAATTTTCCACATTGAAAATTTATTCTTTCATTCCATAAACAAAAATTTATAAATTGATTACTTCCACTCCATGTTCTAATTTATTAATAAACATGAACATCAACGACGAGATACAAGAATCATGATCCTTTATTCAACGTTGTTGGGGCCAGATTCGTGGAAAATAAGGCTGTAGGTCCCATCTTCCTATTTCCTTAAGGGACAAGTTTTGGAAATGGTGGGAACGTCATTAAACAATAAGTCATGTCGGGATATGAAAAGTATCAATCCACCAAAAAAAAAAAAAAACATGAAACATAAGTAGCCAGTTAAATTCAAGGGACGGCACTTCCATTCAGATCTTGTTCTACTCAATGGGTGAGGACCCCATCCCTCCATATCAAATTGCCCGTGATGTACGTGAATGATCTTTTCAAATTTAAGATAAAGAAAGCATTTCATTGATGTAGTACGTTCTATTTAATCAAGCAAAATATGTCATATATCGGGCATTAGAATAAAAATTCAAGGGAAAAATAATGAGTACTTTTTTTCAAGATAACGATTTTACAAGATAAATCATATCATTGGACGGAGAGTTCGGCCCAAACTTTCCATAATAGGTGCGAGACTCTTATAACAATGCCCAAAGAGATTAGCTAAAAAAATTCTTCTTTTTCTCTTTTAAAAATATTAGCTTTGTTGCAAATGATTATCACATTTGCATTTAAGTAGGAATAATCATTTGCTAAATTATCTAGATATATTCGCTAAGGGTGCGATTGGCAACCGACCAAACAATAAAAATTTATATTCTTTTATTCTTGAGAGTAGATTTGGAAAAAAAAATCTGTTTGGTAAAATTTTTGTTCTCGAAAATAGATTTAAAACAGAATTAAAAAGTAAAAAAAAAATTGATTTTTTATTCCCGGAAATAATTTCAAAATCAAAACCAATCCATTTTTTTTTCTCTTTTCTCTTCTTTCTTCTTGTTCTTCTTCTCTCTCTCTCTCTCTTCTTTTTCCACTGTCGCTGCTGTCAACCACCACTGGTTACTAGCGATCAGTTGGGCGTGGTCCAAGGAGCTCACTGGAGACTCACTAGGCCAGGGCAAGGTCTGGCGAGGCTTGGACTCGCCAAATCTAGCGAGGCTAAGCCTCACCGGTGACCAGGTGGGAATCGCTCGGGCCTCCTTCGGCCACTAGCATGCCTCGCTTGACTGGGTGAGGCTCAACCAGCCACCGCCGAGCTTTGCCTAATTAGGCGTGACTTCGCCTCGCCAAATCTCGATTGGGCAAGGTTGAGCCCATCGGTGGTTGGGTGAGCTCAGCCTCGTTGAATTTGGGCAAGGTCGCTCACCCTGCCAAGGCTCGGTCCAGCCTCGCCCAATTGCCGATGAGGCTCAACAAACGAGGCATGGCCTCACCGGGGGCTAGCAACGCTCCGGAGAGGTCACCGGCCCTTGTCTAGCCAGTTGTTGGTTATCCCCTAGCCAACAACCGACCAAAGCTTGAAGAAGAAGGGAAGAAAGAAAAGAAAATAAAATAATAAAATAATTAAAAATTTTAAAAATTAAAAAATTAAAATTGAAAATTTTAAAAATTTAAAAATTTAAAAAAAAATTATTTGGATTAGAAATTTTGAGAATGATACCAAACACAATTCCATTCCGATAGTAGACATTTTTGACAATTACCAAACGCATTAAAATGCTTAGAAATTATTTCTAGAAATAAAATAAAAAAGAATCATTTCTAATCTTGAAAATAGAATGGTTACCAAACGCACCTTAATTGAATGATATGTTAATATATTATGTGATCGATAACTCAATATTTTTTTTTTATATAAAGTGTTGACTAAAAAATAAAGGCATAATTATGAAAATAATCCTAAACCCATTGTAGGAATACTAATCAGTCCTAAACTTGTCAATTCTACTAATTTAGTCATAAACTTTTTTAACGATTTGCCAATGTAGCCTTTGTTCAGTTCTGACCAAAAGACAATGACATGGACATTGACTGTCTTACATGGTACGATCAATGCTAATATAGACAACTTTTGCAACTTATTTAAAAAAAAAACATTTTTGAATATTTTATAATTTTTCTATATTTTTCTTTTGTTTTTCTTTTTATCTAATATAATTCTTCTTCCTTCAAGGCCGATAGGTTGGCGATGGTTGTTGACCCTTGCCAACCGCAGGTTAGCTCACCTCGCTAGATTTAAACAAAGTGGCCAGCAAGGGCCGCAATGCCATCGCCTCGCCAGATATGTGCTCGTGGTGCTCGTGGCCAGAGAGGGCCGTCAATGGCTGAAGAGGGCTTTGCAATCGGCAAGGACGTCACGGCCGATGACCCCGTGCTTGGGCGAGTCGGGGTCACTCTCGAGTTTAGGGTCTTTAGCATTTGTCACTACTCCGTCCTTGGGATCTGCAGTCCCTTCTCTAAACGCTTCCTCTAAAACGAACAAAGGTACATCGCCTTTTGACATGTGATCCTCCCTTCGCTCATCATGATATTCACGATATCACGACCGATACTCGTTGGGCCTCAAGTCATCTCTACCCACATCAATCCAGACGGTTGACTTAACCAAAGCGCACTCTAGTCCTTCTGGGTGGAGGCGTATCGGAAAGTGAGTTTCCATTTCGGTGACTTTTTCGGGTATACCAAAATGCATGGGAGGATGAGGAGGTGGAAGTGCTATTATCTAGGGACCTGAAATGTTGTCTCACAACCGGGATGAGACTATATCTCAGTAAGTTCTATCTCCTAAGACCCGATTAGGAAGCCAATACACTCTAAAGGCTACCTAAGCACAACACGAGTCAGAGAACTTACCTTGGCCTTAGTTCCTTCCTACAAATCAGTATATATCAAATATATAGGAATCATATCAATTCACTACATCAGATCAAATCATTGATCAATCGACCTAGTCGATTACATGTCAAGTAGACCATTTCCCAATCATCTCAATTAATACTATCTATAAGTCCGATTATACCCAGGACTACTTATTATAAGCCGATAATAGATAGTATAACTCGCCAAAAACTGCCTCAAATACTGAGATAATATACTATATATATGCTCGCTAAGAGCTATCTCAATTTCTAATAGAGTATATTATATATGCTTGTCAGTATGCTAAGAATTATATATGCTCACTAGAAGCTACCCGATCCATTGATCCGTTATTCTATATATGCTCACCAGAAGCTGCTAACCATACTTTCATAATATGCTGATAAATGTATATGTGCTTGCCAGAAGCTGCCAAATCCATTGATCTGTTATTTTATATATGCTCACTAAAAGCTACTAGCCATACTTTCATAATATGCTCATATATATATATATATACTCACCAGAAGCTGCCAGCCATATTTTCATAGCATGCTGATAATTGATCATTTAATCAATTTACCATTTTTATCTTTCCTGATAAAAATACCTGTGCGTGGGTGCACGGTCAGTCTTAGCCAAAATATAAGATTTTCACTTTTAAACCTCTCACTATTTTCAGTAGTCCTAAAATAAATTTTTGGTGCTGTAGACCGATGCCCGGTAATTTTCCATTTAATTACCAAATTTAATTAATTTAGAAATAAAATCCTAAAATCACAATTAATTCAATTCAGCACAATTTAGCACTTAAATAAATAAACAAACTACACCATAATAATCAGCATAAAATTTTGATTGTTGACTATCCCAGTCTAATTTCCAGAAAATAATTAATTAATTAATTAATTACGAAAAATATTAAATAATTGCAATAAATCCAATTTAGGCCCGTAATGCCTAATTGGAAGCCGGAACAGACTTGGAAAATTTTCGAGATTCATTTAATAAATACTATGACTTATTTCCTTGCTAACTACACTAACCATTTGCCTAACATGCATCAGTAAGTAGGGGTGAGCAGCGGTCTAGGGTCGACCCTGGACCGACCCTGGACCGTCCCAACCCTGCCGGTCCTGGTCCGATTCCCAAGGGGACTGGGTCAGTCCTTGGTCCTGAAATTCCAGGACCAATACTGTGCGGGTTGGTCCTCGGTTCTAAGAGTTTTTGGTCAGTCAAACCCTAGACCAACCTTGTATATTATATTATATTATATTATAATTCTTTTATATATTCAAATCTAAGTAAAATGTCTGATATATTATATTATATTGAGATTTTCTATTAATAGCAGCTTACAGAAAAGCATGCTTACAAAAAAGCATGCTTACAGAAAAGCTGAAGAGCGTGCATATGGCACAATTCTCTCATTTGATAGACTTTAAACTCTCCGAAATGCGGTTGGACATTATTTTCTCGATTCTCCTCTCCAATTTGCAAAAAGTTAATGTCTCTTGTTGTAATAATAATTCTACTCCTTGAACCAAACCAAGTAGGCTTTTTTGCAAGTTTTGAGAGTTGGTCCCTTTCATCTAGGTCATCGAGAACAATGAAGACTTTCTTGCGGTGAAATCTCATTTTAATTTGATAAATCCCTGCATCAGAGTCAAAAAACTCCGGTGGATTGGAGTTGAGAATTTCTGAAAATAATTGTTTTTGCAAGTGAATGTCTTTGCCACCCTGTGAAACTTCTCGAACATTCAAAATAAAGCTGCACCCATCAAATCGATTATGAATTCGGTTAAAGATAGCTTTGGCAAGAGTCGTCTTACCAATGCCCCCAATTCCATGGATTACTAGATAAAGTACATCAAGAGAACTTTCATCTATTAGGCTCATGACATCTTCAACACGATCCTGCATTCCGACTAAATGATCAGGCAGCTTTTTGTCTCTTTTATTCAGCTTGATTGAAACTTCAGCAACGATTAATCTAATGAGTTTGCCGTGACTGCCATATTTGATAAAAGGGTCTAGTAAGAAACATCCAAATAGAATATTATACTATCAAGCTCAAGAGTATTATGAATTAAACATAGACCAACCGCGGAGGAGGGGCGGGGGCGCCCAAAAATAAATTGCAAGTATAATCTGTGGAGATATAGGAAGAAAATCAACTATATGTGAACTGCCCCCCTCCTCGTCAAAAAAGTATAATAATTTCTATAATATACAAATAATCTCACGTATACTTTCAAGATCTAGCTCATTTTTCAGAAAAATCAACCAAAATCCAGTCAATTTACTTAAAACGAATTGCAATTGTGTACTATACTATGGTTAAACATGTAAATTTTTAAGATAAGAGCGAAATCTTAAACTTTGTAAAAGATGCTTCCTCATCCATAAATTATAAAAATCGAAACCTTTGAATTTCTTCCTTTAGTGTGTGCTCGGTTGCCTACTTTTGCGTAAAGTAAAATAGTAATAGCTAGAACAATTGCTTTATAAAATCAAACCTACATAACATTGATTTAGAAGTTAAGAAAAGGTGTTTTTATTCAATCTAAAAGATGCAAATTGAATAATGAATTCAGATTGGATTTGTCATGTCGTAATGGAGGATTCATCTAGTTTTGAAAGGGATTGATTTAATTGGGTGGAAAATTCATCTACTTTTGAAAGGAATCGATTTAATTGAGTAGATGTGTGTTGAATAGTTAAAAAAAAAAATGTGGGAATTGAGCGACAATTTGGTGAAAAAGAGAACAATGGGTAGTGGTAACTGTTAATGCAAGAATGATAATATTTCGTATTATTTAAAGTTATATCAATTAAATATCTAATTAAAAAAAAAATCTCAAACCTTACCCGGTATCTTTGAGATCCCACCCTTTCATACGAGCGACCTGCTTTAGAGTATCCTTCCATCGCTGCACGACCTCACAACCGAATTTCTCTTCGTGCTTCTGTAGAGCGTCTTGGTACACCTCAGATTTAAGCTTGACATCTCTCGGTTCCACATCGAAGAAAATTGGTAGAATCATCCCTTCGCAATCCATCATGTACGCAAGCTCGCGAAGACACCACGCACTGGAAGCGTAGTTTCTAGAGAAGATAGGAATACAGATTGCAGAGCTCTTGATCGCACGCTCCAATTCATTCCCAATCACTTCGCCCTTTCTAATCTCTTCATCGTCTCTGAAAACACGAATACCAGCTCCGTCCATGGCATGATAGAAGCAGTCGGTAAAGTTCAAGCCTGTATCTGGCCCTCTGAAATTCAAGAACACCTCATATTCAGCCCCTAGTGATGACTCGGCATCGCCTCTGTTGGTCAACAACACCTTGAATTTAGCCCCCTGTGATGACTCGACATCACTGCCATCAGTTGACGCTGTTGGTCCATCTGAATATTTTCTCTTTGCCATCTTCTGGAGCTAAAGTTTAGTGATCGAGTTGAATAATGAGGAGACATGTAAAAGAAAAGTGTCTAATCCATACAATTCTGGAGTATTTATGGACGAGCCACAGAATCATTGGGAAGTATCCATCGCTGCGTTGGGCATTATCTTGCAAGGACGGAGTAAATTTCCTAAAATAGAAAATTATATTTTATGCTATCCTAGTTAATAATATGAGTTTGATTACCCTCCAAAACAGATAATACAAAATTCCAATTGATTTGACCTTCCAATTCATTAAACTAAGAACTTGCCCCCAGGTCACAACAGGACGGAGGCTACTTAATTCAGACGGCAAAGTATGTGTGTGTGTGCATGTATATTTTCATATGCATACATGTAATATGCATTCTCGGGAGTACAACTTCTGGTTACACAGGTCACCGACAATGATATTAGTACTTGACTGCATCTTAGTCAAATTATTTAGGACTCAATTAATCAATAAATAATTTATTTACGACTTGATTAATTTAACGTCAGAACATTAGGGCTTATACTACACTTGTTCACACACAATTAGTGTGATTCACGGAACGAAGAAGAGTAACTCTTCACATGTACCATGTGCTATCGGATCTATAGCAGTTCCCTTGTCTGTTTTGCGGTTACTTTATTAGATAATGTTAATAAACACAAATAAATCCATCTAATTAAATATATTCTATCGATATTCTAATTGATCTCCTCCAAAAAGAAAATATATAACATCAATTGATTCCGCTTCACGTTTTGAGTCATGAGAAGTCTCTTTCATCACACTCTGTTTTTCCTTGGAAGGACTCGACAAATTTCCCACAATGAAAATTTATTCTTTCATTCCATAAACAAAAATATAAAATTTGATTTGATTCCACTTCACGTTCTAATTTATTTATAAACGAGAACATAAACGACAAGAGATACAAGAGACCTTAATCCTTTATTCACGTTGTTGGGGCCAGATTCGTGGAAAATAAGGCTACTGGACTACCAGATTCCATCTTCCTATTTCCTTGAGAGAGAAGTTTTGGAAATGATGGGGACGTCATATATGAACAATACATCGTCTTGGGATATGAAAAGTATCGATCCACAGAAAAACAAAACATGAACATAAGTAGCCAATTAGGTTTAAGAGACGGCACTTCCATTCACATTGGTTCTATTCAATGGGTGAGGATTGCATCTGTCCATATCAAATTTCCCGTGGTGTGCGTGAATGATCTTTTCAAATTTAAGATAAAAGAAAGCATTTCATTGATGGAATATATTCGATTTAATCAAGTGGAATATGTCATATATCGGTTATTAGAATAAAAAATTCAAGGGAAAATACAGATCAATTGAGCTAATGAAAACTATAGTTTCAATTTTAATTTTACCATCGTAATAAGTTTGATCTAGCTGTAAAGGACATAAGTCTGAGTCCAGTTGATTGATTTATATGAACATTAATGACAAAAGAAAAAAGAAATCATAACCTTTCATTTGATCGTGTCTAGGCCAGATTCGTGCTCATTTGGGCACCAGAAGGTACCTTTCCTCTTTTCTTAAAAGAGAATTATAAATTGTATTAAAAAAGATTAAGGAGTCTGCATGATGGACATTCCTTGAAATTAACTGACAACAAGCGTCTAATCATGTCGGGACAAAAAAGTACCAATCTCCGGAAGAAAACATGGAACATGAGGGACCAGTTAAGTTGAAGGGACGACACTTCCATTCCCATCCACGAATGAGGACTCCGTCCGTCCATATAATTGCCCCTGGTCTACGTTGCATGCATGATTCCACGAAGGTCCAATGCTTGTAATGATCTTTTCAAATTTAATATAAAGAAAGCATTTCATTCACGTATTGCATTCTATTTAATTAAGTAAATTATGTTATATATAGGTTAGATTTCCAATAGGAGTTTAAAGGGAAAAATACCCAATACTTTCATACAAAGTAAAAATTCTTAAGATGAAAAATTTCTTATTGGACAAAGAGTTCAAGCCAAACATTTTGTAATGGATGTGGAACACCTATGGCAATGCCTAGAAAGGGTAGACAAAAAAATATCCTCTTTTCAAAGTGTTATCTTTATACAAAAAGAAAGATATTATTATTATTATTATTATTATTATTATTATTATTATTATTATTATTATTATTATTATTATTATTATTATTATTATTATTATTATTATTATTATTGCCAATGATAATCCATTTCCCTCAAGATAAAATTATATGCTACTGACTCGCATAAAATTATTTGCTAAATTATCCAAATATGTTCTTCAATTCACTCATACATTGATCTATTATGTAATTGATAACTCAATACTTTTCTATTCTAAAGTCAACTATGTAATAAAGGTTCTCAAAATGCAATACATGTGGTGTAGGAGACGGAGGCCTTCTGGTTGTTTCTTAAATGAGTCTTATTTGTATTTAATCAATTGATTCCTAAGATTTTTTGGAAAATGTGTGATTGAGCCCTAGTCTCCTTGCTGGTGTTTTTTACTCATCGCAAAATCATGTCCTTTTATTCTTTACAAAACTGGTAATTATACGGACAATAACAAAGGAATAAAACAAGTAAATTTCGATGAAAACTGAGTGAGAATCTTAATTATGAGACTTTATTCGAAACATAATTAAATTTGTCTCCATAATATTATGTAACTCAAGAAAAAAACGAAAATCATATACTTTGGATTCTTCCTATCTATATATATGGTATCAGAGCATTGTCCTGAGGATGTTGCAGTATTCCTCTCTGTTTTGGATTGCTGCAAGTGCTGCACTTGCCATGGATTTTTCCTGTAAGAACGATGTATTTGATGGGGATGCGATTATTTGGGTTTTCTGGCTATTTAGCCATGTTTTAACCGCAGCTTCGGATCCTTGGTCAAGAAATCTGAATCCATCCCACCATTTTATTTTGTATTTTCGGACAAGTACTGGTACACCTGGTTTATTGGATGTATTGTATTCAAATTCCCATGCTATTACCCAAGAGATTCAGAATATTATAAAGAAATGCATAAGGCATGGGAACCTTATATCATGAGGTGTTGGTATGAAGTGTTTACTGAAAACCTTGTATCCTTGTTTGACTGTGGGGTGTAATATTATGTCCAAAGGACCAAAGAGATCCCACCATGAGTCAAACCAGTTTGGTAAGCTTTGTCTTGGGAAGTTGTCTTTGAAGAATAATAACCAAGAGTGTTGGAAATTTGTATTCTGTCTGAAAAAAGACGTTCCACCAAGCTTGTTGGTAGTCCCAGTATGTATATGAGGAGGAGTATGGCAGGCTTTGGGTAAGTCTGGTTTGGAATTTTCTGGGTATATGGGGTGAGGCTCCACAGTGTGAGGGGTGTATGACTTTACTGATGGATATAGTGGAATAAAGGATATTTTCTGTATTAGTTTTATCAGTAAAGTGAGTGAACATTGCCGTTTGCAAGGGTTTTGTTTGTATTGTGAGGTTTGAAAAGGATATTTATATTGGGGAAGAAATCTAAAATATAATTGAGACTACCCAAAAATCTTTGTAATTGAGTTTTGTCTTTAATCTCATCTGGAAATTTATCAGTAAAAGAAATTGATCTTTCTATTGGGGTTATAGTACCTAAATAGATATAATGACCTAGAAATCTAATTCTGGTCTGGAAGAGTGCAATCTTAGTGGGAGAGATTGCTAGACCATTTTGTATGATTATTTTTATGAAAGTAGAAAGATGTTTGAAATGTTGTTCTATATTAGAGGAAAAAACTAGAACATCATCTATATAAACTATGATGTAATATGAATAAGGATTGAAGATATTATTCATGATTCTTTGCAATTCGATTGATTCCGTAGCAGTCGTCTTCATTAGTGTTTCCACTGTGATGTGATTAGGAGGATCCGTCTTGACTATTTTGAGATTTGGAAGATCCACATTGTGATTCTTCTGCTTCTGAGAGCATTGTCCTGAGGATGTTGCAGTATTCCTCTCTGTTTTGATATATATATAAAGTAGGCTTTACTTTTCTATTGGTTTCCATTACCGATTTGCCACTCAATGATCGATAAAATATATACGTTTATTTCTATCTTTGGTTCCAATAATGCTTTTTATTTCATAACAATCTCAAAAAGCACAACTTCCCTGGAAGGTCACCGGCAGTGATATTAGTACTTTATTGTATCTTGATCAAAACATTAGGACTTGTGTTACACTTGTTCTCGCACAACTAGTGGGATTCATTGAAAGAAGAAGTGTAAATCTCCACATGAACTTGTGTTATTGGTTTTATAGCAATTCTCCTGTTTGTTTTATTGTTACTCTAATAGATAACGTTAAGAAAACATAAATTAATTGGTCAAATTAGAAATATTCCATCAACTATTCTAATTGATACCCACGAAAAAGAAATTTATAACATAAATTGATTTCGCTTCACATTTTGAGTTGTGAGAAGTCTCTTTCATTGCATTGCATTATTTCTTGGAAGGGCCCGAGAAATTTCCCACAATGAAAATTTATTCTTCCATTCCATCAAGGAAATTATATAATTTGAATTGATTCCATTTCACGTTCTGATCTATTAATAAACAAGAACATCAGCGACAAGAGGTACAAGAAATCATAATCCTTTATTCAACGCTGTTGAGGTCAGACTCGTGGAAAAAAAGGCTACTAGACTGCCGAATCCCATCTTCCTATTTCCTTGAGAGAGAAGTTTTGGAAATGTTGGGGAAGTCATATATAAACAAAAATTCGTTGCCAATTAAATTCAAGGGACGGCACTTCCCTTCACATCTTGTTCTATTCAATGGATGAGGACTGCATCTGTCCATATCAAATTGCCCGTCGTGTACGTGAATGATCTTTTCAAATTTAAGATGAAGAAAGCTTTTCATCAACATAATACATTCTATTTAATCAAGTGAGATATGTCATATATCGGGTATTGGAATAAAAATTCAAGGAAAAAATTTGAGTACTTTTTTTTTTCAAGATAACAATTTTCTAAGATAAAATCATATCATTGGATGAAAAGTATAGACCAAACATTTCATAACACGTATGAGACTCTTATAATAGGTGCAAGACTCCAATAATAACACCCAAAGGGATTGGCTAAACAAATTCTTCTTTTTCTCTTTTCAAAGTATTATCTTTGTTGCAAATGATAATCACATTTCCGTTTAAATAAGAATTACACGCTATCAACTTGCATAATATCATTTGCTAAATTATCCTGATATATTCACTAATTGAATGATATGTTAATATATTATGTAATCGATAACTCCACATTTTTTTATTCAAAGAGTTGACTAAAAATAAAGGAATAATTACCAAAACAGCCCTAAATCTATTGTACGAATACAAAGCAGTCCTAAATTTGCTAATTTTGCCAATTTAGTTATAAATTTTTTAATGATTTTTTTAATATAATCCTTTCAGCTGATTCTAGCAAGAAGACAATGACATGGATACCAACTATCTACACGGCACAATCAGTCAGTATTTAACAATTTTTGCAACTTTTTTTTTTATTTTTCTTTTCTTTTTCTTTTTATATAGTTCTTCTTCCTTGAAGGCCAAGGAGACCACGGCGATGCCCATTGACCCTTGCTGACCGCAGGTTGCCTCATCTCGCCAGATCTGAACAAAGTGGCTGGCAAAGGCCACGATACCATCAACTCGCCGGATTTGTGTAAGTGGTGCGCGTGGCCAGAGAGGGCCATCAGTGGTCAATGAGGTTTTGCGATCAGCGGGGCATCACAGCCTTTGTCTATGGTCCATGACCCCGAGTTATAAATCCATTCGGTTTCAATGTTTGCATGCTTAGGCATAGGCATACATTCAGTCGATTTATAAGAAATAATGTAATGCTCATCCGCATCAAACTAATCAACATGATGTGAAATGAATTTGTTATTCTTAGTTTGCTCATTCGTTGTGCGCCCAAATTTGTCCAAGATGCAAAAAAAAAAAAAAAATTGATAGAAATGTCTCCAAAGGAGAAACTGATCAACTTTTTGGTAAACCAAATTGATTGATTTTAGTCCATAGAAGGAGAGAAAATAAAAAGTAACGATGCTCTCATGCTCATGGTACACTTGGAAGACGTCATTAGTGTGGAAATCTAAAATGATACTATCACTAAACTTTCATGAATGTGCGATTTCATTGATCAACAGAAGACACCGAGCTTCACCCATGAAATTAGGAATACTTATCCTCATATAATACAACTCACTTTGAAGTAGGGAGCGCTATCCTTATTGCCATGCTATCCTAATCCTAGCTGAAGGGTTGTGTTGGCATTCACAACCCACAAGCAATAGATTCTCGCAATACCATGACCCGAATTAAGAGACACTACGTGCATCTTTCGAGCAGCTCTCATGTTGGCTTGGGAGAAAATGTATAATTTGTCATCATGGTGAAACATACTATAGACAATACAAAATATTTAACTTCCAGAAATATTAGCAAGAATATTTTCTTCTCTAATATGGATAAGCGTCAACTCAACAAGTGCAAAATCTTCTTAACGATTGGCGACTTATAGTCTGGTTAAATTCAAGAATAGAAGGCCACAAGTGAGAGAGAGCTGAAGATCACCAGAGTCTGTTAGAAATATCATCTCTATATAATCAGGCATCACTTTTTTCAGGAATGTAATAGGCTTCGAATCCTCAGGCGCCAGCTGGTCAAATGCGACATAGTTGTGCTCTTCATCGTACACATGGCACGTTGTCATGATCGTCTTCACGAGTCACCAATTCCTTGTGGCTTCATTTAAGTACCGTTATTGGCATGCGTATCAAAATGAGCAAACTAGCAGGTAGGAATTTTTCGACAACAATGAGAGGACTGGTCACCAAGCAAATATGCAATATAGAGCGGCATTTAAAAGTACGCAATACTGAAGCACCAACCGCTAAAATCAAGGAATCACTAAAGTTTGCCAAATTTAGTTTCAACTTTAGACTACTCCCTTCCACTTCAAGCGTCTGTTACGCATGACAAGAAAAAAAAAAAAACCGAAACTTGTTCCGAATCATCCTAATCTAGCTGGCCTTTTGAAGGCCGGAATAACATACTTGATTAAAACCAGCTCACCTTTCCCCAGTTTTCTTGTATAGACTTGTGAGCCACACACAAGTTGTAACTAGGAACCTTGGTGTGTTATATAAATAATGTCATTGCACATTTTTGGACCCACGTTTTCTCTTTAAAGTAGTAGTTATTCCACATGCGGTTTATTCACGCTTTGTACCTCTTGGTGACAAATGTCCATTTGGTAATTGCATTGATGGGAGATGGTTTATAAAAGGAAGAACATTCATTTCATAAGGGTAATGACAAGGTGTAATACAAATCCTCTCATTTGAAATACATCATCAATACACAAGGGGATTTGGGTTAGTAGAGTTTGCCCATAATTTCGTCGAATCTCTGTGAATTTTTTACAAACGCAAATACAAACAATGGCTAGAGGTTTGTTTTATATTTGATCCTATTTTTTCACCTATGATTTTTATGTCTAACATTTGGTATCAGAGTATGTTTAGTGCCTCTGTCTTGTTTTTTTTTTTGTTGTTTTTTTTTTTTTTTTTTTTTGGGCTTTTAATGTGAGCAATAATTTGCCAATCTGGGGTCAAGAGGTAAATCGTTGATTCCAACCAAATTCTGAGGGCCCACTGCTCAGCTTCGAACCAGTACCATGAGGAAGAATAGCCGTAAGTTATTTCGGCATATCGGTATTCACTAGAGGCTAATCGGATGGTGGTGATTAAGGGTTTATGTTTTGGGAAATTTTCGTTTGATTTGAGGCCAATTTCTTGGTCATTTTTGCCAAAACTTGAACCTATGTGGTCACGCCAGGATGATCTCCAAAACCCCCTATCTATTTCGGTTTGAAACCCAGACGACAAAATGATTAAGCTTGCAGTTTTTACTGTGAAAACAAGTCGACGAGTTGATGTCAAGTAAGCAAACACTTTGATAGAAAATTATTTCCAAAAATAATGAATAATGAAAGTAACTCGGAGGACATCATGTCATTAATTTTAGAACCAGAATCCTGCTTGACATGGAAGAAACTATGCATATAAGATGACTACCATAAACCACTTGCAGTAAATGTCACTCCCTTTACGTTTGACTCCAGGAACTTAAGAGGGAAAATCTAAATAATTTTTAATTTGTTCTTATCTCTTAATTGAAGGTAGAGTATTGAGAGTACAAGAGTTAAACATCAGAAGGACTTAATTTCTCCTCTCATCTCACCATGAATGGCCTTTCACATAAAGGTCCCCGCCATGCATATCATTATTTGAAGATAGTTTTAATGGTTATGCCACCAATGCGGAGGTACCACATCTACTTGAGATTCATCTGCAACAAAGTATGTCCAATAACTTGAATCGTAATTGAGCTCCAAGGATTCATCCGCCATCACTCACTCTGTAACATAAAAGATTTCCTTTGCCAGTTTTTGTTGCGAAATATCAAATTTAGAGAAACATTTACTTTAACTTTACCACAATCATTCATCCAAGTTATTTTCCAAGATTTCAAAAGCTTGGGTAAATGCTTTCTAATCGTATAATGAGTTATTTATGAGTTCAGATTGCCAAATTTGGCGATCCACCATGTAACGGTACCGTATATTAGCATGTGTACGTTGGTTGTACAGTGCACGGACATGAGCAATGTCAGCGTCGCTGGAATTTAGTAATACTGCAAGATGTGAGATTCAAGCTCTTTATCCATGACAAAAACGCTATATCTTAAGCGTACTTCTACCACTTATTCGCGAAACTTGAAGCATCAAATCAAAATCTATTAGACGAGTTATATACTATCAACTATATAATTTATAGAATCATAGGAATCCAGAGTGAAAGTTCTGTTTCTCATCATACCGTACTCTATAATGTCTAGCTAATATATATTGTGTCAAGAGTTCATGAATCAAACCAAGTGAAATGTGTTCAAAAATCCAGTCCTGAAATTATCAATTACGCAGTAGACCGATTCTATATCTCACAAGAGATTAACAGTTTACAAACTTTAAAAGGAGGTACTCACATGTGGTTTCAAATATGGCCCTTGCAGGTAAACGAACGTTTATAAAGTATCCTCAACGTTCCCTGTAAATATATTGATCATTTGATTAGAAACAAAAAATAGGAAATAAAAGTAAAAGAACCAAGAGATCGTAATCAAGGAAGTAAAAGCAGATCGATAGCAAAGTTGCATGTTCTTTGAAAAGCAATTGAGAGTCATTATTTCACACCTTCCACCTTAGTTTATTTGTCATATCGCACCAGATCATTCCTAGTTCCACTCAAATAAAACAATTCCTTATCCGATCTTTCCTGTACAGCCACAAATCCACCATTGCAGTTCTCAGTTAAAGAAATTACCTTCAGATGTTGATATTTAACACACCACATTGTGAACAAGGATGCTACCGTGGCATTTAATGGTGATTTAACGGCCATGTCAGCAGTTTTTAAAAAAAAAAAAACGAAAGGAACAATATGAACTAAATAGTACATAGTTCAAGAACTTAATTTGCCAAAAAAAAAAAAAAAACAGTCTAGAAACCTAATTGAACATTTTACATAAATTTATGATCTATTCGTTGCTTTATCCCTCTTTTTACACGTTGGACTTCCAATCTTAATACAATATTTTCTTATAATATTACTTTTTGTTTGTTGGATCATTTGAATTTCTTCTCTTTTAACTTCAAACCCGAAATCTTCACAACCGTGCCATGTTAGTTGTGAAAGTCCTCTGCTTTACTTCGATTTGCTCTTACCATTTTATTGGCTAATCACATATACTTCAGTGATATATTTGATGTAGCTTTATTTTGTCGCGATTTTCCTTTAATTTTGTCACTAATGGAGACAAGGTTTTGTCTACTCATTTAATACTACTATGATGAAGCTTGGTTTAATTTTTCTATAGAAAAAATTCATGGCATTTTTTCATTGTTAATCACAATAAAGTTAGCCTAAGAAAAGGAAAAAAAATAGAAGAAAAATCGCCGTGCGTAAGGTTGACAAAGTGTCAATGTCAACTTGTCATAAAGTACTACGAGTACCTTCTGCCACGCATCTATATAATTAAACAAGATAAGATTATACGATGAAATAAAGAAATGGGAAAGAGTGTAAAATGGGATATGCATCTCTAGAGCGAACAGGAAGAACTCCAAAAAAGTTGGTTGATTGTTTGGAAGGAGACTATTCCGTAAAGAAATGGGAAGGGAAACGAGGCCATGAAGAAAATAACGCAAAGGACGTGTGAAATGGGAAAGATTACCACGTGTCACCACCGCCTAGCTTGCGTCCACGAAAGTAGGCCCGGTTCATCTTCCACACCAACAGAAAAGGCAACCACCGGCAACGTCGGCATACTCGCCTAGCAGTGGGCATGCATGAATATCGCGATCCCACCCATTTGGTACGGCACCTTGCAGTGATCCACAGTGACTCAAACGCAATGATGGCTCAGGTGAACTTTCGGTGGAGTTTGGTAAATCAGGCAGACACTGCAGTGAACTACAGTCTTCTACGCAAAAATACTCCAGCTCATATAATTTTGATAGTTTAGGTAACCTTTCTATCGAGCTGCATGTCTCAATAACTAATCCCTTCAGCGACTCATTTTTCCCAAATCTCGAATCTCGACTAGCTGGGGGCAACTTCTGATCCATAGCTCTTTGAGCCTCCCTAAACTTGATATAGCCAATATCTCCAGCGATTTACAGTCATTTACATTCAAATCATTGAGACTCTCTAGCTGTTCCAAAACGATCTCTCTCGAATCCCATTGAGAGAGTACAAACCTAGACAAATATCGCAATTTGGAAGGGAGTGGTTGTGCTATCGGTGACTTGATCCCTATTAATTCCAAAATATGAAGACTTAAAGGAAGCCTCGGGAGAGATCCAAGATCATCACAAGATAGATGAAGTCTCGAAAGTTGAGGAGGCAATGTGAGAGATCGAGGATCATCACAAGATAGATGAAGTATCAAAAATTGAGGAGGCAATGTGAGAGATTGAGGATCATCACAAGATATGTCAAGTTCCCAAAGCTTAGGAGGTAATTTCATATCTGTATTTCTACTACCATCATATTCCAACCTTCCAAGATTCTCCAACATCCCCATGGCCTTCGGTAGCTCTCTTATCTTAGTTCCACATATGTTTAAGTGCTCCAACATTTTAAGACATTTGATAGAAGCAGGCACTTCAGTAATCATGGTCTGCTCCAAGTTTAAAGACTGCAATGATTCTAGTCCACCGATGGAGTTTGGTAGCACCATTATCTGAGTACATCTCACAGATAAGAAATTCAATCTTTTAAGATATCCAATAGAAGTAGGTAGCACAGTAATCTTTGCTCTAGCCAAGGATAAGTAGAGCAATGATTCTAGTCCTCCAATGGAGTTCGGTAGCTCCCTTATCTGAGTCGATCCTAGGTCCAATTCCTCCAAGCTTTTGAGATCTCCAATAGAATTGGGTAGCTCTCTTAACTTGCCATGTCTCATATTTAAGCTCTTTAGCCTTTTAAGACATCCAATAGGAATAGGCAATGCAATCATCTTTGACCATGCCAAGTCTAAGTCAAGTAATGATTCTAGTTCTCCAATGGAGTTTGGTAGCACCCTTATTTCAGTGTTTCCCAAGTTCATTTTCTCCAACATTTTGAGATCTCCGATAGAATCAGGTAACTCTTTGATTCCTGTTTCAGACAAATTTAATTTGAGGAGCGATCTCAATTTCCCAATGGAGTCTGGAAGCTTTCTGAGCCAACAACAACCCTCTAAAGACAAACATGTCAAGGTTGCCATCTCTCCAATAGATGGATGAAGCTCCCGCAAACACAGCCCCTCTAGCTTTAGACTTGACAAGTTCTTTAGACGACATATTGTAGAAGGCACTACGCAGAAGTCAAAATGGGGGGTTCCAAACAACTTCGACTGCTGAATTCTGGCTGCATTTATTTCCCAGTGCTTTAGGCGCTCCATCTTACCAATAGAGCTATCGATTTGTGGTGACCTTGGACAATGTTTAGCAAAAACCAAGATCCTCAACTCCAAGCATGTTGACAAGTTGGGAATTGTCGAGAGATAACATCTAATGAGATGTATAACTTTTAAGTCACGATTCACCTGTGAAACAAATTAGAATCAGGAAAGTAAGGCAAGGGAAATGACAATAAACGTAGATATGTGATATGAAACCATACCAAGCATGGGCCCCATCCATTCCAGTTCTCGGGAATTTGGCTTTCCGAAAGCTTGAGCACGACTAAGTTCCGTAAGCATAAATTGACCGCCTGCAAGTGTAAAGGGCAGCGACACCAAGAGAACCATTTTAAACTTAAGAAAATATTCTTAAAGTCTCCCACCAAGTTTCCGCCCTCTAATTCCAACAACCTTAAGGTAGGCAGGCTTGAAAACTCTTCACTTGTAAAGTTATGCTCTTTGGAAAGTCCACATAGTTTGAGAGCTATGATGTTCTCTGTTCCCTAACAACATAAAAAGACATAAGTGAGCTTTTCTACAATTAAAAAAGGAACGCTTTCTGTGAGTAAATTTTGCATACACTTTTTCTATAAGTAAAGCATTATTGTTTGCTTCTACTTTCAAATTGTACATGTAAGCTATTAATATCTGCTAGATGTAAACAAATTTTACTAAGTTCATTTCACTCAAAATTAATAAATTTAGTTTTTCTGCAATGTGCAAAGCAGACAAAAGAACACATTCAGAAATATACTCTAATCGAGTTAATGTTCCCTTGATCGAGAAGACAATCACTGTAAATGAAATTTACCATTCTAGTCTTCACTACTTCCAACGCAATCTTGGGTTGCCAAAGTCTACTACGTTTCCCAGGAACTTTGATGTCTTCTCGTCGAACAATTTCTCTTCCGAGGTCTCTAAGCACGTCGTGCATCAACAATCTATCATCATTGTTGATCTTTATCAAAGATGTACCAATAAGGAAATCGATCTCAATTTTTGGGTAAAAGTCCAATGCTTTCCACATATAATATGGATAGCGTCTTTCTTCACCAACATAAAAACAAGCAATATCAAGAAAAATTTCTCTCTGTTCTTCCCTTAGCATCTCAACACTAATCTTTAATATATCAAAGATATGTTGGTTGGGGGCTGACTGTAATTTCTTCAATGTTTCTTTCCATATTGATTTTCTTTTGCGATAAAGAGAACAACCAATAACTTCGAGAGCCAAAGGAAGCCCACTAGTCTTGCGAGTAATATGGAAAGAAATATCATCATAGTCATGTGGAGGGGAATCCATCCTAAAAGCATGCTTGCTAAAAAGTTGAAGGGCGTGGTGATCTTGCAATTCTGTCATTTGATAAACTTTGTACTCTTCGATCGCCAGATTATTGGTGTCCCTCGTTGTAATAATGATTCTACTCCCTTGACCAAACCAATCACCCTTTGCTGCAAGTCGAGAGAGTTGGTCCCACTCATCTAGATCATCAAGAACAATAAGGACTTTCTTGTGGCGAAATCTCGATTTAATATGGTTAATCCCTGCATCAGAGTCAAAAATCTCCACTAGTTTGGAGTTGAGAATTTCTGACAATAATTGCTTTTGTAATTGAACGATTTTGCCATCCTTTGCAGCCTCTCGAACACCCCAAAGGAAGCTACACCCATTAAACCGGCCAGAAATTTGGTTAAAGACAACTTTGGCAAGAGTCGTCTTACCGATTCCCCCCATGCCATGGATTACTAGATAGCGTACATCAGGAGAACCTTCATCTAATAGGCGCATGACATCTTCAACATGATCCTGAATTCCAACTAAATGATCAGGTAGAATTTTGTCTCTTTTATTCAGTTTGATCAAAACTTCAGCGACAATTGATCTAATGAGTTCACCGTGGCTGTCATATTTGATGCAAAAGTTTTAGTCAGATCTATTGCAGAAAGAATATTAACCTGTCAAGGTTAGAAACATTAGAAATTAAACACAAACCAGCTAAGGGAGAGGGGGTGGAGACGGGACGACTGGCCCCTCCCAAAAAAAATTTGTATATATACTTTACGGATACGTAGGAAAAAGTCAATTGTAAGTAAATTCCATCCCCCCCCCCCCCCCCCCCCCCAAAAAAAAGCTGGAAAAAGAAATATTAAATTTACTATAGCTCTATCTCTTTTTTACAAAGAAAAAAAATATATATCAATCAAAATTCATGTGAATGTACTTAAAATGAGTTGCAATTATATAAGTTTATAAATTTTAAACTTTACAAAAGGTACTCCCTCGTCCATAAATTGTAAAAATCGAAACCCGTGGACTTTCTTCTTTTAAATATGCAAAGGATTTTTTTATTCCTTTTTCATTGCTCAAATATCGTGAGTGCTCTGTTTTTCTAGTTTTGCATGGATTAAAATAGTAATAGCTAGAACAATTGTTTTCTATTTCAAATCCTACGCAAATTGGATTTAGAAGTTAAGAAAAAGTATTTCTAGTCTATCTAAAAGATGCAAAAACAAATAATTAATTCAAATTTGATTTGTCATGTCTTTCTAGAGAAATTATCTATTTTTGACAGGAATTGACTGTTTATTTGATCGAGTGGATGTGTAGTTAGTAGTAATTAAATATGTGTGAATTGAGTGATAATTTGATGAAAGAGAGAGCAAAGGGTCGTTTCAACTTTTGATGCCAGGATGAGTATTATTAATATCAATTAAATATCTAAATCAACAAAAATGAAAAAAAGTGAAACCGTACCCTCTATCTTTGAGAACCCATCCTTTGATATGAGCGACCTTCAATAAAGCCTCCTTCCATTGCTGCACTAGATTGCTGCCGAACTTCTGCTCATGTTTTTGCAAAGCATCGTGGTATAGACCGGTTTTGAGTTTGACATCGTCAGGATTCACGTCGAAGAAAATCGGTAGGATCGTCGTGTAGTCACCTCTGTTTCTCGAGCAGTCCACCCTGAACGCAAGCTCACGAAGACACCACGCACTGGACGTGTAGTTTTTAGAGAAGATGGGCATAAAGATTGTGGAGTTCTTAATCGCGCGCTCTAGTTCGCCTTTGATCACTTCGCCTTTTCTAATCTCTTCGTCATCTCTAAAAACATGAATCCCAACCACATCCATGGAGTGATAGAGGCAATCGGTAAAATTTATGCAAGTGTCGGGCCCTCTAAAATTCAAGAACACTTCGAATTCAGCCCCCAGCGACAACTCGGCATCACCTCTATCGGTAATGACCGCCGCTTTTCCATACGATGAGTCCCTTCTCCTCTTCATCTTCAGGAGCCAAGGTATTATGAGGAGAGCTGCAAGAGGAGTGTCTAGTAATTGTGATTCCGGTAGATATTAGGGTAGTTGACTGCCAGGTTCCATTTCCCTCTTTTCTTAAGAAAGAAGTACAGCAATGGTTGGGGACATCGTCGTAAGCATAGATATATGATTCGAATTCGCAAGGAAGAAGGAGTCTGAGTGATGGAGATTCTTGAAATTAACTTACAACAAGCACCCAATGATGTGGGGACAAAAAGGTGTCAATCTACGGAAAAAAAATTGAAACATGAGGGAACGATAAAATTGAAGAGATGGCGCTTCCATTCGCATTTTGTTGTATTCAATGAGTGAGGACATCATCTGTCCATAAATAATTTAATATAAAGAAAGCATTTCATTCGTGTATTACATTATATTTAATTTAGTAAATTATGTTATATAGAGGTTAGATTTCCAATAAAAAATTAAAAGAGAAAAATACCAAATACTTCTTTTCAAAGTAAAAATTTCTAAGATGAAAATTTCGCATTGGACGAAGAGTTTAAGCCGAACATTTTGTAACAGGCATGAGACTCTTATGGTGATGCCTAGAAGGGGTGGCGAGTAAATATTCTTTGTTTCCCCTCTTTGCCAATGAGCCAAAGTATCGTGGGAAGTCTTGCGCGCATTTTCTTGGAAGGACCAAGAAAATTTCTTACAATAGAAAATTATATTTTATGCTAAAGTATCGTGGGAAGTCTTGCGCGCATTTTCTTGGAAGGACCAAGAAAATTTCTTACAATAGAAAATTATATTTTATGCTATTCTAGTTATAATATGAGCTTGATTGTCCTTCAAAATAGAAAATTAATTTCAATTGATTCCACTTTCCGTTCAAATTTATTAAACTAAAACTTTCGCCCAGGTCACAACTGGACAAAGGTTATTTGATTTAGAAAGTTAACAATGCACCGATGCTCTACTCTCCTTGCACCACATGCATGACGGCCAGTTGTCATTTGGATCTTCACAAATCTTCTTTCATTGACGGATTCATCGACTTTCAGAGATTTCTTTGGACAAAGTCTCTGTTTTTTGAACTTTTCATATGGTAAATATTTCTTAGAACATGTTGAAAGATGGACTTGTCGAAGCAAGGTTAGCCAATCAATCTGCAGATAGATTGCTTTCACACTTGCCCTGCTTCTGAGTTGCTTCTTGTTTGAAGGAAGGTCTGGTGGACCTGTTGAATCAACTTTGTGGGAAAAAATAGTGCAGTCCATTGTTCCAACCCCATGAAAAATGCTTGGAAAGGAAACCCTTGATTTTGCTCTCACGGAGGAAGAAGTAACTACAGAATTAACATAACTCCCAGGCAATCACCAGCATCATTGCACAGAAACTGCCCCATAAGTTTAACCCACCGGCCCAAGGCGAAACTCTGACCGTCCAAATTGGATTAGAGAGGGAGAGTCTCCAGTTGACGATTCGCTCTGCAACTCATTTACCTGTAACCTCATTTGCACCCTGCTGAACTTAGAGACATGTCATTTTGAGAAAGATAGAATTTTTTTGAAACACAACAGCTTATTCCTCCAATCAAGTAAGTGCTTGCAGACCAATCTGAACATAAAGTCCCATTCAGAGTTGTAGCGTTCGAAGCAAAGAAGTTCTCATGAACTAACTTAACACAGGTTTCTCTCTGAAGAACAATTCCTCAAGCCGTGAAGTAAAGATTCAAGCTTGTATTAGTAGATCTGACAAGCTGAGGATGCCGACAGTGTTTCTCGCAAATTGTGCTTCATTTGTTACGTGCAACCAGCCCCGAGATTTTTCTCACACTCTGAGGAGTGAGGATGGGTCTTAGGCTCCAATTGTGAAAGATTTTTTCTAAAAACGATCTCTTGTACCACTTAAAATAATTAGTCAATGAAAAATGTCATCATTATCGATAATAATTTATGTTTAAAATTTTTCATAGACAATAAAGATAATTTTTGTTCATTTATATGTGTAAGAGATACAAGAGATCATTTTTAGGAAAATATTTTTCAAATCACTTATTTATCACGAAACAAATGAAATATTAGAGTCTCTTAAAAGCAATTCTATGCAACATTATTGTGAGTGTGCTAACATCAATTCTTTGGGCCTTCTCATAGGAGTTCAACCCAAAACAAATCGCATAATAACTCCAATGCCTTGGGCTGGGAATGCGAAAACTCCAATGTCGCTTGTGCCCTAGTCTTATGCAAAAATTTTACATCTCCATCATTGCTTTGCTTTATTTATGGCTGTAAAACCTTGAAATTGTTATTTATTATAGCTTTTTTCATTGCAGCATCCGTGATTTAGATTGCTATGCTGTCTCTAATAGCTCTAGGCGATGTCGTTATTGCTCCGAGGAGGAAGGGGATCAATGTCACTGATTCCATTCTCGTAACTCTTCCTTTTTATTATTAGTAAAGTAGGTCCTATCATCTATGTACGTCTCATATATCCTTTTAAGTAATGAAAACAATCTTCTTTCGATTAAAAAAAGAAGAAGTAGGTCTTGTATAACCAACTTGATATGAAATGAATTTGAATTTGTCATTTTTATTTTAATAATTAATTGCATACCCACATTTGTTCATGATTTGATATCGTTTGATGGAAATGTCCGAAAGAAGGAGAAATTGATCTTTTTTTTTTTTTAATGGGAAAATGTCACAAATGGTCCATGAACTTTCATCTAATGTTCAATTTTATCATTGAACTTTCGATTTACTCAATTTGATCCCTGAACTTTCATCTAATGTTCAATTTCATCCCTGAGCTTTCGATTTGCTCAATTTGGTCCATGAACTATTAACAAATGTTCCATCTATTCCCTGACTATTTGAAAATTGACCAATTTCATCCTTGCGTTAGTTAAAGTTAACGGAATTAGCTTACATTAGTCACTTAAATATAAAATAAAATAAAATAAAGGACATGTGGAATATTCACATGGAAATTACCTTTAAAATAGGTCAAATTGTGGCCACCATCCGAAAAAGAGATACATAACCACTTATTTCCTTTGCTTTTGTGATCAGTGCTCTCATCTCTAGTTGACCCCTAATTTATTTTCCTTTTTAAAGATATATATTGACTCATAATTCTAGTCATCCAATTAGTTCCACGTCATCAATTAATGCTCTACATCATCACTTAACAATTTAAACACACATAATGACTAGATGAAATATTTGTTAATAGTTCAAGGACCAAATTGAGCAAATCGAAAGCTCATAGATGAAATTGAACATTAGATGAAAGTTCAGGGATCAAATTGAGCAAATCGAAAGCTAGGGATAAAATTGAATATTAGATAAAAGTTCAGGGACCAAATTGAGCAAATCGAAAACTCAAGGATGAAATTGAACATTAAATAAAATTTTAGGGATCATTTGTGACATTTTCCCTTTTTTTTCTCTGGTAAACTAAATTGATCGATTTTAGTATGCAAAAGAAGACAGAGAAGGAAAGTCAACGGTGCTCTCATGCCGCTTAGTACCTTAGAAGACACCATTAGTACAGAAGCTTCAACGATAAAAGAAAAAATGTGAGAAATTATGAATACTATCTTTATATGATATAACAATTGGCAAAGTAGAATACTATCCTTATTGTGATATATGTGGGATTTAACCCTAATTAAAGGTTTTTATTGCCATGAGCAAGAGATTCTCAAGAAACATGCACTGCGCGCAAACTCATAAGCTCAACCTAATAATAACCAAGCACTCTCGTCATAGCATGACCCAAGTTAAGAGATATTAAGTGCATCTTTTGAGCAATCATCATAGTGGCATGGATCAGTTGTCACTCGAATGACACGAATTCAGTATTGCCGCTCTAGCACAATGTATAACGCCTCATCATGCTGAAACATACTAGAGACAATAAAAAAAAAAAAAAATTGAACTTCCTAAAATATTTCGCAGGAATGTTTTCTTGTCTAATATGGATAATTGTCAACTCAACAAGAGCAAAATCATTCGAATGATTGGTAACCGACTGTTGGTTTGATTCAAGAAGTGACGACCACGAGCGAGAGAGAAGTGAAGATCACCGGAGACCGATAGAAACATCATCTCAAGCATAATCAGGCATCACTTCATTTCAGGAACATAATAGGCTTGGAATCCTCATACGCGAGTTGGGCAAATGCAACATAGTTGTGCTCTTTTTTGTACACGAGGCACATGGTCATGATTGTTTTCATGAGTCAACAATTTCATGATGCTTCATTTAAGTATTGTTGATGACATGTAAATTAACATGAGGAAAATAGGAAATAGGCATTTTTCTGCAACGTCGAGATGACTAGTCCTAGGCAAATATGCAATAATGAGATCACTTTTGCATTCACGGCTTTTTGTTTCATGGCTTCATTATATAAGCCCTTTTTTTTCTTGAAGATGCGATGTTCCAAAGTTAACTTTCTCTCCAAATTTAATACTTAGCACACGTACATATAACAAGTAGAGTAATATACTTTAGTTGATTTGGTGACGTTAAACTGCTTCGTCTAATGTTATTGGTACCTCAGCATTTCTCAGACATAAAAATACCTAGAAGATGTTCCTTTCTCTTAGGGAAGATAAAGCTACAAGGAGAAATTGGAAGCTGAGGCGTGCGGACACTGGCACATAAAAATAACGAATGTCGATCTATCAGCCGGCCAACGAAATATTTGTTGGATAGGCAAGGCGGCCTCCAGTGATGTCATAAGACGCCTACTTCTTGGTGAGGATCACTAGTTCATGGCTTCATTATATAAGGCCTTTGTCTTGAAGATGCAATTTTCCAAAGTCAAATGGCTTCAATGATTGGTAATCGATTGTTGGTTTGATTCCAAAAGAGACGACCACCAGCGAGAGAGAACTGAAGATCATTGGAGACCAGTAGAAACATCATCTCAAGCATAATCAGGCATCACTTCTTTTCAAGAACGTAACAGGCTTGGAATCATCATACACAAGTTGGTCAAATGCAACATAGTTGTGCTCTTTTCTATACACAAGGCACATGGTCATGATCGCCTTCATGAGTCAACAATTTCACGATACTTCATTTAAGTATTGTTGATGACAAGTAAATTAACATGAGGAAAATAGGAAATAGGCATTTTTCCACAACATCAAGATGACTGGTCCCAGGCAAATATGCAATAATGAGATCACTTTTGCAATCACGGCTTTTTGTTTCATGGCTTCATTATATAAGCCCTTTTTGCTGAAGATGTGATGTTCCAAAGTCAACTTTCTCTCCAAATTTAATACTCAGCACGTGTACATATAACAAGTAGAGTAATACACTTTAGTTGATTTGGTGATGTTAAACTGCTTTGTCTAAGGTTAATGGTACCTCAGCATTTCTTGGACATAAAATACCTAGAGGATATTCCTTCCTCTTGGGGGAGATAAAGCTACAAGGAGAAATTGGAAGCTGAGGCGTGCGGACATCGGCACATAAAAATAAGGAACGTCGATCTGTCAGTTGGCCCAATTCTCGAGCACGTGTCCATCCCTCGGTGGTCGATTAAATTTGCGACGTCCCAAGACGCATTGCCAACCCATTAAATTTTTTAAGCACATGCAGAAGTGAATAAATAAATCCTCAGACAACACAAAGATGGGATAGAAAAGCAGGACTAAATTTTTGAAAACCATATCACACCTTTATACACATCAAACTAGGTCATATACAGTACTAGTCTATATTTACAAATCTGCAAAAGTTTGGTCCCTTAAACAAAACTGTCTTATGACCAGCTAATCAGACTCATTCGCTGATTCTTCAATCTCCACAGGTGTCGGGTGCGTTGGATCCTCCACCACACCATGTGGAGGGTCAATAGCACTCTCCTCTAGAGTGTCATCGATTATCCTAGCTGGGATTTCAAAGCTCGTGAGGGGACCCACCTTGAAACCATTGGGTCCGTAGCGGAACCATGCTCTGAATCGATGAGGCAACACGTGACGTGAAGTCTCTTCTACCCAGATAGTGGTCACTACAAGTTCATAGACCCAAAAACTTCCAAGGTTGGGGTAGTTATAAACTCGCTCAATGACCCTCATCGGTCGACCGAAATGTTCAAGAGGAGCAACCATCTATGGACCTGAAAGATGTTAATCCACGACGGGGTGAAATAATGTCTCAGCAAGTTCACCCCCTAAACTCAAACTAGGAAGGAAATATGCCTAAAGGTTAATTACACACACACAAGACGGAGAACTTACCTTTGCCTTAGTCCTTCTTGCAAATAAGTATAATTCATGGTCTTAACCAATCCACTCAATTCAACTTAGTCAATCAATCAATCAATCAATCAGCACAATTCTATACCAATAGTACTATCTATCAATCCAATATTACCAGTGCTCACACAAGCTGAAATAATCGGTCAATGCTCTCACAAGTTGCAATATATGGTCATAGCTCTCACAAGCTGAGAGAGATAGATAGATAGATAGATAGTAGATCACACAAGCTGATAATATAGATTGTGTTCTCACAAGCTGATATAACGATCTTAGCTCACACAAGTTGATAAGGTATACTGCTCTCACAAGCTAACGTATCAAAGCCTATAGGCTGATACAATATACTGCTCTCACAAGCTGATGTGCAAAGGGGCCCAAAAGCTAATAAAATGTATACTGCTCTCACAAACTGACGTATCAAAGCACATAAGCTGATACAATATACTGCTCTCACAAGTTGACGTGCAAAGGATCCCAAAAGCTAACAATAAATATGCTTGCACAAGCTAACATGCATATATGCTCTCACAAGCTGATAAATTACCCAATTAAGCCGATCTAACCACTTAACATATAATAACGAGTAATTAAATTGCTATATCCGTTCTAACTAACCACCTAAACCATGCTTAGCCTAAACTAATCAACTCTTAATCATAATTAACTCCCTAAGTAGAGTTTAGTGAGTAAACTCATCAGTTTTGCAATCCGATGAGTTCATGACGATGGCAACGTAGAGACGGGCAACAAACTCTGAAGCGGTGGCACATTACGAGGCCCGGAAGTTGTCCTAAATGGGCCCCAAAGCCCATGGTGACCCGCTGGCTTCAGCTTTTGGTTGAAGGGCTAAAGGGTTGGAACAGAGGTTGGCTTGGGCTGGAAATGACACAGAAGAGGCGGATGGGCTGTAGCGGTGGACGGCGATGCTCGACGGTGGCTGGACGACGACAACGAGGCTCCGGCTGAGCTCGATGTGGCCTGAGAAGGCTTGGGGGATGGCGTAACGGTGCGGACGAGCAGAATGAGCGGGCTGGTGTGCGGAGCTCGCAGGTGACACAACGGCGACACGGCGGGGGCAGGGGGTCCGACGGTGTGCGACGACCAAGGGGGGTGGTTAGCTCGGTTTTTCTGCAACTCTAGGAGCTCAATATGGCCTCTAATGGATAAAGCATTCTGTAGAAGAAGAAGAGGAAGACAGCTCAAGAGTGGAGGGACCCTCTTGGCTTCATCCTATCTCTTTGTCCCCATGGCAAGGTCCCACATGTTCAGCTCTATCCTCAGCTAATTTTGTGCACACATAATCCCTTAGAACAAGTCCTAAGTGGTCCAAATCCAACTGAGATGCCCACACTTCAATTCACATTTTTCCTTGCTAATAGGACCAACTTGCATCCCAAAAACACCCTCTGAATTTTTCGGTAAAAAACGGCCTTATTTTGTAATTTCACCAAAAATCTAGGTTTTGCAAAAAAATCTTTAGAGGGTGAGTCGACGTTCCTAAAATGAATCGTGACATAACAGAACTTTCAATTTCTGAAATCGGATCCAAATTCGAGGTTAATTTCAATCTGGCGCGATTTTAGCATGACCTAACCTACCAGGTAGCTTTCCAGAATTTTTGATGCAATTGATTCGTTATTGATTTATTTCGAGTCATAAAGTACATATTTGACACATTGACGACTCTCGATTGTCGTGAAAATCTCAAGGTTTCAAATACGGACACAGGGTACCCAAAACGACAGAAAAATCGGTCTAGTGCTAGTCGACTAGAATTTTGTAATTAGGTAAAATCACCCATACTTTGACCACATATCTCAGTCAAATCGACCTACCTCTGATCTCTAATTGATTTTAACAATGCCATAATGACCCTTACAGACTAGCACGGTCAAGTAGTCGATTCCTAGTCAAATTCTCAAGTCTATTGTGTTAAAATTCCTTAACAACTTTACCTGATAGGCTAGTTATCGCATGAGTGGCTAACTCAGATAAAAGAACTATACACGCGTCGATAAAAAGCCCAACTTATCAAATAAAAAACAGAACCTGAAAATAGGATATTACAACTCTTCCCCTCTTATAAAAAATTTCGTCCTCGAAATTTAAACCTTTATGAATCTTTAAACCAAAGGGTGGGAGTACAATTGTCCCATCGAATCTTTACTTTCCCAAGTTGCTCATTCTGTGATGTGGTGTTGTCAAACCACTTTAGCCAATGGGATTGTTTTGGTGCGCCGAATCTGTTCTTTCCGATTCACAATCTGAACCGGGCTCTTCATGTACGACATTCTATCGTCCATGTCTAATTCCTTGAGATTCAGCACGTAGGTCGAGTTAGGCTCATACGTCCTCAACGTCAACACGTGAAAGACGTCATGCACTTATGCCAACCTCGGCGGTAATACAAGACAATACACTAGGATCCCACTTCTTTACAGAATCTCAAAGGGACCTACATACCTCGGACTCAGCTTTCCTTTCCTACTGAAGCGCAAAGTACCCCTCATTGGTGACACCTTCAGAAAGACGTGATCACCAACTTGGAATTCCAATGGTCTCCAACGATTATCAACATAACTTTTCTAGCGGCTTTGAGCAGTATTTAATCTGTCACTGATAACTGTAACTGCATCCACTGACAACTGAATTAACTCTGGGCGTGTCATCTTTTGTTCTTTGACTTCATCCCTATAAACTGAAGTTCTGCATGCCCTGCTAAACAACGCTTCATAAGGTGCCATTTGAATACTCTACTGGTAGATGTGAACCTTGGGTATTTGTCTGATGTAATCGTCACCGGCACTCCATGCAGACGAACGATCTGACGTACATACAACTCTGCATGCTTGTCCCAATCAAGATCCTTTCGCACACCGATGAAGTGAGCCGACTTCCTCAGTTTGTCGACCACTATACAAATGGAATTATTACCCCTCTGACTCCTTGGTAAGCTTGTCACAAAATCCATCGTGATGGGCTCCCATTTCCACTTGGGAATCTCGAGAGGTTGTAGAAGTCCTCCCGGTTTACAATGTTGTGCCTTCACTTGCTGGCACGTTAGACACTTGGCGACATGCTTGGCGACGTCCGCCTTCATATCGGACCACCAATAGTGTTGACACAAATTCTGATATTTCTTTGTACTATGAGGATGAATGTTGTAACTGCTATAATGAACTTCTGACAAGATCTCATCCTTGAGTGTTGCATCATCAGGTACACACAATTGTCCTTGGAACCTCAGTGTTCCATCTTCAGAAACCTGAAAGTCAGCCTTTCTCTTATTGGTGTTCTCTTGTAGGATCTTTAGAATCTCTAGGTCTGTTGACTGAAGTGTCAATTTAAAAACCGAATCTCGAGCTCTCTCGAGTAAAACCCATTCCTTAACCATTATCTGAGCAACTGAAAACTTCCGACTCAAAGCATCTGCGACCTTATTCGCTTTTTTAGGGTGATACAGAATATCATGATCGTAGTTCTTCAAGAGTTCCATCCAGCGACGCTATCTTATATTCAACTCATTCTGAGAGAATAGATATTTGAGACTTTGATGGTCAGTGAATATTTGAAATTTTTCTCCACACAAATAATGTCTCCAAGTCTTCAAAAAAAAAATGATTGTTGCAAATTTTAAGTCATGAGTCGGATAATTCAGTTCATGAGGTCTCAACTGGCGGGACGCGTACGCAACAACCCTATCATGTTGCATTAGAATGCAACCCAGTCCTCTAAACGACGCATCACTATAGATCTCGTATCCTCTAGGACTAGATGGAATGGTCAGCACAAGTGTGGTAGTTAGCTTTTGCTTAAGCTCTTGGGAACTACGCTCGCACTTGTTTGTCAACACAAACTTCTCTTCCTTCATTAGTAGTTGAGTTAACAGCGATGCCAAAGCTGAAAATCCTTCCATGAACCTTTTGTAGTAACCCGCCAAACCCAAAAAGCTTCTAATCTCTGACATTGTTGTCGGTCTTGGCCAGTTGACCACTGTTTCAATCTTGTATGATCCATGGAGATTCCTTCACCTAAAATCATGTGACCTAGAGACGCAACACGAGCCAACCAAAACTCGCACTTGCTAAACTTAGTGTACAATCCATGAATCCTTAGGTCTGAAGTATCACTCTCAAATGACTCTCGTGCTCCTCAGCACTTCTCGAATATACCAGAACATCGTCGATGAACACGGTCACAACTAATCCAGTTATTCTTTAAGCACTTGGTTTATCAAATTCATAAAAGCAGTTGGAGCACTCATCAAACAAAACAGCATTACAATGAACTTATAATGGCTGTATCGAGTATGAAACGCTGACTTTGGTATATTCTCCTTCCTGATCCTCAATTGATGATGCCTTGTCCTTAAGTCGATCTTTGAAAATATCGATGCTCCTTGTAACTGATCAAACAAGCCGTCGATCCTTGGGAGTGAATACTCGTTCTTGATATTGAGTTGATAATAATCGATGCATAGGCACAATGAATCATCTTTCTTTTTCACCAACAAAACTGGTGCTCCCTAAGGTGATGCACTGGGACGTATGAATCCCTTATCCAATAATTCTTGCATCTACACCTTTAGTTCTTTCAACTTAGACAATGACGTTTGGTAAGGAGCCTTAGAGATTGGCTTTATCCTGGGTGCTAACTCAATCACGAATTCTATTTCTCTCTCTAGCAGTAGCCCTGGCAATTCCTTTGGAAACATCACAGAAAACTTCTGTACCACGGCTACGATTTCCGTATTTGGTTCCTCAACTAACACATCCATTATAGTTGCCAAGTAAAATTTGCAACCTACATCTAGAAACCGATGGATTTAAGTGACAAAATAAAAAGGGATCAAGGGTCCTCCTCGATTTTCGATAAATTCGAAACTTTTATCCTTTGATAGGTCAAACTATATTACATTACGACAATAATTCATTACAACACAAAGCTCGTTGAGCCAAACCTTTTTATACATGATATCAAAGTTATACTTAAGCAAACCAATCTAGTACAACTATAGCCCGTGATTCTTTTTTCTTTTTTTTTTTTTATAACTTTATTACAACAAACTGAAATTCTACAACCTTAGCCAAAATTCTGTTGTGCTACTCTGATAAAATCATCTCAAAAACATTATTCCTTTGATCGATGCATGTCGGTCCATTCATGTTCCTTTCGCCCTTTTAGTGGCACCCTACTGTGGTAGCGGTGCTTGTGCTCCCCTGGACCTATGCGGACAGTCCTTCACCTAGTGGCCATGCTAGTTACATCTGTAGCACACTCCTGTCAAACTAGGACACTAGATTGGTCCATGCTTCTTTTTACAAACTCGACACTTGTCCGGTGGGTCCTCTGTCTCTTGTCAAGTGACAGCATGCACTCTTCCTTGTACTGGAGGCCTGTTCCAACTACCCCACTGAATGTCCTGTAGCGCATTTCCTCTATTTTACTCTATCGGCGGAGGTGATAGTAGCAATTGTGATCTCATATGCCTGTGCGGACAATCCTTGATCAGGTGGCCGTATTGGCAACACTTGTAACAAGTCCTTTCCCTTTTACAGCACGAGGCAAATCCATGTCTTTTCCTACAGACACTACACACAGCATTCAAGTTGGGCGTGGGGCTTCCAATCCTACTCTTTTGGTTGGGTGGAAAGGGATATCCTTCTTCAGACATCGGTCTCTTCCCTAGTCGATTTTCATCTCTACTGGAACTGAATCTTGACTCAGATACGGTAGCTTGCTCCTCAATCACAACTTTAGGTTGGGCCTCAGCAGGTGCGGCAACAACAGCAGTTACGACACTGGCGGTGGTAGTCACGGCGGCAATAGTGGCAGCTCGGTCCTAAGCTTGCTGACCCAACAAGTCCCCAAGGGTCACTAGTGCCTGAATGATCCCGTCGAACCTAGGATCACTCGGTGCTGCTACACTAGTATCGACCCGCAGCGTTATTCCTACGCTTGCACTGGCCTGAGCCGGTGCGCTACCACGACCACGACCTCCTCGGGTACCGACCCTCGTCGGCGTCCTGTCCCAAGTAATAGGTCCGATGGCATGCCCTCCAGGAGTCCTTTGCTCCTGATCACTTTTTATGCAGATTCTTTAAAGAAACCTGCTTTCCAATTCTACACAAAATTAGAAGTTGAGTGTGACATCCCGATTTTCCGGTTCTATTTTCAATAAATTAAGACGGGCATTTCGTTGGCACGCATATAGTTCTTTTCCTTGAGTCGGCCACTCATGTGAAAACTAGTCTGTCGGGTGAAGCCGCTAAGAGTTTCTAATGCATTAGACTCGAGAATTTGGCCAGGAAGCGACCTTTCGACCGAGCTAATCTGCAAGGGTCATTACGGCACAAATAAAAGTCGATTAGAGACCGGAGATAGGTCGACTCGACAGAGGCATGTGATCGAGTGTGGGTGATTCCACCGAAGCGCATAATCCTTGTCGATCGACATTGGACCGACTTTTCTATCGATGGGGTACCCTGTGTTCGTATTTGAAACCTTGAGATTACCCCGACAACCGTAAGTCGCCAATGTTTCAAAGATGTACATTGTGGCTTGAGATGATCAACCACAGGTCAAATGCATGAAAATTTCTAAAGGCTACCCGGTAGGTTAGGCCGGCTAGTATCGTGCCAAAGTGAAATTAACCGTGGAATTGAGATCGAATTCAGAAATTGGAAGTCTGAGTGTGTCACAAATCATTTCAAGATCATTGAATTATCTTTGGAAGATTTTTCATGCAAGCCGAGCTTTTCAGCAAAATAATCAAGAAATGGCTAATTTGGCTCGAGAAATTAGTAGGCCGTTTTTGGTCGCGCTTTTGGGACTTAAGTTGGTTCTACGGACAAGTGAAGATGTGAATTGAAGTGTGGTGACATTGGATTAATTTTATGGACTTCAATTTGATTCAATTGAAAGAGAATTGATGAGAATTGAAGAAATTTGATGTACAAAAATTGGACCCCGGCGGAAAATGGAAGTGAACCCATTGGAAGAGGTTGTGGGAGTGAGTGGAGTATGACATCATGCATGAGGTCATGGTGGACCTTTTTGTGGATTAAAGGAAAAGAAAAAGAAAAAGAAAAAAAGGGCCCCCTCCTCCTTCTCTCTCCTCCCTCTCTTCTTCCTCCTCCCGTGCGATTCCTTCATGGGCGTTTTCTTCATCTTCTTCTTCGAACACTAGCAGCAAGGGAGATCGTCGAGCAGCCCGCCCGGAGCCACCTGTCACTACCTCACGCCGCCGCACGCCGTCCTTGCCGTCCGCTCGCTCGCCGACCAGCTCCCCGCTCCACCTCAGCCCACATCCCCAGCAGATCTGGGAACCCCGAACCAGCAAGCCGAAGACCAGTTGAAGCCAGCAGCTCCACTCGTCGCCGTCGTCACCGCCGCCAGCCGGAGCTCCTCGCCGTCGCCGCTTGCCCGCGCGGTCGACCCGCTCGCCGCTCCGCCCAGCCACCTCCGCCTGCCTCTGTCCGCGAGTTCTAAGAGCTGCCGGAGCTCGTCCCGCGACCGTGAGGTCTCGTCGGAGCCGCCGCCTCGCTCGCCTGAGCTGCTGCCGCCCATCCCCGCCGTTCCTCCGCCCGAATCGCCGCCGATCAGCCACCGTCCAGCCGCAACCAGAAGCTGGAAAAATGGGTATTCCAGCCTGGTTTTGGCCCGTTTTGGCCGCCTTCCCAAGCCCGGATGCTCGGCCCGCTATGAGGAAAGTCGATCCTCGCGTCGTCCCTGTCGTTTTGGTTCGCTCGGCTCGTTAATCCGGTGAGTTTAACTCACTAAATCTTGATTAGAGGGTTAATGATGCCCTAAGTGTGCTTAGTCTAAGTTAAGTAAGATTAGGTTGGTAGATTAGTTTATTTAAATATGGATTAGATTAAGTTGTTTAATTAAAGTTAAACATGTTTAGTTTAAGGGTTAAGTAGGTTTATTTTTAAAATAAACCTTGATGTGACATAAAGGAATTTACTTTTGATTTATTTAAACATTTCGAAATTATTTAATAATTTAATAATATATAATTATTTGAAATTATTAAAATACGATTATTTAATTATTTTCGGAATAAATTTAATTATTTATTAATTCTGAAAATTTTGTTGGGACCCTAAATTCTCAGAATTTCGTGCCGGTCGCTGCTGTGTATTTGGATTTTGAAATTGATGGTCGGATATTATAAATTGAATGTGGATTGTGAAAAATATGAATATTATTATTTAATTAATTTTCGGAATAAATTTAATTATTTAATAATCCGAAAAATTATTTTGGGATCCTAAATTCTCAGAATTTCGTGTTGATCGCTGCTGTACATTTAGAATTTGAATTTGATGAATTGATGTGGCAAATTGAGTGTTGATTGTGATAAATATGGATTTCATTCATAAAAACCCAAGTGTCGGGTTTTGTTGCAAAAATTGGATTTTAATGATTATATTAAATAGTGGGGTTTGAAAAAGTGAGATATTGGCTTTTTGATTCGAAATTAGTGTGTCCCCACACACGTGAATAATTTATGGAATATTTTTAATATGAAGGAAAATGGCCGGGATCACTATTTTAAGTGGAAGCGTTGATTTAAATATAAAGTGTCCTAGGGCCGAGTATGCTGTGGCTGTGTGATAACTAAGAGGAACCGTCCTGGGCTGTTGAGCCGGACTTGCCCCTATATGGGATGCCCACGCGGTGGATGCGGGTCGCAGTAGATTCTGGGCCCATGCTCCTTCGGGAATGCCGTTGACGTACTGACGAAGCCGCGCTCCATGGGGGGAGGCGATGCCTGGCTATATGCCAGTAGATAGCCGAACAGCGAGTAGGCTATGCCCTTGTGTGGCAGTGAATAATAATTGGAATGCATGTTGAGCGTTGTTGATGTGTCGGATTATGAGATGGAATTGTGTGGCATGGAATGGGACGTGTCATAACGATTTAGTCTTATAATCAGGACCCCCGCGGTTGTTGGTTGTATGAAAGTGAATGCGTTCTGGTTGTTTAAGTTCTTATTACTATTTGTGATTGAGTGATTTGAAATTGTGCTAACCTGCAGGAAGGAACCGAGGCGAGGTAAGTCTTCTGTGTGATGTGGCTAGGCCACCCGGGGTGTATTTTCTTTCTAATAGGGGTTTAGGGGGTTGAACTTGCTGAGACATCGTCTCATCCCGGATGTGGGATTAAAATTTCAGGTCCCTAGATGGCGGTCGTGGAGGGCCCAAAGCCCTAAGTTTGGAAAGGAGGAGATTGAAGTATCGGTGAATGTGTCCTGCTAATGGGCTTTAGGATAGTTCCCCTTTTGTTGAGCTAGTCTATTTTGTAGATAGTCCAGAGTTATATTTAGACCTATGTGTTGTAAATGAGTGTTTGGTATTGTGATTGATTGCCTGCTTTTCTATCCCAAGTTAAATGTTGTCAGGGGATTTGTTCCGCTTCCGCATGCGTAATAAAATTTATGAATGGGTCGGCGACGTATCCTGGGATGTCGCATATTTGATCGACCGCAGTGGGATGTGCGCGCGCTCGGGGTTCGGGGCGTGACACTGAGCGATCCCAAACAAACAATCTACCAAACATCTATCACTGACATGCACTAACACAAAATAAAGGCCAATCCTACTGACTATCCCATAAACTTATCGCATCTTATCACTCCAACTATCGACCAGCTCTGATACCACTCCGGGCGGGGATGTCACGCCTCGATTCTCGAGCATGTGCCCATCTCTCGGTGGTCGATTAAATTTGTGACGTCCTAGGACGAGTCGCCGACCCATTAAATTTTTTAAGCACATGCGGAAGCGAATAAATAAATCCCTAGACAATACAAAGATGGGATAGAAAAGCAGAGCCAAATTTTTTAAAACCATATTGCACCTTTATACACAGCAGACTAGATCATATACAGTACTAGCCTATATTTACAAGTCTATAAAAGTTCGGTACCCCAAACAAAACTGTCTTATGACTAGCTAATCGAACTCATTCGCTTATTCTTAAGTCTCCACGAGCGCCGGGTGCGTCGGGTCCTCCACAACACCATCTAGAGGGTCAATAGCACTCTCCCCTAGAGTTGCATCGATTATCCCAACAGGGATTTCAAAGCACCTGAGGGGACCCACCCCAAAATCATTAAGTCTATAGCAGAACCACGCTATGAATCAATGAGGCAACACGTGACATGGAGTCTCTTCGACCTAGACAGTGGTCACTACAAGTTCATAAACCCAAAAACTTCTGGGGTCGGGGAAGTTATAAACTCGCTCAGTGACCCTCATCGGTCGACTGAAATGCTCCAGAGGAGCAGCCATCTACGGACCTGAAAATGTTAACCCACGATGGGGTGAGACAATGTCTCAGCAAGTTCACCCCCCAAACTCCAACTAGGAAGGAAATACACCTAAAGGTAAATTACACACACACAAGATGGGGAACTTACTTTTGCCTTAGTCCTTCCTGCAAATCAGTACAGTTCATGGTCTTAACCAATCCACTCAATTTAACTCAGTCAATCAATTAATCAATCAATTAGCATAATTCTATACCAACAGTAATATCTATCAATTCAATATGACCAATGCTCACACAAGCTGAAATAATTGGTCAATGCTCTCACAAGTTGCAATATATGGTCATTGCTCTCACAAGCTGATATAGATAGATAGTAGCTCGCACAAGCAGATAATATAGATCATGCTCTCACAAGCTAATATAACGATCTTAGCTCACACAAGCTGATAAGGTATACTGCTCTCACAAGCTGACGTATCGAAGCCCATAGGCTGATACAGTATACTGCTCTCACAAGCTGACGTGCAAAGGGGCTCAAAAGTTGATAAAATGTATATTGCTCTCATAAGCTGACGTATTAAAGCACACAGGGTGATACAGTATATTGCTCTCACAAGCTGACGCGCAAAGGGTCCCAAAAGCTTACAATAAATATGCTCGCACAAGCTGACATGCATATATGCTCTCACAAGCTGATAAATTACCCAATTAAAAGTACTCAATAAAAATAACCGTGTGTGGATACACGGTCGGCCTGAGCCAAAACACAATATCTTTCTTTTATAAAATTCCACTAATTATAATAGTCCATAAACACATTTTTGGCGTTGTAAACCGACACCCGTTATTTTCTAATTAAATACCGAAATTACTCAATTTTGGGATAAATACCTAAAATTATAAATTTCACTTAATTTGCACAATTCAACACTCAATTAAATAAATCAACCACACCATTGCAATCAACACGAAATTCTGGTCACTAACTATCTTGGTATAATTTTCAAAAAATAATAAATAATTAAATAAATACAAAAATAATTAAATAAATACATTTAAATGCCATAAATGCAAACTTAGGCCGGAAAAGCCTAATTAAATACCGAAATGGGCCCAGAAAAATTCCGAACCTAACTAGATAAATAATACAGCCTATCTAGTTGCTAATTAAGCCGATCTAACCACTAAACATGCAATAACGAGTAATTAAATTGTTAATCCGTTCCAATTAACCACCTAAACCATGCTTAGCCTAAACTAATCAACCTTTAAGCATAATTAACTCCCTAAGCAGAGTTTAGTTAGTAAACTCACCGGTTTTGCAATCCGATGAGTTCACGATGACGAGAATGTAAAGACGGACGAAAAACTTTGAAGCGGCGGCACACTACGAGGCCCGAAAGCAATCCTAAATGGGCCATGAAGCCCACAGTGACCCGCTTGCTTTGGCTTCTAGTCAAAGGGCTGAGGGGTTGGAACGAAGGCTGGCTTGGGCTGGAAATGGTACAGAATAGGCAGACGGGCTGCAGCGGTGGACGACGACACTCGATGGTGGCTGGACGGCGACGGCGGGCTCCGGCTGAGCTTGATGTGGCTTGAGAAGCTCGAGGGATGGCGTTACAGTGTGGGACGAGTAGAACGAGCAGGCTAGCGTGTGGAGCTCGCGGGCAACGCGATGGTGACGCGGCAGGGGCAGGGGGTCTGGCGGTGTGCGACTGCCAAGGGGGTGGCTAGGTCGGTTTTTTTTGCAAGTATAGGAGCTCCATATGACCTCTAATGGAGAAAGCATTCTGCAGAAGAAGAAGAAGAGGAAGACAACTCAAGAGTGGAGGGACCCTCTTAGCTTCATCCTATCTCTTTGTCCCCTTGGCAAGGTCCCACATGTTCAGCTCTATCCTCAGCTAATTTTGTGCACGCATAACCCCTTAGGACAAGTCCCAAGTGGTCCAAATCAAACTAAGATTCCCACACTTCAATTCATATTTTTCCTTGCCAATAGGACCAACTTGCATCCCAAAAATGCCCTCTGGATTTTGTAGTAAAAAACGGCCCTATTTTGTAATTTCAGCAAAAATCTCGATTTGCAAAAAAATCTTTGGAGGGTGAGTCAACATTCCTAAAATGAATCGTGACATGACAGAACTTTCAATTTCTGAAATCGGATCCAAATCTGCGGTTAATTTCAATCAGGCATGATTTTAGAATGACCTAACCTACCGGATAGCTTTCCGGAATTTTTGGTGCAATTGACCCGTGATCAATTTATTTTGAGCCACAAAGTACATATTCAACACATTGGCAACTGTTGGTTGTCGTAAAAATCTTAAGGTTTCAAATACGGACACAAGGTACCCAAAACAACAGAAAAATTGATCTAGTGTCGATTGACCATAATTTTGTAATAAGGTGGAATCACCCACACTTTGATCACATATCTCAATAAAATCGACTTATCTGCGATCCCTTATCGATTTTGACAATGCTGTAATAACCATTGCAAACTAGCACGGTCGACTAGTCGATTCCAAATCGAATTCTCAAGTCTATTGCATTAAAATCTCTTAACGGCTTTACCTAATGGACTAGTTATCTCATGAGTGGCCAACTCAGAGAAAAGAACTATAGGCACGTCGATGAAAAGCCCAACCCATCCAATTCAAAACAGAATCTGAAAATTAGGAAGTCACACAAGGTGGCCTCCAGTGGTGTCATAAGGTGCCTAATTCTTGGTGAGGATCACTAGCTCATGGCTTCATTATATAAGGCCTTTTTCTTGAGGATGCAATGTTCCAAAGTCAAACCACATCAATGATTGGTAATCGACTGTTGGTTTGATTCCAAAAGAGACGACCACCAGCGAGAGAGAACTGAAGATCATCGAAGATCGGTAGAAATATAATCTCAAGTATAATCTAGCATCACTTCTTTATAGGAACGTAATAGGATTGGAATCCTCATACGCAAGTTGGTCAAATGCAAAATAGTTGCGCTCTTTTATGCACACGAGGCACAAGGTCATGATCGCCTTCATGACTCAACAATTTCATGATGCATCATTTAAGTATTGTTGATGACAAGTAAATTAACATGAGGAAAATGGGAAATAGGCATTTTTCCGCAATATCGAGATGTTTGGTTCCAAGCAAATATGCAATCATGAGATCACTATTGCAATCATGCTTTTTTGTTTCATGGCTTCATTATATACGCCCTTTTTTTTGTTGAAGATGTGATGTTTCCAAAGTCAACTTTCCTCTCCAAATTTAACACTCACCACGCGTACATATAACAAGTAGAGTAATTTACTTTAGTTGATTTGGTGACATTAAATTGCTTCGTCTAAGGTTAATGGTACCTCAGCATTTCTTTGACATAAAATACCTAGAGCATATTCCTTCCTCTTGGGGGAGATAAAGCTACAAGGAGCAATTGGCAGCTGAGGCGTACAGACACCAACACATAAAAATAAGGAATGTCAATCTGTCAGCCGCCGGCAACCGAAATATTCGTTGGATAGGCAAGGCGGCCTCCAGTGGAGTCATAAGGCGCCTACTTCTTGGTGAGGATCACTAATTCATGGCTTCATAATATAAGCCCTTTGTCATGAAGATGCGATGTTCCAAAGTCAAATGGCTTCAATGATTGGTAATCGACTGTTGGTTTGATTCCAAAAGAGACGACCACCAGCTAGAGAGAACTGAAGATCATCGGAGATCGGTAGAAATATCATCTCAAGTATAATTTGGCATTAATTCTTTTTGGGAACGTAATAGGATTGGCAACCCATACGCGAGTTGGTCAAATGCAACATAGTTGTGCTCTTTCTTGTACACGAGGCACATGGTCATGATCACCTTCCTGAGTCGACAATTTCATGATGCTTCATTTAAGTATTGTTGATGACAAGTAAATTAACATGAGGAAAATAGGAAATAGGCATTTTTCCACAACAATGAGATGATTGGTTCCAAGCAAAAATGCAATCACGACATCACTTTTGCAACCATGGCCTTTTGTTTTGTGGCCTGATTATATACGCCCTTTTTTTTTGTTGAAGATGTGATGTTCCCAAAGTCAACTTTCCTCTCCAAATTTAATACTCAGCATGAGTACATATAACAGGTAGAGTAATTTACTTTAGTTGATTTGGTGCCAATAAATTGCTTCGGCTAAGGTTAATGGTACCACAACATTTCTTCGACATAAATACCTAGAGGATATTCCTTCCACTTGGGGGAGATAAAGCTACAAGGAGCAATTGGCAGCTGAGGCGTACAGACACCAACACATAAAAAAAAGGAATGTCAATCTCTCAGCCGGCCAATGAAATATTCGTTGGATAGGCAGGGCGGCCTACAGTGGAGTCATAAGGCGCCTACTTCTTGGTGAGGATCACTAATTCATGGCTTCATAATATAAGCCCTTAGTCATGAAGATGCCATGTTCCAAAATCAAACGGCTTCAATGATTGGTAATCGACTATTGCTTTGATTCCAAAAGAGACGTCCACCAGCCAGAGAGAACTGAAGATCATCGAAGATCGGTAGAAATATAATCTCAAGTATAATCTAGCATCACTTCTTTATAGGAACGTAATAGGATTGGAATCCTCATACGCGAGTTGGTCAAATGCAACATAGTTGCGCTCTTTTCTGTACGCGAGGCACATGGTCATGATCGCCTTCATGAGTCAACAATTTCATGATGCTTCATTTAAGTATTGTTGATGACAAGTAAATTAACATGAGGAAAATAGGAAATAGGCATTTTTCCGCAACATCGAGATGATTGGTTCCAAGCAAAAATGCAATCACGACATCACTTTTGCAATCATGGCCTTTTGTTTCGTGGCCCGATTATATGCGCCCTTTTTTGTTGAAGATGTGATGTTTCCAAAGTCAACTTTCCTCTCCAAATTTAATACTCAGCACGAATACATATAACAAGTAGAGTAATTTACTTTAGTTGATTTGGTGCCATTAAATTGCTACGTCTAAGGTTAATGGTACCTCAGCATTTCTTCGACATAAAATACCTAGAGGATATTCCTGTTGGAGAAATCTTTCCAGAATATTTTGAAGCTGACAAAACGTTTCTATCAGTCTAGTCTGGATATCTGCAGATCGTCTAGTTTAAAGTCTGAAGACTTTCTGATCACCAGACTCAAGGTTCAAGACTCAATATTCAAGACTCAAGACTTAAGACTCAAAATTATTCTCATTGACAGTCTTTCTGATCCAGTGTTGAAGGAAATCCAGATCCGAAGTATATGGTTGAAGATTTAATCCTATTCTCTGGAGAAGATTTTTTTGGCTGGATAAACATAACGGATTCTTTTGTTCGTATCTAGATCAATTGAAGATCCGATGGTCGACGAAGTATTCTTGGAATGTTCTATTCTTGGAAACCAAGATCCTAATTGTATGGGCGAACAGGATTGATGGGCTATCGTCAGGTTCCTTTTATAGCTCGAATGATCTCCTTAATTGATTCCGTCCAACGGGTAGATTGGAGGAATTCCTTTGGTAAGTGCCAACGGTATGATGGCATAAAGGAGTATAAAAAGGAAGACGTTCTAGTTGTGAAAGTGTGTGATCGATAGAGAAATTCCAGAGTCTGAAGCACCTTGATTATTAGTCGATTCATTCTGAGCAAAATTATATACACAGAGAGTGTTCATACTTGGTGATACCATGAGTGAGTGTGGTAGATCATCTACACCTAGAAATCAAGGAAGATCAACACTGTAACATCTCTTTGTTCATAGTGGAATCCAGCCAAATTGGCTGTCAGTGCAGAAGAGTGGACGTAGGCTTGAATCAAACCGAACCACTATAAACCGCGTGTTCAATTCTCTCTTTCCTTTACTTAGTCTTGCGTTGATTATTACTTGTTGCGAATTCCTCAACTGTCTAAGTATTGCGCAATTATAAAGTAATTTTCAAGAAAAATTTTTTATATGCCTATTCACCCCCCTCTAGGTACTCGTACTAGCTATATCAATTCCTTCCTCTTGGGGGAGATAAAGCTACAAGGAGCAATTGGAAGCTGAGGCATACAGACACCAACACATAAAAATAAGGAATGTCAATCTGCCAGCCGTGCAACGAAATATTCGTTGGATAGGCAAGGCGGCCTCCGGTGGAGTCGTAAGGCGCCTACTTCTTGGTGAGGATCACTAATTCATGGCTTCATAATATAAGCCCTTTGTCATGAAGATGCAATGTTCCAAGGTCAAGCGGCTTCAATGATTGGTAATCGACTGTTGGTTTGATTCCAAAAGAGACGAGCACCAGCGAGAGAGAATTGAAGATCATCGGAGATCGGTAGAAATATCAACTCTAGTATAATCTAGCATCAATTCTTTTTAGCAACGTAATAGGATTGGAATCCTCATACGCGAGTTGGTCAAATGCAACACAGTTGTGCTCTTTTTTGTACACGAGGCACATGGTCATGATCGCCTTCATGAGTCCACAATTTCATGATGCTCCATTTAAGTATTGTTGATGACAAGTAAATTAACATGAGGAAAATAGGAACTAGGCCTTTTTCCGCAACATGGAGATGATTGGTTCCAAGCAAAAATGCAATCACGAGATCACTTTTGCAATCATGGCCTTTTTTTTCGTGGTCCGATTATATACGCCCTTTTTTGTTGAAGATGTGATGTTTCCAAAGTCAACTTTCCTCTTCAAATTTAATACTCAACACGCGTACATATAACAAGTTGAGTAATTTACTTTAGTTGATTTGGTGACATTAAATTGCTTCGTCTAAGGTTAATGGTACCTCAGCATTTCTTCGACATAAAACACCTAGAGGATATTCCTTCCTCTTGGGGGAGATAAAGCTACAAGGAGCAATTGGCAGCTGAGGCGTACAGACACCAACACATAAAAATAAGGAATGTCAATCTGTCAGCCAGCCAAGAAAATATTCGTTGGCTAGGCAAGGCGGCCTCCAGTGGAGTCATATGGCGCCTACTTCTTGGTGAGGATGACTAATTCATGGCTTCATAATATAAGCCATTTGTCTCTCAGATGCAATGTTCCAAAGTCAAACGGCTTCAATGATTGGTAATCAACTGTTGGTTTGATTCCAAAAGACGCGTCCACCTGCGAGAGAGAACTGAAGATCACCGGAGGTCGGTAGAAATATCATCTCAAGTATAATCTGGCGTCAATTCTTTTTAGGAACGTAATAGGATTGGAATCCTCATGCGCGAGTTGGTCAAATGCAACATAGTTGTGCTGTTACTTGTACACGAGGCACATGGTCATGATCGCCTTCATGAGTCAACAATTTCAGGATGCTTCATTAATTATTGTCGATGACAAGTAAATTAACATGAGGAAAATAGGAAATAGGCATTTTTCCGCAACATCGAGATGCTTGGTTCCAAGCAAATATGCAATCATGAGATCACTTTTGCAATCATGGCCTTTTGTTTCATGGCTTCATTATATACGCCCTTTTTTCTTGAAGATGTGATGTTTCCAAAGTCAATTTTCCTCACCAAATTTAATACTCAGCACATGTACATATAATAAGTAGAGTAATTTACTTTAGTTGATTTGGTGACATTAAATTGCTTCGTCTAAGGTTATTGGTGCCTCAGCATTTGTTTGACATAAAATACCTAGAGGATATTCCTTCCTCTTGGGGGAGATAAAGCTACACGGAGCAATTGGAAGCTGAGGCGTACAGACACCAACACATAAAAAAAAAAAAAAAAGGAATGTCAATCTGTCAGCCGGCCAACGAAATATTGATTGGATAGGCAAGGCGGCCTCCAATGGAGTCATGAGGCGCCTTCAACTTGTTGAGGATCACTAATTCATGGCTTCATAATATAAGCCCATTGTCGTGAAGATGCAATGTTCCAAAGTCAAACGGCTTCAATGATTGGTAATCGACTGTTGGTTTGATTCCAAAAGAGACGACCAGCAGCGAGAGAGAGCTGAAGATCATCGGACATCGGTAGAAATATCATCTCAAGTATAATCTTGCATCACTTCCTTTTAGGAACGTAATAGTATTGGAATCCTCATACGCGAGTTGATCAAATGCAACATAGTTGTGCTCTTTTCTGTACACGAGGCACATGGTGACGATCGCCTTCATGAGTCAACAATTTCATGGTGCTGCATTTAAATACTGTTGATGACAAGTAAATTAACATGAGGAAAATAGGGAATAGGCATTTTTCCGCAACATCGAGATGATTGGTTCCTAGCAAATATGCAATCATGAGATCACTTTTGCAATCATGGCTTTTTGTTTCATGGCTTCATTATATACGCCCTTTTTTGTTGAAGATGTGATGTTTCCAAGGTCAACTTTCCTCTCGAATTTTAATCCTCAGCACGCGTATATATAACAAGTAGAGTAATTTACTTTAGTACATTTGGTGACAATAAATTACTTCTTCTAAGGTTAATGGTACCTCAGCATTTCTTCGACATAAAATACCTAGAGGATATTCCTTCCTCTTGGGGGAGATAAGGCTAGAAGGAGCAATTGGAAGCCGAGGTGTACAGACACCAACACGTAAAAATAAGGAATGTCATTCTGTCAGCCGGCCAAGGAAATATTCTTTGGATAGTCAAGGCGGCCTCCAGTGGAGTCATGAGGCGCCTACTTCTTGGTGAGGATCACTAATTCATGGCTTCATAATATAAGCCCTTTGTCCTGAAGATGCAATGTTCCAAAGTCAAATGGCTTCAATGATTGGTAATCGACTTTTCTTTTGATTCCGAAAGAGACGACCACCAGCGAGTGAGAACTGAAGTTCATCGGAGATCGGTAGAAATATCATCTAAAGTATAATCTGGCATCACTTCTTTTTAGGAATGTAATAGGAATGGAATCCTCATACGCGAGTTGGTCAAATGCAACACAGTTGAGCTCTTTTCTGTCCACGAGGCACATGGTCATGATCGCCTTCATGAGTCAACAATTTCATGATGCTTCAATTAAGTATTGTTGCTGACAAGTAAATTAACATGAGGAAAATAGGAAATAGGCATTTTGCCGCAACATCGAGATGATTGGTTCCAAGCAAATATGCAATCATGAGATCACTTTTGTAATCATGGCCTTTCGTTTCATGGCTTCATTATATACGCCCTTTTTTGTTGAAGATGTGATGTTTCCAAAGTCAACTTTCCTCTCCAAATTTAATACTCAGCACATGTACATATAACAAGTAGAGTAATTTACATTAGTTGATTTGGTGACATTAAATTTCTTCTTCTAAGGTTAACGGTACCTCAGCATTTCTTCGACATAAATTACTGATAGGATATTCCTTCCTCTTGGTGGAGATAAAGCTACAAGGAGCAATTGGAAGCTGAGGCATACAGACACCAACACATAAAAAAAGGAATGTCAATCTGTCAGCCGGCCAACGAAATATTCGTTGGATAGGCAAGGCGGCATCCAGTGGAGTCATAAGGCGCCTACTTCTTGGTGAGGATCACTAATTCATGGCTTCATAATATAAGCCCTTTGTCATGAAGTTGCAATGTTCCAAAGTCAAACGGCTTCAATGATTGGTAATCGACTGTTGGTTTGATTCCAAAAGAGACGAACACCAGCGAGAGAGAACTGAAGATCATCGGAGATCGGTAGAAATATCATCTCAAGTATAATCTGGCATCAGTTCTTCTTAGGAACGTAACAGGATTGGAATCCTCATACGCGAGGTGGTCAAATGCAACATAGTTGTGCTCTTTTCTGTACACGAGGCACGTGGTCATGATCGCCTTCATGCGTCAACAATTTCACGATGCTTCATTTAAGTATTGTCAATGACAAGTAAATTAACATGAGGAAAATAGGAAATAGGCATTTTTCCGCAACACCGAGATGATTGGTTCCAAGCAAATATGCAATCATGAGATCAGTTTTGCAATCATGGCCTTTTGTTTCGTGGCCTCATTATATACGCCCTTTTTTGTTGAAGATGTGATGTTTCCAAAGTCAACTTTCCTCTCCAAATTTTATAGTCAGCACGAGTACATATAACAGGTAGAGTAATTTACTTTACTTGATTTGGTGACATTAAATTGCTTCGTCTAAGGTTAATGGTACCTCAGCATTTCTTTGACATAAAATACCTAGAGGATATTCCTTCCTCTTGGGGGAGATAAAGCTACAAGGAGCAATTGGAAGCTGAGGCGTACAGACACCAACACATAAAAATAAGGAATGTCAATCCATCAGCCGGCAAATGAAATATTCGTTGGATTGGCTAGGCGGCCTCCGGTGGAGTCGTAAGGCGCCTACTTCTTGGTGAGGATCGCTAATTCATAGCTTCATAATATAAGCCCTTTGTCTTGAAGCTGCAATGATCCAAAGTCAAACGGCTTCAATGATTGGTAATCGGCTGTTGGTTTGATTCCAAAGGATATGACCACCGGCAAGAGAGAACTGAAGATCACCGGAGACCAGTAGCAACGTCATCTCAAGCATAATCAGGCATCACTCCTTTTCAGGAACGTAATAGGCTTGGAATCCTCATACGCGAGTTGGTCAAATGCAACATAGTTGTGCTCTTTTCTGTACCCAAGGCACATGGTCATGATCGCCTTCATGAGTCAACAATTCATGATGCTTCATTTAAGTAGTGTTGATGACAAGTAAATTAACATGCGGAAAATAGGAAATAGGCATTTTTCCGGAAATCGAGATGACTGGACCCAAGCAAATATGCAATAATGAGATCACTTTTGCAATCACGGCTTTTTGTTTCATGGCTTCATTATATAAGCCCTTTTTGTTGAAGATGCAATGTTGCAAAGTCAACTTTCTCTCCAAATTTAATACTCAACATGTGTACATATAACAAATAGAGTAATATACTTTAGTTGATTCGGTGACATTAAACTCCTTCATCTAAGGCTTAATGGGACCTCGGCATTTCTCAGACATAAAATACGTAGAGGATATTCCTTCCTTTTGGAAAAGATAAAGATACAAGGGGAAATTGGGAGATAAGGTGTCCGGACACCAGCACTTAAAATTAAAGAATCTAAATCTATCAGCCTGCCAATGAAATATCCATTGAGCAGAAAAGGCGGCCTCTAGTGGTGTTGTAAGGCACCTACTTCTTGGTGAGGATCGCTAGTTCATGGCTTCATCATATAAGCCCTTTGTGTTGAAGATGCAATGTTCCAAAGTCAAACGGCTTCAATGATTGGTAATCGGTTGTTGGTTTGATTCCAAAACAGATGACCACCAGCAAGAGAGAACTGAAGATCACCGGAGACCAGTAGAAACATCATCTCAAGCATAATAAGGCATCACTCCTTTTCAGGAACGTAATAGGCTTGGAATCCTCATACACAAGTTGGTCAAATGCAACATAGTTGTGCTCTTTTTTGTACATGAGGCACATGGTCATGATCGCCTTCATGAGTCAACAATTTCATGATGCTTCATTTAAGTATTGATGACAAGTAAATTAACATGAGGAAAATAGGAAATAGGCATTTTTCCGCAACATTGAGATGACTAGTCCTAGACAAATATGCAATAATGAGATCACTTTTGCATTCACGGCTTTTTATTTCATGGCTTCATTATATAGCCCTTTTTGTTGAAGATATGATGTTCCAAAGTCAACATTCTCTCCGAATTTAATACTCAGCATGTGTGACTTCCTAAATTTTACAGTTTTGCTTTCAATTAATACCCCGTCGCCGCCGCACGCTGCCGTCCGCCGTTCTCGCGCACCACCGCTGCCCCGCGCTTGCATTCCAGCCTTGCTGTCTCGCCATTTTTCCGCTGTCCAGCAGGTTGCCAAGAAAGCCTAAGCCGCTGTGAGCCACCACTGGAGCTCCTACCGCCACCGCCTTGACCCGATTCGGCCTCCTCAAGTCATTTTGGTCCATCCCCGCCTCAACCGAGCCTCTCTCGGCCTCAATCAGCCCTGGACAGAGATAGAACCGAGTGGGTCTCGTGGCTGCTATGTTGGCCAATTCTGGTGCTTTCCGGACCTCGGTTGGCAAGTCCGCTTTGGAGATAGTTGATCCTCGCCTTGTCCCCATCAATTTGATCCGAGCGGATCGCTGAACAAGTGAGTTTAACTCACTAATCCTCGCTTAGTAGGTTAATGTCGTTTAAGGGTTGATAGTTTAGGTTAAGCATGGATTAGGTGGTTGTTAGATTAGATTAGTCATTTAAATATCCGTTAATGCATGTTAGGTGGTTAGGGTAGTGTAGTTAGAGCCTAGACAAGCTCTAGTATTTATCTAGAGTGGTTTGGGAATTTTTCGGGCCTAAGTTGCATTTTTGGCATTTATTTATTATTTTTCGCAATTAATTAATTAATTAATTATTTTTCTAAAATTAGACCGGGATAGTCGGTGACCGGAATTTTGTGCTAATTGTAGGGGTGCATTCCATTTATTTAATTGACTGCTGATTTGTGAAAATTGATGGTGATTGTGGTTGGGGATATTTTATCCCAAAATTACTTAATTTCAGTAATTAATTAGAAAATCACCGGGTGTCGGTTTGTAGCGCCAAAAATATGTTATGGGCTGTTAAAATTGGTGGGATTTTCAAAGGTGAAAATATTATATTTTGGCTAAGGCCGACCATATACCCACACATGAATTTTTTATCGGGAAAGATAAAAATGGCAATTTGATTAAATGATCAATTTTCAGTATACTATGAGAGTATGGCTAGTAGCTTCTAGTGAGCATTATTATTATCAGTATACTACAGCAATATAGCTGGAAGCTTCTGGCGAGCATAATTAAAATATCAGATTAGTGGATTTGGCAGCTTCTAGTGAGCATTATTTTGTTAGAGTACTATGAAAATACGTTTGGCAGTTTCTGGCGAGCATATATAATCTATTATCTTAGTACTGAGACAGCTTCTAGCAAGTTATACTATCTATTATCGGCTTAAAGTAAGCAGTCCTGGATTATGATCGGACTTTATAGATAGTATTTATTGAAATGATCGGGGAATGGTCTCGTTGACATGTAATCGATTGAGTCGATTGATCAATGATTCGATATGACTGGATGACTTGATTGTGTAGTGATTGGTTATGATATGAATTGAACTGACCTACAGGAAGAGACTGAGGCCAAGGTAAGTCTTCCGACCTATGTTGTGCTTAGGCAGTATTTTCCTTTTAATCGGGTCTTAGGGGATAGAACTCGTTGAGATGTAGTCTCACCCCGTTGTGGGATAACCATTTTCAGGCCCATTGATGGTAGCTCCTCAAGAGTATTTTGGATAACCAAAACAGATCAGGGAACAAGTAACTTATATTCCGCTACCTGGGGACCCTAGGGGACGGGAATATGTGCTCGTACAGTTCGTGGTCTAGGTTGACGTGGGTTTACCCCACAAGGTGCCCCATCATTACCGGTCATGGTACCGTCGAGAGCATAATGGACAGAGAGAGGGCCCTATACTAGAATCTGAGGTACCTCGTTTCGTGCTGGAGGTTGCTTTTGGAAAAGGCATAGCAGATTCTCCCGGCGGTTCATTGGAGGACCCAAGACAGTCAAATCCAGGAGCCTTAGTGTTTTCAAATAAGGATTCGAATGTCTAGTGTGCCTATAGCTTTTTAGAAAACCCCTACTTTGTAGACCTTGTGTATATATATATATCGACTGGTTGTGTGTAAACTTGGTTTGATATATGTATATAAGTGTGTTGTTGTGGTTTTAAAAAGTGGCCCTACTTTTCTATCCCACTGTGTTATTGACTAGGGATTATTTATCTGTTTCCGCATGCGTATTAAAATGAACAGGTCAGCGATGCGTCCTGGGATGTCGCTATGAATAGACCAAGAAGGGATGGGCACGTGCTTAGAGGATCGGGACGTGACATCCCTGTTTAATGGTATCAGAGCCCAAGGTTAGTGTTTGGAGTGATAAGGTGCGTTGGGATTCGGGATAGTTAGTAGGAAAAGGCCTTTAGTTCATGCCGATGCATGTGAGTGATAGCTGTTTGGTAGAATTGCTTGTTTGAGTGGATCACTTAGCTTCTAATCCAATTTGGATTTAGAAGACAGGTTTAGTTGAACCGAGCCATGAGTAATCAGGAGCAGAGGACTCCAAGGAAAAGTACCATTAGGCTTGCAGCTCGGGGTAGGATGCCGACGAGGATCGGTACCTAAGGAGGCCATGGTAAAGTGCCAGCTTAGACTAGCGCTAGTGGAGTAGCATCACCTCCCATTGGTGCTAGGGTAGCAGCCCCTAGTGATCCCGGAATGAAAAGGATCATGCAAGCGCTTGAGGCTATGAGAGACTTGATAAGGCAGCAGGCCTGGAATCAAGCCGCCATTGTTGCAGCCGCTGCTACTGCTGCCGTTACCCCCGCCGCTAAAGCCACACCCACCGCCGTACCTGTCGCTGCACCCGTTGAAGTTCAACCTAAGAATGTGGTAGTGTAGAGAGAAAAACCAATTCATAAGTTGGTGGAGCAATTCTTGAAGCTGAACCCACCGAGGTTCATTGGTGAAGGAGATCTGGATGCCGTGTCGCTCTGGATCCAAGATCTCGAGAAAGCTTTTGCACTTCTGATGTGCAACGAAGAAGAGAAAGTGGTTTTGGCTGTATACCAACTGCAAGGTAACGCCAATATCTGGTGGAGAGCTGCCAGGGAGACTATGTTTCCAGAAGGAGTGGTCTCGGTGTGGGACGCCTTCCTAAAAGCCTTTAATGATCAATATTTTTCAGGTAGCGCAAGAGAACAAAAGATGGAGGAGTTTTAGCGCCTCCGTCAAGGATTGATGTCTGTTGACCAGTATGGGGTCAAATTCGCGGAGCTTTCTCAGTATGCTCCAAGGTTGATTAAGGATCCAGAGGAAAAAGCTCGTAGGTTTAGGAATGGCCTTTGACATGAGCTGAAGCAACCGTTGATACCATTGGATTTGAAGGAATACTGCGAGGTTTATAACCGAGCCCAAATGTTGGAAAGAAGTCCGAATGAGCAAGTAGTCTCGTATGGATCGCGGTTTAATTCGAATCGAGAAGGTATCCATCGCTAGAAGAAGCCCATGATCGAAGGAAGATTTCAAATTCCACCCAACAGGAAGGGTGGAATTGGGAAATCGGGGCCAAGTTAGAATGGCCTGTGTCGTTTCTGCGGAAGGTGACATGGTACAGGCCAGTGCCCTCAAAGATCAGGCGCTTATTTCGAGTGTGGCCAACAGGGTCACATGGCCAGAGATGGTCCTAGGAGGCCAAGAGGACAACCACAGTTACCTCCACTGCCATCGTTAGGATAGATCAGAGGATATGCGCCTCAGAACGCACTGTAGGGTGGATAGCTCAAACCCCCATCTCAAATAACAGTTTATGCCATCACCCGACGTTAGGTAGAGGACGCACCTAACGTGATTACAGGTACAGTTTCGCTAAACAACCATGCTGCTTATGGTTTGTTCGACCCTGGAGCGACTCATTCTTTTATTATTGAGCAATTTGTTAAGCTGATAGGATTAAGTCTTGAGTTGCTGGAGTCTGTTGTTAGCATATCTACACCATTAAAGGATAAGGTGTTATCTACTTTGGGTTGTTCTGGTTGCAAGTTAGCAATTGGTGAGTGAGAGGGGAAAATAGACTTATTAGTCCTAGCCATGTATGACTTTGATTTGATAATTGGCATGGACTGGCTTACCAAGCAAAGAGTTAAGATGGACTGCTATCATAAAGTGATTCAGTTTGACGTGTTAGAAGTGGAAGTTTCGAGTTTGTTGGAAGTCAAGGAAGACTCTCGATTACCTTGATCTCATCACTTGAAGCAACCCGTTTGTTAGACGATGGTTGTCAGAGTTACTTGGCAACTGTCATGGATACGACAGTTGAGGAGCTGAAATTTGAAGATATTTTAGTAGTGCAAGAATTTCCAAATGTTTTCTCGAAAGAATTGCCAAGTTTATCGCCAAAGATAGATTGAGTTCGTAATTGAGTTAGCCCCCAGGACAGAGCCAATCTCATAGGCTCCTTACCGGATGGCGTTATCTGAGTTGAAAGAATTGAAGGTGCAGATGCAAGAGTTGTTGGGTAGAGGATTCATCCGTCCTAGTGCATCATCTTGGGGAGCACCAGTTCTGTTCGTTAAGAAGAAGGATGGTTCGTTGCGCTTGTGCATCGACTATCGACAACTCAATCAGATGATAGTCAATAACAAGTATCCACTTCCGAGGATCGATGACTTGTTTGATCAGCTTCAAGGAGCGTCGATATTCTAGAAGATCGACTTGAGGACAGGGTATCATCAGCTGAGGATAAAAAAGAAGATATACCGAAGTCAGCATTTCGTACTCGATAAGGTCATTATGAGTTCACTGTAATGCTGTTCTGGTTGACGAATGCTCCAGCTGCTTTCATAGATTTGATGAATAGGGTGTTTAAAGAATATCTGGATTGATTTGTAATAGTGTTCATCGATGATATTCTGGTGTATTCGAGGAGTGCTAAGAAGCATGAGAGTCATCTTGAGACTGGCACTTCAGATATTGAGAATTCATCAGTTGTACGCCAAGTTCAGCAAGTGCGAGTTTTGGTTGACTCGTGTTGCTTTCTTAGGTCACGTGATTTCAGGTGAATGAATCTTCGTGGACCCGAGTAAGATTGAAGCAGTGATCAATTGGTGAAGACCGACTACAGTGACAAAGATCATAAGTTTTCTGGGTTTGGCAGGCTACTACAAACGGTTCATGGAAGGACTTTCAGCTTTAGCTTCGCCGTTGACTAAACTCCTGAAGAAATAAGAGAAGTTTGTGTGGATAGACAAGTGCGAGCGTAGTTTCCAAGAGCTTAAGTAGAAGCTGACTACCGCGCCTATGTTAACCACTCCATCTGGTCCCGAAGGATACGAGATCTATAGTGATGTGTCGTTCAAAGGACTAGGTTGCGTGCTGATGTAACATGGTAAAGTTTTTGCATACGCCTCCCGTCAGTTAAGACCTCATGAGCAGAATTACCCGATGCATGACTTGGAACTCGCATCTATCATTTTCGCGTTGAAGATTTGAAGACATTATTTGTGTGGAGAAATGTTTCAAATCTTCACGGACCATCAGAGCCTCAAGTACTTATTCTCATAGAAGGAGTTGAATATGAGGTAGTGTCGATGGATGGAACTTCTAAAGGACTATGACTGTGATATTCTATATCACCCTAAGAAGGCGAATAAGGTACCAATGCCTTGAGTCGAAAGTCTACAGTTACTCATATGTTAGTTAAGGAGTGGAATTTGATCGAGAGAGCGCGGGATTCGATGTTCAAATTTGAGGTTGGCCACTTTTCGCATCTTATAGCCATCCTCAGGATTGAGCCAGATGTCTAGATAATGATCAAGTTACTCCAGTCGATAGACCCGGATGTTCAGAAGATTCTACAAGAGGATATAGAGAAAAGAAAGGCTGACTTTTAGATTTCTGAGTTTGGAACGCTGAGGTTCCGAGGATGATTAGTTGTACCTGACGATGTGGAGCTTATGGAGGAGATTTTATTAGAAGCTCATCATAGCAGTTACAGCGTTCATCCTGATAATACCAAGATGTATCAGAATCTGCGTCAACACTACAGGTGGTCCGGTATGAAGGCAGACATCGCCAATCATGTCGCCAAGTGTTTGACATGTCAGCAGGTCAAAGCTCAGCATTGTAAGCCGGGAGGACTTCTGCAACCTCTCGAAATCCCAAAATGAAAATGGGAGCATATCATGATGGATTTCATGATCGGATTACCAAGGAGTCGAAGAGGAAATGATTCGATTTGGGTAGTGGTTGACAGATTGACGAAGTCAGCTCACTTCATTGTAGTGCAAAAGGACCTTAATTTGGATAGGCACACAGAGCTGTACGTGCATCAGATAGTCCAATTGCACGGAGTGCCGGTTACGATTACCTCATACCAAGACCCGAGGTTTACAGCCGCTTTTTGGAAGAGCTTGCGAAGTGCTTTAGGTACGAAGCTGCAGTACAGTATGTGTTGGAGAAATCTTTCCAGAATATTTTGAAGCTGACAAAACATTTCTATCAGTCTAGTCTGGATACCGACAGTTTAAAGTCTGAAGACTTTGTATTCACCAGAATCAAGACTCAAGACTCAAGACTCAAGACTCAAGACTATTCTCACTGACAGTCTTTCTAATCCAGTGACGAAGGAAATCCAAAGCCGAAGTATATGGTTGAGGATTCGATCCTATCCTCTGGAAGAGATCCCTTGGTTGGATAATCATTTCGGATTCTTTGATTCTTATCTAAGATCGATTGAAGATCCGATGGTCGACGAAATATTCTTGGAATGTTCTATTCTTGGAAACCAAGATCCTGATTGTATGGGCGAACATGATTGATGGGCTATCATCAGATTCCTTAAATAGCTCGGATGATCTTCTTGATTGATTCCGTCCAACGGGTAGATTGGAGGAATTCCTTTGGTAAGTGCCAACGGCTATGATGGCATAAAGGAGTATAAAAGGAAGACGTTCTAGTTGTTTTAAGAGTGTGATCGATAGAAAAATTCCAGAGTCTGAAGAACCTTGATTATTAGTCGATACAGTTCGAGCGAAATTGTATACACAGAGAGTGTTTATACTTGGTGACACCTTGAGCGAGTGTGGTAGATCATCTACACCTAGAAATCAAAGAAGATCAACACTGTAACATCTCTTTGTTCATAGTGGAATCCAGCCAATTGGCTGTCAGTGCAAAAGAGTGGACGTAGACTTGAATCAAGCCGAACCACTATAAACCGCGTGTTCGATTCTCTCTTTCCTTTACTTAGTCTTACGATTGATTTTTAATTATTGCAAATCCTTCAACTGTCTAAGTATTGTGCAATCTTCAAGAAAATTTTTATATACCTATTCACCCCCCTCTAGGTACTCGTACTAGCTATATCAGTATGGTATATCATCCACAGATGGATGGCCAGTCTGAGAGGACAATTCAGACCCTCGAGGACATGCTATGAGCTTGCATACTAGATTTTAAAGGAAGCTGGGACGAACAACTTCATCTCGTGGAGTTCGCCTACAACAACAGTTATCAGCAGAGTATTCAAATGGCACCATTCGAAGCGTTGTATGGTAAAGCGTGCAGAATGCCGGTGTGTTGGAATGAAGTTGGGGAAAGAAAGATCACAGGCCCAAGTTGGTTTAGCAGTTAGTGGATGCAGTTGCAGTGACTAGAAGCAGATTAAAGACCGCTCAAAGTAGACAAAAGAGTTACGCAGATATACGCTAGAGGTCATTGGAATTCCAAGTTGGTGATCGCCTTTTTCTAAAGGTGTCACCAATGAGAGGAACTTCGCACTTTGGCAAGAAATGAAAATTGAGTCCGAGGTACGTATGTCCGTTTGAAATTCTTGAGAAAATTGGGACCGTTGCGTATCGTCTTACGTTGCCACCAAGGTTGATGCAAGTACACGACATCTTTATATGTCGATGTTGAGGAAATATGAGCCTATCTCAACCCACGTGCTTAATTTCGAGGAATTAGACGTGGACGAACGAGTGTCGTATGTTGAAAGCCCGGTTCAATTGTGGATCTGAAGGAACAAATTCTACGTACAAAGACCATTCCGTGGGTTAAAGTGGTCTGGCAACACCACGGCACTGAAGGAGCAACCTAGCAGAGCAAAGAGTCAATAAGACCATTGTAACCCCACTTTTTTGCTTAAGTATTGTAATTGTTTAAATTTCAAGGACGAAATTTTTATAAGAGGGGAAGAGTTGTGATATCCTAAATTTTATAGTTCTGCTTTTAATTAAATTAATCGGACATTTCATCAACGTGCCTATAATATTATTCTCAGGGGAAGTCATTACGAGATTTCAATGCAATAAACTTGAGGATTCGACCAGGACTTAACTAATCGACCGTGCTCGTCTACAGAGATCATTACGGCACAGTTAAAAATCAATTAGAAATCAAAGATAGGTCAGTTGGACTAAGATGTGTGGCTAAACGTGGGTCATTCCATTAAATTGCAAAATTCTCATTGATCGGCACAAGACTGATTTTTCCATCATTTTGGTACCCTGTATTTGCATTTGAATTCTCGAGATTTTCACGATAATCGAGAGTCGCCAATGTCTTGAATAGGTTCATTGTGGCTCGAAGAAAATCGACCATGGGCCATTTGCACTAAAAATTTCTGAAAGTTATCCGATAGCCTAGGTCACGCTAAAAACACTCTAGAGTGAAATTAACCGCGAATTTGAATCCGATTTTAGAAATTGAAAGTTCTGTCATGTCACAAATCTTTTTAGGAACACCGACTCAGTCTCCAAAGATTTTTTTACAAACCGAGACTTTTTGGGAAAAAGTCGACATAGGGCCGTTTTTGTCCCGAAAATGTCGGGAATTGTTTTTGATTGCAAAATTGTGATGCAAGATGGATTAATTGATGAAGAAAAATACAAATTGGATCAATGAGGTGTTGGTTGAATTTATAGAGACCAATTTGTGTTGATTCAAGAAGCTTTAGAAGTCTAATTAGAGGGAAATCACTTGAAATTCGTAGCCCCCCTTGCCATGACTTCTGGACCACCTCAAAAAGCTTCTAGAAGGCTAGGAATGGCTGAGGAATGGCTGAGGACTACAGCTATTGTGGTTGGCCAAGGTTGGGGGACAATTTATGAGAAAATAAGCCTTGGTGGCCCCCTCTTGCCCCGTCTCCCCCTTAGCCGATCGAGCAGCCCTTCCCCCTTCCTCATCATGCTTTGAAGACTTCAAAATTTCTAGAGAAGACCAACAAGAGCAGTTGAGCCACCCCATCGCCGCTGCACGTCAACGTCTGCCGTTCTCGCGCACCGCCGCTGCCCCCACGCTCGCCTGTGCGTGCTCTCCACCCCAACCGCGTCCCCCGCTATTCCAGCCTCGCTATCTCGCCCTTTTTTGCCGTCCAGTAGGTTGCCGAGAACGCTTGAGCCACCGTGAGCCGCCATTGGAGCTCCTACCGCCACCACCTAGACTCGGTTCAGCCTCCTCAACTCATTTGGGTCCATCCTCGCCTCAACCAAGCCTCTCTCGGCCTCAATTAACCCTAGACAGAGACAGAACCAAGTGGGCCTCATGGCTGCTGTCTTGGCCCGTTTTGGTGCTTTCCGGACCTCGGTTGGTAAGTCCGCTTTGGAGATAGTTGATCCTCGCCTCGTCCCCGTCAATTTGATCCAAGCGGATCGCCGAACAAGTGAGTTTAACTCACTAATCCTCGCTTAGTAGGTTAATGATGTTTAAGGTTTGATTAGTTTAGGTTAAGCATGGATTAGGTGGTTAGTTAGATTATATTAGTCATTTAAATATCCGTTAATGCATGTTAGATGGTTAGAGTAGTGTAGTTAGAGCCTAGACAATCTCTAATATTTATCTAGAGTGGTTCGAGAATTTTCCGAGACCGTCTCAGCTTCCAATTAGGCTTTTTCGGGCCTAAGTTGCATTTTTGGCATTTATTTATTATTTTTCATAATTATTTAATTAATTAATTATTTTTCGGAAATTAGACCGGGATAGTCGGTGACTGGAATTTTCTGCTAATTGCATTGGTGCATTCCGTTTATTTAATTGACTACTGGTTTGTGAAAATTGATGGTGATTGTGGTTGGGGATATTTTATTCCAAAATTAATTAATTTCAATAATTATTTAGAAAATCATCGGGCGTCGGTTTACAATGTCAAAAATATGGTATGAGCTGTTAAAATTGGTGGGATTTTCAAAGGTGAAAATATTATATTTTGGCTAAGGCCGACCGTGTACCCACACACAAATATTTTTATCAAGAATGATAAAAATGGCGATTTGATTAAATGATCAATTTTCAACATACTATGAGAGTATGGCTAGCAGATTTTGGTGAGCATTATTATTATCAGTATACTACGGCAGTATAGTTGGCAGCTTTTGGCGAGCATAATTAAAATATCAAATCAGTGGATTTGGCAGCTTTTGGAGAGCATTATTTTATCAAAGTACTATGAAAGCACGTCCGGCAACTTCTGGCAAGCATATATAATCTATTATCTTAGTATTAAGGCAGTTTCTAGCAAGCTATACTATCTATTATCGACTTAAAGTAAGCAGTCCTGGATTATGATCGGACTTTATAAATAGTATTTATTGAAATGACTGGTGAATGGTCTCGTTGAAATGTAATCGATTGAGTCGATTGATCGATGATTCAATCTGGCTGGATGACTTGATTGTGTAGTGATTGGTTGTGATATGAATTGAACTGACCTGTAGGAAGAGACTGAGGCCAAGGTAAGTCCTTTAACCTATGTTGTGCTTAAGCAGCCCTCAGGGCATATTTTCCTTCTAAACGGGTCTTAGGGGATAGAACTCGCTGAGATGTAGTCTCACCCCGTTGTGGGATAACCATTTTTAGGCCCATAGATAGCAGCTCCTCCAGAGTATTTTGGACAACCGAAGCAAATCAAGGAACAAGTAACTTATATTCCGCTACCTAGGGACCCTAAGGGATGGGAATATGTGCTCGTATAGTTCGTGGTCTGGGTTTACCCATAAGGTGCCCCATCATAACCGATCATGGTACCGTCAAGAGCGTAATGGGCAAAGAGGGCCCTATACCGAAATCTGAGATACCTCGTTTCGTGCTGGAGGTTGCTTTTAGGAAAGGCACAGCAAATCCTCCTAGCAATTCAGTGGAGGACCTAAAACCGTCAGATCCAGGAGCCTTGGTGTTTTCAGATGAGGATTCGAAGGTCTAGCGTGCCTGTAGCTTTTTGGAAAACCGATCTAGCTTGTAGACCTTATGTGTGTGTGTGTGTGTGTGTGTATATATATATTGACATGTTGTGTGTAAACTTGGTTTGATAGATGTATATAAGTGTGTTGTTGTGGTTTTAAAAAGTGGCCCTACTTTTTTATCCCATTGTGTTATTGTTTAGGGATTATTTATCTGCTTCTGCATGCGTATTAAAATGAACAGGTCAGCGATGCGTCTTAGAACGTCGCTATTAATCGACCAAGAAGGGATGGGGCATGTCACGCCCCGATTGTCGGGCATGCATCCATCCCTCACCTGGTCGATATAATAGCGATGTCCCGGGACGGATCACCAACCCATTTATTTTAATATACGCATGCGAAAGCAGATATAAATCCCCAGACAATAAAAGAAAGGGATAGGAAAGTAGGGCTAACATTTTTCAAACCAACACAACCACACTTATATATATTGCAAACCATAATGCAAATATATACAAGGTTAACTATTAAACCAAATCCTAGACCACACGTTCACAAAATAAAGTCTAAGGACAAGGGTGGGGTTTCAATCCTCCTGTGATCCTCCTCTTACTCATCGATCTCTCCTTCTTCCTCGGTCTAGTTGGCGCCCTTGACTGAGTACACTAGAGAGTCAGAATCGTCCTCAAGCTTCGGATCCTTAGCATCCACCACTGATCCACCCTTAGGATCTATTGTACCCTTCGCGAGCGCAACCTCCAAAACGTACCGAGGCACATTAGATTCCGGCACAGGACTCTCCCTTCGTCCATCATGATAGTGACAATACCATGACCGGTACTTATGAGGCACCTTTTCTGGTCCACCCACATCAACCTAGACGGTAGACTTCACCATCACATACTCTAAACCTTTAGGGTGTGGGTGTATCGGAATATAATAACCTACTTCTATGATTTCCTTAGGTATACGAACATGCTAGGGAGGAGCTAGAGGTGCTGCCATTTACGAACCTGAAATGTTGTCCCACAACGGGGTGAGACTACATCTCAACAAGTTCGACCCTCCTAAGACCCGATTAGGAAGCCAATACACCCTAAGGGCTACCTAAGCACAACACAGGTCAAAAGACTTACCTTGACCTCAGTCTCCTTCCTTCAAGTCAGTACAATTCATAATCTCATCGAGTCACATCAACACATCAAATCTTTCACTCAGATCGATTCATCGATCAATCGACCTAGTTGATTACATGCCAATCATATGATTCCCAGGTCATTTTAATCAATACCATGCATTCCCCATGATGACATAACTAGTCGTCGAGCCCACGTGTATTCTCCAAGATGACATATCTAGTCACCAAGCCCACGTGCATTCTTCAAGACGACATACCTAATCACCGAGCTCACATGCACTCTTCAAGATGATATACCTAGTTACCAAGCCAATATAATATAACTTCTTTCTCCGAGATGACATACATAGTCATAGAGCCGACATAATATAACGTTCTTTCTCACTTTTTACTATACCCGGTAAAATAGCCGTGTGTGGGTACACGGTTGGTCTTAGCCAAAAATATAATAATTTCATTTCCATAAATCCCACCATTTTATACGTTTCACCAAAATATTTTTAGCATTATAAACCGACGCTTGGTTATTTTCCAATAAATTACTGAAATTAAGTCAATTTAAGAATAAATTCAAAAAATACAATTCATGCACAATCAACACAATTTAAGGCTCAATTAAATAAACAGAGAGCACTACTACGATCAGCACAAAATTCCAGTCATTGGCTATCCCAGTCTAATTTTGGGAAATTAATTAATTAATTAATTACGGAAAAAATATTAAATAAATGCCAATAAATCCACTTTAGGCCCGTAATGCCTAATTGGACGCCGAAACGAATCCGAAAAATTTCCGAGACTCGTTCAATAAATACTAGAGTCTATTTACTCGCTAACTACACTAACTATCCACCTAACATGCATCTGAAACTAATTTAAATTAACTAACCAAGTCTAACTAACTACCTAATCCTAGCTTAGTCTAAACTAATCCACCCTAAGCATAATTAACCCACTAAGCGAGGATTAGTGAGTTAAACTCACTTGTTTCGCGAGCCAGTCGGTTCAAATCGATGGGAATGCAACGGGAACGAATTTCTCCAAAGTAGGCCTAGCAACCATGGTCCGGAACCACCTCAAAACGGGCCTTGAAGGTTGCTAGAAACCCACTCTGTTTGCTGCTATATAGGGCTGAAACAGAGGGCAACAAGGCTGGTTAAGGGCGGGGATTGATTGAGGAAGGGTGAAAGGGCCAAACTGGGCCTAGGCGGGGACTCATGGGGGTTGGAGGCGGACCAAATGACTCCGACACGGGCTAAGATGGCTGTTGGGACATAGGACAAGGTTGTTGGGCGTCAGGGTCGCACAGAGGAGGCGGAGGGCTCGCGTGTGACGGCAGACAGCGTTCTGGCATGGACAGCGATTGGACGGCAATTGTGACGGCATGCAAGGCTATCCGGCAGTCTTGCTAGACTTCTCCTTGGCTACTAGTTCTGAAACTTGCACAATGAAGAAGGGGAGTAGGCTGGTCGACAGCCAGGTGAAGGGAGAGGGAGAGATGGGGGACAAAAGGGGCCACTTTGCCTTGTTTTTCCATTAACTTGTCCCCTTGACCATCCTCAGCCACCAACACCTCCTCGGTCCTCATTCAACCACTCATGCTTCACTTTACAACCCTTAAAATGCTCCAAAAAGCCTAGGTAAGGGGAGCATACGAATTTCAATGGTTTTATTCCAATTGGACCATTGTTCTTGCTTGATTCAACATAATTTAGTCTCAATAAATTCAATCCATACCTCACCGATCCAGTTTGTATTTTTCCTCACCAATGAATCCTACTTGCTTTCCAATTTCAAAATAAAAAATGATCCCTACATTTTTCTAGACAAAAACGATCCTAGGACGACTTTTGCCCAAAAAGTCTCGATTTGTGGAAAAATCTTCTAAAATTGAGTCGATGCTCCTAAAATTAATTGTGACATGGCAGAACTTTCAATTTCTGAAATCAAACTCAAATTCGTGGTTAATTTCAATTCGGTGCGATTTTAACATTACCTAGGCTACCGGGTAGTTTTTAGAAATTTTTAGTGCAAATGACCCTTGATCGATTTTCTTCGAGCCACAATGAACCCACTCAACCCATTAACGACTCTCGGTTATCGTGAAAATCTCGACGATTCAAATACAAACACAGGGTATCAAAAAGACAGAAAAATCAAACTAGTGCCGATCGATGAGAATTTTGCAATTTAGTGGGATCACCAACATTTAACCACGCATCTCAGTCAAATAAACCTATCTTTAATCTCTAATCAATTTTTAACTATGTCGTAATGATCTCGGCAAATAAGCACGGTCGAGTGACTGATTCTTGGTCGAATTCTCAAGTCTATCACATAAAAATTCCTTAATGGCCTCCCTGGATAGTTTAGTTATCTCAAGAGTGATCAGTTTTGAGAACAGCCCTATAGGCGCGTTGTGACGGCCTGAGCGGCGGTGCGCGGGGAGGAGAATGTGACGACCCAAGCGGCGGTGCGCGGGGAGGAGGGATGGCGGTGCGTCCGCGCCTCCGGTCCTCGGACGTGCGCAAGGGAAGGGGAAGGGATTCCTCTCCCTCTTTTCCCACATCGCTTAGGGAGGAGTTCTTGGGAGCCTTTAGAAGGCTTGGGTGCCCCTTAACTTGAGAGACGCGTTTTAAAGCCGTGAGGACTCAGTGTCCAAAGCGGACAATATCACACAAGTGGGACCCGGGATGTTACACGCGTTGATGAAATGCCCGATTTATTTAATAAAAAACAGGATTGAAAATTTGGGATGTCACAACTCTTTCCTTATAAAAATTTCATCCTCGAAATTTAAATCTTACAACACTTAAGCAAAAAGGTGGGGGTACAACTGTCTCATCGACTCTTCAGTCTCCCATGTTGCTCCTTCAATACTGTGGTATTGCCAGACCACTTTGACCAATGGGATAGTCTTCGTACGCAGAACTTGCTCTTTTCTGTCCACGATCTAAACTAAGCTTTCAATGTATGACACTTGGTCATCCACGTCTAATTCCTCGAAAATTGAGCATGTGGGTCGGGTTAGGCTCGTACTTCCTTAACATCGACACGTGAAAGACATCATGCACTTGCGCCAATCTCGGTGGCACAGCAAGACGATACGCCAAGGTCCCAATTCTCTCAAGAATCTCAAACGGACCTACGTACCTTGGACTTAGTTTTCCTTTCTTACCAAAGCGCGAAGTTCCCCTCATTAGTGACACTTTCAGAAAAACGTGATCACCAACTTAGATTCCAATGGTCTTTGGCGCTTATCTACGTAACTTTTTTGTTTGCTCTAAGCGGTCTTTAATCTATTTCTGATCACTGCCACGACATCTACTAATTGCTAGACCAACTCTAGGCCTGTGATCTTTCTTTCCCCAGCTTCATCCCAACACACTAGCGTTCTACACGATCTGCCATACAACACTTCGAATGGAGCCATTTGAATACTCTACTGATAACTATTGTTGTAGGCAAATTCCACCAAGTGTAGTTGTTCTTCCCAACTCCCCTTGAAGTCTAGTACACAAGCTCGCAGCATGTCCTCGGGGGTTTGAATTGTCCTCTTAGATTGGCCATCCATTTGAGAATGATATGTCGTACTGTACTGTAGCTTGGCACCTAAAGCACTTTGCAAGCTCTTCCAAGAAGTGGCAATAAATCTCGGGTCTCAATATGAAGTTATTGTAACCGGTACTTCGTGCAGTCGAACTACTTGATGCACGTACAAATATGCGTGTCTATCCAAACTAAGGTCCTTTTGAACCACAATGAAGTGAGCCGACTTGATCAGTCTGTCAACTACCACCCAAATCGAATCATTACCTCTCTGACTCCTTAGTAGTCCGGTCATGAAATCTATCATGATATGCTCCCATTTCCATTATGGGATCTCAAGAGGTTGTAGAAGTCCTCCCGACTTACAATGCTAAGCTTTAACCTGCTGACATGTCAAACACTTGGCGACATGCTTGGCTATGTCCGCCTTCATACTTGACCACCAATAGTGTTGACGCAGATTCTAATACATCTTGATACTACCAAGATGAATGCCATAACCATTACGATATGCTTATGATAGAATCTCCTCTCTAAGCTCCATATCGTCAGGTACAACCAAACGTCCTCAGAACCTTAGCGTTCCATCATCAAAAATCTAAAAGTCAGCCTTCCTTTTTTTAGTATCCTCTTGAAGGATCTTTTGCATATCTGGGTCTATCGGTTGGAGTAGCTTGATTCTGATCTGGACATTCAGTTCAATTCTAAGGGTGGCTATAAGACTCGAAAGATGGCCTACCTCAAATTTGAATACCGAATCTCGAGCTTTCTCGATTAGGTTCCACTCCTTAATCAGTAAATGAGCAATTGAAGACTTTCGACTCAAAGCATCAGCGACCTTATTCGCCTTTTCCAGGTGATATAAGATATCACAGTCGTAGTCCTTCAGCAATTCCATCCATCGGCGCTGTCCCATGTTCAACTCCTTCTAAGAGAACAGGTACTCGAGACTTTGATGATCCGTGAAGATCTGGAACTTTTCTCCGCACAAGTAGTGTCTCCAAATCTTCAAGGCAAAGATAATGGCCGCGAGCTCTAAGTCATGCGTCAGATAGTTTTGCTCATGAGGCCTCAACTGACGAGAGGCGTATGTAACAACTTGACCATGTTGCATCAGCACGCAACCTAGACCTCTGAATGACGCATCACTATAGATCTCGAATCCTCTAGGACTAGATGGAATGGTCAACACATGTGCGGTAGTCAGCTTTTGTTTCAGCTCTTAGAAGCTATGCTCGCACTTGTTTATCCACACGAATTTCTATTCTTTCTTCAGGAGTCTTGTCAATGGCGATGCTAATGATGAGAACCCTTTTACAAATCGTCTGTAATAACCTGCCAAACCCAAAAAACTTCTGATCTCTACTACTGTAGTCGGTCTCGGCCAGTTGATTATGGCTTCAATCTTGCTCAGGTCCACATAGATTCCTTCACCTAAAATCACGTGACCTAAGAAAGCAACACGAGTCAACCAAAACTCGCACTTGCTGAACTTAGCGTACAACTGATGGACTCTCAGTGTCTGCAACACTAATCTCAAGTGACTCTCATGCTCTTCATCACTTCTCAAATACACTAGGATATCATCGATGAACATGATCACAAACCGATCTAGATATTCCTTGAATATTTGGTTCATCAAATCCATGAAGGTAGTTGGAGCATTTGTCAACCTGAATGGCATCATTGTGAACTCGTAATGACCATACCAAGTACGAAATGCTAACTTAGGAATGTCCTCCTTCCTGATCCTCGGTTGATGATATCCTGTCCTCAAGTCGATCTTCAAGAATATCGATGCTCCTTGTAACTGATCAAACAAGTCATCAATCCTCGGGAGTGGATACTTGTTCTTGATCGTTACCTAATTAAGTTGTCGATAGTCAATGCATAAGCACAATGAACCATCTTTCTTCTTTACAAATAGAACTAATGCTCCCCAAGGTGATGCACTGGGACGAATGAAACCCTTATCCAATACTCTTGCATCTGCACCTTCAGTTCCTTCAACTCGGATAACGCCATCCGGTAAGGAGACTTAGAGATTGGCTTTATCCCAGGTGCTAGCTCAATCACGAATTCAATTTCTCTCTCTAGCAGTAATCAATTCCTTCGGGAATACATCCGAGAATTCTTGCACAACTGAAATATCTTCAATTTTCAACTCCTCAACTGTCGTATCCACGACAGTTGGTAGGTAACCTTGACAACCCCCGTCTAACAAACGAATTGCCTCTTGCGACAAGATTAGGGAAATCGAGAGTCCTCCTCAATTCTCAACAAACTCAAAGCTCTCACCTTCAGATGGGTAAAACTGGATCGACTTGCGATAACAGTCCATTTTAGCTCATTGTTTGGTGAGCCAGTCTATGCTAATTATCAAATCAAAGTCATACATGACTAGGACTAACAAGTCTATTTTCCCCACTCGCTCATTAATCGCTAACTTGCAACCAGAACAACATAAATCAACAATAACTTTATCCTTCAATGGTGTAGATATGCAAACTGCCGACTCCAACAATATAGGACTTAATCCTAACATCTTAACATACTGCTCGGCAATAAAGGAATGAGTTGCTCCCGAGTCGAATAAAGCGTAAGCAGGATGGTCGTTCAACGAAACCATACTTGTGATCACGTCAGGCACAGCCTCTGCCTAACCTTGTGTGATGCCATACACCATGCCTTGAACTAGTGGTCTTAGCTGTCCTCTTTGTAGCACGTTTTGCAGTGCATACCCCCTAATCTGACCCATAGAGGGCGGCGACAGCAACTGCGGTTGTCCTCTTGGTCGCCTAGGGTAATTTCTGGCTATGTGGCCTTGCTGGCCGCATTCAAAACACGCATCCGGCCTAGATTGGCACGGGGCTAACCCATGTCGTCTCCCACAAAAACGACACACTTCATTCCTATTGGGCACTGATCTACCAAATCCACCCTTCTTGTTGGGCGGAACCTGGAACTACCTCCAAGCATGGGCCTCTTTCCCTGGTGGATTGCATCTCTGCTCGAATTAAACCTCGATCCAGATGAGGTAGCTTGCTCATTCAAACCTCTCTCTATCATCTGAGCTCAACGATAGACTTCTCGATATTCTTTCAAATCCAGTGGTAGCAGAGGTTGTTTTAGTTTAGAACAAAGACCATTTATGAATCTTCGGGCTTTTTCCTCAAGATCTCCAATCAGTCTCGAAGTGTACAGAGAAAGTTCTGCAAATTTTAACCCATATTGGTCAACTGTCATACTCCCTTGGTGGAGGCGTTGGAACTCCTCCATCTTTTGTTCCCGGGCGCTGCCCGAGAAATACTTATCATTAAATGCTCTAAGGAAGGTGTCCCACACCTGGACCACACCTTTCGAGAATACCGTATCCTTGGCGGCCCTCCACCAGATATTCGCATTGCCTTGAAGTTGGTACACAGCCAATACCACCTTCTCCTCTTCGTTGCACATCAGGAGTGCAAACGCTTTATCTAGGTCTTGTATCCAAAGAGACACGGCCTTAAGATCTCCAATACCCGTGAACCTCGGCGAGTTTAGCTTTAAGAATTGTTTCACTAACTTGTGGATCAGCCTCCCAGCGGCCACATTCCCAAGTGGAACTTCAGTAGGAGCTACGACAGGTGCAGCAGTGGGGGCGACCTCAGCGGCAAAGCAGCAGCAATAGCAGTAGTAGGAATGGCTTGAGCAGCGACAGCAACAGCAACGGCTTGATTTTGGGCTTGCTGCCTCAATCAAGTCTCTCATAACTTCCAACGACTGCAAGATCCCATCTACTCGGGGATCACTAGGGATTGCTACCCCTAGCACCAACTGGAAGTTGTGCTATTCCACTGGTGCTAGCCTATGCTGGCGCCTACCTCTGCCTCCTCGGGTACCGACCCTGGTGGATGTCCTACCTCGAGTCGTCAGTCTAATAATTCTCTTACTCGAAGTTCTCTGCTCCTGCTCGCTCATGGTTCGGTCTTTTTACTAAAACCTACTTCCAATTCCACACCGAATTAGAAGCTGAGTGATTAACACAAGAAGCAATTCTATCAAATAGCTATCACAGACATGCACCAGCATAAATTTAAAGGTCATTCCTACTACTATCCCATGAACCATCGCACCTTATCACTCCAATTCCTAACAAATGCTCTACTACTACTTAAATGGGGATGTCACGCCCCGATCCTTAGCCACGCAACCATCCCTCACCTGGTCGATATAATAGCGATGTCCCAGGACACATCGCCAACCCATTCATTTTAATATATGCATACGAAAGCAAATATAAATCCCCAGACAATAAAACAATAGGATAGGAAAGTAGGGCCAATAATTTTCAAACCAACACAACCACACTTATATACATTGCAAACTATAATGCAAATATTTACAAGTTTAACTATTAAACCAAATCCTAGACCACACGTTCACAAAATAAAGTCTAAGGACAGGGGTGGGGTTTCAATCCTCCTCTGGATCCTCCTCTTCCTCATCAATCTCTCCTTCTTCCTCGGTCAAGTTGGCGCCCTCAACTGAATACACTGGAGAGTCAGAATCGTCCTCGAGCTTGGGATCCTTAGCATTCACCACTGATCCACCCTTAGGATCTGTTGTACCCTTCACGAGCACAACCTCCAAAATGTACCGAGGCACATCAAATTTTGGCATAGGACCCTCCTTTCGTTCATCATGATAGAGATGATACCATGACCGGTACTTATGAGGCACCTTTTCTGATCCACCCACGTCAACTCAGACGGTAGACTTCACCATCACATACTCTAAACCTTCAAGGTGGGGGTATATCGTAATATGATAACCTACCTCTGTGATTTCCTCAGGTATACCAAAATGCTTGGGAGGAGCTGGAGGTGCTGCCCATCTACGAACCTAAAATGTTGTCCCACAGTGGGGTAAGACTACGTCTCAGCAAGTTCTACTCTCCTAAGACCCGATTAGGAAGCTATTCTAAGCACAACACAAGTCAAAAGACTTACCTTGGCCTCAGTCTCCTTCCTGCAAATGAGCACAATTCATAATCTCATCGAGTCACATCAACACATCAAATCTTTCACTCAGATCGACTCATCGATCAATCGACCTAGTCGATTATATGCCAATCATTACATTCCCAAGTCATTTAATCAATACCATGCATTCCCCATGATGACATACCTAGTCGTCGAGCTCACGTGTATTCTCAAGATAACATACCTAGTCACCGAGCTCACGTGCATTCTCCAAGATGACATACCTAGTCATCGAGCCCACGTGCATTCTCCAAGATGACATACCTAGTCACCGAGCCAATATAATATAATGTCTTTCTCCGAGATGACATACTTAGTTATTGAGCCGACCTAATATAACGTTCTTTCTCACTTTTTACCATACCCGGTAAAATAGTTGTGCGTGGGTACACGGTTGGCCTTAGCCAAAAATATAATCATTTCCTTTCATAAATCTCACCATTTTATACGGTTCACCAAAATATTTTTGGCATTGTAAATCGACACTCGGTTATTTTCCAATCAATTACTGAAATTAAGTCAATTTAAGAATAAATTCCAAAAATACAATTCATGCACAATTAGCACAATTTAAGGCTCCATTAAATAAATAGAGAGCACCACTACAATCAGCAAAAAATTCCGGTCACCGGTTATCCAGGTCTTATTTCTAGAAAATAATTACGGAAAAATATTAAATAAATGCCAATAAATCCAATTTAGGACAGTAATGCCTAATTGGACTCCAAAACGAACCCGGAAAATTTTCGAGACTCATTCAATAAATACTAGAATCTATTTACTTGCTAACTACACTAACAATCCAGCTAACATGCATTTGCAACTAAATTTAAATTAACTAATCAAGTCTAACTAACCACATAATCCTAGCTTAGTCTAAACTAATCCACCATAAGCATAATTAACCTACTAAATGAGGATTAGTGAGTTAAGCTCACTTGTTTCACAAGCCGATCAGTTCAAATCAACGGGTACGCAACAGGGGACGACTTTCTCCAAAGTAGGCCAAGCAACCGACGTCCGGAACCACCTCAAAACAAGCCTTGAAGGTTGCTGGAAACTCGTTATGTTTGTTCTTGTATAAGGCTGAAACGGAGGGCAACAAGGCTGGTTAAGGGCGGGGATTGATTGAGGAAGGGTGAAAGCGCCAAACCGGGCCTAGGCGGGGACTCACGGGGGTCGGAGGCGGACCAAACGACTCCGGCACAGGATGAGATGGCTGCTGGGATGTAGGACAAGGCTACTGAGTGTTAGGGTCGCATGGAGGAGGCGGAGGGCTTGCATGCGACGGCAAACAGCATTTCGGCGTGGACAGTGATCGGACGGTGGCTGTGACGACGTGAGAAGCAGTCCAGGGGTCTTGCTGGACTTCTCCTAGGCTGCTGGTTCTGAAACTTGCACAATGAAGAAGGGGAATAGGCTGGTCGACGGCCAAGTGAAGGGAGAGGGAGAGATGGGGGACAAAGGGGGCCACATTGCCTTGTTTTTCTACTAACTTGTCTCCTTGACCATCCTCAGTCACCAGCACCTCCTTGGCCCTTATTCAACCACTTATGCTTCACTTTACAACCCTTGAAATGGTCCAACAAGCCTAGGTAAGGGGGCATACGAATTTCAATGGTTTTGTTCCAATTGGACCCTTGTTCTTGCTTGATTGAACATAATTTGGTCTCAATAAATTCAATTGACACCTCACCGATCCAATTGGTATTTTTCCTCACCAATGGATCCTACTTGCTTTCCAATTTCGAAATCAAAAACGGTCCTAGGACAACTTTTTCTCAAAAAATCTTGGTTTACGGAAAAATCTTCTGAAACTGAGTCGACGCTCCTACAATTAATTATGACATGACAGAACTTTCAATTTATGAAATCGGACTCAAATTCGTGGTTAATTTCAATTCGGCACGATTTTAGCGTGACCTTGGCTATTATGTAGTTTTCAGAAATTTTTAGTGCAAATGACTCGTGGTAGATTTTCTTCGAGGCAGAATGAACCCACTCGACCCATTGGTGACTCTTGGTTGTCGTGAAAATCTCAATGATTCAAATACGGACACAGGGTACCAAAACGATAGAAAAATCAAACTAGTGCCGATCGATAAGAATTTTGCAATTTAGTGGGATCACCCACGTTTAACCACACATCTCAATCGAATCGACCTATCTCTGATCTCTAATCAATTTTTAATTGTGTCGTAATGATCTCGGTAGATAAGCACGGTCGAGTAACAGATTCTTAGCTGTTGACACCTATTTTTAGCAAATCTAGGAAAATAAAGAAAATGAAAATTGCATTGGAACAAATAAAAGGAAAAAAGGGGGAAAATTGATTTGATTGATTATACATGGAAGTTTGAAATTCTGATGAGTATTCAGATTTTGATAAATGCAGAAACAATTGAAAAATCAAGTGAATAAGAGGCAAGAATTTTGCAAAATGGAAAAAATCTGAGCAAGATCGAGCTGATTGCGAAATCACGTTCCGATTTACAAGCTTGATTTAACGCAACAGAAGATAGGAAGTCGGAAATTGCTATAAAAATGGCCATCTGAAAATCACTATAAAAGGAGCCATAATTTTCGTGAGCGGAGGGGAATGAATTCAGAAAAATTTTCTGAGGAGGCGAAAAAAAAAATTGAGAGAGAATCCGCTGAAATTTTCGTGAAAAGAGGGAAGGAATTCGGAGAGGGAGAGCAAAAAGGCGAGAGGCCTTCCTTCGGTTTTGGGGGATAAAAAAAAAATGGATTTCTCCTTCGTTCTTTGAGAGAGCAAAAGGACAAAGCTTTAGAAGAGAGAAAAGTCAAAAAAGTACAAAAGTCAGCATGGAATACGTGCGAATAGAAGTGAGAGAGAAGTGGGAAAAAGAGAAAAAAATAATAATTGACAAGACCCCTACTGTTCATCTTCTCCAGGGTTCTTTTTGCTGCTTTGCTGGTTCCTGCATCTTCGGTCTCTGGGTTACGCCGACGGCCTCCTTCCACCACGCATCCGCCAACCACCGCAGGCCCGCGACCCGAAGCCCGCTCGCCGCTGCGCCACCACGAGCACTGTCGCCACGCTACCAGAGACCACGCCGACCGTCGCCGCGCCTTGCCGCCAACGCCGCACCAGCATTCCCTCGTGCTGGCCACCGCACATCCGCGTCGTACCACCGCGCCTCTGCCATCGCCACCGAAGCCCACCGTGACCTGCAGCCCAGCACCGTCGCCGGCGTGTCCGCCCATTGCTCGAGATCCCACAACCGAGCTCCGCACCGTAGCCGACGCCACCGCCCAGCGACCCGCGACCCAGCTCCGTGACTCGCGACTCAGCCCCGACTTCACCGCTTCCCTGAGTTGGAGCCCGCCGCCGTTCCCTCACAGCCATTCCCCCGCCGGAGTTCCGACGACCGATCAAACGACCACCCGGCGCCATTCCCCGTCGATTCCCTTAGGTAGTTTTTATTTCTTTTATTTATTTTTTTTAACTTTTTACTTTATCTATAGTTTAGTTTCTTTTACTCTTTTTATTTGTTATGTTATCTTTTTGTGTATTTCATTTGATAACATTTTTAGTTTAGGTATTTAACTTGTAATGTTGGATGTTAATATTTGTGAATTTAGTATGCATTATCCATAGGGAATTTGTCCGAAATTAATATAATCATTAATTTGATCGAGAGACGGACCATTTTTCTAATTATTTTTAATTTTTGGGCTTTTTTGTAGAATCTCAATTGTTAAATCATAATAATTATTTAATTTGGTCCGTAAGACTTCGGACTAGATTTTTAATTATTTTGAGTTGTTGTGATGATCAGGATTAGAATAATTGTTAATTTAACCTGTGAGACGTCAGGTTATTTTTTCAATTATTTTGATCCTTTATTTAGTGATTATATTAATTGTTTAGATTTAACCCTTGTTTAACAATTATTCAGCTTTAAAAAAAACAAAAAGAAACTAAAAAATCAAAAAAAATCAAAACATTCAAAAGATTTGCATGAGCATATAGGACGTTAAGGTTTAATATAATAGACACGTAGGTTTAGTTAATCAAATTTTTAGGATTATATTTCTAGGATTGCATTTTTAGATAATTTTTTAGGACTGCATTTTTAGATATTTTAAAAGAAATAAGTTAGGATTAGACTTAAATAGCCTTTTTAGAGTTTTAGATATAATTGGCACATTTCATCCTCTTTTTTTTAAAAATAAAAAAAAAATAAAAATAGTCTTCTAAGACAGAATAGGGTTTAAGTCAAATTAATCCCAAAAATGGATTAGAAGATTATTTTTAGATAGATTAATTAGGATTTTCATAAATTCTGAATTTCAATTAAAAAAATCCAAAAATACTAGGTGCATGTTAACTAGTTTGCATAATAGGATTATTTAATCATAATTTGTTTATTAGTGAAATCAGGTCATGAGGTGCATGTTAATTAATTTGCATAATAGGCCCATTTAATTAGAATTTGCATATTAATAGGATTAAGTCATTTAGTTTTAAAATGCATTTTTATAAAAGAACTCCAATTTTTAAGAAAATCCAAAAAAATGATTGCTTGCTTTGTGTGATGTAATTTATTTATTTGAATGTTTTAAATAATGGATGAGTACCCGTGTGGTCACCACATTTGCATGGTAGTAATTTAGGTTAAAATAAATCAGCTGCTTGCAAAAACATTTTGAAAAAATTAAAAAGAAATGGTACCGAAAGGGCATTAGAAAATTCTAATGTAACCAAGTCCCTGTGCCCTTAGTCTCTGGTTCGTAGGAGTAAAATAAATCTCCCTTTATTTTACTTAGGTGTCTAATCGACCTACCATAAACCGATTAGTGGCGACTCCTAATTAATAACCTTTTGCATGTTAAATGTTTGAACCTTAAGTCGCGAATTGGTATGGGCTTAGGAGAGCCCGAGCTAAGTATAAAAACTTAGCAGTCCATTAACCTAGTTTTAGGTGGTGAACCCGAAAATTAGGTCGTGACATTAGTCGAATTCTCAAGTCTATTGCATAAAAATTCCTTAATGGCCTCCCTAGATAGTCTAGTTATCTCGAGAGTGATGAGCTTTGAGAATAGCCTTATAGGCACGTAAATGAAATGCCCGATTTATTTAATGGACAACAAGATTGAAAATCTGAAATGTCACAAGGCACGTGCTCGGAGGATCGAGGCATGACATCCCCGTTTAATGGTATCAGAGCCCAAGGTTAGGGTTTGGACCGATAAAGGTGCGTTGGGATTCGGGATAGTTAGTAGGAAAGACCTTCAATTGATGCTAGTGCATGTCAGTGATAGCTGTTTGGTAGAATTGCTTGTTTGAGTGGATTGCTCAGCTTTTAATCCAATTTGGATTTGGAAGACGGGTTTAGTAGAACTAAGCCGTGAGCAATCAAGAGTAGAGGACTCCTAGGAAAAGTACCATCAGGCATGCAGCTCGGGGTAGGACGCCGACGAGGATTGGTACCCGAGGAGGCCATGGTAAAGTGCTAGCTTAGGCTAGCGCTAGTGGAGTAGTACCACCTCCCGTTCGTGCTAGGGTAGCAGCCCTTAGTGAATCCTAGAATGGAAAGGATCATGTAGGCGCTTGAGGCTATGAGAGACTTGATAGGGCAGCAGGCCTAGAATCAAGTCGTCGTTGTTACAGCCGCTGCTATTACTGCCTTTGCCGCCACCACTGAGGTCGAACCTGCCGCTGCACTTATCGCTGCACCCGTCGAAGTTCAGCCTGAGAATGTGGTAGTGCAAATAGAAAGACCAATCCATAAGTTGGTGGAGCAGTTCTTGAAGCTGAACCCGTTGAGGTTCATTGGTGAAGGAGATCTAGAAGCTGCGTTGCTCTGGATCCAAGATCTCAAGAAAGCTTTTGCACTTCTGATGTGCAACAAAGAGGAGAAAATGGCTTTGGCCATATACCAACTGCAAGGTAACGCCAATATCTGGTGGAGAGCCAAGGAGACCGTGTTTCCAGAAGGTGTGGTCCCGTTGTGGGATGCCTTCCTAAGAGCCTTTAATGATCAGTATTTTTGGGTAGCGCCTAAGAACAATAGATGGAGGAATTTCAGCGCCTTCGTCAAGGATTGATGTATGTTGACTAGTATGGGGTCAAATTCGCGGAGCTTTCTCAGTATGCTCCGAGGTTGATTAAGGATCCAGAGGAAAAAGGTCAAAGGTTTAGGAATGGCCTTCGACATGAGCTGAAGCAACCATTGATACCTTTGGATTTGAAGGAATACCGTAAGCTTTATAACCGAGCACAAATGCTGGAGAGAAGTCTGAATGAGCGAGCAACCTCGTCTAGATCAAGGTTTAATTTGAACCGAGAAGATATTCGTCGTGGGAAGAAGCCCATGACCAGAGGAAGATTTCAAATTCCGCCCAACAGGACAGGTGGAATTGGAAAATCGGGGCCAAGTCAGAATAGCCTGTGTCACTTCTATGGAAGGCCATATGGTACAGGCCCATGCCCTCGAAGATCGGGCACTTGTTTCGAGTGCGGCCACCAGGGTCACATGGCCAGAGATTGTCCTAGGAGGCCAAGAGGACAACCGTAGTTACCTCCGCCGCCACTATTGGGATAGATTAAAGGGTATGCGCCTCAGAACGCACCGCAGAGTGGAAAGCTCAGACCCTCAGCTTAGGGAACAGTTTATGCCATCACATGAGGTCAGGTAGAGGATGCATCTGACGTGATTATATGTACAATTTCGTTGAACAACCATGCTACTTATGCTTTGTTCGACCTTAGAGCGACTCATTCTTTTATTGCTGAGCAATTTGTTAAGCTGATAGAGTTAAATCCTGAGTTGCTGGAGTCTGTTGTTAGCATATCTACACCATTAAAGGATAAGGTGTTATCTGCTTTTGGTTGTTCTAGTTGCAAGTTAGCGATTAGTGAGTGAGAGGGGAAAATAAACTTGTTAGTCCTAGCTATGTATGACTTTGATTTGATAATTGGCATGGACTGACTCACCAAGCAAAGAGCTAAAATGGACTACTATCATAAAGCGATTCAGTTTGAACTATTAGAGGGTGGAAGTTTCGAGTTTGTTGGAAGTCAAGGAACACCCTCGATTACCTTGATCTCGTCACTTGAAGCAACCCATTTGTTAGATGAGGGTTGTTAGAGTTACCTGGTAACTACTGTGGATACAATAGTTGAGGAGCTGAAATTTAAAGATATTTCAATAGTGCAAGAATTTCCAGATGTTTTCCTGAAGGAATTGCCAGGTTTACTGCCAATGAGAGAGATCGAGTTCGTAATTGAGTTAGCCCCCGGGACAGAGCGTAAAACTCCTTACCATATGGCATTATCTGAGTTGAAAGAACTAAAGGTGCAGATGCAAGAGTTGTTGGATAAAGAATTCATCCATCCTAGTGCATCACCTTGGGGAGCACCAGTTCTATTCATTAAGAAGAAGAATGGTTCATTGCGCTTGTGCATCGACTATCAACAACTCAATCAGGTGATGGTCAAGAACAAGTATCCACTTCCGAAGATCGATGACTTGTTTGATCAACTTCAAGGAGCGTCAATATTCTCGAAGATCGACCTGAGGATAGGGTATCATCAACCGAGGATCAGAAAAGAAGATATACCGAAGTCGGCATTTCGTACTCGATATGGTCATTATGAGTTCACTATAATGCCGTTCAGGTTGATGAATGCTCCAGCTGCTTTCATGGATTTGATTAACAGGGTGTTTAAAGAATATCTGGATCGATTTGTAATAGTGTTCATCGATGATATTCTGGTGTATTCGAGGAGTGCTGAGAGCATCAGAGTTATCTGAGACTGGTACTTCAGACATTGAGGATTCATCAGTTGTACGCCAAGTTCAGCAAGTGCGAGTTTTGGTTGACTTGTGTTGCTTTCTTAGGTCACGTGATTTCAGGCGAAAGAATCTCTGTGGACCCGAGTAAGATTGAAGCAGTGATCAACTGGCCGAGACCGATTACAGTGACAAAGATCAAAAGTTTTCTGGGTTTGGCAAGCTACTACAGACGGTTCGTGGAAGGATTTTCAGCTTTAGCTTCGTCGTTGACTAAACTCCTGAAGAAAGAAGAGAAGTTTGTGTGGATAGACAAGTACGAGCATAGTTTCCAAAAGCTTAAGCAGAAGCTGACTACCGCGCTTATGCTAACCATTCCATCTAGTCTTAGAGGATACGAGATCTATAATGATGTGTCATTTAGAGGACTGGGTTGTGTGCTAATGCAACATGGTAAGATTGTTGCATACGTCTCTCGTTAGTTGAGATCTCATGAGCAAAATTACCTGACACATAACTTGCACTTGCAGCTATCATTTGTCACATTGAAGATTTGGAGACATTATTTGTGTGGAGAAAGGTTTCAGATCTTCACGAACTGTCAGAGCCTCATGTACTTATTCTCTTAGAAAGAGTTGAATATGAGGTAGCGTCGATGGATGGAACTTCTAAAGTATTATGCCTGTGATATTCTATATCACCCTGGGAAGGCGAATAAGGTCGCCGACGCCTTGAGTCGGAAGTCTGCTGTGACATCCTAGATTTTCAACTCTACTTTCAATTCAATAAATCGAGTATTTCATCGACGCGCCTATAAGGCTATTCTCAGAGCTGATCACTCTTGAGATAACTAGACTATCTGGGGAAGCCATTAAGGATGTTAAGGCAAATAGACTTGGGGATTCGACCAAGAATTGGCTGTTCAACCATGCTCATCTGCCGAGATTATTATGGCATAGATATAAATCGATTTGAAATCAAAGATAGGTCAGTTCGACTTAAATGAATAGTTAAACGTGGGTGATTCTACTAAATTGCAAAATTCTCATCGATCAGCACTAGTTTGATTTTTCTATCGTTTTGATATCCTGTGTCCGTATTCAAAACCTTGAGATTTTCATGACAACCGAGAGTCGCCAATGTGTCGAATAAGTTCATTGTGGCTCGAAGAAAATCGAGCACGGGTCATTTGCTCTAAAAAGTTCTGAAAACTACCCGATAGCCTAAGTCACGCTAAAAACACACCAGAGTGAAATTAATCACGAATTTGAATACAATTTCATAAATGAAAGGTTTTGTCATGTCACAATAAATTCTAGGAACGTCGACTCAGTCTTAGAAGATTTTCTGTAATCCAAGATTTTTTGGGAAAAAGTTGACATAGGATCATTTTGTTCAAAAAAAGGCCGGAATCATTTTTGATCGCACAATAGGGATGTAAGATGGAATTATTAGTTAGGAAAAATATCGATTGGATCAAGGACTCGACAATGGGATTTGTTGAGGCTAAATAGGATTGAATTGAGCAAGAAACTATGTCTAATTGAGGGAGAAATGTAGAAATTCGTAGCTCCCCCCTTGGCCTATGGTTTTGGACCATTTCAAGTGTCTAAAGAGGTGCCTTGGTGGCCTAAGGAGCGCCAAGGAAGACTTGCTTGGCTGTGGATAAAGAGTGAGGGCCAAGGAAGCCAAACTTGGTGGACAAGTTCAAGGGGACAACAAGCTTGTGGAAAAAATTGGCCAAGGTGGCCCCTCCATCTCTCTCTCTTCCTCTCCAAGCCAACCAGCCATCACCACCCCTCCTTATCTCTCTCTCTTGTAACTGTGCAAAGACCAAAGGAGCTGCCGTCCATGCCGCACGAAGCCACCATCGTCGGATCACCGCTCACCTTTGCCTTTTGCCCTCCCCACGCACACACGGTGGACCACCCCTACCTTGCTGGCCACCGCCTCCCTCTCGCCCTCATGCTGTCCTAACCTTCTATTCGTGTGTCCAAGGGACTGTCCAGCCACCGTGAGTGGCTGAGGAAGCTCGCTGGAGCCGTTCTTCAACCCACCTAACATCCTAACCACCTCCACCGGTCTTGCTTTGCCTAACCAAGCTTATTTCCTCTCTGTTTCAATAGCAAACAGAGGCTGAGTTTATGGGTTTCCAACAAGCTTCCAAGTCCGTTTTGAGGTGGTCCTAAGCCTTAGTTGCTTGGCCTGCCTTAAGGATAGTCTGTCCCCATCGTGTTCCCGACATTTCGCACCAACCGACTCGCAAAACAAGTGAGTTTCACTCATTAATCCCCGCTCAGTAGGCTAATTATGCTTAAGGGTTATTTATATTAGCTTAAGTATGGATTAGTGATAAGCTAAGATGGTAAGATTAGTGTTAGAATGGATTAGTGTAACTTAATTAGTGAGATTTGTACAATTGATGATGGATTAGTCAACTCTAGTGGAGTTCCTGCAGTTCGGAATCCTAGACCCTTGCCATTTGCCATTTTTGTATATCAAAATGGATTGCAAATTTGAGGTTGATGTCTTCTTAAGAAATGTTTTAGACATCCTCAGATACAACATATATTTTTCTTAAGATTTTTAGAGATTTAAAAGATGGAGATATCAGCTCCGTCATTTGTAAATAGAATCTTGGACTGTGCTGAAACTAGTGACTTTTGAGGATTCTAGGGGTTTTTATCAACTCTTAGGGTTCGAATTTCAAAATGGTTTCTTCACAAAAGTTTTTTTTTCATTTCTTCTAGTTTAACATAGTTAAAGTTCAGATCAAATGGGAATGTTTTGGACCTCAAACCAAACTGATTTCAGAAAACAGACTTTCTGGAAACAGACCCAGTTTTGGTGCTGAATTGAGCGATTTACTAGGCCGAATCTAGAAGGATCTAAGTTGTGGTGTCTTCAAGAAAAATGTCCGTTTATGTGTCTATTATAACATATTCACATTTGGGAATTTTTCGAACTCATTTGATTAGATTTCTGGATTTAAACTTGGAGACGTGCGAGTGGGCCTATTCTGTCGGTTAGAGCCAATTATGAGTTGTGATAGTTCTTGATGCTTTGCTTGCTAGAAATTGCATATTTGGTGATGTGGCTGACCTATGATATGCTTGGAGCTTGTGCGTGATGAGATGTGAATGGTTGTGCTATGGTATTGGTTTATGGTCATGGCAAATGATGGCCATTGATGGATGATATGTGATATTGATTGCTTAATTGTGCAATTGGTTGATAATTTATGCAATTAAATATGAAGCACAGTGTTCTTGGCCAATTATGATTGTGCGTGTATGGGTTGTGCGCAGGTAAATGACTAAATACTACACGAGGACGAAACTCGTGTGGGTCACCTCTAGAGCCTTGTACTATTATTATTTGTGGTCAAGAGCTAAGTACTACACGATATTGGAACTCGTGTGAGTCACCTCTAGAGTTTTGCACTATTGTTATATGTGGTCAAGGACTAAATACTACAGGATGGCGAGACTTCGTGTGGGTCACCTCTAGAGCCTCAGACTATCACTTATTGTAATCAAAGGCTAAGCATTACATGGCGACTTGAGTCGCATGGGAACTACCTCTAGAGCCTTGAGTTTGTTTATTGAGTGGAAATGTTGAGTGGAAAATTATCGAGTATAATAAAAAGTGAGAAAGAATGATGTATTACGTGGCTCGGTGACTAGATATATTATCTTGGAAAATATATAGAATTGTAAGCCGGGAGGACTTTTGCAACCTTTCGAAATCCTAGAGTGGAAATGGGAGCATATCACAATGGACTTCATGACTTGATTACCAAGAAGTTGGAGAGAAAATGATTTGATTTGGGTCGTGGCGGACAAATTGACGAAGTCGGCTCACTTCATTACAATGCGAAAGGACCTTAGTTTGGATAGGCACGTAGAGCTGTATGTGCATCAGATAGTTTGACTACATGGAGTGCCGATTACAATTACTTCAGACCGAGACCCGAGATTTACAATCATTTTTTAGAAGAGCTTGCAAAGTGCTTTAAGTACGAAGCTGCAGTACAGTATGGCATATCATCCACAGATGGATGGCCAGTCTGAGAGAACAATTCAAACCCTCGAGGACATGTTATGAGCTTGCGTACTAGATTTTAAAGGAAGCTGGGAAGAAGAACTTCATCTCATGGAGTTCGCTTACAACAACAGTTATTAGCAGAGTATTCAGATGGCACCATTCGAAACGTTGTATGGCAGAGCGTGCAGAACGCTAGTGTGTTGGGATGAAATCGAGGAAAGAAAGATCACAGGCCTAGGTTGGTTCAGCAGTCAGTGGATACAGTTACAGTGATCAGAAGTAGATTAAAGACCCCTTGGAGTAGACAGAAGAGTTACGCAGAAAAGCCTCGGAGGTCATTGGAATTCCAAGTTGGTGATCACCTTTTTCTGAAGGTGTCACCAATGAGAAGAACTTCACACTTTGGCAAGAAAGGAAAACTGAGTTCGAGGTACGTAGGTCCATTTGAAATTCTTGAGAGAATTGGGACCTTAACGTATCGTCTTACGTTACCGCCAAGGTTGGTGCAAGTGCACGATGTCTTTCTCGTGTCGATATTGAGAAAGTATGAGCCTAACCCGACCCACGTGCTTAATTTCGAGGAATTGGACGTGGACGAACAAGTGTCGTACGTTGAAAGTCCGATTCAGATTGTGGATCGAAAGGAACAAATTCTGTGTACAAAGACCATTCCGTTGGTCAAAGTGGTCTGACAACACCACCGCACTGAAGGAGCAACCTAGGAGAGCGAAGAGTCGATGAGACCGTTGACCCCCACATTTTTGCTTAAGTATTGTAATGATTTAAATTTCAAGAACGAAATTTTTATAAGAGGGGAGGAGTTGTGACATTCTGAATCTTACAATTCTGCTTTCAATTAAATTAATCAGGCATTTCATCGATGTGCCTATAGTGTTAATCTCAAAGCTGATCACTCGTGAGATAATTAGACTATCAGGAGAAGCTATTAAGAGATTTCAATACAAGAGACATGAGGATTCGACCAAGACTCAACTAATCGACCGTGCTCATCTACAGAGATCATTACGACACAGTTAAAAATCGATTAAAGATTAGAGATAGGTCAGTTCGACTAAGATGTGTGGCTAAACATGGGTGATTTCACTAAATTGCAAAATTCTCATCGATTGGCACTAGACTGATTTTTCTGTATTTGAATCCTTGACAACTAAGAGTCGCCAATGTGTCAAATATGTTCATTGTGGCTCGAAGAAAATTGACCACAAGTCATTTGCACTAAAAATTTCTGAAAGCTACCCGGTAGTCTAGATCGCGCTAAAAACGCGCCAAAGTGAAATTAACCACGAATTTGAATCTAATTTTAGAAATTGAAAGTTCTTTCATGTCACAAATCTTTTTAGGAATGCTAACTCAATCTCCGAAAATTATTCTATAAATCGAGATTTTTTGGGAAAAAGTCGGCGTAGGGCCCTTTTTGTCTAGAAAATGTCGAGAATCATTTTTTATTGCAAAATTAGGATGCAAGATGGATCAATTGATGAGGAAAAATACCAATTGGATCAATGAGGTGTTGATTGAATTTATAGAGGCCAATTTGTGTTGATTCAAGAAGCTTTTGAAATCCAATTGGAGAGAAATCACTTGAAATTCGTAGCCCCCATTGCCATGACTTGTAGACCACCTCAAAAAGCTTCTAGAAGGCTAGGAATGGCTGAGGATTGGCTGAGGATGATAGCTGGTGTGGTGGGCTAGGGTTGGGGGACAATTGTGAGAAAATAAGCCTTGGTGGCCCCCTTTCCCCCTCAGCCAGTCGAGTAGCCCTTCCCTCTTTCTCATTGTGCTTTGGAGAGTTCAAAATTTCCAGAGAAGACTAGCAAGAGCAGCCGAGCCACCCCATCATCGCCGCACGCCATCGTTTGCCGTTTTGCGCACCGCCGCTGCCACATGCTCACCTGCACGTGCTCTATGCCCCAACCGCATCCCGCCATCCCAACCTTGCTATCTCGCCCTTTTTCCGCCATCCAGTAGGTTGCCAAGAACGCCTGAGCCGCCGTAAGCCACCACCAGAGCTCCTACCGGAACCGCCTAGACCCAGTTCGGCCTCCTCGACTCATTTCGATCCATCCCCGCCTCAACCAAGGCTCTCTCGGCCTCAATCAGCCCCAGACAGAGATAGAATCAAATGGGTCTCGTGGCTGCTGTCTTGGCCCGTTTTGGTGCTTTCCAAACCTCGGTTAGTAAGTTCACTTTGGAGATAGTTGATCATTGCCTCGTCCCCGTCAGTTTGATCCGAGCAGATCGCCGAACAAGTGAGTTTAACTCACTAATCTTCGCTTAGTAGGTTAATGACGTTTAAGGGTTAATTAGTTTAGGTTAAGCATAGATTAGGTGGTTAGTTAGATTAGATTAGTCATTTAAATATCCGTTAATGCATGTTAGGTGGTTAGAGTAGTGTAGTTAGAGCCTAGACAAGCTCTAGTATTTATCTAGAGTGGTTCGGGAATTTTCCGAGACCGTCTCGGCTTCCAATTAGGCTTTTTAGGCCTAAGTTGCATTTTTGGCATTTATTTATTATTTTCCATAATTATTCAATTAATTAATTATTTTTTCGGAAATTAGACCAAGATAACTGGTTATCAGAATTTCGTACTGATTGCAGTGGTGTATTCCGTTTAATTGACTATTGGTTTGTGAAAATTGATGGTGATTGTGGTTGGGGATATTTTATCCCAAAATTAATTAATTTCTGTAATTAATTAGAAAATCATCGGGTGTCGATTTACAGCCCCAAAAATATGCTATGAGCTGTTAAAATTGATGGAATTTTCAAATGTGAAAATATTATATTTTGGCTAAGACCGACCGTGTATCCACACACAAATATTTTTGTCGGGAAGGATAAAAATGACGATTTGACTAAATGATCAATTTTTAGCATACTATGAGAGTATCGCTGGCAGCTTTTGGTGAGCATTATTATTATCAGTATACTTCGGCAGTATAGCTGACAGCTTCTAGCAAGCATAATTAAAATATCGGATCAGTGGATTTGGCAGCTTCTGGTGAGCATTATTTTATCAAAGTACTATGAAAGTACATCTGGCAGCTTCTGGCGAACATATATAATCTATTATCTCAGTATTGAGGCAGCTTCTGGCGAGCTATACTATCTATTATCGGCTTAAAGTAAGTAGTTCTGAATTATGATCGAACTTTATAGATAGTATTTATTGAAATGACCGGGGAATTATTTCATTGACATGTAATCAATTGAGTCGATTGATCGATGATTCAATCTGAATAGATGACTTGATTATGTAGTGATTGGTTGTGATATGAATTGAACTATCCTGCAGGAAGAGATTGAGGCCAGGGTAAGTCTTCCGACCTATGTTGTGCTTAAGCAGCCCTCAGGACGTATTTTCCTTCGAATTGGGTCTTAAGGGATAGAACTCGCTAAGACGTAGTCTCATCCTGTTGTGAGATAACCATTTTCAGGTCCATAGATGGCAGCTCCTCCAGAGCATTTTGGACAACCGAAGCAAATAAGGGAACAGGTAACTTATATTCCGCTACCTAGGGACCCTAGGGGATGGGAATACGCGCTCGTACAGTCCGTGGTCTAGGTTGATGTGGGTTTACCCCACAAGGTGCCCCATTATTATTGGTCATGGTAACGTCGAGAGCGTAATGGATGGAGAGAGGGCCCTATATTGGAATCTGAGGTACCTCATTTCATGCTGGAGGTTATTTTTTGGAAAGGCACAACAGATCCTCTTGGCGGTTTAGTGGAGGACCCAAGACCGTCAGATCCAGGAGCCCTGGTGTTTTCAGATGAGGATTCCAACATCTAGCGTGCCTGTAGCTTTTTGGAAAACCCCCTACCTTGTAGGTTTGATATATGTATATAAGTGTGTTGTTGTGGTTTTAAAAAGTGGCCATACTTTTCTATCTTATTGTGTTATTGTCTGAGGATTATTTATCTGCTTCCGCATGCATATTAAAATGAACAGGTCGGTGATGCGTCATGGGATGTCGCTATTAATCGACCAAGAAGGGATGGACACGTGCTTGGATGATCAGGGCGTGACAGCATGCGCACATATAACAAGTAGAGTAATATACTTTAGTTGATTTGGTAACGTTAAACTACTTCATCTAAGGTTTAATGGGACCTTGGCATTTCTCAAACATAAAATACCTAGAGGATATTCCTTCCTTTTGCAGAAGATAAAGATATAAGGGGAAATTGGGAGCTAAGGTGTCCAGACACCAGTATGTAAAAATAAAGAATGTAGATCTATCAGCCCGCTGACGAAATATCCATTGGACAGGCAAAGCGGCCCCTAGGGGTGTTGTAGGGCACCTCCTTCTTGGTGAGGATCACTAGTTCATGACTTCATTATATAAGCCCTTTTTTTAAGATGCAATGTTCCAAAAGTCAACTTTCTCTCCAAATTTAAAATTCAGCATGCGTACATATAACAAGTAGAGTAATATACTTTTGTTGGTTAGATGACTGACGATTTTACTGGATTTGGGAGTGATTGTTTTCTTTTAACTTCTGTTCTTAGGATTTAAAATGTGAAGTACATTAGTTAAAGCAAGCAACCATAATAATAGAACGAGACTAAATCACGTCACACAGAGAGTTAATACAAATACTAGCCCTGATCAAAAAAGAAGGAACAGCAAAAATTTATCCCAAAAACATTGGCTGGATTGAACAATGGTGTGGTATGTAATGCATACCGAAATAACTAGGAACCAAGCCAAGTCGAGTTGAATATAATATACTACCCAACTATTACTCGTTAAGAACAAGAAAAGAAAATTGCGAGTAGTACAAAAGATAGGTCTGCGCGAAATGGTTCTGCTAATGCTATTTTCTAAACTTGGCCTTGGTCTCTTTATTAGAATATGTACATCAATATAGAGCAAAAGGCATGCAAAGCCCTAAGTAATTCTACGCCAATTTTGCCCTTATTGAAATATCCCCTTTGCTTGACAATAGAGTTTATATACTTTTTATAAATATGTGGTCTCTCTCCATCTATTAGCTTAAGCTTTTGGGGTTTGACTTTCTAATTCGATATCAGGGTCAAGTGCTACCCTTTTATAGAATAATAAAATATTAAATTGCGCATTCATCTAACAATTTACACTTTTAGAATGGTTGGTTTAAGAGGTGTCTATCTGCCTCCCCAATTATATATTTCCATGGTTAGTACTAGGTAAAAAGACCACACTAAGTGTAAAACGGAGTAATAGATATCATGATAGGAGGTTTTTGGTTGCCTTCCCTTCAGAAAAATATTAAGTTGTGTAGAAAATCTTATAAATATCAATCATATTTAATTATTTACGTGAGCTGTGACGACCCAAGTGGCGGTGCGCGGGGAGGAGGGATGGCGGTGCGTCCGCTTCTCGGTCCCCGAACGTGCACAAGGAAGGGATCCCTCTCCCTCTTGTCCCACATTGCTTAGGGGGGAGTCCTAGGCCAGTTTATAATAGCTTAGGCCCCTTTAATCTGTGTGACGTGTTTTAAATCCGTGAGGACTCAATGTCCAAAGTGGACAATATCACATAGTGGGGCCTGAATCGTTACAAATGGTATCAGAGCCAACTCCCGACCGTGTGTGGGGCCACAGTGAGGACATTGTTCTGCTAAGGGGGGAGAGTGTGACGACCCGAGCGGCAGTGCGCGGGGAGGAGGGATGGCGGTGCGTCCGCGCCTCGGTCCCCGGACGTGCGCAAGGAAGGATCCCTCTCCCTCTTGTCCCACATCACTTAGGGGGGAGTCCTTGGCCAGTTTATAATGGCTTGGGCCTATTTAATCTGTGTGACGCGTTTTAAAGCCGTGAGGACTCAGTGTCCAAAGCGAACAATATCACACAGTGGGGCCCGGGTCATTACGTCAGCAATGGAAGGAAAAAAGGTGTCCTAAAAGACGAAATTTGACAAGAGACGATCAAATTGGCTGAGTTATAACTTTGAACAAGTCAGGGAATCCAGAAGCCACCAGACATGGAATTTATCCCCAAGAGTCAGAAAGAACACTCGAGACGTGCGACACTCTGGGCTACTACTCTGGAATTTTGGATGGTCATGTTGGCCAAAATGGTGATCCCGGCAAGTTTGTCTGGGACTGAACTTAAGCTGAGACGGTACCACGAAGGGGACCACCCACTGAGAATGTAGCTCTGACGGTTCGCACAATTTCCGTGGCCGCATTCATGAAGAAATTCAACTTCTGTAAATACCCATCAATACAGTTGCGACACTCATAGAGTCTCTGTCATCTAGTATTCTTCATCTATATTTGTTCAGTCACCTGGAGGATAGCGAAAAAGAAATGTCTCGTGAGATTTCAGCAATCCCATCTTATTCTCCTGCTCAAGAAACAAGCCGCATTGCGGAACGCCAATCAGCAAATTTTTATCCAGGCATATGGGGGGATTATGTTATTAAACATGCTTCTAACTCCAACTCGATGGTGTCATTTAAGTTGTTCATTTTCTTGAATTATATTCAGAAATTTTTTTCCATTGTTATGTTTTCTGAAAACTAAGGGCATAGAACATAATATTCTTGAATGATTGGGCACCATCCCATAGCATATGATAAAGAAAAAGAAAAGAAGTTCCAATTGATTTGAAACTCATGCATGGATTGGTCCTTAGATGATTTAAAATTTCTATGTGAACCTCGTGGCATGCACATAGTGTTGGGGATACTATTGCTTCTAATCGATATGATGAAGATATCTTTGGCACCGATTTATAACTTAGTGATTCCTTCGATTGATACTATATATTGTGGAATCATTTTTTCTTCTTTTTTGTATATTCTTGCTTGGTTTATTTAGACTCTGTGTAATATAAATAGGGTGGTATACGTACATCTTTGATATGAGAAAGCAATACATCTTTCTATCCTTTTCTTCCTCCATCTAGCTTTCCATTAGTTTTTATTTTGTGACATGGTATTAGAGCCTCTCGCTCTAAATTAGCTTCTGCATACCTTTCATTACCCTGCAAATAATAAGGCCCAAAAATCATAATGTCAATTCTGGCGCGTCACATAACCCCAATGACCCACCTTCGGATCCATGCATCAATATACCCAGCGTGACCGAAGAGAACCAGACAGAGGAAGGGCAACACGGGCGACCAGATCAGGTTCAATAAGGGCAGCCTTTCCAAGGGCCAACTCCAGTTTAAGCCCATTTAGGGCAATTTTTCTCGGGCCCATTCGTCTAGTGGGTTCCCAATCAAGTTCAGCCTATACAGGGCCAGGCAAATCCATCAAGCTCAGCCAAGCAATTTCTATGGAGAATAGTGGGCCAGGAGAAGGTCCACATCTTGCTGCTGAGCCCAATCCGGTTCTTGGACTAGGTTGGCATTTTCCAAAGCAAACCGGTTCGGGTCCGCCGGGTTTTGGGACAAACCTAGCTCCAGTTTTTAGCCCTAATTTTTTTTCATTTTGCAGGCATCACCAGCGGCCAATTGAAACCCAGCGACCGTCTTTATACTTCCCCACCAACAGCCTAGAACTCTAGCCGATCTCCCTACAACTCTCGGGATTAGAGAATTACTCCATTTGGTTTGGAGAACTTCAATGAGCACTTGTCACGAAGGACAAGGATGGGTTTATTGACGGCTGATCCCATCTGACAAGCGACTCACACGACATTGGATGAAGTGCAAGCAACTCGTCCGGACGTGGATCGACAATTGCCTTAGTTCCAAGGTGACTGTGGGACTTCCCCAAACTGACACAAGACAAATCTGATAGAATATTGGAGAGATGTACGGCAACTTTGATAAGGCCAAATTTTTTTTGCCTAACTTAGGCCCCATCAGAATTAAAACAATGCAACCTTTCGGTCGCCACTATTTTCAACCGGCCGTCGGCGATTTGGAATGCACTTCAAAATGGCCGAAGACAAGCTTGAAGGCCCCGCAGCTACCTTAGCACAATTTCGAGAAATCAAAGAACAGGATAAGGTAACGAGATTTTTGCTCATTTTAAACAAAACCTATTCACCTTTTCGAAGCCATATTCTCCCCATGGACCTGATTCACTCGCTCGGGAGGATTTATCAGCTTGCAATTCAAGACGAATCCCAGTGGCTAGCCTGACCGTGTTGTTCTTCCAGCAAAGGTGACACCGGAGCAGCGAAATGCCACGACCAAGTCCGTCCATGGAGGCTTCACTTACTCGAGCACGACACTAAGGTTCCTAAGCAAGGAAAACGATGACCTTTCTTTTAGAATGGGCGGCCACGATTTGACCGTGTCATCTCGATCTGGCGGTCCAGAACACAAAATCTTCAGTGCAGGCGAGAGGCCACGATTCAATCATGGGATCGGACGATCTAGGATATGCAGCGCAATCTGACGACTCCTCTTTCATCCTAGTCGCGCTCACGCGACGTCAGCCCTACCGTGGAAAACATCCAACGGCCGAGATTCAGCCATGTCATCCAAATTAAATGGCCAAAATTCTAACAAAGGTCAAATTTTCGATTATTATAAACGTCCTTACCATACTAGGAAAAACTGTTGGAAATTACATGAGAAGTCAACAGAAAAGGAAAGAAGGAACCAAAATATTTCAGTCGCAGCAAATGCTAAGGTCAATTAGCCTATCAATCGAGATCAGTCCAATCAAATCATGAGAGCTCTAAGTTAGTCAGGAATCCAAGACAAGTCAGCCAACTATACAGGTATATCCGCCTAATAAATTCTATTTCAACCAAGGCATGGATTATTAATTTTTGACTATTGATCACATAGTTAGCGATGAACATTTCCCCTCTCATATTTGTAGGCCCACTCATAATACTTTGATTCACCTTCCAAATGGAAGTGACACATTCGTTACTAAGATTGGACACCTCCAATTTAGTCCATCCATATCTTTAAAAAATGTCCTACTCATTCCTTATTTTAATTTAATCTCATTTCAACTTCGAAACCCTGTGAAGACAATTCCTATCGAATCCTTTCTTATTCCGATCTCTATTTCTTTCAGGCCCTTTCAACTAGGAAACTAAGGGATTTGGGTATAATCATTATGGGCTTTATTTCTAGGCCACAAATATTGATTTTCTTTTCCTTGAATAAGGGCACCTCCTGTAATGTCAATCTCAATAATAATGTTATTTTATCATATCAAAGGTTGGGACACAATGCCTATTTTCCTCATTCCAAGTGCTCTATTTTTCCATTGGTCAAATAATCATGACTATCTTTCCGTCAAAGCACGTCACAAACCAATAATGCATTTGCTCTCTTGCATACAAATATTTAGGGACCATATCACAAATCACATCGTGACGGGTCTCTTTTTTTCTCACAATTGTGGATGATTACACATGTGCAACTTGGGTCTTTCTCATGCAATCTAAGGCCCAAGTTCTTTCCCATCTTATTAATTTTCTTACCCTAATAAAACAATAGTTTCATAAATCCATTTGATGTGTTCGCATTGATAATGCTCATAATTTTTCAACTATGAATGTTCCTCACTCTTCACCTCCAATGACATCTTTCATGAAAGTTCACATGTATATACTCCTCAACAAACTGAGATTGTCGAAAGAAAACATTGTCACCTCTTAAAGGTTGCTCGTGCTCTCAAATACCAAGCTTCCATTCCTGAAACATTCTGGGGAGACTATGTGATCACGAAAGCCTACTTAATCAATCGAATGTTGACCGGGATCTTGGAAGGATGAACTCCTTTTGAGCTACTCTTCGGCGAAAAAAACTGATATCAGACACCTTCATATTTTTTAATGCCTATGTTATGTATCTTGTGTGGGCCCTTTGAACAAATTGGGTTCCCATCCCCTTAAATGTATATTTATAGGATACCCAACTTTTCAAAATGGATATTTGGTTTTAGATCCATCAACTGGACTATTTTTTGTTAGTAGGGATGTTGTTTTTCATGAGGATGTTTTTCCTTTTCAAGATGAAAAATCTTCAGAGTAATAGGTGGGAGAAATTACCCATCGTCAACCATTCTTGAGTGAGGAAGATTTATTCCCTCCATAGTTGTTTATTGTTCCTCAAGTCGCACCTCCGGCAACTGAAACTCGTCTTGGTTCACCATTGGAGATAAATAGAGAGACAACGACTTTACTCTCCAAGGACTCTATGGTTCTTTCTATAAATTCTTTTCATTATTGACGACATCTATAATGTCAATGGGACAAAAGTCTTCACGGAAGCAATTGAAAGGTATATCTCACACTCGGATGCTTTTCTCAATTACCAATTCTAAATTTACTTATTCTAATTTGATCAACTATTTATTAGGGTAAAATGTGATACTTTTTGAACTCAAACTTGTTGATACCTAAATTTTTCTAATAACTGTATAATAGTCGTCTAATGGCTTTATAACTTTTGATTTATTACTTTATAAACTCTTCATTATTTTATAATGGTCATTCTTTTAATTATCAATTGATTTATGATATTCTCCTAATGACCGTCTCTTTTGCTTGTTTAAATATAAATTGAACTTCAAACCACAATCTTTGAATATACAATATGTTCTCGTATCTTTCCTTTTCTTTTTGCTGGGTTATACACATAAGTTGTTTTGTTTCCTTCTAATATTCAATATAGAATATAGAAGAAGGTCTTTTGTCTCTTGGGAGGATAGCCACTAAAGCCTTATGCACTGAGTTTCATACTTCGAGGGGCAGAATTATCTTTAAGGACAGTGCTTGCACGTCTTAGACATTTGTTTTTATTTTCTAATATTTTGCAATGTATTTTCAATAATTATTATTATTTTATATATTCTAATTTTTTTTTCCAACAATCTTAAGGATAATGAGTTACGATGTGATTTGGTGATGTCACAACTCGAGAAGTGATGGGGTGAGCCTGGGGATACATTCGTGTGAGGTGGAGGTGATGCTGAGCAACAACGTGGGCAACGGATTATTGATACTGCTAGGAAATTTTTAATGAATTGTCGAAGAGAAGAAACTAGTGATGTTGTCTCGTGAAATTCGATGGTGCTCAAGTGTGGATTGTTGAATGTGCTGATAATATTTAAAGGATCTCATCTCCAACGAATAAGCTAAGTCCAATATTTCGTTCTTTTGATTTTCAGTAACCTTACGTATGTGTATTTCTAGTTTAAACCTATGCACTTTTTATTAGCAGAGGCATTGACCGCTGCGATCAATCTGGAGCACCGTACATTGTCCCTGCAGTTACTTTTCTCAGTGAAAATTTTGAAGCTATATTAATGTTGCTTTGCTTTAGGATAATGCCTATGGATTCCTAAGTTAAAATTGTCATAGCCACCACCATCACTATTGGAATTGAAAGAGGACTCGGAGATGGTGAATAACAAGTTTTGCATATTCATGGATGGTTTGTCGTGCGTCATTGCTGAGCATTAGCAAAAAAGAGCTTTTAATCATTTTGGTAAGGTTATTAAGTGCTAGGTAAAATTGTTCTTTGAAACTTCATCATCTATGTCTTTCCAAAGGAAGGTGGATGTTTGTTGGTGTTTTCTCTCAAGTTTGTGATTATTATTTGGTAAGCATGCATCTAGAAATGGAGTTTGGGCACTCAATGACTTCATAATTTTTACTGATGAATTCATTAGTCAATGCTTGGAATTTCACTTTTAGTATGATCAATCCATTTGATGCTGGATTTACGTGGTATTTCATTTGGAGGTAGTCTTTGAGAATGTTTGTGACATTGTGTTTCTAGCCAATTTATCAGGCGAATTTTGGTAAATCTTGATTTTATCCTCGAGGAACAATACTCCATTTTGGTTAACGATGTTTCTTTGTTTTCATCTTTGAATTGTTTAATTGATAGTAGGATCCTTTGAATGTGGGGCTGATTGGGCCATGAATGTTTGGATTGTTAAGATATAATGTGCATTGCACGTCTTATGGCATTCGATCCGAAGCTTTTGGGATTGTTTTGCTTCTTTGAGATCCGAGTGTAATGAGAAGTTTTAGTTGGTCGGATCTGGTGGCTGTTTGGCTTGTGTAGGCATTCTCTTTTTCGGACTTGTGCTCTTATTCTGTTGGCTACATTGTTGGTGCTTGAGATGAAAGCTTTTGGCCTAGTGATCTTGGTTTGTGTCGTGAATTACCATGTGCATGAGGTGAAAGCTTTTGGCATTCTATGCAAAGTTGGAAATTCTTTATGTAAAATTGTATACTTATTTAAGCCAAATAAGAATAGTGAGAAAATTTTAATGGTGATATTTGATCAGCATAAGAAAACTTAGTTGCTTATTAGGGGAGAAAGACAAAAGTAAACTTTATAGTTACCATATTGTGTAGTGATCTAGGATGATATTTCTTTCTGTCTTTGCTTGTTTTAAATTGTTTCTTCGGATTGTCTAAGAATGCTTCTTCATTTATTAGAGTGATTACCAATTTGGTAAAGGGAATGAAGTGCAAACTTGATTCATACCTATTTGCTGCTTATTGTTCATCATCATGCTACACCATATACATTGCCACCGTTTCTACAAGTCTATTTGACTAGCTGCCTCCTAATGGTATCTAAAAAGCTTGAACTCCTAATTCGATTATCATCTTGTAAATTTTCTTTTTCTGGTGGAGAGTCAGATTCAGTTAAGTGGCAAATGAATTTTATGAGATTATTGCTATGTTTTTAGGGGCAATCTTAAATCACGTAATGCCAAGTTGACAAAAATTCTTGTTATTTCTTTAGGCATCTAGCATGTGCACATCACATGAATATTCTAAGTTTTATTTACTGTCATGTTTGTGTACATTAGCTTTGGATGGTTGGTGAAAAGATTCACCGCTATATTTAATATAATGGGCATTATTTTGTTTTATAACATGAACAGAACATGAACATGCATATCTATATGTTTGATATGATGTTTATACATGGCATATCACTTGTTGTGACATGGTGAATTTATGTATATGTTAGGGCTCTAGCCATGGGCTGTTTTGCTCTTCTCAGTGATATTTTCATTGCTAGGGATGCCTCATTCATCTAGATTATTTTGTAGTCGATATAAAATGGAGGCATGGCTAAAAGCTATATGTTCTCCACTATCTAGGATGCCTCGCTATGATATAATTAAGGCATCTTATATAGTGGATTTCCCAATATATTAGAAGGATACAATGATGTAACTCGATTTCAAATTCAGATGAGACAAAATCTAGTAATGGATATATGTTCACCTTTGTGGAGGTGCTATAGCTTGGAAATAAAACAAAATTGTGGGGAAAACCAAAAGTCGACTTAGTTGAAGAAGATGATTTGATGAAGTAATTGATGTGGTCATTCCCATGCCAATATGTGGCTAATCGAAATTATGGGTGGTAGACTCAAGTGCTACCAGGCATATACATGTAAACAAAATGCCTTATCCTCTTAAGCTCCAATGGGGAAATGAGAAGAAAATATTTGCTATTTTTTGGTAAATTGAGAACTATTCAAATTCTTGAGAGAAAGAGAAAATTCTTCTCAAACTCATATATGAAAATGAGGCTACGTAGTTGAGAAACTCTTAGCAGATATTCCTTTGGGAATAAATTGACACCTTATGTGTCTAAGTATCGTGATTGGCAAGTGGCAATAACCATTGCAATGAAAAATTTCAATGGTAAAAATGGACACATCTGATTGAAGGATGATGTGATAAAGCAGTTACTTAATGATGGAATTATGTCCATTAATTATGTGACATCCCGATTTTTCAATTCTATGCATTTCGTTGGCACGCATATAGTTCTTTTCCTTGAGTTGGCCACTCATGTGGAAACTAGTCTATCGGAGGAAGCTGTTAAGAGTTTCTAATGCATCAGACTCGAGAATTTGACCAGGAAGCGACCTTTCGACCGAGCTAATCTGCAAGGGTCATTACGGCACAATTAAAATCGATTAGAGATCGGAGATAGGTCAACTCGACAGAGGCATGTGATCAAGTGTGGGTGATTCCACTAGATCGCACAATTCTTGTCGATCAGCACTGGATCGACTTTTCTATTGATTGGGCACCCTGTGTTCGTATTTGAGACCTTGAGATTACCTCGACAACTGAAAGTTGCCAATGTTTCAAAGATGTACATTGTGGCTTGAGATGATCAACCACAGGTCAAATGCATGAAAATTTTTAAAGGCTACCCGGTAGGTTGGGCCGCGCTAGTATCGTGCCAAAGTGAAATTAACCATGAAATTGAGATCGAATTCAGAAATTGGAAGTCTGGGTGTGTCACAAATCAATTTAGGAATATTGGCTTATCTTCAGAAGATTTTTCATGTAATAAGAATTTTTTTAGAAATTAAATCAGAGAATGGCTATTTTGGCTCGAAAAATCAGTAGGCCTGCCTTTGGCCTTACTTTTAGGACTTAAGTTGGTGCTATGGACAAGTGAAGATGTGAATTGAAGTGTGGTGATATTTGATTAATTTTATGGGCTTCAATTTAATTCAATTGGAAGATAATCGAGTGAAATTGAAGAAGTTGTTGTTCAAATAATTGGACCCCGGCGGAAATTGCAAGTGAACCCATTGGAAGAGGTTGTGGGAGATAGTGGAGTGTGATGTCATCCTAGGTCATGGTGGGCCATTTTTGTTGAATAAAAGAAAGAAAAAAAGAAAAGAAAAAGCCCCCCTCTTCTCTCTCCTCCCTCTCTCCTCTCTTCTCCGCCTCCGGTTTCTGCTCGAAGACCCAGCAGATCTGAGCATGCCGAGGATGGCTGCAGCTCAGATGGACCGCCGTTCGTCGCTCACTTGACTAGCTCGCTTGTCGCCGGAGCTTGCCATCGCTACCCATCCGCCCGTGCTCACCCGCGCTTGGCCGACGCCCAGCCACCTCCGTCTGCCCCTGTTTGCGCCTTCCAAAAGTTGCCGGAGCTTGTCCCCGCCGTCGGAGGCCTTGCCTAGCCGCTGCCTCGCCCGTCCAAGCCCCGCCGGTCCTCCTCTACCGTTCCCCCGCCCGAACCTGGCGCCGGATCTGCTCCCTCTCGACCCCGATCAGCAACCCTAGAAAATGGGTATGGCAGCCCATGTTTGGCCTGTTTTGGCCGCCTTCCCAAGCCCGGATGCTCGGCCCGCTTTGAGGAAAGTTGTTCTCCTCGGCGTCCTCGTCATTTTGGTCCGCTCGGCTCGCTAATCCGGTGAGTTTAGCTCACTAAACCTCGCTTAGAGAGTTAATTATGCTTTAAGTGTGCTTAGTTTAAATTAAGTAAGTTTAGGTGTGTGGATTAGTATATTTAATTATAAATTGTATTAAGAGGTTGGTTTATGTTAAAGTGTGTTTAAATTAAAGGTTAAAAGAAGTTATTTAAAGTTAAGCCTTGATGTGACATAAAAGGATTTTAGTTTTGAATTATTTAAGTGCTTCGAAATTCTGGAAAAATATAATATTATATTATAATCTGAAATTATTAAAATATTATTATTAAAAAAATAGAAAAATTATTTTTGACCCGGTTGCTCGGAATTTCGTGCCGATCGCTACTATGTATTCGGATTTTGAAATTGATGGTTGGATATTATAAATTGAGGGTGGATTGCGAAAAATATGGATATTATTATTTAATTAATTTTCGGAATAAAATTAATTATTTATTAAAATTCGAAAATTTCGTTGGGACCCTAAACTCTCAGAATTTCGTGCCGATCGCTGCTGTGTATGTAGAATTTGAGTTTGATGATTAATTGTGGCAAATTTGAGTGTGATTGCGATAGATAGGGATTTTTTATAAAATCCAAGTGTTGAAATTGATGGAAGATTGGCCGTGATTAACCACCTATTAGAGGTCGTGCCCAATGAGGCCGCGATTAACCACCTATTGGAGGTCGTGCCTAGTAGGGCCGTGATGAACCACCTATGAGAAGTCGTGCCTAATAGGACCGTGATGAACCACCTAAGAGAGGTCGTGCCTAATGGGGCCGTGATTGACCACCTATTAGAGGTCGTACCCAGTGAGGCCGTGATAGACCACCTATGAGAGGTCGTGCCCAGTGAGGCCCTTGATAGACCACCTAATTAAAGGTCGTGCCGAGTGGGGCCGTGATTGCCACTGGTTATTAAACCTTCCTATAGGGCCGTAATTGAGAGCAATGATTGATTTGCTAGAATGACATGTAATCGGCCAAGTCGATTGATTGCTGAGACGATCCAAGTGATTGAATTGTTCTGATGGTGTGATTGTGCCTTGGTTGTTTGGTTATCATAATTGCACGTGGTTGAATTATATAAATTGTGTTAACCTGTAGATGAAGGCTAATGCGAGGTAAGTCTTCTGTGTGATGTGGCTAGGCCACCCGGGGCGTATTTTCTTTCTAATAGGGGTTTAGGGGGTTGAACTTGCTGAGACATCGTCTCATCCCGGTTGTGGGATTAAAATTTCAAGTCCCTAGATGGCGGTTGTGAAGGACCCGAAGCCCTAAGTCTGGAAAGGTGGAGAATAAAGTATCGGTGATCGTGTCCTGCTAGTTGGTTTTAGGATAGTTTCCCTTTTCTTGAGCTGGTCTATTTCATAGACAGCCCAGAGTTGTATTTAAGCCTATGTGTTTGTAAATGAGTGTTTGGTATTGTGATTGATTGCCTGCTTTTCTATCCCAAGTTAAATGTTGTTAGGGGATTTGTTTCGTTCCGCTTGCGCATTAATAAATCAATGGGGTCGGCGACACTACCTGGGAATGTCACATTTGATCGACCGAAGTGGGATGTGCGCGCGCTCGGGGTTCGGGGCGTGACAAATTATATAAAGTCAGAAATTGATTTTGGCTAATCCTTTGACTATACATCAAGGGGAATAGGACAAGCAAATTGAAGAAAATCAACAACGACGGTTTCCCAACCTATATGATTAGCGATCCCATGAATTAGATTCCTATGGGTAATAATAAATCATTTGTTGATCTAGTGCACTATTAAAACAATTGTGTCCCGCCTATGATGAAAGTAGTGCAAAATTGCAAGGAAAAAGAGTTTGAGTTAAGTTCTTAACAAATTTTCATTGCTATTGTTGGTGGTGTATTAAGCTTCAGAGTATACTTGATGAAATCACCAATATAAGTGTAAAGTGAGGCCACTTTTATGAGAATTATTGGCGATAATCTTTAGAACACTTATGAATAAATCATGCACGTGCATGGCCTATTAGCACAAAATCGCATTAAACAACAAAGTTTGTGGAAGTGTAATGTCATTGGTGAAAATTATAATTTACAAAAAGAAATTCTTGACTTATGGAAGTTTCAAACTTCACCAATGATTTCATGAATTATATTTCATTCTTTTTAAGATTGGCTCTTAACCTAACAAGCACCAGTTCCAATGCATTACTCTCTAATAACCCAGTGTTATTCTATTTTTTCTTTTCAAAAATTTTTAAAATATGTGGGGAATTGTTGGATATTTTAGCAGTTGTCAAATATTTACTAGAAATTATGACCATTATTAAAGTCATCATTTTTTAAAGGGTTTTACAATGGCCATATAACGACTTTCTAATGGCCGTATAACAGTCAGGCTTTATAACTTTTGATTTATTACATCATAAACTCTTCATTACTTTATAACGGTCATTCTTTTAATTACCAATTGATTTATGACATTCTCCTAACGACTCTCTCTTTCGCTTGTTTAAATATAAATTAAACTTCAAACCACAATATTTGAATATACAATATGTTCTCATATCTTTCCTTTTCTTTTTACTAGGTTATACACATAAGTTGTTCTGTTTCCTTCTAATATTTAATGTGTAATATAGAAGAATGTCTGTTATATCTTAGGAGGATAGCCGCTGAAATCTTACGTACCGAGTTTCATACACCGAGGGACGGAATTATCCTTAAGAACAATACTTGCACCCTCAGACATTTGTTTTTATTTTCTAATCTTTTGCAATGTATTTCCAATAATAATTATTATTTTATGTATTCTAATTTTTTTTTCTAACATAGACCATATTGTGGCACAAGTAAAATGAAATGGTCCATCTCAAATGCTAAGTGTACGACATTACATCTTTCGGAACAACGCAGAGGCATTACTGTATGATGACTATCTCTTACTCTTGCCACACACAAAATCCTTAACATTTCATGAATGATGTGTACTGCATGATTCATACCGTGTCTAGATGATATTGAATGAGCCATACAAATGCAATTGTATGGAAACTGTTGAAAATTACAAGAAACTTCATTTCTAAACGCATTTTTCAAAGTTTTCTTCAGACAAAGTCTCCGACTTTTTCTCTTTTCATATGGAGATACTTCTTAGAATCCAGTTGGAGACTCTGACCATCTAAATTGGATTAGAGAGGGAGAGTCCAGTTGACGACTCCCTCTGCAACTCATTTGTCTGTAACCTCATTTGCATCCTGCTGAACTTAGAGACAACATTTTGAGAAAGATAGAATCCTTTTGAAACAACAGCTTATTCCTCCAATCGAGTAGGTACTTGCAGACTAATCTCAACATAAAGTCCCATTCAGAGTTGTAGTGTTCGAAGCAAAGAAGTTCTCATGAACTAACTTAACACTGGTTTCTCACTGAAGAACAATTCCTCAAGCATTGAAGGAAAGATTCAAGCTTTCTTTCGTAGATTTGACAAGCTGAGTATTCCGACAGAGTTTCTCGCAAATTGTGCTTCATTTGTTACGTGCAACCAGCCCCGTGATTTTTCTTACCCTCTGAGGACGGGTCTTTGATAGTAGGCATCTATTAGATGCACTCTTTGAAGGTTTAAGTTTAGCTCTTAAGCTCCGTTTATGAAAAATATTTTTCTAAAAAAGATCACTTATATCATTTAAAATAATTAGTTAAGGAAAAATGTTGTCATAATCGATAATAATTTATATTTAAACATTTTTGTAAACAATAAAGATAATTTTTATCAACCAACCGTGGCTAGCTGTGTTGGTTGAGAGTCTCTCCTTCATAGCGGAGATCGAGAATTCAAAATCCGTAGTTGCTAACGTTGTAAGTGGAGAGCCATGGTGTTAGGGTCCTATGCTAGTCTCCCCCGAGATAAAGGAGTCTGGTCCTTCGGTACCGTCTAGGCACCGGGGGGGAGGGGCGTGGTGGAGTCCTCGGTTATCAAAAAAAAAAAATTAAAAAGAAGATAATTTTTATCTATTTTTGTAAGCAATGCAAACAATCATTTTTAGGAAAATGTTTTTCAAATTATTTATTTTTAGCGAAATAAATAGAACATTAGAGTCTTTTAATAGCAGTTCTATGCTGCAACGTTGTGAATGTGCTAACACCAATCTTGTGCCCTAGTATGCAAAAATTCCCCATCTCCATTTTGTTTGGCTTTATTTATGGCTGTAAAAACTTGGACTGTTATTTATTATAGCCTTTTTCATTGAAGCGTCCATGATATAGATTGTTATGCCGTCTGCTCTAGGCGATGTCATTATTTCTCCGAGGAGGAATGGGAGTCATGTCACTGATTCCATTCTTGTAACTCTTCCTTTCTATTATTAGCAAAGTACGTTCCGTAGTCTATATACTTTTTATGTATTCTTTTGAGTAATGAATATAATCTTCTTTTGTCAAAAAAACAAAAACAAAAAAGTGGGAGTGGGTCCTATAATGCAGCCCTTCATTCGGAGTCCATTCGGAGTCCACGGAAGCCTCAAATCTTGTTCCGCTTCTGTTTTTATTGTGCTCTAATAATACGAGCCAAAAAAAAAAAATACTGAAATTGATTAGAATTGTTGCTACAAGGACCTGATTAAATAATTTAAACAAATTCCAAGATTTAATTAGGTAAATTAACAGTGTAATGATTAAATTGAAAAAGTACATAAGTTCAGTATTAAATAATAGAATTTACCAAAAACAACTTACCATGAACTCTAGTATTTGTCAATAATGACTAGAAATTACCGACGGAGTATACTTACGGCGATAGCTAGTGGTAAATTTATTTTTTAGTGAAGAAGGTTACGAACTCATTTAAGGCCTTATTTATTAATAGAAATTTTTGTCTTATCAAGTGACCTGAATGTTAAATATTTTACTCAATAAATTAGAGTAATTGGTAAGTAGACTTTAAAATGGGCCCGGCGCCAGAAGGGCCCACCCAGATTCGGCCCGACCCATAAGGGCCGTCCGAAATGTATCTTTGTGGGCCTGAGCAAGGGCCTCCATTTATTAGGTCTTGCCCGGTCCGTTTGGGACCGAGCCAGGCCCACCCAGCCCGCACACTTCTACATCATTCTTTGTTGATGCATCTTCGTTGGCACCTCGCAGCGTTGCTGAGGTGAGGTTGCAACCCTCCCTCGCCACTACGTGCTCCGCCGTGTTAGTCGTGGCTCGCCGCCAGCTGCCAATTGAAGGTGGGCACGTGGAGATCGGAGTACCCAATGAGTCTAAGCATCCAAGCGTCTTCATGTTAAAATAAACAAGAAAAAAGCGAGTCTAGGTCTTCTTAAATCCGGGACTTATGCTAATTAGTTGAGTAGATCAAATTTGCTCTTTCGCTTTTCCTCTTGTTCGTTTCAGTTTCCTTTTTGTTTTGGCAATCTCACTTTATTCTCATCTGAAAGTTAATATTTTAGAAATTATATAGCATTGGCACAAAACAAGGAAGTACATGAGAGAGAGAGAGAGAGACAGGGAGAACACGCGTGTGAGGGGCTCTAGCGAAGGTGTTACTTTGCTACACATTCGAAACGAAGATGTCTCGATCATAATGTCTAACAAAATTTCAATGAGCAATTTTGAATTTAAATATGATGTCACGCCATGCCGGAGCAATTATGTAATCAAAGCATTGAGTGTTCGGACTTCTTAAAAGGACCCGATTGATTTCACTAAATCGTAATTATTCATTTTCCTTCTATCACAGTAATCATTCGCTAACCTAAAAATTGAAGCTCAAGAGCTCAATTGGCCAAAAAAAAAATAAAATAATAGCTTAGAGACTCAGTTGAACGTTTTCCCTCTATAACTCTTTTTATACGGTAGACTTTCTATCTTAGTACAATATTTACTTATAGAGTCACTTTTTGTTTGTTAGAAAACTTAAGTTTAACCTCTTTTAGATTTAATGCCAAGCTTGTTGTGACCATGCTATGTTAGTTATAAAAATCCCCTGCTTTGGTTTAATTGGCTCTAACCATTCAATAGGTTGATGACATGTCGGCTCCATTTGGTTAGGCACGAGACCCCAATGCTCGTACTTGGATCCCGGCGCCCAAGCTCAGGTCCATCGAAAGTGGATTGGGGTCCACGGAGACCAGGTCTGGGAACATAGAGGCCAGGTGGACCATATTTTAATACTAAATGTACATTTTCCTCTGTTAATCAACAAATGCGAGTTGAGGGCCCATCACACGTTTTCATGTAAATGTAGTGCTACACTCAAATGTTTCTCAAGAAGCAGCATTAACCAGCTAGGCAAATTCAGTCTCATGTTTCACTACACAAGAAGATGATGCACAATAAAACTTCTTCATTTTGATGATCACAAACACACTAATTCTCTCTCCTCCTTACACTTCGTTTCGCTCCCTTGTAGTACTCTCAGAGAGAGAAAGAGAGAGCGTGTGCCAGAGCGAGCTAAAAAGCAAAATAGTTACACATATGAAGATGACCCATAGAATCAACCTAATAATATGCATACTATAAAACGTGTCACGGTACTAATAAATAACAAAATACGAAGAAAGAATAAATATGAGTGTTTTGGCAGCAAAACTCAATAAAATGTTTCACTAAATATGTTCTCCTTCACTTAGAAAATCTCAATCCATACTTCTAGAAGATTTGCGCTCTTCATCATGAGTGCATTTCCAAATTTTTCATTCTCAATTAGATAATCAAAAACTGATACAAACATAACTCCATCATATCCATTCACTGTGCTTCCCGGGGCATCACTGCTCGTAAGGGTAAACCCTCAAATCAATATTACCAAAAGAGAATCGAGTCCAATGTACTTTCAACAAAATTAACTAATAAGAATGCACTTCACCAGGATATCACATAATATAGCATTAGATCGTGAAAACTCTCTCAAAATGGAGGTTCGTGACAGAGTGGAACATGTCCTGATCGGGTTGCATGAACTCTCCCAGGAAGACGCTGTTTTATGCACCTGCTGCTGATGTGGATGGTATGCGAGGCAGGGTCTTTTGGGACCAAAATATTGCGGTTTGTTTTGAGCTGTTTGCTGGAACATCATTCGGACAAAATAACTAAGTAAGAGTATATAAGAGACACATAATCGAAATGAGACTTTTTTCTTCTTCTTTTTTTTTTTTTTTTTGGTGAAAATCGAAATGAGACTTCATGTCCATGTAATGTAAAAATTACCAAGGCTACTTTAAACGAAGAGGCCAGACTTACCAGTACAGCGCATCGGTACCATGGCTCATGCGAGCAATGCAACCGTTATCCGGGAAGTTCGTGGCCACCAACGCATCAAGTGTCGTGTTAATTCGGCCCTATCGTCCAAACCGGCTCTGAGCGTCTCCGATATACACTGCACGTCCACCTTAAAGCCATCTAAGCCTATCCACCAAGAAGCCACTTTGTGTGAGAGGTGGGTTAAGAGAAAATGATTTCCTTTTCTTTTCCTTTTTTTTTTCAGTGTGGAAATCATTTTTCGTACCTTAAAAGTGTCTTTTTCGTTGACTGAATCTTTTTCTTGACTGATCTGTTTTCCATGTATCAAACGCCAAAAATATGGACAACTTTTTCTTGACATTTATTTTTTGCAAAACAAATAGAATTATACTATAGTGATCTTTTTTGGTGTAGCTTTTTTTGTCACGATTTTCCTGTAATTTTGCCACCTGGTGGAGACGACCATTTGTCTACTTAATTTATATTATTATGATGAAGCTTGATGTGATTTTTCTTTCAAAAATAAATTATGGCATTTCTTTACTCGGTAATCATAATTAAGTTAGCATAAGAAAATAAAAAAGTAGAAGAAAAATTGCCAGTTGTTGGGAGGAGAAAGTGTCAGTGTCAACTTCTCATAGAGCACTACGGACCGCCACGCATTTATTTAATTAAACTAGATAAGATTAGACTGAGCTATTGTGTAATGTGCAAGATGTGCATATCATCTCTAGAGGTGAACAGGAAGAACTGATAAAAAGCTGGTTAATTGGTTGAGAAGAGACAATAAAGAATGGGAAGGACAGAGGATAAATGTAATTACAGCAAAGTAAGCCTGAAATGGGAAAGAGTGCCACTTTCAAGTAAACATACCCATCCACCTTCAAGATAGGCAAGGTTTGGATTTCCGACACCATTTGCAGTACATATCAAAGTCACAGGACACGCCTAACATTGAGCATGCGAACAACGCGAAGGCAACTGTTTGGCACATTAGGCAAACCTTGCAGCAAGTTAAAATGACTTACGCTCAAGTATCACAACTTATGTAGTTTTGATAGGACAGGTAACCTTTTTATAGAGCTCAAGTTATCAAATTTTAATACTTGCAGTGATTCAGATTGATTTACGAACAAACTTAATAACTTGCGTAGTTTTGATTGTTTAGTTAACCTTTCTATGGAACTGCATTCATCAATAAAAATAATTCATAGACTCAATTGAATATTTTATAAAAGTCTGAGATCTATTGGTGCCTCTATCCCCTCTTTTTATATCCTAGAATTTCTATCCTAAGTTGAGTTTAACCTCTTTTAGCTTCTACCGTGAATTTGTTACGACCATGCTACGTCATCTTTATAAATCCTCCACTTTAGTTCAATCTTCTCTTACCTTTGAATTGACATACATCAATGATATTCTTACCCAAAAAAAGATATACATCAATGATATTTTTTGTGTAGCTTTCTTTTGTTATGATTTTCCTCTAATCTTATCATCTGATGGAGACAAAGGTTCTATCTCCTCATTTAATACGACTATGGTGGAGCTTGACTTAATTTTTCTTTTAAAAAAAAAAATTGGTGGCATTTCTCCACTGTTAATCACAATTAAGTTAGCCTAAGAAAAGGGGGAAAAATAAGAAGAAAAATCGCCATGTGTTCAGTGGAGAAAGTGTCAATGTCAACTTCTCATAAAGCCCTACGAGTATGCACCACTACGCATTTTATCTAACTAAACAATATAAGATAAGACAATGAAATAAAGAAATGGGAAAGAGTGAAAAATGGGGATATGATATGAATCTTTAGAGTGAACAGGAGGAACTGAAAAAGAGGTTGGAAGGAGACAAAGTAAGAAAGAAATGGGAAGGAAAAGACAAATGAAGAAACTAAAGGCAAAGTACGTATGAATTGGGAACGAGTACCGTGTCACCTCTACATAGCTCGCCTCCTTGCGCAGAGGCCCGGGTTTGACTTCCGACACAAGCTGCAATATGGGTCAACGTCACCAGACTCGCCTAACAGTGGGCATGCATGAATAACGGGACGCCATCCGTTTGGTACAGCACCTTGCAGTGATTCACAGTGAGACAGTTCCATTGACCGCAGCCTTCTATGTTTTGATAGCTCGGGTGAACTTTCCGTGGACCTCCAATCCCCAATTGACAAAAGCGAGTTTGGTAAATCAGGCAAACACCGCAGTAATCTACAGTCTTCTACACGCAGCCTCCTCAAATTATATAGTTTCGATAGTTTAGGTAACCGTTCTATCGAGTTACCTGTCATAATATGTAATTCCTTCAGCGACTCCATTTCTTCCAAATATCGAATCTCGATTAATTGAGGACACTCCCAAATTGTTAGCTCTTTGAGCCTCTCTAAACTTGATAGATCCAATATCACCAGCGACTTACAGTGATACACATCCAAATGATGGAGACACTCTAGCTGTTCAATAACGATCTCTCTTGAACTGCATTTACCGAGTGTTAACTTGGACAAATATCTCAATTCGGAAAGGAGTGGTTGTACCATCGGTGACTTGACGCCCGTTAATACCAAACTATGAAGACCTAGAGGAAGCCTTGGGATAGATTGAGGATCATCACAACATAATGAAAATGACGAAAGCTGAGGAGGCAATATGAGAGATTGAGGATCATCACCAGATATGTGTAAATCTGAAAGCTTAGGAGGCCATGTCATGTCCATATTTCTACTACCATGGTATGCTAACGTTTCAAGATTCTCCAACATCCCAATGGTCTTTGGTAGCTCTCTTAACTTACTCCATTTCATATCTAAGTGCTCCAGCATTTTAAGGTATCCAATGGAATTGGGTAACTCTCTTATCGTGCTACATAACATATATAAGAACTTCAATCTTTTAAGATATCCAATTGAAGCAGGTAGTTCAGTAATCTTTGTACCGCACAAGTCTAATTGGAGTAATGACTCTAGTCCTCCAATGGAGTTTGGTAGCTCCCTTATTTGAGTCCATCCTAGGCTCAAACACTCCAAGATTTTGAGATCTCCAATAGAATGGGGTAACTCTTTTATCTTGCTATGTTGCATAGTTAAGAACTTTAGTTTTTTAAGATATCCAATAGAAGCAGGTAGTGCAATAATATTTGAACCCCCCAATCTTAAGTCAAGCAATGATTCTAGCCCTCCAATGGAGTTTGGTAGCCCCCTTATTTTAGTGTCTCCCAAGTCCATTTCTTCCAACATTTTGAGATCTCCAATAGAATCAGGTAACTCTGTAATTCTTGTGTCATACAAATTCAATCTGAGGAGCGACCTCAATTTCCCAATGGAATCCGGAAGCCTTCTAAGCCGATAACAACGCTCTAAAGACAAGCATGTCAAGCCCGCCATCTCTCCAATAGATGGATGAAGCTCCGGCATACACAACCCTTCTAGCTTTAGACTTGACAAGTTCTTTAGATGGCATATTGCAGAAGGCACTACGCCCAAGTCAAAATGGGGGCTTCTAGACAACTTTGATTGTTGAATTCTGGCTACAATTATTTCCAATCGTTTTAGGTGCTCTAGCTTACCAATAGAACTACCAATTTGTGGCAACTCCGAACAATGTTCAGCAAAAACCAATATCCTCAACTTCAAGCACATTGAGAAGTCAGGAGTTGTCAAGAGATAGCATCTCATGAGATGTATAACTTGCAAGTCCATGGTTCACCTGCGAAACAAACTACAATTAGAAAAGTAAGGCAAGGGAAATGGCAACAAATGTATATATGTGATGCGAAACCATACCAAGCATGGGCCCCATCCATTCCAATTCTCGGGAATTTCACTATCCGAAAGCTTGAGTACGACTAAGTTCTGTAAACATAGATTGATTGCCTGCAAGTGTGAAGGGCAACGATGCCAAGAGAGCCATTTTAAATTCGAGAAAAGATTCTTAAAGTCTCCCACCAAGTTTCCCCTTTCTAATTCCAAAAACCTTAAGCTAGGCAGCCTTGAAAACTCTTCACTTGTAAAGTTGTGATCTTCAGAAAGTCTAGTTAGTTTGAGAGCTATGATGTTCTCTGTTCCCTGACAACATGAAAAGGCATAAGTGAGCTTTCCTACAGTAAAAAAAAGGAATGCATTTTGTGAGTAAATATTGCATATTCTTGTTCTATAAGTAAAGCATTATTGTTTGCTTCTACTTTTAGATTTTAAATGTACGCTATTAATGTTTTCTAGATATAAATTTTTGTTACCATCTTCAATCACTCAAAATTAATAAATTTAGTTTTTTATGATGTGCAAAGCAAAAGAACACATTCAGAAATATACTCTAATCGAGCCAATGTTCCCTTGATCGAGAAGACGGAAACTATGAATGAAATTTACCGTTCTAGTCCCCACTACTTGCAATGCAATCTTGGGTTGCCAAAGTCTACTACGCTTCCCAGGAACATTGACGTCTTCTCGTCGAACAATTTCTCTTCCAAGGTCTCTAAGCAAGCCATGCATCAATAGTGTATCATCATCATTGATCTTTATCAAAGACATACCAATGAGGAAATCGATCTCAATTTTTGGGTAAAAGGCCAAAGCTTTCCACATGTAATATGGATAGATTCTTTCTTCACCAATATAGTAACAAGCAATATCAAGAAAAATTTCTCTCTGTTCTTCATTTAGCATTTCAATGCTAATCTTTAATTTGTCATAGATATGTTGCTCAGGAATCGACTCTAATTTCTTCAACATATCTTTCCAAATTGTTTTTGTTTTGCGATAAAGAGAACAACCAATAACTTTAAGAGCCAAAGGAAGCCCACCAGTCATGCGAGTAATATTGCAAGAAATATCATCATAGTCACGTGGAGGGGAATCCATTCCGAAAGCATGCTTGCTAAAAAGTTGAAGGGCATGGTGATAAAGCAATTCTGTCATTTGATAAATTTTATACTCTTCGATTGCCAAATTGTTGGTGTCTCTCGTTGTAATAATGATTCTGCTCCCTAGACCAAACCAATTACCCTTCGCTGCAAGCATAGAGAGTTGGTCCCACTCATATAGATCATCAAGAACAATAAGTACCTTTTTGTGGCGAAATCTCCTTTTAATCTGGTTAATCCCTATATCAGAGTCAAAAATCTCCACTGGTGTGGAGTTGAGAATTTCTGACAATAATTGCTTTTGTAATTGGACAATTTTGCCATCCTTTGCAGCTTCTTGAACACCCAAAAGGAAGCTACACCCATCAAACCGACCAGAAATTTGGTTAAAGACAACTTTAGCAAGAGTCGTCTTACCAATGCCGCCCATGCCATGGATTACTAGATAGCGTACATCAGGAGAACCTTCATCTAATAGGTGCATGACATCTTCAACACAATCTTGAATTCCGACTAAATGATCGGGTAGAATTTTTTCTCTTTTATTCATTTTGATCAAAACTTCAGCGACGATTGATCTAATGAGTTTACCTTGGCTGTCATATTTGATACAAAGAGTTTAGTCAGATCTATCGCAGAAAGAATATTAAACTATCAAGGTTAGAAATATTAGAAGTTAAACACAAACCAGCTAAGGGAGAGGGGGTGGAGACTGGGCGACTGTCCCCCTCCCAAATTTTTTTGTTTATATACTCTACGGATAAGTAGGAAAAAGTCAATTGTAAGTAAATTGGTCGGCCCCCCCAATCAAAAAAAAAAAAAAGCAAAGAAGCTGGAAAAAGAAATATTAATTTTACAAAAGCTCTAACTCTTTCTTTACAAAGAAAAAATATATCAATCAAAATCCATGTGAATGTACTTAAAATGAGTTGCAATTATGTAAGTTTATAAATGTTAAACTTTACAAAAGATGCTCCCTCCTCCATAAAATTGTAAAAACCGAAACCCGTGGACTTTCTTCCTTTAAATATGCAAAGGATTTGTTTTTTCCTTTTTGATTGCTCAAATATGGTGAGTGCTCTGTTTTTCTAGTTTTGCATGGTTTAAAATAGTAATAGCTAGAACAATTGCTTTCTTGTTTCAAATCCTACACAAATTGGATTTAGAAGTTAAGAAAAAGTATTTCTAGTCTATCTAAAAGATGATAATCAAATAATTAATTCAAAATTGATTTTTCATGTCTTTCTAGAGAAAGTATCTAGTTTTGACTGGAATTGACCGTTTATTTGATTGAGTGGATGTGTAGTTAGTAGTAATCAAATATGTGTGAATTCAATGATAATTTGATGAAAGAGAGAGCAATGGGTAGTTTTAACTTTTGATGCCAGGATGAGTATTATTAATATCAATTAAATATCTAAATCAACGAAAAAAAAAACTGAAACCTTACCCTGTATCCTTGAGATCCCATCCTTTGATATGAGCGACCTCCATCAGAGCCTCCTTCCATTGCTGCACTAGATTGCTGCCGAACTTCTGCTCATGTTTTTGCAAAGCATCATGGTATAGCCTGGTTTTGAGTTTGACATCGTCAGGATCCACGTCGAAGAAAATCGGTAGGATCATTGCGTTGTCATCTCTATTTCTCAAGCAGTCCACCTTGAATGCAAGTTCACGAAGACACCACGCACTAGACGCATAATTTTTAGAGAAGATGGGCATAAAGATTGTGGAGTTCTTAATTGCACGCTCTAGTTCGCCTTTCATCACTTCACCTTTTCTAATCTCTTCATTGTCTCTGAAAACATGAATCCCAGCTCCATCCATGGAGTGATAGAGGCAATCAGTAAAATTCCGCGAGTGTCGGGCCCTCTAAAATTCAAGAACACATCAAATTCAGCCCCTAGTGACAACTCGACATCATCTCTATCGGTCATGATCGCCGCTTTTCCATGCGATGAGTCCCTCCTCTTCATCTTCAGGAGCTAAGGTATTATGAGGAGAGATGCAAGGGTAGTGTCTAATAATTGTGATTCCGGAGGATTTATGGACGAGCCAAATGAAGAAATCATAATCCTTTATTTGATGTTGTCTAGGCCAGATTCGTGGAAATTAGGGTAGTTGACTACCAGTTCCCATTTCCCTCTTTTCTTAAGAGAGAATTATAGTAATGGGTGGGGACATCGTCGTAAGCATAGATAATATAATTCGAATTCAAAAGGAATAAGGAGTCTGCGTGATAGAGATTCTTTGAAACTAACTTACAACAAGCAGCCAGTCATGTGAGGACAAAAAAGTATCAATCTACGGAAAAAAAAAACATTAAATATAAGGGACCGATTAAATTGAAGAGACGGCACTTCCATTCGCATTTTGTTGTATTCAATGAGTGAGGAGATCATCTGTCCATAATTAAATTAATATAGAGAAAGCATTTATTCATGGATTACATTCTATTTGATTAAGTAAATTATGTTCTATAGAGGCTACATTTCCAATAAAAAAAATTTAGGGAAAAATACCAAATACTTCTTTTCAAAGTAAAAAGTTCTAAGATTAAAATTTCTTGTTGGACAAAGAGTTGAAGCCAAACATTTTGTAATAGGCATGAGACTCTTATGGTAATGCCTAGAAACGGTAGAAAAAAAAAATTCTTTTCTTCCCCTTTTTTCGAAAGTATTATCTTCTTTTTTTCCCCTCTGTGCAATGAGCCAAAGTGTTGTGGGAAGTCTCGCATTGCACATTTTCTTGGTAGGACCGAGAAAATTTCCTGCAATAGAAAATTAAATTGTATGTTAATCTAGTTAATAATATGAGTTTGATTGCACTTCAAAACAGAAAATAGATAATTTCGATTGATTCCAGTTTCCGTTGAATTATTAAACTAAGAACTTTCCCTCAGGTCACAACTGGACAAAGGTTATTTGATTTAGAAAGTTAACAATGCACCGATGCTCTACTCCACGCACCACATGCATGCGCGGCCAGTTGTCGCTCGAATCTTCACGAATCACTCTCCATTGACGGTTTCATCAACTTTCAGAGATCTACTGTCCTCAGATCTTACGTTCCTTCAATCAATTTGTTCTGTGAATAATAACTCGTCTAATTTATGCGCACCGTGAATAATAAAGAAGTCTTATTTGAGCTTGAAAGTTTTTGATTTGTTTCTAAATACGACTGAACTGTTGTTTTAAAGGTAATTTATAATGGATATTCAATCAATTTTATTCTTTGTTGAACACCAGAATTTCTTTCAAAGTGATTTTCCACAAAATCAACCGTAAGAAAACAACTCATTTTTCTTGAAAACAATTTTCTTAAAATTATTTTCCATTGATCAGAAAGTATATCAATTGATTTCACTTCGCATTTTAATTGGTCATATGAGTTTGATTACCCTTCAAAATAGAAAATACCTAACTTCAATTGATTCCACCTCAGGTGTTAATTTATTAATCTAAAATCTTTTGCACGCACTAGATAAATCCAATCCGACATGTTGGGTTAGGTATAGAAAGACACGCATTTGAGTGGGTTAATTAACAAAAAAATTTATCAGCAAGGTGTCCCCATTTCATAAAACGATAGTTTCATAAAAAGTTTAGAGCTTTTAATTCTGCCACTGTCTCGCGTTATCTTCCCCCATGTCACAACAGGACAAAGGCTATCTCATTCAGGCAGCTAGCAGTGCACCAGATGCATGAACCCCGTCCCTAATTTCAAACTAAGAAAACAAACAAACAGAAGATGTACTCTAAAATAATACCTACTTGTAAGGCAAGACCAACAGGACCAGTCAATTGACAAAAACGAGGGATGTAACGACAAAACTTGTTCATATGTCAATATGAAAAGATGATGATGTTCTTTTCTTGAATTATCGGACGACACTTTCCTTCACATTTTGTTCTATTCGAGGAGCGAGGACTCCCTCCGTGCATATATAACTGCCCCGTCATTTACGTGGACTCGCGGACCCCTCAAGTGCCATAACTTTGGCCAAATGGACACTTAAGTGCCATAACTTACGAAAGGTACACTTAAGTGCCAAAATCGGAGTAAAAGGGATCACATGAGTGCCAATCCAGCCAAAATCCGGCCAAAACGCCAACGTGGCTTTTTTCCGACGAAGCATGGCAAAAATGGCGTCGTTTCGGCTGATGTGGAAAAAAATTAATTAATTTAATTTAATTTAAATTTAAATTTATTTAAAATATTTTTAAAAATAATCATTTAAAAATTTAAAAAAAACTTTAAAAAATTTATTTTAAAAAAAAAAAAAAAAAGGAATAGGGGAGGCGGCCGAGGATCGCCCTCGCCCGCGCCGCGCGCGGAAGAGCCGACGACGGCGGGGGGAGGGTCGGCCGGGGTCGCCGGCCCCTAGCCAAGGGCCGACAACCCCGGCCGACCGGCGGCGAGGGCTCGCGAGCCCTCGCTACTGGATCTGGGCGAGGGCCGCGAGCCCTCGCCGTTGGATCTGGGGGGGCGCGCAACCCCCGGCTGGCGGTAGCCCTTGGCCCGGCCGGGCGAGGGCCACCGACCCTCGCCGGATCTAGGCGAGGGCTACGACCCTCGCCCCAGATCGAGGCGAGGGCTCGCGAGCCCTCGTCGCCGGTCGGCTGAGGTCGCGGCCCCCGGCTGTGGCCCGCGACCCGCCAACCCTCCCCGCCGTCGCCGGCCCTTCCGGCGGGCGGCGGCGGCAACGGCTTAGGGATCGCATTCCCTTTTTAAAATTTTTTTTTTAAGTTTTTAAATTATTATTTTTAAAATATTTTAAATAAATTTAATTTTAAAATTATTATTTTTAAATATTTTAAATAAATTTAATTTTAAAATTAATTTAATTAATTTTTTAATTTTCCTTTTACCATGTCAGCCCAAAACGACGCCGTTTTGGCCATGTCAGCGTGCAAAACGGCGTCGTTTTGGGTGCGCTTCACCGGAAAAATGCAACGTTGGCGTTTTGACCGGATTTTGGCCAGAGTGGCACTCAAGTGATCCGTTTTTTTTTTCGAATTTTGCACTTAAGTGTACCTTTCGTAAGTTATGGCACTTGAAGCGTTCTTTTGCCCTCAATTACGTGAATTTATGATTCCACGAAGGTTCGATGCATGTATTCATCTTTCCAATTTTAAGATAATGAAAGCAATTCAGTCATCTAAATTTAATTAAGTAAAATATGTCATATATAGTTACAGTTCAAATAAGTTTCTAAAGGAAAAATACTGCACATTTCTATTTCAAGATTATAATTTCTAAGATAAAATTTTCTTGTTGGACAAAAAGTTCAACTCGAACGCTCCGTGACATATGGGGGATTCCTATGATAGGGTCCAAAGAGATAGCTTAAAGAATTCTTTTTCCCCTCTTTTCAAAGTAATATCTTTGTCGCTACTCGCTAATGATAATATATTTCCCTCTCACTAAAAATTAAGCACTATTAGCTTGCAAAGATCACTTGTTAAATTATCCAAATATATTTCCTAACTGAATATTATGGTAATCTATTATGTAATTGATGACCTAATATTTTTGTAATTCTAAAGTGTCAACTAAATGATAAAGGTTCTCGAAATACGATATACAAGCAATAGGAGCCCCAAGCTAATTGGTTGTCTGTTGATTGAGTCATAAATATTTTTAAAGAATATGTAACTCACCTAAGCTCCCTGCCAGTGACATTAACTCATTGCAAATATCATGTCCTTTTAGTTATTTACAAAATTAAAATTTACTTTGACAATAATTAGGAAATATGACACTTAAGTTTCATCTAAAATTGAGTGAGACACTTGATTATGAGATTCTATTATAACATAGAATTAAAAAAAAAAATCATAGCTTTATGTGACTCAAGAAAAAAGTCAAAATCATATGGTTTGGGTTTTTCCTATCAGTCTAGGTAAATTTTACACTTTACTTCATAATTGGTTTCCATAATCAAGTTCTCTATCCAATGATCGATAAGATTTATATGTTTTATATTTTATTGAGGTTAAAATGATGCTTCCTTTCATAAGAATCTCATAGAGTGTGACTGTCCAGTTACTAAAGGTCACACAGCTAGGGTGATTAACTTAAAAAAGAAGAAAAAAGGAAAAAGAAAAAAGAAGAGTAACTCTCCACATGGGCTGTGTGTAATTGATTCTATTGGAAGTCCTTGGTTTGTTCTGTCTTCACCGTATAAGATACTATAAAAAATACTCGTAAATTGACCTTACGAAAATATAGTTTTAGATTCAATTTCACTTTAGTAGTTGAAGGTACTAGTACGAACACCTAGAGGGGGTGAATAGGTGTTTAAAATAAACCTCGGAATAAAATAAATTTTGAGCAAAGTCTAAATAAGGATCAGAGTCTAATAAGAGAGTCACCAAACTTCTGGTAGATGTTCAGAATCTATTATGCGATAGAACAGACTTCTGAAATAACTTGTAATTGTGCAACAGACTTATATAATGAGAGTTAAGGGAAGAAAATGTTGCACGTGAAATTTATAGTGGTTCGGCTTAGATCAAGCCTACATCCACTCTCCCACGCTAATAGATTCCACTATGCAATCAATAAGAGATTACAACTTTGAGTGCAAACACTTAGTGATAGATCACACTATCTCACTAAGTCACTCTTTTGGTATTTCTCTCACGATCACAAACGTTTAAGCTCACTAAAAACAAGTGTATGATCGAAGGTCACTCAGACTTTGAAATTATAAATTCTATGCTTCTCTCTTACTTGCTCATCATCCTTGATCTCCTTAAATACTCCTCCATTTCCAAACTAGCCGTTGGACAGTATCTAGATGATCGTCTTCAAATCTACCCATTGGATAGATATGTATCTAGAAAATTTAGTAGCCTTTGAGTGATAGAAGTAGAATCCCAAATTGATTCTGATCGTCCATACAAACAGAATCTTGCTTTCCATAAGTAGAGCTTTTCGTTTAGAAAGTTCTCGTCTTCAATATCTAATTGTCAATCAATTAGATTAAGTCAATCAAATCTATCTTGATGTGAAATCCAAACCAGATCACTAGCCGTTATATGTTTTGGGCTTGTGTTATGTTCTATCAAGTTGTCTCGTTCTGAACATGCTTCATTTTGAATTTATTACGTTCCGAACTTGTGTTACGTTATGGACCTTGTCATGTTCTGGATGTAAAGTCTAAGAATATTCTGTCTGAAGTAGAGTCTGAGTGTGTTCTATCTGAAATAGACTTTACAATCTAGACGTAAGTCTGAACATATTCCGCTTCTAAACATATTTAGCCTTAAGATCTGAGCACAATCTAAATAAGTTCAACTTCAGCATAGAGTCTATCTTCCGGTTCTTCCAAATATAAACTTCAACAATATCATTTACATATTCTATCATTTACATAGTCTATTACTCAACCATTAAACGCATTAGTAACTTTTGATTTATTTTGTCATCTTTAAAACATTATAAGGAATTTCCCTAACAACAGCAAGTTTGATCTAGCTATAAATGATGTAAGTCTTAGTCCGGTGTTGTGCACTTTTCATGTGAAATTAATTTCTACAATTTCATGATATAGTTTTCGTGAGGCTAAGTTCACTTTGCTTTTAGTTTGACATGAGGCTTCATCAAGCTATCGTTGATGATATGTAATTGAAAATGAGCAAAATAGCAAATAGGCATTTTTTTGGCAACAGCGACAAGACTGGTCTCCAGGCAAAGATGCAATGTTTAGATCACTTTTGCACTTGCGAATAATTGACGAGCCAAATGCTAAAAACAAGGAACATACTTCATGAAAATTGCCGTTGAGGATGTGTATTGGCATAGTTGATGAAGTGCGACTGATAGATTCTTGGGGCCAACAGTATCCTCATTTTTCAAGCGGGTCTTGTCTAGTAGTGCTGTGTTACTGTGTATTCAGATAATAATGTTATATAAAAAAAATTAAAAAGGTTTAAATGGCAAGTAACCCGTGATTGCTGGTATATGGAGTTTTCGGAGCTATAATATGGCTCGACGTATGAAAGCTAGAGGAAAAATAAAAAATTGATAGCCTTTGTTGACAAAATATATAGAAGTTTTTTAGTAAGTAATAATATTATCAAACAACGCCTCATGTCTTTTTCTGCTATATATATAGTACAAAATTGAGAAAAATCCTTTACCAAAAAAAAAAATTACCAAAAAAAATTGAGAAAAATCAGAACTTCTTTTCTTATTGATGAAAGCTCAACGCAAACATATAGTAACCCTAAACGTTTTGTAACAGGCACGAGACTATTATGGTGATGCCTAGAAGGGGTAGTGAAAAAAAAAAAAAAAAAAGCTCCTCTTTTCAAAGTATTATCTTTCTTGCCGATGACAATTCATTTCCCTCAAAATAAAATTTATATGCTACTAACTTGCATGATATCATTTGCTAAATTATCCAAATATATTCCTTATTTCAATGGTATGTTAATCTATTAGGTAATTGATAACTCAATACTTTTTTATTCTAAAGTGTCAACTACATAATAAAGGTTCTCAAAAAGCATTATATGCGGTATAGGAAACTTAAGCATTTTGGTTGTTTCTTGATTGAGTCTTATTTGTATTTAATCAATCGAATTCTAAATCTTTTTAGAAAATGTGTAATTGAATCCTAGTCTCCCTGCTGGTGATATTTACTCATCGCAAAATCATGTTCTTTTAGTTCTTAAAAAAATTATAAATTATTTTGACAATAACCAAGGAATGAAGTGAATAAATTTCATTGAAAACTGAGTGAGAAACTTGATTATGAAACTTTATTCAAAACATAATAAGATTTTTCTCCATAATATTACATGACTCAAGAAAAAACGAAAATAACATGCTTTGGGTTTTTCCTATCTGTTTTGGTAAAATGTAGGCTTTATTTCTCTATTATTTTTCATAATGAAATTGTCCACTCAATGATCTGTAAGATTCATATGTTTAGTTTCTAATTGTGGTTCAAATGATGCTTCATTTCACAATAATCTCAAAGAGTACTTCTAGTTATGAAAGGTCACCGGCAGTGATATTAGTACTTGAGTGCATATTAGCCAAAACATACAGGATTCATTTAACGAAAAATAATTTGTTTAGGACTTGATTAATCAACCGTCAAAACATTAGGACTTATACTACACTTGTTCTCACACTAGTGCAATTCATTGAAAGAAGAAGAAGAGCAACTCTCACAGGTACCATGTGTTATCGGTTCAGTAGTAATATCCTTGTTACATATATATATATAACATTAATAAATGTGTACTTCACATTTTATGTCATGAGAAGTCTCTCTCATTGCATTGTGTTATTTTTTGGAAGGGCTTGAAAAATTTCTCACGAAAATTTCTCACAATGAAAATTTATTCCTTCATTCCATAAACAAAATATATAATTTGAATTACTTCCGCGCTTCACGTTCTAATTTATTAATAAACAAGAACATTAACGACAAGAGATACAAGAATCATGATCATTTTATTCAACGTTTTTGGGGCCAGATTCGTGGAAAATAAGGCTACTAGACTAGCAGGTCCCATCTTCCTATTTCCTCAAGAGAGAAGTTTTGGAAATGATGGGAACGTCATTAAACAATAAGTCATGTCGGGATATGAATAGTATCAATTCACCAAAAAAAAAAAAAAAAACATGAAACATAAGTGGCCAGTTAAATTCAAGGGACAGCACTTCCATTCACATCTTGTTCTACTCAATGGGTGAGGACCCCATTTGTCCATATCAAATTGCCCGTGGCGTACGTGAATGATCTTTTCAAATTTAAGATAAAGAACGCATTTCATCGTTGATATACATTCTATTTAATCAAGCAAAATATTTCATATATCGGGTATTAGAATAAAAATTCAATGGAAAATAAGGAATATTGTTTTCAAGATAACCATTTTGCAAGATGAAGCCATATCATTGGACGAAGAGTTCAAACCGAATATTCCGTAAGAGACTCTAATAACAGGTTCAAGACTCTTATAGTAACGCCCAAAGTGATTAGCTAAAAAAAATCTTCTTTTTTCTCTTTTCAAAGTATTAGTTTTGTTGCAAATGATAATCACATTTCCATTTAAGTAGGAATAATCATTTGCTAAATTATCCAGATATATTCACTAATTGAATGATATGTTAATATATTATGTAATTGATAACTCAATATTTTTTACATAAAGTGTCAACTAAAAAATAAAGGGATACTTACCAAAATAATCCTAAAGTTATTGTATGAATACCAATCAGTTATAAACTTGTTAATTGTGCTAATCTAGTCATAAAGTTTTTAACATTTTGCCAATATAGTCTTTGTCCGACTAATTCGAGCCAAAAGATAATGATGTTGACGTCGACTGTCCTACATTATACAATCAATGCTGATATTGACAACTTTTGCAACTTTTTAAAAAGAAATATTTATGAATATTTTATTATTTTTGTATTTTTCTTTTTTTTCTTTTTTTTTTTTTGTAGCATAGTTCTTTTTCCTTCAAGGCCAACAGGGCCTCAACAATGGCCGTTGACCCTCGCCGACCGCTGGTTTGCTCACCTCACGAGATTTAAACGAAGTGGCCAGTGAGGGCCGCAATGACATCACCTCGCCAGATCTGTGTAAGTGGTGCCCGTGGCCAAAGACGGCCGTCAGTGGCCAACGAGAGCTTTGCAATCGGCAAGGACATCATGGCCCACGACCCCGAGTTAAACATCCAGTCGATTTCAATGTTTGCATGCATAGGTATAGGCATACATTCAGTCGGTTTCATCCTATAAGTATCAAACTAACCGACGTGATGTGAAATGAATTCGTTATTCTTAGTTTCCTCATCTATTGATCGCCCACATTTATCCATGATGCAAAACAATTTGATAAGAGATGTCTCCAAAGGAGAAACTGATAATTTTTTTGGTCAACAAAACGAGAGAGAAAATAAAAGGCAACAATGCTCTCACGCTGCGTGGTACACTTGGAAGACGTCGTTGGTACAGAAATCTAAAATGATAGAACTAAACTTTCACGAATGTGCGAATTCATTCATCAATGGAAGATGCCAAGATTCGCCCAAGAAATTAGGAATACTATCCTCATACGATACGGCTACCTTTGAAGTAGGGAGCGCTATCCTTATTGCCGTATTTGTGGGACCTAATCCTCACTAAAGGGTTGTGTTGACATATTTCAATTAACAACCCATGGCCATGAGCAAGAGATTCTCAAGAAATATGCACTTTGGCGCAAACTCATAACAAAAATGTCTAAACAAGCAGCTTCTTCTAATTATAATCAAGAAGTCTCATAATGGCATGACCAGAATATAGAGATACTAGGTGCATCTTTTTTGAGCATTTATCATGTTGGCATGGAAGAAAATGTATAATCTGTCATCATGCTGATGCTGCAACATACTAGAGACAAAACAGAAAATTTAACTTCCAAAAAAGTTCCCAAGAACATTTTCTTCTCTAATATGGATAAGCGTCAACTCAACAAGTGCAAAATCATGCAAAATCATCTTAATGATTGATAAATTATTGTCGGGTTAATTCAAGAAGAGAAGACCACCAGTGAGAGAGAGAGCTGAAGATCACCAGAGTCCGATAAATTTATCTTGTCAAGCATAATCAGGCATCACTTTTTTCAGGAATGTAATTGGCTTGGAATCCTCAGGCGCCAGTTAGTTAAATGCAACATAGTTGTGCTCTTCATCATACACATGGCACATCGTCATGATTGTCTTCATGAGTCGCCAATTCCATGTGGCTTCATTTAAGTACTGTGGAAGACATGTAAATCAAAATGAGCAGACTAGCAAATGGGCTTTTTTCGGCAACAGCGAGGCCACTGGTCACTAGGCAAATGTGCAGTACACTGATCACTCTGCATTTACAAATATTTGAAGCACCAAACGCTAAAATCAAGGAACCATCTCAAGTTTGTCAAGGAACCATCTCAAATTTGCCATATTTAGTTTCAACTTTATTACTCCCTTCCACTTCAAGCACCGATTACTCATGACAAGAGAAAAAAAGGGATCTTGTTCCGAATCATCCTAATCTAGCTGGCCCATTGAATGCCAGAATAACATACTTGACGAAAACCAGCAAACCTTTCCCCAGTTTTCTTGTATAGACTTGTGAGCCGCACGCAAGTTGTAACTCGGAATCCTTGGTGATATCTGATGGGTTATGTGAACATTTATGTGATGGCATAGAATTTCAATCCTGCACAAGAGAAGAGCATCACAGTTTGCTTTTTGATCATTCTACTCATCCTTGCACCCAAAGGTCAACTAAGATGAATTTTTAAGATAAAGCAAGCGACAAAACCTTCTTCTAAAGTGTGCAGTCAGCTAAGATAGCTAGTCCGCCCATAACCACATGAACTTGATAATAATTTCATCTTCCACTTTCAAAAATGAAAAAGTTTCTTGATACACATTTTTGCATGGCAATGCCCAGAAGCAATGCCAAATGTGTTAAAGTTTAGAGGTACAAGATCCAATTGCCTAGGGGTGATTAGTTCCCAGTCAAGTATGGTTCCAACAAGGAATTGGACTGGGAGGATCAGTTCCCAAAATTTGGAACCAAGGACCGAAACAGTTGGTACTAGAACCAAGAACCGGATCGAACCATCAGTCTGGTCCGATCCACTGGAACCGGTAACTTATTTTTTCTCACTACCTTTTTCCCATTACTTTGTTTCCCACCACTTGGAACGGGACCAAGATAGTGTTTAATTCACATTTTATTGATATTTTTGAAGAAATAATAAAACAAAAATTATATTTAGTCAGTCCAGTCTGATCCGGGCAGTCCCAATTCAGGCAGTCCATTTTGCACACCCCTATAATTGCCGCCACCATCATGTCATCAACAGTTCATTTATATCTGAGATGCGAGCAAAAGAGGGCAAGTAATTGAGGAAAATAAAAGTTTACCATTTAGGATAATCGCAGTTGATGGTTCCATTCAGCTGGGCTTGAGCAGCATTCCACTCATTGGAAGATTTGAAAGGAATATGAGGTGCCGTGTGATGGACCATTGTGAAAGTACTCAACTATAAACATGAAACAGATTGCTCCTCATTCAGCAGTGGACACCTTAACTTGAACAGCCAGGGCAACTAAATTACTAGAGCAAAAAAGCTTGAAGTGAAAGCTCCTAATTATACAACTTGCAATTTTCAGACAATCCAAATCCTAAGATCGAGGTTTTGCAGTCCTCAGCTGCACTTGGCAATAATGACCGACTATGATCTTCTGACCAAATATCCTGAATGATCAAAAGCTACAAAAAGATGAGAAACCACTAGATTCTTATGGAAGTTTTCTTTATTATGACTGTGAGTATCACTCGTCAACGAATTATTGGTGTCTTCAGTAAAGAAGGGCAACGAAGCATCCATTAATGCAGATGAAAAAGATCATTACCCAAAAGTGATAGCCCAGCCATGGCATCAACCAGAACTTAATCCACCCCAAAATGCCAGCCTTGTAAATGATCAATGGCCACCCAATCCCCATAAAAGCAAAAACGCAAGCCAAACTGATCTTCACCCTTTTGACTTCATTTGGTCTGAACTTGTTCAAGTCGAAGTGCCATATCAACCTAGTAGGGCATTTAGTCAGATAAAGATCAATGCATTTACAAGAAAAGGCAACAAATAAGAATTATAATAAGCCACCATCAATTTGATATTTTGAATTCACAGGCATGGAGAGCGAGAAAACAAGCATCTAAATAGAAATAATAGTCCCATACATACCAATGAGCTATAGGCATCCAAGGACGAATTGGGCCATATCCATATATAATTGCCTTGCGCAGAAGAGGTGAAGAGTCAAACTCCTCTTTCCAAATAGGATGCCAAGCTGTCTTCAGACAACCTATTATTTACAGAAAAAAGGGAAGAAAAACATCATGAAGTTTGTATAAAGGCAATTAAGAGGAGATTATCCAGACAACTACAACAATGTGAGCATGCTAACCAAGGGGAATTTTCTCACGAAAGTAAAAAATAAAAAGAAAAGAAGAAGAAGAAGAAGAAGCAAGCAGAATGTGTCCAAAACATAACATCATAAACATGAAAGAGTGTGCGAAGTGCAAACAAGTGTCTTCATGTACATTTGCTCACTATATCCAAAGTGTAAAGAAGGGTCTTGAAGTACGTAGATTATGCAGAGTGGATAGCCTTAAAGTGGACTATTTGATAAAAAACAAGGGAGAATATACTGTCACAAGAGTGTTCTGCTTGTTGTTAAAGGACCATCTACTCCTTTATTTCAAATGAAAAGGTATTTAAAATGGATTATCAAATGGAAAAATCTAAAGGGAGTGTACATGTTAGTTTTTGCATGATGTCGGTCGTGCTTAAACCTCCATGGCTCGTAAGGATATATCAACGGTAGGAATGCCAGCGTTCCCACTATATCTTCCACTAATTTGTTCTTCGCAAACGACTTGTGAGCACAATCATGCCCTATAACAAAGAACTTTAAAATGGGAGGAAAAACAAGAAGGGATAAACAGAGCTGTCTAGGAAGTTAATCTAACATATGTTACGGAATGAAAAGACAACCCATATGAGGAACAAGCAAGGGAATTCTTTACCAAAGAAGAAAAATAGCAAACAAAGCTTACCCCAGTAACAGCAGTTCCTGTCCATGCCCATGCCAAAGGGAGTAGGTACCATGGGGCTTTTGAAATCATGAACAACCCCAATGCATAGGAAGTAACAGATATCAAAACTGAAGTCCAGGCTTTCCCATCGTTGATCTCAAAAACCTTCAATGAAATTAGAGGGCAATAATTGTTAGAAAACTTGCTAAAAAGGTGTAACACTTTCGGCTATACCAGAAAGTTTCTTGTGACCATCTAGCCCTAGATGACCAAGATGCAGCTGATATTATAATCACTTAGTAAAAAGCTAATGTAGTAGTATTAAAAGAGACAATTGTTCATTTATTTGAGGACTGTTTCCAAAACAATAGGAGCTAAAATTTCAAACTAGGAACATCATTGGATTTTTTTTCACCCTTTACCAAAACAACATCCTTAAGTGGAAAGGATAATCTAAATAAACAATCTTAGCAACGTATATGACAAGATGGGAATGCTTCATGGATAAGAGTACATGTAAGCACATTCTGCAGCCAGTCAAGCATATACCTTCCTGGGAAGTGAATCAATAACATCCTTGAGCGTAACATTTTCAGGAAGAGGTTCTCCAATTTGCCTGAAGCCATAGCTATCGGCTAATTGTTTCCGGTACTCAGCACTGTCTTCTGAAATCGGTGCAACCGGAACTGCCAGCCCTTACAATGTGAATCTTTTTAGGGGAGAATGAATGTCCTTTATTTTTTATTCCCTTCCGGAGTTGATTTTCCCAATTTAGATAATATAAGCCTGTCTTCCATCAAAGTATTATGAGAAACCCAACAAAACCAGAGAAACCATTAAAACCACTACAGTACCAATTGCCCCATGCAATTTGTTTCATGTCATTTTAAGTGTATGTTCAAAATAAAACCCAGTAATTTTGTTGGTTTCATCCCAATTCCCAAAATTCTATTATCAAAATGATGCTTGCACTCAAATAAGTTCTAGCCTATATGATGATGTCTAAGTTTTTAAACGACCAAATAGCTGCCGGATGTATGAGCCGGTCGTGTTCACATAGACTTTGTTGCTCATACCTGAGATTAGATTCACTTGTTCTTATTATCGGAATCGAACTGATGACCATCGCATTACAAATGCGATGCTCTAACCTCTGAGCTAAGCGGGCTCAAAAATAGTAGAAATTGTACATGCATAGGAATTTAGTAAACTCTTGGGATCTTTTCTATTAATAAGAACTATTCATTATTAGCTATTCATAATGAATATGATGAATATGGATTCATATGAATTGAATATTGAATATAGAAAAGTAGAATATCCAATAAATATTGGATAGTATAGAAGATAAGGATTCATATAGTGATATAGAATTTTGATCTATTTCTCAATTATATGCTTATCAATACTTAATATTTTAATATTAATTAGATAATAAGAAATAAGATTCTCTTTTTTCATTTTCAAATGCATCAAATGAATATGGATTCATCTGAGCGAGTAAATCTAATTAAGATCAAGTTTCAGCTGACTGATATAATAAATTTGGTCAACTAGTAGGAATCCACCAAAGTGGGCAAAATATCATTCCACTCGAAAGAGAACGTGTTCCTGGTTCAGACATAAAACTGCCGAAGACCAATGTTTGGAGTCTTTGGAGCGCTTCGCTGCCGGCAGTCAGATTAGAAAGCGATTTCGAGCCGTACCTTGGCTTGCCTTAACATAGAATCCACCAAAGTCGTTTTTCCGTGATCGACATGCGCGACAATGGCTATATTCCTTATGTCACTTCTCCTTATCAACTGGCTCTTCTTCTCCTCTGCCAGAACAAAATTTCGGAATCAGTACTCTCTCAACGCACCGATGATGTAATAAATCTCTCGCCATTTCTCCAGTCACGAAAGTTCATTTCCAGCTAAGAAATCGGAATCCCCGGGACAACGACATAAACAGAACCCCACGCTTACACGCGCGGCACAAGACATCAAAAGCAGACTAGAGAGCAGTCGCGAGTCGCGAGTTGTGAGTACTCAACTCCGCCGCAGCGACATCCCCAGCCGCCCTTGATCTTGGCGAAGAAGTAATTCAAGATGTTGGCCACCAAATGCCAATGGTGATGGATAACTGGAACCCAATGTTCAATGCTCCTCTGAACTTGTATGGGGCCATCTCAGAGAGGTACAACGGCACGGCCTGTAATTAAATTTCCAACCAAAAAAAAAATATATATAAATCTCCATCACTAAAGTTCTTTTACTGAATAAATGAAAAGAGTTAGTTCAAGAATAGAGAACAGGACGCTCATATTCAAATCAATAATTGGTTTAATAAGATGAAAGTGGAGACATCAAGAGGCATCAAGATTCAATTATTCTATTCAACGCCGTTGCGCCACGAGTAAACTCTTGGAAGAGGTGTGAGTGCAGGAAGAGACGACCCAAGAAAAAATACAACGAAAAATTTGCCATCTGTGACCTGGAAAAATTGATTAGTTTATAATGACAAGCTGGCCGATGATTACGTAATCTATAAAAGAATAAAATCGAAGATTAATACAAATAAATAAATTGGAGTTCTAAGAGCATCTGTCGTTTTCGGTATTTCAACTCTTTTTCTTTTCTCTTCTGAGCGACCAAACAACCGACACTTTCTGATTCGAAGAACTTCAAATTGCCAAATCCGAAAAATAGAAAAAGGTGAAGAACAAAAACTGATTAATCAGGTCCTTAAAACGTTTTTTGTTCATGTTGGGCCTTCCATCAAGTAATTGGATTTACTTACTGACGTGGAATAAAATAAAAACAACGAAGAAAATTAAAAATCTAAAATGATAAACACTGGAGAGGGAGGGAGACAAGGAAGAGGAAGGATGGGCGGTGGCACCAATGAGCGTCCGGCATCTCTCGTCGGACTCGAGTGAAAGCGTCACGCCTCATATGTCGCCCACATCGTCATGGCTTGCCACCAATCAGAGGTGGCCACATGGAGATCAGAGCACCCGATGAGTCTAAGCGTCCAAGTGTCTTCACGTTTTGGAAAAATGGGCCTTGGCCTTCTTAAATCCAGGCCTGATACTAATTAATTAGTTAGATCAGATTTGCTCTTTTACTTTTACTCTTGTTTTTAAATTAATTAATTAATCAATCAGATCCTTTAGCTTTCGCACTATTCCACAAAAATGACAAAGGCCATGAACTCGTGATAAATGTTCATTGTACACTTTTTCAATCCTAGTGAACATAACTTCAAATAAACTTTTACTCGATAAATTATAGTTATCATCACTAATGCCACACTATTATTAAACCAAATGAGGAAGAGAACTTATATTTAGCAAGAACGAGTTAGTTTTATAAGATAATTACTCGTGTGTTGACTAAGAACAACTTGTATATGCTAAAAAGTAGTAATTATCAAAAACAACTTATATTTACCATGAACTCTAGTATTTGTCAAAAACGACTAGAAATTACCATTAGGTTATGCTTACCGCAATAGCTAGCAGTAAATTCATTTATTAGTGATGAAGTTCATGAACTCATTTAAGACCTTTTTTTATTAATAGAAACTTTTTTCTTATCAAGTGACCTGAATTTTAAGTATTTTACTCAATAAATTAGAGTAATTGGTAGTAGACTTTAAAATGGGCCCGGCGCCACAAGGGCCCACCCAGATTCGGCCCGAGCCATAAGGGCCAGCCGAAAAGCATCTTTGTGGGCCTGAGCAAGGGCCTACATTAATTAGGTCCTGCCCCGTCCGACTGGGCCAGAGCCAGGCCCATCCAGCCCGCACACTTCTGCATCATTCTTTGTTGATTGCATCTTCGTTTGCACCTCGCAGCGTTGCTGAGGTGAGGTCGTAAACCTCCCTCGCCAGTCGCCACTCCGTGCTCCGCCGTGCTAGTCGTGGCTCGCCACCAGCCGCCAATCAAAGTTGGGCACGTGGAGATCGGAGCACACAGTGAGTCTAGGCATCCAAGCGTCTTCATGTTAAAAAATAAAAAGCGAGTCTAGGATTTCTTAAATCAAGGACTTATGCCAATTAGTTGATTAGATCAAATTTGCTATTTCGCTTTTCCTCTTGTTCGTTTCGGTTTCTTCTTTGTTTTGGCAATTTCACTTTATTATTATGTGAAAATTAATATTTGAGAAATTATATACCATTGCCACAAATCAAGGAAGTACATGAAAGAGAACACCCGTGTGAGGGGCTCTAGCGAAGTTGGTACTTTGCTTTTTTTTTTTTTTTTTTTTGGTCTGAAATTGACATATTTCATTACGTGATATAAGATAAAGCGCCCACTAAAGGGGCGTCATTACACAAAATGTCCCATAATGTTTGTGGAGGTGATGAAGCCCAATTCAGAAATAAGTAGTTGTTCCTATGGGCTTTAGCTGCCCAATCTGCAGCACAATTGGCCTCTCTTGAGCAATGGGCTATTTGAACATGTGAAAAGTTCTGCATTTTTTCCTTGCATTTGCTGATAATTGGTTGAACTTCCCAATTGAACTGCTCTGAACTGGTCATGGCTTGAACAAGTTGTGAGCTGTCAGACTCAAAGTGAAGTACTTCGTGTCTTTTAGGATAGGCAAAAGTGAGGGCTTCCCAAAGTGCTAGGGTTTCGGCCATCAAAGGGGAGGATGCTCTGATCTTCTTTGCCTCTCCGCCCATCAGCCTCCCCTCTGAGTCACGGCAAATGCAGGCTACAGAACCCTCCAGCGAACCAGGTAAGAAAGCTCCGTCTATGTTGATCTTCAGAACTCCTTCGGGCGGTGGAATCCATGTCTGAGAGGGTTTTGTTGGGCGAGGTACAGATCTAGCAATTGGAAGGGTTTTCGGTTGAGCTACGGGTGCTCTGCCTCCTGCATCAGCGCATTCCTCCAATTCCAGCGTTTGATGGTTGCGTTGCGGCTCATCCCGTAGCCTAGTGCACCGCTCTCCATCCATCGCACGTACGTTCCTTCCAGATCTGCTATTCCTCTCGGCGTTCGCTGGTCTGGTTCGGGTTTGCTGACCTCCGTGTCTCCCACTGGTCAGTCTATTTTCTACCTCACTTTCTGCTTTACTGATTACGCGACTATGTTCGTTGCTGAGTTGGGATGGTTCCTTTTCTCGAGTTTCAGATCCATCCTCTTCGTGGGTCCTCCAGCAAGCTGGTCGCCGAGTCCCAGATCTGTGAAGGAATCGATCGTACTCTTCAGCTCCTCGCGCCTCACCATTCTGCCTGCTTGTGCGTAGTTCCTCTGTTTCACTCTCTGTTGCACTACTCAGTTGTGCGTTAGAGGCGCTTGGCCTAGATTGCTTCTCTTTTCCCCTTGTTCTATTGTCTTCCCTTGATGAACTCAACACCTCTCTCCAACATGAACTCATCTCGCCGCCCAAACTTGGTCTCCTGTTATCTCTTAACTCATGTGCCCTGTTTCGCCATCCAGCATTCACTCGCTGTTCCTGCCTTTGAGTCTGCCCCTGTCTCATCTCTACATTATTCTCTTTTATGGCTGTACTTAGCCCTCCATGTGCAAATTCGGTTTCACCTCTATCTCGGGATTCGCCTTTCCTTTGATTCCACCTTTGATAACTTTTGAGGAGCGCTTGTGCTGAGTCGATAATAGCCGACACTTCTGGTTTTCTACCCCGAAAGACTGCCTGATTTCTGGCCTTCCACATATTCCACAATATTACAGCCACCATATTCAGGTTTGGAGGGTTCATTGTCTTCTTTTTGAGTTGACAGAACCATTCTTCTATTCTCGTCAAACCCTGACGTGAAATTTTAATGTGCAGCTCTTTGTGCCAAATCTGTTTTGTCCATTGACACAGCAAAAATAGATGTTCAACCGTTTCCCTCTCAAGATTACATAATGGGCAGATAGGGTCAGGTAATACTTTCCTTCCAAACAGATTATCTTTTGTTGGAATAGCATTGTTACATAAATTCCACATAAAGATTTTTATCTTGGGCGGTGTGTGCAAATTCCATATGTCTTTCCAAAGTGAGGGGGGAGGTTGGAAAGAAGTAGTTGGCTGATTCTCCTGAACTTGTGCTTTGGCCTCCTTGATGTAGTTGTATGCACTCTTCACTGTATATTTGCCTGCCTGCACGCCAGTCCATACAAGTTGATCCGTTTCTGTCTGTGGCTTTATGGGTATTGTCAGAATTTCTTCAGCTAATTCTTCATCAAAGTGTGCTGCTATTTTAAGTTCATCCCATTTCCCTTGTTCTTTGTTTATAATTTCAGACACTAGTAAAGGTTCATTGACATGCACTGGACCCTCAATAACACCTCTATGCAGCCATTTATCCTCCCTGATTTTAATTTTTGTTCCATCTCCCACTTTCCACATGACTTTGGGAGCTATAGAATCCCTCCCTAGGACCAAACTTCTCCAACCCCATGAGGGCCTTACTCCCCTTGCTGCATGCCATAAATCCGTGTTGGGATGGTATAACCCCTTGAATAGACTGCCCCAAAGAGAATATGGTTGCTGTGCCAATCTCCATGCCTGCTTTCCTAACATTGCTCTGTTAAAAGAGAGAAGGTCTCTGAATCCCATACCACCTCGATCTTTCCTGATTTTCAAAATATCCCATCTCATCCAATGCATACCTTCTTTCTTTTCATTAGTTTTCCACCAAAAAGAGGCTATTTTCTGTTCAATGGCCTTACAAATTGATACAGGGATTTTAAACACTGACATAGCATACTGAGGAAGTGCTTGGATCACTGTTTTCAGCAACACTTCTTTCCCTGCTTTAGATAGCAGCTTTTCCTTCCAGCTTTCTAATTTTTTACTAACTCTCCCGAGGATCCATGCAAACATCTGTTTTTTCGACTCTCCCCAGTCCGAGGGAATTCCCAGATATTTACCTGTTTTATCAATGATAGGAACCCTCAGTTCTCTGGCCATATTATTTTTCAATGATGGAGGACAGCCCTTGCTGAAAAATATACCCGATTTGTTCAAATTTATCTCTTGTCCAGCAGCTAGACAATACTGGTTTAGAATCATAGCCAGGTTCTGACATTCTAGTATGGTACCATGTAGAAAAAAGATTGAGTCATCAGCAAACATTAAATGAGTAAGTGTAGGACAATTTCGATTAAGCTTTATTCCTTTAATAGTACCATTCTCTTCAGCCTGCTTCATCAAGGAGGATAAAACATTTGTTACAATAATGAAAAGATACGGAGATAAGGGATCCCCTTGCCTGAGTCCTCTTGAAGGTTGAAAATATGGTAGTGGTTCGCCATTAAACTTGACGCTATATGTGACCGTAGTTACACATTGCATCACCAATTTCACCCATTTCTCATCAAAGCCAGTTTTTAGAAGACACGCCTCCAAAAAGTCCCACTCCACTCGATCATATGCCTTCTTCATGTCTAATTTCAGGAT